>OU911084.1:5032500-7532500 GCA_918358865.1 Melinaea marsaeus rileyi | reverse complement strand
AATGCAAATAACTCTGTATTTTGTTACTTGTATTAGGGTGCCATTTAACATTTTCTACTATTTTTGTTATACAAGTATAATGTTTAATTCACTAATATTATTTATTATAATGTTTTAGATTCATTCAGGTACTATGATATATTTTAACCATAAAATAAGTTTTATACTTCTAATGTGATAGGTATTTTATGTAATAATAAGAATTTTTGGATTTATAAAACCTTTACAAAAGTATCTTCTTCGTGCATTCTTATTTGTTAGCTTAGTAAAAATTAGTGTTTTAACAAAGGACTTTGAAGTTTTCTTAAAATCTACAACACCCTGTTGAGTCTCAACTGGACAGAAATGAGATCGGAAATAAAACTACTCCCCTCATCATTTCGTGGTCCCAAACATCTTCGCAGTTTAAAACTTATAGATCTTTTAAATTGAGTGTGCATTAATTTTTCGCAATTTGAATGTTTTCAAGTGTTCCAGATCTCGATAGATAACATCTGTCTTTTAACTATCCAAGGTTCACTTTTATTATATCAAGGTTGACTTGACTAACTTTCGAGTGTCGAGTGAGTACTCAACATTGATATATTATTTTATGTAAAAAATACGTTGCTTCGTGTTGACATGAAGGAAGAAATAATAGAAGTAAAGAAGGAAACCCATAAAAGTAAAACCCTTTGCAAGTAAACTAAGCCTTATGTCGTGCAAACTTAAATTAGGGTCGAATGAATATTTATTTATAAGAAGAAAGTTCGAAGCTGACTTAGAAATTATTACTCCTTGATCTTGCGGGTCATTTTCGTTGACCCGTTAGCTTTAATTAACGTTGGAAATGGTGTCTATTTAATACACAATTTATTTGTTTTTAAAATTTCAACTTTGTCTTCGAATATCAGGAAACACATCAAAATGAATTCTATATGTAACGGTCGCATGAAAATATGTAAAGAAATAAACTAATAAGCAAGGTTTGAATTTTGTTTGTTAAATAAAATATTCAAAATAATATTTAGATGGTCAACGGCCAAAAATATAGTCTATTGTTTTTGTGAAATCTTCATAATAAAATATTATCTCATAAAGTACTCTAAACCAGAACGTTTCTTTATAAGAGATTTTACCTCTATGAAATACAAAATTAAACATTTTCTTAAGTCATTGAACAGCTACAGTCGAATTTAAGAACAAGACCCCAGCGTTTTGTTATCACTGTCTTTATTATAAAGTTTACCTTTGAGGGACTCGGTTTTATCGCGACTTCATTCTTGGACAATGCTAAGAAACTTGTTCTTGGAATTCAGCAAATTTTAATTCTATTTTTATTTTTTAGAAGGTGTAGAAAAAATACAATTTAAATAATAAAATTATAAAATTCTTAGATTTGTATGTATAATGTAAGGCATTAATAATGAAATCAGTCGTGTATTATATAAACTAGAAAATAAATTTCTTAGTTCTAGTAAAGGAAAATAAAGATATGTATTAAATATTACAAGTAAATAAAGCCACAAGAGATAGAATTCAACATACATAAAGATTTTAAACAGAAAATCTGATCTAGAAACATTTGTAATTAATAAAGGATAGCAGAGCGACAAGTCTCCACTTCGATGAATGAATTTGTCGCCAGTTAATTTTTCCTTTCCTTGATCGTAACCCTGTATACATACAGAGTTGATATGCTATTTTATACCAAACAAGACAATAATTTAATACATATAAGCTGAAAACAATATGATAGCACGATTAAATCAAGGCACAGAGGATCCTTTATTCGCTGTGCATTTGCTTCAGGTTCTAGTGCATTCTTCGTTTTAATAAACCAATTATTCTATTTAAATAAAATTACCAATATCGCAATTTAAGAAAGGAATACAATAAGTCTATCAAAGTTGTCACTACTTCTGACAATAGCCAGTTCGCTTCTGACCCTATCGATACCTTGCTACAATAAAAATGAAAACATAAAACTAGCGTATTTAGTTTTAGACTGGTAATTAATTTATCTATCTTCCTATTTATATAATTTTGTAGATAAATTAATTTTTTCTTAAAAAAGCTTTCACAGGTATACAGATTTAAAAATAAATAAGATTGTAATTTAACTGTTTGATATAATATTACGACGTATATACTAATACATGAATTCAGATTTTTTTTATATAAAATTTTATTTAAAATACCGCGTCCGATCTTTTATAGCTTTACGAAAACAGAAACTCATTCGGGCGGTGATTCCGAGTTTCGCGACACTTACTTATTTTGTTTCCACATTTGTTGTTTCTATAATTTTCACGAAAACTTTCTATTATGTGTTTTTATAAGCTTTTATTTAACTTTACTCCTGTTCAGGGTTTATCCAAATTGAAATTTTGGGAGTAGATTTTGTATTTTTTTTGTAATGTTTGTAATAAAACATGAGTATATTACTGATAGGTACATTAACATTGAACTTGACTTATTCGAATCGTTTTAATCATCGATACTTCCTTTTGTCTAGCATATTGAAGAATATTATATATATTAAAGTAACATTTATATAATGGAAGGGAAACTCAAATCCATAAATTGTTAGTACTCATTAAAATGTGTCGTAACCATAGCGTTGAGTGTAATCTTTGCCATCTCTTTTTCTATAAGATTTTATAGCATATGTTAACTTAGTGGAAAGAAACAATACTTGCTAAAATTTTGTACTCATTGTCAATAACCGGGGGACAAGTCATTAAAATTTTAAGTAATTGTTGATTAGAGCAAACTTATCCCCTTATCCCGTAGTTAGGTGTAACCATTAACAAATATATGTATCGTCAATACATTCCTGCTAGGTAATATTATACCTAATGAATAAATAATTTATGAACGCTTCCATGCTTGCGGTTTAGGAATAATTAATTAGTCTGTAACATAACTAATCATCCGGAATGACAAAATTTTCGTGAGTATTTGTTACAAATTAAACAGTAAATAAATTAAATATTATTTGTAATAAGAGTTTGTTTGAATTCGTCAAATATATATACGAGTATATATATATATATATATATATAAAGTCTTTCTAAAACAACCGTCGAAACTGGACGAATTCTCTTTAGGTGTGAGGACTAAGTAAGATGCCTTGATGACTTATAATGACTTATTTATGAATCACGGAAGTTTAAATTTACTTTTTTGATCTAAAAATGAATCAAAATCCTGAGAGTTATATATTTGAACACTAAAACAAAGAATCTCGCGTAAGAATATCATTGAAGCATAATAAAGATTGGCCTCGTTATACTATATATCCACGGAAAAACAATATTGAGTCCCAATTTCATAGACCACCGCTGTAAGAAAAATTTTAAAAATATAACAAACTTTATTGCAAAATATCCTTTTCAGATTTAAATCCATCGACTAAATATTATATAAAATATACCATTTACTATACGACAGTCAACAAAATTCTATTAGCTATGTTTTATAAGTTTTTTTTGTACTCTGCAACTATATGTTTCTTATATCATTAATAATGAATTGTTAATTATTTGAAAGAGTATTTAAATGTAAATTCATTAAACATGTTTTGTGATGATATTATATTTATAATGTGTTAATATAATAAGTATGGTTGACCAATTTTCAGTTTAAAAGTTAATATCTTTATTGCTTTAATGATTATTTTTGTGAAAAGCAATTCCATTGATAGTGATTCAGCTCTAAAAAGAAATTACAATAAGCTCGATATCAATCAAAACATAGTACATAGCCTCGATTTTATAGAACGGGAAAAACGAGTCAACCTACCCCGTGCCTGGGGCAGGTTGACTTGTCACTAGGGGTAAGTTGATCTAAGAAGTAATGAGTACCAAGACTGCAAAGGAACAAGATTAAAATACTAAAGTAAATGCAATCATAATTTTTAAGGACATCTTCAACAACATTCCCATTCCCTACCCAATCTTCATCAGCGATCTGTTTTTGTCTCATGATTCAGGAATAGTTTTTTTTTTGTTTTTCACAAATTCATATGCAAATTTTTGGGACTCGTAAGGCGTTAATCCATAATAAACATCAGCAGCTCCCTTATGGGCAATCTTCTGATGCAAGCTCTTCCTCGTCACTGAATATTTGTCTGTTTTTTTTGTAGCCAACGCTTTCCAAGGTCAATTGAGATCTAGACAGTCCGGGATTGCATTCTTTTTTTTTCATATTTACTACATGGCGATATTTTGTATGGTATAGCAAATTCTTTTGCTGGAATTGATACTTTTTTCGGCGAAAATAACTTGTCGACATACTCTCCCCAGTATGTATTTAGGTCGATTTGACTTTCGTTTATAGATTCGCATCGTTCTAAACTGAAAATATTAGGTTAAGATCAATAATTTTTATTCCAATTTATATCTAGTATATCCAAAATTGTATGGGGCAGGTTGACTAGATAGTCAACTAACCCCTTTTTAAATGAGTCAACCAGCCCCAAACCACCTAGTAATTTTTAACTACGTGCCTAAACCTTAAAATGGTGTCGTAATTAAAAATATTAAGGAAGCATACAAAGTTCGGAAATCAAACATTCGTATTAAACAGTTTGACAAGCAATCAAAACAAAATGAAAAGAGTTATTACAAATAGAAGTAGGAAAAAAATTGTTACTTAAGTGTCTTGTTTTTGAACAATAGACTCTAGCTGACAAACGGTGTGCGTCTGCTCCGCGGTTTTTCTGATGATTGTGCGCGGGGGAATAATGGATACGCTCACCTAGTCGGTCGATGCAAAAAGTTTGCCTAGCTCGCATTTTTGACAATTAATCTACCTGCCCCTGTAGTCAACCATCCCCGGTCTCCCCTACTTAACCCCATACACCTTGTTTAACACAAAATCTACCTTATTTTTCACTAAAAGGTTAAGAACTTTAAAATGAAGCAATTAATAGCCTCAACTAAATATTACGTAGGAAATATTTAATAGAAAGAAGTAAGGAATTTTAAACGCTGTTTTAGACAAATGAAAATAAGATATAACAATTATTTAAGGCATTACAATATAAAATATTATTAAAGGCATTACAAAAATAGTAAAACTTATTTTTAAAAACTTAAATTGTTATTTTGTTAAATAACTAACTTTTTGCGAAATATGTTTAAAAAAAATTAAAATAGCCCGAGTCACTCCTTATAACAGCAACTATCCGACATTAAGTTCTGTTAAAATTCAGTTAAAGAGATGAACTAGAACAAATAGACAGATACATGGATAAGAACCCGGCCATACCGAAAATACAAAATGTACCGATTCACCTTACGGGAGATACAGAACTGGGCTAGCGACTTATTAATTGATTGAACACGGAGCAACCATTATTACCACTCTTAGCCCTATTCGTTAGAAAATTTTCTAATTATATTTGGTTTTGTTTAAACGATCGTATACGAATTATTTTAAGTCTATTAATGACTCTCGTTTTTTTGTATGAATTAGATTTAAAAGTCCTTTGAACCCATATATTCTAAATTAAAACTGTACCTAATATTACCATTATTAGCTTAACCATATTTACATTATTGATTTAAAGTAACAACTGTTGACTTTATATATATGTACAAAATGTGTAATTACGCAATTTCGATGAGCAAAAGAACAATGTTATTATGCCATTATACACTTATTTATTTTGTAGATTTTTTTAAATCAGAATAATTATATCATGTTTATAATATAAGCTGGGAAGCATTAAAAATATACGTGTAACATGTATGTAATTCTCACGACCGACATTTCACCTCTCACTTACTACGCTAATATAATGTCTACTGTACGTATTTTTTATATATTACGAAATAAAGAAATACTTCATTTATAAATATAATATAGCTTATGTAACCACCCCATTCTTATTTGTAGTTCCAAATGGTGTTAAATTCACTGAACCGTCAAGGAACTAGTATGTTTTGTCAAAACGTTTTTAATAATTTTCAAATCGTGTATTGTTACGATATTGATATACTTAATTGCTATGCAAGGATACATTAGACCTGCATGTGAAATAGAAAACAAATATTCCTACCTTTTTTATTTTACTGTTATTAACTACTACCACATGTGTAAATTTATATTTTTATCATATTTATAGAAAAATACAAACAACGAAACGTATAAGTATAATAGTTAGAATGTTATTACACAATTCTTTACAAACAATCTTGGGTTCTACTTAATATTTGATTATGGACTAAGGATCAGATATTCTTAAATCGATGGGAAAAAGATTCCCTTTTCAATAATAAATGTTATTTCCCGTGTTTCCCTCGTATATGAAACCAATAAAAGTCAATACAGGGCTGATTCAATGTTGTAGATTGTTATTGCGTTATATCCCATTCACAGAAGCACCTAAGATGTTACGGAATATATTATGTAAAAATAGATATTTCAGAGAATATATGATATTGAATATTCGTATCGTTGGTGAGTGTAATCTCGCAATTCTTGGGATGTATTAGAAACATTGAATTAAATTTAAATGAAATGATTAAAATACAGTAAGACAAACATGGCTGCATGGAAGATCAAATACTGAACGTGAGGTGAGAAAACACTTCAACTTATAATATTACTTCAACTTTTTAATATTATATTGAGGCAAAAATTTAAATACTCTAACCTTTACTACTGGGGTGGTGTCTCAGAGGTCGTAGGTTCGGGTCAGGTCCCTATCGATAAATTTTATCACCCTATATTTATTAAAAAATTAAATAAGCTTAACACGGCTTAAAGCTATAGACAAACAAACACTAAAACAAATATTAGATTATTTGTTATTTATAAACATGTATTTGTACCGAGATATATGTTATATTGACACCCTATATGTTTACAAATCTTTATACGACTATTTGTGTCAGAAGTGTTTGTGAGTCAAATAAGAGGTCATTTACTCAATCAGCCATTAGAGCTCTTCTAATTTCTGAACGACTTGACCTGAATCGGGAATAATATAATATACCATGGGTAGGTGCTTAATTAAATAAAACAAAATTAAATCAAAAATAAATATATTAAATGAGAATATATATTTTATATATTTTTTTTAATAATAGTTAAATCCTGTTATATCCTGTTTTGAGATTTAAGGTGTATCTACCTCGTTTATTTAAAATATGAAAAAATATACATGTATGTCATGGAAACGAAAACATAATCTCTGCAAAAAAAGGCTTGTACGTAACATATACATACGTATAACATATGTATAGTAGTAAAAAATTAAATAGTATAAACAAAAACAATATTCCCAGAGTATCTAATAGGTTCAAAATAACCGGATATCCTCCAATGTCTAAAACACCATAATAGTTCGCTACAAAATAAACTTTAGTCCCCCGAGAGTTGTCAGTACTAAATAAGTAAAATATGCCTTCATAGACTTAAATCACTATTTTACTACAATAGTTTGACTTTAGAGTGATTATTCTATTGAGGACTCTGCGTTACCTGTGAAAACATAAAATGAATATTTTAATGAGAAACCAATTATAAATTGTGGAATGTATTATAATATAAAGGAATTCGAAGTTTTTTCAAATATAACCAAACTTTATATGACGTGAATAGCTTTACTACTTTAATATTTTTAGCAGTAAATCCTTTGCAGAGTCAACAGTTATACGAATTCAAGTCAAATGATAATAGCTAAGTTCTATGACTTGTGCAACTACATTAACCTCAAATATTATGATAGTGGTGTGTGTGTTTGTACTTCTACGACCTTAGCCCTCTATTTCACGGCAACTATATAATTACATCCACTAGCACAATAAATATAATAAGTAGTACACATATGTTTAATAAATGAGAGGATTAAATTCTTTTTTATTACAAAAAAATCAAATAATAATTTTAAAACATTTGTGAGATATTTCGAAATTCTTATTCGTAATTCTCATTCAGAAGATTAAAACATTTTATGAAAACGGAAATATCCTTACTGTTCTTAAAACCCTTTAAAATTGTAGTCAACTTATTAAGAAGATATAGATAGAACATTAGCAATGAAGTTGTACAGTAATCCCTACTATAACACGATAAATTCGTTCCGCGTTATAGAAAAACGCGTTGTAGGAATATTCTTGTATAACGTTTTCATATGGCCGTATAACTGGTTATGTACAAATAATTCACGTTTAACTTTTCTTGTTAGAGGTGGTTTAAATGGAATATTAAGAAAGTTAATTAATTATTATTCTTACTTAATTTTATTTAATTTTATAACAACACAATGTGCAAAGGTAAGCGAAATTAAATATGAACTGTAAAAAAATATTATAAATTTCATAGTATAGATATATAATGTGGTAAATCCGCGCGTTACATAAGGGAAAACACGTGTTATCAGCATGGAATCAAATAATTTAGTTACATAGAATTCAATCATTTAGTTAAATGAATATTTTAAACAAATCCTGTCATTTATTAGAAAGTACTCATATACTCGTAAGTTAGGATTTATCACATAAAATAATTAATAGTATATGTTTTTTTTCATTTATTGTATATGGAAAAATGTTATTTAAAATAAAATAAAAAATTACATTACATTAGTAATACATTACATTATATTTATAAGACATCGCAACCACATAGTCATATAAGTAAAGGTCAATATACAAGGCATACAAATAATTAGACCTAATAAATATTTGAAGCGAGACCTCCAAGACTCCTTCATTCATGAAATAATTTAAACTCTTCAACATATCGAGCTCGTTAGCTGAAAGGCGCTACGTTACTTCACTTATTTTCACTTACTTTAAAGACCCGACTAGTGTTAATAAGATAAACATTCAAACTCAAGATATATAACTTAGATAAGATTTAATGAAAAATTATAACTTTGCGATAAATTACCTAAATTCGTGAACTGTTAAAGTTATTATAATAATAGTAAACCTAATTAATCATATGTAGTATCTCTTGCACTTGCACTAGAGTATTATTAATTATTTTGTTAAAAATGTATAAATAACTTTGCGAAAAACTCCATATTTTTATATTTACATTCATTATTACATATTTTCGTTTTAATTATATAATTATCTTTACCATTTGCAACCATTAACGTAATATTATTTAATACTGTATTTAAACCAAAATAAACGTCTTTCGTTGCTTTGAAAATTAACATTTACTTTACAAGACAAACTTAAAGATAATTTCAATCGGTCCAAGTTTATATTATAGTCTAACATTACAGTAGACAAATATTATTTATGCATTTGACATTATCTCAAGCACACAGTAATATTGCAGGTATGCTCTTATAACATAACTCCCAACTATCCCAGGAGGGAAGGAGGTTTTTGTTTATTTCAAAAAAAGATTTATTTCAACAAATTAAAGCAGATTTCATTTATTATAAAATTTTGTCATTAAAGGTAAGATATTATAACCTCTCCTTGAAAAATAACAAATGAGTAAACAAGGGGATTTTAGTAACTACCACTGCTAGTATTAATTGAATATAATCTTATCATTTAAACGCCAAAATATGTATTTAGCGATATATTAGATTTATTTTATAAAATTTATATAAAGGTATTAACAATAAATTTGTAGTTGAATTAGTTGGAATATTGATTCTTGAGTAGGTGATTTTGAGCGGTGTCAGTAGCTCTTCGGTTTCGGACCAGACGTTGCGTTGGGCCGTGCTTGATTGCCTGTTTATTTGGGGGCCTGAAGGAAGGTTTCTTCTCGGACAACTAAGAGCTGTAAATAAATTATGTGTGTAGTTATGCAGATAGCGTGTTTACCTCTTAAGACTGAAATTATGGCATAGGCGATCATTTATAAGGGGTAGATACAGTTCTAATGGCTGGGTCTGGCAAGGAGAGGGCCTCGGTAAAATGTGAACCAATCGGTAAAAAGTGAATGATTAAATAAAGTCAGTCTTCCTCAAAGTTGTGTGTCCGAAATTATACTGAGATAAGAAATAGACAAAATGGGAATAATAAAGACGGTTACTTGTTTACTGAGAAAACAACACTTACTGGAAGAACGTTTTTTATGATATCTGATAAACTTCCTGATTTTGTTTGTAGTACACATACTAGTTATTTCTTTTAACAGAAATACAATAATAAGCTTAATATTATCTATATTTAAAAAAAGCAATTAAATTTGCTATACATTTTTTAAATAACCTGTTAGATTAAGTGCAGATGGTGCCTGTAAAACGTCGTTTACTTTCTTCTTATTCTCAACTTAAGCATGACTTCATTTATTTAATCAAATAAATATAATCAATTTAATAATTTTTATAAATTTTTTAAATATTTTTACACGTTCTTTGGGTTTGTTAAGTCTCTTTAATGTAGTGTTATAAGTTTTAAATCAGTTAATCAGAATTTCTTCGATTTAATTCTATAAAAAAATGCAACTAACAACAAAATTACAACAAACGGTTAATATGATTAAAGATAATTTTAAATTTGCATTGTAAAAACATTTTTCGATTCTGGTTCTTAAAACTAGAATGGGAAAATGTTTTCTAAAACTTCTATTACAATCTAATTTTCTGCACGACTGTACGTTTTCTAAATAAAACCTATGTAAATGGTTTTCAGATGGCTTTCAGAATGGTTTCAGGCTATTTTTACTCACTTCTCTACTCGACAGTAATCTCACGTATAACTTAAATTAACTCGACGTATTTCAGCTTCATTTATGATTCCATCTGCATACGACTAAAAATATATATCATTCGTCACCTTCTGACGCTATAACTTTTTTATCTCGTAAAGAGTGATAGTATGTAAATGTTGAGATAAACCTTTACAGTTATGGAATTTCTCCCTTTCGAATCCATGGTTTTCTATGCGTGTAGTACTTATTCAATTCATAAGTAATTCATTAGTAATACTAATTAATGAGTTAAAATAATTTGGTGCTTAATGGCGATCCATTTACTATAAAAATATCTGTAGATTACGTTTGAAAACAGATGTTTTCTGTCGTAGTTTACTTTGAAAATATTATCTTATAATTTCTTTAGCAGAAACCTGGTAATTGGAGGATATATACAATGATGAGCTACTAAATTCTAAGTATATTGTTTTTACATATATTGTATACAGGGATTATACATTTCGTGAAGATCGTGTAGGTGGTGGCGTGTTAATCACTCTGTTACAATCATACCGATAATCAATGCAGCTGCTGATATTAATATAGCCTCTATTAAAATTAAAATAATTTTAACCAAAAATCATAACTTCTTAATATATACTGTTACTATATTCCACACTGTAACTTACAATATGAAGTTCTTTTTAGATCTTTTAAATTAATTTCGATATAATTATTAGTTCTCTGGATTATTATTTTATTGATAGCGATTTTAATATTTCAATGCAATTTTTTTTTGTAGTAATAAAGTTAAGTGTCTTAACAATTTTAACATAAATGATAACTTAGTGTATTTATATATATTTTATTTATAAGTAACCTTAATTGCTTAACTAATAGATCGGAGTTTCCCTTTGTTCAAGAGGATAATTATAATCTGGCACTTGAAATATCAGTCAACTTTGTTTATCATAAAATAATTCGTTCATCACTTCATACCGTGAGTTTCTATCATGAAGCCGTTTATAGTGTTGTTAATGAGAAGATTAGTAATATTGATTGGTATGACTTACTATCTAACCTTAATATTGAAAAAAAAAATTTATAAAATCATCATTGACATAATGTTAGAACATATACCTAATAAAACTTTTAGGAATGGTGAGAATTTTCTTAACTGGTACTCTAAATCCTTGATTGAAATTGTCAGGGAATAATTTAAGTATGATAGGAAATGGAAAAAATATGGCTTAGGCAAGGATTATGATACTTATAGTTTTTTAAGAGATAGGCAAAAAGGGAACAAATATCTTGTTATGATAATTTTATAAACGAATCTGAAGATAACATATTGGCATGTAGTAATTTTTTAAGTCGTTAAGTCTGAAAAGACATCTACTGACTTCTCGAGTACAATGTTTCTGCGTGATGTACCTACAACTAATGGTGAAGAAATTAGTTATCTCTTTAATTTCAATCAGTTTTTTGACCTAATACATTAAAATCTGATTATGACATAGTTACGACATAGAGTTGGAGCGTTATGTATTCATCGGTAACGGTTTTTTTTAAATTGTATTTTATACGTTAATATCTATAGACATTTGTCTGTACCTTTCATTGTGATTTTAAAACAATTTTACCATGATTTCCATTGTGATGGTAACTACGCAGGAAATTGTACACCTGCACAAGTTTTCGAAAGCTATTTCAGTATTACTTAAGCAAGCTACTTAAGCTTTAGTAATTTTATTATAGTTTAGTATAAGTCATAAATTATATGAAATATTATGCCAGTTGTAAGTTAGTCAATTCCTTACAACTGGCATAATGTTTCTTATATGGAAGCATTCATATATACTTCTGTCTTCAATAAATTAATGCGCTTTACCATCTAAGACTACATTTTCACTTTTCATCAGGTGGAACGTAGTCAAGCATTAACCTAGAAACTATAAAAAAAAACATTCTATATATTAAGATTATAATTCTGAAGTCCCTAGTTCAAGGCGTTAACACAATTTCGAAAGTATTTATATTATATTTACTACTTGTATATTTTTTATTATTTCATAAAGATGAGTTTGTCGTTGTTGCTCTAATAATTCTTTATTTCTATAAAACAGAATTGTTTAAACATTACCAGTTTATTTTAATAAATCTTATTATCATCGCCCTAAAACACAAAGTTATATTTAAAAAAAGATTTAAAAAATCAGAGATAAAATGAAGGAAAAAATATAATAATAAATTTTCATTTAATATATATAAAAAAGTACTTTCACTTTTGCACCTTTACAAAAATATTATTTTATAAAATAAATATATTTTATTTAATGTAACAAGCAACACGTTAAAAAAATATTTTTAACAACTAAATTTATAAATTTATCTACACCAAGAAAAGTTTTTTAAAACACTAGACTAAAAATGTTTAATTGTAGAATGGTTCACAAAGATAGAAACTTCTAAATCACACTGACCGAGCGAATTATTAATTAAATGGTATGGAGTGCTCATTATAACTCAAACGTTTTGCTTTTACATTCTTGTTTTTATTTTAGTTCCTTACCCGATATAAATATAATCTTTTATCAGTAAAAGATTATATTTATATCGGGACATATTTTGTAACTAAAATATTAAATAAAGAACTCTTAAAATTGCTAAACCAACGATAAACTCTACTAAATTATGATCCAAATATTTATTAAAAAGAGGTAATACACTCAATAGATTATTATGCAATAACGTTCACAACATTGAGTCCTCGCCTGGCTCATGAATATGCTGGAATCATGGTGTTATTATTGTTCTCATAGATTGAATTGAAATACAGAGCCCATTTATACAATCGGAAAACATTTATCATTATTTAAATCGAAACTGGTTTTGTATTCGATTAAATCTACTAAAGAATAACATTTACCAAAAATTTGCTGTTAAAGTATCATATATATATTATGCATCATCCTGTAATTTGTTTGCCATACTCACTACCAAGCTATAAAATTGCCTTATTTTATGAGTATCCATAGGTTAATGTTATTTTTTGTAGTATATTTTAATTCTTGTTGTTTATAATAGTGCATAAAGACACGAAGCTTCTTAGCATTTCATGGATTCACCGTGCGGGTGCCGGGCCCATCGTGTTGCAATAAGAGGAGCGCAAACAATGCCTGGGACTTGCGACCCAGGTGTAGGTTTAAGGGGCCCCTTAACTATGCGCCTACACGGTTACCTTCACTATTCAAGCTCCTCTTCCTACCTAACCAAATATCGTAAGAACCTACTAAAGCCGCCTTTGAAATACGTTCCAGAAATGAACTGATGATCGTTCTAGAAAGGCCGAGATCCTTAAATAAATTGTAGACAGATTTTGCTATTATACCTCTCGATATCGATAGTTTTACACTGAAAAGATATAAATGCACAAAGCATATCAGCCTATTTCCCTGATATTCTTGCAAAATTTAGCAATCTGCAAATCTCCTGCAAATTGCAGTAACTAGGAATATTTTTTTCTTGAGATCATACTAAAACGTATTAAATTTTTCGTTGGTGTCCTTTACACCTCCGTTTCTACTGTTGACTATTTTAGTAATTTTGATTCTCTCTTTTTCACCCTCTTGTGATCATGTTATTATCATGGGTGACATAACTACGTTCCTTGTCAGTAACACTTATAGATCTGAAAGACTAAAACCATTACTTGCATCCTATAACTTGTCTAGTCGCCCCATTTCCAAAATTCATTATATTCACCCTTTTCACCTAATAGTGAAGCGTCTCGTCTTGACCTTATTATGGTATTATACATTCCTACAAAATACTTTACATGGTCAGTTGCCTGTACCTTTTTCCTATCGCGATCTTTTATTTCTTCCTTACAACCTATCTTCTAAACGTTAAAGTAAGGTAATGCTGTTAAGCAACCCAAAAGGAATTAAATAGGAATACCTATGCTGATCTAATTGGTTTGTCCAACTTGTTTTTCGCCTTAAATATGATTGATATTTTTAACACAGCTATTACAAAATTGTATGACACTCAAACACCTGTTAAAAAAATTGAAATATTATCCAGCACCCTGCTAACTTCATCTTAACTCCATCCCATAATCCCCAACTGCTGATATAAAAAAATGAATAGAAGTAATATAGTTAAGACACGTTTCAAGTAAAACCCCTCATTAGAACCTCATTGTTCAACCCCTAGAATATTTTGCCACGTATAAAAAGTTGCGAAATCGCTGCAATAAGATGTGTAGAGACTCCAAACGCCGCTATATTTATTTCTCTGTTAATAATCCTACGCCTTCATAATTATGGAGACTATTCAAATCACTAGGTCTGGGTGAATCTCCACCTCTTTCCAATAATTCGTTGAACTTGAATTCTCTTAATCAGCTCTTTTCGACTTCACTTAAACTCTCCGATTAATTGAAAACCTCGGTCTTAAACAAATTAATACAATTTTCCCACTTGTCTGTGACAGTTTTACTTTTGAAGAAATCACAACTTATTTTAATTAAGCTCTGATGACTTTGATTGGTCTGTTCTCTCTGCCAGCGTACCTCGTTTTATCTCCTTCCATTTTTATTAATGAAATTACTAAAATATTCTTATTAACATCTCTATTCAGCCGATTTCGATATTCCTTTCCTGACAAACTCCAAGATTTGGGATTGATTAAAGACAAAAACATAATTTGGACAGCGCAAGTCAACAAAACGATAAACAAAATAAAAGTCGAATAATACATTTTTCAATCCATTCTCTGAAGATTCTGCAGAATTTCCTACCTTTGAAAATGCGCTATTTATTTTAGTAAAACCAATTGGACAAATAGACTGACTATACCTATTTGCAAATATTGCTGAACATATAAATCATATATTATTAATTTCGAAGAAATTAAAGAAAAACTGTAATTTAAGCACTTTCCAAGAAAATTTCACATTGATATATATCTTCTATCTATCTTCTACTTCTCGCACTTCAAATACTATCTTGGGGAATAATCAGCGGCCGATAATGTAACATTTAATTTCTTTATAAAATATCATTCGTATGTAATATGATTAAATATGATTTGATGATGATTAAAGATTTGATGATGATAAAATGATTTTTGATTAAAGATTATTTGAATGAATTCATAGACTTCCGTTCAGAGAAATGTGACGGAAGTCTTCCCCAGTAAATTAACTTAATTTTTAAAAAAAGTATTTCGTATTTTGTAGTCTATGTACGAGCAGTGGCCTATAAAACTGTTTGCCGAAAGATGAAAACGGAGTTTTCCTAAAATTGAAGTTAATACAAATTGAACCAAGTTAAAGCAAGATTACTGAGTTTATAAGCTAAAACAAGTAGACCTTAAAAGATAAGATTGATTAAAATATTCCCCATTATCGATAATATGTTTTGAATTTCTAGAATTTAAACCTAAAATTCGAAGCGTTGTGGGTAATGTTAAAAATGTTTTATTTTTTTAAAATCTTTATAACTTCATGTGAAGAAATAAATCCTGCTTTAATATGACTTTCAAATGAACACCGAATTCAGTAAACCAAAATTGTCATTTCATGCGACGTCTTTCTTTTATTTTATTTAGTTTTCTGTACTTTTAGTCATATTATTAGTAAAAACTTATCATATCTATAGGATTACCGAGAAGATTTTACTTATATTATATTTTATAACGTTAGAACATTGTAGTTATGTATAATAAAATAAGTAAATAATAACTTAAACAGATCACCCATACATTAGACCAAACTTTTCTAAAGCTAGTTAAAACTTACATATTGATGGGCGCACTGCAAATTCCGCAGTGAGTAATTGAACCAAACTTACAGCTGCTTTGAACTTTCAAGCTTTAGAAGTGCTGAAGATCTGCAATGAATAAAACCAGGTAAGCTGGTAGAATTAGTTTAGAAATCACTAAATTTGTTTATTTTTAAAAACTATTCTAATATGAGTTTTAGATATGTCAATAATATTAGAGGTATAACCCGTAGATCATACGCACACTAACGATCGTCATCGTGTGCAAGCAACGTAGCCTTCGAAACTAACATTGATTATCTTTTTTTCCCTGTATGTGACATCACAATTTAAGCAAAAAGAGCAGAAAAACTTTATATTTAAGAAAAATAAGTTTGAACACAATGAACAAACAGTCAGTGCATGTTTTTTTAATGTAACGTCACGTATTTTCTTTATGTGTATGCTCAAGGATATGCTCAAAAGGCATATCCAGGCAATCATAATTAAAGTAAAATAAATAGACAGACTGTACTAGTACGTCGTTTTATTAAGCTAAAAAAGTTTTAATTAGGTGGAGCTTTTTTCCTAAACTCGCTTTTTTTATTAGACACAGCGCTAAATAATTACGGTAATTAGTATTAAAAGTAATGTTTTTATTAATTAACGATGGATAGTCCAAATAACACATTGGAAAACTTCGATTTTGTAGTTCTGAATTAATGAATGGCACATACTTATCTGTTTGTAATTTATCAAACAAACATTGCTTTTATTTTTAATGGTGTAAATATTTGATATACATACAAAGTGTTACTGTAGGTGAACCCTATGGTTCATCCTTAATTTTATTATTACATAAATTAAATATTATTAAAATAGAACTTGCAGGAATAAAGAAAATACACTTTCTTTTGAAACTATTATATAGTTATATCGGATATAGTTGTTTCGGAGAATTACAACTTTTTTGTAATTCTCCGAAAAACGGCGAGATTTTTGTGATCATGTGATTGTTTTCAAGTTGATATTAGCAAAGTTTCAATAAACCTTTTAAAAGAAAGTAGTTTTTCTGTTAAAGGAATAAAGTTCATATTCTCCGTGAAGTAAATTTTTCTGAAAGGAGGGGGCGCGGACGGCTTGCAGTTTGGATATATATAAATATATGTGTATTAAAATGTAATATTGCTGGCTAAGATGCATATAATTATTTTGTAAAATAGATTGTAAATTAATTATTTTGTATTGTTGTAATATATAAAATATTAATAGTTATACAAAATTTAAAAAAAAGCGGTTTAACAAACTGCTGGCTCATACAAATAAATATTTATTATTAATCTGCTATACATACTCGTATATATGTATTTAATGGTTTATAATGGTAATATAATGGTAATTTATATGTATTTAATATGCAAATAGTATTTTGTCCAAAAAGAGGTAAATTAGTTAGTTTGTGTTGTTATAATATATGAAAAATTTATAAAGCAAGTGTTTTTCAATCGATTTCAATCAATTAAAATAAAAAAAAGCCTTTTAACAAAGTACCGAGTGATTGCTGATAAGAACAAGTATTTATTCTCAGTCTGCTATAGTTGATACTGATGTTGCAATATTTCTGTAATATTAAATAAATGAAAGTTTGTATTGGAAAAAAAGTGTTTTAAACTGCTTGTATTATTGTTATTTATATTATATTGTTTCCTACAACAACAGTTCCCGAACAACTTTGAAGGTTCTGCAAACATAATTTACAAGATTTTTAAAGGCAAAATAGCTAAAATTCTATACCAACTTTCCTTTGCATAAAATATAAATTAAGCTCTTTGTTTTAACACTTTTAAGTTGAAAATGTGAAGCAAGTGAATGGAATTTAATTTGTTTACTGAGGCTACACTTCATCAGGGTACCGAAAGATGTTACCATCTTTTACTTATGAGTTTAATTATTATCAAAATATTACTTTTTCTGACTCTCTTAAGAACTTAGGACAAGTTTATGCTGGCGTGTAATGTATCAACCGATACTCGGTAAACTGCTAAGAACAGGTCAACTTTCTGTTTGGTAAGCTGAGTTAAATCTTTGAAATATCTAGTTCTCTGCATGTTATTTAGTTACATTAATCAGTTTTACAGAGTTTTCATTTACCGAGTGACCCGGAAATGTTCTTCTGAACCTTACCTCCATTTTGTATAAGTAAATGTATGGAGATCGCAACCCTAATTATCAAGCTAATAATTCACCCACAGCCAGCCTTCAGCCTACAAAATTAGATAATCAAATACTTATGTGTTTAATAATTTATTTACTTTAAGATTTAAGTGATTAAGTTGTTACATATCGAATTATCAGCATGTGATTGAATTTGATGAAGAATGTTAAGTGTGTAAAAGTCTTTCTTTATGCAATATACTTTTGACTTTATTTTCTTTGTATTTCAAGTCATCCCCGGGCTTTTATTAGTTTCATCTCTAAGTAAGGGATCTTTGAACGTAATTGTTACCCACCCACCGTCCAACGGTCAGATGAACTTGTCAAAACCATATTCAATAATCAAGTATTATGATAATATTTTATTGATTTTATCCCCTTGCCCTTATCAGGATGATCAACATTAACAGTTCGTGTAGTATTTAAAAAATATATATATTAGTCTCACTTATCTATAAATAATATGTGTAGTGTATGGATGGTGTTGTTATATAATTTTTATTAGTTATTTATAATATCCTTCTTGCAAAAACACTAATAAATATGTCTTATCACACATAAATGTGTTTTGAAATATTGGTTTATTTTTTTATTATTATTATATTTACCATTGGTTTATGAGTAATTGTATACTTTTATATTCTTTTGTTATGAATATATTTTTTTACCTATTCAATATAATATTTGGTACCTACTCTTTTCTTTAAAGTATGTATTTTCTGTATGTAGCCTTAAATAATCTAACAAGTAAATAACTCTTACGAAAGTATCCACAATATAACATAATAGAGTTCGCATTTGAAGAAATAAGTACGTATTTCGTATATAAAAAAATAAATATAAACAAAAATGAATGAAAAGAATGTTTATAATCTTAAAAAGATACAAGTTCTTTTTTAGTATATGTGTGTATCGTGTATCGATAGGAAGATGGAGTAAAACTGAAATACGTCGAGTTAATGTAAGTGGTATATGCGGGTAAAAAAAAGGGAAGGGAGTAAAAATTAGTTTTTCAGAAAGCCGTTTACATATAGAATTTTTCTGTTATTTTTAAGTAAAATGAAGTTCAATATTTATTCTCTAAAGTGTCTTGCACTTTAAAAATTACTTCTTTAAAAACGTTAGTTTAAGTAAAAAATACAATAACCGTTAACATCTTGGCCTTGGTGATTCAAGAATTAATTTTAGGACAAATTTTTATTCAAAAATTTTTAAAACTCTGATAATTTACAATATTGTGTGATATAAATAAGTTTATATCTTTTTAGACAATTAAGGGAAAATATACATATATTTACATTATACAATACATTTATTATTCAAAGTAATATAACATATTTTCAGAAAGTATAAAGTATATAAACTGATGTAAATTTAAACTTTGATGTACTTTAGATATCAACTTGAAAACGGCCACATTGAAAATCCTTTTAGAAGACATTAGTTTTATCCTCAAAGAAGTAACAAAAGTTATTCTCGTAAATAATTTCGTGCGGACTCTCTATGGGTAATTTGAAAGCTCTCTTTGTTTATTTTTTAATAACTTCCTAGAAATTGAGGAATGTTTTTCTTTGTTATTTTATTTCTATATTATATATAAAACCAATCTATGTATATTTATTTCTTTGTAAATTGTTAGTCAGTTTTCAATTTTTTTTTAATTACAAAGATGATGATGCTAATGAGGGAAGACACTAGTAGACTTTCTTGGTTATGAGATAGAGGCTGTTGAGATCAAACCGAATAAACGCAAAATTGAGGCTCTGTCATCTTTAACATCACCACAAACTTGTACTCAGGTAAAACAATTTATAGGTTTGGTGTCTTACTTTCGCCAGTTTGTACCAAACTTCTCTTGTGTTATGTCTTCACTCTATAGGTTGACATCAGGGAAGTGCACCTTTGAGTGGAAGAATAATTGTGAAGAAGCGTGAATAAAGGTAATTACAATTTTGACAATATTCAACAGAGCTCCATACAGACGCCAGAGCCGAAGGCTACGGTGCAATATTGTTTCAAGTGGCCGTACGAGGTCTTTGCCTATAGTTCCTCGAGCAATGGGTTGGTCCTTCATCAATAATATCCACGAGTCCATTATTCACTTCGGATTGGAGAAGACCCTGGAGGAGCTCTACAATCACTATTGGTTTGAGGGCATGAGTCGGTATGTACGTAAGTTTGTAGACAACTGTATAACCTGCAAGGTTGCTAAGTCACACTCTGATAAAGTACAGGCGCAGCTTCATCCAATACTAAAAACGCCAATCCCTTGGCACACCGTGTACATCGATGCAACTGGTAAGTTAAGTGGCAAGAGTGACAAAAAGGGAATACATTTTCGTGTTAATCGATGCGTTTACTAAATTTGTGCTCTTGTACCACACTAAAAATATCGATAGCAAGAGTAATATCAAGGCTATAAAAGACAGCGCGACTTTATTTGGAGCACCTTTACGTCTCATTGCGGATCACGGGAGGTGCTTTGCAAGTAAAGAGTTCAAAAACTACTGTGACGGTAAGAATATCGATCTTCATCTTATTGTTACAGGGTCATATCGCGCGAATGGTCAAGTGGATAGAGTTACGAGCGTCTTAAAGTCTATGCTGACTACCATAGAGTTTGACAAAGATAAGTTGTGGCAAGACTCATTAGGTGACGAACAATTAGCTTTAATTTGAACAATTAATCGCGTTACAAAGGCAAGTCTGTTAGAGCTTTTAATAAGTAGAGTAGCACCTCCCCTAGATTTAATGACGGCTGACAGCAATGAACTCGTGTGTATCGATGAGGTTAGAGAAATCGCGTCCAATATTATGGAGACATCAGCACGTTATGATAAAAAACGTTTTGATAAAAGTAAGGCTAGCGTTAGTAGATTCTCGTTCGGTGAAATCGTTCTCATTGAAAATGAGGAACGTAATTAGATGAAACTAGATGCTAAATATAGAGGACGATTACCAATAATTGAAGTGTTAGAAGGCGATCGGTATGTGCTGAAGTCACTGACAAATAAGCGTATTTACAAGTATGCTCATGATCGTATTAGAAGGATGCCTGAGGGTCAAGTACCAATTGATGTGGTAGATGTTTTAGATGGAGAGATTATATCAGAGTAACGTGGTATTATTAAAGAATTCAGTAGGCGATAGCTCTGGGTGGTATAGTCGGGTCTAGCCTTGTAGCAAAGACCGTAGAGTCATGGTGTGACTCAGCATTCCTAGAGGGAAGTGCATAACATTGGTTGTTGATCACAAGCAAGATACATTGCCAGATGGAGAAGTGTGATTAGATTAACGATTTTAATTGCTGAAATTGCGGTAATCAATGGTACTCGACCTCAGAATTCTGTATGACTAAAAAGTATACCTTTATTCTGAATAGTGATTTCTTTGAACTAGAATCATACAGGTATGGCCGAACGTTATTTATGCTTTGTTTCTGTTATTGTTGCAGACTCACACACATCTTTCAATACATTTACATAGGATGTATCCAGAAAACGTATAGTTATGCACAAAGTTTGAATTATACTACCACTAGTTTTAAAGAATAATATCATAATTCATCCATAAATGGCGAGACGGTTTTAAACAAGCGCTTTGCATATTATATGTATCTTAAAGCATTGTTATAATAGCATTATAACATTTTGGATGTAGAATGTCTTATTTTATGTTTCTTAGTGTTTTTTTGCAATATATTTTAGGTTGATTGAGATTGTACTAAGTTCGACTATGTATGGTCCTACATAGTCGAACTTAGTACACTAATGGATTTCTTTCTTTACGATATTTTACTTACAATTATATGTTTGCAATGAAGACTTAAAAACAAATGTAGACAATCCTCTTCCGATCCTCAATTGAAAAGACCCCGATGTCAATATCGGTTGCTTGTATTATTCCGCCATTTTATTCGGCCATATTTTTTTTAAATTCATTATTCTAATCTCATTGTTCTGATAGAAATATTCTAAACCGTAGTGAAAACTAAATAAGATATAACGGAAAGTATTAGTATTGTTGCTCTGTTGAAATAAATGCAATACGAACTTTTTCTAGATTTATAGTTAAATGTTATTTTTTACAATTAAATAGTAATTTTGAGCGTAAAAAAATAAATGACAGATAATTATTTATTATAGGACTTTCTATGAAGGAATAAACAGTGAACGAAAAGTGTACCAAAAATTTATTTACTAAACTAGCTATTTGCATATAATAATTTGGTTCTCACATTTATACTCCAAGGCTTTTGAAATAAAATTGGCTTTTAAATGCGATCTCGATGTATTTTATATACCTTTTCTGTTCAGAAAAATCAGACATCACACCTCCCCGTTGGCAAAAGTTTACTTTGAAACAAAGTATATCGTGTATTGGATTTTACGATCTCTTTTGAATTTGTGCACTTAAAATAATGCTACCAGTAATACTGTAGAAGTATTCTCATTATCTCTAATAATAAAGTGGTGTGATATATTGTAAATTGATAGTATCGAATATATTCTAGATCTCACAGCTTTTACTGCTAACGAGATAATTTAATCAATATAATTTTATGGATGTTAACGTAATGTAAGTGTTTTTATTTTTACTATTTATATTCCACAATGGCTTTTTATAGATCTGTCCCCGGTTCGATACAGTGAAAATTTGATAAACATTATTTTATCATTAAAGTAAAACCATATTGATGAAGCCCGCGGTATGTTTAGAAACTGACGTTTATGACGTTATTCGGATATTAAAAGGAATATGTTCAGAACATAATTAATCTGAAGGACCAATAAAATTGGGTGAAGACCATCTAAATCTGAAAATTAATATTTATGTGCAAGAGTATATTTATAAAACTTGGAATTTATGCAAATTTAAATAAATTGGAGCAAATTCCATCGGTTACTAAACTATTGAAAAGAAACAAATCAGAGTTTGAAAGGTTGCCATAAATTTAAATGTTACACATTATTGTTTCAGCTTTTTAAAAAATAAATTGAAAGTGAAATTGGTTCTATTTCTTTAAAAACTCAATGTTCAATACTTCATTTAGCACTTTGAGTGTTGTTTAAGGAATGCCAAGAATCAAAAACTTTCTATTTTTGTCGGTCTGTTGGTCGGACTTAAGAACGGCTGGACCATTTTGTTTAATTTAAAGATTCAGTTTTATTATTTATAATAAAAGTAATTGAAATTGTTCTCTATCACGCTAATATGTAATAACAAAATATTGTAATGTATATATTAGCGACTGTATATTATACAGACTTTTTAAAAGATTCAGGTTTCATTCTTTATATATAAAAATATGGTGTTTGTTTGCGCTAATCTCCGAAACCACAAAATTTTGTACATATCTCCTGTTTGGTCTAATAAAATTAGACCAAACAGGAGATATGTACAAAATTATAATTTTCAAAATTATAACATTATAATTTTCATATTATTTGGTGGAGACAGACGGAGTCTCTGGCAAACACAAATATCATATAAAAGTGATCCTCAAAATCATTATTATTAATATATTACGATATCGCTTCTGTGATCAATAATATTATTATAATAAAATCATGTTGTACTTTTTCAAACTTTATTAGAAAAATACATAATATTTAATGTTTAATCATTATATTAAGTAATATATATACTTAGACCATTCCCTAAGATATAAATATCTATATCTTTTGATATAATGAAGGGTTAATATCGTAATTCTCTTAAAGAGGAACTTTACTGAATGGAATATGACACTCTCTCTCTGTATTAGATGTCATTGTTCCCGTAAACGAGGAAAATAACATTTATTATTCAAAGTCATACCATAACAATATAATTTGTGGAATTGTATTAAACATTTAACATAAATATGGCTACTAATATGACTGTTACTTTTATTTTAATAAAAATATAATTAATTAAAATCTACTTGCGTATTTTTAAATATTAAATGTACATTTTAGAGGATAAATTGTTTCAATCTTGTTTATCTAAACGTGAATAGAGATATCTTAAAACGTTGCCGACGTTATCATAATAATGTAAGATCCTTTTAAATACGAAAGACTAAATTCATCTAAAATAAATGTTATCTTCAAATAATTACGATTCTCAGTTATGTCACAAATTTATTATTTATAAATTCAGTTACATTATAAGTAATTATAATTACTAAATTATAGATTTATTTGTGGCGTTGTTAGATTTCCTAGTTTTCATATGATATCACTGAAAGTCAAATTTATTCTCACATATACATTATGACTATGAATTAACAATATAAAATACTGTATATGTATAAATGAATTTAGTAGTATTCATAGTGTTTCTACCCTTTGAACTGTTTGCCTAGAACTGTTAACTTATTTTATTTGCTGTTTTAATAAAAGGTGATTGATTTACTTATTTTTTTTTGTTCTTAAGAAAATATTATAATTTGTATTACGTCTGAAATACATACTTCTTATTATTTTTTACTAGAAAAAAAATAAGGAGAACTCATTGACTTTGCCTAATTCTCAATTACCATCAAAATAAATCCTTATGACTAGGGTAGACCCTGTGACCAACTGAGACCACTGAATTGTGACCATCTAGAGTGAAACTAATACCTGTTTATACATATTAATTGTAGACGTCTTCTAGATGAATGCCGCGTTGGATTATTCCGAGCACTATAGAGCGCTCCGAACCGAATAATGTATGAAGTCTTTGAAAAATGTACTTCGCAGACATTATGAACTTTATTCCTTTAAAGTAAAAACTACTTTCTTTTGGAACTTTATTGACACTTTAAAAATATCAACCTGAAAACGACCACATTGGATAAATAACCCTTTTAGAAGATAATTACTTCTATATAGTTTTATTCTCAAAGAACTCACTTAAGTTATTTTTGTAGTTTATTTCGTGTGGACGCTCTAACCTTAATTTAAAAGGTATCTTTGTTTATTTTTTAATAGTTTTCCCGAAATTAGTTTTTTTTTACCTTTGCCTGTATGTATTAAAATACTTTTCTGTTTAGAATATCTAACTATAAATAATATAATTTAAAATTAAGATTATTTTAATAATTCATGTATAAACTGTAATGAATTAATTTAAGCGTTCTAGTTGTTTTGTATATGGATGTTCTAGAGGACTGGATCCAGTATATAATAAAAATTAAATCCTGAATTTCTAAGAAAAAAAATAATTTAAAAAACTATGAACTCTATGTATCTCTTCGCATTTTAATCGTTTTCACCTTCTAATTATCAATACAAACGCAATACATTTTTCTTTCTTTTTAATCATAATGTCATCCGGTCTATTCGACTTATGGAACAAATTTGCTTTCATGAATAGGATACCAAAAAGGATCGCATCCCGTCTCCGTCCAATCTGCTGACCTATAATGTGAGATGTCCCTGATCACATATGTTGTACAACGTGGATGATTTACAGGCACTACACTACCAGGCAAAGATCAGATGACTTCAGGGGAGCATCAACAGTTACCTGGTAGAAAAAATCAGAAGGGGAGCCACCAGGCTATGTCGATGGCTTGTTGCTTTTTAGACATTCACGACCTCCGGAAGTATTGTTAATAATAAGTAGCTTTCATGTAGTATTGGACCATCATCGACGATTATTATTTAATAGATACTTGTTTTATTATTTATTACTTATCAAATTGCTACTAACAATATCATTGATAATTCGTTAAACAACATTATGATACTATTATTAAAATTAATATATTCTAATAAATGAAATCAGTTACAAATAGTGCTGAGGCGTTTAAAAATTATATTAATAAAAATGCTAGAATTATATAAAAGGCATAATTGAACTATAGATCAATAATAATTATACTCATTATTATTAATATTTTACTACCTGATCCCGAAACTGTCTAATTCTTATTTAATTTAGTCATTATTCCAGTTTTTACCCAAAGTAATATATTACCTATAAGAAGGTAATAAGCTTTGTGCTTTTACCTCTATGACTGACACGCATATCTGAAAAATTAAAATTAATTTATACCAGTGGAAAATATGAAATAGTATACAGCAGCATATCCATTTAATTCACAGATAGTGACACTTGAAAAATGGTTATTATGATTATACTAGATGGTAACATTTTAACTTCATGATTGATAACAAAAAATTGTGTAAAATCCACATAAGATCGCATGTGATCTAATTACAATCTGTCAGTACCCTACTGGTGGTCAATGGTGTTCTATATCATTGGATTGGCAGTCGCAAACATCCAACCAAACCGCAGGTTGTATATATGTATATTTGATTTTTTCAAACTTCACCGACACAGACAGTAGTATTTACTATTCAAAATTTTTATATCATTGTTTGGGATTTTCATAAGTTTACTTAAAACTTATATTGACTTCTATAACTCCCTTACATTTATTGAAATTCTTATTTTAAATGCATTATTATTATTTTATATTATTCATGCTTACAGGAAGATAAATTATCTTAGCAATATATCAGCTACTGCCAGTACCTACAATTGCGGACATATTAATCAGCTTTATTCAACATGGTAATAATTCTAAAGAAAACTTCTGACGTATTAGATAAATACTTAAAGCTAACTTTTATTCAAGTTTTATTTGATGTAAAGCGCCTTTAGTCTTTAGCCTAGCGCGATGAGAACTTAGTTTTGATAAGTTTAGCGTTGTCTGTAAAATTATATGTGTACCATTAAGATCATGATTGTTGGAAATTACGTAATACTGATATTGATTTGGCTCGTGGCAACGTTGATTACATATTAACGGTGACCCGCAAGCTCGTTTGCCCTCCTCTAACATAAAAAAAAACCTTAGTGTCCAAAATAACGTGGAGAAGACTAAATTCATCAAACCCAGTCGTATCATGTAAATATTTTATGATCACTGTATATTTTTTATAAAATGTAATCTAAATCAAAATTGTTTATAGGAAGCATATTAAGTTATTTTTATTTATTAATCTATCCACAATTTGTACGTATTATAATTGCTACAGATATGAAAATAATCAGTAAAGTCAGCGGGTTAGCTAATGTTACACTTTAAGCCTTTAATAGTCTATAGACCTATAATAATAATAATTATTATTATTATTAGGCTTGAATTGTATCTAAACTGTAAATTTAATATATAAGACTAAACTTTAAAAGAATTTATACAAAATATTTAAATTATGATCGGAATCATGATCATCATCATTAATATAATATGAATGGTATTCATATCATATTAATTACTTGATATACTAATAATAATAATACTATTATAAAAGTTATTTTATTTCAGTAATTGTGATCAAAAAGGTTCAAATCCAAAGTGTTCATGTTTTAACAATGTAAGCAACAAAATATGACTGATTCTAATTAGAGACAAATTCTTGAGAATGGTGTTAAAAGTTCCACAGAAAGTGTCTCTTTATTCTTAAATCTCAATTGGAAAGAGATTAGAGATAAGACTCTCTGCCCGCATCTCGTGGTCGCAATCTTCATAGTTTAAAAGTTATTGATCGTTTGAGGTTTGATCTAATTCTTGCGATACAAATGTTATCTAACTTCACAATAGAATTAAGTTACATTTGTATTTCATATTCCTCATTCATTGTAATAATTTATATACGCCCAAATTGATAGCCGATTTGAGATTGAAACCAACAAATAGATTCCTCCTGTAATATGTTAAAAATTTATCAAAATTTATTCGATAACTTAAGAAAAGGTTTGATATTCCAATATTTAGCAACAAAAATCGGATCAAGATGCATCATTAATTTCGGCAGTTAGGAAATCGGTAAAGGGAGTTTTAGAAAAAAAACACGAAATAATAAGTATGTATATATTAAAAATACATTGCAATACAATTATAATATTATATTAAACGAAACAAAAAAAGTATGAATCTAAATATTGAAGCGCAAAATAAACCCACAATAAATAATAATATTTTTCTCAACAGCTCGTAAAACAGTACCATAAAGCGTTCCTACAAAATGATATATGGAGCATTCAATTGTTACATCCTTTTTTTCCTTTTTGGTCCTGGACTATCAAATTTATTCGACGGATATAAATTTAAATATATATATTTTTTTTATATTTAGTCTAGTCACTTGGTTTCTTCCAAATTAAACGAATCAATTAGTATAATTATTTTTATTTAATTTGTTTAAGTTCTATAACAGAGACACAATAATATTTGTTCCATTGTATTAATTAAAACCTTTTAAGTTTAACTGAAGTACGAAAATCACTTGGGATTATACATCATTATAATTTTCAGCATAAAATCGTTATTTAATTTAATCTGTACTCGTAAGTAATGAATGTTGAGTTCAGCATATTTTTAATAACATAGATTTGTGAAACTCAATCCACACCACTAAATAATAATTAACAAGAAACTGGGAATTCTTTTATAATATTGAACTATTTTAATATTGGTAATATTCAAGTTTCAATTTTATTAAATATTGTTTACAATGATCTAGTCTAGATTTAGTTTTTTTTGTGGTGGACAAATATTTAAGGAATTAATTGTTTATATTAAGAAATGTGTTTACACCATAGATTTTTTTTTATTTACGGAATGAAGTTATTGAAATAAATTCCGCTTGTTTAATTAAAACCTTAATCATCTTATCCTTAGGGAATTAACTTTGAAACACATTTTCGACCCAGAAAAAGAACTTAATCCTAACTTATCTATATATATGAGATGTCAACCACGCTGTACACTTATAACGCTACAAGATGGCGCTAGCCGGTGGTTTTACCACTGTAACGCTGTGGTTTGGTTTGCTCCCAGTAAGTAAAAAAGTGTTTAACCAAAACAATCCCAAAGCATTAAATTCATTTAGAGAAAAATCATATTAAATATTAATTTGAACCTGTGTTAAGTACGAAACATTAATATATAAACAAAATAAAGTACAAAAATAATCACATATTCAATTTTAATAAATTACAGAGTTGTTTTTATATTAATTGATTTGAATTTATAATAAGGTTAATTGTTATTTGGTAGTAGAGTATAGCTGCAGCATGATTAAGTGGATTTATGACCGATTTCAACCGCGTTGAAGTATCAGAGAAACAAATAGCAACTCTGTTTATTTTACACTCAATGGCAGAATAAGTATAGATAAGAATAGATAAAGTGTTATATTGAATTCTCAGCTTTCATTATTTAAAAAAAAGGGTTTAAAAACTGGTTGAGGATCTCAATTAGTGAAAGTGCAGTAAAGAAAAAAAAGAAAGAAAATAATAAATTTAAACGACAACTCTTCCAGTTTTAAGTAACGATAGATATTGTCAGAAGTTCAAAATCAAATGTCTGTTGCCACTAAGTAATATCTTAGCTGATTCATTATTTAAGCGATAAAAGACCAGCTTTTCACAATTAATGTATTGAGAACAGAGATATAATAAAATAAATTTGGATAGCAAAATGCTTATATTTTTTAACAAATAGTTATATACGAGTATCTCGAAAGTAAACAGTTAAATGTATCTATTAAGAGGTACCGTAGAAGACAAATAATATAAATAATGATTTAATAAATTTGACTTTATGAGGTCTACAACAAAAACTTTAGAGTATTCAAAATATAATATGTAATTTCCATAAAACCTATATCTACTACAGTCGCGCTGGTGAACTTAATGCAAATTCCCATTCCCATTCCCATATCTGTCGTTGTTATGAACACTAGACCTCTAACGTTTATGATACTACAGATACCACTACATAGAAAACACACGGTAACGTATTGTACACTTTTAAAGAACGAAACGAACGAAAGAGAAAGGTGCTGTTCTATTTTCAAATTAAAACCATAATCTCTTATAATGAAGATAAGTTAAGATGAAGATGTTGTACGTAGTAGTTCTAGAAAGTTTTTATTTATATCTTAAATATAATTAAAGGTATGGATTGCGTTTTGCTCATTATTAACTACTGTCAATCAACAATTCACAATTATACTAATTTACTATACTTCAACAAATACTGTTGTATAGACAAGCATGTAGAAGACGGCTAATGTGTGTTTGTTTGTAACTCTATACACAAATTAGTCCAAACCACTTACATACCCAGTACATGAAAAAACGGAGTATTTATTAGTAAAGAGTAGCGAGTAGAAGAAGAAGAGAAGAAGAATTCGAATAAAATAATTTTACGTCACATTTTAATTTCAATTTGACGATTCTAACGCTTGTATTGTATTACTTACACATTTTAGAAATCGTACCTTTTCTATAGTATATATTTGCTGTAGCAAATATATACTATAGAAAAGGTACAATGTATTGTATGTTTAATAAATTATATAAGATTTTCCTTTCTTGTGAATAATTTGCAGTACAACTATATATAAATGTATTTCATATTTATTCAACATAGTCTATTTCTATGCAGCTCTGTACTAATTGGTTTCTATTTCAGTGCGGGTAGTGGTTAGTGTAAACTGTAGTATTGTAGCACAAGTAGTTGAAACGGCCAGCTATTCTCTGAGGTGGTTTACCAAATACCATATAACGGTAAATAAAAGAGAATTCATTGCTCTCTTTTTAAACATAAATTTTATTTAAAAGATAAAAAAAAAAATGTGTATAAATGTATGTACAATAATAAAAGAATATATGTTAAATTAATATTAGTTACTTTTTAGAAAGGTTAATAAGCCTTCACATATGTAGAAAATACAGGATGTTAAGAAATTTACAGGATTAAAATTATAAGTCCATAAATTAAAAAATAATAATATATATTTCTGATCTTTTCACTCGTCTGTAGCTTCAGGTCCTGAGAAACCTGTCATGAAATACTACTATATATAAGTATTACTATACAACAGGTAACAAAAATATAATATTAAGCAAATGATAAGCTTTCAAACATTTTAATGACACATTATGATACCTTTTAGTTACCTAATAATTATTATTGCCAAATATATAAAATATTTATAATCCTTTCTATCTTCAATATATTTACTGGTATTGAAAAAACTACCAACAGAACTAAATTTTTCTTTTCAGTATCCATTGAAAAAGGTCGAATCAAATCCTATGTTTTGCAAACAGGTAATCTACTATAAATGTTTCACTATGACTTATTCGGAACAATAGTCTATGAACCCAATGAATTATTATTATTATACATATAAGGAGTAAACAAACCTTAGACAAAGTATATTTAGGTACCTAAAATAGATAGACTTAGGTGTTGAAGTATGAAATCATTTGTTTTATACAAATAAGACGTCTATTTTTCGAGAGTGGTAAAAAATAATATCGTGTACTTTTACATATATTTCCTACCTCTTTGATAGTTTATGAATGGTATGCCAAAAATACTTTTCTTTTTCCTAAGCGTACCAGTTATGTAGCTATTTTTGTAAATCTTATTGTATTTTTGTAGTGTGGCTTGGTGTTGCGTGCTTGAATAATCTGGTCATTAGTGCTCGATTGAAATCGATCATTTGCTATTGATAGCAATTCGTATTAACGGTTTGACCAGGATTCGGCGGCTCATAGTAAAAGACACCTTTTCGTTTCCACCAAAAACAGCATTGTCTTATTTCCAAATCAATTCAGCTTTGCAATGCATGTCGATGGTATAGCTGGATTCACCCATTCTTCCACTTTCTGATTTTTTTCTATAGCTTTTAAACGAATATTAATGGCTTTTTGCAACAAATTCAACATTTAATTGATCCGCGAGTTTGTTGTTTAGTTTGTGTATTATCTTCATCCAATTTTTTAATGGCTTCTCACGTTCTTCGACTTTGCCATCAAAATCACCACTTTTGAATTTTTTTAACCACTCGATATGCTGTGTTTCACCAAGATCATGTTCACCGTAAGCTTGGACAAGTATTCCACGTGATTCTACATTTACAGTTTTTTTTTAATGATAATAGAACATCAATGCTATCCACAAATCGCAGTTAGTAAGAACGAAAAGTGACATGTTTGAGGTAATACAAAAATGTACTAGTGTATGGAACTTAAGTTTTTATTTATCGATAATCTTCGCAAGCTGTTAGAAGAAGACGATGGCGCTGTAGCTTTCTTACGGTCTCTAAACTGTACGCATTCACCATTTATATAGATTCCGGTTTCATACTGTTACCGGTATAATAGACAAATTAATCTCACTTTTCTTCTTTATACGGCAGGAAATCAATCACAATATGATTAAAATCCTTTTCAATCCGTCAATTTCTTTTTGTTGAACTCGAAGTCAAGCTCTCAAATCATAATTACTAGAATTTAGAACGATTTCGTCCTATTCAAATAGTATGAAACTTGAAAAGTTTGTGATTTCACAATTTTATGGTATTAATTAACTTTCAAATTTGGGAAAATAATTTTCTAAACTTCGAAATCGTCTATGAAACAAAAATATATAATTGATAGATCTTTATAACATATTGACATTATTATGTATTTAAAAACATTCCAAGTTTTCTAATGTCAGCTTGTCTAATTTGTTTAATTTGTTTAATTTGTTATACAGATTTTCTTTATCTATAATTAAATAAGTATAATATATTCTTTACAGACAAAAACTTTTACTTTTTCAGGCCTGAAGTTGAAATTAAAAACGAAAAAGTTGAGACGTTGAGAAGAGTTGAAAGCTTCGAAGTTCCTCAATTTTCATTATTAGAATAGGCTGGAATCGTTTCTGAATTTTTGGTAATTATGATTTGTGAGTTAGATTTGGAGTTCAACAAGTTTGAGTGATTATAAAAGGTTCTGATCCCACAAAGTTTTACCTTCGACATTTTCTTATTTATTATTTATTAGTTTTAGGAAGGCTGATTTACAAAATAATAAATTACTAAATAGATTACTTTCATTTATTTTAATTACAAAAGTTATTTATTTATTTATCTTATAAACATTTTGTGAATATATATATATATATATTGATAATAAAGGCAGTATTATACAGTTAATAAAAAAATTTAACCTAGATAGTCCAAGTTTACGTGTAATTAGTAACTTACATTGATTTTCTTTTTTCCCTGTATGTGATATCAAATTTTTAAAAAAGAGCTCTAAAACTTTACATTTAAGAAAATTAAATTATATTGTTTTATGCGTTTGTACACTATAAACAGACCATCAGTGTATGTGTTTTAATGTGACGTATTTTCATTGAGCCGTCTCTATATGTATGTTCAAGGGTATACCCAAAAAGAACACTCCAAATAATAGTTTTTATACCAAATAGACAGACTATTAGTGACAGTACTAGTAGGTAGTTTTACTGATCTACAAAAATTATTAATTAGGTTGAGCTTTTTTCCAAAACCTTTTTTTTTATAATTAGACACATCGCTAAATATTTACATGGATATGTATTAAAAGTAATATTTTTTAAACTTATTCATTAAGGACGGAAAGTCTAAATAAAACTTTGGAAAACTTTGATTTTTGTAGTTCGAATTAATGAATGGCACATACTAATTTATTTGTAATTTAGTAAACAAACATTCCTTTTATTTTTAATGGTGTAAATATTTTATATACATTCAAAGTGTTACTGTAAGCATAGGGTTCATCCTTACTTTTATTATCACAACAATTAGATATTATTAAAATTGAACATACCAGAAAAAAATTACACTTTCATTTGAAACTATGTACCAAAACAACTTTATTGTAATTTTTTGAAAAGGCGAGATATTTGCGATAATGTGATCGTTTTCAAGGCCAGGTTTTCATTAGCAAAGTTTCAATAAACCTTTTAAAAGAAAGTAGTTTTTATTTAAAGGAATAAAGATCATATTCCCCGTGATGTTAATTTTTCTGAAAGGCTTCATCATTCTTACATTATTCGGTTCAGAAACTTCTGCATTGCTTGGAATAGAAGGTGGAGGCGTGGACGGCGTGCAGTTTGACAAAACAACAAAATAAGTACGTATTTCGTATATAAAAAATATATATTTTGAAAAATATGAATGAAAAAATTATATATATAACGCCAAAATATACAAATTATTTTTAGTCGCGTATCGATGGGAAGATGAAGTCAAACTGAAATACGTCGCGTTAATATAAGTGGTACGTGCGGGTACTGACGAAAAGGGAAGAGAGTAAAAATAAGTGAATTTTTCAGAAAGCCGTTTACATAGAATTTATCTAGAAAACGTACAGTCGTGCAGAAAATTAGATCGTAATAGAAGTTTTAGAAAATATTTTCACAATTTAGATTCGAATTAACTTCCACATATTTTCATTTCAATTTTATTCTTAGTTATTTATGGTCTTAAAAATACTTGGATATTGTTTTCTTTGTTTAATGATTTAATTACGTTTTTTAATTACCTACAAAACAATCTTAGAGTTACGACATTTTTCCGTTATTTTTAAGTAAAATGAAGTTCAATATTTATTTTTTAAAGTGTCTTGCACTTTAAAACTTGCGCCTTTTAAAACGTTATTTAAAAAAAATAACCGTTGACGTCTTGGCCTTAGCGATTCAAGAATTAATTTTAGGGCACATTTTAATTCAACATTTTTAAAACACTGATAAATTATAAATAAGTTTATATCTTTTTAGAAAATGAAGGGAAAATATAAATATATTTCCATTATACAATACATTTATTATTCAAAGTAATATAACATATTTTCAGAAAGTATAAAGTATATAAACTGATGTAAATTTAAACTTTGATGTACTTTAGATATCAACTTGAAAACGGCCACATTGAAGTTCCTTTTAGAAGAAATTAGTTTTATCCTCAAAGAAGTAACAAAAGTTATTCTCGTAAATAATTTAGTGCAGACTCTCTATGGGTAATTTGAAAGCTCTCTTTGTTTATTTTTTAATAACTTCTTAGAAGTTGGGGAATGTTTGAATGCCTTTTCCTTTTTTATTTATATTTTATTGTAAAAGGACAAACGAGTGTTCATCGTCGCTCACTAATTCTTGCAACTATGAGGTCTATAAGTATTATATATGAAATAAGTTAAGAATAATACATTGGGCCCAGAAATTAAAAAAAAAAGCGAAAAATATATCCAAGGACATTATCTTTCTAGTAAGAATCAATTAAACCACCCACTTCAAAGAAACACTTCGCTGCAATTTTAGTTCAACTATGACCACGGCTTGCGGATCCGAGATAATTTCAGAAATACGGACACAAGGCAGATAATATTTATGCGAATTGACGTGTTAAAAATATTAGGACTTTTATATCAATGTATTAATTTATCATTTTTTACAATTTAGAATAGTTTCGTACAAATAAATAGTCAAAAGATTTAACTCTTTATTCTATTATAAACCTATTATTTGAATATTATGTATTAACCGTGTTTATCTGAAGATGATATTAAAATATGATTTTTTCATTTGTTATGAATGAATACATATTGGAATCTATATATTATTAGCAATCAGGAGCGAGTTATATTTAAAAATATAAATACAAGTCACAGAAATAACATGTATTATTTATTCTATAAGAACTCAAAGAATGATAAGGAATTTATTCTAAACAAATTAGACAAGCAAAATAACCACCATTTCATAATGAATTTAAAACGTCAAACGTCAACGAGTTACACAATCTTTATGGTACGTTACGAGTATGACACTATGCCGTAGACAACTTCCAGCGAGACGACCGACGCGTGGCAGAGCAAGGAGCGCTCTGCTTGGCCACTAAACCCCTCGATGCTTTTATAGGCCACGGTGTTCGTTATTTGAAAGTAACTGTATTCGTTATTTGAATTGAATTTGAAATTTTGCTCATAATATATATAATATAGTGACTCACAGCTGAGTCTTGCTGGCAAATTATCTATTGTATTCAAATTATCAAATTATCTGTTGTATTCAAATAAATTTAAAAAATCATTAAAATTTAAGTGTTCATAAATTGAGTTTAAATATTTAATTCAAAGCGAAACAGTAACACTAAATTAGAAAGGTTACAATAGTTAATTTACAAACTACGTCTTCCTTGGTTGAAGGTAGAGACAAAGCTGAATATAATAAAATAAAATTATAGTTAGAAGAATACAGAAAAATAAGTGTAACAATAAGTGGTTTGAGATATACATTATGGGATTTTAATATAATACAATGCACCTGCGTTATTCAGTGTCTCCACGGTTCGTGAGCACATGATAGATGCTAAATTAACAAATCTATAATTAAAATGAATATAAGAAATATTTAATTAATGACTAAACTTTACATAGGAATATATCGACTGCATCCACTTCCGTTGTTATTAATAAACATTCAACTAGTGTTACTTTTTTTTTTTTCAGTAAGTATTATATTCTCACATAGCGTCGTCTGTGGTCATCAGGAGTTAGTTACAAACACGTCTCTCACAGATGCTGTGCATCATCACATGCCGAATAATAGTGCAAGTTTTACATAAAAATAAAACTCTTAATATTTAGCACAGATGACATATAACATCCATTTCAAGTACTCTCGTGAGAGACTTTTATGAAGTGAGATCGTTCTTCATTAGCGACCTCGCCTCGTCACCACGTGACCACCGAAAGTTGATGCGGATTGGTTTAATATATTACGTGAATAAAGTTGAGAACCGGAAGTAAATTGAGGGAATTATACAACTCACTCTCACAGATACTGTGCATCGTCTCTGCTAGATAATACAAGCTTTATTTTTATGTAAAACTTGCACTAATTTTAATCACGTAACTTATTATTGACAGTTACTTTAGTCATGCTACAAGACATCATAGTCATGTGAAGGAACATAGGCACTATTAATCAACAAGTCATACAAATAATTAGACTTGATAAATATTTCTAACGAGATCTCCAGATTTCTCCATTCATAGAATAACTTAAACTCTTCAACATCGCGAGCTTGTTAGCTAAAAGGCGCTGCGTTACTTCACTTATTTTCACTTACTTTAAATACTTGAATAGTGTTAATAAGATTTATTTTTACATTCAAAATAAAGAAAATTAGAAGAGACTTAATGAAAAATTTTAAGATTATGATAGGGCACCTTAATTTGAGAATTATTAATATTTCATTACACATAGATACTACTACTACTGCTACTCCTCCAAATATTTTAAAATTAGTTAATTAAATTAATCATATGTAATATAAATACTTGCACTATAGTATTATTATATTTTTTGTTAAAATAACTTATCGCGATTATGTATTTTTAGATTTACAGGTTTCGTTATAATTGGGACTTATCCTTTGAATAATTAACCGCTAATTTAATATTTTTAAGGAATGTTGTTTTTTATTATTATTATTTTGTATATAAGTCAAAATAAAATATGCTTTGTTTATATACAATCCTCATAAGAGACAATCGTCTTTAAAAATAAATATTTAAATTATTTCAATAGAAAATAAAGACAAATCATGTAAGATAAAAAAAGTTAATTATGCAAAATCAACTTTTATCGATCCAAGTTCATATTATAGTCTAACGTTCCAGCAGATAAACATTTGTTATCTCGAACTATCATCTCAAGAACTCAGTATATTGCAGAACTCGCAGCTACGGTCTTATCCCAGGAGAGCAGCGCTGATCAATCTTTTTAACAAAACTGTTATTATACACACTAGTATACTATACACACAATCTTTTTAGTTTAAAAAAAAGATTTATTGCAACTAGTTGTTATTTTTATTCGTAATTTAATATTCTTAAGATTTTTCCAGGTAAAATATCATAACATCTCCCCAAATTACACATGGATACACAAGTGATATCAAATAAATACCGTTTCTAGTTACCTAGTATCACATAGACCATAATATAGATCCAAATGAAACCCAATTTTTTTTCGGCTTAACCTTGGTTATTCCCGGTTTATATTACTTTTTTTTATGTAAATAATTTTAAATGTTTTTACATTATTTAGACGGGGTCTTTATTTCAATTCAATCTATGGGAACAATAAATAATAATAATAATAATAATAATCTTTTATTTGCAGAAAACATGGCATACATAACACAATATCGTTAATATATATGTACATGTTTAGTCAATGGCGTGACATGCAAAATTTTATTACAGACTATTTTAACTTCATAAAAATAACATTAACTAAAATTATCAAATTAAATTGTATTATATAAAATTACATTTAATTAACTAAATAAAATAAAATAAATTATACAAGATTAAATTAAGTCAAATAATTATATGTCAAATAATTATTTATATATATTTTTACATCAAAATCACATATTACAAAATTCTTTTACGGAGTAAAAGCATTTGTCAACCAACCAGTCACGAAGTTTCACCTTAAATCTTAGGTATGGCAAATTTCTAATCGCAGAAGGCAATTTGTTATAGATGACTATCATCATGTGATAGCAGTTTTTAGAACCAAAAGCAGTCCTAATTTGAGGGTAATAGATTTTATTCTTATCCCTTGTATTAAATGATAGCACATTTCCACGAGTCTCGTAGTAGTCATGGCCAAATCTTTTCATAAAACACCCAAGTTCGTATATATAAATGCCTGGCAACGTAAGAATTTTAAGATGCCTAAAATTTGGTTTACATGATTGCATCGGATCCATATTACAGATTGCCCTGATGCACTTTTTTTGTATGAGAAATACTTTATTTATGTCTGAGCCATTTCCCCAAACCAAAATCCCGTAACGAAGATTTGATTCAACGTAACCATAATATGCCAATAGTGCTGTGCTCTGATCAGCAATCCTTGAAATTTTTCTTAAGGCATAGACAAATTTATTAATTTTTTGACATAAGGTTGCTATATGAGGACCCCAGGAACAAAATTCGTCTAAACGTACACCTAAGAAACTTATTGCTGTAACTTGTTCTATTCGTTCATGGGCACATGTTATTACGTTACCTTTAATAGACATTTTCCTATTCCTAAGCATCATATATTTGGTTTTTTTTAGGTTTATACACAAATTGTTCATTTTTAGCCATTCGTGCACATCTTTTAAAGTGTTGTTTATTTCTATACAATTATTATTATTTTTTATACACGGTACGATGATTGATACATCGTCTGCAAACAAAATACATTTGTGTTTTGTGCAATTAGGAAGATCATTAATATATATTAAAAATAATAGTGGCCCAAGAACACTACCCTGGGGTACGCCAAAAGCATTTATTTCGAAAGACGAGTTAAAATTTGTTAATATCTTTTTCTCGTTCAATTTCGATATTTGAACAAACTGTTTTCTGTCTTTAAGATAGCTTTCCAACCATTTATTGCATACTCCACGTAGCCCATAGCATTCGCATTTTTTCAATAATAAGTCATGCGACACATAATCAAAAGCCTTTGTCATGTCGCAGAACATAACACAGGCTGGACTACCGCTGTCAATACACGATATAACGTTTTTTAGTAACATAAAAAGTGCCAATGTCGTTGATTTCTCTTTTTGAAAACCATTTTGCTCATTTTTAATTGTCTTGCATTTCGTAAGGAAAGTAATAATACGTTTGTGCATAATTCTTTCAAACACTTTAGAGATAACTGAGGTAAGTGATATAGGACGATAATTATTGATGTCAGTAATATTACCCTTTTTATGAACTGGCTTTATAATGGACGTTTTTAAATTTGACGGAAAAGTGCCACAGATAAAAGACAAATTAATCAAATAGCACAATATAGGCGACAACTCTTCAACAGCAACTTTTAGTACCATAGTACTTATACCATCCTGTCCGACCGATTTTGTGTTTTTTAAGGATTTTATAGTATTAGTAACCTCTTGTGTGCTGCAAGGCTCCAAGAAAATTGATTTGCTGACTTCATTTCCTGTCAGGGTCATTTTATTGTGTTTCATTAAGTCACACTTATTTTTTTTGTCGACAAAGAGGTCGTTGAACTTATTAGCAACATCAACAGGATTTTTAATACTCATACTATCAATCACTATTTCTTCCAGATCTTTAAGTTGATTGAAGTTATGATCGCATCCTTTAATAACAGTCCAAGCAGCTTTGCATTTGTTAACTGACGAAGCAATATATTTTCTGTTTGTCTTTTTTTGGGCTTGATTAATACAAGATTTTAATATTTTAGTGAACTTCACATAATTATCTTTATCTTCTATTTTATTCGTTTTGTAGCTCTTATATCGCAACTTTCTTTTTGTTTTTGCTGATTTTTTTAATCCACTTGTTATCCATTTTATAGTTTTGGGTTGATTTGTAATTTTTATCTGTATTTGAGGAAAACAGAGTTCATAGAATAACAAAAGTTCATTGAAAAATATGTTGAAGATTTTATTGTAATTTTGTTTTACAGTGTCAGTATCAGCATGATCGGTGATGTCTGTTATTTGTTTCCATGTAATAGCTTTCATGCAGTCCTTAAATTTTTTTACGTTATCCTTACTATAATCTCTTACAGTAATAAAATAATACATGAGAAGTTGTGGCTTCGATTTTACATTAAAAGTTATAGTTTGACAAGTATTATGGTCAGACAACTCTGATTGAAACAGACCTGCTGTAACTTCGTCTATGGTACTCGCTATATGGTCAATACATTTGTTATGTCTAGTAGGTTTGTTTATATGGCATTTAATATTATAATTATCTAATAACATTATTAATTTCTTTGTCACATTATTGTCAGATAGTAGGTCAATATTCAAGTCACCGGCGATAATAACACTTTTTTTCGTATTTTTGAATGCATTCAGTGTTAAGTCCAAATTTTCAAATAATATATTTACGTCAGAGTTCGGAATACGATACACACATAGGATGATGCAACGCAGTTCAATTAGTTCAACAGCACAGCACTCAAACGTATAGACTTGAGCGAATTTTTTTACGTCTTGTATTTCTTTAGTTTTTAAATTTGTCCTTGTGAAAATACACACACCGCCACGTTTTACATCTCTAGAAAAATTAGCTGCTAAATTGAAGTTATGAAGTTTGACATTAGCTTCAGAACCACTTTTTATAAAAGTCTCAGACAAACAGACAACATCCACGCACACGCTACTATCATTTAATTCATTTAAGTATATTTCGAATAAATTTTGTTTATTTAAATATCCCGCTATATTTTGGTGCAAAATGGTACAAGAATCGTTTTTATAATTATTGAAAAAAGGGACGAAAGGAATTTTTAGGTGTAATACTTACCCTGTTTTGGCCATGGTCCGAGTCTTCAACTAGGTTGCTATCAATGACCGTTTTGGGTATAACCTTAAAGTAATATGGAATGGTTCCAGGTTTATAAAATTTCGAATTGTGGTTTGTACCATGAAAGTCATCTACAACCGTTACCGACTTTTTGTTGTTCGTTTTAAAATAGAAAGGTATAGTTCCCGGTTGATTGACCTCCTTCACCCTATGTATATTAGTTTTTTTATTAAATTTCAATAAATAATTTTGGTAATAATAAGAATAGTCAATAAGTAAATTAATTTTTTTACAAATGTCAATAAAGTAGTTTCGTCTGGTTTTATAGTACCTATACAATTCAATAAATTGAGCGTTTTTATAGTGATTGCAATATAATTTTAACAAATTGTTTAACTTAATTTCATTCATATAATTATTCTTAATTACACTTAATATAATAATTTCAACATGTGGCCCAAATAAATTTATAATAGTACAAATGTCAATTCCTAGTTTAGCAGGGTTGCAGTCATTTTCCCCTAAGCATAAAATTACCTTATCTGCAGAATTTACTTTGGTATTTTTACAACATTTAATAAATTCTTCTGTTAATGCATTTGGTTTCGTTATTGACTCAATAATGTATTCTTCATATGTAGTGTTGTGTCTAGAATATATAAGATTTGATGCTAGATCAGTACATTGCTGTGTTCCAAATATCAAAATTTTTTTCTTCTTTCTGTCTATCGTTGAGCCCGGTGAATTATTCGCCTTAAAACTCCTCTTAATATTTTTTTTCATATTATTATCCCCACATTTTTTATTTAAATCCGAATCATTTGGTTTTTTTGCGGATTGGATTTGTCCGTTAGAATTATTATTTGTTTTCTCCGGAGTTTCCGAGCTGCATATTTGGTTTAAGTTCTGTACAGATAAGCCAAGACTTTTTTTACCTTTTCGTTTTCCGTCAGATTTACTTTTCCTAGAAGTCATGGGCGTCGAATTTAAATATTTATATCTGTCATTTTTCTTCTCCAGCTCTTCAATGTAACGTTTCAATTTACAGTTTTCAGAAAGAAGTAACTCAATCTCTTGATGTGAACTTTGTAATTCTCCTTGTAACTTTTCTATGTTTTCGTTTAATTCCTGTATTTGTAAGTTACCAGCTCGTATAGACAAGTCAGGAACCGAGTACATTGAGTCATCAAGCGATAATCTGTTGTCACTGAGGGAATTTAATGATGATGTCAGAAATTTGTTGGTTTTTCTTTTATTTCTTTTAGTTATGTTATCGTTCATGGAGATATCGAACGACATATTTATATTTTATTATTTATCTTATATTTTAATTAAATTATAAAATAATTCCATAAATATATTAATAATTATATGCCAGTATAAACAAAATTATAATCAGAAATTATATTACTCTTATCGCCATCTAGTGGCAAAAAGCATAACCACAGTATTCTCAGTCAATATTTGTAAAGTGGCGATAGTAGTAAAGTTTTTCTATAAATTATACGAATTTTTATATATGGTATCACTAACAGCGTCACTGGTGGCAAGTAGTGGTATCTACTAATATCTGTTCTCGTCACTTCTATGTCGAAGTGGCGCTAGTTGTATGGTTTATATTAAAGGTTCAAAGTTCATTTTCTTTCAACGGTCGCGGAAATGTAATTTACTTGAAAGAATACGAAAGATATTGATTATTGTAACAAATTAATGCACAGTATTGTTCAATATTTGGAACCACTAATGTCTGAAAACTGTCTTCACTAATATAAAATAGTTTTAACACCACACAAAGCAGTCCACCAAAATTTGTTGATGTTTATCTCTCACTTAATATAATTTGTCACAAATAGTTTTGCTTAGTCACAGTCATAAATAAACTCGATTGCACAGGTATTTACACTATTTGGGTTAAACTTTTAATTATTTACGAAAATTAAACTATGATAACGATGTTAACAAAGCTGGGGTTGCCAGTTTTTTTTTCAGATCAAAACATCATGATTCCAGTATCATGAGTCAGGCGATTACCCAATGTTGTGCACGTTATTGCACAATAATCTATTGAGTGTATGACCTCTATTTAATAAATACGAGCACACGAATCATCATTTGATAAAGTTTATCGTTATTGTAGCAAGTTTTGAAAAGTTCTTTATTTTATTTAGATTTATTATTATTATTAAAAAGCGCGGCTGTGCAGGGCTGTGAGAGCCCAGTATCACTGCGACCTGAGAGATCTATTGTGATCGCCACTGCCTACAGTTCACTGCATAGGTCTGCCACTCTGAGGTATTGCAGAATCTCCTTTGCAGTGAGGTGTCGGACATCCACTGGGTCCAGGATGTGTCTCCCCAGGATGTCGGTGCGTTTGCGCATCAGTGGGCCACACTCGCATAGCAGATGGAGCGGGGTTTCATCCGCCTCGTGGCAATATCTGCACACTTTTCCATCCACTAATTTGAGGGTCGCAAGGTGCTTATTCAGGCAACAGTGCCCTGTAAGCGCTCTAGTTATGATGCGTAGATTATTCCTGCTCAGCCCAATGCGCTCCTTAGCTGCTTTCGCATTAAAGGGTTTGATAAGGGCTTTGGAATGCTTGTGGCCCGGGATCTCCTCCCAACGCCTCATGGCCTCGCACCTAGTGAGGTTATTTAGGGTCATACGAGCTAGGCTGCTTGGAACACCACATATTGGTTCTGGACCATATGTTTTGCTCCTAGCTCCTGCACGGGCCAGCTCGTCGGCAATCTCGTTGCCGACATGGCCCTCGTGGCCCGGGACCCATCTTAGGACCACTCTGTTTTTGCAGCCCAGAGTGTTTAGTTTCGTCAGGCAGTCAAGCACCAGTCTCGACGTGATGGTATTTGAGTTTAGGGCCTTTAGTGCCGCCTGACTATCCGAGTTGATGTAAATGGTCCTGTTCGTGTAGTTGCGCTGCAGATTCAGGGTCGCACAAGCGGTTATGGCGTACACCTCTGCCTGAAAAATGGAGGCATATCTGCCCAGGCTTACGCTTTCCCTGTGGCCAGGGCGCTCTCCATATACCCCGCATCCTACATTAGGTCCCATTTTGGATCCATCGGTGTACCATACAAGGCACCCGTTCCTCCAGGGGAGGCCGGTCGACCATTCCTCCCTTGTCGGTATTTCCACAGAATAGCTCTGCACAAAGTTGCAGTGTGGAACCATGCTGTCGCTATTCATCGCCAGTACGTTGTCGCTCATGACCGAGTCCTTAAAGGTCCTCAGCCTGTTCGACATCCAGTTTGTACTGCCCTGGGCCGATACTCTGAGAATACTGCCCCTAGCCACCCTCTTGACATGTAAGTCGAGAGGTGGGAGATCCAGTAGGGCATTCAGAGCCGCTCCTGGGCAACTGGACATGGCGCCAGTCACCATGCGACAGGCAGTCCCTTGGAGGCTGTTCAGCCTGTCCCTGACCGCAACCTGCTGACACTTGCTCCACCATACCACGGATGCGTAAGTCACCACCGGCCTTACGATCGCGGTATAGAGCCACAGCATCATCTTGGGCTGAAGGCCCCACCTGCCGCACGCCATCCTACCACACACTCCCAAGGCCATCTTAGCCTTGGATATGGTGTTATCAATGTGGGTGTTCCATTTCAGTCTTTGGTCTAAAGTTACGCCTAGGTACTTGACCTCACGAGAGAAAGGAATTACCTTCCCATTGAGGACTGGGCACCGCAGACCGTCCAGACGCCTCTTATTTGTAAATGGAACAATCACCGTTTTATCCGCATTGATGGATAGCTCGTTCTCCACACACCAGCTTGCAACCAGGCTCAAAGCCCTCTGCATGATGTCAGAGACGGTCATTTGGCTGAAACCACGAACGACAATGACAAGGTCGTCTGCGTACCCTTGCACATCATATCGGAGTTCAGCCATACTGTGCAGCAGCTCATCCACCACCAGTGTCCATAAAAGCGGCGATAAAACGCCACCCTGTGGGCATCCTCTGGTGGATGTAAACTCCACAGTGGTATCATTGAGGGTAATAGTTGCCCTTCTGTTTGAGAGCATTGATTCGACCCATTTCACCGTGGTCGGGTCTGCTTGTTTGCACACAAGGCTCTTGACCAGGGATTTGACAGGCGTGTTGTCAAATGCTCCCTCCACATCTAGGAAAGCTCCCAAGGCAATTTCACGGTCCTCAAGCGCCTTTTCGATTTTGTCAACCAAGTTGAGAAGGGCAGTTTCGGTAGACCAGCCCTTGCGATAGGCGTGTTGTGAGGGGTGGATAGGTTTCACCATTTGGATACTTTCTCTGATGTGTAAATCGAGTATTTTTTCCATCGTTTTAAGAAGGAATGAAGTAAGGCTGATTGGTCGAAAGGCTTTCGCTGTACTGTAGTCCTTCCTGCCAGCTTTTGGTATAAAAATAACCTTTGCATTTTTCCAAGAAGAAGGTATATATCCACAGGCAAAACTTGCCCTGTAGATTTTAATTAGATGCGGCCGCAGTATCTCCAATCCCTTTTGGAGGAGTACTGGAAAGATACCATCCAGTCCGCATGCTTTATATGGTTTGAAAGAGCCTATGGCCCATTCCAGCTGCTTCGGGCGGATTACTAAAGCGGCTCTTCTCCAGTCCTCAGTACGAGTTCTATGTTGGAGGGCCGGTTCGTTTGCAGCAGCACCGCTGCAATCCGCCCCAGGGAAGTGAGCTCTGATGAGCTCAGTCAGAGTTTCATGCTCACTTGAGGTGTGAGTTCCATCTGGTCTGTTTAGTATGCCCAGATGGCTGGCCTCTGACTTAGAGAGCATTTTGTGAAGTCGTGCTCCCTGAGGCAGACTCTCCACTTCCTCGCAGAGCTTCCTCCACGAAGCTCTTTTGGCTTTCCTAATTTCTTTGTTGTATTTGGTTAGAGCTCTTCGGTACTCCTCCCAATCGCGAGTCCGTTTGGCCCTATTGAATAACCTGCGAGTTCTCTCTCTAAGCTTTTGCAGCTTAGAGCTCCACCATGGTACCTTCCTCTTTGATGTCTTTGTTTTCAGCGGGCAGCTGTCAGAGTAGGCAGAACGTATGCCTTCCTCTAACATTGTCGTCGCTATTTCCAGGCCATCAGGAGTCTTGATACTGCCAGGCAAGTCCTCAAGGTTTTGCTTTAAATTGGCACAATAGGATTCCCAGTTTGTAGATCTGGGATTCCTATATGCCATGACTTGGTCGTCGATCGATGCCATAAGTCCGAACGCAATGTGTCGATGATCAGACATCGAGGTTTCGTCGCTCACCCGCCAGTCAGTAATATGCCTCGCGAGATTTTGAGTGGCAAAGGTTATATCCAGGACCTCAGCTCTGGATTTTGTTACAAAAGTAGGATTATTGCCCCGGTTCAGTATGTAGAGGTTATTTACTAATAAAAAGTCATGGAGCAACTCACCTCTTCTGTTGATGTTGCTGCTTCCCCAAATTGTGTGGTGGGCGTTCGCGTCGCATCCCACCAGGAGCTCAGCACGGTGCTTGCGGGCGTATTCAACGACCCGCTCAAGCTCCTCAGCGGGGTTACTGTTCTCTCCGGGAAGGTAGGCCGAGCAAATAATGACTCGGGAGCCACTCCACCCTTTGAGATTGCAGAACGCTGCAACCAGGTCGTCGGTGCACAACTCTGAAATTGGTAGGAGCTGTATATTCTTATTATACACAATGCATGCTCTGGGCTTAGTGCCGTTGTTGTTAACAAGTATCTTACCCGCGGTGTTGAGTCCCAGAACTTTGATGCCACGAATCCAGGGCTCTTGGAGTAATGCGAGGCTAGCTTTCCCCTCCTTGAGGCAGCACTCCATCACAGCGGTCGCAGCCACAGCATGATGGAGGTTAGCCTGGAGGAGCCTCGCTGGTTCCCCGGTAAAGGCCATTACTTACCGGGGCAAGGTTTGCGCGACCCGGATGGTTTCGGTTTGGGCTTTTGCTGCGGCCCCAACAGTCCACAGTCAGCCCTACCTCTACCCCGTGCCGCAGGGTTGCCCCTGTAGGCACCCCTACCGGCATATTTTGGCACTCTGCCAGAACCAAGAGGCGGTCGCACCGCATGAATCCGGGTGTTCGCCTCACTGGCCGGCTCCGTGCCGCCAGCCTGAGGGCGTACTCTTCGCTCCCCAGTGGGTTGTGGCCCGGTCCTACTCGGCCCGGGCTTTGGGTCTGATTCCTGACCACTCCTGACCTTAAAAGTGATGTTTTTAAAGCCAAGAGCAGCCATGAAATTTCGTCCACGGAGTGCCTCCACAGAGGGCTCGTCCATGGAGAACGTCACAAGCTGACCATTCTCCACAGCCCTACTGTGCAGAACCCTCCACAGGCCGACATTCAGACCCGTGTTCTGCTTGGGCAGGATTAGTAGAGCCTGCTCCACATTCTCCACCTCACTGGTGGGCAGAAATGTCACCGCGATGGTCGGTTTGGGCAGCTCACTCTCGGGTATAATAGAGAGTTTTGCCCCGTCCCAAGGCGATAGTTTAGGGATTACCTCCACAACCCAGTTCGTTGAGACCTGATCCATGCATGTGATCAGAATCCAGCCTGGCTTGTGGGTGAAACCTCCGAATTTTGGTTTTACGCTCTCCGATTCGATCCCAATGATGGCCCGAACCAGAGCGCTATGCACCAATTTCATCTGGTCCTCCGTCATCGGCGTCGTGTTCTGAACACCGATACGTGACGACCCCGCCACCTGTGAGAATGATGGAGGAGTATGTGCCTCGGCAGTGGCAGACTTTTTGGCCTGCGGCTGCGTGCGAGGTGACTCCTCCTCGGATCGAGTGCGCTTAACCGCCCTCGCATCCTCCGGTGGTGGTTTTCTGTCCGGAATTTCGGCCCAGGTTTTGCGGCATAGGGTTAAGGCCTCTTCAGCACTTACACCCGATGCTTTCAGCCTTTGTAACCGTTTCCGGGCGGCTCCTGATAATCGGAGTGGTCTGCTTGCAGGGTCCGTCTGGGCGGTCCCAGGAGTCTTTCTGGAGTCAGTACTGCCTCCAGCTTCCTCCAGGCTCGTCCCAACGCCTGCCTCATGAATATTCTCCGAGGAGGCAATTAACTGCACTTCCGTCGCAGATGTGGTTCCCTCCATTGGCTGGGGGGAGGATAGTAGCAAGTTCTCAATGTCAAGTTCTTCCATATGAGTCCCACGAGTAGCTAGGGATATAAAGGTTGCTGACCGGCAGAGCCCCGCTTGCCGGCCAGAAGGGCATTGGATACACCCCGAGGCGCCCCGGTATCGGGTGGCACCGTTTGCGACTGTACTTCCCTACAGCCATGCATCCTTAGGCACGGTTCGCATCACACCATGGATTGGGTTTTGGAGCGGGTGTCGACAGGAGTTGTGAGATTGAAGGGAATAGTGGAAGGTGGATAGGTTGGACTGTTGGATGTAGAGGTTCGGCTTTGTGTTTTAGTTACGTTTGTTCCTGAGGGGATCAAACCAATAACAGGCAGCACCACGGGAAGGAGAACTCCATCAGCCTTGCTATGAGGATCTACACGACTTTTGCGCTCCCCCTCCTAGCCGTACGCCAGTCTATCACTTGGAGGAAAGGTGAATAGACTGAGGACGCGTGCATCCTAAGGTAAAAGTCATCCATAGAATGCACCTGCCCCTGTCCTATTTTATTTAGATACTTATATCCCGATAATAAATCCCGATATCAATATAAATTGTTTTCTCAGTAAGAAAATTGTTTTAACACCGTCAATTCGGGACATTGAAATTATAATATCAATATACAGAACAATTTTCTTCAAACTGACCTTATTTTATGAACAGAACTGCTTGAAAGTAATTACTATTTTAAAAAGTAATGCTGCTGCCAGACCATTTCTCCGTTCACGACCACACCGACCGTCATATAACACGAGAGAAGAAATTAAATTCACTTATTGACCTTATTTTATTAATCAGGATTAAATATATAACTTAAAAACGATCACATTGAAAATAATTTAAGATGAAAACAATTACTCAAATATTTATTTTATTTAGATTCCATAATTAATATCAGTTAGATTACTAAGATTTACCAATTAGTGAAAAAGTGAATATTTTATGTATTAATAGTATATATAGCATGTAATTGTAAAAATCTGTTCTAATAGTGAAAGTTACTTACATAGAATTGTATTGCTCATATTTTTTTTACAAAAACCGAATTATTTTAAACCGATGTTGATAGATAAATTGGGCGTAATTTTAAATTTAAGATGAATATTATATGTTTATTAACATAAAAATATACAGCACACAGACATGCTTAGAAATTACTAGCATCATAAAAATGAAGTAAATTTTATATACATTATTTAGCTGTTTCATTATGTCTCAGTACTGTACTATGTGCACAACTTTACTTATTCAATACTTCGTGAGCGTATTTTGTTAAATCTTTAGTCTTCTGCGATTCAAGCCCTATTATAGAAAAGCTGAATCTTAGAGATATTTAATTTAAAGAAGAGATTTTAACAATATATTTTATATAGACTTTAGTAATGACGCTTGCTTTTAAGAATTATACTATTCTATTATATAAATGTATAAACAGTTCATGTTGTTAATGATAAAAATATAACATTTTCAAACGTATACATTACATACATGACTACTTATTAATAATAAAACTAAACATTTTCTTTAACATTTATACAGGACATGGAAACTGTGTCACGAAACTAATAATCACTGTCTGAATGAGTTTTTAGTTTTATAAATGTGTATTTGAAATTAAATTTTAAATGTTTTAAAGTCTCTTTAGTCTGCTATAATACTACATCATAAGAAATTATAAAAATAATATATCTAAACAAATTCTTTAAATTGTCCCTGTTTCCTTCCCAGTGTTAAATCTTTACTCGTCAGGATATTTAAACACTTTGTCACTTATATCTTATTAATTAATGTTGATATAAATATTAATTTATAATGTATATTTTCGTACAATTATTATTAAAGTAGAAATAATAATAACCTTTACTAAAATTATAATTTTAACAAATTAAACATTCCCAAGGCCAGTTGGCGTCAGGCAGGCGGCCGGCCGTAAAACAAAGCCAAGACTTTTAGTAGTATGGTAATATCGGTGCCAGGCAAGAAGCTAGCCCGGACATTAGGAATGTAAGACTGGTGTGGAAGTTGGAATGTTAGTACGATGGCTCGAAGAGGACCAGAAATTGCTGACGTGACGAAGAGAAGACGAATAAATGTATTATGTTTACAGGAGACGAAATGGAAGGGATCGAAGAGAGAGAAACTGGTGAAGGGTACAAGTTTTATTATTGCGAAAATGATTGAAAAAGGAATAGTATTGCAATTATGCTTGGCGAGAAAGTAAAAGAGGGTGTGACTAGGGTGGAGAGGGTGAGTGATAGAATCATTGCTGTTAAAATTGTTTTTGAAGTTTTAATCCCTAATGTATTACGTGTGTATATTCCTGACCGGGTATGATGATAGGATGAAAGAGAAGTTTCGGGAAGATTTTGATGATAGATTCTATGATGATAGATATTTCGGACTTTGAGCAGATATATGTAAACACAGCTAAATTCAATGTGGCAGTAGTTTTGCATCAAGGGTAAGCTCAGGTCTTGTTGATAATGGATGCTCTGACATTGGACATACAGGAAGAGGTACCCTGGTGCATGCTATTAACTTATTTCTTAATAGAATATATCGAAAAAATAACTTTTTTATTTAATTTCTAAAGTAGTCCAACTGTCCAACTGTTAGGTATATAAGGTTACATAATACTTTGCAGACTAAAAAACTGTTCTTTGAAAAAGTAAGGATTATTATTATTATTTTAATTCTAAACAATAATCATAAATGATTAACTATTAGCGACTATAACTTAATCTATAATTTACATATAATAAAAAAACCTTGAAGAAAAATATGTACAGAACAGTGTAAATTTGATCAATATTACTGCACCTCATTATTCAAACCAATTAAGTATTTTACGTGTACTTAGTATTTTGGACTGAAAGAACTAAAAAAATTATTAAATTTAAATGAAAAGTAAAAGCTCTGTTAATTTAACCGTCTCCAAACTCTCAAGCGCTACTCGTAAAAGTTTATTCTGTATTGGCCTTTGCAACTCCCTGTAACTTTGTAGGAAATTAAAATGTAACCGTTAAAAATAACTCTCAATATTAGTAAGTCACAACATTATACAACGAATCTATTCAGTATTTAATTGTATTGTTAATATAATTAAATTAACTACAAAGACAACGTGATGTAGATGCGATATTATGTATTTAAAAAATAGTGACATGCAAACAGTAGATTAACAAAAACAGCATGAGACGAAGCTTCTTAGCATTCCATGGATTCACCGTGCGGGTGCCGGACCCATCGCGTTGCAAGAAGATTAGCGCAAACAATGTCTGGGACTTGCGACCCTGGTGGAGGTCTAAGGGGCCCCTTTACTATGCGCAAACGCGCTCAACTTCACTGTTCACGCTCCTCTCCCTACCTAACCAAATACCGTAAGAACCCACTAAAGCCAGCTTTGAAATACTTTCTAGAAATGAACTGATGATCGTTCTAGAAAGGCCGAGATCCTTAAGTAAGTTGTAGAGAGATTTTGCTGTTATTTCTCTCGCTCCTACTTCTACAGCGTACAAATTAACTATAAATTTATTCCTGATCAGTTCGTTACATACTTCGTAATAGATAATTACAAATATTACGCATTTTGATACAAACATGTTTAATTAGGTTGTTAATATATAATGATATCTTTGATAGAGACGACTGCGTCTAATCCGTCGACACTGTAGACACTAATTAATTATATATTTTTATAAATTCGTCAAATTATAAATTTATATTCATAATATTTATCTTAAAGCTATATAGTATAATTTATGACATGTTAGGACTAAAGATACCTCCCGCGGGAACAAATTATTTATTTACCACTGAAACTATTCTTTCAACATACAAAGTGCTTTAAAAATAATACAAAGTCAGAGCAACGCTTGGTTGTCTGTTTCTAAACTTGTATAATTAAAGTTTACTGTGATATTAATGCCTCGGCACCTGAAACATACTATTAACTGCAACTTTTTAGTGTATTTAAAACTAAACTGTTTATTCAAGCTTTACTGTCTTAATGCCTGAGGCAAGTTTAAGCTGCGTTTAGGCGATTATCTGTCTGTTTGTCTATTAGGAAGGTATTAGTATTATAAGTAATTTCTGTCTTCCTTGCAGTCCTGGTGATGTAATATACTTATAAGACACATAAACATAGAGATCATACGAATAGGTAATTTATATTATTCACGTTTTGATTTATAGCATTCACTGACTAGATTATGTTGAGAAAAATGTATATTTATTAGGCGAATTACACTATACTTATACAAATAGTAATATATACATAACACCACAGCTATTTAAAGTTAAACAGTGAAGGGTAACTCTTAATATAAATTAATATAAAAAATAAGTAGCGACTGAAATTACGAATATTTTTAATAGTTCTACCATTGTTTAATTTTCTTTATAGCTGTGATTGAGATAATTTCTATGTAAAGTGTGTTTTTACCCTTTTTCAATCATCTCTGTACTTGACAGTACTTTTACGTAAACTTAAATAAAATCGACGCATTTCAGTTCATTTCAGTTGCACAATCTTCTCATCTGCATACGTTGAGAGAAAGTGTTCTATCCCTTTCTAGCTACTAAAATATTATACGACCTCTCTTTCATTTAGGTAAATCAGACGAAACTAATTCTAAAACTTCGACTTCAAATAGTAAAAGGTTTGGAGAAGATATTTAGAAGTTGAAACCGAAAATAAACTTTACATGATTGTGTTAAGAATTAAAATACAAAATACAAATTTTATTAAAGAAAACGTATTCACTTTGGTCTCGAGAGTTATATTCTTTAACACCTGTAATTCTCAGTAACTATCTATTTCCTAGAAGATTTAACTTGCAGATAAGTTAATTTAATCAAAATGCTATGCTAGCTATGGGACTTTTTATTAAGCAATTTTAATTTCACAAGACATTTGGCAACATTATCTTACGCACCGTTGGGCAACTGCTATTGAAAGTAAGGGAGAGGGTCTGGCAGTTAGTCTGGATATGGCAAAAGGCTTCGATCGTGTATGGCATAAAGGACATCTTTCGAAGCTACCTTCCTATGGGCTTCCCGAGAGTTTATGCAAGTGGATCACCAGCTTCCTCACTGGGCGGAGCGTACAGGTCGTTTTCGATGGTTTTTGCACGGACCTCATGAACGCTGGTGTACCCCAAGGTTGCGTGCTATCCCCAACTCCGTTCCTCCTGCACATCAATGATATGTTGGATATTCCCAACATACATTGTTATGCGGATGACAGCACTGGGGATGCGGTATATTCCGGTCGTGCAGGTCTTTCTCGGGAAAACGTCGATGAGTGTCGAAAAATACTTATGTTTTCAATAGAGACCTCCCTGGGGATGGTCTCTGAGTGAGGTGAACTGAACCACGTTCAGTTCAATCCCCTAAAGACACAGGTTTGCGCGTTTACCACTAAAAAAACCCCATTCGTCGTATAACCGCTCTTCGAGAGCACTCCCCTCATTGCCTCACCAAGTATCAGAATCCTGGGTCTCGACATTTCGAGCGACTGTCAGTTTCGTGGTCGTCTGGAGAGCAAGGCCAGGTTGGCCTCGATGAAATTGGGAGTAATCGATAGAGCGAGAAAGTATTTCAAATCTGGCCAAAGACTTGCGCTCTATAGGGCGCAGGTCCGGCCACACATGGAGTACTGTTCTCATCTCTGGTCCGGATCACCCCAATATCAGCTTCTACCATTTGACCGCGTACAACGGAGAGCAGTTCGGATTGTCGGGGACCCGGTGCTCTGCGAACGGCTGGACTCTTTGGCATTGCGTAGAGACGTTGCTTCTCTGTGCGTCTTCTACCGCATTTACAACGGGGAGTGTTCCGAAGAACTATTCGATTTGATGCCTACCGCCGAATTTCACCACCGCACAGCTCGCCATCGCCTCCTTTACCATCCATACCACCTGGATGCGTGGCGATCCTCCACTGTGCGATTTTCAAGGACTTTTTTCCCACGTTTCAAAATAGGCATATATTCCTATTTCCAAGGCCGGCAACGCTCTTGTGAATCCCCGGATGTTGCAAGAGTTCATGGGCGGCGGTGATTACATATCAACGGTGACCCGGAAGCACGTTTGCCCTCCTCTAAAATAAAAAAAAAAATAAAAAAATATCTAGTGAGGGGGCTATTATAAATAACAATTTTTAAGCAGGAAAACGACTAAAAATTATATGTAGTAACATTATTTTGGTTTCATCCACATTATTTTATCCAACATAACATTAAATACTAGTGAGGTAATAACAAAATTATCACTTTATCGATACTACAGTTCAGATATAATTCCGGGTTCCAGTTATAATGTTAATGTGTATACATACTACAACACTGATTTGTTTATATTATTAATAACTAGACCGGTTTAATATGTCCTGGGCAAAAGTATTTGTTATATTCCACAAACTATTTTAACACAGAAACCTTAGCGTACAAGTTTTAAACATCGGTGACAGACACATAAGCTACATAAGCTGAACACCTAATGGATTAACTACTCGCGCTAACGTTTATAAGTACACGTACGTATTAACAGTATTAATAATCTAGTGAAACTTATACTTAGATCTACCTTGCAAAGCAAAACACGAAATGAACTTTTTAAATATTCACGTAAAATTAACAAAATTACAAAATTTAATTACATTATTTATTAAACAAATATACTGATGTTTTTTCACAATATACGAATGATATCGGTGTTAGCAATCTAATTGAAATGCATATTGAGACTACAACAGTAGATCCGGTATATTGTAAATCCTATCGCTTATCACACATAAAGAGAATGACAATGAATTGACATCCCTGAAAATAATCCCGATTATAATATTATGTTTACATTCTTCAAGATGCCGCTTCTCTCCGAATATGCCGAGCTCTATCCAGCGCTGAGCTGAATAAATTATACAGCGACTTCATAAATATCAACTTGAAAATGCCAACATTGAATCCTTTTAGTTAAGTCGAGCGCTTTTAAAGAAAACTTAATAAATTTAAGATCAGACAACATATTTTGTAAACTAAGATATATATTGGCCAGGTTGTGTTTAATTAAACAAACTTTCTTATACATTTTTGAAGCATATACACAATTGCCATGAGTCAGAAAGTCCTGATATTTGTAAGTATTAATACTATATACAAAAGATTTTTTACCATACACAAGAATTATTAAAATAAGTAGTTCACATAAAAATAAAATATATTAAGAGTTAACTACGAAAATCTGTTAAAAAACTATGAGATTGTATATGAAGAATAATCTTAGAATTTATAACGGAATTTTGAAACAAAATTTATTAAACAGAACACCAATATTAAAAAATTATTCCAAAATAGTATCAGATCTGATATCTTGCAAAAAATATTGCATAAAATTAATATTTTGTGCATTGTTTTTTACTGTAATGAGTATAGATTTTTTTTATGTGTATAATTAGCTCCATTAGCAAATTACCTAAAGCACTAATGATATTGAAGAACTACTCTTGGGGTATGTAAGTAATTAAGAAATATTAAATGTAATGCGTAATTTAAGGATTAATTTGTCTTTTCTTTTTCTAAACATTTTATATACAAATAGCTGTTTAATAAGGATGTTTTGAGTACACTGCTTGTTCACTGATGATCTCTTTAATAAATAATCACCAGCCTTTTATTTTTTACGATCAAAATAACTACTTTTTTCTACAAATGTAGAAAAAGATTTTATTGCAATAGCTTAAAGAAAGCAACAATCCTCATATTTTCTTTTACCTCTTATTTATGCTTTCACTAAAATTTGAGAATTTCTTACACAATAATAAGAATGGAATAATGAAATAATAAATATAATATAGAATTAATATAGGATAATATTAAGGATTTGAGAAGGGGACTACTATTGGCATCGCGTTCTCTTAATTTAAGAATTAGTGGTGGAATATCTAAGTCTATTCACTTTTCTGCTCTCATGTAAAACTTATATTATTAATAATATTTTGTAACATAGAGATATCGTTCGTCAACTGAAGAGCAATATACGAGTATCTCACTTTGGCGAATAAATAGATTTAGAATAGATAATATTTCTGTATCTGTTTAGATTTATAGAGCATTTAATTAGCAGTAAATCTTTAAATAGGTAATTACATATTCTTTGCTATACTTTTATTAAGTTTCTATGTAAATATTGAGAGAATTGCTCTAACTATAAAATAATGAGACACTTTTATATATTAATAAAAAACCTTATGTATTTGTATAAAAGCAATGACAATTTGTCATATAATATCTTTAACTTTCTTTTCAAGCAATATCTTTTCATTCTAAGAGGGTAAATTATTAAATTACCACATTTTTGTGTATTAAAATTTTTGTGTACAGAAATGTATAATTTTTTAAGCGTCAGATATCTCTAATCTGGTCTATATATATAAAATCATCTCTCATTCGAATCACTACTTACTTTCATTATTTTTTTGATTGCCAATTTACTAAAACAATGGTATTGTAATAGTAGATTTACTCTTAGATATAGATGAGTCATGAACTTAATCTGTTTGTTTGTTCGTCACTAATATGTCTCTGTAGACGAGGGCTTCGTGTTATACCTTCAGCTTTTTTCGTTTATTTAAGTCAATTTCTATTCGATTTTCGGATGTGTGTTTACTGTTGTTCTCTAACTGTATGTTATAAGTATATAACTTGAGTTATATATTTTTTTTATTAAATTATGATCAAAAAATATTTTGAAAGTTCTAACACCTTATGTAACCGATTATTAAAAGAAATAACTAGTACAAAGAACGGTTTTTAGACATTTTTGTTAGTCTTTCTGTAAGAAGGATATTCAAAAAGAACTTCAATATTTAAAATAGCTGTCAAACACTATGTGGATATATGGATCTACTCTTTAAAAGAAAATTTTGTCATACTGAAAACCTACATAAATTACAAAACATTACACGCTAGCATATACTTGTCTTAACTTTATATTAAATTTATATTTTATCCAAAGGAAGCTGAAATAGAATTTAAATTATTTTATCTTAAAGTTTCTACTATGTTTCTAGTAGTAGTATGTTGGCCAGCTCTTCAAAGTTGTACAGCAAGTTCTTAGATCGAAAAGTTTTAAGAAACCATAAGTCTGTTTATACCAGCAGCAATATGAACATTTGTATCGATCTTATTTATTTTGTATTACAAGAATAATACAAAATCAATATCAAGACAAATAAAATATTGTTTTACCTTACAAAGCCCGGACAGCTGTAGCAGATTAACAATAAATACTTTTTGTTATCAGACAGCAGTTTGTGTAATGTTTTTTTTATTTTAAGATAACTTTATTTATCGATTATTGGAAAACCCTTGGTTTATTAATATTTTATATATTCCAACAATACACATTAATAAATTTACCTCTTTTTAAACAAAATAAGTATCTTAGCTAACAATATTACTGTTTAAAACATATATATTTACATATAATAATTCCAAGCAATGCAGAACTCTCTGAACCAAATAAAGTAAGCCTTTCAGAAAAATTAACTTCACGGAGAATATGAACATTATTGCTTTAAAATAAAACTCCTTTCTTTTCGAACTTTTATTAAAACTTTGCAAATATCAACTTGAAAACAAGCACACTGAAAATCCTTTACGAAGAATCCTGTCTGTTTTACAGTTTTCAATTTTAATTATATTTAATTGTTGAGATACTAAAAGTATAATAGAAATAATTCTTATTTTACTATACAGTAAGTATTTGTATGTATGTAAAACGTTAAAGTAACATCATTAAAAACAAAAACAATGTCTAATGCTCAATGACAAACAAATTAGTATTTGCAATTCATCAATTCAGTACTATAAAAAATGTAATTTTCCAACATGTTATTTGGACTATCCATCCTTCATTGATATGTTTAAAATTTTACTTTTAAAACATATTAACGTGATTATTTAGCGCGTTGTCTAATTATAAAAACAGACTTTTGGAAAAAAAGTTGAACCTACTTACAATTTTTGTAAATAAGTAATACTAGCTACTAGTTCATTTGGTATAAAAAAACAAACATTAATATATTATATACTAAACTGATATTTAAGGTTTATCTTTCACTATCACTATTTCACTATATATACAAGTAGTTAAAAATTTTGACTAAAGTGAAAAATAGCATATATATATATATATATATATATATATATATATATATATATATATATATATAGTGAAATAGTGATAGTGAAAGATAAACCTTAAATATGACATTTCTTAGTGTTCAATTTGACATACCTTTGAGCATACGCATTTTAGAGACGAGTGAAACAAAATACGTTAAAAAAGAACATATACGACGATTGTGACGTCACATCCCGACAAAAAATACACTTATGTGTTGTTTACAGAGTACAAACATATGAAGCCTGTATTAACAAATATACTATAATAATTTAATATTTTTTTGATTACTAAGGTATTTATATCAACAGTGCAATTTTAGTTTTCTTGACTACACTCGGCCATTTAACAAATATGCTATGTATATGCGATATTCCGCTCTTTTGGTTAAACTTTTGCGTGACATTCAGGCAAAACATAAAATAAATATTAGTTTTAAAAGCTGCGTTGTATGCACGCGATGCGACCTAGAGTTTGAATGCTCGAAGAGCATACCAGTAATATTATTGATAAACATCTGAGAAAGACTTTTAAAAATATACAAATTTATAGATTTCTAAGCCAATTCTCACCTAATCTTATTCATGACAGAGCTTCAGCACTTCTACATTTAAATCTTGTAAGTTCATAACAAGGTGGATCCAATTACACAGCGCGGGTGTTGCAGTGAGTGCATCAAAATGTAATTTTAACTAACTTTAGAATAAATTGGTCTAATGTGTGGGAATATTTTATACTTATTTTATTCGTTTGTAAATATTTTATACTCATTTTATTCTATGTAACTAAAATATTAGGTATGATATATTACTAATAATATGAGTAATACTAAATGTATAAAAGTAAGTTTTGTAACTACTCCTCGGATGCTAGCCTTACGAAAGTGCAGAAAATGTAATAAAATAAAAGAAAGGCATCGCACCAAGAGTCAATTTCGAAATGGAGGCAATAAGTGAAGTGAAATCAAATTAACATAGAATATGCTGAATTCTTTTGGAAGTCATTTAAAAGCAGGATTTATTTCTCGAACAGTTTTAAAGATCTTTAAAAAATTTGTCATTCTTTACGTTACCTACAACACTTCGGATTTTAGGTTTAAATTCTAGATACAAATCACACTGTAGAAATGTAAAAAAAATAATGAAAAATATTTTAATCGATATCGTCTTTTAACGTCAATTTATTTTAGTTTATTAGCTCAGTAATCTTGCTATTTATTATTATCTATTTGTATAAACTAAAATTTTAGTACAGCCCTTTGATTGTGTAAAAAGATGTATAAAATCATTTCACAGCTGATAACGAATTTTTAAAAAGAGTGGACGAGATTTGTATTGACATTTATATTATTTTATATAATACAGCACATGGAAAAAATATATTTATAATTAAATATCGGTAATTGATAAAAACTAATTACTTGGGAACAAACATCCAGTAATTTAACATATATTATTTTTTTTAAACGGTGGTTACTTTAGAAAAACGGTTAAAATAGTATGAGGTTGATCACCTTCACATCAATTGATTCAACTTTATCTAGCGGTAAAAGATTTTATACACTTAGAGTACTGCTGCATCATTGCTTTTAACAAATTAATTTTAAAAAATTACAAAATCTTACAAAACACGAAATACGTTATTTAAAAGTTAAGTAATTCAATGAGGAGGCGTTCGGTCTATTTTTTCTAAACGGATGTATATGACTTCAATCATCTTTGAAAGCAAACTTTTATTGCTAATATTCTTGGCAAACAGGTGGGAAATTTAAAGATTCCGTTTATTTAATCATATTACATATAAATGTTGTTGAAATTAAAGGTAAAATTATCGGCAGTAGATTATTTCTCAAAGATAGTATTTAAGGTACGAGTAGTAGAAGACAGTTTATATGAGTGTCAAGTTGTGCTGGGAAGTGCTTAAATTAGATTTTTTTCTTTAATGTTTTCGACGTTAGTAATATATAAGTAAGATTAAAATTAAAAAAGTTTTTATGATTATATTTCTGTAAATAAATGCATGGAATAATTGCATTATCTTTAAAAAAGCAACAACAGACAAAGTAATATTTTGAGAAATATTTGATTACAAAGTCTGCGGCATGAGCCTACTTCTTTTATTATATAAGAAGAAGGAAATATTAAATAGGTAGTGTTAGTACTGAAAAATAGTATAGGAATTGTATCTGTACCTTTTTAAAAAGTAATTCCGGATCGCTTGCGAAATTTTTGAACGTCACTTTATTAACTACTGATACGTATAATTTTGTTAATATCACAAATTAAGTCTAATCTTAACGACCAATAACCACTAATGACCAATTTGTGTGGATAACAAAGTAATTCACAGTCACCTTTTAATCAGTAAATCTCCATCATATTACTTTTAATACGATTTACAAGTTGCGCTACGCGGTTACTTCTGTGTCTGCTATTCAATGAAATTACATATTCAGTCAGTTAAAAAATATATTTAAAGAAAACTTTAAAAACGTAATACGCTCACGTGAAACTATTTACATAAATAAATTTGTTGGTTTCTCTGAGTGCCCGATTTCGACTAAAAGGATTTTCCATGTGACCTTTTTCAAGTTGATATTTAGAAAGTTCCCTTAAAAGTTTCAAAAGAAAATATTTTAAAAGCGTAATGTTCAAATTCTCTATGAAGTTACTTTTCATATATTATTTGGTTCAGAGAGCTCTGTAGTGCTCGGAATGGATAGGACCTGGCGCTGATGTCTCGATAGGTTTCTACAGATATTCTTATAATAGACTAAGATAAGTAAATAGGATTTTCCAATTGTCCTTTGTTCTTATAAATTTAATATATGTCAAAGAGATGAGGTCATTTATTAATATTAGCCTCATTTTATACAAGATCAGTTATAAAGCCTCTAACTTATATAAGTATTGTATATACTAAGATACGAGTAGAATTTAAGTGCTCAATATATTTTATATAAAATCTCAGTACTTGCAAATTGAAAATTATCTTTAAAAATTGTAACCATATTTTGCTTTTTTATTTTTTACAATTTAGATAAAAATAACTAAATTCGTAAAGAGAGGTACCACCGTGGCAATTGATTAGCTACAACATTGCAACCCTGAGGCTACCTCAGTTTTAATTCTGCCTATTTTGATAAATAGTGACTATGACTATGGGATTTAAATTTAAAAAAACACTTTTTTATGTATAATCCAATATATCCAACTAATATTGGATACAAAATTTATTACTTTATACTAAGAAGATTTAACAAACAAAATACGTCTAAAGGTTGTGGCCGAGGCGAAAGAGGTATGCAGGGACCGAAGCGTTTGGCGCTCCGATTAGATATAGATTTAAATTAATATTTTATCTACTAAACTTGAAATAAAAAAAAAATTAATAACATTTTATTCATTTAATTTACTCAAAAAGTAAAGTTCTCTCACCTGCAAGTAACCTTATATTATTTTACCTCTTTACTATTTTATTATTACTATTAAGCGAAGAAAAAAAGAATTTCTCGAACTGTGTCGAATTTCTCACCTACCTACAATTTGTTACTTAATATTATTATAAATGATTAATGTAAAGTATTAATAATTGTGTTAGATATTCTATAAAATATGTTTAAAGTAATTAATGTCGTTACAATATAATTTAAATCACTGGGTCAAACCATTTGCATTTGGTTTAGTAAATGATTAGGTCCAATTAATGTAAAAATATACAAGTATATAGTACAAATAAATTCCTATTGATTCCGACCGATTTACGTGATTTCCACGTTTTACATTTATATGGGATTGGTTCGCATTTTGCCTAAGCCCCCTCCTTGTCAGACCCAGGCTATAGAAGTGTATCCAGCCTTTATAAATGATCGCCTGCGCCACAATTCCAGTCTTAAGAGATAAACATGCTACTGCCATAATTACGAACATTGCTATGCAGCCCGCAGTTTCGCGAGAAGAAACCATCCTTTAGGTCCAAAAAAACAGGCAATTAATACGGCCCAGCGCAGCGTCTGATCCGACTCCTCAAAGTCACTGATGAAGTATAAAACGACCTACTTCGGAAGCGGCTCAACCAAAAATTGACAGACTTCCATTAGATACTATGTCCAGTGCAGACTAGAAAACGAGTTAGAAGTTGTGAACCCACTAAGTTCAGGTTAATTCTCGCCAAGTACCAGTGTAGCACCTGGTAGGTCTCCCAAGGGTTAATATTCCAATCAATTGGACTAATAACTTATTGTTAATACCTTAATAATAAGACCCTAAAAAGCCCTTGTGTACCCAATTATGATTTGCAAAGAAAGATTATAACATTTTACCTTAAAGTATTTTAAGGTTCCAAATATTTAAGTAAGGAATAAAAACTGATTTTATTACTTGCAATAAATCTTTTTTGGAAGTAAAAATATACTGTATATAAATGCAGTTTTGTTGAAAAAAATGATCAGCTGTTGCTCTCTTGGGATAAGGCACCGGATAGTTGCGAGTTATGTTATAAGAGAAAACCTGCTATAGTACTGGGTCCTTGATATAATGTCTGCAAATAAATAATATTTGTCTACTGTAAAATTAGACTATAATATGAACTTGGACTGAACGAAATTATCTCTAAGTTTGTCTTGTAATGAAGTAAATGTGGATTTTCAGTAACGGTTATAATATAAGGATTGATAAAGCAACGAAAGACTTTTATTTTAATATAAATACAGTATCAAATAATATTAAATTAATGGTTGCAAATGCTAATTTTACATTTAACAAAAAATATAGTAATACTCTAATACACATTTGATACTAAATAACTACAAAATTTAATTGAGTTAACTATTGTTAAAATATTTGGAGAAGTAGCAGTAGTAGTAAGTGTAATATAATAACTATAACAATTCACAAATTCAGGTATTTACAAATCTTGTGTTAGTTATATATTTTGAGTTTGAATATTTATCTTATTAACACTAGTCAGGTCTTTAAAGTAAGTGAAAGTAATTGAAGTAACGCAGCGCCTTGCTGATAACGAGCTTGCGATGTTGAAGAGTTTTAATTATTTTATGAATGAAGGAGTCTTGGAGGTCTCGCTTCAAATATCTATAAGTCTTATTATTTGTATGTCTTGTATTGTATAATATTTGTTCCTAACCTTTACTTAAATGACTATGTGGTTGCAATGTCTTATAAAATAGAAAAAAAAAATTATGTTAAATAATATTTTTTGTTACTATATATATACATAATAACGGAATAATTATATATTCTTAATTATTTTATATATCTATACTTTTATGTGTACTTTCTTTAAGTAACATGATTGATTTAAAAATCCATTTAACATACTATTTTATAATTTATTTGATTCCATTCTGATGTAAACCTGATATCTAATAATAGACTTGCTGACACGTTTCAAATTAATCAATTCGAACACACAGTTCTGAAAAGAAAAGTAAACACAATTCCGACATCCGAATAGAAATAGTCGTTAATGAACGGAAAAAGGTTAAATTGTATCATAAATTCAGCCCTCGTCTCAGAGACAGATCAGTGACGAACAAACAAACATATTGAGTTCGTGATTTATCTCTATCCCAGGGTAAGTTAACTAATACAATTCTATTGTTAACAATGTACAGCTGCATAAGAAGTTGATTACAATATGAACTGCTTTTAATCGTAAGGATATTTCCTTATTCATAAAATCTTTAAATGTATTGAGTTGACGCTACTAATTATTACGAGTTACTACATACTAACAAAAAATTATAACAATTTGACAATGATAACGATGAATAAAAAAGAGTTCAATACAGTTTTAATAAAATAATATATGAATAACAGATTATTTTCTCTTTATGGTAATTTCCCTCAAGAATAAGTACAAGGTTGTTAAAGTCAATAAACTTTTCTAACACATAATAATTTCGAAATTCCTTACAAATTAATGTTTCATAATTTTAGTATATGACCGTTGCGTATTAAAAGGACTTTAGAAAAATATTTAAATACTCTTATTATTGAACATCTAGATAGGGTTACAATTTTAATAAAAATACTTAAATACTAAAATATGTAAATAATCACATTTGAGGATAATGTGGACACACAAATTATAGATACTTATGGTATTTGACTTCAACTCATATAATGGCTGACTCGCCAAAGGATATACTGCTTAAATCATCAAGGTCATATCCATCATAGGTCATAGGTCATCACCATAGGTTGAACCCTAATAGAAGTTTAGAAAACATTTTAATGATTCCAACTTGAAATAGCTTTTTCATATTATCAATTCAATTCTGTTCCTTTTATGCTCTTTACAATTATATTTTTTATAAAGTTAAATGGATAAAAAATTTAATCTAAGTTTATTGTATTTTTAACAATCGCAAACGAATTAAGAATTTCCAAACTTTGTCCTAAATAAATTTGTAAAAAATTTAATCAGATGAAAATTATGATTAAAGTACTTTCTCTATAGACTTTATTCTCATGAGAGAATCGTGTGGGAATAATCGGTGGAAGAAAAGTTAAACAAAGTACATAATTATAAAGCTACTAGGTTAAATTATATTTGAAAATACTTCGATATTCTTTATATTACATTCCAAAAGTTATAATTGGTTTCTCATTAATATATTAATTTTATGTTTTCACAGGTAACGCGGATTCCTCAATATAACAATCACACGGTAATCAAACTATTGTAGTAAAATAGTGCTTTAGGCCTATATAGATATATTTTACTTATTTAGTACTGACAACTCTCGGGGGACTAAAGTTTATTTTGTAGCGAACTATTATGGTGTTTTAGACATTGGACGAAATGCGGACGACCTATTTTGAACTTGTTAGATACTCTGAGAATATTGTTTTTGTTTATACTACCTAATTATTTAGTGTTAGACCTACATATATTACACACATGTATTTGTTATGTAGAGGCTTGAATTTAATTATAAATGCATTAGATTATCACTAAAGATTTATGATTTATATTACGTATATACATTCTTCCATATTTTACGGCAACGAAGTCGACTTGATATACCTTAAATATCAAAACATATTTCAATACAAAGAGCATGTTAAAAAAGCAAACATCAACTAAGAATCCCATATTTGTTTTATTTTAAATAACTAACTGAGCTGTCGGTGTAAAATAACATTGAAAAAGTACCAAATGAAATGAATTTTAGATTTTAGAAAAATAGATAAAAGTTTTTATATATTTGCCTCAATATAATATTAAAAAGATATTGAAGTAGTTTCTCACTATACGGTCAGTATTTGGTCCTGCAGCTGCAGCCATCCCCTGCAGCTACCTTTCTCTTACTTCATTTCAATTATTTCACTTAAACTTAATTTTATATTTCTTAATAAGAAATATTCTTATCAGATAGATCTAATATTGTTTATCTAAATCCCGAGACATGCGGTTTTATACATTTGAGACTGGACTCACAGATGCCAGAGATTGAAATAAGTCATGTGATATTTCTAGCCTTTCCCTATACCGCACCGAATACTCAATATCATATATTGTCTGAAATATCTACATATTTATGCGTAATATATTCATTAATATCTTAGAAAGAGGTGAAGAGGATATAACGCAATAACAATCTACGACATTGAATCAGTCCTGTATTGAGTTTTATTGGTTTCATATACGATGGAAATACAGGAAATAACATTTATTATTAAAAAGGGAGTTTTCCCATGTATTTAAGAATATCTGATCCATAATACATAATAAAATCTCATGTAGAACCTAAGATTGTTTGTTAGGAATTCCGTAATAACATTCTTAACTGAGATAACGTGTGCTTGATTGTACTTTTTTATAAATATGATAAAACTATACAATTATATTAACACATGCATGTATGTAGTGGTAGTTATTTGAAGTAAAATAAATAAGAAATCTTCATTTTCTGTTGAGCAAACAAGTTTAATGTATCCTTAAACAGCATTTAAATATGTTAACGCCGAAACAATAAAATAAAAAAAAAATTAACACAACAAACTTGTTTTTTGACGGTTCAGCTTATTCAGCCCCATTTGGAACTCTAAATAAGAACAGGAAGGTTTCATAAGCTACGAGTATTAGGTATAAGTACATACAATTTATAAATAAGGTATTTCCTTAATCTGTAACATATTTGTGGAAGATAAATATATAGTAAACAAAGCACTTTAAAAAATTTTACACACGGACCAGAGTTAAGTTTCAAATACATATGTCGTATGGCTAACCCACTAGTGGACGTAAATTGAAGAAATTAGGTTAAGCTGTAGGATATTTAAGTCAAAATTAAAACGGTGCATTGAAAATCAAGATAAAATAGAAATGGATAAATTGGCTTACTTATAAACCAATTTTCCACATTTTGGAAAGGGACTAGAAAAATAGATAATTGTAATAATAATAATAATAATAATAAAAATAATAACAATAATAATAATAAAGTAATAATACAAGCCCTTCACTTAGCGTATAGGGTAGAAGTGACTATGCTGAGATAGGAAATATGTTCAGAGAACATTTTAAAGTGATTTCACCTCTTGAATCTCAACCGAGGGTGAACAGAGTCTTGTCTATCAGAATCCACCATAAGATGAACCTATCTACAAGTGAACTTGTAGATAGATAAATCACCAAGACATGATGGACTCACCTTCGAGCACCTTCAAAATGCTGGTATATATTTGTCAGGAGTGTTAACAATGTTCTTCAATCTCTCTTTAGGACTTTCTTACATACCACAGGAGATGGTGGATACAATTAGTTGTACCTATTGTAAAAAAAGGACAGGGGATTTAGGGGACAAAGGTAACTACCGGCCTATTTCATTAGCAACTGTGATAGCCAACTTATTTGACAGCGTGCTCGACTCTCGTATCGGTGGATAGGTACAGTTAAGCGATCCACAGTTTGGTTTTCATTCTGGGTTGTCAACTGAGAGTGTCATTTTTGCATTGAAACTTGCTATTAAATATTATACTGATAGAAAAACACCAGTGTATGCTTGTTTCCTGGACCTATCAAAAGCCTGACCTAGTTTCTTATAATATCTATGGGAGGAATTGCGGAGGAGCGGTGTTGCTGCTTCACTAATGTCTATCTTATCCATCTGGTATGAGACACAAGAAAATTTTGTAAAATGGTGTGATTTGTTAGAATCATATAAACTGAAGTGTGGAATGAGGCAGGGAGGTCTCAGTGCCCCGAGGGTTTTTAATATTTATATTAATGAATTACTTGTTAAATTCGGCAACACGCGTGTCGGATGCCATATAGATGGCATATGTGTAAATATACAAATAAATATGTAAATAACTTAAGTTATGTAGATGACATGGTGCTGCTGACTCCCTCAATATGCGAAATTACAATTTTTTGTTATTACTACTATAGTTCTTAGGTGATTATATTGTACTAACCAACTATGAGCCTATGTTGTTTGAAAATAAAAAATATATTATTATTTTTTTTTTTTAATTTTATAACATCAGACGTGTGTATTATGGATTGGTATACAATTTCAGAAGCATCAGAAGTTAAGTTGCAATGGATTCTGATGCATGTGGACTATGTGGCCATGATTAGGCTAATCTTTCAGCAAAAAATGAATTAAAAAATGGTATTGAAGTATACTTAAAACCTAGTTATTCTGATTTATTAGTTAAATATAAAAGCAAAATATTTGAAATTTGGGAAAAATATTGCAAACAACGTTCTAAAGAAAAAATAATTTGGTAACAGACTTTGCAGTGTCAGACTCCTCGTGATCCCTGGTTCAATACAATGAATATGAAGGGATTTTTAACAAAAATGGCATACAGACTGCGTTCTGGATACCTCCTATTAAACAGTTTTTTTTATTTTTAATGAAAAAATCTGACTCGCCTAACTATAAAATATGTGGAAAGAGGACATTTATCATTTATTATTTAAATGTTAACGCAATGCAACATTAAAGGAGAAAATATTTAATCATCTTGATTTAAATTGTTTAGAAGTTGGTACGTTTCATGGCATCTTGTCGTCACCAACTTCAGAGGACGCACACATAGTATATAAGTTAATAGTTTAATTTATTTGTAAAACTTAGAATAAGATACGATAGGGTTGGAATGTTTTAAGAAACAAAAGTTCTTAAATAAATAAAGATTAATGAGAAATAAAAAATTCAGTCAAAAGAAGTTAATAATTTTTTACACTCTAATTAGTATACATATGTTTAAGCAAAATTTTCTAAAATTATCGAAGAATAGTGAGTGTCCAAAAGTAATACAATATTTGCAATTACATATACATACCTTTGAAATGAGAAACAGTAATGTTTTATTTTCATATTACTCCAATACTATTATAATTATTGAGATAAAAATAAAAAATATTTATTCTTGAAATTTTTTTAGCCAGAAGCTTACGAATTCTTCTTTTACTATAAGTTCAATTGAAAATAGATTTGCATCAAACAGGTGATGTCAAATGTTTAGGTTTTTGAATAACTCTTTTAAATGGACTGTCCATATTAAAGACCTATCTCACAAGTTTTCTAGAATAGTTCACCACTTATTACAGCTCAAAATTATTCTCATTTTCAAAGCTAAATTATGGGTACTCAACTTATTGTTACTACCCATCCTCGATTATGCTATTAGGACGCTAATGAAGATCTTCTTAATAATAACGCTTGCTTAATCTGTGTATTCATTTTATTTTCGGCCTGTGAAGTTCGATTACGTTTCAAACTTTCGATTCAAGTTAAACTGGTTACCCGTTCGCTCTCGTAGGATTGTCAGAATACTGTGTCTACTATACTTTAAATATATAACTTTAATCATGAGGCTATTAATTGTTTTAGTTTTAAGTTCTCGCCCTTATTGATTGATGTGCACATGAGTGTAAGTGAGATATAGATTACATACATTTTTTGTTAAAAAAGGTGTATAGTTTATATATTTATTGATTTGACAACCATACGAAAAAAGTAGTTACAAATTGATGTAAACCTAACATATACTTATATAAAAAAATAAGTACTTAATAATAAACTAAACAATATAAAAATTATAAAATATACACGATGTATATGTAAATATAAAAAGTTTTACATAATATAAAGTCAGCAAATGTGAAGTTTTCATTTGATAAGTATTAATTTTTTAAGGACTTTTCAATTATATTTAGGGATTGAGATCTACTTACAGGTAGAGGCCGTGCATTCCATAATTTGGTATAGTATAAGTATAGTAAAAAGGTATTTATAAAATTTTATATTATGTATAGGTATTCTAATAATAAGTGGTTGAGATGTCCGCAAGTTGGATGGTAAATCTAAAAACTGAAATTTGTCCTTTAGATTAAAAAGAATTATTTTTGGAGAGGTAAAAAGTATTTATTATATTAACACATTATAAATATAATTTTATTAGAAAACACATAATACCAGCGTCTTAAATTGTTTTAGTTGAATTAAAAAAAAACAAGAAAGACAAAATTGAGTACGAAATGAAGCAAGTAGTTGATGGATTTTGACCTGATAAGGATATAATGCAATATAAATATAAAACAAGTAGTCTATGAAACTGGGGTCGAGGTCCCTAGGCATGAGCTCAGAGCTTTGCGGTTTCGGTTCACGCCGCGGTTCCGGCACAGCAGTTGATTTAAATAAATTTACTTTTCATTTTAAAGTTATTAAGGACTAAATAGGATGTATTTAAATATCTTTAATTATTCCGAACGGTTACTTATGTTACCTACTAATTAATTATTCCGAAATCACAAAGATGGGAGCGTTAGAGCGTTAATACATTATTTATTAATTAGGTATATTACTAGCAGGAATGTATCGACGATACAAACATTTTCATTTCTATACCCTGACCTCCAACTTATCTCATTCATGAAAGAGCTTGAGTACTTCACTGTCCAAAGCTCGTCAGCTTGCAGGCGCCGAACTCGTACAATTACTCAGAGTAGTTACCAGCGAGGCCATCAATCCGTAAACGGTGATACCTAACCAGTTTACTCTAATCTTTACCATTTAAAATTTTAATGACAAGTTATCCGGTTATTGACAAGTTTTAGTAAGTATTTGTTTTTTCCACTAAGTTAAAAATTATACGACCTTAGAAAAAAAGAGGTGGCATATTTCAAGAATATTTCTACTATTAATTACAACCAAACAATACTAGAAAATACAAAACTATTCCCAAAATTTCGTTTTCGATAAACCCCGAACCGGAGTAAAGTTAAATAAAACCTTTTAAAAACACAGAACAGAAAGTTTTCGTGAAAAACAACAAATGTGGAAACAAAATAAGTAAGTGTCGCGAAACTCGTGATCACCGCCCGAATGAGTTTCTGTTTTCGTTACGCTATATAAGATCGGATACGGTATATTCAAATGAAACTTATAATAAAAAACTGACTTCAAGTATTGCTAAACAAGTTCCTGTTCTAATATTTTTTCAAACAGTCAAATTACTAGGGGTGCCAACAGACCATCAATTTCGACACTATTCGATAATGTTAAAGGAAGGGTAAAATAACTAGAAACAAATTCATTCATCGAAGTGGAGACTTTTCGCTCTGCTGTTCTTTATTAATTACAAATGTTTTTAGATCAGATTTCCTGTTTTAAAATCAATGTTTGTTGAATACTGTCTCTCCTGGTTTCATTTATTAGTCTGTTATATTGAATACATATCTTTACTTGCTTGTACTAACTAACTTAGACTTTAATTTTATAGTTTATATAACAATCGAATAATTTCATAAAAAATGCCCTATTATATATATTATATATATAAATCTAAGTATTTTATAAATTTATTATTAAAATCTTGTTTTTATTTATACCTTCTATTTTACTTATATAGATCTCAAGTAAAATAGAGTTAAAATTTGCTGAATTCCAATAACAAGTTTCTTAGCATTGTCCAAGAATGAAGTTGCGATAAAACCGAGCCCCTCAAAGGTAAACTTTATAATAAAGACAGTGATAACAAAACGCTGGGGGCTTGTTCTTGAATTCAACTGTAGGTGTTCGATGACTTAAGAAAAAGTTTAATTTCGTATGTCAAAGGTAAAAGTACTTTTAAGGAAACGTTTTGATTTAAGGTACTTTATGAGATAATACTTTATTGTCACAAAACCAATAAAATAAGTTTTTGACCGTTACCCTCCCAAATATTAATTAAAATTATTTTATTTCTCAAATAATAATCAAGCTATGATTATTATTTATACTTTACATATTTTCATAGATTCATTTTGATGTTTTTTCCGATACTTTACTTGCAAAGGGTTTTAGGATATTAATTGTTACAAGAAATTATTCAAAATAATTTATCCAAAGTCACTTTCCAAATTACTACTTCCTTCATGTTAACTTTATATAACATTTATATAGTTACTAATTTGATAAAAATGAACCTTGGATAGTTAAAAGACAAATGTTATTTAACGATCTTTGGAACACTTGGAAACACTCGAATTGCGAGAAATTAATGCAGACTCAATTTCAAAGATCTATAAGTTTTAAACTGCGAAGATGATTGGGACCACGAAATGCGGGCGAGGAGTTTTATCTCCGATCTCTTTTCAGTTCCATTGAGACTCAACACCGAAGGGGCACATTGTGTAAAAATTGAAAAGCCCTTTGTCAGAACATATTTTTTTAGGCTGATCTTACTGAGCTCACAGTTAAGGATGCACGAAGAAGATACTTTTTAGTTATTTTATAAATAATTTGAAATGAAGCAAGTCACAAAATTATAACTAACGGAAAACAGAGTTATTAGGATTAAAACGGATTATTATTTAGAAAATAATCGTTTTACAAAATTACTACAGGTAGTTGAAACTACGTCTATTTTTATTTTTGGTTTTCCGACGAGAAGTACAAAATTATTTATTTTTAGCTTTGCAAGCGATCACAGTTTAAGCATATTTTGAAAATGTTTCAAAACCCCAGAAAATCACAGATGAAAATAAAATGTGCGTGATTTGGATTAGAGTAGAATAGATTAGTGTTGTGTATCATATATCCTGTACTGAAATACAAAGTTATATAAGCAACAATCTTACAGAAAAAAATGGCCTTAAAGTTGCGGACTACTGCGTAGACCGTAGTTTTTTTTTTGCCACAGATATGTTTTGAGATTTTATATATTCAACAGAATTTCGAGAACATTGAGTTTTAATAAAATTCTATTTAAATGTAGAAAAGTACTATGATGTATGTAGTCCCCTATAATGTCGGACTCGCACAACACTTGCGACCCTGCGCGTTTGGCACTACAAGTCAGTGAATTGGGATGAAGTGCTGTCCTTTTTGGTATCCTCCTCATGGGGGCCGATTTGTTTCCCTTTCCAATTTCCCAATGACTGCGCTGCAGCTGTAGCTGACGTGATATTATAGGACATGGAAATATTTGTACCAGGCTCTGTGGCACCACTTGGTGGCAGATCGCGACCTTGGTTTAATGCGTCTGTTAGGGCTGCGGCAGCTGGCAAACGGCAGCCGAATCAAGCTTGGGTTAGTGGGTTAGTCACTAAGGATCCGACCTCTAGAGCTTTGAAGTAGAAATATTACCGAATCTCCAGGTTCTTCAAACAGCAAATCGCTAGAATCAATCATTTATCGTGTTCCAACGGCAACAGTTCGAAAAGTTCGAGAGAGCTTCATAATTTTTTGGGCTTAATTTATATTTGCCTTTAAAATATATTTATTAGTAAACTGTCGGTATTATTATTAATAGAGTTTTGCTGTGTCATTTTAAGTGTAGACTTTTTAATAATATAATATTTATTCTTTTTAATTCAACTTAATTTTGTTTGAGTTAATACTTCAAGATTTCGCTAAGTTAGAGGAAAATTTGTTGGATCTAATAGAAAATCAGTTTACTTTTAGTTTAGTTTAGTTCAGTTTACATTATTTACCTAATAAATGAGAAATAGAGAAGAATATCTGTATGTATTACTAATCTTTCTGTTCAAATTTACTTTAAGGGTAATAATAAAAAAACTATTTTAATAGAAAACCCTAAAGATTATAGTTTATATTTAATAAATTATATGTTTTATAACTAAACGATGCCCGAAAAAGTATATGAGCAAAGTTGAATTGTACGTAGATACTTTCACTTATTCGAGTGAGTAATAATTTTAAACCATTAAAATTATGACGTACTTCCAATAATTATATTTTGAGCAAAGAATTATGGCAACATCTTGAGATCGCAAAAGTTTCTTCATAATTTTGGTTAGCTAGTTTTCTCCAGGACATAAAATATATATATTTTTTTTATTTTGCAACAGAAATCTGTTTTTGTTTGTTTTACATTTAATGTAGGAATTCATTCAGGGTTACTATTGTCAAAAATAAATAACCTAAATCTATCATACTTGCTTTCGTTTTTAACTCAATAAATATTCATTTGAGTTTATGATTATGTTTACATTTTTCCGGATTAAAGTTCCCGTATTTTTACGCCTTAACGTTTCTGACTGACATTTAGAAATTGAAAAAGTTTAGAGAAGCGAAGTGTTTGTCGCCTGTCGAATACATATATAATAATATATACATGTCTTTCATTATATTATATATATAACGCAAATTTTAAATATTTTATTAATATTACTTTGTTATATTTAACAAATACTAACAATAACAATCTTCTATTTATTTTTTTAACTCGCTCTATATTATCAAACCTATCTCAGATAACTTACTTTCACATGACATCTTACAACCAAAATATACAAACAAAAACTCGGTAATTTTATGCTCTTTTAGACAAATGCACTTAATCCCTGAAATGTTCAAGTTAAGGTTCATCAACCTCAAAGGGTTGCTGACTCAAAGGCGTAGAAACCGTCTAAGCAGCGTAATATAATGGAGCATCGTCGATCGATTACTATTAATTTCACCTCCACAATAGTGTCTTCCGATGCCAAAAGAGAAAGAGATGGTTAAAATGATCTGTAAACATGTCGACCCCTAATAAACTTAAATACATAAATAATATATATATATAATTAAATCTTAAATTCTATATTTATTTAGCTGAGCGTAAGCGAAGCTCTTCACCGTTTGGGAGGCCTTTTTTTGTGTTTAGTTGTCTCCAGAATGCGACGAGATAATTAGCTAAAAATTTTCTTTATGTATGTTTGAGCCGAACGCGGATGTTATAGCGAAAACAGATTGAAAAAATTGTTTTTCCATTCAAAAGTTATCAAGAAAAGAAGAAAGGAGAGGGGCTCAGCTCAACACCCGCCGCGCACGATTGGCGGATCCTAGTTTATTCTGATTACGTCCTTACAAATATTTTATACGTATTTTTGTAAATTTTTTGTTTATGTTCATTGAAATTTCAATGTTAGACACTTTTTCAATTTCGTAGCGTAAGTCAAACATCATGAGGGTAGATTAACAAGATACCTTAAAAGAGCTCTAAAAATATAATTTACTTCCAAAAACTATTTAGAATTAAGATACACTTTTCATTTATTATTTACAATAATACAAATGTAACTATTTTATTAGTTTTTATTTAGAAATTATTATTTTTGAGAAAAAAATATAAAATATGTAGAAATCATATAACATCATCAAATCCTTTATTTAGACATTTTTTTACAACATATTTTATTCATTTTTTTTTCTTTGAAATATTTATACTAATGAATCCATTACATATGTAAATGCGAACAACATAAAAACAATACTTATTAATAAACTATTTCCAGCACTATAATTTTGGAGATTTACTGAACCCATATGTATCGCACACGAATCCATATTGAATAAATATATGTCGTAAAATAAATATAAGCAATAGGAAACATTCCTCAATTAACAGTAATTGCTATATTTTAAATTAAGGCAACAAAAATTGTTGTGTGGTTCTTCTCAGACCAGCTCTAATAGCATTATTTTAAGGTGGAGATTGTCTACACAGAAGGGCTTCTTTCGATAAGTGTGGTATCAAAATAGGTCCTCCTGCCCCTCCTGTTTAACGTTTACAAGTAATTACTGATATTGATTCAAAGTTTAAATAAATAAATAAATAAATTTAATTATTGGAAATGAAAATAGGGGAAGGGGGGGGGGGGAAATAAGCCCTTCTGTAAAGACACTCTAAAAATTTAAATTAAGACTACCAGGGTTCCAAATAGTTTTATTGTCATCACTGTTTCACAAATGTCAATATTTTGATAAATAGTAATATCCTTTAATATATCTCTTTCAAAATTATAACAAAATTACAAGTCTTCTTAACACTAATTAATTCAAAAATATTTATAATTTTTTCAGCATAACTTTTTTAAATTAAAAATTAATATCACATTAATTTACATTGTCCGCTATTATCAGTGGTGTAGAGGAGCTTAAAGATTTTTTAGTGTTAGCTGAAATATCTGTAAAGCAAGTTTCAAAAGCTGTTGGAACCATAAGGTTAGAAGTGACATATTTATTGTTTATATTTAAAGTGAAGTCTACTTAATAAGATTTAGCTCTTACAGTTTCCTCATTGATTATTTTCAAAGTAGTTCTTACATTATTATTTCTATTTCGTATTTTCTTAATTATACATAATGATTCAGAACCTTTACATTCTGCTTTTATGAAATTATTAAGATAATTGTACATAATTCTTAAACTTGTCTCTGTTTTTATGTAACTCTGCTGGTTTTAGTAGTAGTAGTAGTAGTAGTAACAAAGACAGATTTCGCTGTAAACACTGATTTAAATTATTTTAATAAAAGTACTAAAAATCATAATACATAATATTGGGGTTTGAATTTTTTAATAATGGTAAATAATAATCTACGTCATTAAAAGTTATTTTCCTTTATAAATTTGTTCTCTTGTTACTTTCGTACTTAATAAATTGGCCACAGTAGTCAGAATCTAGTGTATTGATTAAATATATAATTTATATTTACATATATATGTTTTTTTTAGTAATTATTGTCATTTGAAATATCATTTATTTAGCTAGATAGATCTTAAAATCTAGTTTAAACTAATATTCTTTGGAATAACTTCCAAATTTGTCTCCTTGTATCTATATATTGCTCAATGGAATCGGTTTGTGTAGCCAAATTATTGGCTGTCATTGTAAAAAAATACGATATCGATACAGCTACCTATGTCTCAATATATGAGGATAGATAATATTTATCATGGTTCAAATTACAATATTTACTAACAGTAGTGTTAGTGTCAATAACATGAAACTTTTTATTCTATAAACAATTTAACTTTCAATCCGTGTAATTTTTTTGCTATAAGGTCAAAACACTGTTTAAATTCTAAATGCTTCACAGTTTACTACAGAAATTATTAAATTCGATGAACTATAAAATTGTTTTCTTGTTTTATTAATTTCAGTAGCAATATTTATGAAGTTATAGTTAAGTAATGGCTGTTAAATACCCTTTGTCCTTCAAAATAAGAATCCAGTACCGAGCCCATTACTTTACAATACTATACATATTTGTGTCATATATAATATTTGGTTTGAAGAAACTATTTTTATTTAAAACAGGGATATCAAGCCTGACACACATTTTTTTTGCTGTAGTAGGAGATGGCATCTCATAAAATTATAATAAATAATGTTGAAATATTCATACACCTATTTTTTTTTTTAAACATTATATCGAATTTTAAGTACTTTAATAAAAATATTGACCAATATTTTCAAACACATTCAGACTGAATTAGATTTGATAATCAACAGAATCTTTCAATTTTTATATTGTTTATATTAGGTATTATAACAGTCGCTTAAATAACCTGGCGTAGAATCAATATTTGCTTTTGTATTGATGCTTCTTACATCACCTACATGTTAATGGATCTAGTCCGACAAGAAAATCCCTTGGACCCGTATTAAATCACACGGACAGAACTTGTGACACAACTCAACGTTAAAATGGAATATAAATCGTTATTACAATTTAACTAGAGTTCTGAAAGATCTTATTTTTTCGTCTAAATGCGATTTAGATGATTTTTTGCAAAAGGGTATTTTTACGCATTTTTCTCTTACTTTTTCTACTACTTCTTCTACTTCTACTCCAATAGAATTTATATTAAAGCTTCCTATTTCAGTTAAACTTCATCCTCCCGTTTGGACATTCAATCTCTTTCCTGCAGTTAAAGTAGTAAATCTGTTTCTAAAACTTAAATTTTAAATGTTAATATCTTTAGAGTACTTTTTAAATAAATATTGTAATTTCAATTGATTATTACAAGACAAAGTAAAGTAAACTACTAATAATAATAAATTAATCATAAAGTAAATACTGAAAATTGATTAACTCTTTCTCGATTTTTACAATTAAATATCACCTTAACGAGTACAAGGAATTTCTACTCTTTTTCAGGAAAGTGAAGAAATCTGAACTCAGATAACAAATGCATGTAAGATGCTCACCTGAGCACACAAGGAGCTGAAAATATTAACACAAGTCCAAAAACAATAAGCGTTGACGCTATGCGAGTTGGCTATGACAAAGGAACTGTAGCAAATCTTATAGGATCAAGGTAAATGCTTTAAGGTACCACGACGTGGTTGTATATGAAGACCGCGGAGAAGACCTAACGTTCCTTAAAATAAGAAAAACACCAAATAGGACTACGACCCCCGAAAACACCTGGGGCGAACCAAGCAACCAGAGCCTATAAAGCAGTGCCGCACGCCTTCAAGAAAAAATTGCCATCGAAATTCAATCCAACAAAATAACACAGGACAGATTAAAAACTAAGAAAGGATTTAATAAGATGATTACAATGCTAAAACCGAAGCAAAAATATCATAAAAAGAACAGAACTAGAGCCAACATGGGACAAACAAGTGCACCCGATTTACCATCCGCCAGTGATGCCAACGAACATATGCGAAACGCGTTTCTTGAGTAGACAGCATCTATAAGGGAAACAATCAAAACTAACCTTGCGATCTGTGAAAAGATCAGGCGGACCTTCGAACTTGAAAACGAAGGTCTTCTTAAAGTATTACTCAAGGAAGAAAAAGCCGCCATTTTCAATAACACCACATCCGAATATGTACAGGGCGGCAAAAATTCACCACATGGCGGCTTACAGCGTTAAAAATGGATTCGTTAAAATAATTGAAACCCCCAAAGAAGACTCAATACTAGTAGTAGCCCGCTGCACGGAGGTCTCGCTGGAAGATAACATCCTCCAAATGGCTACAGCCGTAGAGGATTCAGCAAGACCCTGGAATGAATGGGATGCACCACTTTTCCACTGGGTCAACGGCGTTCCTGGGTGTGGAAAATCGACTTGGGTAGTAAACAACTTCGTATTTGAAAGTGACTTGATAGCAACAACGACGACTGAGGCAGCATTAGAGCTCAGGAATAAACTCGCCCTCAGTAGTCCAAAGGACGGGAAGACCAAAGTCCGAACAATCGCTTCAATATTAATAAATGGCGTTAAAGAAACGCCTGAACGACTTATCGTTGACGAGGCCTTAATGAACCATTTCGGAGCGATCGTTATGGCAGCCCGACTAACAGAGGCCAAAACAGTCACACTAATCGGAGACACAAACCAGATTCCTTATATAGACCAGCTAAATCTGTTCCATATGAAATATAATAGCCCATATCTCGTGACGTCTATCAGTCAAGAGCTCTTAAGAACCTACCGATGTCCCCTGGATGTAAGCTATGCTCTAAACGAGGTATACAACGGCATATACTCAGCCCATTCATTGACTCGCTCTCTGAAAACAGTCAGGTTTACGGGTGCTACCATCGAAGCTGATTTCCCTAATACCCTGTACCTGGTCCACACACAGACTGAAAAAGCGGACCTTACAAACCTAGGGTACGGAAGAGGGGAAAACTCGCGCATCGTCACCATCAATGAAGCTCAGGGATTAACATACGAATCGGTAATAATCATCCAAACCAAATCCAAACCAAAATCGTACCTGACAAGTGTCCCACACGTAGTGGTGGCTATATCTAGACACACAAGAAGTTCTACGTACTACACGGATATCGACGAAGACGCCATTGTGAGATTCATTAGGCGGGCCGGCGATACCTCCGATAGAAACATTGTAGAGTACAACCTCAAGATAGCAATTTCTCACCGTGACTCCGAGGCTATGAAAAAGCTAGTGAACTTAATAACCTAGCTTACTAATACTTTATTTATTATTACTATTAATTTCTAAAATAGCTTTCGAAAACTTGTGCAGGTGTACAATTTCCTGCGAAGTTACCATCGCAATTAAAATCGTAGCCGCCTTTCGTAATCCCCTTTCATTGTAATTTTAAAATTGTTTTAAAATTACAATGAAAGGCATGGACAAATGTCTATGGTCATAAAAATATGGTCATAAAAAAAAGAAAAAAAAAAAAAAAAAAAAAAAGAACTCAGATAACAAAGGTGAAATGATATCCGTTCATATATTTTGTTTTTCTATACTACATGCTTGAATTGAAGTTATGGTTATGAGTTAAAATATAGCATTTTATTTAAAAATCAATCGTTAGACACTATTGATCTTTAATATATTGATATATAGACATTTAATAATAGAAATATTAAAAGAAATTGTTGAACCTGATGAAATTTAAGTAGTATCCATCAATCTAATAGGGAAGTCTTATATCTAAAACTTACAATTGTAGACACTAGATTATTAGACACAATGATTATTGTATATTGTGCTTCCATTGTTATAGCAATAATTAGACCCGTAGCAGCTTTGAGACAAGGAAAGATTATAATCAAATATTATTGCATTACACATGATTCTGAAAGTATTTTATTTCTTACTATATTATAAATATCAGCAGCTCGGTCAGCTCGGATGTTGGATCCAATAATTCAAGTTGAACAACTGGGTTAAGTTGTTCATATAATCTGTGTAAATGCCACACTTTACAAAATTGTTAGATCGTTTGTGCAAAATTATTTAGCTATTATTATTATGATTATGTTAGCAATATATGTTATTAAAGTTTGTAGTTTTTTTAATTATTAGTAATAGGTTAAATCAACAGTTGTGAATTTGATTATATACGAGTACGCGACTATTATTTGTACACAACAAAACTCCATGCCATTGCTTATTAACTAAAGAGGAAGTTTTTAAAAAAACTTATGATACCTTTAAATGGATCTATTATAAATCCTTGTAGTTATTATTATCATTAATATGTAACTTTAATAATAATACATAATGATATCTCAGAACTAGATGAAGTAATAAAATATTCATTGATTAAAATATCAATCAGGAAATATATATCACAATGAATAGCTTTAGATAATTTTAATTACAATTTATTTATAAAGTATACGTAGACTATCAGAGCGAAATTTTTATGTTATCTCCGAAAAAAGTTGAACGAAACTTTCAACCTCCCAGATTTTAAATTAGATCTATCTACATCCGTTCAGTAATTTTCTAATTATAACTCGTCTTGTTGTAGAAATTCTACTTTATTTTTCTTATAAATAAAAAAAAACATTACCATCCCTCATTCATTCAAATATATCATCCCATAACAAGATAGGCACGAATAAACAAAATTGCATATCCTGAGGCTGAGTTGTAGTGTGTTTTATTTATTATCTGGATGTAGCTTTATCTCAAAGCCCGTACTAGACCTCTATACATACAATACATATATCACATATACATACATACGTAGAATACAATTTCAACAGATATATCCCTGATATTACAAATCCTTTCCTTGCTCGGTGCTCCTTGCTTGCTCCATTATCTTTGTATACATTATAGATACTATATACTTATACTTTTTATGATTATTGTAAAAGAAACGTATTGTAGTTATTACTTAATTAGTTATAGCATTAAACTTTTTTAATTGTTACTTATTTATTTTTAGTTAATATTTAAATAACCCGTTTATTTATTAGTAAGCTTAAAGCAATTTATTTCAGCACCGTTTAATGATTCAGGTAAATAATTCATTTTAAATAAATATATTGTTTGCTTATAAAACTAAAAAAAGTTGTATCTTAGTTTCTTTTCATTTTAAAATAAACAAACTGTCAGCCATTTCTTTAAATTATTAATAAAGTATAAATTCTTTGAAAACATCTGTTGTTATGGTTTCATAGTCTACTAGGAACCCTTATTATTGTTATATATTCTGTCTGCAGTCTAGCTTAGAAACTCTTAATACTAGAAAACTGTAATTCGACATATATTAACCACGTCGACAAAGTGGTAGCAAAATATTTAAGATATTTTTTAGGGTAGCTCCTCTTCAAGTATAGTGGGGTCGTAACAATGATTAATGTAATTAAATAACACATACATATAACAATGAACTCAATTAAATAAAGTAATACCAAAATCCTTCGCTGAATCTAACAGTGGTTGCTTTCGGAAAGCCCAAAATAAAAAAAAAGATTTAAAATAAACTTACAGTTTCCAATGAGCTCGTATCTGATTGGTTAGAAGTTGGTAGAAGTTTATTGGAATTGGCTTTAAATTTCACTGAGTAGAGATTAGTTTCCAGAGCAATTTATTTATAGAGGAACTCAATATATGAGAGGATTTTGTAAGATTAATATAGTAATTTAATATTATTTCTTATTATGCATTTTGGTAATAAACTAAGTAAAAATATATTTTCAAGGTTCTAGAGCTCAGTGTAGTAATATGACTCGCTTGTACCTGTGCCGACTCCACCGGGTTACCCAATAACTGATCGCGTTTAAATAAATATTTGGAATAGAACTTGGCATAAAGTCATATTAATCGTACTAATATTGTACAATATTTAAATTTTGATTAAGATTTATGTAATTATATAAATAAATAAATAAATATAAGAAGTTAGGTAATTTAGTTTTAAAGTATGTGTTGCTTGCATGTAACATACGATATAGCGATGAGTATCAAGTAAATAGAAAAAGTCCTGCACTTTAAAAGCTATCTTCCCGTGCGCTGTCGGTGTAGTCGTTGGAGCTACTTAAAGATAATGTAATGTAGGATAGTTTGTCTTTAATAATTTTAAAGAAAATTTCGCTATATCCAAATTAGTGATCTGTAATGTAATGGATTCGTAGTGACAATAAAATTGGAGATCTTATTTTCAAAGCAAATTTCATGAACATACAGATATTCTTTAAAATTAATAATATTAGCGATGTTGAAATTTAAAGAAGATTACATTTGCTTTTCCTACTTAGTTTAAGCAAACAATTTAAAGTACGGGATGCAACTTAGTGCGGCTCAGTGAGCCCAGACTGATTGTCATTGTAGGAATGTATAAAGAAAAATCAAATAAAATAAAATTTTAATAACCTCATTATAAACAGTTTACAATTACCACAATAATATATCAGTAAATGTCAAGTAAATAACCGATCATATCAATGTTTCCTTATATATTTTTTAAAATATAATAAAGAATTGAAATTGTTTGAATGTTTATTACATATATACACTTACAAGTACCTATATGTATACAATAGATTGACAAAGAAGTATAAGTAAATTCGTATACGATCGCTAAAACGAAACCTAATGTAATTAGAAAATTTTCAAACGGGCTAAGAGTAATGGCTGCCCCGTGTTCAATTAATTAATAAGTCGCTAGCTCAGGTCTATAATTCTCACAGAGTGAATCGGCACGTATATTATGCATCTTTTATAAAGGCATTAAATCGAACTGCGAGGTTTGTAAATTTAATATTATTTATATTTTTATACCTATTTTTTTTTACATCCTATCTATATTATTTTTTATACTAATTATCGCGTTTGCAATTCTGATAAATTGCACGTAAATAAATTTTGATGTGTTTCTCGTTGACGTTATAATAATGTACTCAGACAATACTATTAAGTTTAATAAAGTTATGAATTTGAAATGATACTAATATTATAAAGATGAGATACTCGTAAATATATAAACATAATCTTTCCTATAATGTAATACATTACTTCTTCAGGATGCAACTGCTCCTGATCGTCGTCGGTCTAGTCGTGGCTGCTTCAGCCTACGAGCCTTTCAATAATGACGCAATACAATTTTTGACGCTGCTCGTATACAGAAGGCTGAGGAATCTGCTGAATTTGGTGTCGCCAGGATTACAAGAGAAAGCAGTGCATCCCTTGGACAATTATCCTTTTTGGTATTATTTGGATAGAAACTTTTTAATTGAATAATATATTTCTAATATACATAGTATAATCTAGAGACATGTTTTTGTATTTCAGGGTGTTTTTATAATTCCATTGCCTTAGGAAGTAAAACTATTATTATAATACCCCCAAGAAACTTCAGCGAATAAATAATATATTATTTGGTTTATTTTCAATAATACGAGGGAAAAATATTTTTTAATACATTTAAAAACAAAAGATCATATCACGTCTTAGCTTATAATATAGTCCAATTATTAGGCACAATTAAGTGGTTCGAATGTTGTTTTTGCAAGTTACACAGTAATTTGCAGAATAATAAGTTATCCTTTGAGAAACTAAGGATCATTATTAAACCATATAAATATTAACGACTATAGCTCAATTTATAATTTACATATAAGAAATAATTGATGATTAAAAAAGAAATACAAACTGTAAATTAGACCATTGTTGTTGCACCTAACTATTTAAACCAATTATTTGTTGTATTGTATTTTATGAATACTAAGTGCCTTGGATTCACAGGACTAAAAACATATTTTTATTTAACTTAAATAAAAAGTATTTAAAACTGTTAATTTTAAATTTAACAAACTTCAAGCTCTCAAGCGTGAGTCGTAAAACTTTATTCAGTATTGGCCTTTACAACTCCTTGTTACTTTGTAGGAAATTAAAATGTAACCGTTAAAATAACTTTTAATGTTAGAATTAAGTTATGACTGTACAACGACTCTACATAGTACTTAATTGTATTTATAACGTAATTAAATTAAAAACAATGTGATGTAATTACGATAATATACATATATATATAAAATAGGACATACAATCAGAAGCAACAGGATTAACTATAGTTGTTGATAATATCATGTCTTTGATAGAGACGACCGCCGAAGGTAGTGTTCTCATAACATACTCCTTCAGACCAATACATTCTATAGGTACTGTAGTATTACGGTAGTTATACTAAATACTATAAGTACTGTAGTGCAGTTATATTTATGGTCTATCGACACTGTAATAGATTTGTTAATATTTATTTTATAATTTCTAGTTATTATTTTTTTATTACTACAACGTATTATAATAGGATATATTTGCTATTTAGTTGAAACTATACTCCTAAAATACAAAGTGCTTTAAAACAATACAATGTTAAATCACTGCGTGATTGTGGGTTTCTAACGTTTTGTATAATTAATGTTTACTGTGATATTAACGCGTCGGTATTAGCCTTTTATTAGCTGCAATTTTTTATGTATATAACAAAACTGGCCATTCAAGCTTTGCGCTCTTCCTAACGCCTGGAGCAGGTTTAAGATGCGTTTCTGAGTTTTTTTTTTTATATTGAAAAATTTTGACATCTTTCAATTACTTTTTTTAAATTATATATAAAAATATAAATCGACTGAAATTACGAATATATTTTTTAAAACTTCTACCACAGTTTTATTATCTTTACAGCTGTGGTTGAGATAATTTCTATGCAAAGTGTGTTCTTAACTTTTTTCCCTCATCTCTCTACTTGACAGTACTTTCACGTACATTTAAATAAAAGCGACGCATTTCAGTTCATTTCAATTGCACAATCTTACCTAGATGGTAAGATACATACATTGAGAGAAAGCCTTCTATCCCTATCTAGCTACTAAAATGTTAAACGACCTCTCTTTCATTGAGTAGATCAGATAAAACTAATTTTAAAACTGGGATTTCAAACGGTTAAATGTTTGGAGAAGACACTTATTCGTTGACTCGTAAAATAAACTTTATACGATTGCATTAAGGATTACAATGCAAAATAAAAATTTCATTAAAGAATACTTATTCATTGGAAGACCTTTTGCTCTCAAGAATTATATGTTTTAACACCTGTAATTCCCAATAACTATATATCTATCTACTCGCAATCTCAATTTTGCTAGGCTTTTCACAATATTATCTAGTCTTTATTTTTTTCTCTATATTTCAATTTACATACAGAAAAAAATGACTAAAAATAGTAATTCGTGTTTAATCTAAATAACAATATCACAGCACAATTATTCTGGCTTTATCCAAATTATTTCAAATTGACTCAATATGTAAAATTCTTTGAGGCTCTTCGATCATATGTCATCTCGGTAGAAACTATCTTCTTTGCTATATCATTTTCATTGTCTTCTTTCGTCATCCTCATCTTATAACCACCTATATTAACACTGACGATTCTTCTCCTTAAATTCTTTTATCTACGAGTAGATTACATGACCATACCATTCTATGATACTTTTACACTGCCTATTACTTACTCATTTCTTACTTTATTCATTATTGTCATAAAACAAATACATCTCAACAGCCTCAGTATGCACTTGTTGTGCTGTGTTGTATTACTGTTTTATAAATATTATAGTCTAAGGTAAAAACTAAAGTCGCTAATCGTCCCATTACTTGTCTATATTTCATTCTTTTGGCGTTTTTAGTAAAGACAGGCATGTTATTATTTATGTTATATAGTTGGCTCCTCGGTTTACTTCTTGGTTTGATTGAAACTTTCAAGCTTCTCAATGTAAAACAGCGACCTAGAAAGAAATTCGTAGCTATTAGATTATTTAATTACTATTTGTCCAGATCGCTTTAGAAACCATTGTTCATAATGTAATAGTTAAATTAAGTTAAATAATTAAACGTGAGAGTAGAGATGTGTGTTGATGCGCCCCACGTTTTCAGCCTTCAGGTTAGTATAAGATTACGAGTGACACAAATTAAGGCAACAGCTATAGGAGGGGTGATGGAGTGAGGCAGACGTGGAGCTCAGAGCTGCCATAGGGCAAAACTATTTTCTTCTTTTGAGTGCATTTGTAAAACGTGGGTTTTTAATTTTTTTTAATTATTTAATTTTTTCTACTTTTTAATTATTATTTTTTATGCTTGAATATTTCATTGTCATCGACTTCGATCGACGACTAGCTAGCGGGAAAGTGGGTGAAATTTCGATTGCAAGATTTGATCGCCACAAACAGACAGACGTGACGAAGACGAGCTCAGTAAACGTGGTAAAATATTTCTTTCTTTCATGATCTTCGCCGCGGCACTAATAATATGTTGTGAATTATTATAATAAAAATGTATGTAATGAAAATCTAATATATAATATTAGTAGTTCGAACTTCTGGATCAGGTCCATGTCTTCTCAGACTATTTCATGTGATACAGAGCTCTGTAAACCGAATAATGTATCAAAAAATTAACTTTATAGTAATATTGATATAAATGTTATTTATTTAAACGATATTATTATTGGCCATTTGGAGCAAAGTTACTGGACAACTGAGTTAAATTGAGTAGGAGCTAGCTGTCTTATACAATTTCACTTCAGAACAGAATGCTTTATAACATGAAGTGGTGAACGTGGGGTTGACTGAGCTGCTAAAGATATGGAAAATGACACCACATTACACAAAGGCAATGACTGACGAAGAAGAAATATTATATTTCCATATATTAACCAGTCAGCAAAATTTCGATATAGGTAACTCAGTACCGCCTGATAAATATATATAACTTTAGCGGTGTTTCCATCAACATTACATTTTAAATAGATGTCATCTATCTTTTTCAAGCAGTCTCCTTCATACATTCTTATACTTTTTACAGAATCTGCTCATAATATTTAAATGTTAAGTTAATTAACCTTTATTCAATATTATTTAAGAATAACTTATTAAGCTTTGTGTAAAGTTCATGTAGGTTGCACATCACAAACAGTAATACAAAGTAAAGATAGGAAAATCAAATACATTATCTTTCAGTCTAAAGAAATGCGCCACTGCTTCTATAGCGCTTCTGTTATTTAATATATAATGTAGTTAAGTAAACAATACTGTTTATAATGTGAACTGTTCAAATCATGTGCTAATCCCCTGACTCGTGAGTTGTTAGTCTAAGAGCTCAAAGACAAATCGACCGCACAATAGCACTCAAGTTGTGAAAACAAATAACGGAATGAAACAATAACAGCAATCTGATTTGGTTGACGGTATTTTGGCAAAACAAATTTTGCGCCATGTTAAGACAAAGAGATGCTTTAATTATTATTACTATTCTTGAATGTGTTATTTATACTCAACTATAGTGTGTATTAAGTAAAGAAAAATTCAGTTTTTAAGACGTTTATTAATTTAGTTATCTTAGTCTGTACTTAAGTATAAATTATTTGTTCAGTATTAGATACATGTAACCGTTGCACAACTTTCTTATTTTGTACACTTGCTTACAACTAAAAAACTATATATTTGTATAACACAGATTTCATATTCAATATTACGTCAATTTGCATTTTTAAACACAAATATGACACGACATAGACTTTAACAATAAATCATATGATTAATTCGAACCTCACTTAAGATATTACTATACTCTTAATCGATCCTGATCCAATTATTGGTAGTAAGGTTCTTTGTTGTTAACTATTGCTAATAATCGACCTGTGAGCATCCAATTAGTGTTCAGTCTTGATTGATTAATCTATAATCCAAGACTGAAAACAATTAATTTCGAACGCTAGTGTTTCAATCTCAAAATAAATATTTCCATGTACTTGTAGATAAATATAGTTCTTGGAAACAGTTTAAAAATATCTATAGCGTTTTATATTTAACATGATAACTTGTTGTTATAAATATCTGTGAAACATGAAGTCAGGATATTTCTGTTCCCTTGAGATAGAAAATGGTATTTATACTCGTAGATGAACATTATTAAATCCTACTTTCTCGAGTCGAAGCTAACTTTGGTTTACGTTTCATTTTGTAAACTCGTGTGTCTTTTGCAGAACTCGTAACAAACTTAATAATATTTTATATCACGTTATAGCATTACATATTACTTTAATAAATAGAGAAGACTTTAAAGCATTGTCAATGTTGTATATAACTGGTATTTTTATAATTTTACTTCTCTTCGATTTATTGTGAGTTCTTCTAAATTTTACCCAAAGATAATAATACAAATTTTATGAAAAAGCAATATAACTGATTTTAGCAATTTTAAGAATTATACTTAAAATAAATTATTATTCAATTAAATTATATTTAGGAAGATTTTTGCTTATATTGGTTACACTTTAACCCACATCTCGTCTTCCCATGGACACGATCGCTGAAAAGAATTTGAAACGTCGAGTTAAAATTAAAATGTAACCAATGTATACGAGTTAAATCCGTAAAATAGTTTTATTTGTTATCGCCAGTACTTTCGGAGGGTATTTTTAACATTCTCAATACTTGGTGCGTGAAGTTTGCCATGATTAATTGTTAAAGAGGGTAGCACCGCTATTACGAAACTTGCCTCAAGACGGTATATAAGTCACTCGCCGGTCAGTAGGGCTCATTCGTATCGTGGAACTGCTAGCATCAAGAAGTGAAGTCGCTAGTGATTAGTGAATAGCGACTATAGTGGTTAATAAATTATACCGCGGGAAGTAGTCTTCTAATATCAGAAGTGGGATGTGAAACAACGCCTACCGCCATGCCTCAGATAAAAAGGAAAACCCATAGACAATCTCGAAGAGCATCAACATGAAGTTTAAGTACCGATTCAGTATCCTGGACAAGTAGCAGCTCTGATGAGTATCACAAACGAAATAAAGACGTCGTCATAAATCACCTCACAGGCTGATTGGTTACTTTCCGTACAACTACAAGATCCAAGCATTTGTAGTATTCGAGATATCTTACAATCAGGAGAGGCCGAGGCAAACTTTTGGGGAATAAAATTTACAGACGAACAGAATATGGTAGACGCTGGCTCGTTTCTAGACAATGTATATGATATGCAAGGAGCAGAACAAAGTACCAGGCCATATAATAGCACAACATGTATTGAAAACATGAAACCATGGATACAACTAGGAAATAATGATTTGTAATCCAGATGTTATCAAAGGTTGCTTAAAGGACGTCAATATGGTGGTGCAGTAGATATCCGTTGTGAACACTACTGTACCGGTAATGTGGTGATACACGTTTAGAGTGGCCTCAGGCATCTCTATTCTAAACCATGATTTACAAGTGACTTAAGACCTTCCGAAATAATGATTTGTAATCCGGATGTTATCAAAGGTTGATTAAAGATTGTCAATATGGTGCTGCAGTAGATATCCGTTGTGAACACTACTGTACCGGTAATGTGGTGATACACATTTAGAGTGGCCTCAGGCATCTCTATTCTAAACCATGATTTACAAGTGACTTAACCTTCCGAAATAATGATTTGTAATCCGGATGTTATCAAAGGTTGATTAAAGATTGTCAATATGGTTCTGCAGTAGATATCCGTTGTGAACACTACTATATTGGTAATGTGGTGAATGTCTAATGTATTTGCTTCGAACATAGGATGTCAATATGGTGCTGCAGTAGATATCCGTTGTGAACACTACTGTATCGGTAATATGGTGATAAACGTTTAGGGTGGCCTCAGGCATCTCTATTCTAAACCATGATTTACAAGTGACTTAAGACCTTCCAAGGTTTAATGATCTTAATTACCGCACAGACATATAGACATCTTATGACACATATTATTTTTATACATTCTCTCTGAATCCAACGTATACATTCGGAAAAGAATAATTGTCATATAATCGTAAATTATCTACTAAGTGTTATTATTAATTATTACAGTTCTCAGCAATAACATCAGACTAAGACGTAATTCGAGGGCGAATACGTTGCAGGAAGGCCGGATGTTATCGCCAGTACTTTCGGAGGGTATTTTTAACATTCTCAATACTTGGTGCGTGAAGTTTGCCATGATTAATTGTTAAAGAGGGTAGCACCGCTATTACGAAACTTGCCTCAAGACGGTATATAAGTCACTCGCCGGTCAGTAGGGCTCATTCGTATCGTGGAACTGCTAGCATCAAGAAGTGAAGTCGCTAGTGATTAGTGAATAGCGACTATAGTGGTTAATAAATTATACCGCGGGAAGTAGTCTTCTAATATATTTAAACTCTAAAAATTCTTATATATTACATTTCATATATGAAATTACAAGATTATTACAAGATAACGGATGAACAGCTGGCGTCGAGGTAACCATCCCAACCATTAAATTAACCCAGATTTGATTCTCAATCCTTTCGATATCTTTGTATGAGCAACGTTTACAACTTTTAAACAAATCTATGATATTATATAATGTAAATAACAAGATTACCCTGAGCGGTTATACTATATGTGATATTTTTAATTATTAGTGTATTAATGTATTAATTTAAAAGAGATAATAAATAAAGATGTGTAATTTTAGATAATATTTTATCATATTTAAAAGGAAAATACAAACATATTACAAACATGCAATATCGACTATCTTGATTACAATTTCCTCGGAGCACACCAATGTTACTTATCTCTTACGGATGCTGTTTGTTGTTCTATATTACTGAGATGCGTGAATGTGTAATATCTGTATATTTTACACGACAAATACTTTTTAACTTTATCTATTAGTGTCCAAAATAATTATATTTCGCTTTATTAATACTTAAACTGTAATATAAATTAATAATTTAAATTACATATATTTCAATCTGTTACAATTTAAGTTTCTGCAAGGAAGACTAAGTTGTGACAGCCGATATTGAAAAGTTTTCAAGACTGACGCCTGAGAACTCGACATTGTTAAATATACCTCTTACATTTTTTATAAAGTTTATATTTTGTATAAAAGGTTATATTTAAGTTAAGGTTATAGGTTAAGTATAATTGTTTTTTCTGATGTGGTATAAGTAATATAAGGAAGTGGTATAAATAGTTTTTTTTTCGTATTAAAATATATAATATAAAAAGAAAATCTTAACACAAATAACACATAAAATGACTATAACAATTGTTTAAATGTGTATTTTACTTTATTAAATTAATTAACTTATATTAGTATGAGTACTGACATTACAACTCTATTGCTATCGACTGTGAAATAAAAATGTACTACATATTATTTTTTTTTTTTTATTTACTTACGTATACGAGTAAAATATCAATAGGTATGTGGAAATGACGCGTAAGACAAATCATAATACAGAAGAATGTATATTTGTTTGTTTGTTCACTTATCGCAGAGTAACGGAATTGATTTAGTATGTATTGTGGAGTCTTTTCCTCCAATGGCGTGTTATCAAAATATATATATATATATATATATATATATATCTGTTATTATGAGTAAAATATTGAAAGTTTGACTTTTAAGCCTAGGCGTTTCAATATCCAAGTAAAAACGAAACAGAACGGTACATAATGTCCCAATTCGTACTTGTTGTTTATCCTTGCCAACGGGTGTGCAAAGTTCTATCATAATGGTTGTAGCAATTCAAGCGTAACAGCGAAACAAAAAAACATTTTATCAATGAAAAACCAAAATGATTTTAAAACAAAATATCTTAAAACATCAGCAATATTTTAAATATTCCGTGCCCATATTACTTTTATATTTAATTATTCAAATATCTGAAAGTATTCCCGATTATAATATTATGTTTACCTTCTTCAAGACGCCACTTCTCTATCCAATCTGAATACAAAGCGCTAAGCTGGATACATTATGGAGCGTCTCAGCAAAATCAACTATAAAATAACGTGAACTTTATTTCTTTAACCTTAAAACGCTTATTCTTTATGTATAACTTCATTGAACTTTGTAAATGTCATCTTGAAAACTCCAACATTAAAAATACTTTTAGTTCAAATGGAACTCTTTTTACGATAAATTTAAGTTCATAAATAGTTCCGGTAACGTTATATTGCTAACGTATTTCTTAATCCGAAATGTATATTTTCTTTATTTTCAACACAACAATTTTAATAATATACGATTTGGGTAACACATTAAATTCCATTTATGATTTTATGATATTGGCAAAGTTGTGTTTAATTAAACAAACCTTCTTATACAAATTTTAAATATACATATATAATTATAAATAGTTTACACTTGTCATATGAGTCAGAAAATCCTGATATTTATAACTATTAATCTTATATAGAAAACATTTACATATATACTAGCGTATATTTCTAGTACTAGACTCGGTAGTTCACTAAAAAACAATTGTTAAAAAATAATTTTGAAAAATAATATCAGATCTTATTTATTTACTTTCAACTATTATATAACTATTTATAGCTAAAATAATGCGCTTTTATAAAACAAGAGTTTATTTACTAAAGACATATTTATTTTATTTTATCTATTTAAATAATTTTATTGCATACATGTTGGATAAAAAATAGTAAAGAAAAATATGTATAAAAAAATAATACCAGCAATGGGCGGCGACCTTATCACAAAGTGATTTCTACATAGGCAGGTATATGTAATGTATAATAATTATTTAGTTTTACAATAACTTGAAGTGTTAAATACTGTATATAATTTAGTACAGTTAATACATTAAAGCGATTATTTTATTTTGTTACATGTTTATGAAGTGGTCACAAATTGCTAAGTTTTTTTAATTGTTTTTATATTCCAAGTTTTTTTATTTATGTTGAGTTCCGTTTACATGTTATAAATAAATACATTACATACTCTTAAATACAAACAAATTATTCAAAAAACCACTAGTGAATATAATAAAATATAATAAAAAAGTAAAATGCATTCAAACATTCTCTAACTTAAGAAATATTATTGAGCTGAGCGTAAGCGAAGCTGTTAACTAATGTTAATAACTAATGTTAATTAGCTAAAAATTTTCTCATGTATGTTTGAGCCGAACGCGGATGTTATAGCGAAAACAGATTGAAAAAATGTTTAGCCATTCACAAGTTATCAAGAAAAGAAGAAAGGAGAGGGGCTCAGCTCAACATCTGCCGCGCACGGTTGGCGGATCCAAGTTAAAAACAAAACTAAACTTTAAAAACAAATAGAGCTTTCAAATTAACCGTAGAGAGTCTGAAATTATTTAAAAGAATAACTTTAATCACTTCTTTAAGGATAAAACTCGTTTCTTCTAAAAGGATTTTTAATGTGGCCGTTTTTCAGTTGGTATATGAAAAATGACAATAAAATTTCTAAAGATAAATAATTATCAATTTAAGGCAATAAAGTTCATAATGACTGTGAAGTACACTTTTTTAAAAATCTTCATACATTATTCGACTCAGCAGTTTTAGAAAATGCTAGTTCTCGGAATATTCGAAGGCAGCGTTCGTCTAGAAGAGATCTATAAATATGTATTATCTACTCGACTCTATTCTACTGGTCACTGGTCTATGGTCAAAATCTAAGTTGGTCATAGAGGTGACCGTAATCATAAAGACTTATTTTGGTGATAATTTAACAGTTGATTTATATTAACTACATCTTAATAAAAATAAACTTGTCTTATATCTATTATTTTTAATGGTTAAGTAGGTAAGTTAACAATTAACCATCTATTTGTCTGTCTAACTCGTTGTAACTAAGAGCAAATAAAGTCAATTGAGATGGAAAATGTTGATAATCTATGTATCTAAATATTATACAATATTCAAGAAAAATTTATTGAGAAGAGTTTGTGAGTACTGATTTTAAGAAGTACTTGTCTGATTATTCCAGAAAAATACTATTTTTTTGTGTCAGATGTCAATACATTTTTAGGTGTCGATATATGTAAAATTATCAATCATTTATATATGATATTATCTATATATATGAATCACTAATATTATTTACTAATTTACTTAAACAATGGTATTGTAATAGCAGACTTACTCTAAGATAGAGATAAGTCACGAACTTAATCTGTTTGTTTGTTCATCACTTATCTGTCTCTGAGACGAGGACTGAATTTGTGTGATATCTCCCGTCAAATTCTATTCGATTATCGAAATTATGTTTACACTTGTCATAAGTATATAACTTGATTTATATATTTTTTTCATTTAATTATAAGCAAAAATTTTAAACGTAGCACCTTACATAAATGATTAATAAAAAAAAATACCAGGATCGGTTATTAGACATCATTTTGCTAGAAGGAGATAAAAAAATAACTCCAGTTTATAAAATAACAGTCAAAGACAATGTCACATTAAATATTATTTGTCATTAGTTAGGATTCTAATAAGAGTATTTAAAAATTAATTATAGTTTAAATACTAAAAACAACGTGAATCGGTAATATTGTTCATTGCGATAAGGGCAATGAAAAAAAATAATAAAATCATTATTATTATCGGTTCCTGATAATTAAACAAAGTTTTGAAGATCAGATATCTAAAAATCTTTTCATGTAACCCATCAACACGCAGGAAACTATGTATTTTAAAGGTTTAACTCATCTTAGCAAACAAAAAGTAGGCTATTCTTAACAGTCAAACACCATCATTTACTTAAGTTCTTAAGAAAGTCGGTTAAAATAATATTTTAATAATATTATATCTCATAAGTAAAAAATGATAACATCTTTTGATGCCCTGAGAAAGTGCTGCAAATTAAATTCCATTCACGTGGGTACGTACAAAGAAAACATTTAAATCAGGTCACAAAAGCGGTATCTCGAATCATTGAATTATTTATTATAACTAACTAAAGCACTAACCAACTGAACATTCGAATTAATACGTCAAATTCTTATTGATTGAGAAATAGAATTGCAAAATGAATGGGTGACCATAGGAGATTTTTGTATTCCGCTAGCTTTGAGATGGCGCACCCTGCTTCATGATTGGTCCCCAGCATTATTAAAATTTTATCTTAACGCATTCCAAATGACTCTCCCAGATCAAAGTAACTTAGTAAGATGGGGCAAAGCCACCGAAAAATCTTGCAACATCTGCGGGGAGGCAGTAGGAACCGCGAAACACTTGCTAGTAGGGTGTATGGTACTATTAAATAGAGGTAAATACTCGCGTCGCCACGATAAAGTATTAGAAATCATACGAGAAGCGGTTAGTCTTTCTGTAGCAAGAGCGCAGAGGGGTTTAACAACCACCAAAAAATCAGTAGAGTTCGTAAAGGCAGGTTCGTCCAAAAAATCTAAATTAAAACCTTATTCCATCTTGAACGCGTCTCCTGATTGGACTCTCATGATGGACACGTATGAAAGGCAATACAAAATCCCCGGGGATGTTTGTGTTTCGTCATCTAGGCCGGACTTATTCCTGTATTCAAAACAACTAAGGCGCGTTATACTTGTGGAGCTTACTGTACCCTGGGAAACAAACATACCCAAAGATCATACATTTAAGCTTAACAAGTATTACGAACTGTGCAACGAACTGATCAGGAATAAATTTATAGTTAATTTGTACGCTGTAGAAGTAGGAGCGAGAGGTATAACAGTAAAATCTCTCTACAATTTATTTAAGGATCTCGGCCTTTCTAGAACGATCATCAGTTCATTTCGGGAACGTATTTCAAAGGCAGCTTTAGTAGGTTCTTACGATATTTGGTTAGGTAGGGAGAGGAGCGTGAACAGTGAAGGTGAGCGTGTATGCGCATACTAAAGGGGCCCCTTAAACCTACACCTGGGTCGCAAGTCCCAGGTATTGTTTGCGCTCCTTTTCCTGCAACGCGATGGGACCGGCACCCGCACGGTGAATCCATGGAATGCTAAGAAGCTTCGTCTCATTGTATAAATTTTGACTAAAGTGAAAAATACAATATATAACATTTAAGTCAAACTTTGTTTAACCAAAAAGTGAGGCCCTAGCGTCCCCTGTGGCCGGATTTCTCTGGTTAACGAACTTGACCTTCATTTTTGGATGGTTGATTTTTGTGCAAAGTTTGAAAGCGATCCGAGCGAAACTGCGGCCGCTATCGTGCTGACAAAAGTCGAATCTGGAAGCACGCACGCTATATATATATATATATATATATATATATAAACATTTTGACCAATGGTCATTTCGGACTCAGGGAGTCATAAGAAGACCTCCTGTGAAGAAATTTTTCCAAAATTCGAAAGTCGGGTGCAAATGAATGGGCAGACCGAATTCTTCGAGGTCTACCCAAAATGTATGAAAAACATATTCTCATATAATATATATATTTCTTATTTTATTTCGTTTATTCAAAGAATTAAGAAAGCAAGCATATAGTATATCACCCATCTATAAACATAAAATATGTTCCGATTCAGGTCATTCATTCAGAAATTATAAAAGCTTTACTGGCCAATTGAGTAAATGGCAAAATCGAAATAAATAGACAAAAGTATTTAAATCTCATCTCAATCTCTGTGACTCATAACAATAAAAAAGATATTGAAGTAGTCTCTCAGTTTACGGTCGGTATTAATTGATCTTCCCCGCAGTGTCATTGTCTTACCTTATTACATTTATAAGGATGATTATTATTAAGAAAAATTAAATTAAATTAAATTATTATAATTTATTTCTTCAATGTGTCTTATTCAGAATTATTTATCCCAGAAATCGAATATTGTACTATCTATATCCTGAGATTTGCACTTTATATAGTTGAGACTGGACTCACAGACGCCAGAGGTTGAAAAATAATATTTCGAAATATCTGATATGTTTAGCCTTTACCTATACTGCACCGAATAGTCAATAGCATATTCTCTGAAATGTCTATTTACAATATATTCTGTAATATCTTAGAAGGAATATTAGGTCCTTAGATCATAATAAAATCTAAGGTAGGAATTAATTCTAAAATAGAATTAGGACCTAAGATTGTTTGTGTAATAATATTCTTAAGTTTTTTGATTACATTTTTTATATATATGATAAAATGATAGAATTACACATGCATGTATGTAATTGCATGCATTAGAGTGAGATATTTTTTTTTCATTATTTTTTGGTCGTTGAAATTCTGTGATCGTAAAGTGTAAGCATATAAGCGTATACGTAAACATATACGTTTGTAGTACAACGTCACACTTATTATTACTTTAAATAGATTTTGGACACACATACACAAAAAACATGTAAATTAGGTACACCTTCCAATAGTAATGATAGGTACAGTTTTAATTTAAGTATATCTAGGTTTGAAAGGCATTTAAATCTAATTGATACCGATAAAAAACGAGAATCATTAAAAAATACCTAAAATAAGTCGTATACGAAACGAAATCAAATGTAATTAGACAATTTTCAAACGGGCTAAGAGTAATGGCTGCCCCGTGTTCAATTAATTAATAAGTCGCCAGCTCAGTTCTATATCTCCCGTAAGGTGAAACGGCACATTTCGTATTTTCGCTATGGATGAGGTTTTACCCGGAACCGTCAATTACAATGGTTGAACAGTTGTTAAAAATATATAATTATATTACGTAGAAGCTTTTATCCAAGTGTTGTAATTTTATTTTCTTAATATTTTTACCACGCTATTATAAGTTTTACTATTATAATGCTATACAGACCTCTTGCAAAGACTACCAACTACGCATTCTTACGTCATTAAGTCAGGATGTGGATCCGTCTACTCTGCATTAACAGTTCACCACTCACTCCATAAAATCCCAATATTTGTTTGATGTTTGTACAAGGGGACTACAGATATTATTATTTAAAAACTCTTAATGATTTATATGCTGTTTAATTAACTATAAGGTACATAGCACCAGTATCTATGTTTGATGTGAAGCATCTTCAGTATCTATATAGTTTTCAAACTACTTTTCTTTAAACATAAACGAAATATTGTAAAGTTTTTGATACTAATGTTAAGCAATTGTTAATAACTTATTGATTCAGTGGTTGTAATGGTTAGCTCTTACAAATGAATTAGTAAAGACTACCATTATCTACACTTCATATCTTAAAAGTATAAGTAGTAGTATATTTAACTAGCACAGTTATGGGATGATGATGATACGTTGTCAAAGCTTAGATAACATAAATGAATAAACTTTTCTATTCTAAGACAGTTGTTTTACCAGAAAATCTTCTTCTTCTCGTATCTTGAGAAATTGTTGTGAACTGCGTAATACAATAATTTCGATGACACAGACCTTCAACATGAGAAATAGTCATGATCATAATCATGAGTCATAGATCATTACTATGACACGCTTGAACGAAATTCTTCGTTTTTGCACAGTCGGTAAAATATATATAGCAAGGTAAACATACTTTACATTCTAATGTCATCAAGATATTCTATTTAGTCTTTACAAGACAATCCGTCCAGTTTCGACGGTTGTACTACGAAAATTATCTATTTACTCATATATATTGTAAAAATAATATAATATTTGTTTAAGGTTCAATTTGTTTACAAATATCTAATATTATTTGGTTATTCCGGATGATTAGTAACGTTATAAACTAATTAATTATTCCGAAACCGCATGCACGGAAGCGTTAATAAATTATTTATTCATTAGGTATAATACTACCTATCAGGAACGTATTGACGATACTAACATATTCAATTAACGATATAAAAGACAACATGTATAGTCCATTTCTATACCCTGGCCTCCAACTTGTCTCATTCATGAAAGAGCTAGGATACTTCAAAGTCCATAGCTCGTAAAATTGCAAATTTCGAAATTGTGCAATTAGAGTAGTTACTAGTGAGACCATCGATCTGTAAACGGTTACACCTCACTAGGGTCTAAGTTTGCTTTAAGCGATATCTACTTGAAATATTAATGACTTGTCACCCGGCTATTAACAATTTATAAAAAAAATTTAGAAAATATTTTCTTTTCACCGTGTTAATAAATACTATACAATCTTAGAAAAGAAAAGATGGCAAAGATTACTGAATCAAAGATACATTAACAAACTACTATAACGTCATTTAAAATATTAGGTAAATAATATTATTTTTATTTTTATAAATTTATTTTTTATATCACTTACTACATTGAACAAATTGAAACAAATATATTTCAGAATTAAGCCGATGCCAGTGCTAACTATCATCATTTAAGAAATGAGACACCAGGAACACCATGTACTATTGATATTAAAATCACTTTAGACTTTGTATTAAATTAGTTGATATTTTATTAAGTTGCCAATATTACAAATTAATCTACGGTGGCATGGTATATGACGTAGGTATGTTACAAGTTCGTAAGATTAGTTCTTGAATATATAATGCGAGAAGGTAACAGAATTATCCACGTGAAGTTAATTTTTTTTTCAAATGAAATTTGATGACGAAATGTTTTTATTCTCATGTTTAAGCGAAATTAAATTTGACACGTATTAGTTTAACTTTAAGTAATAACTTTTATTTTTCTTTTAATACTTCATCATTTTTAATTCTTTGATTTTTTTGTTAATGACTGTCGAGCCCTCATGTTAATATAAGAAATGAAGGGTCAGTCTCAAATAAATTCAGTTTTCAAGTATTTATTGTTTTTGTTATAATTCGTTTAAAAGAAAAAACTTGACTACTAGGTTTTAAAGACCTTTGCTTTGAGATCTTCTTTGCAGAAATAAGGTCAAGATTAGTCTTTCTCCTGATAGCTTAAATTACTATTAGAAATGTAATTTATAATCAGCAACTTAGTTTAAATTTGTACATAGAACTCATAATATCATGTGAAGATTTTACGAACTTCGCAAAGCACAAAAATAATAAACATTTAAATAATATTCACTTCTAATATTAAAAATGATTTCGTCTAAGTAAGCTTTTAATAACAAAAGAGAAATAGATTTTATTATGTAAGATAAAATACTTTGATATAGATTTTATAAACAGATTAATTTGTTTAGTAATAACGAGAAGCAGCTAATTAGGTATTACATATATTAGCAGCAAATGTGACTAGTTGTTACTAGTATATACTTGTATAAGTAAATTACATTTTCTTTCAAATCTCAAAATCTGTAGATATGAAAATATAATTAATAAACTATTTTAATTAGTAGAGTGTTATTGTTTCATTGTATACTTTTTAATAATACATTTTTTTTTGAACGAATGGGACAACATAGCCGAAATGTTTAAATAATTATATATATAATTTGTAAATTTAAGTAAACATTTGTGCAATCAATTCAATATATTTTTTGAATAACTATAGCACTGGAATAATTTTGAGCCATTTATCACGTATGAAGGCCACATCTTGCGATCGCAAAGTTTTGTGCATAAATTCGGTTGATCATTTTTCTCCAGGAGTTAAAATGTATCCGTTTTTTTCTTCTATTTTGCAACAGATAATGTCATCCAGTTTCTTATATTACGTGGAAAAAAATATTAAATTCAATTCAAAAATCTGCTGCCTGCGTTAATTTTAAAGTTATTAAATATTAAATTGACTTCAGGATTGTGTTTAGATTTTTCCGGGTTAAAGTTCCCGCATTTTTACGGGTTGGCGGTACTGACTGACATTAAGAAATTGAAAAAGTTTGGAGAAACGAAGTGTTTGCCGCTCGTAGTAAATATATATATAATATATACATCATACAAATAAGCTCGAATTTTAGAGCTGTGTAACATAATGGAGCATCGTCTATCGATTACTACCAGTCCACATTACACATACACAATAGTGCCTTCTCATGAAATAGAGAATGATTCTAAAGGTTGTTTGAAATGGTCTGTAAACATGTTGAATAAACTTAATCATATTTTTAATAAATATGGTATTATATATAAAATTCAATATTTTTTAAAATAAATTGGTTCTAAAACAATTGTAAATAAATCGAAGTAAACCTGTACGTAAATTCTCTATATTGTGGAAGATTTAATATTATTATTAGCATATTATTAGTTAATTCTAATATCAACATATTTTTTGTGACATTTCTTATTCATTGATAATCTATTGAAATTTATTATAATGTTTTGCATTTCTATTGGGGACGAAACCTGTGTGATGTAGTTTAAATTTGTTATCTTAATGTACGATGTTTCTTATAAATAAATGATTAATTAAGTTATACATGATTACATATGATCGTATTTTTCTAAATTTTCTGGCCATGATCATTGAAATTTCAATGAAGGGAACTTTTTTAGTTTCAAAGCGTAAGTCAAACATTGTAAGGATGTTAATAAGGTATATTTAAAAACTCTAATATTAAGAATTAAGATAAGATTTTAATATATCTCCTTCTGTTATTACACAAATGTGACTAATTTAATTAAAATTTTATTTATTACTACGTTCAATTTACAAATAAATATGTTTTGAGAAAACTATTACAAAATTTGAAATAATCATACAATCTATTATTTATGTGATGGTTAGTATTTCTTCAATGCTTTATTTTATTCTAGTATACATATTTGCTTTTTAAAATATTTTTATCCCTAAATCTATTACATTAGTTAAAAGCGAAGAACATAAATTAATTATTATTAATAAACTAAATAATTCCCAGCACCATAGTTGTGGAGACTTACTAACATGTAGGTATTGTACACGGATCAGTATTGACTACTATATCGGAAAATAGCCTTTAGCAATATGAAACATTTTAAAAATAACATTAATTGCTACATTTTTAATTAACGCAAATAACGATTATTGCAAAAAAATATAATCTTTTAAGTGTCACTTATGTACACTTTGTTTTTTATATTCTGTGATTCCATGTCATTAATTGAGTCAATAGATGTTTTTCTATCAACAAAAGAGAAGGAAGAAATTTGAACTGCTTCCTGATAATATTATTACTGATGAAATAAGAGGAAATTCAATTACGACCGTCGGAGAATTGTAAAATAAAAATTTTGAACTTATATTTTTTTGATTGCTACTGATTAAAAAAACTAAATGCCACTTGTTTAAAGGTACTAACAAAAGTGAGTGTGGTAAGTGAATTGATAAATTAAGTAATTACAGATAGACGAGTTGCACAAACAAAGGTTTATTATATCCTTTCAATCATTACATTCTCAGATTATATTGCGATGTGTTTGATATTTTGTAGCGATGTTTAATCACGAGGCATTTTAATATATTATATGCATATGTCAGCAAACGGTTTTAATTAAATAATTATTAAAATGTTATTATATTTTATTAATCTTAATAAAAATATGAAAAAATATTTCTAAAAAATTGAAATAAAATGGTATTGTTAAGAATAATTGTTATTGTTTATACTTTGTAGTCTAAGAATATATTAGTTCTGACTTTACTGAAATATGCGTTGCCTATTTGTATATAATCTTCTAAAATCTTATTTACACAGTAACTCTGTTCTCGTACCGACTCTTTAATGACTGAGTCAAATAATTCAGTATTACTTTTTAAATTTACTGTAACACAAAGTGCGATTGCAAATACAAATACAAATACTATACATCTCTTATATGATGATGCGATTTCTTCGCAGAATATGCGCAGTCAATCGAGCGGACCGAATCCGCAATGAAGAGATCCACAGAATGGCAGGTAATAGCGAAGATGTCACGGTGAGAATGAAGAAGAACGTCCTCAGGTGGTTTGGGCACGTCAAACGAGTGAGTGATGAAAAAATGATAAAAAAGATTTATATAGGAAAAGTGAGCGGTAAGAGAGACAGGGGGAGCCCTCGAGTGACCTTCGAAAACACAGTATCTATGATACTGGAGGAAGGTCACGTAAAAAGCATGACGACCCTCCGGAGAGCATGTATGAAGAGGTTGATGTCTGTGGTCAAGGCGAAAGAGGTATGCAGGTACCGTAGCGTTTGGCGCTCCGTAGTCTCTGGCAACACCGCAAGGAATATGGCGTGAAGATAAATAAATATATATAAATACAAAGTGCATTTCAGACGAACTATGAGAAGAAGACAAAAACTACTTATAAAGGATGTTTAAATTTGAAGGGCCCATGTTGAATGTCAACCACACCAAAACGTCAAGATTTTTTCTGCATTTCTTTTGATATTTCTCAATTTCAGACTAACTCAATTTGAACAATGGAAAGATACACAATCGAGCAACGAATTAAAGTTATTCAGGCTTATTATGAAATTTGAACGCCAAATCAAAATGCATATCGTGCACTTCGTGATTTTTTCGGTCAATTTAATCGTCCAAATGTGCGTACATCGAAAAAAATGTGCTAAAATTTTAGTAAACTGGGTCTTAAAGAGACGTAAAAATAGCAGTGCATGCTCGTTCAGCTAATACTGACGAAAATATTGCTGCTGTTCGCGATAGTGTGCCTGAAGAGCCGTTCACCTCAACTCGTCATCTTGCCCAACAAATGCACCTCTCACGCTCGTCGTTGATGAATATTATGCATAAAGACTTGTATAGTTTTAAGGAATTTGTAAACCAAAAATATTACCAAATAAAAAATGAATATGAATATGAATATTAACACGCTTACAAGATGCAATTGACTCAAGAACTAAAGCCTGTTGACCATTCCAAACGTCGTCAATTGTCAGAATGGTAGCAAGAAATGGAACAGTGGATGATAAATTTTCGAAGAAAATCGTGTTTAGTGATGAGGTACATTTTCACCACAGTGGATTCGTCAATAAGCAGAATTGCCGCATGTGACTGTCAAAAAATCAATGCACCCACAAAAAGTAACTATTTGGTGCGGTTTATGGCCTGGCGGCATTATCGGGCCGTTTTTTTCGAAAATGAGGCCGATAAGGCAGTTACTGTGAATGGTGTTGGCTATCGTAAGATGATAACCAACTTTTTATGGCCTGAATTGAAAGATATGGATGTGGACAATATGTGGTTTCAGCAAGACGGTGCCTCGTGCCACACAGCTAACGAAACGCTCTTTTGCGCGCGAAATTCAATGGCCGTGTTATCTCACGTGATGATGTGATTTGACACCGTTAAACTGCTTTCTTTGGGGTTATTTGAAAGAAAAGGTGTACGTCGATAAGCTAGCAATAATTGAAGAGCATGAGATAATTCAGCACATTAACCGCATAGAACCTCAAACATACCTCAGCGTCATCGAAAATTTGCACCATCGGAAGGAGGTGTGCTGCGGAGGTCCTGGCAGCCATTTGGCCGAAATTTTGTTCCATACATAATTGAATCATACCATATTGTTATAATAAAAAGAAATGACTATAATTTCCAATATATTTTGTGTTTTATTCAAAATCAACATTAGCCCTTGAAATTTAACCACCCTTTTTTAATTACTATTAGAAGGAGCCAGTACATTATATAACAATAACCTAAAACCATACTAAATTAAACAACAGCTCTCGTGACCGTAAAATTGAAGTAAATGAATTTACGCATTTCGAACAAATTATATGCACAAATAACGACTCTCTGAAACACGTATTTGTAGTAAAGTTATTAATTCACACGTTATTACTGATTGTGAATGAAAATGGATTTCGCCTCGGTATCGCAATTCGATATTTCTCTCTATTTCATGTCGGTCTTTGTTTTGCGGTTACCATTGTCTACTTAAAAGCAATTTGTGATTATTATATCATTTTGTGCAAATATTACGACGAACTAATACAAGAATTTAATATTCTTACAGAATTTTCAGAAAGTAATTAATTGTCAAGAAAGGAAAAGAATCTGAAGTCAGATATTTTAATTTTCTTTTCATATACTTGAATTGAAGTTACGCTAATATTAAAAAAAAAAAAATTTACAAATCAATTATTAGACACTATTGACCTTTAATAGTGAGAACATATTGACATATAATAACAGTCGTAATACTTGCAATCATACAAATGTTTATTCAAATATAAACAAAAATCTGGTCTAACCTGATGAGATTTAAGTTTCTACGAATCTAATAAGAAAACCTAATAAGTAAAATTTACAATTGTAGACACCAGCTTATTAGTGACAATAACTGAATCGTATTTTTGTTTACTTGACTATGTCTGTTTGGTTGTCAGGTAGTTATATATATTGTGGTTCTATTGTTATAACAATAATTAGACCCGTAGCAGCTTTGAGACAAACAAGAAGAGATTTAACAAAGTTTTGTAAATATTAAACATAGAACCACTATAATTCTCTCTTTATATTTATATATTTATAAATATAAAGAAAGATTATTTATTGTTATAATAAAATAGTGTTGATAAAAATGTAATATTTGATTAATATATACAATATAAAAAGTATTAAAACACATAGACATAGTCTATAGTAATAGTGCGTTCAATAAAATAAAGTAATACCAAACTCCGAGGGAGTCTAAAACTGAAACTGTTCGCTTTGGAAAAGTAGAAAATAAAAAAAATGTTTTAATATAAACTTACAGTTCCCAATGAACTCGTATCTGATTGGTTCGAAGTTCGACTGAGTAGCGATTAGTTTCCAGGGCAGTTTATTTATAGGGATTTAACTGTATATATTAATGTTTCTCGTTTCCTTATTTAAATATGTTATATAATGTTGTTATAATAATTTATAATTAATATTACTTCTTTATTAGATGTTAATAATTTAATATAAACTCTTTATAGGCCTTTTTGTAATAAACGAAGTAAAAATATATTTTTAAGGCGGTGGCGCTTAGTTGTAGTAATATGACTAGCTTGTATCTGTGCTGACTCCACCGGGAGAGTCAATAACCGATCTTGTTTACGGTCTTTAAAAAAAATATTAAGAATAGAACTTGGCATAAAGTCATATTAATCATACTAATATTGTACAGTTTTTGACCGTTATTTAGATAAAAATTTACACTAACATACACAAATTATTAAAATGTCGTTTGCACATAATGTAACTATGAACATAAAGTAAGTCCTAAAAATCTTGCACTTTAAAAGCTTTCTTCCCGTGCGCTGCCGGGCTGTTAAAGCTGTTAATACTTCTTAAAGATAATATACTGTAGAATTTTTAAAATAATTATAAGTAAAACTTCCCTATATCCCTATTGATTCGTAGTAATAATTAAATTGGAGACCAAAACAAATTCTTCATGAACAAACAGAATATATATAAATACAATAGATTGACAAAGGAGTATTAATAAATCGTATACGATCGCTAAAACGAAACCAACTCTAATTAGAAAAATTTAAAACTAGGTTAAGAGTAATGGCTGCCCCGTGTTCAATTAATTAATAAGTCGCTAGCTCAGGTCTATAATTCTCACAGAGTGAATCGGCATGTATGTTATGCGTCTTTTATAAAGGCATTAGATCGAACTGCGTAGTTTGTCTATTTAATATTATTTATATTTTTATATCTAATATTAAATTTACTAACAAATCTGTAATTGTAGTAGTCATATTTCCTCTAGATACGTGTTAAAAACATTGTAGACGAAATCGCGAACATGAGATACTAAATAATAAATGGTATATCGGAAAAACCATCTCAGGCATTTGTAACGGGGAAATCATGAGGCATTACAATAATATTAGTGGCATGTAAACTTTTTATTATCTAAATACTGATATATATTTCTCGTTGATGTCAAAATAATATACTCACACAATACTATTAAGTTTAATAAAATTATGAAATTGAAACTATACTGTCAATTTAAACCTAAGATACTAATAAAAAGAGGCTGCTCGTATCGAGAAGGCTGAAAAGTCTGCTGACTTTGTCTTTTATTATTTTCAATTAAAACATTTCATTTAAGATCATATTCAGATTCAGATTCAGATCATATTCATCATCATTTTTATTTGTTATATTTAAAATAATGAAATGAAAATAATAATAAAAAGTGTTAAAAACTCTCATAATATTAAATTAAAATTAAATTCTTAAGCGTCGGTCGTAAAACTATTTTAAGTACTGGCCTTTACAACTTCCTGTAACATTGTAGAAAATTAAAATATAACCGTTGAATAACTCTCAATATTAATATTAAGTTATAAGATTGTAAGACTCTATACAGTACTTTATTGTATATTAAATGTAATTAAATTGAACACAACAAGATGTAGTTGCATTAATATGTATATAAAATAGTGACATAAGACAAACTAACATTTTATGATAATTATAGTTGTAATGAATTTTGACACTATCATGATTAATTAGAGTTGCCATGTTATCATATCTCTGACAAAGGCGACCGCATGAGGTCATGTTCTCCCAATATACTGCTTCAGAAAAATAAATTCTATTGGTACTGTAGTTTTGTAGTTGTACTGTACTGATCTACTATTATATTTATAGCTTTTAATAATAATTGTAATTTTAATGTCTATAACTAAGCTGTTGATTCAATCTTTACTATTTTCCTAACGCTTGGAGCTAGTCTAAGATGAATTTATAAGTTTATCTTACGGTAATATTGAAAAATGTACAAATCTTTCAATTAGAAAGAAATTTATTAGAAATAATTTCTATTTTCCTTGCACTCTTGGTGATGTCATGTGCATACAATACTAAGGCTTCATAATAATAACAGGTAATTGTTTAGATCGAAATCATACGAATAGATCAGTTATATTTTGCACCTTTTGATTTATAGCATTTACAAACTAATAAATAAAAATAAATAATAATGTTTTTTGACAAAATTGTAAATACAATATTAATTAATAGATAAATTGTACTACTAAATAGAGACGTATATGACAAGACAGTTATTTATAAAATAACGAAAGTTAACTTTTAATTTCTAATAATATAAAAAAATAAGTCGACTGAAACTACGAATATAATTATTAATACTTCTAATTTTCTTTACAGCTTTGATTGAGATCATTTCTATGCAAAGTGTGTTCTTATCTTTTTTCCCTCATCTCTCTACTTGACACTACTTTCACGTACATTTAAATAAAAGCGTCGCATTTCAGTTCATTTCAGTTGCACAATCTCCCCATCTACATACGTTGAGAGAAAGCGTTCTATCCCTTTCCAGCTACTAAAATATTATACGACCTCTCTTTCATTGAGTAAATCAGATGAAACTAATTTTAAAACTGCGATTTCAAACGGTAAAAGGTTTGGAGAAGATACTTATAAATTGAATCGTAAAATAAACTTTATACGACTGCATTAAGGATTAAAATACAAAGTACAAATTTTATTAAAGAATACTTGTTCAATAGAACACATTTTGGTCTCGAGAGTTATATATTTTTACACCTGTAATTCTCAGTAACTATATACTCGTATCTACGTTTCCCAGAAGATTAAAATTGCAGATAAGTTATTTAATCTTTTAAGCGTTTTACAAGACTGCCGGATGAACAACAGTATAAGTAGAATTAAATAGAAAACAAAAAAAAAAAAAGAAAAAACTTGTTAAGAATAGGACAAAAATCATGATTCAGTCTTAGCATCATAATAATAAATATATGCATACAATGAGGTTACCATATACTTTATAATCATTTTTTGTCGCAGCATCTTGATAAACATAGAAATTCACATCCATCTTGATTTTATATAAAAATTGAAATTTTCATCTCCCGTAAGGGTTGGTGAGGAGTGTTAATGGGTGAAAGAGGTCTTAAGTTTATTTTTAGTAATCATTTTCGGTTCCAGCATCCCAAAAAACGTAGAAATACACACCTATCTTGATTTTATAGAAAAAATTATATTTTCACCCCCTGTAAGGGGTGGTAAGGGGGTGATAGTGGTCATGAATTTATTTTTAGTTATCATTTTCGATTCCAGCATCCCAAAAAACGTAGAAATACACATTTATCTTAATTTTATAGAAAAATTGAAATTTTGCACCCCCTGTAAGGGGTGGTAGAGGGTGATAGTGGTCATGAAATTATTTTTAGTTATCATTTTCGGTTTCAGCATCCCAATAAACCTAGAAATACACATCTATCTTGATTTTATACAAAAATTTAAATTTTCACCCCTTAAGTATCTCTTAAGGGGGTGCTAGGGGGGGGGGGTAATTCTCGTAAGGGGGTGCTAGCGGGAAAACGGGCAATTAAAATTAGTTTTTATTGTCATATTCGGTTTCAACGATCCCAAAAACCTAGGAAGAACGGGGTCTCCCCTCTGGTTCATGATGTTTTTTTTTTGTGTGCCTGTGTTATTTTCACTTCATTCACATTATGTGAATCCAATTGTCAATTTCTTTCCAATTCTTCTATCATAAGTCGTTTCAGTGAAATCTTGCTTCTTGCTATTTAATTTTTCATGTCTTCTTCTTTTATAACCACTTACATTTATAATAACGATTCTTTTCATTACAGTCTTCTGTCCATATCATTCTCTACAATTCTTTTACCGTACTGTATTACAGTATTAACACTTACTTGTCATAAATCACATCCATCTCAGTATGTCAGTCATATTTCATCAGTATGCACTTGCTTTTCATGTATTAGTTCATTACACGTTACGTCGTACTGTTAATACATTTCCAGTCTAAGGTAACAACCGAAATATCTAATCGTTCCCGTGATCTGCCTACATTTCATTCTTTTGGCGTTTTAAGTAAAGAGGAGCATGTTATCAATTATTATTATTATATTAAATTTTTAGCTCCCTGGTTTACGTTTTAGTTGATTTTGAACTTTTCTAGCTGTTCATTAAGAGGAATAATTTAAAACGACGATATTGAAAGAAAATCGTAGCTTTTAGATTATGAAATTACTAATTGTTTAGATAAGTCTAAAAACCATAGATCATTGTAAAAAAAGTTGAATTACATTGAAAAACATTTCTTCATAGTATTAATAATGTTCTAATGAAAAACTAACACAAACAACAAGTGTAACAAGTTCGACTTATATCATGAATGATTCTGTCTGTCAACCTTAAATACATTGATAAAAATTATTACGAAATAAAAAAAAAGATGTTCTATATTCAAAATGTTATAAAATTGTTATAAAAACGCTACATAATACATATCATATAAGCATTTGTTTAAAAAAGGTTAAAGAGTCGTTTGATGTCGCGGAAGTTATGGATGACGTAAAATGCTCGTTTTGGAGAAAAGGAAATGTAGGTGGATGTCGGTTTATTTGTTATATTTTTTCATCGTTAACGTTATCTCGGTTATATAGTTTAAGATGCACCCAAAATGTTAGTGAAAACGCAGTTATGCCAAATGCTCTTATATTTATTTATATATTTAATACTTCATTGTACAAATGTACAAAAGCCGGGTTTGATGCTAAAAAGGCATTCTTTAGCTCAGGAAGTAATGGAGAGGAGGTATGTAGGTGTGCAAAAACAGGAAATATATATAGTAAATAAATATTAATATTAATTTAATTGAGAAAATAATAATACATCGAACTATACTTTTTAAAGAACATAACTAAAAGAACAAAATAAATAATATATGGACGTTAACTCGGAACTGAATTGTGAAAATATTTTCTAAAACTTCTATTACGATCTAATTTTCTGCGCGACTGTACGTTTTCTAGATAAATTCTATGTAAATTCGTTCAAAGGCACTCGCTTATTTTTACTTACTTTTCAGCTATCAGTTTGTCTTGTATTATTAATAATTATATTTCAGTAGGTGTAATATTGTTTCTATTTTTAAACAAATCAATTCGTAATCCCTAGGTAATGTTCTCTTTGATTTAATAAACATCTTTAATCTACAAAAAGCATTATAAGGAAAATACTTATACTGCAATTCGTTCAGTCAATAAAAGCCGTACCACAACTGATTTCTTTGATTACGTTTACAAAACTATTATTTTCTAAACTACTATTTTCTAAAACAAGGGTTTATTTATCTTCATAAATACGAGAATTTACATAAATCAAACTAAAGCATATGTTTTTAGTTAATATATAGTATGTATTCAATATAATAAATATTTGATTTTATCAGTTACTTCAAGTGTAAAATAATCGCCTTAATATATTGACTGTATACTTCAGTCAAGTCATTTTGTTATATATATCTGTTTTTATTAATTGTTTTTATATTACAAGTTTTGTTGCTTATGTTGCGTTTCGTTTACGTGTTATAAATACAGTTAAATATTGATAATATCGCTCTATAGCTCTTAAATATAAACAAATTAGTCAAGAAACCACTTGGCTCTCGAATCATTCTAACAGATCCTGACTTGGTGGCAATGGGACAATCTCAGTGTATTCTTTAAAATAAACTATAATATTAAAAGTTATAATTTACAAAAAAATAAATTTGCATAAACTGGTTTTATATACAATATGAACATAGTATAATAAAATGAAAAGGAAAAAGGCATTCAAACATTTCCCAACTTAAGGAAAATTATTAAAAATAAACAAAAAGAGCTTTCAAATTAACCGAAATTATTTACAAGAATAACTTCAGTGACTTTTTTGAGGATAAAACATATTTCTTCTAAAAGGATTTTTAATGTGACCGTTTCCTAGTTGGTATATGAAAAATACCAATAAAAGTTCTGAACTACACTTCAGCGATCTGCTCGGAATATTCGGAGGCGGCTTTCTTCTAGAAGAGTAGATAAATATGTATTATCTACTCAACTCTATTCTACCGGTGACAAGGCTATGGTCTAAATCAAAGTTGGTTATAAAGTTGACCGTAACCTTAAAGATTTATTTTGATGATAATTATAACACTTGGGATTTATATTAACTACATTTTAATATTTAATATAATTAAATACATGTTCATTTGTGTGCATGTCTGAAATATTAGTCTATTTTTTAAGTAACTCACCTACCACCATAATAATTACTTCATTACTTCATTTCAACAAGTTATATTTTAAAGGTATGATATTAAAATATAAATGTTATATTACTCATGTATGGAAGCGATAAAAATAAACACAGGGAGGATTCAATGTTAAATTGTTACTTTCATATTCCTTTCACTAAAGCAGCTATGCAAATATATATATGTACATGTATAAATATATATTTGAGTTAATAATGATATTACCCCATCATTATCTAAAAAGATACAGATTTTATTAATATCATAGGTTATTGTAAATCATCAGTAGTTTATAAATTTATGAATTAAAATTTTCCTGAAAGTAATTATTGGATCAACAAGACGAAGATATTTAAAAGGTTTAAATTTTTATAAACTTCTACGTTTTAGAAAGGTGTAAGTTTCAAAGTTTAAGACGCTTTAAAATATAATTTTTGAACTTGATTTTACTAAGAAATTAAGTTAAAATACAGTACCTCCAACATTGTGTTGTAGGTAAATAAAAAACTTGGACTAAATAATTGGATTAAAAAAAAAATTATAAGACCATAAATAACTAAAATTTAAATTATGTGGAAGTTAACTCAGACCTGAAATATGAAAATATTTTCTAAAACTTCTATTACGATCTAATTTTCCGCACGACTGTACGTTTTCTAAATAAATTCTATGTAAACGGCTTACTGAAAAACTCACTTAATTTTACTCCTTTCCCTCTTCGTCAGTACCCGCACGTACCACTTATATTAACTCGACGTATTTCAGTTTTATTTCAACTTCCCTTCGACATACGAGTTAAGAATAATTTGTATGTTTTTGACATTATAAATCCTATTTATCGTTCAAATTAATAAAAATAATCTTAAGTTTTTATATAATAAGGAACATATTTCTTTAAATACGAACTATTTATTTTACTTTGTGGATACTTTTGTTAGAGCTATGTACTCTTACACTTGTAGCTTACAGATCTTCGCGACATGTTTCGATTAGATTTCTGTCTTTATGTACATTTATAGAGCACTTAATTACCAGTAAAAATTAAATTAGGTAGTTACCAATTCTTTGCTATACCTTGATAAATTTTTTATCTGAATATTGAGAATAGTTCTAATTGTAAAAAAAAAATGTATAAAAATACATAATTTACATAACAATAAAACAAGTATCTATAAATCTATAAAAGCGATGACTTAGTCATATCATTTCTTCTGCTTTTGTTCCATACAATGTCTATTCTTTTTAATGCTTAAGTGGGTAATTTATTCATTAACTGTCTATGTGTGTGTTTAACTCTGATTTAAAGTAAATTGAGGTGAAAAACTTTTGATAATCTATGTATCTAAAGATTATATACTTTTCAAGACTTAAATTTCTGTGCTTCAGATTTTTTCATTCATCATATAAATAATTTTTACCATTCTTTCATCACTCATTCGTTCGACGTGCCCAAACCACCTGAGCACGTTCTTCTTCATTCTCACCGTGACATCTTCGCTAGTACCTGCCATTCTGTGGATCACTTCATTGTGGATTCGGTCAGCTAGACTGACTCCGCATATTCTGCGAAGAGATCGCATCTCCACAGCATTCATCTTTCTTACATTCTTCTTCAGTGTTACCCACGTTTGGCTGCCGTATAACAGCGTTGGTAGCAAAACTGCATTGTGTACAGCCAAACGTGCAGCTATGCTGACGTTTTGCCTTCTCAACAATGCAGTCAAAGCACCGTTGACTTTGTTACCGGCAGCAATACGCCTTTCCACATCCATTTCGTATCTTCCGTCTCTGCTAAACATACTTCCCAAATATACCACTTCATTCACTTGTTCTATTATCTTATCATTTACGTTGATCTTACATTCTGTTCTTTCTTCATTTCTTTCAAATATCAGAACCTTCGTCTTATCTACATTCAGGTTAAGACCATTAATTTCACACCCATCTTTCAGAGTGGTGACCAATGCCTGCAAATTGCATTCTGATGATGCAATGAGCACTGTATCATCTGCATATAGCAAGCAATTGACCTTAAGGTGACCTACTTTCACTTCCATGTCACTGTCTTTCACGCTTTGGAGACAACTATCCAAATACAAATTGAACAACCAAGCTGACATAGCGCAACCTTGCTTAACACCCAATGGGATGTCAAACCAGGGCGACATGCCAGCTCCTACTCGCACACAGGCTGAGTGATCTCGGTAAAGAAACTTTAATGCCTGTAGCAAGGGTCCGTTCACATTGTATCGGGGCAGTATCTCCCATAACTTCTTTCTCACAACCCTGTCAAACGCCTTTTCCAAATCCACAAAAGCACATAAAACCTTTTGGTTTAGGGCCAAAAACTTTTCCGTGATCATGCGGAGGGAAAAAATCTGACCTATACACCCTCTTCCAGGTTTAAAACCTCCTTGGGCCTCCCACAACAACCTTTCAGATCTCTCTTGCATTCTTCTCGCTAATATTTTAGCATAAACTTTACCGCCCAAGCTAATCAAACTGATAGCCCTATAGCTTGTACAGTCTATCTGTGAACCTTTGCCTTTATACAAAGGTACGATAACTGCACTTCGCCAATCGTCTGGGACCTCCCCCGATTTCCAGCATTAATTGCACAAAAACCAGAAAAAGTCCCTGACGCGTGGCCCACCATATTTTATCATCTCGGCAGTAACTTTATCTGCTCCCGCAGCCTTACCACATTTCAGACTTCGAATCACGCTCTCTACTTCTTCCAAACTGATTTCATCTTCGGCTACATCTTGACTCAGCATTACGCTGGTAGTCAAGACCGAGACGTCCTCAACTTCATAATTATATCTGATATAACTGATTAATTAAAAAAAAACTTGTACAAGGAAAGTTTATTAACATCTTTATAAGGCTTTCTGCAAGATGATATTATAAGAATATTCCAAATTAAAAAATAACTATCACACAATTTTATATTATATAGATAAGCAACAGTGTAATTAAAAAATAATTTTAGTTAAAAAAAACTACATACTACACGAATCGTTGATCTTGATCAGTCTGATAACAACAATGGGATAAAATTTATAAAATGATAAATTATCATCATCCTTGATAATTTAACAAATTTTTGACAATTTTATTAGACCGCTTAGAATGGATAAAATGGCAAGTTTCAAAGATTCCGTTATACAAACAAAGTAATAAAATTCTGGTAAAAACAAAAAAAAATAATGCCAAACTTATATTGCATAAAAAAAATCGGACTGACAATTTCACACTTTATTAACCTCATCACATTGAAATCAATCTTAAGTTGATGATCCAATGTAAGTAAAGAACTATACATTGAATTATTATCTTAAAGTAAATTACTTATTCCAACACTTAAATTATTCGTATGTATTCTTATTTTGTCGTTACTCTCTGGCGTAGCTGACCCTTGAGTGAATGATTGATTTTGTATTAACGGACGTGATCCCCTTATATTTAATTATACACAAAGCCAAGGTGCATGAGGTGAATCACAAGGGCTCTCCCGGATTTACCCGGTGAATCAAAACTTTGTAAACTTCAAAACTTGTATGAATTAAATGAAATTCTCTCAGTAACCCACCAACATGCAAAGAACCATGTACTTTAAAGTTTTAACTCAGCTTACCAAATGAAAGTAGGCGTGTTCTCAGCAGTTTACCGTGTATAGGTTGATACTTTACACGTTAGCATACGCTACAACTACAACAACTATACAGTTGTCTTAAGATCTTAAGAGATTCAATTAAATAATATTTTAACAATATTCAATCTCATAAGTAAAAGATGGTAACATGTTTCGGTGCTCTGAGGAAGTGCAGCCTCAGTAAACAAACTAAATTCCATTCACTTGCTTTTCATTTTTAACTTAAATTAAACAAAGATCCTAATTTAGATTTTATCCCAAGGGAAGCTGATTTAGAATTTAAATTATGTTGTTTTTAAGTTTCTTGAAAATTATGTTTACCAGCTCTTTAAAGTTGTAAAGCAACTTCTTAGATACAAGCAGCTTAAAACGAGTCGAATCATTTATTATAAACATTTATTTAAACTTATTCATGTATTACAGAAATGTAGCGACATCAGAATCATGACAATTAAATTATGGTTTTATCTTACAAATACCAGATAGGTATAGCAGATTAAGAATAAATACTTATTTTTATCAGTAATTCATTTATCGATTATCGAAAAACCCTTGGTTTATCCAATTATTACATCTCTTATTATTATTATTATTATTATTATGCATTTTATCCAACAATACTACTGTTTAATACATACACATGTATATATACCCAAACTGCAAGCCGTACGTCTATTACGAGCAACGAACCTTTCAGATAATTAACTTCAAGGAGAATGTGAACTTTATTCCTTTAAAATAAAAACTACTTTGTTTTAGGACTTTATTGAAACTTTGCTAATAATAACTTGAAACTACCTTTTTTTCTGATACCTGCATGATCCATCTTAATAATATTTCATTGTTTTGACAGTAAAAGTAAGGCAGAATGAAACCTATACTTACAGTAACTTTGTATGTATGTATATAAAAACGCAAGTTACATTTACATCATTAAAAATAAAACCAACATTGTTTTTTTTGAATTGTTTGCGAATGACAAATACAAATTTCCTTGTAACATTTGCCATTCATCAATTCAGTGCTACAAAATTTCTTAGTTTCTCCAAAATGTTATTCGAACTATTCATCGTTAATTAATATGTTCAAAATAATACATATTAACGTAATTATTTAGCGCGTTGTCAAACTGTAAAAAAAGTTTGAGAAGAAAGGTGAACCTAGTTATTTATTTATTTTTAATTGAAAAATAATACTACTTATTAGTATATTCTGTCTATTTGGTAAAAAAAACCTTGATTTAGATATTATATGTTATTTCCTATTTTTCACCTCGTCAAAATTTCTAAGCACTTGGACATTTTTTTTTTATTTGGAAATATCCGTTACGGATACCCGCCGGCCAGGAAGGTGATGAAGCACTTGGACATATGCCAAGTGTAAGATAAACCTTAAATATAACATTTCTGCTTGTTCTATTTGGGCATACCTGTAAGCATACGAGTACACATAATAGAGACGGATTAAAGAAAATACGATGATTGTGACGTCACATACAGAAAAAAATACACTGATGACCTTTTTATAATATACAAACATGTGAAGCAGGGCTTCATTTTTTTACGCCCACTGTAATGATGTTCAGTTTTAATTCAGGAATTTTTTTGGTATAATAATAATTTATTTACCTGTATATTTACCAAACTTGAACAGAATGAACCACTTATATTAACAGTGCATTTTAATTTCCCCACCTATATTTATAAGGTAGCATTCCCGTGTTTATCCGCTCTTTTTGGCTTGAATTGTAACATGGCATTCAGGCAAAACACAAAATCAATGTTTTTTTTTTTTTTTATTATTTTTTTTATACTGTCTAGGTTAGTACTTGACTACATTCCACCTGATGGAAAGTGGAAATGTAGTCATAGGTGGTAAGGCGTATTAACCTAGTAACCTATTCACTCTTTTCTTGAAGACACCCACATTGTATGTGGACGGAAATACCGACGCAGGCAAGCTATTCCAGTCCTTCGCTGTACGCATTAAAAAAGACGAAGCAAAGCGCTTCGTTCGGACAGGAGGAATGTCCACAACGTAAGGATGGATATCCGCCGTGCGTCGGAACGTCCTGTGGTGGAAGGGGGACGGAGGAATTAAATCGTGTAATTCCTGCGCACACTCACCAAAGTGTATCCTATAGAATACTGAGAGGCTAGCAATTCTACGCCTGTGTTCAAGGCTGTGGAGGTTGGTTTCAACCAATTCAGGGTCACCTATAAGCCTCTTTGCTCGCCTCTCAATTGAGTCCAGAACCGCAAGATGAGACTTTGCGGCACCAGCGAATATATGCCCACAGTACTCCACACACGACCGGATCTGTGCTTTGTATAATACAAGAAGCTGTCCCGGTGTAAAGTACTGACGGACCTTCGCAAGAACGGCAAGCTTTCCCGCAGCTACTCTTGCTCTGGACTCAATACACCGACCAAAGTTAAGGTTCGAGGAAATCTCTAAGCCTAACAACTGAAGCCGGTCACTGTATTCCAAAGATACACTCTGGAAAGTAGGAGCCAAGGTGAAAGGGCTCCTTTTGGCGGTGAACAGACACGTCTGCGTTTTGGTGGCGTTGAATTTGACAAGATTGGCATTGCCCCATGCGGAAACTGCCTGAAGTTTGTCATTCAAACGTTGCACCAGGGCTTCTCTTTCAGACTGTACTTGATCTCTACTAGCCCGACTACTCGGCAGGTATCTTTCTACAACTGTGCTGTCGTCTGCATACCCATAGATACCGGGCTTCAGCAGATCGTTAATGTGCAGCAGAAAGAGAGTTGCAGAAAGAACGGACCCCTGAGGCACTCCGGCATTTATTGTCAAGGGTTCCGAGGAACACCCGTCGACAACTACTCGGAGAGATCTTTGGTTCAGAAAGTCCGTTACCCAGCCGATCAGACCAGGAGATATGCCGTATGCTGAAAGCTTGCTTATAAGGCTCGCATGCCAGACCCTGTCAAATGCCTTCGAGACGTCAAGAGAGACGGCGACCGCTTCTCCGTTCTTCTCGAAGGCCTCGCCTAAAATGTGCGTAGCGTACACTAGAAGGTCCCCAGTGGACCTATTTCGGCGAAACCCGTACTGTCGGTCACTGAGGAGATCGTTACCTTCAAGGTACGCTAAAAGGCGCGAGTTCAATACACGCTCCATAATCTTGCAGAGTATGGAGGTGATTGAAATCGGTCTATAATTGGCAGGATCGGCACGGCTGCCCTTTTTGGGCACTGGTTGCACGTTAGCAAGCTTCCAAGATTTCGGCACTATTCCAGACTTGAAAGAGATGCGATACAGACGTGTCAATACAGGAGACAACTCAGCTGCGCATGTCTTGAGCAGAATGGCTGGTATACCATCAGGACCACTGGCTTTATTCACATCAAGGCGACACAATGCTCTCCATACCTCTTTATTAGTGATGCGGATTTCAGGCATCGAAATACCGCAGTGAGGAAGATGTGCTGGAGAAGCATTGCCAGTGTCTAGATGGGAATTATCAGCGAACAGAGAAGCAAATACATTCGCTTTCTCTGTCGCTGTATGGGCCAGAGATCCATCCGGCTTCAGCAGAGCAGGTATTGAGGGTTGGCAGAAGTTCGACTCGATCGCTTTGGCAAGAGACCAGAAAGCTCGACTGCCAGTAGGTCTGACAGAGAGCTTTTCGCCATTCTTAGCAATACGATCGCGACGAGCCTTCCGTAATGCCTTTTTATAGGACTTGGCAGCTTGGTTAAAGGCTCTCTTCTTTAAACTTACATCCGGAGCTTTGCGGCTTCGAGCATCAGCCCAAATGAGGTATGCCGAATGTTTTCGGTCTTCAGCATGACCACATTCAGCATTAAACCATGGGCGAGCTTTGCCACCGATGGGTACGTCAGCAAAAGGAATGAAGTACTCCATTGCCTGATGTACCACACCGGTTATAGCATCCACACAACTCGACGGATCCAAAGAAGAGAAGCAGACCTGCCGCCAAGGATAAGATGCAAAGAAGTGCCGCATCTCATCCCAATCTGCTGACTTGTATTTCCATACTCGCCTAACACTATGTGGTTCAGAAGCTGGTGGGGAATATGTAAATACAGATTTCACCAAACAGTGATCGGAGGTTCCCAAGGGGGAGGTAACCTCTACACGATACCTGTCCGGATCAGTTGTCAGCAAAAGGTCCAGGCAATTGGCTGTATGGCCTACTACATCTGGTACCCTCGTCGCTTGCCTCACCAGCTGAAAGAGGTCGAAGGACAACGCAAAGTTCCGCGCTTCTCTTCCAGCATGGTCGGTCTTCTGGTACGGGAACAGCCAGTCCTGATGACAGGCATTAAAGTCCCCCAGAAAGACGAGCTGCACTGAAGGGTACTGATGCAGAGCCATATCAGCAGCCTCACCGAGATACTCAAATAATCTAGTTGTCTCCTGATCACCGCTGTGCGAACGGTAAACACAGGAATACAGGATTTTTTCGTTTCCTGTGTCTACTAAAATCCATAAGGAAGAAAACGTGGGGTCTTCAAGGTGACGGAGACGCAGGATACAGAGGTCGTTCCGTGCGTACACACAGACCCCGGCACGTGAGCGAAAATTGTGCTCTAACGAGTAACCGGGAAGATCCAGGTACGCAGCGCTCAAAGGACATTGTATCTGTGTCTCCGTCAAAAAGAGCAAGTGCGGTTGCTCTGTCTCGAGGTGGTGGTAGACAGGTAAGAGATTAGAGTGCAAACCTCTGATGTTAGTGAGGTGCACTTTAAATGAGGAGGAGTGCAACCGCTGTGAAAACTTGAACTTCTTATTGGACCTTTTCATTAAAAAAAAATAAAAATAAAAGAGTGAATAGGATGAGAAATGGCAGTTGAACGAGGCAGTACGTATCAAACCCGGCGCCGAAATTGGTGTTGTCATGCCACTGGGAGGCTAGTCAGGAGACTGCGGGGACGCCCGAACCCCCCCAGGGATCGCCATCGGGCCTCCTCGTCTGGTCGCCAACCAGCACGATGGAGCCACCCTGGGATTTTTCGCAGCTGGCGGGGCAGCCTTTCGTGGGTGGCTGACCCACTAATTGGGCCCCCAACTAGGCACCCGACACAACAAGCACCAACTCAACGCCAAACCGGTTCGCCAACGCAACGCAACTGTTCAGACCCATTTCTCATATATACGGCTTCATCGCACAACGTGCCGGAACACGACTAGGTCGCTTTGCGGCACGACTTTGTTCGATGGGTGGTAACCTTGCCGGCGACCCGATGTTATGGTCTACCACCGAGGTTAGTTTCGAAGGCATTACTTTGAATGCACGAGATGCCGTCTCTAGATTGTGGAGACTCGAAGGGGTATACTTATAATATTAATGATATGTCTGATACTCATAATGGAATGGTTAACATACAAATTTCCAATTCAATCCTATGACCTTTCTTCGTCTCACTCATGACAGAACTTCAACAGATGTTTAAGCTTATAAGTTAAAAGCAGCTGCATGTTGGATCCAATTACTCACTGTGTGTGGAGTGGAGTTTGCAGCTCGCCCATCAATATGTAAGTTTTAACTAACTGCAGAAACTTTGGTCTAATCTATGGGTAACATTCTTAACGTATTTTAAAGTATTTTATTCGATATAATTAAAATATTAGATATGGTTACTGAGGATATATTACAAATAATACAATTAATTTTAAATGTATAAAAGTAAGTCGTTTAAAGCAAAAAGTTTTGTAACTTTTCCTTGGATGCTGCTATTACGAAAGTGCAGAAGATGAAAGGAAATAAAAGTAAGGCAACCCAGGTAGAGTCAATTTCGTGATGGAGGCAATAAGTGAAGTGAAATCCGCAATTAACATAGAACATGCTGAATTTGGTGTTCTTTTGGAAATCATTTTAAAATAAACTTTAAAAACAACATTCAACAATTTAAAAATTCTATATATCACATATAAAATAAAAAAAATCGTACATACAAAACACTAAATACTTTTTTTAAAAGTTTTTTCACTGGAGAGGCGTTCCGTGTGATTTTTCAAATAGGAAATATATGAATTCATCCAAATCATATTTAAAAGCTAATTTTATTACTTAAAGCTTTTGGAATACAAAACGTAAAATTTAAGCATCTTATATTTTATTTTAATCATATTACACACAAATACAATGTTATTTAATAGAGAAATTTAAGGTAACCGTCAACAACAAAATGTTACAAACTCATAACACCCCTTTTTGTTCTGCACATTTTCATATAAATATAAATAAATTATTTTTATATACGCAGTAAAAAGCGTGTTTACAAGTGAAAAACTCAGAATTGTGTTTTGAAGTCAGCGGAGTTGCTATGAATTTTTAATTCTATTTGTGTTCTCTTTTATTGTGATTTCTGTACTACCACTAACTGTAAACACGATTTCGTTCGCACGGAATTGTTTTTTAAAATAAAAGTAGTTACTCTTTATTACATCACCTATCCGCCAGGAAAAGTTTATTGTCCTGTTAAAGTCGTTCCAGCCGTTTTAATTACACCATTAACTGGAACACGCAGCAAGACAGAGAAAAATTTTAAAATAGTTTTTATGGAAGTACCGTTTATATATATATATATGCGCTTAGTAAAAAGCTGTTAATTTGGAATTACAAACAGACACGTCACATTTATTTATATATAAAACAATGTATAGCATCATCGCAAAACGTTATGTACTATCAAGGCCATAGTTTTTATTTCGATTAGATTTGATTATTTATTGCACTTATTAATCGTCGGACTCTAGTTTCACTGTTCCAAAGGATAGGTCCATGGAAAATATCAGCTAGAAACAAGTTTTTGATAGTTTGACAGCAATTGATAGTTCTTCGTAGTTACTGCTTATTGAATTATATGCTCTTTAATATTTATTTATTTTGTTGTTTTATCTCTCATCAATAATTTTTGCAGCGCAGGCAATGAGCGACATTATATGGCATTTTTTATACCTTGTGTTGATTATTGTATGATATTAGTAAGGATTCTTACTTTCACCTTTAATGAATATAGCCTATATGAATTGATATAGAATTCAAATAAAAAAAAGACTTTTTGAAATCGGTCCCGTAGTTTTCATCCAATTCGTCGCAAGCATACATACACATATACAAAAACACTAATAATAGAACAGGAAAAGCAAAAGAAGCTGTAAGAGACCGTATCAAAGAAAATGTAAAATTCAAGAGACTATTAATTAATTCCTGTAATATGTAAAGTTCTCACCCTCTACTGAAGCGTAAATATGCGAGGGGGAGAAATAGGGCACATTATTAGAAAACTGATAAAATACTATGTCGTGATAAAATATTTATATTAAAATTGTGATAGTTTCCATTAGTGTAGAAACACAGACCCTAAAGACAGCAAAGTATATATATTTTTTTACAATAACTTTATCTGTACGCGAATTTTAAGAGTATTTTGAATATTAAATAATATTTTTCCGAAAGTCGCACAAAAACAAAGCTACCTTAATTAAGTAGAACAGGACTCGAGAGGAACAATAATGATAAAACAGTTTGCACCTTCACAAAGAGTTTTAATGTTAATTATGTTTAGGACACACACTTAGGACCCATTTCATAAAACTTTCGTATTCTAGAGAATAAGAAATCAGACTGTTTCCCTTGTTTTATTTATTCGCAGATAACTTTGTTTATAAATAACCAAGTTACAATAAATAATTATAATCAGTTTTAAAAAGTCTCTCATGTATAAACGAAAAAACCAATCTATCCTAATAATACAAGTCTGCTAAGTAACATAATAATGTTTTTATACCCCATAACTTTTTAATGACTACATATAGTTAGTAACACATACACAAAACGATGATAATGAATTAAAAATGTAGATATTATTTTTGTAAGTTTTACTTGTCTTTCTAAAAAAAGAATGTTAAAAAACATAAACTATTTAATTGCTATTTATGTTATTAGGGCTGGAGTATGTCTTGGTAGATAAAAGTTCACTTTAACATACATAATATAAATAAATAAAAAATATATATGTACAATGTGCATTATATAAAGATATGCTATATTTACTAAATATATTTTCACAGTGACTAAAATGGTACTAAATATAAACACAAAAATCTTTCAATGTTATTTTTCAGTAAAGTTAACCTAATAGAAATCCAGTTTCAATTTAAATAATGATAAATGTTTTCCGATTATACCAATGGGCTGTATTTCAAGTTAATCTGAAATGATAAAAAACCCGATGAATCCAGAATCAGCATGATCCAGGCGAGAATTCAATGTTGTTAATGTTATTGCACAACAATTTATTGAGTGTATTACCTCTTTTTAATAAACACGAATACACGCATCATCACTTGGTAAAGTTTATCAATGTTTTAGCAATTTCAAAAGAGTTCTTTATTTAATATTTTAGATACGAATATGGCCCGATATCTATCAGGTAGAGAATTAAAATAAAAACAAGAATGTAAAAGCAATACGCTTGAGTTATAATGAGCACTAAATACAATTTCACGAATAATGCTCTGGTCAGGATTTCAAACTAGGTTTCTACTACGATAATATATTTCTAGTTAAAGATGTTAACAACGTTTACAGAATTTTATAAATTTACAAGTTTATTTTTTTATTTTATTTTATATTTGTAATAATATTATATTTTTTATTTTTAATACAATATACGAGGGGAGGTCCAAATGTTCGTAGAATGAAAGGGATCTAAATAAAATAAAACAACAAAACTATTTTTCCTTTTCAATATAATCACCCTTAAGCTCAATACATTATTTATAAGACCTATGAATAAATTTTTCTAAACTAATATAAAAATATGTTTTATCTTTTCCGTCAAAATGAGCCGAAATTGCCTCCCTTACCTCATTGTCGTCGGAAAATTTCCTTCCCCTTAAGTCTTTTTTTAAATTGGGGAATAAAAAAATGTTCCCTTTTCTTTATAATTAATCAAGATTATCCCCTCACAATCCCAAAAAACAGTAGCCATCATCTTTCCAGGCGACTCCGTCACCTTGAATTTCTTTGGCGGTTGTGTCCTCATTTTATGCCATTGCATGGATTCTTGTTTGGACTCAGGCTCAAAGTAATGAACCCATGTTTCATCTCCCGTAACAATTCGGTCCAAAATCTGTGCAGGTTTATCCCCATACAACTCCAAAAAATGCTTTGACGCATCGACGCGCTGCTCTTTCTGAAACGGCGTGAGCATTCTCGGTACCCATCACTGCACTGAATTTTGTCATATCCAGGTGATCATGTAGGATTCGCAAAATGGTGGTATCTGATACTCCAATTAATGCAGATAATTGTTTTTTCTTCAAACGGGCAACCTCTAGTACAATTTTCTCCACTTTTTTGACGATGTCCGATGTGGTGGCCTCAACTGGCCTTCCTAAGCGGGGGTCGTTTTCAATTGACTCTCGATCATGTTTATAAAGACCATGCCACTTATAAATCATTGATTTACTAGGGCACTGTTCCCTATAAACGACTCCCATTTCATTCAAAATGGTTTGAACGTTCTTTCCTTGCTTGGTAAGGAATTTTATCATAGGCGGGGGTAGCCCCGCTCCATCCTCTCCATTCCACGAACTTTTGGACCTCCCCTCGTAATTATTTTATTAAAATAATACTTATCTAATGGTAGAGCACTTAAAGTTAATTTTTAAATACATTAAAAGGAAAATTTTATTTCTTTTAGATTTTGATGCTTATATTCTTATATTTATTGTAAGTTTTAAAGTATAACATTGTATTATAGAGAAATAGTAATAAGATTTATTTAAAAATATATATAATAAAATGATAATGTTGTAATATTCCGTGTTTCTATAACACAGTATATGTAATATGTAATTGTAATAATAATAACATAAACATACAATTTATAATCAATCCTAATAGTGAGAGTCACTTACATAGAAGCAAATAAATGCACACATAATTTTACTAAGTGCACAACTTTACTAATTCAATACTTCGTTGGCGAATTTAATCAAATTTACTCTTCTGCATTTCAACTCCAATTACAGAATTGTTGAAATTTAAAGAAGGGGTGTTAATAACAATATATTTTATGTGAACATCAGTGATTAATAAAACTAAACATTTATATTAAAATTGATTATAAGAACATATGGTTACTGTGCCATTAAAGTCATAATCACCGTGTATACAAATAATTATTTAAATAAAATAATCAAAATGTTGCTAAATACGTTTGGTTAATTTAAGTTGTACTGGGTGTACTGTCGAGTAAAAAAGTAAGGAATAGAAATGCTCAGAATACTCGTTTGCATAGAAATGTTTCTGGAAGCAAAACAACCGTGCGGAAAATTAAGTAGTTTTAGCTACAATTATAGTCCACGTATGTTTGTATTTACATTTAATAAAAAAAAATCAAATTATTTATGAATGTGTAAGTTTTAATTAAATCTTCTTAATGAAGTAAATTATGAATAATATTATGTGTATAAATAAGACTAGAGAGAAAAGAAAGACTTCAATAGATTAGATCGATTCGCAGCAGTCGCATCTCATGAATTTCTTATGTTCTGAACTTAGAACACCACCACATTTCAACCCGATGAAATATTGGTAATTATAAAGAGCTTCAGAATCGAGTGAGTGAATTCAGTGGATTAACATTTTCTAGACTACCCTATTCCTGCGTAAACAAATTACATACCAGTCTCAAAGAGAAGTTTTAAATAAGAAAACAAAATTTAAATATAACTTAGAATTACAGCAATTGCAAAAAAAGTAATTGAACCCAATAGAATAAGTTTTAAAGTTAACCAAACTTTATGTTCCAACTTCGTTTTAAACAATAAGTGTGATAAAATTTTTCTAAGCAGTTTACGACTGCTCCGTTACGGAGCTGGCACGAGAGAATAAGTAGAGTTTAGAAGGATACGAGGAAATGTATATGTTTTTTTTATTTCCATAGGCTGTTGAATCTTAGTTTTAACTCATTACTTAGATACAAGATGGACATAATTTAACATAATTTAACTGTTCAACAGTAGCATACCACTCAGACGATGTTAGCAAAGTTTTATAAAAGGTAGCCTTAAAAATTACAGCATCTATGATGCCGGGTACTCGGACATAATAACCCTCCGGCTGTCATTTTGTTGAGTAGGTTTTTATAACGGAAAAACATATCTTCCCTTTAACACTAGTTAAGATGCCTACTTATAGATAAAAAATTTCTTAGGAGACTGTTTTTTATATTTATAAAATATTGACATGTCGATAAAAATGTATATCAACCGCAAAATGTAGTTGTTCAAGAAAATAATCAATCTACTGCTAAAAACATAAGTGTTTGTTTGTTTTTAAATTATATACTGATCGAGTTAGAATATTTTCTTGAGTATAAAAGTATTTAGTAATAAAAAGTGTTGTCTTTTATGGTTATTTTTCGAAAAGAAACGAAAAACTTATAACCACTATTTAATTTCTCTTTTTGTAAATAGTGTTTAAATATATTTTACAATACATTAAATATCAATAAACATTTTTTTATAATATAAATTAATTCTATTATTAAAAAAGTTCATAATTTTACCTTTTAAAATATCTACCCCGACCTATCCACTTTATTGAAACAGCGATATGAGTAATAAATATAGATAAAACAGGGTATGTCCCTTTACATAGTGTGTTATTTCTTGATTGCACAATATGCAAAATAATACACGAAAGGCGGGCAAAGACATTCTCTAGCAGACAACGTTAGAATGTACACGAGAGAACATTGGTAGGCGTGAAAAAAAATATAGTAAAGCTAAAAATAGATAATTCCAATTATTTATTGAAATTAAGTTCTTTTCCTTGACGTATGAATGACTCACGAGACTTTTCGTATATATTCCGGTTTCCGGAGAGGCGCTTTTCGTATATATTCCGGTTACTCGTTCCAGAGTCTGACAGCAGTTAGAGCAAATGAGTTGGATAAGAAACCAGTCCGATGAAGGGGAGTGTGGAGCAGTAAATCGCTGGAAGAACGAAGTTATCCGTCATGTACATCTGCTAAAAGGGAGAAATTGCATTTTAAATATGTAGGAATATAAGATTGAACAAAATTGAGTAAAGGAGACACGGAATTCGTATACTTCTCCGTTTACAAATTGGTAACCACTTAAGTTTTGACTTACAGTCGGAGACATGGCCGAACTTACGGAGTCCGAAAATAAAGCGGATACAGGTATTAAGGAGGCGATCTAATTTATTTAGAAGTATGTTATATCAAGGAAAACAATTATTATTAAGATACTCTGTCGGTGATTATTATGGTTAGTCTGTACTTTTTCTATTAAACTAAAAGTAGAGCGTGTGTTTAATTACAAAATTTGAAAAAAGTTTTATATCGAGTTTAAACTTGTCAATAGATTTGCAAACTTTAAGAACATTTTAGCGTTTAAACAGTCAGTTTAAGAGTTGGAATGAAAGAACTATTGTAATATTAACGCCTGTTTTGAGTGATATTTCATTTAAAAATATATATATTATTAACTATTAAACAATGCATTAAAAATATTATTGAAACAAATATAAAGTATATTCAACTCGTTTAAAATAGTCTTAGATAGTACGTTGTAAATTAATTGATCATTTGAAAACCAATTCTCTTAATCCTTTCAACAAATATCTAATATATCTGTGTAAAATCTATATTAATCTATATAAAATTTGTCTTTCTAATTATTTGATATTATTCTATAATGTTATGATTTAAATGATACAACAAATGCAAATCCCTATTATATTCAAAAATTATTATCAAATTTGCAAAATATTCATAATCATTTTGACAAATATTCTCCCAGATATAATATAACTTTTAATACTTCATACGCTAGAGATTTGAAAGTTTCTCTTTAATTTAATTGGCTTATAAAGTTTGTTGGTCGGATGTTTGAAATTAACTTTTCACTTATAGTATAAGTAACATAGAATAAAGTTTATTCTGTTACACGTAATAATAGTTATACCAAGAATAAAATTATAGTATTTATACTGTAATTAATATGATTAAAAATATGTTTATAGGTTACACGTAATATCTGAATATCTTAAACATGTTTGAGAAGAGTTAAGATTTAGTTAAGATTTAAACTGAAAAATACTTAGATAGTTTGTAAAAAATAAACTAATGCTATAATAAAATACTATACTTCGTAGTCTTTAGTGAGCGACGTAGTACAATAATAAAAACTGTAACAATTGTAGTGTAAATATTTTTATACACTAAAATTTTCAGAGAATGTCTCTTTCAGAAAATCTCTTCCTCGCACTTTTTATTTTTGTATTACTTACGCTTCAGTAGAGGGCTTTACATACTACAGTCAAGTCATGTTTAAATGTTGAAAATCTGTCTTGAATAAGGCGACGTTAAGTTGTAGATATGATTTTTTATTTAAAAAACGTATTTCTGAAATTAAAAAAATCTCGGATTAAGTTATACGTAAGATTACTGACTAGAGAAGTGAGTAAAAATAAAGTGAGATCGTCTGAAAGCATTTATTATATAGAAAACTGATTACATTTATTCTAGAAAACGTACAGTCGTTCAGAAAATTAGATCATTAAAGAAATTTTACAAAACGTTTTTAAATTCTAGTTCTTAAGATCTACATTTTTTCCTATAATTTTGTTCTTAGTTTTGCTCTTTACAAAGATTTTGTTTTCTTATTTCATAAATTTTGGTCCATTATTTTTGCTATAGGATTGAAAATGATGTAAATCTTAATTAATTTCAATTTTACGTCATTGATCATTTCTACTAAAATTAATAATAGCAACATTGATAAAATTATCATTATTGAAAAATAAGAGAGCATGTTTACATATAACACAAACGTAAACTGACTGAACAACAGTCAAACCAATAAAAACCTACATCTCCTCCTACAATTTTTAATATTGGTGCAAAGTATTTGAAAGTTATACATGTTAAATTCTGTTAAGAAACTTACTTACATGGAGATGTCACGATGATGTGTAATGACTTGTTAATTAGTTAATTAAGGAGAAAATAATCAAAATTGCAACAATAAGACCATTCACTTTTATGTATGTTGTATGTTATTTTATGTGTAATGTTGACGGATTTTACCCAGGATTTTTTTATCATTACCTAATTTTACATGTGACCGAGCAAAAGTTGCGTAATTCAACTACGGAGTCTACTGTATTTCCAGAAATGTTTTTTTTAGTTTCAGTGAGTGCCCAATTTAAATTTTTTCCATGTGATCGTTTTCAAGTTGATATTTAAAAGATTCCCATAAAAGAAAATATTTTCTTTTTTAAAGTGTAAAGTTCATATTCTCTAAGAAGGTAATTTTGCTGAGATGCCTCATATATTACTCGGTTCAGAAAGATCTGTAGTACTCGGCATGGCCCGGACCTTGCGCTGATGTTTCGATGGGTTTTCAGACAGACAGACATTGTCTTAAGTATTACATATGTACACTACCCATTAACCTTAAAGAGGTAAATTGAAATAAAATAATATTCTGAACGTTTTGATAAATATAAAGTGTAAATATTTATTCGTACATACGATTATTAAAATAGATTAAGATAAGATATTAGTTACACCAGTTTTTGAACTGTCCTTTATTAAATAAAAATATGTCAAAGTAATGAGATCATTGATTTACCTTACACACTTTTTGAGCAACAGAAATTATAAAGACAATAACTAATACAAGTAGTATATATAATAAGATAGTGTAGTATATAATAATTGAAATTCTTATTCTATTTTACTTGAAATACGAATACTTACAAATGTTTAATTATCTTTTTACATTTTCACCAATACATACAAAAGGCTAAATTCGTAGAAAGTTATCAACGTGACAATTATTTAGTTAGATCATGGCAAGCCTGCGGTAGCAGTTTAAGTCGTGATTATTATAATGTTGATAAGTCATTTATTTAAGGTATAGTCATTAAAAATCATTTTAGCCTTTATATTATAATATTTATACATCTTTTGGCATTTACACGTAAAGAAAATAAAGCACTGGAACGATCTCGAATTCGTCATCTACCTACAATTTGTTATTAGTTATATATAATGTAAAGTATTAACAATTGTGTCAGATATTCTATAAAAGATATATACATTAATTTATCTTCTTAAACTGTAATTGAAATCACTGGTAAAAATAATTTACATTATAGTTTAGACGGTTAATAGATAATAGGTCCAATTAATATAAAAATATACAAATATAGTTTTCAGTAGTTTGAACTAAATTTAAGTTATAGAAAAATGCTAACTATAGTACTACATTGTATTATAATAGAGGCCGATATGACTATTATTATTAAGGCATTTCATGGCACATTTAACTCCTTAATAAAAATATCAAAAGTCTGACAACAATGCATTTCTTACAGATTATTTAAAAAGTGTATAGCAAATAGAATTGCTGTGTTAGAATTTATTCCTGATCAGTTCATTACATAGTTCGTAATACTTGTTAAGCTTAAATGTATGATCTTTGGGTATGTTTGTATCCCAGGGTAGAGTAAGCTCCACAAGTATAACGCGCCTTAGTTGTTTTGAGTACAGGAATAAGTCCGGCCTAGATGACGAAACACAAACATCCCCGGGGATTTTGTATTGCCTTTCATACGTGTCCATCATGAGAGTCCAATCAGGAGACGCGTCCAAGATGGAATAAGGTTTTAGTTTTCGTTTTTTGGACGAACCTGCCTTTACAAACTCTACTGATATTTTGGTGGTTGTTATACCCTTCTGCGCTCTTGCTACAGAGAGACTTACCGCTTCTCGTACGATTTCTAATACTTTATCGTGGCGACGCGAGTATTTACCTCTATTTAGAAGTACTCTACACCCTACTAGTAAGTGTTTCGCGGTTCCTACTGCCTCCCCACAGATGTTGCAAGATTTTTCGGTGGCTTTGCCCCATCTCACTAAGTTACTTTGATCTGGGAGAGTCATTTGGAATGCATTAGGATAAAATTTTAATAATGCTGGGGACCAATCATGAAGCAGGGTGCGCCATCGTAAAGCTAATGGAATACAAAAATCTCTTATGGTCACCCATTCGTTTTGCAATTCTAGGCTCATCGCGTGCAACCGGTAATTATCATTTTCATCGTGCCGAATAAAGGATTTTATTATTTCTATGTCTGGTTCTTTCCTACTTGATCCTAGCCCAGCTTTATTTGTTTGAGCACCTATCATAAATTGTTTATGGAATTGAAGTCGTGACTCCAGCTCTGCGGCAATTTTATCTTTTGGGAGAGATGTTACAGTATCATCATTCGACTTTGAGATGATATGTCTCTTGGTCACTCTTAGGTGTTTATAGAGTCCCGATGGTTTCTTTAATTTTAACCCAAAATTGTGTCGGTCTCTAAATAAGGTAGAAGAGTCCGCTGGATGCGCTAACCCGAGCCATGACTTCAATGTCCTTATGACGCTTGCATCTAACTTTAACAAAAGGGTCTTATTAATATCGTAAACGAGGAAAGGCCAATTTAAACGTGATGTTAAATAATTATGATATATCCAAGCCTTTTTGATGTTACTTATTGGCTGATTGTCTACCTTTTTAAGATTATTCAAAAAGCTATCGACTATTATATCTAAAGATGGAGTACGGCCCTTGGTAATCGATTTTTTTGCCTAAGAATTTGAACGGAGCTGCGTCGGTAATAGTAGTAACGCTCTTACCGCCTATTATAAGACCCGGATCGTAAGAGGTATATCTGGTGTTCTGCCTACCCAGACACAGACTGTAGCATTTATTGGGTTTTGTCCTCAATCCGTCCGTCCAAGCACAGAAATCCTCCACAACATTTAAAAGTAGCTGACATTGTTTTGGATTACGTGTCAGTATCGCAAGATCGTCTGCGAATGCCAGTATGGATTCTGTGTATTTATTGTTAAACTTAAACCGATAACCCCATTTCTTTTCGTTTTTAATTAATTTATCTATTAAAATATTGATCACTATGTTAAATATAATTGGAGAAATACAACAACCTTGAAATAAACCTATGTTGTAATTTAATGGTTTGGAATGATTTTCATTTGTGATTATGGAATAAGTATATAATTAAAACGTAATTATATAAGTATATAATTAAAACGAAACCAGGAAATGTATAGGAAGAAATACGGTATTAAAAAAGTAATTTTTATGTGTTTAATAAAGAATATAATAATTGAGCTGAGCGAAGCGAAGCTCTTACTGGTCAAAAGTGTGTTTCGATGTTCGCCTACTCCTCCTAAGCCATTTGAGCTAGAGCTTTAAAATTTTGCATATGCATTCAAGAAAGTGTCTCACTCGTTTAGCAGTACTTTGGTGACATTCGTGATTGTAGATTTTGATTAAATGGTCAAAAAGTGTCATATAGATCAATATATATTTTTTTAACTTAGCAATTCTTTATAACATAACTTTGCTATAATAATTGTGACAGGCGTCAAAATATAATAAATAGATATTGCATAGGACCACTGACATGGGCATTCTTTTGTACGGTTTAGTGACGTGTTTGAGTGCTACTCGTAATTCTAATAACTTCAACGGTTATTTCTAATTGTTATTCAAGTTTCACTTTCACTTATAACAGATAATCTGATTCAGAATTTCCCCAATTGTGTGTTTAATCAACAAATTAAGGAAAACTTTTACGTCATTATTATTACCGTTCAGTAAAGTTATCTTTTTATTTTAACATACATAAATGAGTCAGTGCGGTTTCGTATCTGTTGAGTTCCGCAGTAGTTAAATTTGATGTACCTACTAAAAAATTATACAAATTACGGCTTGCAATGAAACAAAAGGTGTTTTAAAGGACTAGGGGCGCCAACAAAACCCTCAATTTCGACTCGCTGCGCTCGCGAAATCTCGGGTGCCGCTTGCATATTGAGCGAAGCGAGCCCAGTGTATTGAGTCATCGTTTCCCATTGACTTCAATGGGATATCAGATTTTGACAGGATAATAAAAAAAAAATTTTTTTTTGATGACATTTTTCATTTTTTTTATTATTTAAAAACCATCTCCTAATGTGTGTCTTTTTGATAGCAAAGTTTCATAATTTTCCGTCAAGTAGTTTTCGAGCCAATTCGTGACAAAGAATGTAAAAAGTCTCCAGTAAAACGCTCCGCTCACTTCGTTCACTTCGCTCAATTAATACATTAATGTATTAATTATACCATTTATGTATAAATTATATAATAAAAGGTTTTCATTAGTTTCCTATCTAGTTACAGTACTTTCAGATTATTACATTAGATACGGGACAGAACTTCTAAGTCGTTACTAGAACTTTGAATTTGCTAGAATAGAAAATATTTTATGCAAAGAAGCCTACATTTATTATATTACATTACATTTATTACATAACATATTATTAAATATCTAAATATATTTTTTTGTATATTTATATTAAATTTTTGTCAGTTATGTTTATTGGGCATAAATATTGGTTTCATATTTCTTTGTGTTCCATATATTTTTACAATTTGAAAAAAAAGCAGGATTGCTCTGCACAAATTGGAGCGGTCAATCATTTTCAAGACTTTAAAAGCCGTAAGATTCACCCAGATACATCAACAACACCTCTCCTTTTAACATTCTTCAAAGCTTGACATCAGTCGTAAGTTCCACCACCAGATACAACAGCAGCACTTCCTCTATCAGAGATATTAAAGCTGATTTAATTCGAGAAATAAAGATCAAGGATTCTGTTGCAACTCGCGTACAATAAAATGAGAATTGAACCTCTGTGCTTATCAAAGGATATGCGGATGAAAGGCAGAGAAAGATTCTCTTTACTGATGAAAAATTAAGGTCTAAAGTAATAAATTTTCATTTGTAATAGAACTTATTCGGGTCCTGGGGCTAGAGGTATAATATGGAGCACGGAGCCGACTTTTCAAGCACTAAATTTTAAAGAGACATTTGAATTAAAATTTGGTTTAGAAGTTAATTAACCGTTTGGAAGACCTGTTTTGTGTTTAGTTGTCTCCAGAATGCAACGAGATAATTAGCTAAAAATTTTCTCATGCATGTTGGAGCCAAACGCGAATGTTATTGCGAAAACAAATTGAAAAAATGTTTATCCATTCAAAAGTTATAAAAAAAATCACTCCTGCCACAGACAATACATTAGAGCTGCCCTGCGCGTGCGAGCAATGTGCTGAGCTAGAAGGTGACAATTAGTCCTAATAAATCGATATTTCCTGTAGCTATTCAGATGAAAGGAGAGGGGCTCAGCTCAACACCCGCAGCGCACGGTTAGCGGATCCTAGTACTTGCACTAGGCAATTATTTGATGCGACATATGATTAATTGAGTTAATTATTGTTAAAATATTTGGAGGAGTAGTATTAGCTGTATGAGTAATAAAATAACCATAATAATTCACTAATTCAAGTAACTTATCGTAAACTTAAAAATATTTGAAGTTCATTAACTCTTTTTTAACTTATTTATTTTTAGTATAAATGCAAATCTTAATAACACTAGTCAGGTCTTTAAAGTAAGTCAAAATAAGTGAAATAACGCAGCACCTTTCAGCTAACGAGCTCACGATATTGAAGTGTTTAAGTTATTTTATGAATGTAGTCTTGAAATTCTCGCTAGGGTGACATATACTAAGTAATACGTATATTTTCAATATAAAAAATTATAAGTAACTACTAATAAGAAACAAAATCTTTCATTAAAATATAATTGTAAAAAGAATAAAAGAAAACGAATTGAGTTAAAAATATTAAAAAGTTATTTCAATTGGAAATGTTTTCTAAACTTTCGTCACAGTTTTATTTTCTGTAGGATTGTATGTTTTCAAATTATTATTATATAAATGGAATGAGATAGGCAAAAAACAATCTCTCAACGGAATTTTAAGTCTAATTTATACTATACGTGAGTGTGGGAAACGAATAGGAAACCGTTTGATTGTAAGATGTACCGTCAACCATAAAAAAACCCGAATATGAAAAGTCACAAGTGATTGCCAGCCTTCACGGAATGGCTAAGGTTACATCAGACCAGGAGACATGCTTCTTTCTCCATGTGAGGAATTTGAACTCGAAGTTACATCACTACGCTATCATGAGTTGAAGCCGAGTGATAGTAGCTAGATTCTATAACTCGTGCCGCCACATATATTTCAACCTTTAGCGTCTGTGAGTCCAGTCCCAACTATATAAAGCCGCATTTCTGGTGATGTACATAACCCATATTATATTTCTCCAATAAGGATAATTCTTATTAAGAAATATTAAGTCAAATTAAAATGGAATAATTGAAATAAGGTAAGAGAAAGATGGCTGCAGGTAAAATAAAATACTGACCGTCAAGTGAGAAAAAACTCAATACCTTTATTAATACTATACTGAGACAAAGATTTAAATACTTTAATCTACTTTATCAGTATCTATAAATTAATTTATATTGTGGACCTTTTCAATGTTATTATATACCCTCAAATAAGAAATATTGGTAAAGAGTTTTAAAAGAATTCTGAAATTATCGACATTGCCCCAATAGAGACGATTATTTATAGAATGCATCATTGAGGTGATAGTAACACGATACATTTTCAAAACGAAACTGGAAACTGTAATTAGAAAATTTTCAAACGGGCTAAGAGTAATGGCTGCTCCTGGTTCAATTAATTAATAAGTCACTAGCTCCGTTCTATATCTCCCGTAAGGAGAAACGGCACATTTTGTATTTTCGGTATGGATGGGATCTTATCCAGAACCGTCAATTACAATGGTTGAATAATTTTTGGAAATATAAAATTGTATTACTAAGAAACTTTTGTCCAAGTGTTGTCATTTATTTTCTTAATACTTTTTACCACGCTCCCAAAGTTTTACCACTTTGCAGGCTTCTTACAGACACTACTAGCTAATAATGACGTCACGAAGTGGATCCCTCTGCTTTACACTAACAGTTACCACCACTCTATTAAAACATTATGATTTTGTTGTTTATGCAAGGGTATTAAAGTCATTGTTGTTTAATAGCGCTTCGTAAATCTCATGCTGTTTATTAAACAATAAGGTAAACGAAAACAAAACACAAGTATCTAAATTTTATGTGATGCACCAGTATCTAACTACCTATGTATCTACCTATCTAGTTTTCAGACTAATTCCTGTAAACAATAACGAGATGTTGCAAAGTTTTTGTTAATAAAAAAAATGTTATATTCAAATCATAAACTAATATTAATATATGGATATTATTATTTCAGTATTTCAATGTATAGCTATAACAAATGATTTTATTTCTCTTTATAATATTAGAAAATATTACCACTATGTACACTTTCTACCTCTAAAGTGTAGGTAGTTATATATTAAGCTATTAATACAGTTGTAGGAAGATGAAATACAGTTGTAAGAGTTTAGTCAACATGAATGAATAAACATTTACACTCTAAGGCAGTTCTACTTGAGCTCGTATCTTGAGAAGTTGTTGTGAACTACGTATGTTTATGCAAAGTTTACTAAAGTTATCACAGAATAGTGAGTATATAAAAGTAAGACAATAATTGCAATTACACATACCTTTGAAATAAAAAACGGTAATGTTTTGTTTACATATTACTCCAATATCATTCATTATTCTTATTATGATAATGTCACTTTTACTTATTTATTCTTCAAACATTGAGCCAGCAGCTTACAAACCCTTCTTTTAATATAAGTTCAATTGATAATAGATTTGCATCAAACAGGTGATGTCATATGTACACGTTTTAAATAATAAGTTAATTTATGCATCAGTCTATACGTATTAATAAAATTGAAGTATCTGTTTGTAATTTCAAATTAACAACTTTTCACTAAACTATGTATACTCGTGCATATTATTGACAGATTCAACCTAACTCTTGTTACAAATACTACCACTTATTTATTTTAATTGGATATTTATCAGCAATTATTTAGTTATTCCGGATGATTAGTAATGTTACAAACTAATTAATTATTCCTAAACCGCATGCACGGAAGCGTTAATAAATTATTTATTCATTAGGTATAATACTATCTATCAGGAACGTATTGATGATACTAACATTTTCAATTAACGATATAAAAGAAAATATATATAGGTTTTTATACTCTGACCTCCAACTTGTCTCATTCATGAAAGAGCTTGAATACTTCACCGTTCAAAGCTCGTAAGCTTGCAGGTGCCGAGCTCATGCAATTACTCGTAGTTACTAGCGAGGCCATCAATCTGTAAGGGGTTATTTAGGGGTAAGTACGGGCTAAGTTTGCTCTAATCGATATCTACTTAAAATTTAAATAACTTACATACTTGTTCCTTATTATTGCAATGTGTAAAAAAAAAATTAAAATATTTTGCAGAAAAAAATTTAAATATTTTTCAGAAAATAAGAGATGGCAAAGACTATGAAAGAAAAGAAAAATGAAAGAAATATAGACGTGGGCTTAAATTATTATTTAAAAATGCGCAAAATACGCAAATATCGTTGATAATTTTAAGGCTTAACGCTATGATCACAATACATTTTAAAAAATAACAAAAATTTATGGATTTTAGTTTCCCTTCTATAACATAAATATTACTTTAATATGTAATAATGAATAGACTAATTACCACGTTCTTCAACATTCTGGACAAAAATAAGTACCGATGATTGAGACGATTCGAATAAGTCAAAACTCAATGTGTATTCCCAATGTAAATGTCAATCTAATCTGCTCCCAAAATATTGATTTGGACAAACCTCGAACAGGAGTAAAGTTAAATAAAAGCTTATAAAAACACAGAAACAACATATGTGGAAATAAAATAAGTAAGTGTAGCTAAACTCGAAATCACCGGCATATGGGTTTCTGTTTTCATTACACCGTAAAAGATCGGTTAAGAGACTTGAAATAAAAATTTAATATTTAAACATTACAAATTATAATCTTATATGGGACGATAGAACAATTATATAATTCGATTATAAATATTTTTTTCCCGATACCTTCTACCAAAATAAAATACAAGTTTCTTAGCATTGTCCAAGACTAAAGTCGCGATAAAACCGAGTCCCTCAAATGTAAACTTTATAATAAAGACAGTGATAACAAAACGCTGGGGGCTTGTTCTTGAATTCGATTGTAGTAGTTCATTTGAAGAAAAAGTTTAAATTCTATGTCAAAGAGGTAAAATCGCTTTTATTAAAACATTTTGGTTTAAGGTACATTGTGAGATTTATTTAGCTACAAATAAAAATCAAACATTATGTATTATTTATACTTTTATATTTTTTGCGATAGTTGCATATGGGACTCATTTTGATGCATTTTCTGGTACTAGAAGACATAGTTGAAAATTCTAAAAATAAATATTGTTTTAATTAAGTACAAAATATCTTCAATGTTTATTATTTGCAAAATAATTCCACGGGTCAAAGAAAATTGTTCGATTGTTCCAGGGGAAATAACTTCGAGGTCACCTTCGAATTATTTCATGATAAGTACCTCAATTCAACTTTAGTTTGAGTTTGCACTAGATAAGGCTTAGTTTACTTGCAAAGCGTTTCAGGATATTCATTGTTACAAGAAATTATTCAAAAGAATTTATTCTTAAAGTCAGTTTTCTTATTATTACTTCCTTCATGTTAACTCGGAGCAACATATTTTTTTACATAAATTTATATACTTGAGTGAACTTGATACAATGAAACCTTGGATAGTTAAGACAGATGTTATCTAACGAGATCTGGACTTGACTTCAAAAAACACTTGAAAAATCACTAATTAAGACTCATTTTCAAAGATCTATAAGTTGTAAACTGCGAAGATGAGTTGAGATGAGATGCGGGCGAGAAGTCTTATCTCCGATCTTTTTCAGTCAGTTCAGCCGTTGCGACTCAACACAGAGGAGGCACTTTGTGTGGAAACTTTAAATCCCTTTGTCAGAACATTTATGTTTTCAGATTAATTCTACTAAACTGACAATTAAGAATTATAGAAAGAATGTAATAAATAACTTGAACAGAAAACAAATATTAAAATAATTATTATTGTTTAAAATACATATACAATTATATATAATACCTATCATATTAAATATCTTATTTCGCGATTAAAATTTTTGAAGTATATGTTATAGTAAATAATATAGTAAATGGATAATTAATTAAAAATGTTATACTCATATAACAAAGATAGCGGAAAATGTTAATTGGATTCGTGATACAAGTTACGGAATACAGAGTTATTTGGATTATTATTAATGAATAACTCGTATTGTTTTAGTTTTGATGTTATTTAGAAAATAATTGTATTATATTAGCACGGGCAGTTGATATTAATAATAAGTTTTTTGTTTTGATGATTGATTGAGGGTCAATGATTTTCCGAAGAGAAGTACTGAAATATAACTTCATGGAAGTCACCGTAAGTAAATTTTTTTACTTAAGATGTGTGATGTTAGCTTATTTAAATTAATTGTGAAAGTACATACAAGGATTGAAGTAAGAAAGAAGGAGTATTTTTTTTTACATAAATAAGTCGCGAATTCTACTAAAATGGAACTGTTTTTTGGGCATTGTACAAAATACAACATCAGTTATTATTGTTTATTGCAATATGAAAGAACTTCTTATTTTTTTCGTAAAATACATATGTTTGAAGTGTATGATTTTAATAACTTACAATGTTTTATTAATTATTACTCATTAAAGAAGCTAAATGACAGTTGTGTAAATTTACTAACACAAGTAAATGTGGTTAATGAATTGATAAATTAAAGAATTACAGATAAACGAGTTGGACAAACAAAGGTTTATTACATTCTCAGATTATAATGCGATGTGTTTGATATTTTGTACCGATGTTTAATCAGCGATTACACGAGGCATTTGAATATATTATATACATACGTCAGCAAACGGTTTTAATTAAATAATTATTAAAATATTATTAATTGTAATAACCTCAAAACCAATATGTGAAAAAAATATTCATAAAAAATTTAAATAAAATGCTATTCTTAAAAATAATTGTTATTGTTTATACTTTGTACTCTAAGCATATATTAGTTTTAACTTTACTGAAATATACGTTCCCTATTTGTATATAACCTTCTAAAATCCTATTTACAGAGTAACTCTGTTCTCTTACCGACTAAGTGTAATTCCTAAGAACAATGAAAAGAAGACAAAAACGACTAATATTAAATAATCTCTATGAGAATGACCCAACACATTATATAACAATAACCTACAACCATAATAAATTAACCAGCTCTCGTGACCGTAAAAATTAAGTAAATGAATTCACGTATTTCGAACAAATTATTGCACAAATAACCACTCTCTGAAACAGGTATTTGTAGTAAAGTTATTAATTCACACATAATTACTGATTGTGAATGAAAATGAATTTCGCGTCGGTATCGCAATTCGATATTTCTCTCTATTTCACGTCGGTCTTTGTTTTGCGGCGACCATTGTCTACTTAAATACAATTTGTGATTATGATATCATTTTGTGGAAATATTAACTTAATATGCTTACAGAATTTTCTAGGGAGTAATTAACTTTCAGGAAAGTGAAAGAAATCTGAACTCAGATATTTTAATTTTCTTTTCATATACGTTTGAATTGAAGTTACGGTTAAAAGTTAAAATAACCTTATTTTATTTAAAAATCAATCATTATCTTTTATTAAATTAATCTTTAATAGTGTGAACATATTGACATTTAATAACAGTCTTTTTTTTTTTTTTTTGGGTGTCTCTGCTGTTAGCCCTACTGGCCATGACAGCGTCACCGGTGGAATGGACGGGTGCAGAGACCCGCCCTTGAAAAAGGGGGGCCTGAAGGGCCCCAGGGGAACGCGCGTCCTGAGGGCGCCTCCTGTGAGGCTCGGACCACGGCTCAGGACGCCGTTAGGTGGGAAGCGAGGGTTGGATGTGGGTTAGGATTTGACACTAACGTCCTCCGACGGCAGAACGCCGGAGCAACGTGCTTGGATGGGGGCCTCGTCTTCGCCGGCGAAGACGCTGTGTGTGTGTGTATGTGTAGTACTCGTATTTATGTACGCTTTGCTGCTTTTACGTAGCGTTCCCTAACGTAATCGCGTCGTCCGGATCGAAAAGTACCGACTTGGGTCTTCTCTTTCTGACTTTAGGAGTCTTACGGGCCGTGTATCCTGTGGCCTTAACCACCAGCGGGTTTGGGTGTCCCACGGCATTGTCAAAGTAGCTTTTGGAGAGCCCCTTGAAATACTGTGCGATCGTCGGTAGGTCTAAGTCTCTGTGCAAGTCGATATTACGCATAAACCACGGTGCCCCAGTGGCGAGCCGCATGAATCTGTTCTGAAGCACCTGAAGGGGCTTCAGGTTCGCGTGAGCGAAGGCAACGCTTGCATAGGACATGACGGAGCGTATGCAGGCTTTGTAAAGTGTGACCTTATTTCTAAGGGACATTTTACTCCGCTTACCTAACAGGGGATAAAGTCGCCCTAGGATAAAGGCCGCTCTGTTGCGAACGTCCTCGATATGTGAGGTGAATATTAGCTGTTTGTCCAGCGTCACTCCTAGGTACTTGGCCTTGTTTTTCCAAGGAATCGGTTTGTCAAAGAGTTTAATCTCCGGGCCCCTTGTGGATCGTGACCTTTCAAAGAGTACCGCGGTGCTCTTCTCCGGGTTCACCTCAATCCTCCATTTCTGAAACCAGTTCCCGAGGGAGTAGGATCCCTTGAGGATGTGTAAATTGCGGTGTCATCCGCGAACATTGCTAATTCTACTTTAGAACGCGGCCTAGGAATGTCGCTGGAGTAAATTGAAAACAGAATTGGTGAGAGGACTGAACCTTGAGGGACGCCCGCCCTGATGGGGCGGGGAGTCGACGTCAGAGTGGAACTCTGTAGCGGAAGGAGCGATTCGACAGGAAGTCCCGTATGATTAGTACGAGTCTGTCCGACACCTTGAACTGGTATAGCTTGTACACCAGTCCATTGTGCCAGACCCTGTCGAATGCCGAAGAGCGCTCCTGTCCTACGCAACTGGATATACGCAATAACAGTCGTAGTATTTTGAATCATACAAATAGTGTATTGAAATAAAAACAAAAATCTGTTCTAAGCTAATGAGATTTAATTTATGTCTATGAATCTAATAAGACAACCTAATAAGTAAAATTTACAATGATAGACACTAGTTTATTAGCGATAATAACTAAAATGTACTTTTTTTAATTGACTAAGACTGTTTGGTTGTCAGGTAATTATGTATATTGTGCTTCCATTGTTATAACAATAATCAGACCCGTAGCAGCTTTGAGACAAACAAGAAGAGATTTAACAAAGTTTTGTTAATATTAAACATAGTATCACTATAAGTCTATCTTTATATTTATACATTTACATATTTTTTTATGATAACAAAATAATGTTGATAAAAACGTAATATTTGATTAATATAAACAATATAAATAAATATTAAAACACTATTTATCTATAGTAGTAGTGCATTAAATAAAATAAAGTAGTACCAAACTCTGAGGGAGTCTAAAACTGAAACTGTTCGCTTTCGAAAAGTAGAAAATAAAAAAATGTTTTGAAATAAACTTACAGTTCCCAATGAACTCGTATCTGATTGGTTCGAATTTCGATTGAGTAGCGATTAGTTTCCAGGGCAGTTTATTGATAGTGAAAAATTAATGTTTCTCGTCTTATTTAAATATGTTATATAATGTTGTTTTCATAATTTATAGGTAATTATTAATATCTACCTAAGAAGTAATTCTTAATTAGATGTTAACAATTTAATATAAGCTCTTAATATGCCTTTTTGCAATAAACGAAGTAAAAATATATTTTTAAGGCGGTGGAGCTTAGTTGTAGTAATATGACTAGCTTTTATCAGTGCTGACTCCACCGGGAGAGTCAATAACTGATCTCGTTTACGGTCTTTAAAAAAATATTAAGAACAGAACTACGTCATACAGAACTTCATACTAATATTGTACAATTACTAAGCGAATTTAGATAAAACTTTACACTTACGAAATATAACTATGAGTATAAAATAAGTCCAAAATATCTTGCACTTTAAAAGTTTTCTTCCCTTGCGCTGCCGGTGTAGTCTTTAAATCTACTTAAAGTGCTGTAGAATTTTTAAAATAATTATAAGTAAAACTTCCCTATATCCCTATTGATTCGTAGTGATAATTAAATTGGAGACCAAAACAAATTCTTCATGACCAAACAGAATATATATAAATACAACAGATTGATTGACTGCAATGTTGAGACGGCAAAACGTCAGCTGCACGTTTGGCTGTATACAATGCAGTTTTGCTACCGACGCTGTTATACGGCAGCCAAACGTGGGTAACACAGAAGAAGAATGTAAGAAAGGTGAATGCTGTGGAGATGCGATCTCTTCGCAGAATATGCGGAGTCAGTCTAGCTGATCGAATCCGCAAAAAAGAGATCCACAGAATGGCAGGTACTAGCGAAGATGTTACGGTGAGAATTAAAAAGAAAGTGCTCACGTGGCTTGGGCACGTCGAACGAATGAGTGATGAAAGAATGATAAAAAAGATTTATACAGGAAAAGTGAGTGGTAAGAGAGAAAGGGGGAGGCCTCAAGTGACCTTCGAAAACACTGTATCTATGATACTGGAGGAAGGTCACGTAAAAAGCATGAGTACCCCCCGGAGGGCATGTATGAAGAGGTTGATGTCTGTGGCCGAGGCGAAAGAGGTATGCAGGGGCCGTAGCGTTTGGCGCTCCGTCGTCTCTGGCTGCCCCGCAAGGGATATGACGTGAAGGTAAATAATAAATAAATAATAATAACAATAGATTGACAAAGGAGTATTAATAAATCGTATACGATCGCTAAAACGAAACCAACTGTAATTAGAAAATTTTAAAACTAGGCTAAGAGTAATGGCTGTCCCGTGTTCAATTAATTAATAAGTCGCTAGCTCAGGTCTATAATTCTCACAGAGTGAATCGGCATGTATGTTATACATCTTTTATAAAGGCATTAGATCTAACTGCGAGGTTTGTCTATTTAATATTGTTTATATTTTTATATCTAACCATTATTTTTACACATCCTATAGTTTGTATATGCTAAACTTTTCGTAATATAAAGGCACGTAGAGTCACAACCATGGGCCCAAGTTTTCAATGTAATTCCTAAGTAAGAAAACCCGTTAAACTGATGCGTAAAAGTAAAATTATAATGTTGACTTAAGTTATAATGTTGAAAGTTAACATTTAATTTCTAATAATATTTAAAAAATAAGTCGACTGAAACTACGAATAACATTTTTAATACTTCTAATTTTCTTTAAAGCTGTGATTAAGATAATTTCTATGCAATGTGTTCTTATCTTTTTTCCCTCATCTCTCTACTTGACAGTACTTTCACATACACTTAAATAAAAGCGACGCATTTCAGTTCATTTCAGTTGCACAATCTTCCCATTTACATACATTGAGAGAAAGCGTTCTATCCCTTTCTAGCTACTTAAATATTATACGACCTCTCTTTCATTGAGTAAATCAGATGAAACTAATTTTAAAACTGCGATTTTAAACGGTAAAAGGTTCGGAGAAGACACTTATAAATTGAATCGTAAAATAAACTTTATACGACTGCATTAAGGATTAAAGTACAAAATACAAATTATATTAAAGAATACTTTAACACCGGTAATTCTCAATAACTATATCTACGTTTCACAGAAGAGTTAATTTGCAGATAAGTAAATTTAATCGAAATAAGCTATAAGACTTACAATCATAATTTCGGCGTTTGACAACATTATCTAATGTTTACGGAATCGTTTATAAATAACAACATAACTTTTTATTATACAAAAAGCTGCTAAAATTGGAAGTTATGTTTAATATTATTTTCTCTTCATTCACATTATTTCAAATATGTTATCATGTTTCAAATATGAATCCAATTGTCAATTTCTTTAAAATTCTTCGATCATAAGTCTTTTCAGTGGAATCTTGCTTCGGGCCATTTAATTTTTCATGTCTTCTTCTTTTATAACCACTCACATTTATATTAACGATTCATTTCATTACATTCTTCTGCTCATATCATTCTCTGCTACTTTTATATCGTACTGTAGTACTCTTACTTCTCAAAAACCATATCCATTTCAAAAATCACATTTTATAAGTATGCATTTGCTTTTCATGTATTAGTTCATTACATTTCAGGTCGTATTAAGTTTTTTATTATTATTATTATCAGGTTTTTATTATCAGGTCGTTAATACATTTCCAGCCTAAGGTAACAACCGAAATCTTTAATCATTCCCTTTTACAACGTTCCACTTTTTCAAATGCATGTTTTGTTAGTATAAATTATTTGTCCAGTATTAGGTATAATGAAAAAAATAAATTATTATTAGTAATTAATTATTAATCGATCCTAATCCAACTATTGCCAGTAAAGTTTTTTGTTAACTATTGTTAATAACCGGCTTGTGGCCAATTTTGTGTTCCGTCTTGGATTATAGTTATATTTCGGTCGTCAGTGTTTCAGTCTTGATATATATATGTATATATCCTTGTACGACTTCATAGTTAAATGGAGATATAAATGTTTCTATAATTTTCTATATTTAACGTGATAACTTGTTATAAGCATCAATAAGATCAGAGCCATGCAGCTGGATTATTTCTCTTGCTTTTAAGATAAAAATGTTGCTTATACTCGTAGATAAACATTATTAAATCCTACTTCCTTGAGTCGAAGTTAACTTTGGTTTACGTTTTATTTTGTACACTCGGGTGTCTTTTGCGAAACTCGTAATATACTTAACAATATATTTTTATATCACGTTATAGCATTACATATTACTTCATTAAACGGAGAAACTTTAAAGTATTGTCCATGTTGCCGTTATCTAACTGGTATTTTCATGTTTTTAGTTCTTTATATCTATTTTGAGTTCTTTTAAATTTTACTGACAGATTAAAGGTTATGAAATAATAAACTAAAATTAAAAATAATGTTATGAACCAAAATACTGTATTAATGTAATTACAGTCGTCCACAGCATTACTTATTTTATTAATTTTAAGAATAATATTTAAGAATACATTAGAATGTTTTCAAAGATTTTCTCGAGTATGTTGGTTACATTCTAACTTTCTGACATAAGTAAAGATGTAGATCTCCTCTTCCTTTCCGTCTTCATGATTGCTGCAAAGCATTTGAAACATCGAATCGTTATAATTTATTGGTTACAATTTAACTAACTGACACAAGTGAAATCCATAAAATAGTTTTATTTGAACTATAAAAATCTTGCACTTGAAATAAAAGAAATCAATATTATTATAAGATAACAGACGATGATCTGGCGCGGGGGTAAGTTTATATTACCCCAGATTTGATTCCCAACCCTTTCAATATCTCGGTAAAAGAAATGTTTACATTTATTGTTATAACACTGCAAAATTTTAACAAAAATTTACATGTTATGATATAATATAACAAGATTACTATATCTGATATTTTTAATTATTATTATAAAGATGGACACGTCTTTACATTAATCTTTATCTTAAGTAAATTGAAAATACGATTACGGATGCTATTTGTTATTGTATATCACGAAGATGCAGAAATGTATATGTGTATATATATAAACAAATACGTAACACTTCACTTAAGATTAAACCTGATACTACTACTTAGTAGATTATGACACTTTTTAAGTTTATCTATTAGTCTCTAAATAATTATATCACGATTCATTATTACTTACACTATAAGCAATTCTTATACTTTAAGTTATTTAATTATAATTCTTTTTCAATTTAATTTCCTGCAAGAAGTTAGATAAATTAATAAATGTTAACACGCAATAACACAAACCTTAATAATTATATAAATATGTATGTTACTGTTCGTAACATTTACTTTACTAGTTAATTAGCTTGTAGTATGAGTATTTACAGCGTGACTCTGATCTTAGAAAGGAGAAGTTAAATTATTATTATTATCAACCTGTTAAGTGAAAATACCTTACAGATCATCATTTCTCAATATTTACTTCCCAAATAAAAACACTACTAGAGATCAGACGCGTAAGACAAATTGTAATCCAGAATAATTGACTTATTAGTTTTGGTGTTTCAGTAGATTTTTTGTCTCTCTCGGTTTAAGTAAAAATCAAAGAAAAAGATATATACCTTTCCGATACTTTTTCTCTATTCTTGATAACGTGTGTGCGATATTCTATTATAATTGTTGTAGTAATTCAAGCCTACAAGGTGCGCAACTAAGTTCCCGGGTTTTTAATACCAATGAAAAATAAAAAAAATTAATAGAATTACCTTCAATTGTTTATTCAAAGTATCGTCCCTCGCTGGCAACACATAATCTCCATTTTTCGTGCAAAAGATGAATACTCCGACGATAAAAAGAAGGGTCTTTGGTATCAAACCAGTCATGCAACCAATTTTGCACCTCTTCCAGGTTTACCATATGTAGACCAGAGAAACCATGTGCCATTGACCGGAATAGGTGAAAATCGGATGGAAAAAATCCGGTGAATAGGGCGGGTGCGGTGACAGATCCCAATTAAGACTTTTGATAGACGTGCGATGGCACGGAGCGTTGTCATGCTGCAGTATAACCCGCTCGTGCCTCGTCTTCCATTCTGGACGTTTTTGCAACAATGCTTCGATTAAGTTGATGAGCTGCTGTCGGTAGCGATGCCCATCGACAGTGTTGCCCGGTTTCAGCAGCTCATAATAAATAATACCTTGCTGATCCCACCAAACGCAGAGCATTGTTTTTTTACCGAAGCAATTTGGTCGCGCTGTCAACATTGACGCTTCATCAGGGGAAAGTCACGATTTTTTGCGTTTGGGATTCTCAAAATATATCCACTTTTCGTCACCAGTTACAATTCGGTACAGAAAACTTTTTCTTTCATGCCGCAAGAACAAAATTTCAGCAGTGGCTCTTCGGTTTTCCATCTGCCTCTCATTCAACTTATGCGGGACCCATTTTCCTTCCTTTTGGATTTTTCCTATGGCATGTTAACGCTTTCAAAACACCTTGACGAGTGATATTCAATGCCTCCGCAAGTTTTTCTTGGGTTTGGGTATCATCCTCATCCAATAAGGCTTGCAGATCAGTGTCTTCAACTTATTTTGGTCTTCCGGACCGCTCTTTGTCCTCAGTGACGAAGTCGCCACGTTTGAAGCGCGTGAACCAATCCTCCTATGTCGTTTTTGACGGTGCTTGTCCACCATATGCCTGCTTAAGCATTCGATGTGCTTTAGCTGCACTCATCTTCAGATTAAAACAGAAAAACAAAACTTCCCGCAATTGCTGTTTATTTGGCACAAATACCAACATCTTTTTTGAAAAATTTACTTTTTTACTCGCGGTATAAAGTAAAATTATGGCTGGAAATTATTTAAAATAGTCAAGGCTACAAACCTAACATAATTTTATACATGTCAGTCTAATATATTAGTCGTGAACGCCATTTATGTAAAAAGCCGGGAACTTAGTTGTACACCTAATAAAAGCGTAATAAATTCACATTTTAAGAAATATGAAATATTCTTCAAATATCAGCAATATTTCTAAGATTCCGTGCGCATATTACTTTTATATTTAGTTCTACAAATATCCCTGAAAGTAATCCCGATTATAATATTGTTTACCTTGTTCAAGACGCCACTTCTCTCCGAAAATACCGAGCTCTATCCAGCTCTGAAATGAATATATTATAGAGCGACTTTGTAAAAATCAACTTGAAAATGCTAACATTGAAAATCCTTTTAGTTGAAAAAGAGCTCTTTTTATGAGAACTTAATAAAATGATGTTCAGACAACGTATTTTGTAAACTAAGATACATATTAACAAAGTTGGGTTTATTTAAACAAACTTTCTTATATGTATATATTTGAAGCATATATAAGTAGTTTATATTTGCCATATTTATAAGTATTAATAAATCCTACATAGAAAAGATTTAAACCGTGCACAATTCCTAGTGTATATTACCAGTATTCAAATTCGTAGTTCACTAAAAATTAAATATATTATAAATATATATAACATCGTATATGAAGAATAAATAGACTAAGAATTTATGACGGAGTTTTGAAACAAAATTATTGAACAGAAGATAATTCTTATAAAATTACTTATAAACTGCTTCAACAATTTATATCTTTAGCAAATTACCTAAAGAAATAATGATATTAAATTATAAAAAAACACTGATATCTAAAATCCAAAACACAAATACTTTGTTTCAAAATATAGTCTTAATCACCGGGGAGGTGTTGTCTGATTTTTCTGAACCGAAAAGATATGTTAATGACACCCAAATAACTTTTAAAATTTTATTTCAATGCTCTTGGGTTATAATTGTAAGAAATTTTAAAGTTTGATTTGTATTTACTTTTTTAAACATTTTATATATAAATAGTTGTTTAATAAAGAAGTTTTCAGTATTTAAATTTCTAAATGTTTGAGTATTTCTCTTCAATAATAAGAATAGAATAATGAATTAAAAATAGCAGGTTATAGAATAATACAAGATAAAGGGGACTGGTTTTGGTATCGGACTCTTTAGAATGAAGAATAAGTAGAGTCTACATTTTGTTAAACACTTTATCGCAAACATATGATATATAATATATTAGACAAGAAGGAAAACTTATACTGTAACAAGTTCGACTTATCTCATGAATGGTCAGTTATGGTCTCTCTCAGTCACCCTAAAATATATCGAAAAAATTTACTACGAAATAAAAAAAAACGATGTTCTATATTCAAATTTCATAAAAAACGCTTCAAAATACATATTATATAATATCCAAAGCGTTTTTTTTAAGTTTAAAGAAACCTCTTATAAGGATGGGAGTTCGCGGTGTTAATAAAAACTACATATCTTCTTGAGTAACCATTTATTATATATATATCCATAAGTACTATAGTCTGATGTCGCAGAAGTTATGGATGACATAATTTGCTTCTTTCGAAGAAGAGGAAATGCAGGTATTAGTTTATTTGTTATTTTTCTTGAACGTTAACGTTATCTCGGTAACAGCGTTTAAGATGCACACAAAATGTTAGTGATCCCTGAGATAAGCTTTTAAATTAAAATTAATTAAATCATTAAACAATGCCAGAATGCAGTCATGCCAAATAATGTTTTTTTTTTTTTAATACTTTATTCCAGAAATGTACAAAAGGCAGACTTAATGTTAAAAAGGCATTCTCTATCTTAGGATGTACTGGAGAGAGGGTATATGGGTGTGCAAAAACAAAAAAATATTTATAGAAAATAAATAATATTAATAATTTAACGATTGGCGAAGTGCAGTCATCGTACCTTTGTATAAAGGCAAAGGTTCACAGATAGACTGTGCAAGCTATAGGGCCATCAGTTTGATTAGCTTGGGCGGTAAAGTTTATGCTAAAATTTTAGCGAGAAGAATGCAAGAGAGATCTGAAAGGCTGTTGTGGGAGGCACAAGGAGGTTTTAGACCTGGAAGAGGGTGTATAGATCAGATCTTTTCCCTCCGCATGATCACGGAAAAGTTTTTGGCCCTAAACCAAAAGGTTTTCTGTGCTTTTGTGGATTTGGAAAAGGCGTTTGTCAGGGTTGTGAGAAAGAAGTTATGGGAGATACTGCCCCGATACAATGTGAACGGACCCTTGCTACAGGCTGTAAGGTCTCTTTACCGAGATCACTCAGCCTGTGTGCGAGTAGGAGTTGGCATGTCGCCCTGGTTTGACATCCAATCGGGTGTTAAGCAAGGTTGCGCTATGTCAGCTTGGTTGTTCAATTTGTATTTGGATAGTTGTCTCCAAGGAGTGAAAGATAGTGACATGGGAGTGAAAGTAGGTGACCTTAAGGTCAATTGCTTACTATATGCAGATGATGCAGTGCTCATTGCATCATCAGAATGCAATTTGCAGGCATTGGTCACCACTCTGAAAGATGGGTGTGAAATTAATGGTCTTAACCTGAATGTAGATAAGACGAAGGTTCTGATATTTGAAAGAAATGAAGAAAGAACAGAATGTAAGATCAACGTGAATGATAAGATAATAGAACAAGCGAATGAAGTGGTATATTTGGGAAGTATGTTTAGCAGAGACGGAAGATACGAAATGGATGTGGAGAGGCGTATTGCTGCCGGTAACAGAGTCAATGGTGCTTTGACTGCATTGTTGAGACGGCAAAACGTCAGTATAGCTGCACGTTTGGCTGTACACAATGCAATTTTGCTACCGACGCTGTTATACGGCAGCCAAACGTGGGTAACACAGAAGAAGAATGTAAAAAAGATGAATGCTGTGGAGATGCGATCTCTTCGCATAATATGCGGAGTCAGTCTAGCTGATCGAATCCGCAATGATGAGATCCACAGAATGGCTGGTACTAGCGAAGATGTCACGGTGAGAATGAAGAAGAACGTGCTCAGGTGGTTTGGGCAAGTTGAACGAATGAGTGATGAAAGAATGGTAAAAAAGATTTATATGGGAAAAGTGAGCGGTAAGAGAGACAGGGAGAGGCCTCGAGTGACCTTCGAAAACACAGTAGCTACGATACTGGAGGAAAGTCACGTAAAAAGCATGAGGACCCCCCGGAGGGCATGTATGAAGAGGTTAATGTCTGTGGCCGAGGCGAAAGAGGTATGCAGAGACCGTAGCGTTTGGCGCTCCGTCGTCTCTGGCTACCCCGCAAGGGCTATGGCGTGAAGGTAAATAAATAAATAAATAATAAATATAAATTTAATAGAGATAATAAAATATACATACATACATACAAGTATATGTACTTTATATACTGCGTGTGTAAATTTAACTGTTGTATTCGTTAAGAAAAAGCTCTTTAACTATATATAAAGACACACACACAAATATAATAAATATACTAGGGGCGCCAACAAACCTTCAATTTCAACTCGCTGCGCTCGCGAAATCTCGGGTACCGTTGCATATTGAGCGAAGCGAGCCCAGTGTATTCACTCATCGTTTCCCATTGACTTCAATGAGATATCAGTTTTTTGACATGATATAATTTTTTTTTTTTTTTTTACATTTTTCAATTTTTTGTTTATAAAAACCATCACCTAGTGTGTGTCTTTTTGTTTGCAAAGTTTCATAATTTTCCGTCAAGTAGTTTTTGAGCCAATTCGTGACAAAGAATGCAAAAAGTCTCCAGTAAAACTTCGTTCTCACTTCGTTCGCTTCGCTCAATAAATACATATATATACATATATATATATATATATATATATATATATATATATATATATATATAGAACTATACTTTTTAAATGAGCATAACGATAAACACAAAAAACATAAAATATGGACGTTAACACGAACCTGAAATGTGAAAATATTTTCTAAAACTTCTATTACGATCTAATTTTCTGCACGATTGTACGTTTTCCAGATAAATTCTATGTAAATTCGTTCAAAGGAACTGGCTTATTTTTACTCACTTTTCTGCTGTCATGTATGACTTGTACTATTAATTATATTTCAATTGGTGTAATATTATTTCTATTTTTAAACAGGTCAATTCGTAATCCCTAGGTAACATTATCTTAAATACTTATACTGCAATTTGTTCGGTCAATATAAACCTTACCACAGCTGCTTTCGATCATATGAAACTTTGATACTTTTACAAAAAATGATGTCTTACCATCTTCTGAATTATTATTAATTTAAACCAAACCAAATATTTTTAATTGATAAATAGTATATATAATAGATAATCATTATTTGATTTTATCAGTTACTTCAAGTGTAAACTAATCGCCTTAATATATTGGCTCTATACTTTAATCAAGTCATTTTCTTTTATGCCTCTGGTTATTAAATGGTCACAAATTGCAATTACTTTTTTTTATTTCAAGTTTTAATGTTTATGTTGCATTGCGTTTTCGTGTTATATATAGATTTGATAGTATCGCTCTATGCCTCCTTACATACAAACAAATTAGTCAAGAAACCAACCAAGAATCATATCATCAGATCCTGACTTGGTGTTGATCATCTCAGCATATTCTTTGTTATAAATTATAATAATAAAAATTACAATTTACAAAAAAAATACTTAGACTGATTTGATATACAATGTGAATATAGTGAAATAAAATGAAAAGGAAAGTCCCCAACTTAAGGAAAATTATTAAAAATAAACAAAAAGAGCTTTCAAATTAAATTTCGAAATTATTTACAAGAATAACTTTAGTGACTTCTTTGAGGATAAAACTTATTTCTTCTAAAAGGATTTTTAATGTGGCCGTTTTCTAGTTGGTATATGTAAAATATGAATAAAAGTTCTGAAGTACACTTCGGCGATCTGCTCGGAATATTCGGAAGCGGCGTTCATCTAGAACAGATATATAAATATGTATTATCTACTCAACTCTGTTCTACCGGTGACAACGCTATGGTCTAAATCAAAGTTGATTATAAAGTTGACCGTAATCTTAAAGATTTATTTAGATGATAATTTTAACACTTGAGATTTATATTAACTACATTTTAATATTTAATATAATGTAACATGTAGTTAACATGTTCATATATGTACATGTCTGCAACATTAGCATATTTTTTAAGAAACTAACCTACATGGTGGTAAGTTAGTTTCTTAAAATTGGTTACTGAAAGTTATACTTTCTAGAAATATTTAATTTAATTCCACAAGGTATATATTAAAGGTATAACATTGAAATATAAATGTTATTTTACTCGTGTATAGAAACGAATACAGGGAGGAATCAATGTTACTCGTATATTGTTACTGTCATATTCCATTCACTAAAGCAGCTATACATGTACATGTTTAAACATATACTCGTATTTGAGACAATAACGATATTTCCCCATCTTCATCTAAAAAGATATATATTTTATCTATATCACACATTACTGTCAATTGTCAATGGATTGAACATTTTTTAATTAATTTTATATATAAGTAATTATTGGATCAACAAGAAGAAGATATTTAAAAGGTTTAAAATTTTATAAACTTATACTAACGTTGTAAAAAGTAAGTTTTAAAGTTCAAGACACTTTAAAAAGTAAATTGATTTGATAATGATTGAACTTGATTTTACTCAGAAATGACGTTAATTTTAACGTTACCGTACCTCTAACATTGTGTTGTAGGTAAATAAAAAACTTGGACTTAATAATTGGATTAAACAATAAAAAAAACAATTTATAACACCATAAATAACTAAAATCTAAATGGAAATGAAAATATGTGGAAGTTAACTCGAACCTGAAATATGAAAATATTTTCTAAAACTACTATTACGATCTAATTTTCTGCACGACTGTATGTTTTCTAGATAAATTCTATGTAAACGGCTTTCTGAAAAACTCACTTAGTTACACTCCCTTCCCTCTTCGTCAGTACTCGCACGTACCACTTATATTTACTCGACGTGTTTCAGTTTCATTTCAACTTCCACTCAACATACGACTTAAGAATAATTCGTGTCTTTTTGACATTATAAATCCTTTTTTACGTTCATTGATAAAAACCCTTAAGTTTTTATATAATAAGGAACATATTTCTTTAAATATGAACTATATTTTTTTATTATGTGGATTTGTTAGAGCTATGTACTCTTACACTTGTAGCTAACAGATCTTCGCTACATGTTTCGATTAGATTTCGGTCTTTGTGTACATTTATAGAGCACTTAATTAACAGTAAAAATTAAATTAGGTAGTTACAAATTCTTTGCTAAACCTTGATAACATTTTTATCTAAATATTGAGAATAGTTCTAATTGGAAAAATATATTGTATGAGAATACATAATTTATATAATAATAAAAAACATGTATCTATAAATCTATAAAAGCGATGACTTAGTCAAATAATTTCTTTTATTTTTGTTCCATACAATGTCTATTCTTTTTAATGCTTAAGTGAATAAATTATTAATTAACCATCTATGTGTGTTTAACTCTAATTTAAAGTAAATTGAGGTCAACATAATTTAAATACTCTATGTATCTAAAGAATAATCTTTATAAAAAGTATATAAATACTTTTCAAGACTTAAATTGAGAATTGTTTTCAATTTTCTTATAAGTATATTTTATAAGTATATCACTTGATATATATTTTTATTTTATTTAATTATGAGCTTGTTCTAGCATCTGATATAACTGATTAATAAAAGAATGTTACGTGTACAAGCAAAGGTTATTAACCATCTTCATTAGTCTTTCTGCAAGATGATATTTTAAAATATAAGTCCAATATAAAAAGAACTATCAATGTCATATTAAATATTGTTTGTAGATATATAATAGGCACTGTAATAAAAAATTAATTATAGTTAAAAAAACTACATACTACACGAATCGTTGATCTTGATCAGTCTGATAAGAGCAATGGGATAAAATTATCATAATGATAAATTATCATCATCCTTGATAATTGAACAAATCAAAACTTTTCAAAAAGTTAATCTGACTGCTTAGAATGAGTAAAATGGCAAGTTCAAAGATTCCGTTACATACACAACAAAGTAATAAAAGTCTGGTAATTACAAAAAAAAACGTATATTGCATAAAAAAGTTTATCGATCTATTTCACACTTTAATATCCTCATCACATTCAAATCAATCTTAAGTTGATGTTCCAATGTAACTTAAAGTATTACTTATTTTCTCAAATTAAATTACTTATTCCAATACATAAATTATTTGTATGTTGAGTGAGACTCTTGAGTGAATGATTTTGTATTAACGGACGTGATCCCCTTATATTTAATTATACACAAAGCCAAGGTGCATGAGGTTAATCACAAGGGCTCTCCCTCAGTTTATCAGACAGGAAGTGGGCGCGTTCTTAGCAGTTTACCGTGTATAGGATGATACTATACACGTTAGCGTATAGTTGTCTTAAGATCTTAAGAGATTAAATTATATAATATCTTAACAATATTCAATCTCATAAGTAAAAGATGGTAACATCTTTCGGTGCTCTGAGGAAGTGCAGCCTCAGTAAACAAATTAAATTCCATTCACTTGCTTTTCATTTTCAACTTAAATTGAACAAAGAGATTTTATTATTATATTTATAGATAATTTAGATTTTATCCAAAGGAAAGCTGATTTAGAATTTAAATTATGTTGTTTTTAAGTTTCTTGTAAATTATGTTTACCAGCTCTTCAAAGCTGTACAGCAAATTCTTAGATCGAAAAGTTTTAAAAAATCTTAAATGTCTTTATAAAAATAACCATAATATTTTACAAGCAGCTTAAAACGAGTCGAATTACTTATTATAAGCATTTATTTAAATTTCATTTATGTATTACAGAAATGTAGCGACATCAGCATCATGACAATTAAATTATTGTTTTACCTTACAAATACTTGATAGCTAAAGCAGATTAAGAATAAATACTTATTCTAATCAGTAATTCATTTATCCCTTGGTTTATTCAATTATTACCTCTCTTATTCTTATTATTGTTATGCATTTTATCCAACAATACATACACATGTATATATATCCAAACTGCAAGCCGTACGTCTATTACGAGCAACGAACCTTTCAGAAAATTAAGTTCACGGAGAATGTAAACTTTATTCTTTTAAAATAAGAATTACTTGCTTTTAGAACTTTTATTGGAACTTTGCTAATAACAACTTGAAACTACCACATTAAAAATCCTTTTAGAATAATCTATACTTTATTTTAGAGAACTATATCAAAGTTGCTTTGGTACAATACTTTCAAAAGGAAGTGTATTCTTTTTTTCTGATACCTGCTTGATTAATTTCAATAATATTTAATTGTTCTGACAATAAAAGTAAGGTAGAAAGACTCCTAAGCACTTCACAACACCTAACATTTTGTAAGTTACATTTACATAATTAGAAAAAAAACAATGTTTGTTTTTTAAAAAATCTTAGTTTTTCCAACATTTTATTGGGACTATTCATCGTTAATTACTATGTTCAAATATTACTTTTAATATATATTAACGTAATTGTTTAGCGCGTTGTCTAATTATATTAAAAGTAGTGGAGAAAAGGAAGGAATTTATTTATTTATTTATTACTGAAAAATAATACAACCTATCACTACAGTCTGTCTATTTGGTACAAAAAACCTTGATTTAAATATTATATTTCCTATTTTTCACCTCGTTAAAATTTAAGCACTTGGACATATATCTCGTAAGAGATGAACCTTAAATATAACATTTCTGCTTATTCTATTTGGACATACCTTTGACTATACACATACTAGAGACAGCTTAAAGATAATACGTTGATATACAACGATTGTGACGTCACGTAGAGACAACAAACACACTGATGAGCTTTTTATAATATTCAAACATATGAAGTAGGGCTTCATCTGTTTTTACGCATATACTGTAATATTTTTAAATTTTGTTTCAGGGATTTTTTGGTATAATAATAATTTAATTACCGAACTTGAATAGAATAAACCATTTATATTAATAGTGCAATTTTAATTTCCTTAACTATAATCGTAAGGTAGCAGGCCATTTACCAAATATACTATGTATACGCGGGGTAATCCACTCTTTTTGCTTAAATTGTGACGTCGCATTCAGACAAAACACAAAATAAATGTTAGTTTCGAAGGCATTACTTTGCATGCACGAGATGCCGTCTCTAGTATGTGGATGCTCGAAGGGGCACATCTATAATACTAATGATATGTCTGACACTCATATTGGAATGACTTTTAAAAGTACACAAATTTAGATATTTCTAAATTAATTCTATTACCTTACCCCGTCTCATTCACGACAGAACTTCAACAGATGTCTAAGCTTGTAAGTTAAAAGCAGCTGCATGTTGGATCCAATTACTCACTGCGGAGTTCGCAGCTCGCCCAGCAATATGTAAGTTTTAACTAACTACAGAAAAGTTTGATCTAATCTATGGGTAACCTTTTAAAAATAATTTTAACTTATTTTATTCAATATAACTAAAATATTAGATATAATTACAGAGGATATATTATAAATACTATGACTAAATCTATTAAAGTAAGTAGTTGAAAACAAAAAGTTTTTAACTTCTTCTTGGATACTGCTATTACGATAGTGCAAAAGATGAAATAAAATAAAAGGAAGTCATCCCAGGAAGACTCAATTTGGAGATGGAGGCAATAAATGTAGTGAAATCCGCAATTAAAATAGGACATGCCGAATTCGGTGTTCTTCTGGAAATCATTTTAAATCATACTCTGAATACTCGTTTAGAATCGTCGTCGAAGTCGTCGCTCAGAATACTCGTTTGCATAGAAATTTTCTGGAAGCAATACAAACGTGCGGAAAATTAAGTAGTTTTAGTTACAAATATAGTCCACGTATGTTTGTATTTACATTTATAAAAAAATATTCAAATTATTTATGCCAGTTTTAAATAAATCTAAAAGTTTTAATGAAGTCTCTATTATAAATAATATTACGTGTTTATAAGACTGGAGAGAGAAGAAACACTACAATAGATTAGATTGATTCTCAGCGGTCGCATCTCTTGAATTTCTTACTTTCTGAAGATAGAACATCACCACATTAACCCGAGGAAATATTCGTAATTATAAATAGCTCCAGAACCGAGTGAGTAAATCCAGTGGACTAACATTTTCTAGACTACCCCATTCGTGTTTAAAAAAATTACATACCAGTCACAAAAACAAGTTTAAAATAAGAAAAATTGAAATATAACTTCGATTTACAGCAATTGTAACCAAATTAATTTAAACCTACAGAATAAGTTTTAAAGTTAACCAAACTTTATGTTCCAACTTTGTTTTAAACAATAAGTGTAATAAAAAAAATTCTAAGTCGTAAACTACGACTGCTGCAGTATGGAGCTGGCACGAGAGAATAAGTAGAGCTTAGAAGGATACGGGGAAATGTGTATGTTTTTTTATTTCCATGGACGGTTCTGTATGTTAGTTTTAACTCATTACTTATCTACAAGAAGGGTATAATTTAACGTAATTTAACTGTTCAACATTCACTGTTGCCGAAGCATCACGGTGAGTGCGAAAACGGTCCAGTAGCATACCACTCAGACAAAGTTTTATAAAAGGTAGCCTTAAAAATGACAGCGTCTATGATGCCGGGTGCTGCTCGGACATAATAACCCCCCCAGCTATCACTTTGTTGAAATGTTTGTTTGTTTTTAAATTATATACTGATCGAGTTAGAATACTTTCTTGAGTATAAAGGTATTTAGTAATAAAAAGTGTTGTCTTTTATGATTACTTTTCGAAAAGAAACGAAAAACTTATAACCACTATTTAATTTCTCTTTTTGAAAATAGTGTTTAAATGTATTACAATACATTTAACATCAATAAACCTTTTTTTATAATATAAATCAATTCTATTATATCAATAAGTTCATAATTTTACCTTTCAAAATATCTACCCCAAACTATCCACTTTATTGAAACAGCGATATCAGTAATAAATATAGATAAAACAGGGTATGTCCCTTTACATAGTGTGTTATTTCTTGATTGCACAATATACAAAATAATGCACAAAAGGCGGGCTTAATGTCACAAAGACATTTTCTAGCAGCCAACGTTAGAATGTACACGAAAGAACATTGGTAGGCGTGAAAAAAAATATAGTAAAGCTAAAAATAGATAATTCCAATTATTTATTGAAATTAAGTTCTTTTCCTTGACGTATGAATGACTCACGAGACTTTTCGTATATATTCCGGTTTCCGGAGAGGCGCTTTTCGTATATATTCCGGTTACTCGTTCCAGAGTCTGACAGCAGTTAGAGCAAATGAGTTGGATAAGAAATCAGTCCGATGAAGGGGAGTGTGGAGTAGTAAATCGCTGGAAGAACGAAGTTATCCGTCATGTACATCTGCTAAAAAAAAGAAATTGCATTTTAAATATGTAGGAATATAAGATTGAACAAAATTGAGTAAAGGAGACACGGAATTCGTACACTTCTCCGTTTACAAATTGGTAACCACTTAAGTTTTGACTTATAGTCGGAGACATGGCCGAACTTACGGAGTCCGAAAATAAAGCGGATACAGGTATTAAGGAGGCGATCTAATTTATTTAGAAGTATGTAATATCAAGGAAAACAATTATTATTAAGATACTCTGTCGGTGATTATTGTGGTTAGTCTGTACTTTTTCTATTAAACTAAAACTAGAGGGTGTGTTTAATTACAAAATTTGAAAAAAGTTTTATATCGAGTTTAAACTTGTCAATAGATTTGCAAACTTTAAGAGCATTTTAGCGTTTAAACAGTCAGTTTAAGAGTTGGAATAAAAGAACTATTGTAATATTAACGCCTATTTTGAGTGATATTTCATTTAAATATATATATATTATTAACTATTAAACAAAGCATTAAAAATATTATTGAAACAAATATGAAGTATATTCGACTCGTAAAATACTCTTACATAGAATGTTATAAATTATTTGAACATTTAGAAACCATTTCTCTTAATCCTTTCAAAAAAAATCTTTTATTTTTGTATTACTTACGCTTCAGTAGAGGCCTTTACATACTACAGTCAAGTCGTTGTTAGTTGTTAGGTATGTATCGTGACTGGGTAGTGTCACTCATAACATTGTTAAGAGCTTACCCAAAGATTAGAGCAAACTTCTCTGAAGATAGTTAAAACTCACAGATTGACTAACTGGACCAAACTTGCAGTTGCTTTGAGTTTCAGATGTTTGAATGTTGAAAATCTGTCTTTAATGAGGCACGGTTCGGTTATAGATATGGTTTTTTATTTAAAAAAGTATTTCCGAAATTAAAAAATCTCGGATTAAGTTATACGTAAGATTACTGACGAGACTGAGATCCTCTGAAAGCATTTGTTATATAGAAAACTGAGTACATTTATTCTTGAAAACGTACAGTCATTCAGAAAATTAGATGGTTAAAGAAATTTTACAAAGCGTTTTCAAGTTCTAGTTCTTTTCTAGATCTACATTTTTTCCTATAATTTTGTTGTTAGTTTTGCTCTTTACAAAGATTTTGTTTTTTTTATTTCATAAATTTTGGTCCATTATTTTTGCTATGATTGAAAATTTTGAAAATCTTAAATAATTTCAATTTAACGTCATTGACCATTTGAAATAAAATTAATAATAGCAACATTGATAAAATAATCATTATTAAAAAAACAAGAGAGCATATAACACAAACGTAAACTGACTGAACAACAGTCAAACCAATAAACACCTACATCTCCTACAATTTTTAGTATTGATGCAAATTATTTGAAAGTTATACATGTTAAATTCCGTTAAGAAAAAATTACTTACATGAAGATATCACGATGATGTGTTATGACACATATTTGATGTTAATTAAGGAGAAAATAATCACAATTGCAACAATAAGATAATCCATTTTAATGTATTTTGTATATTATATATGTAATGTTGACGGATTTTATCAAGGTTTTTTATCATCACCTAATTTTACATGTGACCGAACAAAAAGTTGCGTAATTCAACTACGGAGTCTACTGTATTTCCATAAATATTTTTTTTAGTTTCCGTGGGTGCCCAATTTCCAATTTATGTATGTGATCGTTTTCAAGTTGATATTTAAAAAGTTCATACTCTCTGTGAAGTTAATTTTGCTGAGATGCCTCATATATTATTCGGTTCAGAAAGATCTTTAGTACTCGGAATGGCCCGGACCTTGCGCTGATGTCTCGATAGGTTTCCACAGACATTGTCTTAAGTATTACATATGTACCCATTAACCTTAAAGACGTAAATTGAAAACCAATAATTTTCTGAACGTTTTGATAAATATAAAGTGTAAATATTTATTCGTACATACGATTATTGAAATCGATTAAGATAAGACATTAGTTACACCAGTTTTGGACTGTCCTTTATTAAATAAAAATATGTCAAAATAATGAGATCATTGATTTACCTTAGACACTTTTTGTGCAACAGAAATTATAAAGACAATAACTAATACCAGTAGTGTATATAATAAGATAGTGTAGTATATCGTAATTGAAATTCTTATTATATTTTATTTGAAACACGAATACTTACAAATGTTTAATTATCTTTTTACATTTTAACCAATACATACAAAAGGCTAAATTCGTGGAGAGTTATCAACGTGACAATTATTTAGGTACGAGTAGATCAAGGCAAGTCTGAGGTAGCAGTTTAAGTCGTGATTATTATAATGTTGATAAGTAATTTATTTCAGGTAAAGTCATTAAAAATCACTTTAGCCTTTATGTTGAAGTGAATAATTATTTACACATCTTTTGGCATTTACATGAAAAGAAAATAAAGCACTGCAACGATCTCGAATTCATCACTTACCTACAATTTGTTATTTGTTATATATAATGTAAAGTATTAATAATTGTGTCAGATATTCTATAAAAGATATATACATTAATTTATCTTCTTTAACTGTAATTGAAATCACTGGTAAAAATAATTTACATTTAGTTTAGACAGTTAATAGATAAAAGGTCCAATTAATATAAAAATATACAAATATAATATATAGTTTTCAGTAGTTTGAACTAAACTATAATGTTACATTGTATAATATATAATAGAAGTCGATATGACTATTATTATTAAGACATGTCATGGCACATTTAAATCCTTAATAAAATAATCGAAGTCTTACAACAATGCATTTTTTACACATTATTTAAAAAGTGTATAGCGAATAGAATTGCTGTTTTATTATAAGTAACATTCAACTTATTATTATATTTACAACTAAGGAGATAACTAGTACGTGTACTATAAACATAAACAGGAATCTTATCAGAAATCGTAGAAAAAGGTTCTACCAGTTAGTGTTGTTTTCTCAGTAAATAAGTAACCGTCTTTATTATTCCCATTTTGTCTATTTCTTATGTCAGTATAATCTCGGACACACAGCCTTCAGGAAGACTGGCCTTATTTAATCATACAAAATTAATACAAATAAATCCCTATTGACCGAATTCCGTGACCGACAGTGCTTCAATGACAAATGGAGCCTTGGCAAGTCGATTTTGTGAAATGTGGAATTTTTTTTTTTTTTTAGCCTGATTTAGTTTATAACGAATACGTACAACTGTATGGTCGTTTTCGTTCGTGTTATAGACTGTTTATTTTAAAACAATGACATATACGTATATTAAATAAATTTTAATTCTGGAAGCCGACATATTAGATAATAAAGAAATAATTTATACAATGGGTGATACTTCTTGCATCTGTACATACCTCATAGTAAAACAAATGTTAAGTTGTACTCATACTTTTTTCAACCGATCGCTTGCACGTTTTACTACAACGCCCTGACGCCATAACAATGCCTTTGGTTCTGGAGTAACCAAACAAGAGGCATCTTTTTTATCTTTTTTAGAAGGCTTTTTTTAAGAAAGCCAAAACCCCCCCTTGCCAGAACCATCAGAATATCTGTGCCTTTAGAAGTGTATCTAGCCTTTATAAGTGACCGCCTTTGCAATGATCCCAGTCTTAAGAGTTACAAATAAATCTATACCCAACCACAGGTCCCTGAGAAGAAACCATCTTTGAGGCCCCCAAATAAGTAGGCAATCAATTAAGTCCATACTAATCCTTGCCAAGTACCATAGTAGTACCTAGTAGACCTCCCAGCTTAGCTTACCATTTGGACTACAAATGTTATTATTAATACCTTTATATAAATTAGATATAAATATAGAATAAATGTTATATATCGCAAAACACATTTGGCATTTATTTAAATTACAAGATCATATACAATCAATCAATATCCCAAAAAGTGATTAACTCTGCTATCGGTAGTAATAGTAGATACTAGGTAACTAGCAGTGGTAGTTACTAGAACCTGGTGTTAATACTTTTTTACCTGGAAGGTTGCTAAGGTTCTTTATATTTAAATAAAGAATAAAAACTACTTTTATTTATTGCAATAAATCTATATTTTCAACTAAAAAGAAGACTGTGTGTAACACAGCAGTTTTGTTGAAAAGATTGATCAGGCGCTGGTCTCTTGGGATAAAACCGTAGTTGCGAGTTCTGCAATAGTACTTAGTTCTTGAGATGATAACAAATGTAGATAACATTAATCTGCGGACACCTTACACTATAACATGTATATGTATATATTTACTAAAATAATAATAATAAAAAAACATTCCTTTAAATAATATTAAAATTGCGGTTGAATATTCAATGCCATAATAAAAGGAAATATATATAAGTATATAATTAAAACAAAACCAGGAAATGTATAGGAAGAAATACGGTATTCAAAAAGTAATTTTTACGTGTTTAATAAAGAATATAATAATACTTGCACTAGGCAATTATTTGATGCGACATATGATTTATAGATTCTATAACTCGTGCCGCCACATATATATTTCAACCTTTAGCGTCTGTGAGTCCAGTCCCAACTATATAAAGCCGCATTTCTGGTGATGTACATAACCCACATTATATTTCTCTAATAAGGATAATTCTTATTAAGAAATGTTAAGTCAAATTAAAATGGAATAATTGAAATAAAGTAAGAGAAAGATGGCTGCAGGTAAAATAAAATACTGACCGTCAAGTGAGAAACTACCTCAATACCTTTTTTAATATTTTACTGAGACAAAGATTTAAATACTTTAATCTACTTTATCAGTATCTATAAATTTATTTATATTGTGGACCTTTTCAATGTTATTATATACCCTCAAATTAGAAATATTGGTAAAGATTTTTAAAAGAATTCTGAAATTATCGACATTGCCCCAATAGAGACGATTATTTATAGAATGCATCATTGAGGTGATAGTAACACGATACATTTTCAAAACGAAACTGGAAACTGTAATTAGAAAATTTTCAAACGGGCTAAGAGTAATGGCTGCTCCTGGTTCAATTAATTAATAAGTCACTAGCTCCGTTCTATATCTCCCGTAAGGAGAAACGGCACATTTTGTATTTTCGGTATGGATGGGATCTTATCCAGAATCGTCAATTACAATGGTTGAATAATTGTTACAAATATATCTATTACTAAGAAGTTTTTGTCCAAGTGTTGTTATATCATTTTTTAAATATTTATTACAGCTTCCAAAATTTTTACCACTTTACAGGCTTCTTACAAAGAGTATTAACTAATAATTACGTCACGAAGTGGATCCCTCTGCTTGACACTAACAGTAGCCAGCACTCTATTAACAGTACCATTATTGTTCTTTGTAAATTTGTTGTTTTAATAATGCTTCGTGAGTCACATGCTGTCTATTAACCAATAAGGTAAACGACTACAAAATACCAGTATCTCAATTGTATGTGATACACAAAAGTGTATCTAGTTTTCAGACTGTTTTTCTATAAACAATAATGAGATGTTGTAAAGTTTTTGTTAATCAAAAAAAATGTTACATTCAAATCATAAACAAATATAATACGATACTCGTATATACGATATTATTATTTCAGTAATTTAGTAATTTCAAAGTATAGCTGTAACAAATGATTTTTTTTTTCTTTATAATATTAGTAAATATTACCACTATGTACACTTTCTACCTCTAAGTGTAGGTAGTTATATATTAAGCTATTAATACAGTTGTAGGAAAATGAAATACAGTTGTAAGAGTTTAGTCAACATGAATGAATAAACATTTACACTCTAAGGCAGTTCTACTTACTCGTAAGCTCGAATCTTGAGAAGTTGTTGTGAACTACGTATGTTTATGCAAAGTTTACTAAAGTTGTCAAAGAATAATATCTTAAAGTAATACAATAATTGCAATTACACATACCTTTGAAATGAGAAACGGTAATGTTTTGTTTACATATTATTTATTCTTCAAACACTGAGCCAGCAGCTTACAAACTCTTCTTTTAATATAAGTTCAATTGATAATAGATTTGCATCAAACAGGTGATGTCATATGTACACGTTTTAAATAATAAGTTAATTTATGCATCAGTCTATACGTATTAATAAAATTGAAGTATCTGTTTGTTATATTAAATTAACAACTTTTTACTAAACTATGTATACTTGTACATATTATTGACAGATTGAACCTAACTCTTGTTACAAATACTATAACACTTATTTAAGGTGTATTTTAATTGGATATTTATCCACAATTATTTGGTTATTCCGGATGATTAGTTATGTTACAAACTAATTAATTATTCCAAAACCGCAAGCACGGAAGCGTTAATAAATTATTTTATGACGATACCAACATTTTCATTAACGAATAAGATAACCTTTATAGACCATTTCTATACCCTCTCCTCCAAATTATCTCATTCATGAAGAAGCCTGAATACTTCAACGTTCAAAGCTCATAAGCTTGCAGGCGCCGGACTTGTGCAATTCCTCGGCGTAGGTACTAGCGAGGCCATCAATCTGTAAGGGGTTAACCCTAACTACATGTTAAGTCTGCTCTAATCGATGACTATTTACTTTAAATGACTTGTTTCCCGGTTATTGAAAATGTGTAAAAAAAATTGCAAGTAATTTCCTCTTTCTCTAAGTTAAATCATGCGATGAATATACGACTTCAGAAAAGAAGAGATGGCAAAGATTATGGAAAGAAAGATATTTATTTATTTATTTATATATAAAGGGTTTGCACCTATAAAGAAATTGCTGTACAATCAATTAAAATATTATTAGAAAATACGAAATGTACGCATATATCAATATAAGTAAATGAAAATATATTTTAATAAATACTAAAATTGATGAATTTTATTTGCCCTCCTATAAAATAATATCATTATAATATTTAATATTGAATACCCTAATTACCACGTTTTTCAACATGCTGGACAGACAATTCGAATAAGACAAAACTCAATGAATTTTTCCAATGCTAATATTTTATCACGAATATTACTCATATTTTGTTACAAACGTTACAAGAAAAATACAAAATCTACATCCAAAATATTGATTTGGATTATCTCAAAACAGCGTAAAGTTAAATGAAAGCTTATTAAAACACAAAACAGAGTTTTCGTGAAAATTATAAAAACAACAAACAAAATTAATAAGTGTGGTGAAACTTGTAATCACATTCATTAAACTATAAAAGATCGGTTACGGTACTTTCACTTGGATCGTAGCAATGTTTCGATAAGATCAGAAGCTAACCGGTTCTTGATAGATTTAGCTAGACTTATTCAATTCTTTTTTTTAATATAACTATTACTGTTCTAGGTTAATATATAATATGTTTTTTTTTCTAAAACCATAATGTTTATAAACAGAGGATTTGGATAATTCGAGTGGTTAATTACATGACATATATTATTCCAAAAGAATAATTGGTTTATTAAAACAAAGAACGCACCAGAACCAGAAACAAATGCACAGCGAATAAAAAATCCTCGGTACTAATTTTCAACCATGCTATTGTATTTTATCAGCTTATAGTTATTACGTTATTCCAGTATTATCTTATTTGGTATAAAATAGCGAGGAACGTAAACAGGGTTACGTTCAAGAAAGAGTAAAACAACGTCCATTGAAGTTTAGTATTTTCGTTCTACTGTTCATTGTTAATACAAATGTTTCTAGATCATATTTTCTGTTTAAAATCTGTATTTTTGTTTAATTCTACCTCTCCTGGTTTTACTTACTAGCTCATTGTATTAACCACATTTCTTTATTTTCCTGTACTAGAATTTACACGACTGATTTTACAATCACTGCCCTAACTCACATTATACATAAGAATTTTATTACACAATTCAAATATATCAATTGTATAATTTGATTTTTTTCTTACCTGTAACTTCTACGAGTACCAAAATAAAATAGAATTAAAATCTACTGAATTCCAAGAACAAGTTTCTTGGCATTGTACAAGACTGAAGTCGCGATAAAACTGACTCCCTCAAAGGTGAACTTTATAATAAAGACAGTGATAACAAAACGCTAGGAGCTTGTTCTTGAATCCGATTGTAGGTGTTCACTTGAAGAAAAAGTTTAAATTCTATGTCAAAGAGGTAAAATTACTTTTATGAAAACATTTTGGGTACCTGTACCTGAAGTACCTGGGGTACCTTGGGTAATGTACCTTACATTGTGAGATATATTTAGCTACAAATCAAAATCAAGCATCATGTATTATTTATACTTCACAATTTTTTTGCGATAGTTGCATATGGTACTCATTATGATACATTTTCTGGTACTAGAAAACATAGTTGAAAAATTAAAAAATAAATATTGTTTTAATTAAGTAAAAAATATCTCAAATATTTATTATTTGCAAAATAATTCCACGGGTCAAAGAAAATTGTTCGATTGTTCCAGGGGTAATAACTTCGAGGTCAACTTTGAATTATTTCATGATAAGTACCTCAATTCAACTCTAGTTTGAGTTTTCACTAGATAAGGCTTAGTTTACTTGCAAAGCGTTTCAGGATATTCATTGTTACAAGAAATTATTCAAAATAACTTATTTTTAAAGTTTTCTTATTATTACTTCCTTCATGTTAACTCGGAGCAACGTATTTTTTACATAAATTTATATACTTGAGTGACTAACTTGATACAATGGAACCTATCCAAGGTTTAATAAGGCACTAGATAAGGTTTAGTTTACTTGCAAAGGATTTCAGGATATTAACAGTTACAATAAATTATTCAAAATAATTATTCTTAAAATGAAGAAAATATAGTAAATAAAGGAAACTGTTCCTTATTATTACTTCCGTCTTATTAACAAGGAACAACGTATTTTCTTACATAAAATTTATATACTTGAGTGACTAACTTGATACAATGGAACCTTGGATAGTTAAGACAGATGTTATCTATCGAGATCTGGACTTGACTTCAACAATCACTTGAAAAATAACTAATTAAGACTCAATTTCAAAGATCTATAAGTTGTAAACTGCGAAGACGATTGGGACTACGAGATGCGGGCGAGAAGTCTTATCTCCGATCTCTTTCAGTCCTGTTAAGACTCAACACAGAGGGGGCACATTGTGTGGAAACTTTAAATCCCTTTGTCAGAACATATGTTTTTAGATTAATTCTACTAAACTAACAATTAAGAATACATGAAGAAGATACATTTGTTATAATTTTATAAATAACTTGAATAGCAAACAAATCTTAAAATAATAATAATTGTTTAAAATACATATAAAATTATATATAATACCTATCATACTAAATATCTTATTTCGCAATTAAAATTTGTCCAATTACGTGAGTGAAGCTTAAACATTATAGTAAATAATTATTAATGAAAATGAATTAATTATTATTAATGAAAAATATTATACTCTTATAACAAAGATAGCGGAAAATGTTAATTGGATTCGTGATACAAGTTACGGAATACAGAGTTATTTGGATTAAAAGGGATTATTGTTAATGAATAACTCGTATTGTTTTAGTTTTGGTGTTCTATTTAGAAAATAGTATTATTAATTAATTCATTCATTTGACACTAAAAATAAGTTTTTTTGTTTTTATGATTGATTGAGGACGAATGATTTATTATATCCTATCTATCATAACATTCTCAGATTATTATAATGCACCGTCTCTGATGTTTAATCAGCGATATCGCATGCGAATATACTCGTATTATTTGCATATTTCAGCAAGGGTTCTAATTAAATATTTTTTTAAATATTGTCTAAACATATATTAGTTTTGACTTTACTGAAATATGCGTTGCCTGTTTGTATATAACCTTCTACAATCCTATTTACAGAGTAACTCTGTTCTCTTACCGGCTAAGTGTAATTCCAAAGAACTATGAAAAGAAGACAAAAACTACTAATATTACATAATTACTATTAGAATGAGCCAACACATTATATAATAATAACCTACAACCATAATAAATTAAACAACAGATCTCGTGACCGTAAAATTGAAGTAAATGAATTTACATAATTCGTACAAATTATGGCACAAATAACCACCCTCTAAAACACGTATTTGTAGTAAAGTTATTAATTTACACGTTATTACTGATTGTGAATGAAAATGGATTTCGCCTCGGTATCGCAATTTCTCTCTATTTCATGTCGGTCTTTGTTTTGCGGTTACCATTGTCTACTTAAATACAATTTGTGATTATGATATCATTTTTTGCAAATATTACCTTAACGATTACAAGAACTTAGTACTCCTACAGAATTCTCAAGGTAGTTAGTATTTAACTTTTAGCAAAGTGAAAGATATATGAACTCGAATATTTTAATTTTATTTTCAATTACGCTTGAATTTTATTTAAAAATCAATCATTATCTTATATTAAATTAATCTTTTATAGTGGGTACGTATTGACATTTAATAACAGTCGTAGTATTTTAAATCATACAAATAGTGTATTGAAATATAAACAAAAATCTGTTCTTAGCTGATGAGATTTAAGTTGTGTCTATGAATCTAATAAGAAAACTTAATAAGTAAAATTTGCAATTGTAGACACTAGCTTATTAGCTTATTACACTTGCTTATTACAATAACTAAAATGTATTTTTTTAAACTTGACTAAGTCTGTTTGGTTGTCAGGTAATTATGTATATTGTGCTTCCATTGTTATAAGAATAATTAGACCCGTAGCAGCTCTGACAAACAAGAGATTTAACAAAGTTTTGTTAATATTAAACATAGAATCACTATAAGTCTCTCTTTATATTTATAAATTTACATTAAATTTATTGTAATAATAAAATAGTGTTGATAAAATGTAATATTTGATTAATATATACAATATAAAAAGTATTAAAACACTATGTCTATAGTAATAATGTTTTATTTAACATAAAATAAAGTAATACAAACTCCGAGGGAGTCTAAAACTGAAACTATTCGCTTTCGAAAAGTAGAAAATAAAAAAATGTTTTAAAATAAGCTTACAGTTTCCAATGAACTCGTATCTGATTGGTTTGAAGTTCGACTGAGTAGCGATTAGTTTCCAGGGCAGTTCATTTATAGGGAAATTGTATATATTAATGTTTCTCGTTTCCTTATTTAAATATGTTATATAATGTTGTTATAATAATTTATTGATAATATTACTTCTTAATTAGATGTTAATAATGTAATATAAACTCTTAATATGTCTTTTTGCAATAAACGAAGTAAAAATATATTTTAAAGGCGGTGGAGCTTGTTTGTAGTAATATGACTAGATTGTATCATGTGGTGACTCCACCGGGAGAGTCAATAACTGGTCTCGTTTACGGTCTTTAAAAAAATGTTTAGAACAGAACTACGTTATACATAATATCATACTAGTATTGTGCAATTACTGAGCGAATTTAGATAAAACTTTACACTAACCATATACAAATTACAAAAAATACGTCTTTAGGACAAAATATAACCATGAGTATAAAGTAAGTCCAAAATATCGTGCACTGGCAAAAATCTCAAAAAAAAAAAGAAATCAAAATAATAATTATAAAACAAATTAAAAATGGCATGGACTACAAGTCTATGGTAAATTTATAGTAATAAAAAAAAAAAAAAAAAAAAAAAAAAATATCGTGCACTTTAAAAGCTTTCTTCCCGTGCGCGGCCGGGCTGGTAAAGCTGTTAAAACTTCTTAAAGATAATATACTGTAGAATTTTTAAAATAATTATAAGTAAAACTTCCCTATATCCCTATTGATTCGTAGTAATAATTAAATTGGAGACCAAAACAAATTGTTCATGAACAAACAGAATATATATAAATACAATAGATTGACAAAGGAGTATTAATAAATCGTATACGATCCCTAAAACGAAACCAACTGTAATTAGAAAATTTTAAAACTAGGTTAAAAGTAATGGCTGTCCCGTGTTCAATTAATTAATAAGTCGCTAGCTCAGGTCTATAATTCTCACAGAGTGAATCGGCATATATGTTATGCATCTTTTATAAAGGCATTAGATCGAACTGCGTGGCTTGTCTATTTAATATTATTTATATTTTTATAACTAATCATTATTTTTTCATATCCTATAGTTTGTATATGCTAGAGTTTTCGTAATATAAAGGCACGTAGAGTCACAACCATGGGCCCAAGTTTTCAATATAATTCCTAAGTAAGAAAACCCGTTAAACTGATGCGTAAAATTAAAATTATAATGTTAACTATAGGAAAGCTAATATCAAATTTTCTAACAAATCTGTAGTTGTAGTAGTCATATTTCCTCTAGATTCATGTTAAAAAAAATTGTAGACGAAATCGCGGACATGAGATATTAAATAATAAATGCTACATCGGAACAACCATCTCAGGAATTTGTTGGAACTTTTTATTATGTTCTTCAAATTCTCAAGCGTCGGTCGTAAAACTACATTCAGTATTGTCCTTTACAACTTCCTTTAACTTTGTAGGAAATTAAAAAGTAACCGTTAAATAACTCTCAATATTAGTATTAAGTTATAAGATTGTAAAACTACTCTATGCAGTACTTTATTGTATATTAAATGTAATTAAATTGAACACAACAAAATGTAGTTGCGATAATATGTATATAAATTAGTGACATGCAAACATAAGATAAACTAACATTTTATGATAATTATAGTTGTAATGAATTTTGACTCTAACATGATTAATTAGAGTTGCCAATGTATCATGTTATCATATCTCTGACAACACTATACTGCTTCAGAAAAATAAATTCTGTTGGTACTGTAGTTTTGTAGTTGTACTGTACTGATCTACTGTTATATTTATACCTTTTAATAATAATTATAATTTTAATGCCTAAAACTAAACTGTTGATTCAATCTTTACTCTCTTCCTAACGCCTGGAGCTGGTTTAAGATGAGTTTATAAGTTTATCTTACGGTAATATTGAAAAATGTACAAATCTTTCAATTAGGAAGAAATTTATTAGAAATAATTTATATTTTCCTTGCACTCTTGGTGATGTCATGTGCGTACATCGTAAGATTTCATAATAATAACAGGTAATTGTTTAGATGAAAATCATACGAATAGATCATTTATATTTTGCACCTTTTGATTTACAAACTAATCTAATGTTATGTTGACAAAATTGTAATTTCATTTAATAGAAGAAGTATACTACATTTATACATATAGTAACATATATGACACCACAGTTAGAAACAGCGAAAGGTAATTTTTAATTTAAAACAATATAAAAAAATAAGTCGACTAAAACTACGAATATAACTTTTAATACTTTTACCGCCGTTTAATTTTCTTTACAACTGTACTTGATTTAGATAATTTCTATGCAAACTTTGACCTTTTTCCTCCATCTCTCTACTTGTCAGTACTTTCACGTACTCTTAAAAAAAAGCGACGCATTTCAGTTCATTTCAGTTGCACAATCTTCTCATCTACATACGTTGAGAGAAAGCGTTCTATCTCTTTCTAGCTATTAAAATATTATACGACCTCTCTTTCATTGAGTAAATCAGATGAAACTAATTTTAAAACTGCGATTTCAAACGGTAAAAACAGTTAGTTTAATCGAAATAAGCTGCGGGACTTTCAATCTCAGTTTTGTTAGGCTTTTCACAATATTATTTAGTCCTTATTTTTTACTGTATATTACAATTTACATACAGAAAAAACGCACTAAAAATAGTAACTCGTGTTTAATATAAATAACAATATCACATTACAATTATTCTGGCTTTATCCACATTATTCCTAATTGGCGCAATATGTCAATTTTCTTCGGGCTTTTTGATATGATCAAAAAGCCCGAAGAAAATTGACATATCAGTCATCTTGGTAGAAACTAAATTTTTTGCTATATCATTTTCATTGTCTTCTTTCGTCATCCTCTTCTTATAACCACCCATATTAATACTGACGATTCTTCTCATTACATTCTTTTATCTAGATTACATGACCATACCATTCTCTGATACTTTTACACTGCCTATTACTTACTAATATCTTACTTTATTCATTATTGTCATAAAACAAATATATCTCAACAGTCTCAGTATGCACTTGTTGTGTTGTGTTGTTGTATTACTGTTTTATAAATATTATGGTCTAAGGTAAAAACTAAAGTCGCTAATCGTCCCATTACTTGCCTATATTTCATTCTTTTGGCGTTTTTAGTAAAGAGAGGCATGTTATTATTTATGTTATATAGTTAGCTCCTCGGTTTACTTCTTGGTTTGATTTAAACTTTCAAGCTTTTCAATATAAAACAGCGACCTAGAAAGAAATTCGTATTGGATTATGAAATTACTATTTGTCCAGATCGCTTTAGAAACCATAGTTCATTATGTGATAGTTAAATTAAGTTAAATAATTAAACAATTAAAAAAAAATAAAAAACCCATGTTTTACAAATGCACTCAAAAGAAGAAAAGAAATTTTGCCCTATGGCAGCTATGAGCTCCACGTCTGCCTAGTGAGGCAGTGGATGGATGGATGTGGATGGAGTGCCATCACCCCTCCTGCAGCTGTTGGCTTAATTTGTGTCACTCGTAATCTTGTATTGACCTGAAGACTGAAAACGTGGGGCGCATCATTTGGTAATTTGGCTTATACATGTGTATTGATTAGTTCTTTTAGTTAGTTAGATGGTTTAAAATTTTTAGTCAATTGAGAGTGAATTTCTATGTATGCGTTTGATAGCAAGGCTGTTAGAGTTAGTGAGTTAAATTTATGAGATTGATGGGAATCTTCCATCAGTGAGTTTGTATGAGATGTGTGGATGTTTAGTCTAGGAATATAAGGAAAATTCTTAGTAATTGCTACTGTTGTAAATGTATATCAGAATAATTATGGATTAGAATGGACAGTGACTTTGATCGGAAGAGAAATTAAAGTTGAGATTCTCGACGGATGTACTTGGAAGGAGGATTAGAGTAATGTTTATATGAAAGTAGAGATGTGTGTTGATGCGCCCCACGTTTTCAGTCTTCAGCTTAGTACAAGATTATGAGTGACACAAATTAAGGCAACAGCTGCAGGAGGGGTGATGGAGTGAGGCAGACGTGGAGCTGCCATAGGGCAAAATTATTTTCTTCTCTTGAGTGCATTTGTAAAACGTGGGTTTTTAATTTTTTTTTAATAATTTAATTATTTTCTACTTTTTAGATTATTTTTTTTATGCTTGAATATTGCATTGTCATCGACTTCTGAGCGATCCTGAAAATTTCAGCGCTCTAGCTAGCTGGAAAGTTGGTGAAATTTCGATTGTAATATTTAATCGCCACAAACAGACAGACATGACGAAGACGAGTTAAGTAAAACGTGGTAAAATCTTTCTTTCTTTCATGATCTTCACCGCGTCACTAATAATATGTTGTGAATTATTGTTTTAAAAATATATGTAATAAGAATCTAATATATAATATTAGAAGTTCGAACTTCTGGATCAGGTCCATGTCTTTTCAGACTATTTCATGTGATACAGAGGTCTGTAAACCGAATAATGTATCAAAATTAACTTTATAGTAATATTGATATAAGTGTCATTTATTTTAACGATATCATTATTGGCCATTTGGAGCAGAGTTACTGGATAACTGAATTAAATTGATTAGAAGTTAGCTGTCTTATACAATTTCACTTCAGAACAGAATGCTTTATAACATGAAGTGGTGAAAGTGGGGTTGACTGGGCTCCTAAAGATATGGAAAAAGACACCACATCACACAAAGGCAATGACTGACAAAGAAGAAAATTATATTTCCATATTTTAAGTAGTCAGCAAAATTTCGATATAGTTAACTCAGTACCGCCTGATAAATATATATAACTTTAGCGGTGTCTCCATCAACATTACATTTTAAATAGATGTCATGTATCTTTTGCAAACAGTCTCCTTCATACATTCTTATACTTTTTACAGAATCTGCTCATAATATTTAAATGTTAAGTTAATTAACCTTTATTCAATATTATTTAAGAATAACTTATTAAGCTTTGTGTAAAGTTCATGTAGTTTGCACATCACAAACAGTAATACAAAGTAAAGATAGGAAAATCAAATACATTATCTTTCAGTCTAAAAAACTACGCCACTGCTTCTATAGCGCTTCTGTTATTTAATATATAATGTAGTTAAGTAAACAATACTGTTTATAATGTGAACTCTTCAAATCATGTAATAATCCCCTGACTCGTGAGTTGTTAGTCTAAGAGCTCAAAGACAAATCGACCGTACAATAGCACTCAAGTTGTGAAAACAAATAACGGAATGAAACAATAACAGCAATCTGATTTGGTTGACTGTATTTTGGCAAAACAAATTTTGCGCCATGTTAAGACAAAGAAATGCTTTAATTATTATTACTATTTTTGAATGTGTTATTTATACTCAACTATAGTGTGTATTAAGTAAAGAAAAATTAAGTTTTTAAGACGTTTATTAATTTAGTTATCTTAGTCTGTACTTAAGTATAAATTATTTGTTCAGTATTAGATACATGTAACCGTTGCACAACTTTCTTATTTTGTACACTTGCTTACAACTAAAAAACGATATATTTGTATAACACTGATTTCATATTCAATATTACGTCAACTTGCATTTTTAAACACAAATATGACACGACATAGACTTTAACAATAAATCATATGATTAATTCGAACCTCACTTAAGATATTACTATACTCTTAATCGATCCTGATCCAATTATTGGTAGTAAGGTTCTTTGTTGTTAACTATTGCTAATAATCGACCTGTGAGCATCCAATTGGTGTTCAGTCTTGATTGATTAATCTATAACCCAAGACTGAAAACAATTAATTTCGAACGCTAGTGTTTCAATCTCAAAATAAATATTTCCATGTACTTGTAGATAAATATAGTTCTTGGAGACAGTTTAAAAATATCTATAGCGTTTTATATTTAACATGATAACTTGTTGTTATAAATATCTGTGAAACATGAAGTCAGGATATTTCTGTTCCTTTGAGATAGAAAATGGTATTTATACTCGTAGATGAACATTATTAAATCCTACTTTCTCGAGTCGAAGCTAACTTTGGTTTACGTTTCATTTTGTAAACTCGTGTGTCTTTTGCAGAACTCGTAACAAACTTAATAATATTTTTTTTATATCACGTTATAGCATTACATATTACTTTAATAAATAGAGAAGACTTTAAAGCATTGTCAATGTTGTATATAACTGGTATTTTTATAGTTTTACTTCTCTTCGATTTATTGTGAGTTCTTCTAAATTTTACCCAAAGATAATAATACAAATTTTATGAAAAAGCAATATAACTGATTTTAGCAATTTTAAGAATTATACTTAAAATAAATTATTATTCAATTAAATTATATTTAGGAAGATTTTTGCTTATATTGGTTACACTTTAACCCACATCTCGTCTTCCCATGGACACGATCGCTGAAAAGAATTTGAAACGTCGAGTTAAAATTAAAATGTAACCAATGTATACGAGTTAAATCCGTAAAATAGTTTTATTTGTTATCGCCAGTACTTTCGGAGGGTATTTTTAACATTCTCAATACTTGGTGCGTGAAGTTTGCCATGATTAATTGTTAAAGAGGGTAGCACCGCTATTACGAAACTTGCCTCAAGACGGTATATAAGTCACTCGCCGGTCAGTAGGGCTCATTCGTATCGTGGAACTGCTAGCATCAAGAAGTGAAGTCGCTAGTGATTAGTGAATAGCGACTATAGTGGTTAATAAATTATACCGCGGGAAGTAGTCTTCTAATATCAGAAGTGGGATGTGAAACAACGCCTACCGCCATGCCTCAGATAAAAAGGAAAACCCATAGACAATCTCGAAGAGCATCAAGTTTAAGTACCGATTCAGTATCCTGGACAAGTAGCAGCTCTGATGAGTATCACAAACGAAATAAAGACGTCGTCATAAATCACCTCACAGGCTGATTGGTTACTTTCCGTACAACTACAAGATCCAAGCATTTGTAGTATTCGAGATATCTTACAATCAGGAGAGGCCGAGGCAAACTTTTGGGGAATAAAATTTACAGACGAACAGAATATGGTAGACGCTGGCTCGTTTCTAGACAATGTATATGATATGCAAGGAGCAGAACAAAGTACCAGGCCATATAATAGCACAACATGTATTGAAAACATGAAACCCCATGGTTTGGTGTATCCATATACAACTAGGAAATAATGATTTGTAATCCAGATGTTATCAAAGGTTGATTAAAGGACGTCAATATGGTGGTGCAGTAGATATCCGTTGTGAACACTACTGTACCGGTAATGTGGTGATACACGTTTAGAGTGGTCTCAGGCATCTCTATTCTAAACCATGATTTACAAGTGACTTAAGACCTTCCGAAATAATGATTTGTAATCCGGATGTTATCAAAGGTTGATTAAAGATTGTCAATATGGTGCTGCAGTAGATATCCGTTGTGAACACTACTGTACCGGTAATGTGGTGATACACATTTAGAGTGGCCTCAGGCATCTCTATTCTAAACCATGATTTACAAGTGACTTAACCTTCCGAAATAATGATTTGTAATCCGGATGTTATCAAAGGTTGATTAAAGATTGTCAATATGGTTCTGCAGTAGATATCCGTTGTGAACACTACTATATTGGTAATGTGGTGAATGTCTAATGTATTTGCTTCGAACATAGGATGTCAATATGGTGCTGCAGTAGATATCCGTTGTGAACACTACTGTATCGGTAATATGGTGATAAACGTTTAGGGTGGCCTCAGGCATCTCTATTCTAAACCATGATTTACAAGTGACTTAAGACCTTCCAAGGTTTAATGATCTTAATTACCGCACAGACATATAGACATCTTATGACACATATTATTTTTATACATTCTCTCTGAATCCAACGTATACATTCGGAAAAGAATAATTGTCATATAATCGTAAATTATCTACTAAGTGTTATTATTAATTATTACAGTTCTCAGCAATAACATCAGACTAAGACGTAATTCGAGGGCGAATACGTTGCAGGAAGGCCGGATGTTATCGCCAGTACTTTCGGAGGGTATTTTTAACATTCTCAATACTTGGTGCGTGAAGTTTGCCATGATTAATTGTTAAAGAGGGTAGCACCGCTATTACGAAACTTGCCTCAAGACGGTATATAAGTCACTCGCCGGTCAGTAGGGCTCATTCGTATCGTGGAACTGCTAGCATCAAGAAGTGAAGTCGCTAGTGATTAGTGAATAGCGACTATAGTGGTTAATAAATTATACCGCGGGAAGTAGTCTTCTAATATATTTAAACTCTAAAAATTCTTATATATTACATTTCATATATGAAATTACAAGATTATTACAAGATAACGGATGAACAGCTGGCGTCGAGGTAACCATCCCAACCATTAAATTAACCCAGATTTGATTCTCAATCCTTTCGATATCTTTGTATGAGCAACGTTTACAACTTTTAAACAAATCTATGATATTATATAATGTAAATAACAAGATTACCCTGAGCGGTTATACTATATGTGATATTTTTAATTATTAGTGTATTAATGTATTAATTTAAAAGAGATAATAAATAAAGATGTGTAATTTTAGATAATATTTTATCATATTTAAAAGGAAAATACAAACATATTACAAACATGTAATATCGACTATCTTGATTACAATTTCCTCGGAGCAGACCAATGTTACTTATCTCTTACGGATGCTGTTTGTTGTTCTATATTACTGAGATGCGTGAATGTGTAATATCTGTATATTTTACACGACAAATACTTTTTAACTTTATCTATTAGTGTCCAAAATAATTATATTTCGCTTTATTAATACTTAAACTGTAATATAAATTAATAATTTAAATTACATATATTTCAATCTGTTACAATTTAAGTTTCTGCAAGGAAGACTAAGTTGTGACAGCCGATGTTGAAAAGTTTTCAAGACTGACGCCTGAGAACTCGACATTGTTAAATATACCTCTTACATTTTTTATAAAGTTTATATTTTGTATAAAAGGTTATATTTAAGTTAAGGTTATAGGTTAAGTATAATTGTTTTTTCTGATGTGGTATAAGTAATATAAGGAAGTGGTATAAATAGTTTTTTTTTTCGTATTAAAATATATAATATAAAAAGAAAATCTTAACACAAATAACACATAAAATGACTATAACAATTGTTTAAATGTGTATTTTACTTTATTAAATTAATTAACTTAGTATGAGTACTGACATTACGACTCCATTGCTATCGACTGTGAAATAAAAATGTACTACATATTATTATTTTTTTTTATTTACTTACGTATACGAGTAAAAAAACTACTAAATATCAATAGGTATGTGGAAATGACGCGTAAGACAAATCATAATACAGAAGAATGTATATCTGTTTGTTTGTTCACTTATCGCAGAGTAACGGAATTGATTTAGTATGTATTGTGGAGTCTTTTCCTCCAAAGGCGTGTTATCAAAATATATATATATATATATATATATATATATATATCTGTTATTATGAGTAAAATATTGAAAGTTTGACTTTTAAGCCTAGGCGTTTCAATATCCAAGTAAAAACGAAACAGAACGGTACATAATGTCCCAATTCGTACTTGTTGTTTATCCTTGCCAACGGGTGTGCAAAGTTCTATCATAATGGTTGTAGTAATTCAAGCGTAACAGAGGAACAAAAAAACATTTTATCAATGAAAAACCAAAATGATTTTAAAACAAAATATCTTAAAACATCAGCAATATTTTAAATATTCCGTGCCCATATTACTTTTATATTTAATTATTCAAATATCTGAAAGTAATCCCGATTATAATATTATGTTTACCTTCTTCAAGACGCCACTTCTCTATCCAATCTGAATACAAAGCGCTAAGCTGGATACATTATGGAGCATCTCAGCAAAATCAACTATAAAATAACGTGAACTTTATTTCTTTAACCTTAAAACGCTTATTCTTTATGTATAACTTCATTGAACTTTGTAAATGTCATCTTGAAAACTCCAACATTAAAAATACTTTTAGTTCAAATGGAGCTCCTTTTAAGTTAAATTTAAGTTCATAAATAGTTTCGGTAACGTTATATTGCTAACGTATTTCTTAACCTTAATCCGAAATGTATATTTTCTTTATTTTCAACACATATCAATTTTAATAATATACGATTTGGGTAACACATTAAATTCCATTTATGATTTTATGATATTGGCAAAGTTATGTTTAATTAAACAAACCTTCTTATTCAAATTTTAATCATACATATATAATTATAAATAGGTTACACCTGACATAGGAGTCAGAAAATCCTGATATTTATAACTATTAAACTTATATAGAAAACATTTACATATATACTGGCGTATATTTCTAGTACTAAAATCGGTAATTCACTAAAAAACAATTGTTAAAAAATAATTTTGAAAAATAATATCAGATCTTATTGATTTACTATCAACTTTTGTATAACTATATAACATATAGCTAAAACAATGCGCTTTTATAAAACAAGAGTTTATTTACTAAAGACATATTTATTTTATTTTATCTATTTAAATAATTTTATTGCATACATGTTAGATAAAAAACAGTAAAGAAAAATATGTATAAAAAAAATAATACCAGCAATGGGCGACCTTATCACTAAAGTGATTTCTACATAGGCGGGTATATGTAATGTATAATAATTATTAATTTTACAATTACTTGAAGTGTAAAATACTATACATAATATAGTATAGTTAATACATTAAGGCGATTATTTTATTTTGTTACATGTTTATGAAGTGGTCACAAATCGCTAAGTTTTTTGAATTGTTTTTATATTCCAAGTTTTTTTGTTTATGTTGAGTTGCGTTTACGTGTTATAAATAAATACATTACATACTCTTAAATACAAATAAATTATTCAAGAAACCACTAGTGAATATAATAAAATAAAATAAAAAAGTAAAAGGCATTAAAATATTCTCCAACTTAAGAAATATTATTGAGCTGAACGTAAGCGAAGCTGTTAAACATTTGGGAGACCTTTCTTTGTGTTTAGTTGTCTCCAGAATACGACGAGATAATTAGCTAAAAATTTTCTCATGTATGTTTGAGCCGAACGCAGATGTTATAGCGAAAACAGATTGAAAAAAAAGTTTAGCCATTCAAAAGTCATCAAGAAAAGAAAAAAGGAGAGGGGTTCAGCTCAACACCCGCCGCGCACGGTTGGCGGATCCTAGTTAAAAACAAAACAAAACTTTAAAAACAGATAGAGCTTTCAAATTAACTGTCGAGAGTCTGAAATTATTTAAAAGAATAACTTTAGTGACTTCTTTAAGGATAAAACTCGTTTCTTCTAAAAGGATTTTTAATGTGGCCGTTTTTCAGTTGGTATATGAAAAATGACAATAAAATTTCTAAAAGGAAATAATTATTAATTTAAGACAATAAAGTTCATAATGACTGTGAAGTACACTTTTCTAAAAATCTTCATACATTATTTGATTCAGCAGTTCTAGAAAATGCTAGGTCTCGGAATATGCGGAGGCAGCGTTCATCTAGAAGAAATCTATAAATATGTATTATCTACTCGACTCTATTCTACTGTCACTGGTCTATGGTCAAAATCTAAGTTGGTCATAGAGTTGAACGTAATCATAAAGACTTATTTTGGTGATAATTTAACAGTTGATTTATATTAAATATATCTTAATAAAAATAAACTTGTATAATTTAATAAAAATTAAAATAAACTTGTCTTAAATCTATTATTTTTAATGGTTAAGTATGTAAGTTAACAATTAACCATCTCTTTGTCTGTCTAACTCGTTGTAACTAAGAGCAAATAAAGTCAATTGAGATGGAAAATGTTGATAATCTATGTATCTGAATATTATACAATATTCAAGAACAATTTATTGAGAAGAGTTTGTGAGTACTGATTTTAAGAAGTACTTGTCTGATTATTCCAGAAATATACTATTTTTTGTGTCAGATGTCAATACATTTTTAGGTATATACATATGTAAAATTATCCATCATTTATATATCATATTATCTATATATGTGAATCACTAATATTATTTACTAATTTACTTAAACAATGGTATTGTAATAGTAGACTTACTCTAAGATAGAGATAAGTCACGAACTTAATCTGTTTGTTTGTTCATCACTTATCTGTCTCTGAGACGAGGATTGAATTTGGTTGATATCTCCCGTCAAATTCTATTCGGTTTTCGAAATTATGTTTACACTTGTTATAGGTATATAACTTGATTTATATATTTTTTTCATTTAATTATAAGCAATTTTTAATGTAGCACCTTACAAAAATGATTAATAAAAAAAAATACCAGGATCAGTTAGTAGACATCATTTTGCTAGAAGGAGATAAAAAAATAACTCCAGTATATAAAATAACAGTCAAAGACAATGTCACATTAAATATTATTTATCATTAATTAGGATTCTAATAAGAGTAATTAAAAATTAACTATAGTTTAAAAACTAAAAACTACGTGAATCGGTAATATTGTTCATTGCGATAAGGGCAATGGAAAAAAATAATAAAATCATTATTATTATCGGTTCCTGATAATTAAACAAAGTTTTGAAGATCAGATATCTAAAAATATTTTCATGTAACCCATCAACACGCAGGGAACTATGTATTTTAAAGGTTTAACTCATCTTAGCAAACAAAAAGTAGGCTATTCTTAATAGTCAGACACCATCATTTACTTAAGTTCTTAAGAAAGTCAGTTAAAATAATATTTTAATAATATTATATCTCATAAGTAAAAAAATGATAACATCTTTTGATGTCCTGAGAAAGTGCTAAAAAAATCCATTCATTTGTTTTCTTTTTCAACTGAAATGTGTTAAAGCAAAAAGCTTAATTTATAATTTATGCAAAGGGAAGCTAAAATAGAATTTAAATTATTTTGTCTTTCAGTTTCTTGTAAATTATGTTTGCCAGCTCTTCAAAGCTGCACGAAACCTTCTTAAATCGTGTGTCTTTATAAAAACAACCATAATATATTACAAGCAGCTTAAAACGAGACGAATTTGTAAATAAAAACATTTATTTCAATTTCACTTAACTTTGTGTTACAGGAATGTCACAAGTATCAAGACAAAGAAAATATTGTTTTACCTTACAAAGCACAGACAGTTATAACAGATTGGGAATATATACTTTTTCTTATCAGTAATCACTCGGTATATTGTTCAAAGGCTTTTTTGACTTCAAGATAACTCCATTTATCGCATATCGAAAAATCCTTTATTTATTTATATATTACAAAAACACAAACTAATTAATTTACTCATTTTATAATAAAATACTAGTTACTTATTTATTCCTATAGGCAAACAGTTCTACCCTTTAATACATATAAATGTACATATACCCAAACTGCAAGCCGTTCGCGTCCTCTCCATCTACTTCGAGTACTACAGACCTCTCTGAACCGAATAATATATAAAGCCTTTCAGAAAAATTAACTTCACGGAGAATATGAACTTTATTCCTTTAAAATAAAAACAATCTTTTAGAACTTTTATTGAAACTTTGCAAATATCAACTGGAAAACGAATACATTGAAAATGCTTTTGAAAGTCCGAGTCTGTTTTTCAGAGAATGTAATGTGGACTACCCATCGTTAATTAATACGTTAAAATATTACTTTTAATAAACATTAATGTAAACATATAGCGCCGCGTCTATTTTTATATTAAAAACTTTTGAAAAAAAGCTGGCCTTAATAAAATATTGGAAAAATAATACTACCTACTAGTACAGCCGGTCTATTTGCTAAAAAAGGTTTGAATTAAATTTGAAATCAATAGGAAATTGATTAGTGCTGTAGTTAGTTACAATAAATAATTAATTGAGTCGAGAAACCGCTTTTATGACCTCATTCAAATGTGTCTTTGTCTTTTTACTAACCCACATACGCCGAGTTTGTTTATCTATAATAACTACTTACAGTTAGAAACACAAACAAAAAACGAAAAGATAATAAGGAAGAAACGGAGATATAACTTTTCTTAATCTTAAAAAGTTTTTAATTCTAAAGAAATATAAATTACTTAGTTGCTTTTTATATTATTAGGACCGATGGAGCTGGCATGTCTTGGTGGAGGTCCTTTCAACTTCATAAATAAACTAAAAATAAATAATGCAAATTTTTTTATTCGCTTAGTAAGAGCGCACAACAAACATTTGAGATATTAGTTAGCAGTTCTTTGTTCACATTCACCGAAGTGAGTAAAGCCGCAGGAAAGACTAATTAATAATGTTATATACACATTACGTTTAAATTCATATGAATATAATCTAATTTCTGATCCTAGTTTTAATAAAATACTCTTTAACACACCACAAGGATAAAAAAATCACTAGAAAAAAAAACATTAAACTATGGATGTTTACTAAATAACGTGGTCTTCTTATCACTAGGTAATCAGTGTGACAAACAGATTACAGAGTGGTGCGTAGTATTCAATTATATATAACTACAAAATATATTTTCATAGTGAAAAAATTGTATCTAATAATAAAACAAATTCTGTTCAATGTTATTCTTCAGTAAACTTAACCTAATAAAAACTAAATTTCGATTTAAATAATGATAAAGGTTTTCCCATTGTTTGAGTGGGCTTTGTATTTAAACCGATGGGAACGAAAAAAAGCCCGTGATTTTAGAAGCATCATGAGCCAGGCGAATATTCGATGTTGTGAACGCTATTGAAGAATAATATATTGAGCGTTTTACCTCTTTTTAGTTAATACAAATAAACGGATCATCATTTGGTAAAGTTTATCGTTGTTTTAACATTTTTTTAAGAATTCTTTATTTAATGTCTTAATGTACCTAATATCTTAAACATTAAATAATAATTCCGATTTCAATCTATTATTATATTTTAATATACTCGTAGATGTACTTTTTGTTACTGTGAAATAGAGGGCCAGAGTCTTAAAGAAGTAAAGAAGCAAATACACAATACACACACAACAATCACGTTTGAGGATAACGTGGCTGCACAAGTTATAGAACTTAATTATTATCATTCGTCTTCAATTTGTATCACGGTTAACTCTGCAAAGGATGTATTGCTAAAAATTTACTTATATTTTAATGAAAGTTTTTGTTTTTTAAATTTTTTTAAATTATTAATAAATATATTTAATACTTATTTTACGATAAACAATTTAGATGCGAAATGGCTTTATATATTAATTATATTGTAATTTTACCTTTTATCTTTATAAAAGGTAAAATTACGTAACTTTTTACGGGTAAAAATATTAAGTTCAATGTGTTTTAATAATTGCAATGGAATTAACAATTTCAGAACTTTACCTTTACCTTTACCTTAATTGCAAACAAATTAAAAATTTCAGAACGTTGTCCAAAATAAGTTAGTTAAAAAAATAATCCGATGAAAATTGTGATTAAAGCTCTTTTTTTCTAGACTTTATCCTCATGAGAGAATCGCAAAGTTCAATAAAATACATAATTATAAAACTAGATCAAATTATATTTTAAAAAACTTCGAAATTCTTTATATTACATTCCAAAAGTTATAATTGGTTTCTCATTAATATATGCACTATGTTTTCACAGATATCGCGGAGTCCTCAATATAATAATCGGTTGATAATCAAACTATTGTAGTAAGATAGTGCTTTAGTTATGTAGATATATTTTTTTCATCATATAGACTAACTCTCAGAGGACTACAATAAAATAGTACTTTAAGTCTATGAAGGTATATTTTACCCATTTAGTACTGACAACTCTCGGAGCACTGAGGTTTATTTTATACCGAACTATTATAGTGTTTTAGATATTGGACGAAATATTTTGACGAACAATCTATTTATAACTTGTTAGATACTTGGGGAATATTATTTTCATTTATACTATCTGATTATATACTGTTAGACATATGTTATACATATTGATTTATTATGTTCAAGCTTAAATTTAGTCACAAATGAATTAGATTATCAATAGATATTTATTATTGAGTTTTCCATAATACGTATATATATTTTACTCATATTTTACGGAAACGAAGTAGACTTGATACATCAATCTTAAAACTCATCTCAATATAGTTTAAAAAATATATGAAAAATATATTCTCATATAATATATATATTTCTTATTTAAATTTGTTTATTCAAAGAATTAAGAAAGCAAGCATATAGTATATCACCTATCTATAAACATTAAATATATTCCGATTCAGGTCATTCATTCAGAAATTACAAAAGCTTTACTGCCCAATTGGGTAAATGACAAAAATGAGAAAAATAGACAAAAGTATTTAAATCTCATCTCAATCTCTGTGACTCATAACAATATAAAAGATATTGAAGTAGTCTCTCAGTTTACGGTCGGTATTTGATCTTCCCCGCAGTGTCATTGTCTTACTTTATTACATTTAAAAGGATGATTATTATTAAGAAAACTTAAATTAAATTAAATTATTATAATTTATTTCTTCAATGTTTCTTAATCAGAATTATTCATCCCAGAAATCGAATATTGGCTAATTTACATCCTGAGATTTACACTTTATATAGTTGGGACTGGACTCACAGACGCCAAAGGTTGAAATATAATATTTCGAAATATCTGATATGTTTAGAATTTACCTATACTGCACCGAATAGTCAATAGCATATTCTCTGAAATATCTTTTTACAATATATTATGTAATATCTTAGAAGGAGGTGCTTTTGGTAGAATAGAATATAATGCAGTAACAATTTATAATATTTAATCAGCCCTATATAGACCTTTATTAGTACCATATACGAGGGAATCCCAGGGAAATAATAAATATCATTAAAAAAGAAGTAGTTTTCCATCCATTAAGGAATATTAGGTCCTTAGATCATAATAAAATCTAAGGTAGGACCTAAGATTGTTTGTGTAATAATATTCTTAAGTTTTTTGATTATATTTTTTATATATATGATAAAATGATAGAATTACACATGCATGTATGTAATTGCTTGCATTAGAGTGAGATATTTTTTTTCATTATTTTTTTGGTCATTGAAATTCTGTGATCGTAAAGTGTAAGCATATAAGCGTATACGTAAACGTATACGTTTGTAGTACAACGTCACACTTATTATTACTTTAAATAGATTTTGGACATTTCTATTAATACACAAAAAACATGTAAATTAGGTAAACCTTATAATAGTAATGATAGGTACATTTTTAATTTAAGTATATCCAGGTTTGAAGGTCATTTAAATCTAATAGATACCAATAAAAAACGAGAATCATAAAAAAATACCTAAAATAAGTCGTATACGAAACGAAATCAAATGTAATTAGACAATTTTAAAACGGGCTAAGAGTAATGGCTGCCCCGTGTTCAATTAATTAATAAGTCGCCAGCTCAGTTCTATATCTTCAGTAAGGTGAAACGGCACATTTCGTATTTTCGCTATGGATGAGGTTTTACCCAGAGCCGTCAATTACAATGGTTGAACAATTGTTAGAAATACGTAATTATATTACGTATAAGCTTTTATCCAAATGTTGTAATTTTATTTTCTTAATATTTTTACCACACTATTATAAGTTTTACTATTATAATGCTATACAGACCTCTTACAAAGACTACCAACTACGCATTCTTACGTCATTAAGTCAGGATGTGGATCCCTCTACTCTGCATTAACAGTTCACCACTCACTCCATAAAATCCCAATATTTGTTTGATGTTTGTACAAGGGGACTACAGACATTATTATTTAAAAACTCTTAATGATTTATATGCTGTTTAATTAACAATAAGGTACATGAGCACCAATATCTAAGTTTGATGTGAAGCATCTTCAGTATCTACATAGTTTTCAAACTACTTTTCTGTAAACAAAAACGAAATATTATAAAGTTTTCGATAGTAAAAAATAATGTTACATATATACTAATATTAAATAATTATTAATAACTTATCGATTCAGTAGTTTTAATGGTTAGCTCTTACAAAGGAATTAGTAAAACCTACCATTATCTACACTTCATATCTTTAAAGTGTAAGTAATTTTATATTTAACTAGTAACACAGTTCTAAGGTGATGATGATACATTGTCAAAGCTTAGATAACATAAATGAATAAACTTTTTCATTCTAAGACAGTTCTTCTAGCAGAGAATCTTCTTCTTCTCGTATCTTGAGAAATTGTTGTGAACTGCTTATGTTTATGCAAAGTATACTAAAATATATAAAAATGGTAAAAATAAGTTTCTAAAAGTAATACAATAATTTCGATAACACAGACCTTCAACATGAGAAATAGTCATTTTATATTTTTATATTTCTCCAAAATCATTATTTTTATTATGATTTTGATCAATACTATGAGACGCTTGAACGGAATTCTTCGTTTTTGCACAGTCAGTAAAATATATATAGCGAGGTAAACATACTTTACATTCTAATTTTACATCAAGATATTCTGTTTAGTCTTTACAAGACAATCCGTCCAGTTTCGACGGTTGTACTACGAAAATTATCTATTTACTCATATATATTGTAAAAATAATATAATATTTGTTTAAGATTTAATTTGTTTACAAATATCTAATATTATTTAGTTATTCCGGATGATTAGTTACGTTACAAACTAATTAATTATTCCGAAACCGCATGCACGGAAGCGTTAATAAATTATTTATTCATTAGGTATAATACTACCTATAAGGAGCGTATTGATGTTACTAACATATTCAATTAACTATATAAAAGACAACATGTACAGTCTATTTCTATACCCTGGCCTCCAACTTGTCTCATTCATGAAAGAGCTTGGATACTTCAAAGTCCATAGCTCGTAAAATTGCAAATTTCGAAATTGTGCAATAAGAGTAGTTACTAGTGAGACCATCGATCTGTAAACGGTTACACCTCACTGGGGTCTAAGTTTGCTTTACCCGGCCATTAACAATTTATAAAAAAAATTTGAAAATATTTTCTTTTCACCGTGTTAATAAATACCATACAATCTTAGAAAAAAAAAGATATCATAGATTACTGAATGAAAGTTACATTAACAAATTACTATAACGTCATTTAAAATATTAGGTAAATAATATAATTCTTATTTTTATAAATAATATTATTCTTATTTTTATAAATTTATTTTTTATGTCACTTACTACATTGAGCCGGCGCGAAAATAATGTTTCTAAATACAAATAATGTGTTTCTAGTATTTATTTGCCAAAACAAAATACAAACAAAATCGTTGCAACCGATATGACGTAGCACACATTATACAAATATTGAAAAATGGCTAAATATATAATAAACAAATTGAAACAAATATATTTCAGAATTAAGCCGATGTCAGTGATAACTATCACCATTTAAGAAATGAGACACCAGAAACACCATGCACTCCCCGATGCGAGACTAGGACGTTATTTTACTTATCTCGTCATATTCGTTACTAAGTTGAGTTAAGTTGTAATATATTGATATTGAAATCACTTTCGACTTTGTATTAAATTAGTAGATTTTTTATTAAGTTGCCAATATTACAAATTAATCTAAAGTGGTATGGTATATGGACGTAGGTATGTTACAAGTTCGTAAGATTGGTTCTTGAATATATAATGGGAGAAAGAAACAGAATTATCCACGTGAAGTTATTTTTTTTTTCAAGCGAAATTTGATGACGAAATGTTTTTATTCTCATGTTTAAGCAAAATTAAATTTGACACGTATTAGTTTAACTTTAAGTAATAACTTTTAATTTTTCTTTTAATACTTCATCATTTTTAATTCTTTGATTTTTTAATGACGGTCGAGCCCTCATGTTAATATAAGAAATAAAGGGTCAGTCTCAAATAAATTCAGTTTTTCAAGTATTAATTTTTGTTGTTATAATTAGTTTAAAAGAAAATAACTTGACTTTTTTTTGGTTTTAAAGACTTTTGCTTTGAGATCTTCTTTGCAGAAATAAGGTCAAGATATTAGTTTTTCTCCTGATAGCTTAAATTACTATTAGAAATGTAAATTATAATTAGCAACTTAGTTAAAATTTGTCAATAGAATTCATAATATTATGTGAAGATTTTACGAACTTCGCAAAGCACAAAAAAGAATATACATTTAAATAATAGTCACTTCTAATATGAAAAATGATTTCGTCTAACTAGGCTTTTAATAACAAAAGAGAAATAGATTCCATTGTAAAATAAAATACTTTGATACAGATTTTATAAACAGATTAATTTGTTTAGTAATAACGAGAAACAGCTAATTAGGTATTACTAATATATTAGCAGCAAATGTGACAAGTTGTTACTGGTATATATAAGTAAATTACATTTTCTTTCAAATCTACACCAAAATCTCTAGATATGAAAATAAAATTTATTGGATTGTGATCCTTTTACACTTTCCTTTTATATATATATATATCGATAGACCTGTTAATACGTTGTGTTTGATACTAAATGATTATAATTAAATACACTTACAATACTGTGACTTTTTATTATAATAGAAAGGTTTTTAAAAACGTACCTAATAAAGTTATGTTTACAGAACTTGAATCAATTTATTTGTATACTAGAAGATGTTTTTCGGGATTGAATTTACCGAGACTAAAATAAGCAACACACCTTAATATTAATTATATTAATTGTCATTATATATGTGCGTGTATTCCTATAGTTATTTTATTTCTATAATCGAATTCTGAAGATAAAGATATTGACTAATATGTATGTACAAGTTGGAAGTTAATCAAGGTATAGAAAACCTTTTAAAAAAGAGTATATATTTTATATACTTATAACTAATTGTATATATATCATCTTGGTCGAAAAAAGTCGCCTTTAAAATATTTATAAAAAATAATTGAAATAGATATAAACAAAATATTTTATTGACAACTGGTGAGTTATACGAATTCACTTGAAGGTATTGAATCGAACAAGCTTGTTGAATGTGAAGTCATATTCATGAATCATAGTTACCACAAACTGAGAACCAATCATAATTCTTCATATTCTAATAGCGAAAGTTCGAAAACATGACAAGTTTGGGAGAGTTTAAAATTTTTTGGGCTTAAGTTATATTTTCCTTGTGAAATATTATGATTAATTGAATTAAATGATTAAACTATCGGTATTTTAATTAGTAGAGTGTTATTGTGTCATTTTGAATGCATACTACAATTTATTTATTCAATAATTCAACTTAGTTTAGTCTAAAATAATTATTAAATATTTCTCTGAATTAAAGAAGCTAGGGTAGATCTTAAGGCAAAACAATTTACCTTTTATAAATTTAGTATTCATCTAATAAATTATGAATACACTTATTACTATTGATTTATAAATTACATAATCGGTACCTCTAATAAGTGAAATTTGTTTTTTATTAAGCAGAGTCTAGATACTATTATATATCCTTTCAAGTTTTCTATTCAAATTTATTTTAAGGATAATAATTAAATTATTTTGTTAATAGAAAAGCCTAAAGGTATAGGGTAATATTTAATACGTTGTTAGTTTAGTTGTTAGTTTAAATAAACGATGACCGAAAAAATATATGGACAAATTTTAATTTAAAATAAATACTTTCTCTGATTCCAGTGAATAGTTTAACGATTGAAGTGTTAAGGCTTTTTTTTTCCAATAGTTTAGCGGTTTATGAATTCTTTGATTAGTTGAATGAATGAGACAACATAGCGGACATATTTAAATAATTATATAGATTATATATTTAAGTAAATATTATTGCAATCAATTCTATAAATCTTTAATAACTATAGTACTGGTATAATTTTTGCCATTTATCACGTAATGAAGGCCACATCTCACGATCGCAATTTTGTGCATAAATTCGATTGATCATTTTTGTCCAGAAGTTAAAATGAATCTTTATTTTTCTTCTATTTTGCAACAGAAATGTCATCCATTTTTTGATATTTCGTGGAAAAAAATATTCATGGTTTTTATTCTTATAGAAAAATTGCCTAAAAATCTGCTTCCTGCGTTCATTTTAAAGTTAGTAAATATTAAATTGACTTCATAATTGTGTTTAGATTTTTCCGGGTTAAAGTTCCCGTATTTTTACGGGTTGGCGGTGCTGACTGACATTAAGAAATTGAAAAAGTTTGGAGAAACGAAGTGTTTGCCGCTCGTAGTAAATATATATAATATACATCATACAAATAAGCTCGAATTTGAGAGCTGTGTAACATAATGGAGCATCGTCGATCGATTACTACCAGTCCACATTACACATACACAATAGTGCCTCCTCATGAAATAGAGAATGGTTCTAAAGGTTGTTTGAAATGGTCTGTAATCATGTTGAATAAACTTAATCATATTTTAAATAAATATGGTATTATATATAAAATACATTTTTTTTTAATAAATTGGTTCTAAAACAATTGTAAATAAAGCGAAGTAAACCTGTATGTAAATTCTCTATATTGTGGAAGATTAATATTATTATTGGCAAATTATTACTTAATTCTAATATCAACATATTTTTGTGACATTTCTTATTCATTGATATTCTATTGAAATTTATTATATTATAATGCTTTGCATGTCTATTGGGGGCGAAACATATGTGATGTAGTTCAAATTTGTTATCTTAATGTACGATGTTTCTTGTAAATAAATGATTAATGTTATACATGATTACATATGATCGTATTTTTCTAAATTTTCTGGTCATGATCATTGAAATTTCAATGAAGAAAACCTTTTTAGTTTCAAAGCGTAAGTCAAACATTGTAAGGATGTTAATAAGGTACCTTTAAAAACTCTAATATTAAGAATTAAGATAAGATTTTTATATATCTCCTTTTGTTTTTAAACAAATGTGACTTATTTAATTAAAATTTTATTAATTACTATGTTCAATTTACCAATAATTATGTTTCGAGAAAAATATTACAAAATTTGAAATAATCGTACAATCTATTTTTTATGTGATGGTATTTCTTAAATGATTTATTTTATTCTAGTATACATATTTGCTTTTTAAAATATTTTTATCTCTAAATCTATTACATTAGTTAAAAGCGAAGAACATAAATTAATTATTATTAATAAACTAAATAATTCCCAGCACCATAGTTGTGGAGACTTACTGAACATGTATGTATTGTAGACGGATCAGTATTGACTACTATATCGGAAAATAGAGTTTAGCAATAGAAAACATTTCAAAAATAACATTAATTGCTACATGTTTAATTAACGCAACAATAATTATTGCAAAAAAAAAATAATCTTTTAAGTGTCACTTATCTACACTTTGTTTTTTATATTCTGTGATTCCATGTAATTAATTGAGTCAATAGATGTTTTTCTTTCAACAAAAGAGAAGGAAGGAATTTCAACTGCTTCCTGATATTATTATTACAGATTAAATAAGAGGAAATTCAATTATCAATCATTACATTCTCAGATATTTTGTTTGATATTTTGTAGCGATGTTTAATCACGAGGCATTTTAATATATTATATGCATATGTCAGCAAACGGTTTTAATTAAATAATTATTAATATGTTATTATATTTTATTAATCTTAATAAAAATATGAAAAATTATTCCTAAAAAATTGAAATAAAATGGTATTGTTAAGAATAATTGTCATTGTTTATACTTTGTAGTCTAAGAATATATTACTTTTGACTTTACTGAAATATGCGTTGCCTATTTGTATACAATTTTCTAAAATCTTATTTACAGAGTAACTCTGTTCTCATACCGACTTTTTAATGACTGAGTCAAATAATTCAGTATTACTTTTTAAATTTACTGTAACACAAAGTGCGATTGTAAATACAAATACTATACATCTCTTATATGATGATGCGATTTCTTCGCAAAATATGCGGAGTCAATCTAGCGGACCGAATCCGCAATGAAGAGATCCACAGAATGGCAGGTAATAGCAAGATGTCACGGTGAGAATGAAGAAGAACGTGCTCAGGTGGTTTGGGCACGTCAAACGAATGGTAAAAAAGATTTATATAGGAAAAGTGAGCGGTAAGAGAGACAGGGGGGCCTCGAGTGACCTTCGAAAACACAGTATCTATGACACTGGAGGAAGGTCACGTAAAAAGCATGACGACCCCCCAGAGGGCATGTATAAAGAGGTTGATGTCTGTGGTCGAGGCGAAAGAGGTATGCAGGGCCGTAGCGTTTGGCACTCCGTCGTCTCTGGCAACACCGCAAGGAATATGGCGCGAAGATAAATAAATATATATAAATACAAAGTGCAGTTCAGACAAACTATGAGAAGAAGACAAAAACTACTAATAAAGGGTGTTTAAATTTGAAGGACCGATGTTGAATGTGAACCACACCTAAACGTTAAGATTTTTTCTGCATTTCTTTTGACATTTCTCAATTTCAGATTAACTCAATTTGAACATTGGAAAGATACACAATCGAGCAACGAATTAAAGTTATTCAGGCTTATTATGAAATTTGAACGCCAAATCAAAATGCATATGCAATGCAATGTGCTAAAATTTTAGCAAACTGGATCTTAAGGAGACGTGAAAATACCAGTGCATGCTCGTTCAACTCGTACTGACGAAAATATTGCTGCTGTTCGCGATAGTGTGGCTGAAGAGCCGTTCACCTCAACTCGTCGTTGGGCCCAACAATTGCACCTCTCACGCTCGTCGTTGATGAACATTATGCATAAAGACTTGCATTTACACGCTTACATGACGCAATTGACTCAAGAACTAAAGCCTGTTGACTATTCCAAACGTCGTCAATTGTCAGAATGTTGGCAAGAAATGGAACAGTGGATGATAAATTTTCGAAGAAAATCATCTTCAGTGGATTCGTCAATAAGCAGAATTGCCGTATGTGATTGACAAAAAAACAATGCACCTACAAAAAGTGACTATTTGGTGCGGTTTATGGGCTGGCGGCATCATCGAGCCGTATTTTTTCGAAAATGAGGCCGGTAAGGCAGTTACTGTGAATGGTGTTGGCTACCGTAAGATGATAACCAACTTTTTATGGCCTGAATTGAAAGATATGGATGTGGACAATACAGGGTTTCAACAGGACGGTGTCTCTTGCCACACACAGCTAATGAAACGCTCTTTTGCGCGAGAAATTCAATGGCCGTGTTATCTCACGTGATGATGTGATTTGACACCGTTGGACTTCTTTCTTTGGGGTTATTTGAAAGAAAAGGTGTACGCCGATAGGCTAGCAACAATTCAAGAGCTAAAGGATGAGATAATTCAGCACATTAACCGCATAGAACCTCAAACATGCCTCAGCGTCATCGAAAATTTGCACCATCGGATGGAGGTGTGCCGCAGAGGTCCTGGCAGCCATTTGGCCGAAATTTTGTTCCTTACATAATTGAATCCTACCATATTGTTATAATAAAAAGAAATGTCTATAATTTCCTATATATTTTGTATTTTATTCAAAATCAACATTAGCCCTTGAAATGTAACCACCCTTTATTAAATAATTACAATTAGAATGAGCCAGTACATTATATAACAATAATCTAAAACCATAATAAATTAAACAACAGCTCTCGTGACCGTAAAATTGAAGTAAATGAATTTACGCATTTCGAATAAATTATATGCACAAATAACGACCCTCTGAAACACGTATTTGTAGTAAAGTTATTAATTCACACGTTATTACTGATTGTGAATGAAAATGGATTTCGCGTCGGTATCGCAATTCGATATTTCTCTCTATTTCATGTTGGTCTTTGTTTTGCGGCGATCATTGTCTACTTAAATGCAATTTGTTATTATTATATCATTTTGTGCGAATATTACGACGAACGAATACAAGAATTTAATATTATTACAAAATTTTCAGAAAGTAATTAACTGTCAAGAAAGGGAAAGAATCTGAAGTCAGATATTTTAATTTTCTTTTCATATATTTGAATTGAAGTTACGCTAATATAAAAAAAAAAATAAAAAATTTACAAATCAATCATAAGACACTATTGATCTTTAATAGCGAGAACATTTAATAACAGTCGTAATACTTGCAATCATACAAATGTTTATTCAAATATAAACAAAAATCTGGTCTAACCTGATGAGATTTGTTTCTATAAATCTAATAAGAAAACCTAATAAGTTAAACTTACAATTGTGGACACTAGCATATTAGCGGTAATAACTGAATTGTATTTTTGTTTACTTGACGAAGTCTGTTTGGTTGTCAGGTAATTATGTATATTGTGGTTCTATTGTTATAACAATAATTAAACCCGTAGCAGCTTTGATACAAACAAGAAGAGATTTAACAAAGTTTTGTAAATATTAAACATAGAATCACTATAAGTCTATCTTTATATTTATAAATTTACATTAAATTTATTGTAATGATAAAATAGTGTTGATAAAAATGTAATATTTGATTAATATATACAATATAAAAAGTATTAAAACACATAGACATAGTCTATAGTAGTAATGCGTTAAGTAAAATAAAGTAATACCAAACTCCGAGGGAGTCTAAAACTGAAACTATTCGCTTTCGAAAAGTAGAAAATAAAAAAATGTTTTAAAATAAACTTACAGTTCCCAATGAACTCGTATGTGCTTAGTTCGAAGTTCGACTGAGTAGCGATTAGTTTCCAGGGCAGTTCATTTAAAGGGAAACTGTAAATTTTAATTTTTCTCCTTTCCTGATTTAAATATGTTATAATAATTTCTGGTTAATATTATCTCTTAATTAAATGTTAATAATTTAATATAAATTCATAAAATGCCTTTTTGTAATAAACGAATTAAAACTATTTTTTAGGCTGGCGCTCAGTTGTAGTAGACTACTTGTATCTGTGCTGACTCTACCGGGAGAGTCAATAACCGATTTCGTTCATGATCTTTAAAAAAAATATTAAAAATAGAATTTGGCATTAAGACATATTAACCATACTAATATTGTACAGTTATTGAGCGTTATTTCGATAAAAAATTTACACTAACATACACAAATTATAAAAAACATGTCGTTTGGACATAATATAACTATGAACATAAAGTAAGTCCTAAAAATCTTGCACTTTATAATCTATCTCCCCGTGCGCTGCCGGTGTAGTCGTTAAAGCTACTTAAAGATAATATAGTGTAGATTTTTTTTAAATAATTATAAATAAAACTTCCCTATATCCCTATTGATTTGTAGACATTAAATTGATTTTTGACAATAAAATTGGAAATCAAAACAAATTCTTCATGAACAAACAGTTTCACAAAATTATTTTTTTTTAAAAGATTTTATTTACTTTTTACACTTAGCAGATTAAACAAATGTTTTAGGGTACGGTAGTACGGTTTAGTGTGCGCACGTGTGGGAAAAAAGTTGTAACTTTCCACTCAAAAGCTAATGTTTTAATATAATAATAACAAGAGTGAATATTTACAAATGTGCATACATAATTATTTAATTCAGAAAGGAATTTTTACATCGGATCAGTGCAAAAGAAGACATATAATTGGTATTGTGGTAAAGTATATTAGAAAACTTAAATAAAATTAAAATTTAATATGCTCAAAATAATGGGTCTCAACTTTATATTACTACAATATTATATCAGTAAATGTCAAGTGCAAACCGATACAGTTAATGTATGGTAATGTTTTTTTTATATCATAAAGAATTGGAAGTATTTGATTTTTTATAATACACACACACATACAATAAATATTTATACTATAGATTGACAAAGGAGTATAAATAATTGATATACAATCGCTAAAACGAAACCAACTGTAATTAGAACATTTAAAACGGGCTAAGAGTAATGGCTGCCCCGTGTTCAATTAATTAATAAGTCGCTAGCTCAGGTCTATAATTCTCACAGAGTGAATCGGCGTGTATGTTATGCATCTTTTATAAAGGCATTAGACCGAACTGCGTGGTTTGTCTATTTAATATTATTTATATTTTTATATCTAAGCATTATTTTTTCACATCCTATAGTTTGTATATGCTAGAGTTTTCGTAATATAAAGACACGTAGAGTTACAACCATGGACCCAAGTTTTCAATGTGATTCCTAAGTAAGAAAATCCGTTAAACTGATCGTAAAAGTAAAATTATAATGTTGACTATAGGGAAGCTAATATTAAATTTACTAACAAATCTGTAGTAGTCATATTTCCTCTAGATACGTGTTAAAAACATTGTAGACGAAATCGTGAACATGAGATATTAAATAATAAATGCTATATCGGAAAAACCATCTTAGGCATTTGTAACGGGGAAATCATGAGAGATTAGAATAATTTTAGGAATGAGTAAACTTTTTATTATCTAAATACTGTTAGTTATATTTCTCGTTGATGTCAAAATAATATATTAACACAATACTATTAAGTTTTATAAAATTATGAAATTGAAACGATATTATCCGTGTAAAGCTAAGATATTAATAAAAAGAGGCTGTTCGTATCGAGAAGGCTGAAAAGTCTGCTGACTTTGTCTTTAATTATTTTCAGTTAAAACACTTCTTCGCTTCTCTTCAAAAAAGAATATTGTCCAAGAGATGCATTGTTCTTCGTGTAACCAAAGTCAAACTAGCAGCCTTTTGATAAAAGCAACTTCTTTTATTTCATTTTCATTTAAGTTATATTTAAAATAATGAAATTAAAGTAATGAAAAAGTCTTAAAAAAATCTTAAAATATTAAATTAAAATCAATTTCTCGAGCGCTAGTCTTAAAACTTTATTCAGTATTGGCCTTTACAACTTCCTGTAACTTTGTAGGAAATTAAAATGTAACCGTTAAATAACTCTCAATATTAGTATTAAGTTATAAGATAAAACAACGTCTCTATACAGTACTTAATTGTATTTTTAACGTAATTTAATTAACGTTTTTTTTTTTTATACTGTCTACTTGACTACATTCCACCTGATGGAAAGTGGAAATGTAGTCATAGGTGGTAAGGCGTATTAACCTAATAACCTATTCACTCTCCTCTTGAAGACACCCACTTTGTATGTGGACGGAAATACCGACGCAGGCAAGCTATTCCAGTCCTTCGCTGTACGCATTAAAAAAGACGAAGCAAAGCGCTTCGTTCGGACAGGAGGAATGTCCATAACGTAAGGATGGATATCCGCCGTGCGTCGGAACGTCCTGTGATGAAAGGGGGACGGAGGAATTAAATCGTGTAATTCCTGCGCACACTCACCAAAGTGTATCCTATAGAATACTGAGAGACTAGCAATTCTACGCCTGTGTTCAAGGCTGTGGAGGTTGGTTTCAACCAATTCAGGGTCACCTATAAGCCTCTTTGCTCGCCTCTCAATTGAGTCCAGAACCGCAAGATGAGACTTTGCGGCACCAGCGAATATATGCCCACAGTACTCCACACATGACCGGATCTGTGCTTTGTATAATACAAGAAGCTGTCCCGGTGTAAAGTACTGACGGACCTTCGCAAGAACGGCAAGCTTTCCCGCAGCTACTCTTGCTCTGGACTCAATACACCGACCAAAGTTGAGGTTCGAGGAAATCTCTAAGCCTAACGACTGAAGCCGGTCACTGTATTCCAAAGATACACTCTGGAAAGTAGGAGCCAAGGTGAAAGGGCTCCTTTTGGCGGTGAACAGACACGTCTGCGTTTTGGTGGCGTTGAATTTGACAAGATTGGCATTGTCCCATGCGGAAACTGCCTGAAGTTTGTCATTCAAACGTTGCATCATGGCTTCTCTTTCAGACTGTACTTGATCTCTACTAGCCCGACTACTCGGCAGGTATCTTTCTACAACTGTGCTGTCGTCTGCATACCCATAGATAGTTGCAGAAAGAACGGACCCCTGAGGCACTCCGGCATTTATTGTCAAAGGTTCCGAGGAACACCCGTCGACAACTACTCGGAGAGATCTTTGGTTCAGAAAGTCCGTTACCCAGCCGATCAGACCAGGAGATATGCCGTATGCTGAAAGCTTGCTTATAAGGCTCGCATGCCAGACCCTGTCAAATGCCTTCGAGACGTCAAGAGAGACGGCGACCGCTTCTCCGTTCTTCTCGAAGGCCTCGCCTAAAATGTGCGTAGCGTACAATAGAAGGTCCCCAGTGGACCTATTTCGGCGAAACCCGTACTGTCGGTCACTGAGAAGATCGTTACCTTCAAGGTACGCTAAAAGGCGCGAGTTGAATACACGCTCCATAATCTTGCAGAGTATGGAGGTGATTGAAATCGGTCTATAATTGGCAGGATCGACACGGCTGCCTTTTTTGGGCACTGGTTGCACGTTAGCAAGCTTCCAAGATTTCGGCACTATTCCAGACTTGAAAGAGAGGCGATACAGACGTGTCAATACAGGAGACAACTCAGCTGCGCATGTCTTGAGCAGAATGGCTGGTATTCCATCAGGACCACTGGCTTTATACACATCAAGGCGACACAATGCTCTCCATACCTCTTTGTTAGTGATGCGGATTTCAGGCATCGAAATACCGCAGTGAGGAAGATGTGCTGGAGAAGCATTGCCAGTGTCTAGATGTGAATTATCAGCGAAAAGAGAAGCAAATACATTCGCTTTCTCTGTCGCTGTATGGGCCAGAGATCCATCCGGCTTCAGCAGAGCAGGTAGTGTGGGTTGGCAGAAGTTCGACTATATCACTTTGGCAAGAGACCAGAAAGCTCGACTGCCAGTAGGTCTGACAGAGAGCTTTTCGCCATTCTTAGCGATACGATCGCGACGAGCCTTCCGTAATGCCTTTTTATAGGACTTGGCAGCTTGGTTAAAGGCTCTTTTCTTTAAACTTACATCCGGAGCTTTGCGGCTTCGAGCATCAGCCCAAATGAGGTATGCCGAATGTTTTCGGTCTTCAGCATGACCGCATTCGGCATTAAACCATGGGCGAGCTTTGCCACCGATGGGTACGTCAGCAAAAGGAATGAACTACTCCATTGCCTGATGTACCACATCGATTATAGCATCCGCGCAACTCGACGGATCCAAAGAAGAGAAGCAGACCTGCCGCCAAGGATAAGACGCAAAGAAGTGCCGCATCTCATCCCAATCTGCTGACTTGTATTTCCATACTCGCCTAACACTATGTGGTTCAGAAGCTGGTGGGGAATATGTAAATACAGATTTCACCAAACAGTGATCGGAGGTTCCCAAGGGGGAGGTGACCTCTACACGATACCTGTCCGGATCAGTTGTCAGCAAAAGGTTCAGGCAATTGGCTGTATGGCCTACTACATCTGGTACCCTCGTCGCTTGCCTCACCAGCTGAAAGAGGTCGAAGGACAACGCAAAGTTCCGCGCTTCTCTTCCAGCATGGTCGGTCTTCTGGTACGGGAACAGCCAGTCCTGATGACAGGCATTAAAGTCCCCCAGAAAGACGAGCTGCACTGAAGGGTACTGATGCAGAGCCATATTAGCAGCCTCACCGAGATACTCAAATAATCTAGTTGTCTCCTGATCACCGCTGTGCGAACGGTAGACACAGGAATACAGGATTTTTTCGTTTCCTGTGTCTACTAAAATCCATAAGGAAGAAAACGTGGGGTCTTCAAGGTGACGGAGACGCTGGGTACAGAGGTCGTTCCGTGCGTACACACAGACCCCGGCACGTGAGCGAAAGTTGTTCTCTAACGAATAACCGGGATGATCCAGGTACGCAGCGCTCAAAGGACATTGTATCTGCGTCTCCGTCAAAAAGAGCAAGTGCGGTTGCTCTGTCTCCAGGTGGTGGTGGACATGTAAGAGATTAGAGTGCAAACCCCTGATGTTAGTGAGGTGCACTTTAAATGAGGAGGAGTGCAACCGCTGTGAAAACTTGATCTTCTTATTGGACCTTTTCATAAAAAAAAATAAAAATAAAAGAGTGAATAGGATGAGAAATGGCAGTTGAACGAGGCGGTACGTATCAAACCCGGCGCCGAAATTGGTGTTGTCATGCCACTGGGAAGCTAGTCAGGAGACTGCGGGGACGCCCGAACCGCCATCGGGCCTCCTCGTCTGGTCGCCAACCAGCACGATGGAGCCACCCTGGGATTTTACGCAGCTGGCAGGGCAGCCTTTCGTGGGTGGCTGACCCACTAATTGGGCCCCCAACTATCTGCGGGCGGCCATAGTCGCCCTCGCCTTCTTTGCCTACCTCTGCCCTAATGATTATGTTTGTAGCATCTCAACCCCACCAACCCTCCGGTTATAAAGGTTGAGCCGCTATACATGTGGTCCAGGTTTACCCCGGTCACATGGATCCTTGTTACGGCAGATCTGACCCCCGAAGTCATCCGACAACGGCACTATTAAGCCTAGTAAGCTCGCAAGGCTATCGGTCATAGACAAGTCCAATCGCGACCACCCTGCTACCTTTTTTCCATGAAAGGTTCCGGAGCTGTAATGCTCGCTCACTTCCCGTGTGATTTCTCACACTAGCAATAACTTGCTGAGATCGTCAGAGAGGCCAACTACCAGTTTCCTAGCTGGTGCCGGAGCTGTATTGCACGCTCACTTCCCGTGTGATTTCTCACACTAGCAATATCTTGCTGAGATCGTCAGAGAGGCTAACTACCAGTTCCCAGCTGGTGCCGGAGCTGTGGGCTCGCTCACTTCCCGACAGGCGATCGGGTCGCAAGTCTACCCTATACTACAGTCGGGTGACCGGATAGATGCTAGCTCATCCATCTAACCTCTAAGCAGGAGGCTACCCGAACTGCAGTGACCCCCGAAGGGATCTCTGCTTATGGACCGTTCCAAGCCCCGAAGAAAAAGACCGCAGCAGCCCTTCGCCTTAGGCAGGTCAATTACTTCTCGCTGCGCACGAGACCAGCGAGCCCCCGACAACTGTGGGAACCCAGACGAACAGCGCCGAATCTCTACAGCTAACCACATTACCACTACGAATCCAACACCAAAACCGGTAACCCGGCAGTTTACACGCGCAAGCGCATGCATCGCTGCCGGAGGGCTTAGGTACCGGGGTCCCGTAGTACCCTGATCTTAGCAGCTGACCCGTAGTTCAGCTGCAAACTATCTACCGCCGGGTGTCTCAGTAGATAGGGAAGCGGAAAGCCGTTGCTTCGGATCCCGCTACCCTCCTCGACTAGGCACCCGACACAACAAGCACCAACTCAACGCCAAACCGGTTCGCCAACGCAACGCAACTGTTCAGACCCATTTCCCATATATACGGCTTCATCGCACAACGTGCCGGAACACTACTAGGTCGCTTTGCGGCACGACTTTGTTCGATGGGTGGTAACCTTGCCGGCGACCCGATGTTATGGTCTACCATACGTGATGTAGTTGCGATAATATGTACATAAAATAGTGACATACAAACAGAAGACAAACGAACATTTTATAATAATTATAGTTTTAATGAATTTTGACACTAACATGATTAATTAGAGTTGCCAATGTATCATGTTTTCATATCTCTGACAAAGACGACCGCATGAGGAAATGTTCTCCCAATATACTGCTACAGAAAAATAAATTCTATTGGTACTGTAGTTTTGTAGTAGTACTGTACTGGTCTACTGTTATATTTATAGCTTTTAATAATAATTGTAATTTTAATGTCTATAACTAAACTGTTGATTCAATCTTTACTCTATTCCTAACGCCTGGAGCTGATTTAAGATGCGTTTATGAGATTATCTTACGGTAACATTGAAAAATGTACAAATCTTTCAATTAGGAATAAATTTATTAGAAATAATTTCTATTTTCCTTGCACTCTTGGTGATGTCATGTGCATACAATAGTAAGACTTCATAATAATAACAGGTAATTGTTCAGATGGTAATCATACGAATAGATCATTTATATTTTGAACCCTTTGATTTATAGCATTTACAAACTAATCTAATGTTATGTTGACAAAATTTTAAATACAATATTAATTAATAGATAAATTGTACTACTAAATAGAGACGTATATGACAAGACAGTTATTTATAAAACAACGAAAGTTAACTTTTAATTTCTAATAATATAAAAAATAAGTCGACTGAAACTACGAATATAATTTTTAATACTTCAAATTTACTTTACAGCTGTGATTGAGATAATTTCTATGCAAAGTGTGTTCTCATCTTTTTTCCTCATCTCTCTACTTGACAGTACTTTCACGTACACTTAAATAAAAGCGTCGCATTTCAGTTCATTTCAGTTGCACAATCTTCCCATCTACATACGTTAAGAGAAAGCGTTCTATCCCTTTCTAGCTACAAAAATATTATACGACCTCTCTTTCATTGAGTCACTCAGATGAAACTAATTTTAAAACTGCGATTTCAAACGGTAAAAGGTTTGGAGAAGACACTTATAAGTTGACTCGTAAAATAAACTTTATACGACTGCATTAAAGTACAAAGTACAAAATTTATTGAAGAATATTCATTCTTTAATTATTATTATAGAAGACATTTTGGTCTCGAGAGTTATATATTTTTACACCTGTAATTGTCAGTAACTATATATCTACGTTTCCCAGAAGATTTAAATTGCAGATAAGTTATTTAATCGAAATAAGCTATAAGTTGCAGTTTTAATTTTGTCGACTGACAGTCGATTGATAAAATTGGAAGTTGTGTTTAAAATTATTCACATTTCAAATATGTGAATCCAATTGTCAATTTCTTTCCAATTCTTCTATCATAAGTCGTTTCAGTAGAAGCTTGCTTTTTGCTTTTTTCATGCCTTCTTCTTCTTTTATAACCACCCACATTTATAATAACGATTCTTTTCATTACAGTCTTCTGTCCATATCATTCCCTAAAATTCTTTTACCGTACTGTAATACTCTTACTTGTCATAAATCACTTCCATCTCAGTATGTCAGTCACATTTCATCAGTATGCACTTGCTTTTCATGTATTAGTTCATTACACGTTACGTCGTATTACTGTTAACACATTTCCAGTCTAAGGTAACAACCTAAATATCTAATCGTTCCCGTGATCTGCCTACATTTCATTCTTTCGTCGTTTTAAGTAAAGAGGAGCATGTTATCAATTATTATCATTATATTAAATTTTTCGCTCTCTGTTTTACATTTTGGTTGATTTTGAACTTTTCAAGCTTTTCATTAAGATGAATAATTTAAAACGACGATATTGAAAGAAAGTCGTAGCTTTTATATTATGAAATTACTAATTGTTTAGATAAGTCTAAAAACCATAGATCATTATAAAAAAGTTGAATTACATTGAAAAACATTTCTTCATAGTATTAATAATGTTCTAATGAAAAACTAAGACTGTAACAAATTCGACTTATATCATGAATGGTTCTGTCTGTCAACCTTAAATACATTAATAAAAATTATTACGAAATAAAAAAAAAGATGTTCTATATTCAAAATGTTATAAAATTGTTATAAAAACGCTACACAATACATATCATATAATGTGCAAAGCATTTGTTTAAAAAAGGTTAAAGAGTCGTCTGATGTCGCGGAAGTTATGGATGACATAACTTGCTCGTTTTGGAGAAAAGGAAATGTAGGTGGATGTCAGTTTTTTTGTTATTTTTCTTCAACGTTAACGTTATCTCGGTTATAGAGTTTAAGATGCAACCAAAATGTTAGTGAAAAAGCAGTTATGCCAAATGCTGTTATATTTATTTATATATTTAATACTACAATGTACAAATGTACAAAAGCCGGGTTTGATGCTACAAAGGCATTCTTTAGCTCAGGAAGTAATGGAGAGTGGGTATGTAGGTGTGCAAAAACAGAAAATATATATAGTAAATAAATATTAATAATAATTTAACTGAGAAAATAATAATACATCGAACTATACTTTTTAAAGAACATAACTAAAAGAACAAAATAAATAATATATGGACGTTAACTCAGAACTGAATTGTGAAAAAATTTTCTAAAACTTCTATTACGATCTAATTTTCTGCACGACTGTACGTTTTCTAGATAAATTCTATGTAAATTCGTTCAAAGGCACTCGCTTATTTTTACTTACTTTTCAGCTATCAGTTTGTCTTGTATTATTAATAATTATATTTCAGTAGGTGTAATATTGTTTCTATTTTTAAACAAATCAATTCGTAATCCCTAGGTAATGTTCTCTTTGATTTAATAAACATCTTTAATCTACAAAAAGCATTATAAGGAAAATACTTATACTGCAATTCGTTCGGTCAATAAAAGCCGTACCACAACTGATTTCTTTGATTACGTTTACAAAACTATTATTTTCTAAACTACTATTTTCTAAAACAAGGGTTTATTTATCTTCATAAATACGAGAATTTACATAAATCAAACTAAAGCATATGTTTTTAGTTAATATATAGTATGTATTCAATATAATAAATATTTTATTTTATCAGTTACTTCAAGTGTAAAATAATCGCCTTAATATATTGACTGTATACTTCAGTCAAGTCATTTTGTTATATATATCTGTTTTTTTTTATGGTTCTTATATTACAAGTTTTGTTGCTTATGTTGCGTTGCGTTTACGTGTTATAAATACAGTTAAATATTGATAATATCGTTCTATAGCTCTTAAATATAAACAAATTAGTCAAGAAACCACTTGGCTCTCGAATCATTCTAACAGATCCTGACTTGGTGGCAATGGGACAATCTCAGTGTATTCTTTAAAATAAGTTATAATATTAAAAGTTATAATTTACAAAAAAATAAATTTGCATAAACTGGTTTTATATACAATATGAACATAGTATAATAAAATGAAAAGGAAAAAGGCATTCAAACATTCCCCAACTTAAGGAAAATTATTAAAAATAAACAAAAAGAGCTTTCAAATTAACCGAAATCATTTACAAGGATAACTTCAGTAACTTCTTTGAGGATAAAACTTATTTCTTCTAACAGGATTTTTAATGTGACCGTTTTCTAGTTGGTATATGAAAAATACCAATAAAAGTTCTGAACGAGCGACTTTCATCTAGAAGAGTAGATAAATATGTATTATCTACTCAACTCTATTGTGCCGGTGACAACGCTATGGTCTAAATCAAAGTTGGTTATCAAGTTGACCGTAACCTTAAAGATTTATATGATGATAATTTTACTACTGGGGATTTATATTAACTACATCTTAACATTTAATATTATTAAAAACATGTTTATATGTGTACATGTCTGAAACATTAGTACATTTTTTAAGAAACTAACCTACCACCATATAGGTTATTGAAACTTATACTTTCTGGAAATATTTAATTCAATTCCACAAGTTATATTTTAAAGATATGACATTGAAATATAAATGTTATTTTACACGTGTATGAAAACAATGAAAACGAATACGGGGAGGATTCAATGTTAAATTGTTACTGTCATATTCCATTCACTAAAGCAGCTATGCATATACATATATGTATATGTATAAATATATATTTGAGACAATAACTAAATTTCTCCATCATTATCTAAAAAGATATAGATTTTTTTTATTTATATCGTAGATTACTGTAAATTGTCAATGGTTTGAACAATCCTTCATTATTATTTTTTTAAAGTAATTATTGGATCAACAAGAAGAAGATATTTCAAACTTTTTAGACAGGTGTAAGTTTTAAAATTCAAGACGCTTTAAAATATAATTATTGAACTTGATTTTACTCAGAAATAACGTTAAGGTACGTAGCGTAGCTCTAACACTGTATTGAAGGTAAAAAAACTCAGACTTAATAATTGGATTAAACACAAAAAACAGTTTACAGGACCATAAATAGCTAAAATCTAAATTGAAATGAAAATATGTGGAAGTTAACTCTAAACTTCTATTACGATCTAATTTTCTGCACCACTGTACGTTTTCTAGATAACTTCCATGTAGACGGCTTTCTGAAAGACTCACTTATTTTTACTCCCTTCCCTCTTCGTCAGTACCCGCACGTACCACTTATATTAACTCGACGTATTTCAGTTTCACTTCAACTTCCCTTCAACATACGACTTAAGAATAATTTGTATCTTTTTGACATCATAAATCCTATTTATCATTCAAATTTATAAAAGTAATCTTAAGTTTTTATATAATAAGGAACATATTTCTTTAAATACGAACTATATTTTTTTATTATGTGGATATGTTAGAGCTAAGTACTCTTACACTTGTAGCTTGCAGATCTTCACGACATGTTTCGATTAGATTTCTGTCTTTGTGTACATTTATTTATAGAGCACCTAATTACCAGTAAAAATTAAATTAGATAGTTACAAATTCTTTGCTATACCTTGATAAAATTTTTATCTAAATATTGAGAATAGTTCTAATTGTAAAAAAAATGTATAAGAATACATAATTTACATAATAATAAAAAACATGTATCTATAAATATATAAAAGCGATGACTTAGTCATATAATTTCTTTCTTACTTTTTTTCCAAACAATGTCTATTCTTTTTAATGCTTAAGTGGGTAAATTATTCATTAACTGTCAATGAGTGTGTTTAACTCTAATTTAAAGTAAATTGAGGTGAAAAACTTTTGATAATCTATGTATCTAAAGATAATATACTTTTCAAGACTTAATTTTCAGATTTTTTCGTTCCTATAAATTTGTATTCGGTAGTCAGCATTGTGTTTAATTTTCTTATAAATATAATTTATAAGTATATCACTTGATTTATATTTTATTTTATTTTAATTAATTATGAGCAAAACCAATTTTAAGTATTCTAGCATCTATATCTATTCTAGCATGATATAACTGATTACTAAAAAAATACTTGTACGAGGAATGTTTATTAACCATCTTTATAAGGCTTTCTGCAAGATGATATTATAAAAATATTCCAATATAAAAAATAACTATCACACACAATTTTATATTATATAGATAAGTAACAGTGTAATAAAAAAATTATTATAGTTAAAAAAATCTACATACTACACGAATCGTTGATCTTGATCAGTCTGATAACAACAATGGGATAAAATTAATAAAATGATAAATTATCATCATCCTTGATAATTTATCAAATTTTTCACAATTTAATTAGACCACTTAGAATGGGTAGAATGACAAGTTTCAAAGATTACGTTATACAAACAAAGTAATAAAAGTCTGGTAAAAACAAAAAAAAATAATGCCAAACTTATATTGCATTGCAAAAACCGGACTGACAATTTCACACTTTAATATCCTTATCACATTCAAATCAATCTTAAGTTGATGATCCAATGTAAGTAAAGAACTATACATTGAATTATTATCTTAAAGTAAATTATTTATTCCAACACTTAGATTATTCGTATGTATTTTGTCGTTACTCTCTGGCGTAGCTGACCCTGAGTGAATGATTGATTTTGTATTAACGGATGTGATCCCCATATATTTAGTTATACACAAAGCCAAGGTTCATGGGGTAAATCACAAGGGCTCTCCCGGATTTTCTCGGCGAATCAAAAATCTTTGTAAACTTCAAAACAAAGAGCTTAATTTATATTTTATCCAAAGGGAAGCTGATTTAGAATTTAAATTATGTTGTATTTAAGTTTCTTGTAAATTATGTTTACCAGCTCTTTAAAGTTGTATGGCAAATTCTTAGATCAAAAGGTTTTATTAAATCTAAAATATTTTAAAAATAACCATAACATTTTACAGCAACGTAAAACGAGGCGAATTATTTCACATAATTTTTTTTATATCTATTTCATTCTTGTATTATAAAAATATAGCGACAACAATATCAGGGAAATTAAATTATTGTTTTACCTTACAAATTTTAGATAGCTAAAGCTGTTTAACAATAAATACTTATTCTAATCAGTAATCCATTTATAGGTTATCGGAATACCCTTGGTTTAATCACTTATTACCTTTCTTTCTCAAAATACATATATGCATCTTATCCAACAATACTACTGTTTAATACATACACATGTATATATATCCAAACTGCAAGCCGTACGTCTATTACGAGCAACAAACCTTTCAGAAAATTAACTTCACGGAAAATATAAACTTTATTCCTTTAAAATAAAAACTACTTTGTTTTAGAACTTTATTGAATCTTTGCTAATAACAACTTGAAACTACCACATTAAAAATCCTTTTAGAAGAGTCTCTACTTTTTTCAGAGAATTATATAATAAAGTTGTTTTGGTACATACTTTCTAAAGAAAGTGTTTTTTTTTTCTGATATCTGCTTGATATATTTTAATAATATTTCATTGTTGTAACAATAAAAGTAAGGCAGAATGAAATCTATGCTTACAGTAACTTTGTATGTATGTATATAAAAACGTAAGTTACATTTACATTATTAGAAATAAAAACAATGCTTGTTTGCGAATGACAAATACTTTGCTGGTTAACATATTAATTAGTATTTACCATTCATCAATTCAGTACTACAAAAATCTTAGATTTTCCAACATTTTATTCGGACTATCCATCGTTAATTGATATGTTCAAAATATTACATTTAATACATATTCACGTAATTATTTAGCGCCTTGTCTGACTGTAAAAAAGTGGTGGAAGAAAGGTGAACTAATTTATTTATTTATTTTTTGTGGAAAAACAATACTACCTATTAGTACAGTCTTGTCTATTTGATACAAAAAACACTGACTTAAATATTATATTTCCTATTTTTCACCTCGTCAAAATTTGTAGGCACTTGGACATATGCTAAGTGTAAGATAAATCTTAAATATAACATTTCTGCTTGTTCTATTTAGTCATACCTTTTCTTGTTCTATTTAGCATACATATACTAGAGACAGCTTAAAGATAATACGTCGATATACGACGACTGTGACGTCACATAGAGACAAAAAATGCACTGATGAGCTTTTTATATTATATAAACATAAGTAGCAGGACTTCATCTGTTTTGACGCTTATACTGTAATTATGTTCAATTTTGATTCAGGGATTTTTTGATATAATAATAATTTATTTACCGAACTTGAATAAACCACTGATATAAGATAAACCACTTATATTAACAGTGCATTTTAATTTCCTTAACTACTCGTATTTTCATAAGGTAGCATACAAGTGGGATCCGCCCTTTTTGCTCGAATTGTAACGTCACGTGCAGGAAAAACACAAAATCAATGTTAGTTTCGAAAGCAATACTTTGCAAGCACGAGATGCCGTCTCTAGATTGTGGAGGCTCGAAAGAGCATAACTATAATATTATTTATAAGTCTGACACTGGTATTGAAATGGCTTTAAAAATATACAAATTTAGATATTTCTAAATTAATTCTGTCACCTTACCTCGTCTCACTCATGACAGAACTTCAACAAATGTCTAAAGTCTATAAGTTGAAAGCAGCTGCATGTTGGATCCGATTACTTACTGCGGAGTTCGCAGCTCGCCCATCAATATGTAAGTTTTAACTAACTGCAGAAAAGTTAGGTCTTATCTATGGGTAACCTTTTAGAAATAATTTTAACGTATTTATTTGATGTAACTAAAATATTAGATATGGTTACTGAAGATATATTACAAATAATATAATTAATTTTAAATGTATAAAAGTAAGTCGTTTAAAGCAAAAAGTTTTGCAACTTTTCCTTGGATGCTGCTATTACGAAAGTGCAAACGATGAAATGAAATAAAAGGAAGGCAACCCAGGAAGAGTCAATTTGGAGATGGAGGCTGGAGGTCAATTTGGAGGAGGAGGAGGATGGAGGAGTATGAAGTGAAATCCGTAAATAACATCGAACGTGGTGAATTCGGTGTTCTTTTGGACATCATTTTAAAATAGGGTTTACTCCTTAACATAAATAACTTTAAAAAAATGAACACTATATAAAACATTCTATATATTCGTGTAACATATAAAATAAAAAAATCGTACATTTCACTGAGGAAGCGTTCCGTCTGATTTTTCAAATCGGAAATATATGAATTCATCCAAATCATATTTAAAAGCTAATTTTATTACTTAAACCTTTTGGAATATAAAATGTAAAATTTAAGGATCTTATATTTTATTTTAATTATATCACATACAAATACAATGTTATTTAATAACGACATTTAAGGTAAACGTCAACAACAAAATGTAACAAACTCATCACAACCCATTTTGTTCTGCACGTTTTCATATAAATATAAATATTTTATTTTCATATACGCAATAAATAGCGTGTTCTCAAGTAAATAATTCAGGATTCAGTTTTGGAGTCAGCGGATTTGCTATAAATTTTTTATTCTATTTATGTTCTATTTTATTGTTATTTCTGTACTACCACTAACTGTAAACACGATTTCGTTCGCGCGGAATTGTTTTTTAAAATAAAAGTAGTTACTCTTTATTACATCACCTATCCGCCAGGAAAAGTTAATTGTCCTGTTAAAGTCGTTCCAGCCTTTTTAATTACACCATTAACTGGAACACGCAGCAAACCAGAGAAAAATTTTAAAATTGTTTTTATGGAAGTACCGTTTACATATATATATATATATATATATATATATATATATATATATATGCGCTTAGTAAAAAGCTGTTAATTTGGCATTACAAACAGACACGTCACATTTATTTATATATAAAACAATGTGTAGCATCATCGCAAAACGTTATGTACTATCAAGGCCATAGTTTTTATTTCGATTAGATTTGATTATTTATTGCACTTATTAATCGTCGGACTCTAGTTTCACTGTTCCAAAGGATAGGTCCATGGAAAATATCAGCTAGAAACTAGTTTTTGACACTTTGACAGCAATTGATAGTTCTTCGTAGATACTGCTTATTGAATTATGTGTTCTTTAATATTTATTTATTTATTTGTTCTATCATCAATAGTTTTTGCAACGCAGGCGATGAAAGACATTATATGGCATTTTTATATACCTTGTGTTGATTATTGCATTGTATTAGTAAGGATTCTTACTTTCACCTTTAATGAATATAGCCTATATGAATTAGTGATAATGTAGAATTCAAATAGTGAAAGACTTTTTGAAGTCGGTCCCGTAGTTTTTGAGCAAATTCGATACAAGCATACATACACATATACAAAAACACTAATGATAGAATAGGAAAAGCAAAAGAAGCTTTAAGAGACCGTAACAAAGAAAATGTAAAATTCAAGAGACTATTTATTAATTCCTGTAATATGTAAAGTTCTCACCCTCTACTGAAGCGTAAATATGCGAGGGGGAGAAATAGGGCCCATTATTAGAAAACTGATACAATATTATGTCGTGATAAAATATTTATATTAAAATTGTGATAGTTTCCATTAGTGTAGAAACACATTCCCTAAAGACAGCAAAGGATATATATTTTTTTACAATAACTTTATCTGTACGCGAATTTTAAGAGTATTTTGAATATTAAATAATATTTTTCCAAAGTCGCACAAAAACAAAGCTATCTTAATTAAGTAGAACAGGACTCGGGAGGAACAATAATGATAAAACAGTTTGCACCTTCGCGAAGAATTTTAATGGTAATTATATTTAGGACACACACTTAGGACCCATTTCGTAAAACTTTCTTATTCTAGAGAATAAGAAATCAGACTGTTTCACTTGTTTTATTTATTCGCATATAACTTTGTTTAGAAATAACCAAGTTACAATAAATAATTATAATCAGTTTTAAAAAGTCTCTCATGTATAAACGAAAAAACCAATCTATCCTAATAATACAAGTCTGCTAATAACATAATAATGCTGCTGCTGCTAATAACATAATAATGTTTTTATAGCCCATAAGCCAAAGTACATATTTAGTTATTTTTTAATGACTACATATAGTTAGTAACACATACACAAAACGATGATAATGAATTAAAAATGTAGATATTATTTTTGTAAATTTTACTTGTCTTTCTAAAAGAAGAATGTTAAAAAACATAAATTATTTAATTGCTATTTATGTTATTAGGGCTGGAGTATGTCTTGGTAGATAAAAGTTCACTTTAACATACATAATATAAATAAATAAAAAATATATATGTACAATGTGCATTATATAGAGATATACGTATATATTTACTAAATATATTTTCACAGTGACTAAAATGGTACTAAATATAAAAACAAAAATCTGTTCAATGTTATTTTTCAGTAAAGTTAACCTAATAGAAATCCAGTTTCAATTTAAATAATGATAAATGTTTTCCGATTATACCAATGGGCTGTATTTCAAGTCAATCTATGGGAATGATAAAAAACCCGATGAATCCAGAATCAGCATGATCCAGAAGAGAATTCAATGTTGGTAATGTTATTGCACAATAATTTATTGAGTGTATTACCTCTTTTTAATAAACACGAATACACGGATCATCACTTGGTAAAGTTTATCACTGTTTTATTATAGCAATTTCAGAAGAGTTCTTTATTTAATATTTTAGATACGAATATAGCCCGATATCAATCAGGTAAAGAATTAAAATAAAAACAAGAATGTAAAAGCAATACGCTTGAGTTATAATGAGCACTAGATACAATTTCACGAATAATGCTCTGGTCAGGATAATTTCAAACTAGGTTTCTACTACGAGAATATATTTCTAGTTAAAGATGTTAAAAACGTTTCTAGATTTTTGTAAATTTACAAGTTTATTTTTTTATTTTTTTTTATTTTATATTTGTAACAATACTTATCTAATGGTAGAGCACTAAAAGTTAATTTTTAAATACATTGAAAATAAAATTTTATTTCTTTTTAGATTTTGATGCTTATATTCTCATATTTATTGTAAGTTTTAAGGTATAACATTGTGTTATAGAGAAATAGTAATAAGAATTATTTAAAAATAGATATAATAAAATGATAATGTTGTAATATTCCGCGTTTGTATAACACAGTGTATGTACTAACATATGTAATTGTAATAATAATAATAATAGAAACATATAATTTATAATCAATCCTAATAGTGAGAGTCACTTACATAGAAGCAAATAAATGCATACAATTTTTGTACTAACGGAACTGTTTGAAACTGTAGTTGGTGGAAAAATTGTATGTATATTAAGACAAATGAAGTGTTTATTAAAATAACAACGGACTATACAACACACAGACATGTTTAAAATACTACCATCATAACAATGGAGTAAATTCTATGTACATTATTTAGCTCTTTCATTATGTCTCAGTACTGTACTGTGTGCACAACTTTACTAATTCAATACTTCGTTGGCGAATTTAATTAAATGTACTCTTCTGCAATTCAACTCCAATTACAGAATTGTTGAAATTTAAAGAAGGGGTGTTAATAACAATATATTTTATATGCACATCATTGATAACGCTTCCTTTTAAAGTTTATTCTGTAAATAGATAAACGAAATAGCAGTTCACATTACATACACGACGACTTATTAATAAAACTAAACATTTTTATTAATATTATTTATAAGGACATATGGTTACTGTGTCATTAAAGTCATAACCACCGTTTATACAAATAATTATTCAAATAAAATAATGAAAATGTTGCTAACCAATTATTGAAATTTGAAGATATTTTGTAGGAATTATAAAATGGAAAATCTTCAACTCTAAATATTAAATGAAGAGAAGTCATTATAATTTATCGTGTTGGTCAGAGATAGAAAAGTTTTCCTAAGTCGTGTGTAGATGGGAAAAATAAATGCAACTAAAATATGTTGAGTTAATTTAAGACGTACGTGAGAGTGCTGTCGAGTAAAAAAGTAAGGAATAAAAATGCTCAGAATACTCGTTCGCATAGAAATTTTCTGGAAGCAATACAACCGTACAAATTAATTGGTTTTAACTACAATTGTAGTCCACGTATGTTTTTATTTACATTTATTAATTAAATCTAAAAGTTTTAATGAAGTCTAAATTATAAATAATATTATGTGTTTATAAGACTGGAGAAAGAAGACAGACCTCAATAGATTAGATTGATCGGCAGCGGCCGCATCTCGTGAATTTCTTACTTTCGGAACATAGAACATCACCACATATTAACTCGAGGAAATAATGGTAATTATAAAGAGCTCCAGAACTGAGAGATTGAATCTGTTTCGTTAACATTTTCTAGACTACCCCATTTGTGCATACACAAATTACTTGCCAGTCACAAAAACAAGTTTAAAAACAAGTAAATAAGAAAACAAAATTTAACTATAACTTCGAATTACAGCAATTGCAAAAAAATAATTGAAACCTACAGAATAAGTTTTAAAGTTAACCAAACTTTATGATCCAACTTTGTTTTAAACAATAAGTGTGATAAAAAAATCTTAACAGTTTACGACTGCTGCGCTACGGAGCTGGCACGAGAGAATAAGTAGAGTTTAGAAGGATACGGGGAAATGTGTATGTTTTTTTACTTCCATGAACTGTTCTGTAACTTAGTTTTAACTCATTACTTATATACAAGACGGACATAATTTAACATAATTTAACTGTTCAACATTCACTGTTGCTGAAGCATCACGGTGAGTGCGAAAACGATCCAGTAGCATACCACTCAGACAAAGTTTTATAAAAGGTAGCATTAAAAATGACAGCGTCTATGATGCCGGGTGCTCGGACATAATAACCCCCCAGCTATCACTTTGTTGAATATGTTTTTATAACGGAAAAAGGTATCTTCACTGTAACACTAGTTAAGATGCCTACTTAAAGATGAAAAAGTTCTTAGGAGACTGTTTTTTATATTTATAAAATATTGACATATCGATAAAAATGTATATCAAAATATAGTTTTTCAAGAAAATAATCAATCTACTGTTAAAACATAAATTTTGTTATATATGCTGACCGAGTGAGAACATTTTGTTGAATATAAAATATTAACTAATAAAAAGTATTGTATTTTATGGTTGTTTTTCGAAAAGAACGACCACCATTTTATTTCTCTTTCGAACATAGTGTTGAAATATATTACAATGCATTCTATTATATATAAAATTATTAAAAAATTTAACTAAATTTATAAACCTTTTTCATATTATAAATAAATTCTGTTATAAGAAACAGTTTATAATTTTAGTCTTAAATTTAGTTTTAGTTTTACTTTCCTACCTTTCAAAATATCTACCCCGAACTATCCACTTTATTGAAACAGCGGTAACAGTAAAAGATAAAACAGGGAATGTCCTTTTACATAGTATGTCATTTCTTGATTGTACAATATACAAAATAATGCAGAAAAGGCGGGCTTAATGTCACAAAGACATTCTCTAGCAGCCAACCTTAGAATGTACACGAGAGAACATTGGTAGGCGTGAAACCAAAAGAAAACTAAAAGATAAATAAATCCAGATAGATAACCATATATCCATCAATCCATTAAAATATAACATAGTATATAGTAATATATATATAATATATACATACATATTACACACACTTTTATTTATTGAAATTAAGTTCTTTTAGAAGAACGAAGTTATCTGTATATCATGTACATCTGCTAAAACGGAGAAATTGCATTATAAATAGGTAGGAATAGAAGATTGAACAAAATCGAGTATAGGAGACACGGCATTCGTACACTTCTCCGTTTACGAATTGGAAACCACTTAGGTCTTAACTTATAGTCGGAGACATGGTCAAACTTACGCAGTCCGAAAATGAAGCAAATACAGGTATTAAGGAGGCGATCTTATTTATTTAGAAGCATATTATATTAAGAAATCAATTATTATTAAGATACTCTATCGGTGATTATTAAATTATATTATATCGTTTCTAAATTTGTCAATAGATTTCCTAACTTTAAGAACATTTTTGCGTTTAAGCAGTCAGTTTAAGAGTTGGAATGAAAGAGCTATTGTAATATTGCCGCCTTCTTTGGCGATGTTTCATTTAAAAATATATGTATTATGTACTTTAACTATTAAACAACACATTAAATATATTATTGAAGCAAATATAAAGTATATTCGACTCGTTTAAAATACTTTTAGATTAATTAATAAATTAATTAATCATTTGAAAACCAATTCTCTTAATCTTTTCAACAAATATCTAATATATCTGTGTAAAATCTATATTAATCTATATAAAATTTGTCTTTCTAATGATTTGATATTATTCTATAATGTTATGATTTAAATGATAAAACAAATGCAAATCCCTATTATATTCAAAAATTATTATCAAATTTGCAAAATATTCATAATCATTTTGACAAATATTCTCCCAGATATAATATAACTTTTAATACTTCATACGCTAGAGATTTGAAAGTTTCTCTTTAATTTAATTGGCTTATAAAGTTTGTTGGTCGGATGTTTGAAATTAACTTTTCACTTATAGTATAAGTAACATAGAATAAAGTTTATTCTGTTACACGTAATAATAGTTATACCAAGAATAAAATTATAGTATTTATACTGTAATTAATATGATTAAAAATATGTTTATAGGTTACACGTAATATCTGAATATCTTAAACATGTTTGAGAAGAGTTTAAATGTTAAGATTTAAACTGAAAAATACTTAGATAGTTTGTAAAAAATAAACTAATGCTATAATAAAATACTATACTTCGTAGTCTTTAGTGAGCGACGTACTACAATATTAAAAACTATCACAATTGTAGTGTAAATATTTTTATACACTAAAATTTTCAGACAATGTGCTTTATTTCTCTCCCTCGCACTTTTTATTTTTGTATTACTTACGCTTCAGTAGAGAGCTTTACATACTACAGTCAAGTCAATGTTAGTTGTCAGGTATGTATGGTGACTAGATATTGTTCCTCAAAACGTAGCTAAGAAGTTACCCAAAGATTAGACCAAACTTCTCTAAAGATAGTTAAAACTCACAGATAGATTTATTGGACCAAACTTGTAGCTGCTTTGAGCTTTAGATGTTTAAATGTTGAAAATCTGTCTTGAATAAGCCGAGTTTAGGTCGTAGATATAATTTTTTATTTATCTTTAATCCCAATAACACAAAATATGTTACGGATTATACGAGTCTCATAAATATGGAACTACATTAAAAATACTTAAAATATCTATTTATTATGATCGAAAACACCAAAATAGAACGGATTTTCGAAATTAAAATATCTCAGGGTTTTATTAAAAGAAAATCAAAGCTTCTAAAATTATATGAAGGAGGCCAGAACTTGAACTTAGAACTTTTTTCTATCGTCTCAAAATATTACATCGTATCCTTAATTATTCTGAATTCAAAAGTATGATCCCAGATCCCGTATCCCCTACGTCCTTTGCGAATTCTTTTAGCAGCTGTTTTTTAACAGTAATACATATAATTTTGTTAATATCATAAAGTAATTCTAACGCTAACAAACTATAACATATTCTATGCGTATTACAATTGTTAGTCTGTTTGTCCGCAGCCACCTTTTACTCAGCAAATCGAAATCATATTACATTACTTCTAATACGATTTACAAATTGCGCTCAGTCTTTACTTCTGTCTCTGCTATTCGATATAACTATATATTTAGTCAGTTAAAAATATATATAAAGAAAACCTTAAAAAAGTAAAACGTTCTCGTTAAAATATTGACATAAATAAATTTGATAGTTTCTCTAAGTGTCCAATTTCATCTTCTTCCATGTGATCGTTTTCAAGTTGACATTTAAAAAGTTAATACATTTTATGAAAAGAATTATCAACATGACGTTTATTTAGGTAGAACATAGCAAGCCTGAGGTAGCAGCTTTAGTCGTGATTATTATTACGTTGATGAATCATTTATAAAAGGTTGATGAATCACTCATTAAAAATCGATTTTAATAGAGCCTATTATAGCAAATCCTGGTTATATTGGACTTTAAACTTTGTACTATACTAAATATTTAACAAACGTAATTCAAAAATATGTTAAGTATCCATCGACATAAAACCAAATTGTTGTTGTTTCAATCAAGTGAATACTTTATTAAGTTTTAGTTGGGAATAAAAAGAAAGTAAGCTTTATTTCACTGGCGTTCTCTGCACTTAAGCTTTCTCATACCATTGAGAACTGGTACCTATCCTGTACATCCGAAATTGAATATTAATTAAATTTAATATTTTATCCAATGAACTTAAAGTAATCCAATTTTTTAAACACACTCAAGTATTTAATATACTAAAAAGTTAACTTCCAGTTTAGGAACTTATAGTTATAAGTAAGTATAAGTAAGGTTTTAATTTAAAACCTTATATCATTCTGCCTCATTACTGTTTTATTATTAATATTTTATTATCAAATTATACTTATTAAGTTGTCATTTTACCTTTTTTAAAATATAATGAATAAATATTTACACATCTTTTGGGATTTACGCGAAGAAAAAAAAATCAATGGAACGATCTCGAATTAGTCACTTACAATTTGTATTTGTTATTGCTATAAGTCAATAATGTACTGTCAAGTATTACTAATTGTGTCAGATATTCTATAAAATATGTTTAAATAAATTTTTCTTCTTAAACTATAATTTAAATCACTGTTAAAAATCTTAGTTTAGACGGTTAATAGATAATAGGTCCAATTAATATTAAAATGTACAAATATAATATATAGTTTTTATAAGTTAAAACTAAATTTAAGCTATTGACAAATGCTAACTGTAGTACTACATTGTATTATAATAGAGGCCGATACGACTATTATTGTTAAGGCATTTCATGGCACATTTAAATCCTAAATAAAATTATCAAAAGTCTTACTGTTGTAATAACATATACGTATATTAAATAAATTTTAATTCTGGAAGCCGATATATTAGAAAATAAAGAAATTATTTATACAATGGATGATACTTTTTTGCATCTGTACATACCTCATAGTAAAAGAAATGTTAAGTTGGACTCAGACTGTTTTCAACCGATCGCTTGCACGTTTTACTACAACGCCCTGACGCCATAACAATGCCTTTGGTTCTAGAGTAACCAAACAAGAGGCATCTTTTTTATCCTTTTTAGAAGGCTTTTTTTAAGAAAGCCAAAACCCCCCTCCTTGCCAGACCCATCAGAATATCTGTGCCTTTAGAAGTGTATCTAGCCTTTATAGGTGTCCGCCTATGCAATGATCCCAGTCTTAAGAGTTACAAATAGATCTATACCCATCCACAGGTCCCCGAAGAAACCATCTTTGAGGCCCCCAAATAAATAGGCAATCAATTATGACCCAGAGCAACGTTTGGTACTGAATACGCCGAGCCACTAACGCTGCACAAGATTGCCTACTCCGGAAGAGGCTTCATCACGAAGCCGAAATGCTTCAATTAAATACGATAATCAATCCGATTAGCGAAAAGCCGTAAGAGTTGTGAATCCATAAGTCCATACTAATCCTTGTCAAGTACCATAGTAGTACCTAGTAGACCTCCCAGCTTAGCTTACCAATTGGACTACAAATATTATTGTTAATACCTTTATATAAATTTGATGTAAATATAGAATAAATGTTATATATCGCAAAATACATTTGGCATTTAAATTACAAGATCATATACAATCAATCAATATCACAAAAAGTGATTAAATGCGAGACTTCGCTATCGGTAGTAATAGTAGGTAACTAGCAGTAATAGTTACTAGAAAAACCTGGTGTTAATACTTTTTTACCTGGAAGGTTGCTAAGGTTCCGTATATTTAAATAAAGAATAAAAACCTCTTTTATTAATTGCAATAAATCTATATTTTCAACTAAAAAGAAGACTGTGTGTAACACAGCAGTTTTGTTGAAAAGATTGATCAGGCGCTGGTCTCTTGGGATAAAACCGTAGTTACGATTTCTGCAATAGTACTTAGTTCTTGAGATGATAACATATGTAAATAACATTAATCTGGGGACACCTTACACTATAACATGTATATGTATGTATTTACAAAATAATAATAATAAAAAAAACATTCCTTAAAATAATATGTAAATTGCGGTTAAATATTCAATGTCATAATAAAAGGAAATATATATAAGTATATAATTAAAACAAAACCAGAAAATGGGTAGGAAAAAAATACGGTATTAAAAAGTAATTTTTGTTTAATAAAGTATATAATAATAGTTGCAGTAGGCAATTATTTGATGGTCGGCAGCGAGAGGTGTTGGGCCGCTATGGTCTCCTTCTGCGAGCAAGTCATCGCCGCGAAGGAGGCCGCGGAGCGGGTCAGGGAGCAAGCCTCTCCCTCTGACCCGCTCCGCCGGGGGAGGCTGGGAAGAAGGAGGCGGGAGTACGCCCGCCGCTTCCTCTCCCAGCAGTAGGCCTTGGTGAGAGGGGGGGGTGACCCCTCTCGTCGTCGTCGTCGGATTTTTCCAGCGCAAAAAAAAAAAAAAAAAAAAGGCAATTATTTGATGCGACATATGATTAATTGAATTAACTATTGTTAAAATATTTGGAGGAGTAGTATTAGCTGTATGAGTAATAAAATAACCATAATAATTCACAAATTCAAGTAACTTATCGCAAACTTAAAAATATTTGGAGTTCATTAACTCTTTTTTAACTTATTTAGTTTTAGTATAAATGCAAATCTTATTAACACTAGTCAGGTCTTTAAAGTAAGTGAAAATAAGTGAAGTAACGCAGCTCCTTTCAGCTAACGAGCTCACGATATTGAAGTGTTTAAGTTATTTTATGAATGTAGTCTTGAAATTCTTGCTAGGGTGACATATAATAAGTATTACGTATATTTTTAATATAAAAAATTATAAGTAAATATTAATAAGGAACAAAATCTTTCATTAAAATATAATTGTAAAGAGAATAAGAGAAAACGAATTGAGTTAAAAATATTAAAAAGTTATTTCAAAATGGAAATGTTTTCTAAATTTTCATCACAGTTTTATTTTCTGTAGGTTTGTATGTTTTCAGATTATTATTATATAAATGGAATGGGATAGGCAAAAAAAATCTCTCAATGGCATTTTAAGTCTAATTTATACTATACGTAAATTATACTATACGTGAGTGTGGAAAACGGATAGGAAACCGTTTGATTGTAAGATGTACCAACAACCATAAAAAAACCCGAATATGAAAAGTCACAGGTGATTGCCAGCCTTCACGGAATGGCTAAGGTTACATCAGACCAGGACACATGCTTCTCCATGTGAGGAATTTGAACTCGAAGTTATATAACTACGCTATCATGAGTTGAATTAGAGTGATAGTAGCTAGATTCTATAACTCGTGCTGCCACATATATATTTCAACCTTTAGCGTCTGTGAGTCCAGTCCCAACTATATAAAGCCGCATTTCTGGTGATGTACATAACCCATATTATATTTCTCTAATAAGGATTATTCTTATTAAGAAATATTAAGTCAAATTAAAATGGAATAATTGAAATAAAGTAAGAGAAAGATGGCTGCAGGTAAAATCAAATACTGACCTACAAGTGCGAAACTACCTCAATATCTTTTTTAATATTATTCTGAGACAAAGATTTAAATACTTTAATCTACTTTATCAGTATCTATAAATTCATTTATATTGTGGATCTTTTCAATGTTATTATATCCCCTAAAATTAGAAATATTGGTAAGGATTTTTAAAACAATTCTGAAAGTGTCGACATTGTCCCAATAAAGAAGATATTTATAGAATGCATCATTGAGGTGATAGTAACACGATACATTTTCAAAACGAAACTGGAAACTGTAATTAGAAAATTTTCAAACGGGCTAAGAGTAATGGTTGCTCCTGATTCAATTAATTAATAAGCCACTAGCTCAGTTCTATATCTTCCATAAGGAGAAACGGCACATTTTGTATTTTCGGCATGGATGGGAGCTTATCCAGAACCGTCAATTACAATGGTTGAATAATTGTTAGAAATATATCTATTACTAAGAAGTTTTTGTACAAGTGTTGTTATATTATTTTTTTAATATTTATTACAATGCTGCCAAAATTTTTATCACTTTACAGGCTTCTTACAAAGAGTATTAACTAATAATTAATTACGTCACGAAGTGGATCCCTCTGCTTGACACTAACAGTAAATTTATTGTTTTAAAAACGCATCGTAAGTCACATGTAGTCTATTAACCAATAAGGTAAACGACTACAAAATACCAGTATCTCAATTGTATGTAATACACAAAAATCTATCTAGTTTTCAGACTAATTTTCTGTAAACAATAACGAGATGTTGTAAAGTTTTTGTTAATCAAAGAAAATGTTACATTCAAATCATAAACAAATATTATACGATATATACGATATTATTATTGAAGTAATTTCAAAGTACAGCTATAACAAATGATTTTTTTTCTTTATAATACACATATTAATATGTGTATGTTTAACTAGTAACACGTTGTAGGAAGATGAACAACAGTTGTAAGAGTTTAGTCAACATAAATGAATAACTTTTACACTCTAAGGCAGTTCTACTTGAGCTCGTATCTTGAGAAGTTGTTGTGAACTACGTATGTTTATGCAAAGTTTACTAAAGTTGTCACAGAATAGTGAGTATCTAAAAGTAAGACAATAATTGCAATTACACATACTTTTGATATGAGAAACGGTAATGTTTTGTTTACATATTACTCCAATATCATTCATATCATTCTTATTATGATAATTTCACTTTTACTTATTTATTCTTCAAACACTGAGCCAGCAGCTTACAATCCCTTCTTTTAATATAAGTTCAATTGATAATAGATATGCATCAAACAGGTGATGTCATATGTATACGTTTTAAATAATAAGTTAATTTATGCATCATATACGTAGCTATATCATATATTAATCTCATGCATATTTTTGACAGATTCAACCTAACTCTTGTTACAAATAGTATAACACTTATTTAAGGTTTATTTTAATTGGATATTTATCCACAATTATTTGGTTATTCCGGATGAGTAGTAGTGTTACAAACTAATTAATTATTCCAAAACCGCCTGCATGAAAGCGTTAATAAATTATTTATTCATTGGGTATAATACTACCTATCAAGAAAGTATTGACGATACTAACATTTTCAATTAACGATATAACAGATATAACCTCCAACTTGTCTCATTCATGAAAGAGCTTGAATACTTCACCGTTCAAAGCTCGTAAGCTTGCAGGCGCCGAGCTCATGCAATTACTCGTAGTTACTAGCGAGGCCATCAATCTGTAAGGGGTTATTTAGGGGTAACTACGGGCTAAGTTTCCTCTAATCGATATCTACTTAAAATTTTAATTACTTACTTACTTGTACCTTGTTATTGACAATGTGTAAAAAATTTTAGCAAGTATTTTGCTCTTCCACTGAGTTAAAACATGCGATGAATATACGACTTAAAAAAAGTAGAGATGGCAAAGATTATGGAAAGAAAGATAGATGCGGGTTTAAATTATTATTTAAAAATACGCAAATAACGCACTGATTTCACAATCATTGCCCTAACTCACATTATACATAAGAATTCTATTACACAATTCGAGTATATCAATTATATAATTTGATTAATAAAATTTCGTTTTTCGCTGTACCTTCTACCAAAATAAAATAGAATTAAAATCTGCTGAATCCCAAAAACAAGTTTCTTCTCATTATCCAAGATTGACGTCGCGATAAACCTGAGCCCCTCAAAGGTGAACTTTAAAATAACGACAGTGATAACAAAACGCTGGGGGCTTGTTCTTGAATTCGATTGTAGGTGTTCACTTGAAGAAAAAGTTTCAATTCTATGTCAAAGAGGTAGAATCGCTTTTATGAAAACATTTTGATTTAAGGTACATTGTGAGATATATTTACTCAAATAAAATGAAGCGTTATATATTATTTATACTTTACATATTTTTATGCGACAGTTGCATACGGGACTCATTTTGATGCATTTTCTGAAACTAGAAGACATAGTTGAAAATTTTTAAAAATAATTATTGTTTTAATTAAATAAAAAACGTCTCCAACATTTATTAGTGCAAATAAAAAATTAACGGAACAAAGAAAATGGCCCGCATGATCCAGTGGTAATAACTTCAAAGTCAACTTCGAATTATTTCACGATAAATACCTCAATTCACCTCTAGTTTCAGTTTGCACTAGATAAGGATTAATTTACTTGCAAAGGATTTCAGGATATTAAGAGTTACAATAAATTATTCAAAATAACTTATTCTTAAAATAAAGGAAACTGTTCCTTATTATTACTTCCGTCTTATTAACACGGAGCAACGTATTTTTGTACATAAAATTTATATACTTGAGTGACTAACTTGATACAATGACACCTTGGATAGCTAAGACAGATGTTATCTATCGAGATCTGGACTTGACTTCAACAATCACTTGAAAAATAAGTAATTGAGACTCAATTTCAAAGATCTATAAGTTGTAAACTGCGAAGATGATTGGGACCAGGAGATGCGGGCGAGAAGTCTTATCTACGATCTCTTTCAGTCCCGTTAAGACTTAACACAGAGGGGGCACATTGTGTGGAAACTTTAAATCCCTTTGTCAGAACATTTATGTTTTTAGATTAATTCTACTAAACTAACAATTAAGAATACATGAAGAAATACATTTGTAATTATTTTATAAATAACTTGAATAGAAAACAAATCTTTAAGTAATAATTGTTGTTGATACATATACAATTATATATAATACCTATCATATTAAATATCTTATTTCGCAATTAAAATATGTCCAAGTACCTGAATGAAGTTTAACATTATAGTAAATAATGTTATAGACAATTAATAATACTCGTATAATTGGATTCGTGATACAAGTTACGAAATACAGAGTTGAATTAGGATTAAAAGGGATTATTATTAATGAATAACTCGTATTGTTTTAGTTTTGGTGTTCTATTTAGAAAATAATCGTATTATATTAATTCGGGCAGTTGAAATTAATAATAAGTATTTTTTTGTTTCGATGGTTGATTGAGGGTGAATGATTTTCCGAAGAGAAGTAAAAATCAAAGTCATCGTAATTATATTTATTTTATACGTGTTGTTAGCTTATTAATAATAATCATGTAAGTACATATTGAGATTTTTTTAGAAAAGAAGGATTTTTTTTATAATATGAATAAGTGTCGAATTTTACTAAAATGTAACTGATTTTTTTGTTATTGTACAAAATACAACATCTGTTATTATTGTTCAATGTAATATGAAGGTACTTCTTATTTTATACTTAAAATACGTTTGAAGTGATGTTATTTTTAGTATCTTAATTTTTACCTCCGGGATTTTTGTTCAGAAGAAAAATGAGAAATACAATACCAAGAAAAAGAAATAAGTTCTAAAATCACTTGAGTAATTTAGTTACATATTTTTTTACGAATTTTAGAGCCCAACGTGAAAAAAGTGTTTAAGTGATTGTTGCGAAATTGATATATTTTTTTTTATTTTCTAGTTATTTTCTTAATCTTTATAAATTAAGCTTTAACCAATGACTTTTAAAAGTTATATACCTTAGTTCAAAAATTGTTTACATTTCTTGTACATGTACTTGTTTTGTATATTTATTTTTTAAACAAACCTTTTTTTAAAACAATTTTTGTGGATTTTTTTCTCGTAATCTAAAGGAAAATTCAAAATAGAATATCTGATATACATATAGATTTAGGTTCAAATCTATCACAACATCCAATTTTTTCAAAATCCCTTTGATATTCTTTTGAGTGCAACACTCAAACAAACAATAAGATAAAAAATTCAAAACAATTTTAAAGATCTGTATCATGTCAATTTACAAATTAAAAATAACACTCATATTTTTAGTTGTAAAGTGACATGACATATATATTTTACGACCTGATTTCCGCCCGCTTCGTAGGGCAAAAAAAAGCAAATAATCATAAATTGTATGTGGGTAAATTTACTATATTAACAAAATGTGTGTGGGTAAATTTTAAATAATCACAAATAATCACAAACTGTATGTGGGTAAATTTAAAATAATCACAAATAATCACAAACTGATTAACAACAACAGACGTCGTGAATCTTGTCTATATACTGGAACTAATTTATTTGTCTTGTCGATTAGAGATTCTGTTCCTGTTTTATATTAAGAGCAAATTTTATTAATAACATACGAGGACGAAACTGAAAGTTTTTAGAACTGGCCACTTAAAAGCATTATATTAAAAAAAATATTTTAATTTTGAAAATAGAACTCTTTACCAATATTATTGAGTGTACATTTCATTCATTTGTCATTTGTTTTACGATTTGGCGGCAAATTGAAAATTGTCTGTGCACGTCAGAATGAATTTAAGCCGAGAAAATTTTCGTGCAATGATTTTTTATGACTTTCGATGTCATTTAAGTCAACAAGAAAGTTATGATAGACTTCGATTGGCTTTTCACGATGAAGCCCCATCTCGTGCCACAGTTTACAACTGGTTTAATGAATTCAAACGTGGTCGAACTAATCTCACCGATGATTTGCGTGAGGGACGGCCTTCTACAGCGACGACTGAAGATAACATCAGTGTTAGTGATAGTGATAGAGACTGACAAAAGAGTGACCTATCAGCAGATTCGGACAAGTCTAGGCATAGGTATGAGTCAAGTGCACAAAATCCTCCATGAACATTTAGCGGTCAGGAAGCTTTGTGCCCGCTGGATACCGCATAATTTGACCGAGGCTCAAAAACTCCGCCGTGTTGATTGGTGCCGTGAAATGATCCAAAAATTTAACGGAGGTGACTCAAATGCTGTGTTCGACATACTAACGGGTGACGAAAGCTGAATTTACTGTTATGATCCGGAAACCAAAAGACAGTCTGCTCAGTGGGTGTTTCCTTCCGAAGAGTTGCCAACTAAAGTGAAGAGAGGTCGAAGTGTTGGAAAAAAGATGGTGGCCTCGTTCTTCGGAAAGACAGGTCATTACGCGACAGTAGTCTTAGAGAATCAGAAAACGGTTAATGCAGAGTGGTATACTAATAATTGTTTGCCACTTGTCTTGGAAAAAGTTCGAGAGAAACGACCTCGCAGCAGGATCCTCCTTCATCACGACAATGCCTCGTCGCACACCGCCAGGCAAACGATCGACTATTTGGTGACCTCAGACGTGGAATTACTGGGTCACCCGCCGTATAGCCCCAACCTCGCACCCTGCGATTTTTATTTATTTCCGAAAATAAAAGAAAAACTTCGAGGAAAACGTTTTATAGACGCCGAAGAAGCAGTGGCTGCGTTTCAAAACGCCGTCGAAGAGACCCCTAAGGCCGAGTGGGCAAGGTGCTATTGATGTAAATGGACGCTATTTTGAAAAGTTACAATAAAACTAATAACTTGCTAGAATGCTTAGTTTTTGATTTTCTAAGAACTTTCAGTTTGACCCTCGTAACTTCATGTAAACTTACGATATACTACACGTGTATAAGTTGTTTAGGAACAAAGAGTCTTAACTTAAATTAAGATTAACAAATAAAGTAATATGTATGATAGATACATGTGAATACGCATTTATTGTAGTAACAACCCCTTTAGTACGTTTAACGTAGCACCATATAACGAATAATTACTCAATCCAGTCAATAAATACCACCATCTGTTAGAATCGTTTGGAGTTAACTGACTATTCTGACTGCCAAAGAATAAACAAATAATTTGCATTGAAACAATACAGCGACTATGACTTGTGATGAAAACTGTCCATTCTTTTAAGTTCAATCAAACTGCACGTGGTGAGTAAATGTTTTTAAAATCGGTTAAGTAGTTTAGGAGTCCATCGCGGACAAAGAATGGACAAATAAAGCTACATTTAAACAAAAACAATATAAACAAAGCCAATAAAACGTAGGTATAAGATAATTCATAATTATAATATGCTCGGAATAATTTGCTTCCCATTTAAATAAAATCACTTAAAAGTTTGAATCAAAGGTCACTAACAAAGGCGGTCTGGTTCAAAGGAATCCAACAATCTGAGAACGTATTATAATGAGGCATTATCAGGATCAATTACCCTTTATCCATAATACGAACTGAACACAATAGGTAGTATTTGTAATGAGCTACTGAAATACTATGATTTCACACCAATCTATTGTCTAAGTAAACTATTTTCTTACAGAACTGATTAGTAGATTTTATATTTATTGTAACATTGAATTACAACCACATAATATATACTTGTATTCTATAGAACAAATATAATCAAATAATTAATTTTATAATATAATTGTATTAATGTATTTTTCGTTTCGCTCTCCTCACTGTCTCCATCATTTATGTTAAGAACTCTTCGAAGAATATATTGGCATAATGAGAGTCAAATCCACGATCATTAGGAATCTAGTACCCTATATTTAAGTATTATAAAAAACAAAATAATGTATTTCCAGTATTTTTTTGTTATTTATATATATAATGAACAAATAACTTCAGTGGCAACCGATGTAAGGAAGCTAAAATTATAAAAATATTTGGAAATGGCTAAAATATAATTTGAAATAAAAAATATATCTAAATTAAGCCGATGCTAGCGCTAACTATCGCCATTTAAGAAATGAAACGCCAGTGATACCATGTACTCCATTTGTCTCATTATTCAGCATTCATACAACACGTGCTCAGGTGGTTTTGGCACGTCGAACGAATGAGTGATGAAAGAATGTTAAAAAAGATTTATATAGGAAAAGTGAGCCGTAAGAGAGACAGAGGGAGGCCTCGAGTGACCTTCGAAAACACAGTATCTATGTTACTGGAGGAAGGTCACGTAAAAAGCATGCGGACCCCTCGGAGGGCATGTATGAAGAGGTTGATGTCTGTGGCCGAGGCGAAAGAGGTATGCAGGGACCGTAGTGTTTGGCGCTCCGTCGTCTCTGGCTACCCCGTAAGGGATATGGCGTGAAGCTAAATAATAAAATAAATAATAATAATAATACAACGCGTATATAATGTTTACTTTACACATAATTACTTGTGGCTCTAATTTGATGTTTATATGCAAAAGAAAAGTCAAGTGCAAAAGAAATAAATATTAATTGATAATATAACACAAGTTATATGCAAAAATTAAACTTCTTAAACCATATTAATTATTAAATTGTAATATATTGATATTAAAATCACTTTCGACTTTGTATTGATATAATTTAGCAACTTAATAAAATATCAACTATTTTATTAAGTTGCAAATATCACATATTAATAATACAAGTTTACTATTTTTTACTTCGATTCCGTGCGCTTAGTACGTGTAGTGAGTATGTTACAAGATTATTTTCAGAATGTATAATACAAGAAAGACAACAGAATAATCCATATTAAATTATGTTTTTAAAATCATATAATTTGGAATTAATTAATTTTAATTAATTAATTTATTTATTTATTTATTCATGTTCCTCATTATTACATAGATACTTAAAATTATATAATATGTACATGGGATAGCTTATCTCTTAGAGGAGATCTCTTCCAGCCACCCCTGAGTGTAAGTGTCTTGTAATTGACGAATTAACCCTAGAAAGATATATATTGTTTATTTAGAACATCTCCTTCCTTGCCCTGAGCCCTTGCATTAAACATTTGGGTTACTGAGCTATTACCGATTTCGTAATATGTTTATATTAGTGTGAGTCAAAATAATTATTTTGTGTGATTTTTAAGATTTCAACTTAAAAAAAAACTTTATTGTTTTTCCGCATTATTATACTAGGTATGATATTTTTTATTGTTTTTAGTTTTGTATAGATGTAGCGTGAGTATAGCGTAGACGTAGCGTCAATACATGATAATGAGCGGTAGATACTTAGATCAAGACTAAGTAAAAAAAGGCTTATAACAAAAGCAAAAATATTATTTATTTATTTTACTTATTTATTTATTTACTTTCACGCCATATCCCTTGCGGGGTAGCCAGAGACGACGGAGCGCTAAACGCTACGGTCCCTGCATACCTCTTTCGCCTCGGCCACAGACATCAACCTCTTCATACATGCCCTCCGGGGGGTCTTCATGCTTTTTACGTGAACAATCAAATCAATCAAATCAAAGTAAAAATAATCTGAGGTTTTAATTAATTATAAAACAAAAGATTTAAGATTTGTAATATTTTTTTATTTTCTATATAAATAAATAAATGTAAAAACACATAATTCACACTCATGTTTCAATATAACGCATGATTCATCCATACATATATATATATATATATATATATATATATATATATATATATATATATATATATATATATATATACATCTTACCTACCTACCTTACACTTATACCTTCATAAATACGTACAAGAATGCTCGCACGAACAGTACGTCATTATAAATAATTATCTTCATATTTATAAAGATTGAAGAGTCACTCTCAGATAAAGTCCGTTTCTCAAGCAGTTATTGTTGTTGTTGTTGTAATTACTTTAAAATAAATTAACTTGAGTACTAGACTTTAAAGACTTTGGTTTCGAGAGCTTTTTTGAAGTAATAAAGTCAAGAGTAATAAAGTCTTTCGCGTTCTAAGAAAGCTATAAATTAATATTATCTACTAAGCTTGCAGAATTGAAATGCGACATTTTATTAGAAATATATTTTTTTAATATATCTAAAAGTTTAATCATTTTAGTAGTATACAACACTCTCATTTAAAGAGGAAGTTTGTTAATTTTATTTGACGGTAATAATAAATAACACACCTTAATATATATTATAAATAAATATGTGAAATAAAATATATAAATTATATTAACATAGGAGTAGAATCTTCTATAGCTACGTCACGGATAAGAGATCTAATTACTGGCGTCGAAGCGTCAATACCAATCAACAGGTTCAGAGCGGACATTTGTGTGTTTTTTTGCTTCGTAATATTAAGTGTCAGCTGCAACTTCCATAGTGTTTCAGACCATGCAGCTGCTCTGTGATTGACCTCAATACGAACCATGTTAAGTACGGTTCGAGCATATCTTTCAACCTGACTGTTTGCCTAGTGCATTTCAGGTGTGATGCTATGGACAGAAGAACCTATTTCTTCTAATTTTTAGACTAAAGTGTTGTAACGCTTTCACGACTGCCAAGGTTTCTAGTTTGTACGAATGATATCGACATTCGGCCCCTTGGGTTACTTTACTAAAATAGGCCACTACTCTTTTATTGCCACCCTCGTGGGTCTGCATCAGTACCGCTCCGTATCCTATACTACTCGCATCGGTATGGACTTCAGTTGATAGTAGGGGATCAAAGATGGCTAGTACCGATTCGGTAGTTAATTGAGTAATGATGTCTTGGCAAACGGTTCTTGGGCAGGTCCCCAATTAAAAGCAACACCTTGCTTCGTAAGCTGTGATATGCAACGAGTTTTAATAGCGTACCCCTTAATGTAACGCCTAAAATAACCAGCTAAACCTGGAAATTGCCGTACCTGTTTCACGTTTTGTGGAGCTGGTAAGTCTACAAGTGCCTTTATTTTAGTAGGGCTCGGTCTAACCTGACCTTTACTAATAAGCCTACCCAAATATTCAATTTCTGTTGATAAAAATACACTCTTACGAAGGTTAATAGAGAAACCCGCACTTGTAAGGGTTGTCAATACATCACGCAACAATTGGATACCATCGAGGACCGTTTCGCTCATTAGGAGGACGTCATCAATATAAACCAACACATTACCCGCGTCAATGTGTTTCCGAAGAGCCTTATTGATTAACCTTTGATATACGACCGGAGAGTTGCTTAAGCCATAAGGCATTTTGAGATACTCATAATGACCATCGGGTGTCACGAATGCGGTCTTATGAACAGAGGCAGGATGGACTTTAATTTGGTGAAAGCCGGTAGCCATATCTAGATCTAGGTAGACGAGAAACGTGTAATTCTCCTATCACCTAGTCGATCGATGTGATCGTCTATAAGAGGGAGAGGGTACCGATCTTTAACAGTTATCTTATTCAGTGCCCGAGAGTCGACACACATTCGGTCGGAGCCATCTTTCTTTTTAACCATGATAATCGGGCTCGAGTATTCGGATTCTGACTCCCTAATAATTCTCTTTGAAAGAAGATCGTCAATGATTCCTCGGACCTTCATTTTCGTTTAAAGTTTATACGGCTTGTAAACTATTGGTACATAACTGATAAGGTTGATATGCATTTCGCCAGTTGTTACGGTAGTGGTGGCAGTTCCAGAAATAAAAAAGTCTGAAAACTCACTAACAACTTTCATCAAACTATCTCGGTCCGTACCTTTTAGAGGCGTTCTAAGTAAGACCTCCCTAGATATGTTCACCGTGTTAACCCTAGTTACCGGCCCTGGCGTATCAGTTAGATACTGACTATCCTTAGTTCTAACGTATGTTATCCCCTCCCTATTAAGAATGTCAGTACCCACTATTATGGGAGTAGATATACAAATCGAAGGTACAACTACTAGATCCGCTTCTATTGATATTTCACTAAACTCAAGTGTAAGAGTAACAAAAGAATTCACAACTATTTCGCTTTCACTCAGTCCCTTTAGGGTCCACCTAAAAGGCTTCAAATTATAACAAAGATATTTGAGAGCCTCTGACGAGATTAGGGAAACGTTGAGTGCTCCACTGTCAATTAATACATCCACAGGGATGCCCTGCACGACCGCTGTCGTTACGTCAGGATTACTACCATAACGCGTATATTCACTACAGAGATTAACATTACGTTTCTGTGGCTGTGACCTAGCTTTTACAAAACAAATATCCTCCATATGTCCGATCTTTTTACAAAATGAAAAAGTTTTAATCGGTTCAGATGTTTTGAGCTTTTTGGGGTAGTTATAACTTCTATGTCCCGGTTGCTTACAATGAAAACATCTCGGTTCTTTATTCACATTAAAAAGCTTTTTATGTTGAAACGATAACTGACCCTGCGGTAAACACTTATCTTTTGGTTTTTGAGAAATCGATAAAAATTACACGATGTTTTCGGTACTCAGTTCAGCATTAAAAGCTGCAGCGCGAACTTGTGCATAATTAATACCGCGAATGACAATTAAAGTCATTAGTTCGTTACTTAATCCCTTAATAATGCGTAAACGTAAAAGTGTGCGGCGCGCGTATTCACTATACGATGAAATTTTTATCGGAAGTAGTATTCATGGTATAGAACAAAATATTCGTGTAGTCCAACTTACGTGAACACAATGGTTTGAACTCGCGTTTGAAATTACTCCCCGATCTATCGCTGGTAACTGGTATTCACTTTGCCACGTTTTAGCATCGGCTTTTAAACAGTTTGCAACCCGCGACAGACACTCACTATCATTCCATCGATTCAATAATTGAGTGCGGTCTACCTCATCGCACCAAACATCAGTATCATGTATAGACGGGTCGAAATTTGAAACATAGTAGTTGCTAGAACGCGTAGAGGCAACCGATTGAATCGCGTCAACTAACGCTCGAGCCGTAGTTTCGCTATTAGATTCACTTCTAGGTTATTCCCGACTTGGAATCGTGGTATTAATTTCAATTGCATCAAATCGTGATAGGATTGTACCTAATGTGCTATTGAGGGTAGACGGTCGGCTGTCTCATAACGTCGACGAGAACTTTCACGATCCCGTAAGTGTGTATTACCGCTGCGAACGCGAGCGCGATTTCGAACGCAAACGTGAAGAACTACGTAAATAAGAAAGACTCCGCGATGGAGATTTCGGTATTGATGGAGTACATGTGCGCCTACGTAAATTATGCCGCAATTGTTTTTGTGGTATTTCCCGCGAGTCACTTCAAGACCTATCATCGCAACTATTACGCGAATGGGTATGCCGGCGTGATCTGTTCCGCGATTTGTGTGTTTTCGGCATATTCAAGCAAGTTTAAAACACAAACAACTATCAAAAATCGAAACAAAAAAAAAATATATTATAATGAGGGTATGTTTGTTTTGTCGAACAAGTTAAAATCTCGAAAGCCAAAGGGTCAAGGCAAAGGGTCTGGGACTATCCCACTTCTGATTTTAGAAATCAGGTGGAATTTTAATAAAAAAATGACGATTTATATAATTACAACACTTATATATTTCAACTAATTAAATAACGATTAGACTCATAAATCAAATCACTAAACATTGAACATTAACATTAATTAACACAACTGATTCGTGGTCAATTCAGTCAGATATGTCGATTATGTATTCACAGATCACACCGTCAACCATTATTCACTCCTACAGCGCTTCCGCACGGAAATGACTTCGCACAAAAAGTGGCCAGCAACCACCGATGTTCGAACTTACATAGAAAGATCCCCACCACAATTTTAGAGATACCCTTCCTTCCTAACAGTAGTATTAAGCTATTTTTCTAAATACAACTTGGAAATTCCTCTTTTTATTAAACAGCTTAATTAAGATATATTTAGAAAAACTTAAAAAAACGAATATATATTTTTAAAAGAACTCTTTAATTAAAATTTAATTTATACCTTGTATTGCTTTTAATTTCTAGTTATATATATATATATATATATATATATATATATATATATATATATATATATATATATATATATATATATATATATATATATACATATATATATATCGTATCGTGAAGTCATGTTCACGATCATAATTACCACAAACTGTAAGCCGATCATCATTCACCGTGATCCAATAGCGATAGATGAACAATCTTGTTGAATGTGAAGTCATCTTCACAATAATAATTACCACAAACTGTAAGCCGATATCTTTCATCGTGATCCAATAGCGATAGACGAACAAGATTGTTGAATGTGAAGTCATGTTCACAATCATAATTACCACAAACTGTAAGCCGATATCATTCATCGTGATCCAATAGCGATAGATGAACAAGATTGTTGAATGTGAAGTCATATTCACAATCATAATTACCACAAACTGTAAGCCGATCACCATTCATCGTGATCCAATAGCGATAGATGAACAAGATTGTTGAATGTGAAGTCATGTTCACAATCATAATTACCACAAACTGTAAGCCGATCACCATTCATCGTGATCCAATAGCGATAGATGAACAAGCTTGTTGAATGTGAAGTCATGTTCACAATGATAATTACCACAAACTGTAAGCCGATATCATTCATCGTGATCCAATAGCGATAGATGAACAAGCTTGTTGAATATGAAGTCATGTTCACAATCATAATTACCACAAACTGTAAGCCGATCATCATTCATCGTGATCCAATAGCGATAGATGAACAAGCTTGTTGAATGTGAAGTCATGTTCACAATGATAATTACCACAAACTGTAAGCCGATATCATTCATCGTGATCCAATAGCGATAAATGAACAAGATTGTTGAATGTGAAGTCATGTTCACAATCATAATTACCACAAATTGTAAGCCGATATCATTCATCGTGATCCAATAGCGATAGATGAACAAGATTGTTGAATGTGAAGTCATATTCACAATCATAATTACCACAAACTGTAAGCCGATCACCATTCATCGTGATCCAATAGCGATAGATGAACAAGATTGTTGAATGTGAAGTCATGGTCACAATCATAATTACCACAAACTGTAAGCCGATCACCATTCATCGTGATCCAATAGCGATAGATGAACAAGCTTGTTGAATGTGAAGTCATGTTCACAATCATAATTACCACAAACTGTAAGCCGATCATCATTCATCGTGATCCAATAGCGATAGATGAACAAGCGTGTTGAATGTGAAGTCATGTTCACAATGATAATTACCACAAACTGTAAGCCGATATCATTCATCGTGATCCAATAGCGATAGATGAACAAGTTTGTTGAATGTGAAGTCATGTTCACAATCATAATTACCACAAACTGTAAGCCGATATCATTCATCGTGATCCAATAGCGATAGATGAACAAGTTTGTTGAATGTGAAGTCATGTTCACAATCATAATTACCACAAACTGTAAGCCGATATCTTTCATCCTGATCCAATAGCGATAGATGAACAAGATTGTTGAATGTGAAGTCATGTTCACAATCATTATTACCACAAACTGTAAGCCCATATCATTCATCGTGATCCAATAGCGATAGATGAACAAGATTGTTGAATGTGAAGTCATATTCACAATCATAATTACCACAAACTATAAGCCGATCACCATTCATCGTGATCCAATAGCGATAGATGAACAAGATTGTTGAATGTGAAGTCATGTTCACAATCATAATTACCACAAACTGTAAGCCGATCACCATTCATCGTGATCTAATAGCGATAGATGAACAAGTTTGTTGAATGTGAAGTCATGTTCACAATCATAATTACCACAAACTGTAAGCCGATATCATTCATCGTGATCCAATAGCGATAGATGAACAAGTTTGTTGAATGTGAAGTCATGTTCACAATCATAATTACCACAAACTGTAAGCCGATCACCATTCACCGTGATCCAATAGCAACAGATGAACAAGCTTGTTGAATGTGAAGTCATGTTCACAATCATAATTACCACAAACTGTAAGCCGATCATCATTCACCGTGATCCAATAGCAACAGATGAACAAGCTCGTTGAATGTGAAGTCATGTTCACAATAATAATTACCACAAACTGTAAGCCGTGTAAATCATCATTCGTCGTGATTGCGAAAGTTCGAAAACTAGAAAAGTTCGATAGAGTTTAAAATTTTCAGGTTTAAATTATATTTGGCTTGTTAAATACCATGATTAGTTTCATAAATCTATTAAACTATCCGTATTTTAATTAGTAAAGTATTGTTGTGTCATTTTAAATGTTTACTTTTAAATACAATATTTATTTGAATTTACGATATATTTGTATTTCCTGGGTTAGAGTTCCCGTATTTTTACACGTTGACGATACTGACTGACATTTAGAAATTGAAAAAGTTTGGAGAAACGAAGTGTTTGTCGCACGTCGTGAGTATATATAATATATGAAATATTTTTAACCCTTAGTAAACAAATAATATTCCATTCAATTTATTTAATTCAAAAATATTTTTATCAAGTAGGCATTTACACGCACTTTTGAGTCATCAATTATTACATTAAAAAAGTCAGTGTAGTCAATCCGTGTGTAAGCTAACACCGACTCGGAATGCTACTCTGTTGAGAAGAGCCGGCCAAAAATTAAACAGTTGCTCTTTTTAAGAGAAATTTAATACTGTTAGACTTGTTTGCACGGTTGATATGAAAATATATACAACATTATAATATCAACCTTGCAAACAATTTAAGTTCTACTCATTTCGATCCACTAAAAGCTCATAAAAGTTATATTAAGATTTATTTATTTAACTATGTATTGATAAGGGTCTGTAAAAATACATTGTTTTTTAACATCTCTCGGTGAATAATCAATTATAAATTGTACACTTCTTTTTTGTAAAATTAATATAGAATTAATTTCGGCAGCACTAATGAAGCTGTAATAAAATAACTTATATTAAATAATATAAGACTATTACTAATTAAAATAACTAAAATAAACCAGCCGAACCATATTAACGTCCGTTAATTGTCTAACTTTTCTAATTGCAAAGACGGCTGAGCTGAGTTTGCTTGCGAGTGTTGAGAGATGGGGGTTCCAATGGAGCTTTTTATCTAAAGTTATACTTAAGTAATTTTTTGAGTCAATCAGTTCCTACATTTCAGTGTTAAGGAGCAATCTACAATTTCGACGTTTTACATTAGGATGTGTAAACTCCATGCATTTATTTTACTTAGCATTTAAGACTAAATTATTCACTTAATAATTAGTACTAACAATTTTTTTTATATGGATTACTTGTTGTTCTTTGGGAGAATAAAATTTCAATTATATTGCACAAATAACCACTCTCTGAAACACGTATTTGTAGTAAAGTTATTAATTCACACGTTATTACTGATTGTGAATGAAAATGGATTTCGCGTCGGTATCGCAATTCGATATTTCTCTCTATTTCACGTCGGTCTATGTTTTGTGGGGAACATTGTTTATTTAAATGCAGTTTATACGAGTATTAAATCATTTTGAGCAAAGAGATTCTTTTTTGTAAGAATTATCTTGAAACTGAAATTTTGTGGTAGAGTATAGCTGTGGTTATAAGATTGCATTACGAATAAGTGCTGGCTTCGTGGAAATACAACCAGGTTTTCAAGCTCTCCCCGTAGATCGTCTACTTTTTTACCAACCACTTCCATAAAAGCATAATAGAAATGGCATACTTTTACGACATAAAAAAAATATATATCGAATTTTAAGTACCTCAATAAAAACATACCAATATTTTCAAATTATTTCAAATTAGTTACGACAGAAATAGATTGAATAATCAACAGAATCCGATAATATTTATATTTAAATGAGGAATTATAAAAGTCGAATTAAAGACCTGGCTCAGAAAAATCAATACTTTCTTTGATATTGATGCTTGTTACTTACATTATTTTAATGGATCTGTTTCGAGTTTAAAACACTACGAGGAAACCTGTTTTAACTTGACTCATACTCATTGTTAAAATATAATATATATCGTTATCACAATTTAATTAGAGTTACGATAACATTTCTAAACTATCTTAACTTTTTTATCTACATGCGATCCAAGAGTGTTTTTCGCGAAGGGTATCTTTAAGTACATAGGAGATGGAGTATGAAGAAGTAAGGGCTTCTTCATACTCAAATACAAGTTAAATTAGATCATCGTATTCCAGTTAAACTTCTAGTATAAATATAAAGAATCATCTATAATACATTAAATAATCTCTTTCCTACAGATAAAATAATAATATGTTTCTGAAACTGCATTTTTAAATGATAATAAATTTCAAGTATTGATTTTTAATTTAAGAATATTTTGATAATAAATAACAGTCTTAGTATTTTGAATATAAAAGTTATTGGAATAAAAAAAATGGTCTAACCTGATAAGAGTTAAGTTGTATAATCTAATAAGTAATACTTACAATTACAGACACTATCTTATTAGCGATAATAACTAAATTGTATTTTTTTAACTTTACTTAGTCTGTTTGGTTGTCAGTTAATTATGTATCTTGTGCTGCCATTATTATAACAATAAATACCCGTAGCAGCTTTGAAACAAGGAAAGATTATAATCTAATCTTACTGAATAACACAGAACTCTGAAAGTAGTTAACTTATTATTATATTATAAAGATCTGCAGCTCGGTCAGCTCATGTTCGGTCCAATAATACAAATTGAACAATTCGATTATTTTTAGTTAGTATTTATTATTATTATTATGTTAGGATTATATTGTATTCAAGTTTTGCAACTTTTTATTTATTAATAATAAGTTAATATCAACGATTGGAAGATCGATTACCACACGGGACTATTATTTGTACAATCCATACATGTTTTTAAGATTCTGGTTTACGTCTGTTAAAATGTATTTATGTAAAACCCCCTGTGATTACTTATTGAGGAAAAAGAGAGTTGTATAAAAAATATAATATTATTCATAAGAAAATAATTACCATTGTCGTTAGTATTATTATCAATCGCCAATAATAATATCGCAGAACTAAGGGAGGTATTAAAATATGCCTTCATTAATTATTAATGATTCATCTGTTCATCAATTATAAACACAATAAACAGCCTTAAATAAGTTTTAATGACAATTTAAACTGTACTATCTGAGAAAAAGTAGAAATTCTTGTCAACTCGCCGACTTTACCTCGTTGCAGTTTTGTGCAAAATTACTAAATAGGTCATCAATTTGAGAGTAATTTAAATAAATTGTAGTCTTTTGATACACTCTTGAAGTAGTATCATACTTGTTTTATTGGACAAAGTCCTTTATTTTGTAACAAAAATACAAAAAGTTCTGTTCATTACAACATATTATTACATTAATATTATCATCGGATTAGTAGAGCAAATTTAAAATAAAAATATATAATAACTCATAAAAATAACTATTAAAAAGGATTAGAAAAAAATCTATCCTTTGTTTTCCCAACTCGATATCTCACTTTTGCAAAGACTTACTTTATGTAAACTGCAAGTTTGAGGAACACGCAAAAGTTACTTATTTCTTACACTCCCACGAACACACATTTAATTTTCAAACTATCTGTATAATCTCATGTATTTCATCCAACTTTAAAAATTAAGATAGGGTATATATTCTAATTTATTCCTATATTCTTCGTAAAAAGGTATTAAATTGAAATTCTACCTATCTTACATAAATACACATATAAGCGAATAAAATTTAAATTGAAATAGTAAAAAGCGTAACCAAACATTTAAATATATAATATACTAATTGCATATATGTATACAAATGTGAATTTAGTAACTAGACGGTTCTCACGACTAACTCTTAGGTATAAAGTTTTCAATTCTTTTTCATTTGAAACCTATTGTTGTATAATAGTATAGTTAAGAAACTTAATTACATACTAAATTAGATATTTAAAATAGAGCGTAGAAAACGTATGAGAGATTATACAACAGGTTTCAACTTGTCTAAAAGCTGTAAGATGTAATATTATGTATCTGTTAGTATTATCTACAATTCATCTCCTGAGGCTATGCACTAAGATTAAATTGATCAACATGGCGCATATGTTCATCATTAATTTAATATATCGGCTTGTACAATATGTACTGTGTATTACAAAACCTCTTATCTCTAGTTATAAATTAATTATTGAAGCCATATCTGTAATCCTATAGATTGTAACTGGGAATACAAAACGTTAATTAAATATGTAATTGCGAGCAAATTATTAAATAAAATATGTGGCAATGATTGCCCTTAGGAAGAAAACTCCGAAAAAAGCCCCTTATGAACTACACGATCGAAGGCTTTTGCCATATGCAGACTAACCACCAGACTCTTTCCCTTTGGAATCGGAGCTATCACCTTTTTTAGAAATCGGATGGACAAGGGCATACTTCCATGAGACCGGGACTACGCCTTTAACACTAAATCTACCGGTACCGGTCAAATTGACCGTTCTTAAACTTTTGTAAAACTTATACATTTTTAAACGTTATAATATCGTTATCAAACTACGTGACAATTCTTAGAATATGCATATAATATTTCCTACACACTTTACTTTTAGTTATTTCCATTATGCGTTATATAATAAAATAACTTTTAATTACCGATCAATTTGACGGCGTACGGTAGGAACAGGTATACAAAAATTGTCGGTAGGTTTAGTGTTAAGGTACGACTAAGGAAATAGACTTGTTAACACTGGAATCAACTCAGGGCCACGTATTCATATCATCACTGAAAATGCCTTCCGGACCACTTGACTTATGAACGTCTAAGAAAAATCATGGGGTTTTTTGACGAAAAACTGTTTCGGGCATTGAACACCGCGGGATGGTAGGCGGCGTCTTCTCCTGGTCGTTTAAAGTTAAGTTTGAGGCAAAGAATGCCCAAAAGACCGACTTTCTCTTTTAGCGTATGGGCTAGAGAGTCATTCAAAGTGTGCAATGGCGGTAGGGACGACTGGCAAAAGTTTCCAAGAGTGACTTTGGAAAGTGCCTAAAACCTGCGAGTGCCTGGCGGGTACCTTGCCAGCTGATCCACGATTTTAACGACATGCTTGAATTTTGCTCTAGCGATTTGCCGTTTAAAGAATCTGGACGCATGGTTATATTTCGTCTTTAGAACTCTAAACAACTCGGATCCTTGGTGGTTAACGCATTAGTCCAGGCTTGATACGCCTGCTGCTTGTAAGCTGCTGCAGCCCTGACAAACGCATCAAACCAAGACTGCGATCTGTCACCAAGTGATACCACAGAGTTTGATACAAATAATTCCATCTCCTGTTGTATCACATCAACTCCAGCAGCTCAGTACCTGTGATCATTGAAAGGAAAACAAATGTGGACCTCACCCATGGGTAGGAAGTAGTCGGACGTTGAACGGACACTACGTTCCGAATCGCAAGCAATGATCGGAGGACCCTAGAGGTCCCTCGACAGTGGTACTTTTCAGAATGTGTAGTCAACAGAAGATCCATCAAAGAGGGTATTTGGCTGTCAACGTCCAGTGGACGAGTGTGCGCATTAATTAACTGGAACAGATCATTTGCCAAAACAAAATTAAATATACAAATCTCCACGCATAGCCGGTGGTACGTGACCCTGACTAATCGGTATTGTGCGCGTTGAAGTCCTTAAGACTACGACATCAGCGGAGGGAATCTGTAAAAATTGATCGGCCCAAGAGTGAATCCATTTCTGCATTACTACTGTGGGACCTGTCGAGGCACCCGTAGACTCTGACATAGTTATCCATGTCCACGCCCTTTCCGAGTACGGACAGGTCCCTACCTTGACGAATCTGAAAACGACGATAGCAGATCAGAATCCTCCCTTACGAACACAGATACCCCGACGTGTGATATAAAATTATTTTCCAGTTTAGAACCGGGGTATGATAGGTACGCTGTATCGCTAGATTGAGATATCTGCAACACTGTCAAAAACAAAAATGCTGACTGCGACGTCTCTAGATGATAGTGGAAGGCGTTTAGGTAGGAATTAAGTCCCCGAATGTTACAAAAGTCTACATTTAGAGTGGATTGGGGTTCCGCTGTGTTGACTCGTCGTTTACCCTCAGTAAACATAAAACGCGATACTTTGCCCGCCCCAGATATGACGGGCAACCCGAGCAAAATCGGAGAATCATTCCCCCGATTTTGATCGGGGAGGGTTTCTCCTTCGTCAAAGCCCGTAACCTCCTGGGGTATATTTTTTGGAGGCATGGGCTTCGTGTGTAGTGGGGGCAGATTGGATTATCCGATGCTCTCACTTATCGACGGAACATAACCAAATGAATTTGTTTATAAATGACGATATCAAAATTTTACTATGCACAATAAAACAGAAAGTAAACATCTCTATACAATATATACAAATATACAAGTATACAGATAAAAAAATTGTATACACTTTGTTTTTTTAAGATTAAGTTTCTTTAATTTAACAGCCATTGGTTTTCTGATACAATACGATACGATACGCTACGGTACAATACGATAAAATACGACAAATGAAACAAAAATGGTCCGATACAGTATTAATAATATCGTTATCTTGAAACAAAAGGAAGATCTCGTATTTAGTCATTATTGTAAATGGTACGGTTAGAAAAAAAACATGCGCATCCTGGAAAATATCATTAAAGGATGTATTCAGATAACAGATACCTATTCATCAATCTGATGATGACATTTTTATTCTCATATATAATATATTTATAATGTATACTTTAATTATGTATAAACTTTAGCATATTATTGCTATTTGTAATCATAGTTAAAGCTTTTACAAGTAATTAATACTTGATACAACCGTGCTCAGTTTACATTCTTTCTTTTAATGTCTACTACGCGAACTTCTCGTTTATGTAAAACTATTTCACAGATTTCAGTCGTATATTTGTTATGTATGCCTTGTAAGACACACATACGTATTTATGCCTTGCAAAAAAGTCTGTGAAAGTAGTTAATGAGTTCAGTGGGGACGTTTACTCGGTAGTATTTTTATGTTTTAAAAACACATCGATTGCAGTTATTAAATATGTCATTTATATTTGTACCAACATTAATAATATTCTTGTGATCAGTCAAAAAGATATAAGCATGATTCGAAAGATTTATAATGTACGAAAAATTTAAAAGTGTACACAGTATTTTAAGTATTAATTTACGAATATAAAGTACGTTAAAACCCTTATCACCACGACACTGACTAAGCGATTATAAATTAATTGAACAAGAAACAGATTTATCTCAATCTGTTCTGTAATTTTCTAATTATAACTCGTCTCGTTGTATATATATATACAACGAGACGAGACGAGACGAGAAATATATATATATATATATTTCTTATTATTTAAATGAATAACAAAACAGTACCAGCATTCATTCATTTACATATTTTTATTTATTATAATAAAATAAATGTATTGTGGTTATAATTGCATTATATTTTTTTATGGTTACAAATGTATTTTTCTGACTCCACCAGGATGGTACCACTCTACCTTCCACCAAATAAGCATATAGTAATGAATAATAAGTGGCTATAAATTAAATTTTGTGTGAAAGCACGGTGTTTAAATCATCTCCTCCTCTTTTCATATCCCAAGGGATGGCAACGGCTTTGCAAATCTTGATTTTTAAACATGTTAATGAGCGAACTTCGCTTAACATCAGCCGTTTTTTCTTTACAATCCAATATATTAAATATATATACATATATATTAAAAATATCGATGTATCTGAAAACCTCATTACACCGATAATGTATATGAAATTTGAACTGCCTGAATTTATTTAAACTACGTAGCATCCGTTCATATATACTGTTATAATGTATGTTAATCGCACTCAGTAACTAATCGCATTTACGGTTTTTGAAAAATATGAAGAAGAGAATTCGGCATAAAGTCATATTAAACGTACTAATATTGTACAATTACTGAACGGATTTAGATAAAACTTTACACTAACATATACAACTTATAAAAAGAAAATCGAATCGAAAAAGTCTTGCACTTTAAAAACCATCATCCCGTGCGCTGCCGGTGTAGTCGTTGGACCTATTTAAAGATAATGTAATGTAGGATTTTTTTTCTTAAAAAGTTCTAAAAAAAAAATCACTATATCCAAATTATTGATCCCTATTGATCCGTAGTGACAATAAAATTGAGAACTAATTTCCATGAATTTTACATGAACCTACTAAATATTCAAAATTATTTCTTTAATCGCTGTTGAAATTTAATGAAGATTATATTTGTTTTTACACTTCATATTTTAAACAAATATTTTAAAGTAAGGGCACGCAACTGAAATGGTGCGATTCGCTGTGAGCAGACCGATCGGGGGTATTGCGGGCTAGGGAAAAAAATTGAAGTTACCATTCAAAGTAGATCTTAAGGCGAGCGAAATCGGGGAAAGCTACTGTATTAATAAAATAATAACATTAGTAATTTACAAATGCCCGTACATAACTTCTTAATTCATAACAAAATTATTATGGAGAAAAAAGAGAAATAATTGACATTGTGATAAAGTATAACAGAAAAATTAAATTAAATGAAAATTTTATATGCTCAAAGTAATCAGTCTCAACTTTATAGTACTACAATATTATATCGGTAAATGTCAAGTGAGAACCGATCACATTAATATTTTCTGATGTTTTTTAATTTCTTAATAAATTGAAAATGTTTTTAACTAATTAAAGACTTTATTTCTCAAAAGAATGATTAAGTCACTTACAGAGAGATTAAGCTATGTTACAAAGAAATCGTTAAGCTTAGCTGTGGACAAGAAAACAAAAATATTATTATAAAATTATACAATTATTTAGTATACAGTAAAATACACAAAAATAGTATTTAGTATTATAGTTTCACACAATAAACATCAATAGAAGTAAAGGAAGGTAGTTTAAGCTAAAACTCGTCGCACTGAGAAACAACAGGAAATAAAAACTTAGAAATAAGATCTAAGGGTACGGCTAACGTGTAGCGGACGAATAGAAATTTGTTGATTAAAAATTATTTTATTTGTTTTATGTAATTGGAAATGCATTTAATTAATATGTAATGAATTCTTTATGTATGGTATGTGTTCTTTAACTAATTTCTTAAATGACTTTTTTTTATATCTTTCCGTAATTTGAACCTTATTAAATATTATTTTTTCTATAGTTCGTCCTGGGTTTAATTAGACAAATTTTGTTAGCTTGTCTTGTTATATATCGTTACTGCCATCTTTTTGTGAGTGTTAAATTCGTATGTATATCTATCTTTAGTTAACATTTTCTTAATTAGAACTCATTTATTAGATGTTAATGTTTGTTTCTTTATAAAATTTATAGATAGGGATTTGAAAATCATAACTAAATAAAGTTTTAAAAATTTTGTTTTCAGTTGTTTCCATATATTTTAAATTAGTTTTGATTACTGTACCCCTGACTTCTATTAAATAAACTAAATGTGTTTTTTCTAATGAATTATAGATAGTATGTTGTACTTGTATTGGCAAGCACCGTACTATGTCACATAGTATACTTATATGTGAAGTCAATTTAATTCCAACATTTTGTATGTGTGGTTTCAATGTCAGCTGTTTATTTAAAGTTAGGCTTAGGTCTAGACTAACTTGATCCCCCTGTTTTTTTTTCACTGTTAATAAACAAATGATTATAATACCCCACTTTTTTGATTATACGGTAAAAATCATGTAGTTTGTTTTCGATAGCTTATTGGCTTTTGAGATTCAAATCATGTTGAGATTCTATTATAAGCGAGATCGCGTTACCAGAATAAGACTAGTATCAACAGCATATAGTGAGTCGTCTCTTTTAAATCCAATGTTATGTATAATGTTAATAAAGATAAAAAACAGAAATGAAACAACGTAGGTAATTAATCGTAGAGTACTCACATGTCTTTCTATTTTAACGATCTGGTATCTATTTGATACATACGATTTGAATATTTCAATTGCTGTTTCTGCGATTTCTTCTTGTTTTAATTTTCGTAATATAATTTCCTGGCTCACGGTGTCAAACCAAACTCAATTTATGCTTTGAGTTTGGTATAAAAAGTATCAGATCTTTAAAAGATTTGATTAGTTTAGTGTTTAGTTCGTCAATAATGGCTCTTATATTTGGACCGAAATCATTTATTATTTTGCGGCTTCATTAATATCGGTGGCTTTGAAATTAAAACAATTGTTGCTATTATATTTACAGGTTATTTGTGAGTAAGGTATATAATTGTCTTATTCATTTCATTTGCAAGAAAATCCTATATATAAAAAGAAATCATTTAATTGTTTACATATTTGCAGACTATTTAGTAGGGTATTAATAGTTTTTGTAGTACGGCAGGCTATGTTATTAATTAGGTACCACATTTTTTGATTATTTTTGATTAAATGGATTATTTTTACAATTTGTAAATACTGTATAATAATGATGATATTTAGCGGATTGAATATTTATATGAGAAGAATTTCCTATATTTTCAAAGCGTTTTCTTAGTTCATTATCCTCTGTATTTTGTTTTAAATTATGCCATAGCGTATTGTCTTGTTTACGCGCTGTTCAAAATTTTGTTAATCTAGATTTTTCTTAGACGGTTAAAGATCTTGTTTCTTTATAATTTTATTTTTTGCTAGGGCTTGCATTCAAATTTATTGTAGTACCTTATATTCACTATTTGTCTATATAAATATATATAGACAAATAGTGAAAAGTAGATTATTGACAGAATTATAAAAACCCGTACTTGATTGCCTCAAAATGCCACAGATTTAATCGTTCACCTTTTTCTGCTTTTAATTCTAAATTAATTGTTTGTGATCGGACTTTCGATTCGATACAATTAACTTTCGGTAGCACACATATGGAATTTATTACGAAGAAGTATACAAATATGATCTAAAATTGTTTTGGAGTATTATTTTGCATGTACAATTATTTTATTAATTTTAATAAATATTTTAAAACCTCCTTAATACCTATATTTAAATCCAATTTATTTCCAAAGACTATACATCTCTTCTTATATGCTAAGTGCATATCGTAATTTTCAAACAACTTATTTACGTTTGATCAGGTTATTTATATATATAGCTCTAATATTCAGCGATAGTCTTTCTTTATATATATATATATATATATATATATATATATATATATATATATATATATATATATATATATATATATATATATATATATATATATATATATATAGAATATATATATATATATATATATATACATACATATATAAACTTTTGAACCATATATATTTTCTTAATCAGCTCGCCGAGCTGAGTAAGGAAATGACAATTTTTTTCAAAAGTTCCGTCATGAGGACCAATGCAATAGTTAGATTTCTATGAAATCTACTAAAAAACAGCTGAATTGAGAGTAACTCAAACTTTGATCTTGAATAACTTTTGACTGAGTTGATTTATCAAAAATTGACTTCAAACCTTTTTTGTAGAGCGTTAAATTCTCTACAAAAATAATGAATGGGTATTGCAATACAATATATCTTCATTAGTTATAAAAATCAAAAGAAAAAAAAAAATTTTTCCTGTGTTATTCTTATGGGAAATCGAAAAGTGCGATGCGGACTACCTTAATATTAATATTAAGGGCTCATATTTTCACAGGCCTATTTTGGCATCTAAACGAAACTTTTGAGCCTGGTTCCGAGAAAAAAAAAAATATTTTTTTTTTTTGAAACGCCCTAATATATATATATATATATATATATACATATATATATCTATAAAAGGTTACCATTTTCACATGGATGATCTACAGCATGATCATGTCTTAGATCATTATGCACATAAATAGAAACTGAGGCACCTCTAGAACCTGTTCGACAGTTGCAATATTGATTGTAATTGACCTACCGACGATCGCACAGTATTTCAAGGGGCTCTCCAAAAGCTACTTTGACAATGCTGTGCGACACCCAAATCCTCTGGTGGTTAAGGCCACAGGATACCCGGCCCGTAAGACTCCTAAAGTCAGAAAGAGAAGACCCAAGTCGGTACTTTTCGATCCGGACGACGCGATTACGTTAGGGAACGCTATGTAAAAGCGGCAAAGCGTACATAAATACTACACATACACACACACACACACACAGCGTCTTCGCCGGCGAAGACGAGGCCCCCATCCAAGCACGTTGCTCCAGCGTTCTGCCGTCGGAGGACGTTAGTGTCAAATCCTAACCCACATCCAACCCTCGCTTCCCACCTAGCGGCGTCCTGAGCCGTGGTCCGCGCCTCACAGGAGGCGCCCTCAGGACGCGCGTTCCCCTGGGGCCTTTCAGGCCCCCCTTTTTCAAGGGCGGGTCTCTGCACCCGTCCATTCCACCGGTGACGCTGTCATGGCCAGTAGGGCTAACAGCAGAGACACGCAAAAAAAAAAAAAAAAAAAAAAAAGATTGTAATTGCTTATAAATAATCTTCCTGCTTCTAATTAATTTTTTCATCTTTTATCCACGTATCAGTTATTATGACATGTAAGTTCACGTTAAATGAGTCTACACCGCACCTGTTCTCATCTAATTTGCCAGATTTTACAATAATACGAACGTTGTCGTATAGGAATTTTAGATTAAGGTGAGTTTGTTATATCGGTGTATTTATAATTCGATGTGTAATGTAATCTCTAAAATTAGCTTATGATTCTTTTTGATTAATCATTTGATATGATTCGGACATCCTAATTCTAGTTTGATATATTTCTTAATATAACTTTAACTAGTTCTTGACAATAAAACCAAAATTTTAATAGGGCGTGTTTTCTTTTCTTCGTATTTATCTAGTGTGACTTTTTAGTTTTTGGGCAATCGGGATTTATATTTTTTATAGTCTAGTATACTTCATAAACACCGACTTCTTGTTTTTCACTTATATTTATGAATGTTTGTTCTGGAATACCTGTTATAATAATATTTTTACAGCACGATCTCGAAGTTCGGTTATTTCTATTACACGTACTTAGAAAGAAAAAAGGGCATTTCACTTTCATAAATTACTCGACTCTGTTTCTAACTTTAAATATCTGGGTAAGAGCTACTATTCAATTCAGTGAAAGTAGTTTTAATTGGAGGTCGCATAAAATTCATGATTAAAATATTTAAAAAATATATAATTTGCTTACTACGCTTTTAGTAAGCACAAACCTTTATTTTCTCAAGTCAGCTATTGGTGATGAATATAGCGAATGCACAATGCGTCTCGTTCTCGCTCTTTCTCTTTACAAACTTTTTAACAATTTGCACTTTTAATACATAGCATTAATGGACAAAAGAGAATGTCGTATAGACATACGGCAAAAAATGATTTTTTTTTTTTATAATTAACAATATACGTCTCCTCGCTCGCTCCGCTTGGTGAAATTATATCTCTATATAATACCGCTCCGCTTGGTGAAATTATATCTCTACATAATACCGCTCCGCTTGGTGAAATTATATCTCTACATAATACACATACAATATATATAAATACAATAGACAGAGGAGTAAAAATAAATCGTATACGATCGCTAAAACGAAACTCTAATTAGAAAATTTTAAAACGGGCTAAGAGTAATGGCTGCCCCGTGTTCAATTAATTAATAAGTCGCTAGCTCAGGTCTATAATTCTCACAGAGTGAATCGGCGTGTATGTTATGCATCTTTTATAAAGGCAGTAGACCGAACTGCGGCGTTTGTCTATTTAATTAAAATGTATTACCATATTTATGAAATGTCGGAGGATAAATAAGACATAAATATACATATCATAAAATAAACCAGTAAACAGTGATTAAGACGTTATTTTTTTTAATTTCAAAATTAAATTACAAAAAAAGACTCTAGCCATCAAGTACAATATTTGAATTTTAAGTTAACAATAGGTAAAGTTTAAAAAAATGTTTAGTTAGCTAAATATTTTTTTAGATTTTTTTAATAATAATTTATAGCGTTTGCAAACCTTACTATACAAAGGCCAAATCCAACTTCTACGGTACAGATAAGCCGACGAGGCGAGGGAATCAACGTACTTTTTAGTTTTACAGAAATCTTCTTTGTTGAAATATAATGGAACTATTTTAGTATGTAACTATGTTTAATTTGATAGTTGTTGTCCTAACTCCAAACACGGCAGTTCAATCGATGTCGGGCAGACCAGTAAAAATAGACAATTGATAACTATTGTTGTTGCGAGACAGGAAATATATGAAGCTTGGATCTATAGACCGTATTTAATTTAAATAAGCAAGAATAGAAATGTTTTCAAGTTATCCCATAACTATCATCTGATACAACGATGTTAACAATTGCTCTCATACATAGACTATCTATAACACGGGTAGCTACAAAGTATACAGATAATACGACTATAAAAATTGTTCTGTTGATTCTGTCTAGTCTGAAGGAGATTTATTTTAAACAACCACAGATTATGGTTACATAATGTATTTATAATAGATTTAATATCAAAGAAATAACTGGAATGCAGTTTATTCAGTCTCATAGTGATAGTGTATATGTAGGCCAATTATGCAGACAGCGTCGGCTATTTATACTTTGGTGCATACGGGGACACGTTCTAGGCCAACGTCCTGAACACCCAACTATAAGAAAAAAGTGAAAAGATGGAAATGGCACTTTTAACAAATGCGCAGGCTTCATCCATCTGTTTCTTAGCATTATATGAGACGAAGCTTCTTAGCATTCCATGGATTCACCGTGCGGGTGCCGGGCCCATCGCGTTGCAAGAAGAGGAGCGCAAACAATGCCTGGGACTTGCGACCCAGATGTAGGTTTAAGGGGCCCCATTACTATGCGCATACACGCTCACCTTCACTGTATATGCATTATGCCGTAGTTATCGTGAAATAAACGCACGTAGACTAACATGTATCCTATCTAATGCCTAAGTAAGAAAATTCGGTTAAATCATTCGTAAAAGTAAATCGATTGAAGTAAATTACAATGATGACGATAGGGAAGCTAATATATAATTTAGTAACAAATCTGTAGTTGTTAGGTACTCATATTTCCTCTGATATGTAGAAAAACACTGTAGACGAAATCGCCGGCAAAAGCTAACTAAAAAATTCAATATCGGAAAAACCAAATTAGGCATATGTAATGGGGAAAACCATAATTAGCGATTATAATATTATAAGCAGCGAGTTATTTTTTATTATCTAAATACTGATAGATATATTTCTCGTTCACGTCATAATAATATACTATTAAGTTTAATAAGATTATGAAATTCAAACGATACTATCATTTTGAAGATAAGATACTAGTAAATATAAAAACATGTTCTTTTATTTGCTGTGATACATAACTCCTTCAAAATGCAACCGCTCCTGATCGTCGTCAGTCTAGTCGTGGCTGTATCAGCCTACGAGCCCATCAATAACGACTACCATAATACAGTTGGTATTTTTGAGGCTGCTCGTATCAAGAAGGCTGAAGAATCTGCTGACTTTGACGGCGCCAGGATTACAGGAGGAAGCAGTGCATCTCTTGGACAATTTCCCTTTTTGGTATTATTTTAATAGAAGCGTTTTAATTGAAAATATTATATTTTTAACACACGTAGTAACATTTTTAAACATGTGTTTCCACGTTTCAGGGTGGTCTCATAATTCCATTGGTCAGTGGTCAAACTTCAGCCTGTGGTTCCTCTCTCATCAGCACCACCAGGCTAGTTACGGCAGCTCATTGCTGGAGAACCGCTACAAGCCAAGCTCGCTCATTTACTGTTGTTCTTGGATCTGTCCGACTCTTCACAGGCGGCATTCGTATCAACACTAACAACGTCCGTTTGCACAGCAGCTACAATCAGAGGACCCTGGCCAACGACATTGCTGTTATCATCATCAACAGTGTTAATTATAATAGTAAGTAAATCGTTGTGTTTCAAATATTTTTACATTACAATTGTAAGATAACATTCTTAATATATTTCTACCATTTATAGACAACATTAGAAATATCAATCTTGCGAGTGGTACCAACCAATATGTCGGCACTATGGCTACAGCTGCAGGATTCGGTGCGGCATCTGGTGGTACGTTTTAATAAACTACAATATTTTATCCTAAATATACATACAATAGTTGTATAAAGTTTAAATATAATTTTCAGCCGTAAACGCTCCTGTCTCTCAAACGTTGAACCATGTGAACTTGCAAGTAATTAACAATAATGTCTGTGGTAGTACCTACGGCAATACCATTATCCCCTCCACACTATGTGTGGCAACTCCAAATGGACGCAGCATCTGCGATGGCGACTCCGGTGGCCCTCTTGCAATTGGAAGTGGAAACAACAGAGTATTGGTAAATATTGAGTTACAAATATATATAGATTTAAATAACCTCACGTAATATGCTACTTATATAAATTCCATAGTCCAAAAACGATTTTGACACTATATAATATAGCTTGTAAGAGTGAGTATTGTGTGTTAAGCATTATTAGTGCAATGTTAATATATAATGTTATTTTTGTAGATTGGTGTGTCATCGTTCCGTCACATCACTGGCTGCACTCGCGGACTCCCCGCCGGTTTCGCCAGAGTTACTTCCTTCACCTCTTGGATCCGATCTATCTGAAATTTAAACTAATAAATAAATATAGGTATAAGGTATAAAATGAAGAACTGTTATTTTTAAGATAGTTAATAAATGTTTTACAATTACTTTTATGTTTTTATGTGATTTGACTTGTAATATAAATCCTTGGCATTACAAAGAAGTAGCAAACAGTGTCGTTCTTATGTGTTTAAATGTATTAATATATTTTTTTCTTCATATTATTGAAAACATACCAAATATCATATTATCACATATTCACTATAGTTTCTTGGGGATATTATAACAATAGTTTTACTTTCCAAGACAATGGAATTTTACCACCCTGAGACATAAGAAATGTATTTAGAAATAATACTACTTATATTAGAAACAAATTATTTTTAATAAAAAAAAAATCTATCAAAATAATACCAAAAAATGGTAATTGTCCAAGGGATGTACTGCTTTTTCCTGTAATCCTAGCGCCGTCAAAGTCAGCAGATTCTTCAGCCTTCTTGATACGAGCAGCCTCAAAAATACCAACTGTATTGTGGTAGTTATTAATAGGCTCGTTGGCTGAAGCAACCACAACTAGACTGACGACCGATTTCATCTTGATTGAGTAACGTATCATAGCAAAACAAAGATCCTGTGGCTATATTTAGAATGAACTGTCGTTTCACTTCACGAATTTGCCTTTAGTTATCGTCAGACCTTATTGTGATGACATCAATAGGAAATACGTTTATCAGTATTTTAGATAATAACAAAATTACATCGCTATTCATAATACTATAATCCGTTATAACGGTTTTTCCCATTTTGTATATTTGGAGGGTTTTTTAGTTACTATTGCCAGTGACTTCGTATGATTAATTAATTTAATTAATTAATTAATCAATTATTTACTTTTTTAATTAATTTAATTGACCACAAACAGGCTCTATCTTCGAACAAAGTTTTAAAATTATATTTTTTTAAATAATAAGATCAAACCCTATTTTAATTAATCGATATTAAAATAATTTTGTATCAATTAATATAATTAGTAACTATCCGTAGTGACATGTTAGTAGTAATATAATTACAAACAAGATTTAACTTATTTCTTAATAGAATATATCAAAAGAAATAACTATTTTATTTAATTTATCATTACTTTTTCCAAGGAAAGCCTTGGAAAAAGTAATGATAAGTATTATTATATTAAATTCAAACAAAACAAATAAATTATTCAATATTAACACTAAACCTACCAAGTACCGGTCAAATTGACCGTTCTTAAACTTTTGTAAAACTTACACATTTTTAAACGTTATAATATCGTTATCAAACTATTTGACAATTCTTAGAATATGCATATAATATTTTCTACACTCTTTACTTTTAGTTATTTCCATTATTACCTGCGTTATATAATAAAATAACTTTTAATTACCGGTTAATTTGACGGCGTGCGGTAGGAACAGGTATACAAAAATTGTCGGTAGGTTTAGTGTTAAGAACTAATGCTTTATTATAAGAAAAAAATATTGAGAAAAGATAAATACAAATAAGAAAAGATATATACTAAAGTACAAATACTATACCTTATTATTTATATTTTATATGTACTTATTTTGGACTAAATAAAGAAATAAAAAAAAATATTTTATTTAAATGAAAAGTCTTAAAAGCTGTGTTAATATTAAATTTAACAAACTTCACATTTTTGAGCGCTAGTCGTAAAACTTTATTCAGTATTGGTATTCCTACTAAGTTACAACTCCCTGTAACTTTGTAGGAAATTAAAATGTAACCGTTAAATAACTCTCAATATTAGTATTAAGTTATAAGATTGTACAACGACTCTATACAGTACTTAACTGTATTTTTAATATAATAAACTAAAAACAACGAGATGTAGTTGCGATAATATATATATAAAATAGTGACATACAAACAAACAAGAATAGTATGATAATAGATACTTACAATTATAATGAGTTTTGACATTTACATGAATAACTATTATTGAGCGTAAGTGAAGCTCTTAACCGTTTGGGAGACCTTTTTTTGTGTTTATTTGTCTCCAGAATGCGACGAGATAATTAGCTAAAAACTTTCTCATGTATGTTTGAGACGAACGCGGATGTTATAGCGAAAACAGATTGAAAAAATGTTTAGCCATTCAAAAGTTATCAAGAAAAGAAGAAAGGAGAGGGGCTCAGCTCAACACCCGCCGCGCACGGTTGGCGGATCCTAGTAATATATGTATTATTGCCTATATATTGTACTTTCATGATATATTAGTTTATAATTCCATTAATGCAATAATATTATTTATATAACTATTTATTCTAGTAAAGTTTACTATTATTGTATTAATTAGATTTAAGTATTTACATTAACTTAGAACAATTGTTGTTACTAAATATATTGTTAAAGTGGTAAAAGTTACTGATATGACTTATTGGCAGCCATCTTTATGATATTAAATTATTATATTTTTATACTTAAATATGTTAAATACAAATGTATGAATTATGGTTGCAACAAATACATTTTATTAAGGAATTTAGTACTGCTCCTAGTAACTATATTGTTAGTATTAAACCCATTGATATATTTAAAGTTATGATTATGTCAAAATGTCATAAAAGGCCGCTGGCGCCTCTGTAGTCGTTAAATTAGTATAAAAACTATCCGTACTGGACCTCTGAAAAACTATCCCTGAATCCTGAGCAGCCACCTCGGTCGCTGATCGTCTAAGCCGGGCTTCCCTCACGGGTCTCACCCAGCTGGACTGACCGCCCAGGTTGCACACGGTCACCCCCCCTTCCCCTTTCCAAATTCATACATTCACGAGGCAAACGCCTCAACTTAAGGACAGATCCATATTTATGGACGTCGTCAGACACCACGGTCAGAGGGCCCAGTCCTGAAACCGTTTATACGACTTCCTTCCTCTGATAAGCTAAGTATTTTTACACTTTTATTGTTTTTAATATTTTAATTAGAAGTCATTACTTTGTCTTTATTTAAATGTAGTTTGATTAGTAATTGAAGAAAGAATTGTGAACTTTTATATTCTTTTATTTTGAGTTTTTTTGAACCTTATAAAATATGTTATTTGATATAGTTTTATTTTCTTTTAATTAACTCCCGACAAATATCCTTGTATATATTTTCTATTTACTAGACGATAGCTTGATTAATAGATTTCCTTAATTATTTAGCCATCTTTATTTGTAGTGTTAAATAATATAACAACCGCTTAATGTTCTCATAATATACTCCTTCAGGGTAATAAATTCTATAAGTACTGTAGTTTTACTGTAGGTATACTGTAGATATACTGTAGTTGTACTGTTCTGCACTGTAATGTACTGTTATTCCATTTACGGTCGATCGACACTAATTGGAGTTGATTTATTAACTTTAGTTTTATTAATTCGTCACATTATTTTTTTTATTTATAATATATATCTTACAGCATGTTTGCTTAATCCCTCCCTAAAGATCCTCCCTTGAGAAATTGTTATCTATTTAGCTGAAACTATTCTTTTAAAATACAAAGTGCTTTAAAACAATATAATCTCAGAGCAATGCGTGGTTGTGGTTTTGTAATTATAAACTTTCTAAACTTAGGTATGATTAAAGTTTACTGTCTTATATACGCTGCGTATAAAACCTATTAGCAACTTTTGAGCGTATACGAGCTGGTGAAAGAACCTTTAATCTCATCCCAACTTTTGAGGCATTAATCATATATGTATTAGTATTAATATAACAGCTAGTTATTAACACTAAACCTACCGACAATTCTTGTGTACCTGTTCCTATCGCACGCGGTCAAATTGACCGGTAATTAAAAGTTATTTTATTATATAACGCAGGTAATAATGGAAATAACTAAAAGTAAAGAGTGAAGAAAATATTATATGCATAACAAAAAGTACATAAGAAATAAAATCTTAAATGTTTTTGAAACAAATATACAAATATCAGCAGTATTTCAAAGATTCCGTGCGCATATTTAGTTCTTCAAATATCCTTGAATATACCGATTATATTATGTTTACCTTCTTCAAGACGCCACATCTCTATCCAGCGCTGAGCTGAACATTATGGAGCTTCAGCAAAATTAACTTCAGATAACGTGAACTTTATTCCTTTAACTTCAAAACGATTATTCTTTATAACTTTGAACTTAGTAAATATCTTGAAAACGCCAACATTGAAAATCTTTTAGTTCAAATGGAGCTCTTTTTAAGAGAATCTAATAAAATTTAAGTTTCACGTTCACGGTAATGTTATATTCCACAGCCGATATTAATTTATTTAACTTTTTATGTTTTTTTCATTTAACTGAAATGTATATTTTCTTTACTTTCAATACACAATAGTAATATTATATGATTTGGGTAAGATATTAAATTTCATTAATGTATATTTAACAAAAATACTACAAGTGGAGTCCTTAAATACTTTATGTATTGTGAAAATTATTATATAAATTGGCAAAATTATATAAACTTTCTTATATATAGTTATAAGCAGTTTCTGTCGTAGGAGTCTGAAAATCCTGAAATAGGTATTAATCCTATATAGAAAAGATTTATACCATATACTAGGAATATTAAAGTCAGTTGATTAATTTAGTTAACTATATATAGTTAACTAAATTAATCTGAAAAAGGAGACTTAGAGATTTAAAACAAAATTATTTAAACAAAAAAAAAATCTTGTAAAATTAATTTCAAAAAAATAATATCAAATCAGATTTCATGCGAAAAATGAACGATATATTAGAATATAGATATTTTACTTGTGTATGGAAAGATAAATAAGTGTGTCCTTAAATTATAAAAAGAATCATAAAATTTGTAAAACGATTTTATAATAAAAAAAAGCCCTAGCCCTTGACGACAATTTAATTTTATCACTTCATTCATCCCTCTAATAATAAACTAACTCCAATAAAAACTAAATTCTAACTTTTAATCAGATTAAAAATTAATAGACATATAAATAAATCACTTATATTTTCAATATTTTTGTATATTTAAACAAAATTAACTAGTTTTAGTCAGTAACATCCACTAACTTGACGGACAAGCCGATCAGTTCCGTAATATTACCCCACGTCCCAGCGTCAATAACCGTCATCAAGTCTGACTCTAAGTAAGATGCTTGTACTGTAAACGAAGATTAAAACATAAAATAAATAAAAATTGTTACAAAAAAATATACAAACATTTATTTAAACAAATAACTATCCCACTGATTCAGGGCTCCCTTCAAATTATCAAAAAGAAACAGTATATTCCACGTTGTCCCTTACGTAATCCATACCATTACACCCGAACCCGGGACTCAATTCAGGACTTCTAGTATCTTTACTAATTACGAAAGAATAAAATATAATATTGCAATATTAAAGGAATATAAAATAATAATAGACTAATATTATTTTTATTCACTTATATTAAATTCTAATAATTTAACCGTACTAAAAATGGTTCTATATTATAAAAAAAATAACCTCGCATTTGGCTTACACTATCCGTAATTTCCTTTAAATTCGACAATTCTGATTCAATGAGTTTTTTAACAATCATAAAGAAGTCGGGATCGTCGACATATTCTGATAAATTAATCATTTTTAATTATCAACAAAAAACTTATGACCGCAAACAAATATCTTTAATAAAACTATAAAATATAATATTATATTATTATATTAAGGATAAAAGTATGAGAGAGATAAGAAAAAGAGCGTACAAGCTGCAAAAGCACAAAACGAAAGCACTTATAAAGATGAAGCGTGAAAATTCTGAGAGAGAAAGGGATGAAAGGTTGACGAACAACTTCCGGGAAAACACGAAGCTTTTCTGGCGAGAAGTTAGTGGTTCCCGGGGTTGTTCGGTAACCTGTAGAATGAAAGGGGTGCTTTCGAAAAGCGGTGAAATTTTAACTGAGCAAGCACACGTTTTGCAGCGGTGGGCGGAATTCTATAAGGAGATGTATGAACGTGAGGACACCTCGGTCTTGACTACCAGCGTAATGCTGAGTCAAGATGTAGCCGATGGTGAAATCAGTTTAGAAGAAGTAGAGAACGTGATTCGAAGTCTGAAATGTGGTAAGGCTGCGGGAGCAGATGAAGTTACTGCCGAGATGATCAAATATGGTGGGCCACGCGTCTGGGACTTTTTCTGGTTTTTATGCAATTTATGCTGGAAATCTGGGGAGGTCCCAGACGATTGGCGAAGTGCAGTCATCGTACCTTTGTATAAAGGCAAAGGTTCACAGATAGACTGTGCAAGCTATAGGGCCATCAGTTTGATTAGCTTGGGTGGTAAAGTTTATGCTAAAATTTTAGCGAGAAGAATGCAAGAGAGATCTGAAAGGCTGTTGTGGGAGGCACAAGGAGGTTTTAGACCTGGAAGAGGGTGTATAGATCAGATCTTTTCCCTCCGCATGATCACGGAAAAGTTTTTGGCCCTAAACCAAAAGGTTTTCTGTGCTTTTGTGGATTTGGAAAAGGCGTTTGACAGGGTTGTGAGAAAGAAGTTATGGGAGATACTGCCCCGATACAATGTGAACGGACCCTTGCTACAGGCTGTAAGGTCTCTTTACCGAGATCACTCAGCCTGTGTGCGAGTAGGAGCTGGCATGTCGCCCTGGTTTGACATCCAATCGGGTGTTAAGCAAGGTTGCGCTATGTCAGCTTGGTTGTTCAATTTGTATTTGGATAGTTGTCTCCAAGGAGTGAAAGATAGTGACATGGGAGTGAAAGTAGGTGACCTTAAGGTCAATTGCTTACTATATGCAGATGATGCAGTGCTCATTGCATCATCAGAATGCAATTTGCAGGCATTGGTCACCACTCTGAAAGATGGGTGTGAAATTAATGGTCTTAACCTGAATGTAGATAAGACGAAGGTTCTGATATTTGAAAGAAATGAAGAAAGAACAGAATGTAAGATCAACGTGAATGATAAGATAATAGAACAAGTGAATGAAGTGGTATATTTGGGAAGTATGTTTAGCAGAGACGGAAGATACGAAATGGATGTGGAAAGGCGTATTGCTGCTGGTAACAGAGTCAATGGTGCTTTGACTGCATTGTTGAGACGGCAAAACGTCAGTATAGCTGCACGTTTGGCTGTACACAATGCAGTTTTGCTACCGACACTGTTATACGGCAGCCAAACGTGGGTAACACAGAAGAAGAATGTAAGAAAGATGAATGCTGTGGAGATGCGATCTCTTCGCAGAATATGCGGAGTCAGTCTAGCTGATCGAATCCGCAATGAAGAGATCCACAGAATGGCAGGTACTAGCGAAGATGTCACGGTGAGAATGAAGAAGAACGTGCTCAGGTGGTTTGGGCACGTTGAAAGAATGAGTGATGAAAGAGTGGTAAAAAAGATTTATATGGGAAAAGTGAGCGGTAAGAGAGACAGGGGGAGGCCTCGAGTGACCTTCGAAAATACAGTAGCTACGATACTGGAGGAAGGTCACGTAAAAAGCATGAGGACCCCCCGGAGGGCATGTATGAAGAAGTTGATGTCTGTGGCCGAGGCGAAAGAGGTATGCAGAGACCGTAGCGTTTGGCGCTCCGTCGTCTCTGGCTACCCCGCAAGGGATATGGCGTGAAGGTGAATTTTAAAAACTATATAATCACTTTTTACTTCCCGCCATATATTTTTTTTTATACAATATCCATTGTGTCAGTTGCAATATTCCCAAAAGCTATGATAATAGTTAAATATAAAAAAAATTACCTAAATACAGAAAGGAAATAATTATTATTAATAAAAAAATATAATAAACATAAAAATTGCAAGCAAAGCAATTTTAATTAAAGTAGGTCAACCGTTGCAAGCAATTACAGCCTATAGACCCGAAGCGTAATGAAAAAGCGATTTTAATCTGTTGTCAATAAATCAATACATATAATTGTTGAACTGACAATGATGCCAATCATTCAGCCAGGCGGACTAAATCTGTTTTTGGATGAGTTTTGGTATGTCGCCACGTCACTGAATGTCATTGGATTTATAAATACGATCAGCTCCAGAAATAGGTGGCTACAGGTTTTCCAGGCGTACCGACTAAAATAAAGTAGCCTGGATTCGGTTAACAATATTATTGTCTGCACCGTGCGTGATATCAGTGTGTCTCTAAATTTTTACGAAATATTTAATTGTTCAGCTATGGATGAGGATGATGTACAACAATTTTCTCTCCGCTGGCACAACCACCAGGTAGGTAAGTATTTTTTTTGTACACACAGATACATTTTTAAATACTATGAACATATTTTTATAACCTCAATATTGATGTTCCATTTTTAAATATTTCTGTATTAACATGCCACTATGATGAAATAAGTGAATGTAAATTGAATAATTGCCTGATATTTGCGATTTTGAACGCTACTATTTCGTGTTTTATGTATTTATTTTTAATAATGTATCTTAATAATTACAGATACACTGAGGACCGTGTTATCTGAAGCTACACTGTTTCTTATACTTCATTGGACACCTTACAAATGGTACTAGCGATTGCAACGCCATCTTTTTTTATAATTTTAAGCTTCCTAGAGCATAGAGTTCTTAATTATTTGGCTGAATGTTTGTAAACTTACACCCATACATGCATATAGTTTGACACATTATAACATTTCAATTTTTTTTTAACCTGTTTTAGGTTGTGAAAAATATTTCATGTATATAATAGAAAGTAAATCATCAATATATTTAAATCAACATAAAGGCCAAAAAAAATTAAAAGAAATTATATATTTAATCAAATTAACCGTGTTCTCGAATTTAATTTTAACCTATGACATACATAATTAGAAGGTGAAAACACTAAAAAAAGAAAGCATAAAAAAACGAGGTTTATTGCTTGTATATCAATTCTTGCACATTATTGTTTTACACAAAAAACTAAGGTCCCATTACATGCTTATTAATTTCAGTTTTACCGTCACTCACCATTCAATTATCATCGTGAAGTTAGTACGAGTATACTATCAAACAAACACTTCCTCATCAGGACATAATCATACTCACATCTTACAAAATGATCTCGAATCAATTTAATCATCTAAAGTATTAATATTACAGAACAGCGTGGTCGGTGCGCTGGGTCGTATGCTGGCCACGGGCGCCTTGAGTGACGTCACGCTCAGCGCCAGCGGTGGAACTCTAAGGGCCCATAGAATAGTCTTGGCGGCGTGCAGCCAGTACTTCGCGAAGTTGTTCAAGGTAAGGTTCACAATTACATAAGGCCGACGTACACCGTGGAACTGACGTATGTGCGTGTCGCAGGAGGTGGAGGGAGAGGGGGGTGCGCTGGTGGTGGTGGTGGGGTGCGAGGCGGCGGAGCTGCGTCTGCTGTTGTCGTTCATGTACACTGGGGAGGTGACGGCGGGGAGGCGCGCGCTGCCCGCACTGCTGCGGCTCGCGCGCACTTTGCAGGTTTCCGGACTCACCGACGCCGACGCCGTAAATACCACAAACTTTGCATTCATTTTCCTTATCGCTTTTACATTACTTAAAGATATTCTATCGATTTCAGAACCCACATATTACGCAGCCCATTCCAGAGGCGACCGAGCCGACGTCTCCGTTAAATCTAGAAAAATCTGATTCTTCAATGGACTTTATAAAGAATGAGCCCAATTCTGAATTGTGTAAACAAGATATTGAGGTTCAAAACGAAACGGAATACATAAACGACACCGTGGATAGAAATGATAATGAAAAGGATAAATTGAGTAAATTAGATCAAATAGTACAGAATCTCTACAGCACTCATAGGATTGGCAATTACGGAGCCGCTGTCCCTCCCCCGATAACTAGTTTAGTAGGTGAGTGACAGATTGTAAATACTCGTAAACTGTTCTTACTTCCATTATCAAAAATAGTCAAGTCACTACTCTATTGAAATTCAAATTATTCAAGTAGGCATTTACACGCACTTTTGAATCGTCATTTATTACAATACAAAAAAAGGTCAGTGTATTCAGTCCGTAAGGTACCACCGGCTCGGAATGCTGCTCTGTTGAGAAGACAGCATTATTCCTTTAAAACTCCGTAAATACAACACAAATTGTTAGTACTGAAGATAGTTACCAATTTCCATTAACGTCCCACATTGGAGACGACATACTGATTCATATGTGGGTGTAATAATATAATAATAATATTAATTATATAAAACCTTATGCTCTTCGACTCTATCTAAATCTACTGGATTTGACAAGAAAGAAAAAAATCGATAAAATAGAACAACATTAATTGAACATAACCTTATTTTCATTGACTTTAGCTAATTTATTGACTGGACATAAAAAAATAATAAATGTCAATGTCAAATAGGTCAGGACACGCGGCGCTCGTCGACGTGTGTCATCTGTAACAAGCGTCTGAGCAACCAGTACAACCTGCGAGTACACATGGACACACACGCCGGCAGACGACACGCGTGTTGCGCCTGCAGCCACGTGTCACGCTCCAGGGACGCGCTCAGGAAACACGTCGCCTACAGACACGGCCGGGGGGCCTGCGAGTGACACGTACGATGTGATGGTATTGAGCGGTTTATGTCCCAAAATATGTCAGTTTGATGTTTAAAAATAATGCCCTCGAAGATAAGTGATTATTTTACTCCATATTATTTATAAGTATTCTATCTGTTGTAATCGATCAGTTTGTAAATATTAATATAATATAAAAAGACCTGTAATTTTTTTTAGGTATTTTCAATTCCAACAATTGTTTGTTGAATGTATTTTCTTCTAAACCTCTGTAACTATTATTATTTAATCTTCGTCACTGGATTGTTATCTTTTATTTACTGTGTGAGTACACATTAAAATTTTATATAACTCATCTAGTCATAATAAATTAGTAATATTAAGGAAATTACAAAAGACAATAAAGTATTTCTTTTTAAATATACATTCTTTATTTTATTACAATATAATAAAACAAGAGATACAAGTGTACACGATTTATTTATCACTTACATAATTAATTTTAGTAGAAACTGCGTAAAAAAATCAAGAAAATATTATGAAGTATAAAAATACTGCTCCACAGATTTTTGTTCTTAATACTTAAAATTATTTTCTATAGGACAGGCAAAATGCGTTTCACACCTATACAGAAATAACTACTAGGAATTTCATGACGCGTTTAGTCCGAAAAAGTGTAAAGTTAATTGAGTTACTAATTAATTTATGTCGAGATCTTTGAGCTCAAATAAAAAAAAAATGCATCATCGCGGCCGTTAGTTTCACAAACCGATTAATCTTACATAAGCGAATAAATATGTTAGTATATATTAAAATAATCTCTTCATTAAATAGACACCGCCGTACATGTTTTAGTCTGTCGAAGGAGGTTAAATATACTTAAAATTGTATAAAAAAAAGTTTAATTCCGATTCAAACCGGAAACGGTTAGTGGCGGTAATACTGTACGACCACTGAGCCATCGATCACGATGGCATGACTTAGAAATACATACATAGTAAAAAAACCTAAACAAAAGAGCCGTTGCATCTCAACGGACAGTAATCTTCAGACTAAAAGCAGTGCAGCATCTACTGGGGCACGCTCCACACGCGCGTGTTGGCGTCCTGGCCCACCGACACCAGGGTCACGTCGTCCACCCACGACACACCCGTGATCTGACTCTGGGGGTGAGCGTCTGGAAGGACAATTAATTATTTTAGTCTGTGTAGCGCATTGTATATACCTGTTTTGTGTATGTTTGCGTCTGTTTGTGTATATGTGCGTCTGTTTGTGTATATGTGCGTGTGTTCATGTGCATGTATGTGCATCTGTTCGTATACCTAAAAGTGTGTTCGTGTACGTGGGTGTGTGTTTGTGTGTTTGTATGTGTGTATTACTGTCTGCATGAGTGTGTGTATAGGCGGGTGTATGTACATGCGTGTGCGTGTGCGTACGTGTGTTCGCGTATGTGTTCGTGTGCGTGCGTGCGTGTGTACTGACTTTTAATGACGAGGTGTTTGCTGGGCGCGGCCACACTCCACACGATGAGACATGTGTCGAGTGCGCCCGAAGCCACCCTGGTCCCGTCCGGGCTCCACGCCACGCGGTTGACGCGAGCAGTGTGGAAGCCCCACTCCGCCTTGTGCGCCAGCTGAGGAAAAAATACCGTGATAGGTATACACACATCTGAATACGGACGCTCACGGCATCGATCGCATTATTACATTATGATTTTTTTCGAGCAGCACCGTTCTCCGTAAATTTGCCTAAGGCATGTCGTAGTCGGCACACTCTTATGACTTTTAAAACATCCAACGTACTCTAACGTTACAATGAAGATCAATAATGTCAACGTTTGCATTATTTGGGAAGTTACAAGTATTTTCATTATATTTTTGACATATTTGTCGTCGCTATCCGCTTGTAGTCGGCAAAGGAAAAAAGAGGTCTCTATGACTTAAGAGACAGCATACAATGGAGTTTTTATATTTTAAGCCGTTGATTATTTAGATTTCTGAAAAAAGAGCGCCTTATCTTAACAAATAAATAGCTTAAATAGTAATAAGTAAGTGTAGTATCACAAGGTATTGCGGGGCATTACGACTATAACAAGGAAAACATACCAATGTTACCTATGTAACATCTATCAGATTGTGTTAGAAATTGTTCTATCACAGAAACAACTAGCTCGAGGCCTCTTTGATGATATCTATTGAGACCTTCCAAAAGAAATACTAAATAGTCACGGAGCAGTTGTAAAAATGTCACAATATTGCTGTTAAAACTTCTAAAAAGAATGTGTGTGTGTGTGTAAACAAGCTGTGTAAGCGGAATCCAAACCAATACCAATCAATAAATTCCTAGGAAGTAAGAAACAAAAAAGAAACAGAATTGCCTTTGGAAAACCGTCCATCACTAAGGCAACAAAGCTATCTTTTCGTTATCACACTCGAAAATCAATCTATGGAACAGACACTACCCCCTTCCCCACTATATACTCCTGTTCCATACCTGGTAGTCCGGTGCGGTGTAGAGCACAATCTTCCTGTGCGCGTCGCAGGCCACGAGGTGCGTGGAGGCGGGGCTGTAGCGCGCGTCCGTCACGGGTCCCAAGTGCGTCAGCTGCGTGATCTCGGACAGATCCGGGAGAGCGTATATATGCACCCTGCTGTCGTCACCTGGATACAGTAGACGTCGTTAATACATATCTAATTGTAGGTCTGTGGATGCTTCTTATTTACAAAACTTAATGATATTCTACGATTTTTTTGTACAAATTAAAATTAAATATACGATATGTCATACTCATTCATAGATAGGCATACAGCTCGCCGCAACGAAGCTAATAAAAGGATAGTTCTGTAACTATCCTTTCATGTTTCTGCCGATTTTTTAATCATCAGATAATTCTTATCTTCAATTAATTACTGAATACACTAGTATCGTACGCACCGCCCACTGCCACGTGCTTGGAGGCGGGGTCGATGGACACGCAGCTGGGCTCGTACTTCAGGGGCAGGGCGCTCTGTTTCACGTTGCCCTTCAGCACCAACAGCTGCAACATTTACATTTAATATTAATAAAATTTTGTATTTCAACACATGTTGAAATAATCATAGAGACGTGTTTATCTGTTTCGTTGTTTGTGTAATATCTTTTCTATCTCTCCCTCTCTCTCTCTCTCTCTCTCTCCTTGGCAATTATTGTTCCCATCTGATGGTGGGTCTGCCTTTCTCGTCTTCTCTCTCCACTTCGCTCTGTTGGACGTATCTTCCTCAGTCACGTCGCAGGAACTCATAGCCTGTCGAATAACATCTAACCACCTGGTCTTCGATCTTCCCCTTTTTTCTATAATTAATATAATATAAATTAACTTGTCCTACCTCTTTGACAGTGGCCACCACTGTGATATCTTCGTCTTCGAGGTGATCCAGTGCCTTGGGCTGCGCTCCCAGCGGGGTGGCCTCGGACGTGTACGTCGGTACTTCCCCTTGAATATTAATGTTTATACATAAACACTACGATATGATACATATATAGTTCATATACGAATAGATAACAAATCAGTAGTTTGTAATGAGATTTTATTACAAATTATTAAAATATTTATGGATAATATTAATATGGACTACTATTATCAGTCCGTCAGTTCAGTTGAAACAATTTTCATCGATTTATCTTAACGTTACTATTAATGGAGATCCAATACTACTTAAGAAGTATTTATTACATGACAAAGGCTTTGATTTCTTATTGACACGTATTAAGTATGTAACAATAATAATTATTACATAAAAAAAAATGTTTCATATATTTCAGACATACTTTTTGTTTCCTTTCATAATATCTGTAGCTGATAAGATATTTTTTCCTGTATATGTATGAAAATCCCACCTTCGTTGGCGGGCGTGGCCTTGCGGAGGGTGTCGTCGATGCCGCACGTGATGAGCGTCCCGTTCTCACATATCTTCATCCCGTTGACCTGGTTGCCGTGACCGGGACCACCCACGTGCTGGGCCTCGCCTGGGGACAGTATATATTATTATAATATGTTAATATATGTACAGTAGCGCCACCTGGTATCGAGTCTGTGCGACATCCTATGTTCATTGTCTCTGCTGGTGGAATAAATTAGTCTTTTGATAACTGCCAACACATGCGTTCATTCTCTTAAATACAAGAACGCAGTTTTATGAGTCAACAAACCCATTATATAATAAATAATACATGAAATAAATAACTTTAAATCTATGTATATAATGGTCAAAAGACAATACTAAAATACACGCATGGGCTAAATACATACATGTTATTCTAGAAGATTTTAGTGTCATTCTTGAAAAATAAATAATAGATGGTGGCACTTGACATAATTTTTTATGTAATAGCATTAGTATAATAGCATCACAGGATGAGTGTAGAGCGGGCGAACCATTGCTCCCTCTCCATTTATAATAACTAATACATATAAAATAACATTTAAACCTATCTATATGATCAAATCACTTATTAGTTTAGCTGCAATATTAAAAATACACTCTTAGACTAAGTACACGTAGTCTGTCAAAGTACTCGTAGCATCCTTGAAAAACAAAAGACATGACATCAATGTTTAGTTTAGCTGCAATATCAAAAGATACGCATGGACAAAGTAAGATATAACTCTAAATGGTTTTAGTGGCATCCTTGGAATAAATATAATAAAGGGTGACACTTGACATAATTGAGCTGGGCGTAAGCGAAGTTCTTAACCGTTTGGGAAACTTGTTTTTGAAACAACATCACATAAAAACTACTTAACCGATTTAAATGAAAATTTGCAGAACTGTAGAAGTTGGGAATTATATTTAAAAAAAAACTGAATTAAAAATATCTCAATCCGTTCAGAAATTATGGTCAAAAAACAGTTTTTACCATTCACTTAACGTTATCAGAACCTCCGCGCGCTTGCCGATCATCAACCAAGCAATAAACTTATATGCAACATCACATAAAAAGTACTGAATCGATTTATTATTATTATTATTATTTTATTTGGCTCAGCTGAACTCCCGCAGCGCACGGCGGTGGATCCTAGTTATGGTTTACCACCTCTGACGTCACGCCAGTAGGGCTGACAGCAAAGACAATAAAAAAATTTAAAAAACATATTATTAACTTAATAGTGACAGTACCGTTGTGTACGTTCCACCTGGTGACGACCCCGTCGTGACTGGCCGTGTACAGACAGTCCCGCAGCAGCGTGAGGCAGGTCAGGGGCTTGTTGTGGCCCGTTACCACGCGGGGACTCTCCGGGGCCGCGGGGTCAAGGTACGAGATCTCACCCGACAGGGACACCGTTATTATGTGATTCCCCTGCCATAGACACGACACCTGCGGGAAGAAATATTAGTTATAAATACTTATATAGACCAAAACATATATATATGTATATACAGAGACGAAGCTTCCTAGCATTCCATGGATTCATCGTGCGGGTGCCGGGCCCATCGCGTTGCAAGAAGAGGAGCGCAAACAATGCCTGGGACTTGCGACCCAGGTGTAGGTTTAAGAGACCCCTATACTAAGCGTATACACGCTCACCTTCACTGTTCACGCTCCTCTCCCTACCTAACCAAATATCGTAAGAACCTACTAAAGCCGCCTTTGAAATACGTTCCAGAAATGAACTGATGATCGTTCTAGAAAGGCCGAGATCCTTAAATAAATTGTAGAGAGATTTCGCTGTTATACCTCTCGCTCCTACTTCTACAGCGTACAAATTAACTATAAATTTATTCCTGTTCAGTTCGTTACATTGTTCGTAATACTTGTTAAGCTTAAATGTATGATCTTTGGGTGTGTTTGTTTCCCGGGATACAGTGAGCTCCACAAGTATAACGCGGCTTAGTTGTTTTGAGTACAGGAATAAGTCCAGCCTAGATGACGAAACACAAACATCCCCGGGGATTTGTATTGCCTTTCATAGGTGTCCATCATAAGAGTCCAATCAGGAGACGCGTCCAAGATGGAATAAGGTTTTAGTTTTGATTTTTTGGACGAACCTGCCTTTACGAACTCTACTGATATATATATATACGAGTATATATATATATTCACGTCATCCAGTTCGTAAGGACGATCGATCGTACATTATTTATATCTTTTCCACTTTGAATCCATACCAACCATCGCTTGTGTACGTCAAACGGTAGTGTCAGGACTGTTATGATACCAAACTTATCAAAATAAGCCCTTCTGTAAGACACTCTCCAACTTAAAACACGAATATTCCAAACTGCAAACAAACTCAGCCGGGATTTTTGACAAACGTCACATTTAAGAGGGATTAGTTAGGGATCCGTGGTGATAAATACCTGTTGGTTCTCGACGGCGGGGCCCATTGTGAAGGTGTGGACCCTCTCCCTGGTGGAGACGTCCCAGATGGCGCAGGTCTTGTCCCCGGAGCACGACAGGAGCTTTGTTCCGTCCGGGGACCACGAGATGCCGTACACGCCACCCTTGTGGGCAGGGGAACCTATCTGAGGGGAAACATTTAAACACTCATTTTTTTTTTATCTAATGCTGGTAATTATCGGTGCAAAAATCTCACGTCAATTGGCATGTAGACATCCTATAAGATATTTCGATGTATAGTTTTAAATCGATTCGGAAGGCACATAAATTAATCTTTACTTATAATTAGCTGTATATCAATTAAGTCATACCTCCCCCTTAAGTTCGGAGGTGGCTCCATCGAAGAGGAATATCTTCCCGTCAAAACCGGCCGAAGCAAACAGACTCCCATCGGGACTGTACCTCACAGCTTGAGCAAAGCGAGTGTGCTCCTGTAGATTAGATTAGATTAGATTAGATGATAGACAGTATATCTTATGGTAGAATAATTAAATAGTAGGTATAGTTTATGTAATATACAGACTCGCGCCAACAACATTCCTTATTTACGGAAGACTCAATAAAAGGATCCTTGTTCAAAATATCAAACCTGTTTGGTGCACTTGAACTTGAACGGGGGCCCTTCAAACACGGCGAGGGTGTTATCCTCTGACGCTGTCACGATTCTGAAGGGTCGGGTGGGACGGAAGTCGACGGAGTTTATCGGCTTTGACTGGCCGCTTATCTCCCCCACTGATGTTCCAGTCTCCGCCATGAACACGTGACCGAAGCTGAAGAATAAATAATAGTTGATTCGTTAGTTTTGAGGCAATCAAGATCTCACAACAAATAGTAAACACACACACTTCAAACCGTTCAGTCTTTCGAAACGGAACGCCATTTTTAATCTGTTACGCAATTTGGAGTGAAAAGGCCTGGCCGGTTTTTTTTTAATTCATATCAAATAATATATCTATTATAATATACATAATAAAACATTTTTTTTAAAGAAACATTAAATTTAACCTTTAAAAAATACTTTAAACCAATACGGAATACCGAACGTGTACAAACAAGTGAAGTCGCTAATAATAACTAGTTTCAAATAAGTACTGACCGTTCTCTCCCCTCTCCCACCACAACCATACGCTGGCTGTCAGCGCTCCAAGCAATATCCTTGATCGGACCTCCGATCGGTTGGAACTCATTCTTCAGGATATGTTCCTTATTAACGGTATCCCATATACGTACTTTACCAGACACATCTGAAAGAATATTTTTATTAATTTCCTACTTAATCATCCTGTACTTTCAATTATAAAACAAAATTAATTTAAAAATATGTTTGTTAGAATCTTTTCTGTCATGAATCGTTAAGTTTCAAAGACGGAGAGAAAATAAAGTCTGAGCTTATTTTATCAATCAACATATACACGTTTTTCACTTTGGTAAATTCAACTCTGTTAAATAGAATAAAATAAGCGATACTAGTTTTTGTCTGCGGCTTCGCACGCGCACGGATATAGTGACTACCACAAAGATATATGCGGTCGTTTACATTTATTTACAACTATTGAAGACAAACAATCCTGTGGTATATTATCTTAGTGTAACTCCTACCGTTTTCATATCGCCAGTCTCAGATTACAGGTTTACCGACTTACTTGATACTTGTTTTTATATAATGGCGGAATTACACATTTTTTTATAAATTAGGGACAATTTTTTATTTGTGCTTAAGCTATATTAATTATTAATTAATAGTGAAAGTGTTATACACACAAACTTTCGCATTTAGTATAATATAGGCGGGATTATTATAATAACTTTACATCATTATAAATATTAGAGCAGGAAAAGTGTTAACCATATAGAACAATATGAGGTAAGAAAACAGGATCGGGTTTCGATAACAAAACTATATCCAAGTCACCAGCAACCATCGCGGGTAACCAACAGACAACCGAGATTATCTATATATTAACCCGCCAAGCCGCAACCAGTTTACACCAAACATACTTATATACAAACAAAACTAATTAACACTAAACCTACCGACAATTCTTGTATACCTGTTCCTACCGCACGCCGTCAAATTGACCGTTAATTAAAAATTATTTTATTATATAACGCAGGTAATAATGGAAGTAACTAAAAGTAAAAAGTGTAGAAAATATTCTATATTATAATTCTATTCTAATAATTGTCATGTAGTTTGATAACGATATTATAACGTTTAAAAATGTGTAAGTTTTACAAAAGTTTAAGAACGTTCAATTTGACCGGTACTTGGTAGGTTTAGTGTTAAATACGTATTATTTAAAATTTGATACAATATTATTTTCCGTGGTTACCTCACATCCTTATTTAAACACAAATAAAAGATAAAGCGAATATCCTTATTGATATTGGAATACGTTATACAATCCAGTGGCAACACAACTTGGCATGAGCAACAGATGTCAACATCCTACTGGAAAACCAAATCGCTTTACAAATCCCAAATTATACAAGGTTCACTAAATGAATTGAAGTTGAAAATTTTGTATTATACTATACAATTTCAAAAGATATACTAATTATATTATATACCTCACGTCACATGTTCGAAAATATCATTGCAAGGTTTCAAAAATGGTTAACAATATACAAAGGTCGTCAACCCGAACCCGTTTCGCTTAGTTGGCGACAGAGTTTATATTTTATTTTTATATTTATTCATGAATATTTAGTGTCCGTGAAAGTGTATATATATATATATATATATATATATATGTAAACCGCTTTCATATGAGATAAAAATTAATTTAAAATATTAAACAAAGTGGTCCAGCGAATTGTCGAAAACTATATATTATGATAGTGCAAGTGTGATATTCGAGATTTAATCTTACATTTGGAATGAAGCCAATATAAGCTTAGATTATACTATGTTTAGATCCACGATGAGTAGCGTTTTGTATATTTTTAACCGACTGTTAAACACGAGGTTCGCGTTTCGGACTTTTGAGGTACAATGAAAGACATTATATTAAATATAATTATTATTATATTATATTTTATGTGTAGAAAATCTCACAAACACATGGAGAGCTTTAGACCACGGCGTCTAGGATTCCGTGGTTTAAGTTGCCGTTCTTTATCATGTATTCGTTTTTTGTAAATACAAAGATCCAAAGACCACTGAATGGATGCTATAATCAAAATTCGAGCGCCACTTAGTTTTTTTTATATTTTTTAGCTAAATTAAAGAGAGACTTAAAATCCAAGTCGAACTACTAAAAAACTTGTAATAGTAGGCATGCTTAGTGGGGCTAGTTAAATGATTCTAAAACTAAAGAATTAACTATTTACCATCTAAAATTCTATAAGACCTAACTAAATAGACCAATTCTCCTAATGTATATAACAACTTGAATAAATCAAATAATACAAATTAAAATATACACACATTAAAAATATTATGAAAAGGAATATCAGGGATCTGTATGGAAGATGCAAAATCTTTTTTTTCCAGGAATATGATATTTCACATGGGTAACATGAAGCAAGAAATTCAAAATTCTAATTTATTCATTTATACTATTTTATTATTCAATAGTTGTAATTGGTATATTGGTATATGATAATCATTTTATTCATTTATGAGGCAAAATAGAACCTTTATAGTTTTGAAGGCTCTAACTAGTTCAATAATAAGTTACTATTTATTATTTAAGACAATTTTTTAACACAAACCTAAGTCTATATATCTTATAGTATAAATCAAAATAGCTACTTTACGAGAATCTTATAGGACAAAACAATTTTAGAATTATAGAATCGTATGGACTTATTATACCAAATATTATCTGAAATTATTAAAAGATATATAATATATAAAACCAAAGCAAATTATTAATTATCGCATAGCACTTATCTGATTAACTAACAAGATAAGTGATATTGCCTCCTCGTAGCGCCGAGTACTAATATGGTTATGTGATAAACATGAGTCATATGCACACCTTTTTCTACTAATATGGTAGAAAAACCTTCTTGAATTGCTAATTTCTTTTAACATCCCAAATAGTAATTATAATTATATACATTTGGGTGTAAATTAATGTAGATAATAAAATTAACACAATTTGTTATTTATGTCACTATTAAATCTCATTACTCTGACTATTTTGAAGTAAGAAAGTTAACAAAAACAAACACGACCCGTGTTTGTTAACTTTCACGAACACAATAAATTATTAATATTAAAACTTTAGTTAAATAATAATTTGTTATAATTTCAATGTTATTCTATTTGACAGTAAAATGTATATATAATCCCTTCTTTGTAATTGTTTTCATTGAAAATTTTATAAAATGCACATTTATTTCACCAAAATATTCTCAGTAACTATATTTTCATTATTAACTTGTAATATTAAATAGATTTTTATTTATCTTTAAAGTTTCAAAGCTAAGTAATATCCTGACAATAAGAAAATTGTTATTTTTAATATTTCTGCTGTGTTGATACACAATGTTGTGTTGTATGATTATAATGTGATCAGTTTGTGGCATATGAAGCAGATCTTGTAATAGTCTGTCTTGTTTTGTGTAACTTCCACAGCAGAAAGCCTCCATAGGACAGGACTATTAACATTCATACAGCAAAATAAAGTATCTACAACTATTTATAAAATAATAAATCTAGTGACAGCTTCAATATCTGAGTGCTATAGATTTAATTTATGTGAAGATATATTTATAAGTGCACTATTTTCACTATTAAGTTATTATATGGAAGTCATAACTTCACTGCATACAATCACTTAAAACTGTGTTATTCTAAGATTACAATTTAATAGAAATTAGACAAAAAACGTTATAAGTCTTGTGTTTTACTGTAGTGTACCACTGTATGCGTAACGCTGATATGGTCTAATAATAGTGTCTTACAAATGCTCATATATGTCAACTAGAACTTTCTTATTTAAAATTATCGTAACTTACCTCCAGAAGCAATGTAAAAGCCACTCGGAGAATACTTCGCGACATTAACCTGACACGAATGCTCGGTATAAACATCGGAAATCGCCGGATTTTCAATGTCTCTTATTATCACCGAGTTTCCGTTCGTATACAAGAAATTTTTGCCTTTCGGGTCACCACCCAGAACCAAAGGTGTCCCTCGCTGTGTTCTCGGCAACGCCGCAAACGTATATTCTGCAAATACCAATCACTTTCAGGACAAGATTTAAATAATACAAATTTCACTTTAAAAATCCGGGCGGTCGACGACACCATGCTTTCAATTTAATAAATACACTATAAGTACTCACTATTTGAATACGACATTTTTTTTATTTGTCTATTACTATCTTAGCAATAATTTAATTGGCTAAACTTAGTTTTTATTAGTACTTTTCTATTTAAATAAGAATACAAAACCAGCCGCTATCACTCACTAATCACTAAGTCTGTCTTCACAAAAAATGACGTGAGTCGTGACGTATAGTGTAGATAGGGAAGAACTATAATTTGTTTCGAATGTTAGTCGATTTTTTAAATATATTATTTATTTGCACATTTAACTTGCGTGCTTTAAAAATGTGATATATTAATAATAGAAATATTTAAAAAGTTATCAAATATCACTTCATATCAAATATTAATTTTGAATTTCTATCTTTAGTAATTTTCATACAAACGAAATCAATAAATTAATCAAGATTGAACTGTAAAGTACATCACTATCAAACTTCATTATTAAGTTGGTAGTATTTTATTTAACTCAAATCCCAAATGCCCTTATATGGTGATATGTATTATATCTTGCCATTCTAATTACATGTTCAGGGATTTTATAAAGTTCTGTAGTCTTATAAATTTATTGGTAGTTCGTAGTCTTATCTGTGGTTGTATAAGGTCTCTTGTTGGTTGTATATTTTAATACAACTGACAATATTTGGTAGAGTTAAAAGTTTCATCATAATGGACCAAACCGCTACTATTTGTATGTGTATCTTCATAGTATGTATCTCTGCACAAACCACGGATATGTGGTAAGAACCAAAAACTTCCTTCGATGGTGTTTCTAGGATGGTAAGATATGGGTGCGTTTAAAAAAATAACATGCTTAGCTATTCATTTATAAAAATTTTACCTCTTACCCAATATCGCTTTACATTAACAGAATTTGCAGCAGTATGAACAGCTAGTTTTGAGTCTATGTAGAACGCTGTCAGTTGTCAGTTGATCATCTGTTTTTTTAGTCGGTTCATATGTCAGATGACAGATTCATTTCATTCTCAGTCGTATAGTGAGATGGCTGTCCATTAGTAGCAGTGTTAAGAATGTTCCGAACATTGCATCATGATCGTGAAAATTCAATCATATGTTACATGTGACTTGTATATTGCAGATTAATCTTCATAATTAAATGAGGTGTTTGAAATATTGAATTTTTGTGTTCTTAGCTGTGATATTTTTTGACATTTGAATCCACGTGGTGCGTTGTCACATTTGGTATACGTGTTAATAATTTCTTTATATAAAATAAAAATAAAAGAAACACTTTAATACAGAGAAATGGACTCTTTGAATATGTCGAAGCTTAATTTATCTAGCGTTAGAAGCACCGTTCCCGATAATGCACCAAAGCTAGATGTTTGCGAACCAAAGTTCGAATCAAATGTAAGTTGACATGTCTTGAATTTTTAAACATATTGTTTAAGCTAATGTGTTAAGAAATAAAGTTTATCCTTCCAAATAATCTTATATTGATTTTCAAAGAAAAGAAATCCTATTAACTCTAATTTTGACACCATCTCAAGTGAGAACTCCACCTATGTTTTATTACCTTTTTGTTCAACAGTAAATTGTGAAAGAAAATGAAGCTTTAAAAATTAAAAGATACATAAAAATATTTGTTGTAGGTATTAACAGATCCAGATGATGAGCACTATTGTGAATACCGGGAAGAGATCTGGAAGAACCTGCTGGAACAGGATGCTGACAAGCCAATCATACACCTTCAGTCACCACAAGTAAGTTATTTTACAATAAATTGTTATTGAACTTATTTTGAAATTTATAGATAAATAATTTTAAACATCATTGTAAGATAAGTAAATACTGTTTAGTGGGTATTAATATTATTATTAATATTATTATATCTAAAAAGAAACATTTTATTAATAATTGTGCAACGTTAAGCAAATCTTTAGAGCAATATTTTATATACATTTGTGTTTAATAACAAAATATGAAATTGTTTTTTTTTTTAAATAAAAATTTAAACATAGATTTTAAAGTTATAGATACAAGATGTAAATCTAAATCCTGATCTATTTGGAAGTATCATTAATTACATTTATTTCCACTGTTACTTTGTCATTTTGCCTCTTGATGTTTAATGCTGATGCAATAATTTTATTTCTAGATAGTTGTTGAGAGTTTTTACTTTGTATACATTGCTTGATAACACATTAAAATAAGTTTAATTATTCAAATCTATTAATAATATATAAATATTGTTTGTCCATATAGTATTTAGCTATGGACAATAGTTAATAGGACACTTGATGTGGACAAAGAGTTCACTGAAAATATTTTCTATGTTATGAAATTATGATGAAATTACCATTTTTATAGATTTAATTTATTCTAAAACTTAATTGATTAATGAAAATGAATTAGTCTATTTATGATAACACATACATTATCAGTGGATAATATGTAGTGATATATGAAAATGATAATTCAGATTTCAATAAGAAAACGTTTTGAGCAGTTATTTATTATACAATATTATAACATTTTAAATGTTCAGTATTCTCAATAATAATGTATCTATTTCTAGTTGGAGTTTCGAGGTGCATTAGTACAACAGTTGCGCGATGTTATCAAGAAGCTAGGCCTAACTCTAGCGACTTTACATTCAGCTGTGGCTCAGCTGGACCTGTTCATGGACGCGCACAGACTGAGAGCGGACAGACTGACACATGTGGCCTTGGCTTGTTTGAGTTTAGCCGGTAAGTTTATTATAGTTTTGGAAGCTACAACCTCGTGCCACATTCATTTTATTGCAATAACTTCCCCTTTAAATCGTTTGGTTTGTAATTGTTTAGTTATCGGCAAATGTTGCTCTATTTGCTTTGAGTGAGAGACTGAGTCTCACAAAGGGAAAAAAGCATTATGTTTGTTCCAGTATATATGTAAAATACACATTTATGTCCACAAACAAGAAGTTCAATATGAAAGCCATACTACATTAGAAAAGAAACTAAATAAGTAAGTTATTATAAATTTATTCTCGTTGTTTTGGCAGCGAAAAATGAAGAAAAAATCAGCCGAGCGCCAACCCTAAAAACACTATCGAAGATAAGTGGAGTGCAGCTATGTGGGAAGACATTCAGGCAGCTAGAGTGGATGGTGGGTCAGCACGTTCGGTGGAGGCTATTGGCTCCCACGCCGGTGACCTTCGCGGCCCTACTCGCTCAGTACGTAGTCACCGACGCCGACCTGACAACCCGCCATCCCAAGTTCGTGAGGCGCTTCAAACGCGACGGCGCCAAGTCGCTAGAGGCGTTCTTGGATTTGACTTTGTCTGGTAAGTTTGAACATTTTAGACTATTTATTGTTTAGATTCGTTTTGACAGATGAAAACGGGTATGACGGGGACGGAATCACGGAAGCTTTAGGAACGAAGGCATGGTTAAAGTGTAGATTCATTTCGATAGTTATTATGAAAAAAGTGCATAAGGACGGAAGTCGGAAACCTATAAAGTAATGTATGGTTAAATTTGTTGTCAGACGTTCGCCTGAAGGTGGTGGAGTGCGCGGACGTGGGGTGTGCGTGCGTGGCGTGCGCGCGCGCGGCGCTGGGCCTGTCCGCGTGGCCGGCGTGGCTGGCGGCACGCACTGCCCGACCCCTGGCGCGCATAGCTCCCGTCGCACGACTACTACAGAGGTTAGGACTTTATTTATAAAAGTTTTTACAGTGGCTTACCTCAGTTTACGTGATGATCAAAGGCCGAAAAGATGGAGTTGATTTCCCATTCGGTAGAAATCCTCGTCCATGTTTATACTAAAGAAGCGAAATCCTGACTTATATTTCTATGACGCTTTCAATTGTTAGAGACGACCATTACTAATATAATTCATCGCTCCAGGATGATGCAAATCCTCAAGTCTCGCGAATCTGGGGATTCGGAGGTCGACCAGGGTTACGGCAGCGCGAGGACGTCACCGAACTTGACGCCGTGTCAATCGCCTCAGTACCAAATATCACCAGCCTCGAGCACCTGCAGTACCTCCTCGAGGAGCTACCTCAACGTGGACACGTCGTATCGTCAACGACCCGTCCGGTCAGACGACCCCTACGCCGTTCTAGACTTGGATAACAACGCACCAATACTACCCATCCAGGACTATTATATACCCACGATTGAAACCTGTCAGAGGGTCAATAACCCCGCCGACTATAGATATTGTAGAGCGAGTAGGTTAATCGATTACGAAGGTCAACCGTCTACGAGTGTGGCTGTGAAACGAGGACTGGAGAGCAACGTAGAGTTAGATAGGAAACGGTATCGCCTTACGTCTCAAATGTCACAGGTTGTGCTCTGATGTGTATTACATTTAACTTGAAATGTCGTTATAGACAATTTTTTTTTCGGTACAAAATAATTTCTGTTCACATTACTTAACTATATTTTGTGTTCACTTAAGTAAATTGAACGTCTCTTCACGTGGATAACGTAAGAGTTGTAACGGTAGCATCTAAAATTCATAGACAATTTATTTTTTATCTGTGAGAGTTATAGACACGTGTATAATGTGGGGGCATCGCCTGAATGTTAATAAAGACTATTGTAAACGTATATATACATTTTATACGATGTATTTATATTTTAGTGTTAGTTAGAAACAAATTCGACTTCACAACCTTTAGAAACGTACAATTCGGCCAGAAAATATATAAACTATGTAATATATATATTTGACTCGTGTCCAAATTGCGAGGTGCTTAGCTAATATATACTATTCCTATTGTAATAGCTAATATATGTTTCTGGTCAAGACTGGTTAATAAAAATCGTTGTAAGGTTGTGGATTCAATATTCAGACTGCGAGGAACGAACGCCGACGTTTGAGAGCTTTAATGGCCGATTAGTGATTGTTTATATTTAGTGATGTACTGTCGGCGTTTGTTCGTCCTTGTCGATAATAATTCGATTATAATATAACGGAATGTCATAATAAAATCGATACGAGCTGATATTATCAATTAATTGGCTTCAATACAAATTTTTAACATTATTATTTTCCAAGTCAAAGGTTTATTCAAGTTAAAGACAGTCAGTGTCGCAGTTATCATATATGTTATTGGAAAAGAGTTATCATACATTTTTATCTGAAACATTTTGTATTGATTTGTCATTTCGTTATATAATAACGGTTATTGTCTATATATCGTATTGTAATGTTATTTAAATAATAATAAAACCTGTAACGTTATGAAATATGCTATTTTATATACGAAAATAAATATAATAACTATAGATTTGATAATGTGATCTCGTTTGTAAAATTAGGGTTACCGCCTGAATGATAATATCACCATAAATAATACAAAAATTTTCTCGAATCATAATGATCAGATAATGAAGTTCAATGTTGCCATTATAAAGTGACAATACTCAGTAGCGATCAGAGCGGTAACCCTGGTTGTAGGCAAGTTATAATAGCAAATATTTTTGTAATGCTTCGTTAATAGATCAATTGTTATGTACCAGTAATGTTGATTGCCAAAGCGTTTAAACATGTCACTCGTTCAGTTAATCTTTCATTCGTACTCGATGTGAAGGTGAATAAAAATTTAATTATAAAATGCATTATGCATGCATGCATGCCTGCATGCATACTTTAAACTTTTATAACCTTAGTATTATATAGTTTAATTGTTATATAACATTATAGATGCAGTCAAAACGCCTTTAAGATAACTGAAAAATATTGAAAGATTTTTTAAATAAAACTCGATGAGAGGAGCTTTGGCCGTATGAAACTAAGGTTGAATTGCCATTAGCATTTGTAAAAATATTAATTGCATTTAAAATAAATTACCTTTGAAAAACTACATCATGCTGATGGCAATACAACCTGTTAATACGAAGTGAGCGTATATAGGATATATTTATTTTTTATGTCTGTTTATTATAGTGGTTGTGAATTTTTTTTTAATATGAATTATGTTGAGTTGAAAGTTTTTTTTGTATTTTTTGTTACGGAAACACTGTTTGCTGGGAAGTAGTTTTCTTAATGAGACATTTACTTGTTTTAATATATTGAAACTGGTTTAGTTGCTAATGCAAGTATTTGAATAATACTTGGTACGGCTTTCTGAAACTCCTTGATTAGTTAACTGCCTTTTTCATTATTTCTTCTCCAGTTAAAATTAATGTTATTGAAAGTTACCATTGTTAAAGTTAATCTGAACTTGAACTTTTATCTGCTTACGGACATGTAGGTACAGTCAGAATAAAAACTCTTATCCTTTTTCTTCTTTCAGTTATCTGTCTAACGAGTGCTATTATTTCCAATATTTTTTATTTTGACTGTACCTATGTTATCCATGTATTTAGTATAATAGTGCTTCCAATGTATCAGTTATGTCTAATAATTACTGGTAATAAAAAAATACAGGAACGAAAAATTGTATGAGGACGTAATAAAAAGATTTTTTTATTTTGTGGTTTTCTTTTTACATATACTTAACTTTCAATTAAAAATTAGATAATTTATTCAATTTAATTGGATTTTTTTTATAACTCCGTATATGTTTATTTCGAATCGAGACAATATAAGAGATTGGTTACAAAATTAGTTTTGCCATTTGTAAACATAATTATATAATAAAAAGGTTACAATGAAATAAAACGCAACATCAATATACAATATATTATTTTCTCATCACAATAAAACAGTAAAGTTAGTAGTTATGTATATTCCAGGAATCCGAATCTCAATTCTATACCTTGCTTCTAAAACTGTTTACAAGACGTTGTAGATTGGTGCAGGGAAAGGAATAACTCTTTGGATATGTTTGCATTTAAGCAAGTCGGTAAACTGCGGTGTCGTCCAGAGACAGTGTTGGTAGCCGCGGAGGCCTACGAGGGGGGCGTCGGCGTCTCCGAGGTCTGCACTCACAGTGCAAGGCGCAGAGCCCTATTCCCGCACATCCCGAAAGGAACAAAGGAATGGCCAGGGTCCTAGTCACAGTGGCCACCTGCTCGCCGCGAGACCATCGCGGTACCACCACTGTAGTATCAGCGCGAGACCAGTAACACGGGTACCTTGCTCCCACGTATCCGTAACTCAGGGTAAAGTTATCGCAATTTACCACTGGTGGATATCCGCATCCCTTTATATTTACGTACAGCACCGCCGGCCGCCAGTCCTCTGCTTGAGCTTTGTACTTCACGTGTAACTGAATACACTTGTACGCATCGCTGGTACACCCCTCGCGGCAGGAAGCCCAGGTGCAGTTGTCTAAACCTAATCTGTCGTCTCGTCGTTCTGTCACACACTCCGCAGGTATCGGGTCAAAGTCGGCTGCTAGAGCACTCAGAGCGGGGTCGGCGTACAGTGGCACCAGGAAGAGAAGAGCAGATCCGCCGCCTCCGAGCAAGGCTGCCAACATAACAGTGATGTAGCGAGTTAATTTAGCACGTGTGTCCCCTCTACGACGTGAGGATCGCACCACCAGACGCTCTGAACTTCCTCCCCTCATTTTAATTATACTGCGTCAACCCATGCTGAATTATTATCCTTGTCCCAAATACATTCAACCCGAATTGACCAGCATGCGCGGAATTCAGACATGCGCAATGCAGACAAAGGCACTTGTTTACGCATATTGCCTACAAGATGATGCATTCGGCTTTGTTTACTGTTCAAATAGTTTGCTCAAACAGTGACCATATTTTTTACCTCGCGACTAATTAAATAGTCGACGCAAAGCTGGTTTCTTTTAAGTACAATAGGTTAGTAGGTAATATAATATTCCTTAAATAAGCGTCCTGTTGTTAGCAAATTCTTTTTTCGTGTTTTTTTATGCAAATGAAAGAATTGTTAGGACTAACAATCCGTCCGAATGTTTATGAGTGTTGCGCGAAATAAAGGACTAGTTAAAAAAAAATTGTTTTGTGTGTTATTAAATACCAAACCAATATTTTTCCATAATATATTTTATGTACAAACTGCTTCTTTACTATTTTTAAGTCGATGAAAATAAAAGAAATTTAACGTACATACGTTAGATACATATCTATGATGTGTGTTTTTTAGTTTGTGGGTTTGTGCCATTATAGTTCTTAATTAGATGACTTTATTTTGTAAAACATTAACAACTTATTTTGTATCCGGGTTGTTAAAGCCTAGGAATCGCAACATATAAATTATTTGTAAAAACTAAAACAAAAAACAGTATATCAAAATAATGAAAAGCGCATAGCGGAACAAATGATGTCATTTTCATTTTACCCTGAAATTATGATCGTTTTTCAAGAAGATATAAGAATAACTTAACAAAATAAAATTATTCATTAAATAGACTTGGTATGGTAATATAATAAAAGAAAATAATTCTAAACGTACTTTAATATACAAAAAATAACAATTATTTACATGAATAGTTAATCGAAATATAGATTACCAATTTAAAATTTTTAACCAGAATGAGTTGTATGCATTTTGAACTTGACTTGATACTTGACATTTGACAATGACATTCTAATTTACCAGTGACAAAGTCAGAACGAATACAAGAATATTCGTAAAAATGGACACAGGCAAAAAGTAAACAATAATCTAAGAAATTACGCTTTTTCTAATCTTCTTAGGTATGTCCCTTAAATTTATTAAACTATTTGTTAGTTCATTGAGACAGAAGCTACCACAACAGAAAAATCATTTAATAACAGGTACATATAATAAATACTACACGTGTTTGTTGTTGGTTATATGTTTTGTTGATGTATTAAATTGTATTTTCTGCATATTCATATTTTAGCTTACAATGTATATGTAAAATATTGCAGGAATTCAATACCGGTCAATAACAGCAATGGAAGTTGTGCCTGTAGTGGAAGATAAAGATGATATTGTGCAAGACAAAAATCGTACCAGATACAAACGTAGAAGACAATGGGAAGATAGAAAGGAAAACGGTGAAAGCCAAGACAAAAAACCATGTGATAAACCGTTCGAGAGAATTAAAAGAAAAAAAATGGCCATGTTACTAGGTTACTGTGGTGTCAATTATTATGGCATGCAAAGGTAAGTACCGATCTCTTTTAACTTTACTGGTATTCTGATTTAGTGGACATCAACATCCACATCTTTCATCATATCTATTGATGTCTTACAATCAGAGATGATATATATTGAACTGAGTAGCCTCTACTAAAAATATCTAAAATCGGTCCTCTTGAGTCTCTGAAAAATATTCCAAATTTCATCTTTTTATACCTAAGAAAATGTCATGTTGATGAAAAAAATTGCACACATTTAAGAACAAGTGTTTCCAATAAAACAAGAACAAAGAAACGAGAATAAAATTATTTTCCTAAATTTATTTTATGAAAAAAAGATTTTTTGTTATCTTAGGAATCCTGGCGTTCCAACCATTGAAGAAGATTTGTTGAAAGCTCTATATGATGCAAAGTACATAACAGAAGATGATTTTAACAACCAACAAAATGCACAATTCCAACGAAGTTCACGAACGGACAAAGGTGTCTCGGCCGCCCGGCAGGTGGTGTCGCTTAAACTGCGTTAGTATAAACCATTTAATTTTTAACTCATTCATATTTATTATGATATATTTAAATTTTAATATTTTATTATATGGTATGATTATGGTGAAAATGTTTTTGTATTTATTTATTAAAACTAAAATAAGTAACATATAAAAAAGTTGAAATTGATATTAACACTAAACCTACCAAGTGCCGGTCAAATTGACCGTTCTTAAACTTTTGTAAAACTTACACATTTTTAAACGTTATTAAACATAATGTCGTTATCAAACTACATGACAATTCTTAGAATATGCATATAATATTTTCTACACTCTTTACTTTTAGTTATTTCCATTATTACTTGCGTTATATAATAAAATAATTTTTAATTACCGGTTAATTTGACGGCGTGCGGTAGGAACAGGTATACAAAAGTAAACTATAATTATCCTATTTATTAATTTCTTAAAGTGGTGTTCATTTGTTAATAAATGTTACAATAATTGAATAATATTTCCAGCTCTTGAAGTGAGTTTAGATGAAATTAATAGTAGATTACCGGACTGTATAAGAGTGTTTGGAGTAAAAAGAGTAACTAATAAGTTTAACTCTAAATCCAAGTGCAATGCGCGGACATACAGCTATACTCTTCCAACGTATGTATTTGAATCAAGTGTGACAGAGGAAGAAAGAAAAACATACAGAATTACAGCTGAAAAGATAATGAGGGTGAACGAAGTGCTCGGTGTTTATAAAGGGACGAAAAGTTATCATAATTTTACTGAAAAAAAGTAAGTTGTTTTTTTTAGAGTAATTTAAATTTTAGGTTTTAGCCTCTTCCTTCCTTTGTGCCATTGTTGTGTTATATGATGTCTCGTATGATGTATCTAAAAACGATAAAACAGCACTTCAATTGTAATTCTAATTTTATTAACTATTTCAAATCTATACATATAAATAAAATGTCTGATACAAATTAACAGTTTACCACTAAATTCGAATATAAGTATATACAGTACTTTTTTATTTTTTCTCTGTCCGTCTGTTTGTTTGGTCTGGCTAACTTTTGAAACGGCAGGGCCGATTTTACCAGGACTCTTACTGGTTGATAGCTGATAGCTTAGCTAGTAACTTAGGCAATATTTATTTAAAAAAAACATATTCTTCGCGAACGACGTCGTGGGCTCGTAGCTAGTATATAAATGCATGTCAATAGTATCGTTATTATATTATAAAAAATTTTGACTAAATATTTCATTTAAATGCATTATTTGTTAATTTATTTTAAAAACCAGCACTTAGTTGTAAACTCAACCTAAAATAACTTTCCATTTTAGACATTATCAAGACCCATCAGCATTAAGATATATGATGAGCTTCGAGTTGGAGAGAGTTTTCATTGAATCCGAAATGGAGTTTGCTGAATTGCTGGTGAAGGTGAGAAAATTATTTAATAACATATATTTTTGTGTTTTGTGGTGCATATATTGATATTATATTTAATTTTTAATCAGTTTTTTAATATTTTGTTTAGTTATTTTAGAGTGACTGTAACACCTAATGCCAAATTATTATAATATAAAAATAACTTTTTAATATTAACAATGTATTCAATTAAGGGTCAAAGCTTCATGTTGCATCAAATAAGAAAGATGGTTGGTCTCATGATAGCCGTAGTAAGGGGACACACACACATGGGGACTTTAGAAAAGGCATTTGGTAAAGACAGAGTCATGATACCCACCGCACCCGGCCTGGGACTCCTACTCGATAAGGTATTTAGATATATGTATATATATTATATTTAGATGTATAGCTGATACTCCATAAGCTATTTAGATATATGTATATATATATTATATTTAGATATATCTATCTATATATTATATTTAGATGTATATCTGCTACTTGATAAGGTAGTTAGATATATGTATCTACATATTATGTTTAGATATATATCTGTTACTTGATAAGGTATTTAGATATATGTATATATATATATATTTAGATAATATATAGATACATATATCTACTATTTGATAAGGTATTTAGATATATCTATCTATATATTATATTTAGATGTATATCTGCTACTCGGTAAGGTATTTAGATATATGTATATATATATAATATTTAGATACATATTTCATGTGAAGTATATCTGTTAATTTTATTTATGTATTTTAACTCTAAATAATTTTGCTTAAATTTTTAGGTACATTACGAGAGATATGATGCAAAATTTAAAGACAGCCATGACAGTTTGACCTGGGATGTAGAGGAGGAAGCGGTTGAAAGATTTAAACGGGAAAAAATATTTCCTAATATAGTTAAAGGAGATATAGAATCTAACTCAATGGGGCAGTGGCTTGAAAAAATAAAGAATCACTCTTACGAACCATCCGATGATGTGACAGACGACAAGGGTGATGAAATAAATGAAATGAACGGTGATGATGATGCGGGTGATGATGGAAATAATGATGATGCGGGTGAAGACGGAAATAATGATGATACGGGTGAAGACGGAAATGATGATGGACAGAATAATAGATTAGATGATACAGAAAAAGATAGACAGAAGTAGAAAATTTAAGCTCATCAACCTTTATTTTAAGGACTACTTATTTACAAAAAGACTAAATATAAATATATTATGAATATTTTTTTATGTGTATTTAATATATATATTTTTTTTCCTATTGCATAAATCATTTCCTAATCAGACATTTTGTTATAGTAGTTTGTAAGAATTGATAATTTTCGTTATCAAAAAATGATACTTATATCAATCTTAAAATATCCAGTTTATAAATATAAGTATATTTGTGTACATTTTAAGATTAAAATTAATAATCGATCTACGATCCCAGATTGAGTTTATTCTTTGACGATTTATTCACAATTCAATCCATATTCGGTTATTGGCACTAATAATTTATTAAAAGCATGAGGACCCAACGGAGGGCATGTATGAAGAGGTTGCTGTCTGTGGTCGAGGCGAAAGAGGTATGCAGGGACCGTAGCGTTTGGCGCTCCATCGTCTCTGGCTACCCCGCAAGGGATATGGTGTGAAAATAAATAAGTAAATATAAGTTATTATCAATTATTAAATACTGTAATTTAAAATTTAATAGAATAGACTATTATACATATTTTTTCTTAAGTTGGTAATAATTTTAATACTTTAATATGTGAAGAAATATGTTCGAATTCAGAATAAATTATTTATTTTATAACATTCTTCTTCTTCTTCTTTAGTAGATGGCTTTTAGTTGTGCCAAAACAGCACAGAATATTTTGCCAATGTCAAGTAGAATGAAAATATAACGACGGGTGTTGTAGATGTACCAGTGCAGTTTGATAATTAACATTCGTTGTAACTTGAATTATTATAATTTTTGTTATTATTTTAGTCCATAACCTAAAACAACACAAACAGAAATGTTATTATACCATATACCGAGTTTTATTAAAATATATACATACTTATAACAGATAAAATATTTAAGTATAGATAATAGGCAAATTTATTTACAATTTAATTTTGTTGCATCTAATAAATCTACATAAAATTGGACAAAACGGACCAAATACAAACATCAACAAGCACTCAACATTTATAGGACGGGGAATTTTAGGAGGAAGGATATCATACACATGATGTAGAAGTTTAGGACAAGAAAAAAAAATATGGGACACATTACCCTCGTCTATGCCACATTCACAAAGTGAATGATCCCGTACCTTTATTTTAGCTAAATGAAGGGGAGTACAAGAATGACCAAGGCGCAAACGGCAAATAGTGGAAATAACCCATCGATCAGCATATTTACAGAAGGAAAACCAAGGTCTTGTTGGGATATCTGGTTGTAAGGAAGCATAGTACCTTCCTTTCACCAACTTATTGGCGTTCCACTGGGTTGACCAGGATTTAAATAATTGGGTTTTGGAGAGGGAAAATAAATCTTGAGGAAAAATTTCGGAGTATTCAGAAGATCCCGTAGAAATGGCCGCTTTAGCACACGAGTCGACTGTCTCATTGCCCGTAATTCCAGCGTGGCTTGGAATCCAAACAAGTGAGACATGCAATCCTTTTTGGGAACACAATAAAAGAGCCTCTTTCAATTTAAAAACAATAGGGGAAGGCGGTCTACCACGGAATGGATTTTTTTTGAGTGCCTGCAGGCAGCTAAGAGAGTCAGTAAAGATTACGGTTTGTGCAAAATTATGAGAACATGAAAAACGGACAGCTTCAAGAAGGGCAATAGTTTCACCAGTAAAAACTGATGATTCAGGTGGGCATTTAAACTGAAGGGTAATTTTGAAAGAAGGGATCCAACAAGCAGCACCAACACATCCGGCAGCAGAAAGTTTAGAAGCATCTGTATATATATGAGTAAAATCTGACCATTTTTCGTGACATAAATATTTAAATTTGCAATTTGTATCAGGAGCTTCTTTCTCAAGACCGAGATTTGTAATAATTTTTGGATTAAACGAAAGGGCCTGATATGAGGTACAAAAGAGGGGGTTTAAAGAAAAGGTGGAAAGAGGATGAGACATATTGGAGAATTTACTAAAGCTATCCATGAGAAATGAGCGGCTGCGTGGATTTGAAACTTGGAGTTTAGTTAAACGGGAAAGTAAGGGGTGGGATGACAGTTGCAAACATTTTATTACAAATCGATCACACAAGTACCGCCTTCTAAGTTGTAATGGGGGATCTACACATTCTACCTGGAGAGCATTTATTGGGGATGATTTCATAGCCCCTAAAATAATTCGGAGGCACTTATACTGAATTTTGTTAATTTTTTCGGAGGCTGACTTACTAAAAGGTTCTAAGACGAAAAGACCATAATCTATATGACTACGAACAATAGCGTGGTACAATAATTTAAGGGAATAGGGATGAGCACCCCACCAAACACCAGAGACAGCCCGCAGAACATTTATACTTTTTTCACATTTTTTATTTATAAATTCAGCATGAGCAAGACCATTCATACGATTATCTAGATAAATGCCAAGGAATTTAACTTTATCTATAAATTCGATGCGCTGGTCACCACAAAATATATTAGAGGAAGGGATGGATCTTTTTTTTGTAAAAACTACAGCATTACTTTTGCCTACAGATAAGGATAGGCCATGATCTGTAAGCCACTGGTGGAGGTAAAACAGGGCAGAATTTAGACGGAAAGTTATATCTTCGAAAGAGGAAGATCTGTAGTATAAGGCTATGTCGTCAGCGTACTGTAAAATTTCACAAAAGTTATTAACAGACATATCGAGATTGTAGGAATATATGCTGTAAAGCAAAGGACTGAGAACTGAGCCTTGAGGGAGACCTTTCCAGACAAATCTGGGGGGAAGAAATTGGTTATGATATTTAACCTTAATAGATCTGCAAAAAAGCAGATTGCAAATGAAATGTGTCAACTTCGGAGGAATACTCAGCTGTTGCATTTTATGCCTGAGCAACGGAAGTAGGACATTGTCATATGCAGAAGCTATATCAAGAAAAACACCCACAAGATACTCTCCTTTATTAAAGGCTATTTGTATGTCTGTCGTCAGTATGCTGAGACTGTCTAGTGAACTAAACCCTTTACGGAAGCCAAATTGAAAGGGTGAGAGAATATTTTTGGTTTCCACTATAAATTCCAGACGGTTCTTTAAAAGGTGTTCAGTGATTTTTGCTAAAGTAGAGGACAAGGCAATAGGACGATAGGAGGCGGATTCGATTGGGTTTTTACCTGGTTTTAAAATGGGCAAGACTATTTGACATTTCCACGAATCTGGAACAATGCCTTTGAGAAAAAATGAATTTATGATATTAAGAAAATAAAATTTTGCTTTTTCACTTGTATTTAAAACAAAAGAGTAAGGAACACCATCTTCACCTGGAGACGAGTCTTTGAGACCGGAGAGAGCACATTCGAACTCAGAGAATGAAAAGGGGGCGTCCATCTCATCCACTGACTGCAACCACAACGGACTCAAAAAACTGTCTCGGAAAGGAACATATGGCGGAGCTAGTTTATTAAAAAAATCGTTGAGCCAAATTGAAGGGTTATTTGAATTGACGTTATTTGAAACCAGGGCACGGCGGAATTTCTTAAGATTTATCCAAACTACTGCAAAAGGAGATCGAGGACTAAGGGATTCACAAAATAGAATCCAACTATTTTTTTTCTTTTTTATAATAAGGCGCTTAAATTTTGAATTGATCCGTTGATATATAAGAAAATTTTCTGAGGACATATACAAAGCATATGCTTTCTCTGCTAACTTCCTTGAGTTCGCTATACGAGTGCATTCATCGTCCCACCAGGGAGGAGAAAGCTTAAAAAAATTGCGGAGAACTTTAACGGGAAAATGTGTGTCAGCTGAGGTCAACAAAGCGTTAAGAAACCGATCGTAACATAGGACAGGATCACTTTCACTACTAAAGCCAGACAATGAATCCAAAAGGCTGTCAACAGATTCAGCGTAAGCAGACCAATTCACAAGACCAAGTCTATATTTTAAAAGTGAGCTTGGAAAAGGATTTGTGGTAAGTTTGTCTTTTAAGGAAAGGAGGATAGGGAAGTGGTCACTGCTGAAGGAAGAGGATAACACCCTCCAGGATAATTTAGAAGATAAGGTAGAGGAGGATAAGGACAAATCAACAGCAGACTTTGGGTTCTGATACGGGTAGACTCTTCTAGTTGGGGAACCATCATTGAGGATGCAAATATTTAGATCGTCAAACAAATCTACTAGCTGGATACCAAATCCGTCGCATAAATGAGAGCCCCATAGTGTATGGTGAGCGTTAAAATCTCCTAGGACAAGAATAGGGAGGGGAAGCAGGGAGAAAATAGCGCGAATAGATGGTATATGTGAGGGGGAAGGATGGGGAATATATAAAGAGACAATAGAGATATCAAAAGCTCTGACTGCAACTAAATTGATGTCTGGGCTATAAGAGGGGAGGGGAATTTGGGAAAATAAGGAGAAGTGCCGAATAAAAATGGCACAACCACCATACCCATCCTGTCTGTCATCCCTCAAACAGGAGAAACCAGGGACACGGAATCGAGACCCTGGCACCAACCATGTTTCAGAAATGGCAATGATAAGAGGATTATGTAAGTTAATAAGGGAGATAAGCTCATGTTTTTTGGGACGGATGCTATTACAATTCCACTGAAGGAAGCTTATTGGGGCCATTATTAATAATTTGGAATAAATGTGATAAGTTGTGGGCAACGATGGACGGTAAAGGCATTTCATTACAAGTTGATACAATACTGATAAGTGTTTGAGTTAGGGATTCTAAAAGGTTAAAATTAAAATTTGTAGAATCATTATTGCTGCTGTTATCAATAAGAGCACAACCATTAGGAACAGAAGAGGGACAATCAGAAATAATAGATTTGTGAGTTTGTATATCATACCCTTTCCCTGACAGAGGTCGGGGACGAACGGGCCGCACTACTGTTTGTCTATAAGAGCTAGTTTGAGGTTCAGATAATATTACAGAATTAGTATTATTAGTCGGAGCAGATTGAGGGTAAGAAGTAGGGGAAAACATTTCTCTAGCAACATCAGAATATGATCGGCGGGAAGGGGGAAATCTAGCAGACGCCTCAATATATGAAATATTGTCTGTTGACATTACAATTTTAATTGATTGCTGACGGGAAAACTCAGGACAGTCTTTATCTGTAGCAAAATGTTTAGCTGAACAATGTATACAAGTAGCATTAATTTTTTCCATGTCACATGTGTCTCCTGAATGAGACTTTGCACATTTATAACATCTGGGCTGGGATCGACATTGAGTTTTTATGTGACCATAACGACAACAATTTAAACAGATTATAGTAGGAAATTTGTATGCTTCGATGGGAAGAGAAGTGTGGTAAGAATAGATATTTGGAGGAAGTAGCTGACCCTTAAAAGTTAAAACAACTGATTGGGTCGGCACCCAGGTTACAAGACCATCTTTGAGAAGTTTTCGGTTTAGCCTTCTAGCCTTCAAAATATCACCACAATTAGAGGGAAGTTCCACTGATTCCACAAGTTCCTCCATAGACCAATCTACGGGGACACCTCTTATTAAGCCCATTCTAGTGATGTTATATGTTGGAATAACAGCAGTATATTTATTTAATTTTAACAAGGAATTATTTAAAAAATTATTGGCAGCTTGTGCCGAAGAGAATTCTACAGAAATTCTGTTCCTACCAACATTTTTAACTCCATCTTTGACAATATGCTTAATTTGATTTTTGTGTAAAAATTGACCAAATTTAATAGCCCTCAAAGAGGTCCCTGCAGAAGGATCAGCAACCTCCCTGGAAACATTAATAATAAAGGGGCCTTTGTCATCATCTGAATATGACTTAGGACCTTCAGAAAAAGAGGGGTTCACATATACTGTTTGAAGAGAAGGATTTGCAAGGTCTGGGTGAGTAAGTGACTTTTTAGAAGTAGAGCATTCATGGTTTGCTGTATTTTCTATATTTCTCTTACGGCCAGTATTTTGAGAGATCACCCCATCGTCGCCTCCAGGATCAGGAGGTTCCGGAGGTGGATCAGTATCCATTTTTATATAAGTGAGAACAAAAGTTATAAACAGAAAAAATAATAATTACAAAATAATTAGGATCTAAGACTTACCTATATTTTATTAGTTAGTATTAACCAATAACCATTAAAAACCAACTAAAAAACCACAAGAGGGAAGGGAAACTAAACTATGAACACATAAAACTCTCTAACACGTGTGTTAACTATTATGTATCCTAGCAATCTCATTTTATAACATTATTACCAAAATTATCATTGTCTGTCTGAACTGTCAAATGCATCGTTATGATATTGATGCGACTCGAATAGGATTTTGTGACTCGAGTCACTCGACTCCTTTAACTCAAGCCAATGACGCTTAATCTTTTGCGTGTGGACGGCCACACGTCGCTTGGTGGATCCAAGAATAGCTTGCGAGATGTCTGGATTTAAATTTAAATTTTCGTGGTCAATGCAACCTTTCACAAACTGAATCGAGTGATTCACCATGTGATGCGATTTGAATGGCAACCGAGTTCCTAAGTTCACATACATACGTGCCTGGTCAGACATCACGACGCTGCCTTGGTGAATTTTGGCCAACATAATCGGATCCAGCGTAGTGTTTCTCCGGTAAGGGACAACCTCCACCTAAGAATTACCCGTCAAACGACTAATCGGCCCGTAGGCCCAGCATCTCCAGACAAGTACACGTCCAACTTTGTACTTCTGCGTGAAAAGGTGGCTCTCATCCATCTCTACGACGTCACCTTCCTCTCCGATCATCTCATAATCATGGTCTTGGCACACATCCATTACCTCTCGCAGAAAAGTAAACAATCAATTGCCGTGTGGCGGTCCATTTCGACCGCCTGTTTAGCTTCCGTCTCAGGGTCTTTCTGCTTTCTTTTTACGTGGTAGAGCCTAGCTGTAGTTATCCGACTGCAGCTCATATTGGGCTGGCTCGACCGGGGAAGGACCACCCTCTCACAGAAAACCGACGTGTAATAACCAAATTCATTTGGTTATGTTCCGTCGGTGAGTGAGAGAATCCGGAAGCCCAACCCCGCCCCTGCCAAACATGACAGCGATGCCCACAAGAAAAATACCCCAGGAGGGTACCGGCTTTGATGAAGCCGGGGACCCCCTCCCCAAGCAAAATCGGGGAAATGATTCTCGGATTTTGCTCGGGCTGCCCGTCGTATCTTGGTCCGGGCAAAGTATCGCCTTTTGTGTTTTTTTGAGGGCAAACGACGAGTCAACGCAGCGGCACCCCGACCCACTCTAAATGTGGACTTTTGCAACATCCGGGGACTTCATTCCAACTTGAACGCCGTCCACTATCATCTAGAGACGGCGCAGCCGGACTTTAAAATAAACGAAACAGCGTAGGTACGCGGGAGCAGGTAGTCGGAACATGTGTCCGGTACTAGCCATCGCTGGGAACCTTCTCGTGTGCTCGTCCGCTATCAAGGTTGCTCGGATTCGTCCGGCGGGATTGGAAGCGGTACGGGCCGGTGCTCCCTGGGGGATGGTTAATCCGGTCTTTCGGGGTCGGGTTAGCCATCTGCTAATGCCCCGCGCGGTGGGGGTCGGCTATGGATTTTTGTTTTTTTTTTTTTTGTTTTTTCTCTTTCCTCTTAGTTTCGTTATGTTTTGTTTCGTTTTGTTTTTATTTCTTCGTTTTTTCCTTTGTTTGGTTTTGTTTAGTTCTTTGTTTGTGTTCGCTCTGTTTCCTTTTCTGTCCTTCTGTTTATTTCCTTTTCTTTTATTCTTTTGTCAACCCTGAGGTCCGGCGCCTGCCGAGGGGTTGTGTAATGGCGAGGGCGCCCCCGGGGACCTAACCCCTTAAAGGGAAGCCTCGGCTTCCGTCTTCCCCTCGTATTCCGGGGGGGAGGGGGGGGAAAGATCGCTCGATTCTTACGACGACTCAGGCTTGTGTTTCATTGCACTTGAATTTCACTCATGGACTGGATGACGATTTGGTTGCGGAAGAGACGGCCCCGTTGGTCGCCTTTCCCGCAAATGACCCTGGCGCGTTGAAGAACATTGAATATCTACGCGAAATGGCACCGCCCTCTAAAAGCACAAGAGCATCTACTCGTCGGGCGAATGCAATGCCCGACGACGAAACTAGTGTTGGGAGGAATAGGCCGTCGGAGTCCGCAATTTTGTTGAGTGACGCGTCCGATTACGACTCTGTTGCAGTTGACTGTTGCAGTTTCTAAGTGCAACACTGCTCGTCGTGGACGTATCACCAACAGTATCTGCGATGGTGGGCTCGCACGGGCGATAGTCAAATTGCGGGCCCTTACCTATGAGGCCGAGGAGGACGCCGTCGAGAAGGAGCTGGGGGCGCGGGCCTTTCGATCGGCAGCACCGTCCCCAGCAGGTCACGTCTCTTGTTCGGGAGATGAAATCCCGCAGGAGGGGAGTGGCAGACCCGATCCAGAGGCCTTGGGGCAAAGCAGTTGCGAGCGTTGGCTGGGAAGTCAGCGGCCTCAATTATTGAGGTAACGCGCAAGTTCGGCCAGCTTCAGGGCGGAATGATCAAAATTCTGAAGGAGGCTTCGCGGGACCTGCTGGAGGTAGTGGAGACGCTGGTCGGCCGCATTGCGGTGGACGAGACCAGACGACTGTGGGCCGACAACTCACGCCTGCACCGGGAGGTGGAGAACCTCCGGGCTAAGTACAAAGCCCACAGGCGTGAGTTTGCCGATATGCGGTCTGCAGCGAAATCTGCTGCTCCCGCTGCTGTGCCCTCCACGAAGGAGGACTATTTGGAGGAATTGAGGCGCTCGATTATTTCCTCAGTGGGCGTTATGATTAACGCTCGCTTCGAAGGTATTGAAGAGCGCCTCCTTCCTGAGAGGATCCTTCGCCCACCTCTCGCCGCGGACAAGAGCAGAAGCAGCAGCATCCGCCGCCGCGAAACGGGACGCCCCTTACTCAGCTCTGGCGAGCCCGTCCGTCCCACCGTCAAGGCCTGCCCGCCGGAAACCTTCCCAAACCATTCCAGGCCGAGCGTTACCGGCTCTCGCGCCGTCCCTGGCCGCCGCTCCAGAAGCCTGGACGACGGTGATGCGTCGAGCCGGAAAGAAGAAGCAGCCGCAACAGTCTGCGGCTGTATCTTTGATAGCCCCCGCAGTTCAACCGCCGAAATCCAATCCCTCTCAACAGAGGAGGGGAAAAAAAGAAAGAAGGGGGAAAAACAAGGAGAGTGCTCTTCAGGGCGCTGAGAAAGCAAAGCCCAAGCTGCCGCCTAAAAGATCGCCTATCGCAGTTATAATTAAATTGCAGAAGGAGGCAGCAGCTAAAGGAGTCACATACGCGTCCGTCCTCGAGCGAGCCGCCGAGAAAGTGGACCTCGGCGAGATTGGGCTCGAGGGCGGCCTTAGGATCCGTCGGTCAGTCACGGGGGCTCGTCTTCTGGAGCTACCTCAAGCGGCTCCAGAAAAGGCGGATAAATTGGCCGCCGAATTGCGTGCGGCACTAGATGGGGTGGCAGAAGTCGTTCGGCCCCTCAAACGGGTCACAATTAAGATCAAAGGGCTGGATGACTCTGCTACAAGAGAGAAGATTAGAAATGCCATTTGCAGCGTCAGCCAATGCCCTAACGAATCCATCCTTGTTGGTGAAATTCGTTGGGGCCACGGGGTCATGGGGGTGGCTTTTGCCCACTGTCCCGCTGACGCGGCAAAAGCCGTTTTGGATAAGGGCAGACTGCTGGTAGGCTGGAGCTCGGCCGGGGTCGAGCTCCTTGAGCAGAGGCCAATGCGGTGCTTCGGGTGTCAGGAACCCGGGCACACGCGAGCAGTCTGCCCATCCGGGGTGGACCGCAGCACCGTGTGTTTCCGGTGCGGCATAGCGGGCCACACTCGCGATGGCTGCACCGGAGTGCTTAGGTGCGCAGTCTGCGCGGACCTCGGGCTCCAAGCGGGGCACGAACTGGGGAGCCGATCCTGTAAGGCTCCTCGTAGGAGGGGTAAGGCAGCTGGTCCCTCCCTAGCTGCCCTAAGCGGAGGGCGCCTGCAGGCGCCAGTTGAGGCTATGTCGTCATGAATAGACGGCGACATGGCTTCCTGCAGGCGAACCTAAACCACTCCGCCAGGGCCCAGGATCTTTTCATCTAGGCCATGGCGGAGTGGGACATCAGTGTAGCGGTGGCCTGCGAGCCCTACTATGTCCCCCCTATTTCCAACTGGGCGAGGGATACTAGCGGTTCCGTGGCTGTCGTTGCGGGTTCTGGTCCCGGTCCCCCTTTCTCCACCCTAGAGACTGGCCCGGGTTTGGTCATGGCGCGATGGGGGGAATACGTCGTCATCGGCGCGTACTTCTCCCCCAATTGCCGACTGGCCTGGGTGAACCACGCCACGGACGCTTGAGGTAGGGCCGTCCAGGTCTGGTCGCTCCTCTCCGGTCTGTCCCTCCTCAATAGAGGGACAGATGCGACCTGCGTGCGACAGCAAGGGAGTTCCGTGGTAGACGTTTCGTTCGCCACCCCAGCTGTCGCTCGCACGGTCGTTGACTAGAGAGTCGAGACGGACCGATTTGACCTCTCCACTTCCCAACCGATCCTGGCCAGGCCACCGCGGGAGGGGAGTCACTTTCCTCGTTGGGCAATCAAACGTTTGGATCGGGAAATGGCAAAGGAGGCTGCCATCGTACAAGGATGGGCTTTTCCTGATCCGCCCAATGAGGAGACCGACGTGGAGGAAAGAATTGGCTGCATGCGCGAAGCCCTTTCATGGGTTTGCGATGCGGCCATGCCGAAGGTGAGGTCTAGGCCCCGACGCAGAGCAGTGTACTGGTGGTCACCCGAAATTGCCGAACTTCGGGCGGCGGCGGCCTGTTGCAGAGCTCGCAGGGCTTTTGTCCGGTGTCGCCGTCATCACGGCTTCGACCCGGTTCTTGAGGCCCAGCTGCGGAGTCGATACCGCGAGGCAAAATCGACTCTGCGGATGGCGATTCGGAAGGCGAAGGACCTGGCTCGGGAGGAGATTCTGGCAGGTCTCGATAGGGACCCATGGGGATGTCCGTATCGCGTCGCGCGGAACAAACTCCGCGCCGCGTGCGCCCCGGTCATGGAGTTCCTTCAGCCGGATTTCCTCGAGCGGTTGGTGGGGGACTTATTCCCGGAGTCCACCGGCCACTCATCTCCCGTGATGGCCCCCCTTCTTCTAATGGGGGGGTGGGTTCTGTCCCAGACATCACGGAGGTCGAGCTGGAGGTCGCACTGAATCGCCTTCGAGCCCGCAACACTGCACCGGGGCCAGACGGTATTCCGGGGCGGGTTCTACTCCTCGCCCTCGAATACCTGGGAGGCAGGCTTCGGGAACTCTTCAACCTCTGCTTGCGCACTGGACAGTTCCCGAAGGCCTGGAAGGAGGGCAGATTGTGCCTGCTGCGGAAGGACGGTCGTTCTGCCGACTCCCCTTCCGCATACAGGCCCATCGTGCTGCTGGACGAGACGGGAAAACTCTTCGAGAAAATCTTCTCTGCACGTCTCGTCCGGCACCTCGAAGAGGTGGGTCCTAATCTCTCAGAAGCTCAGTTCGGCTTCAGGGCGGGTCGTTCAACGATCTACGCCCTGGGAGCTCTGAGAGACCTGACCCAGGAGGCTGTTCGCGGGGGGGACGTCGTCCTAGCGGTTTCGCTTGACGTCGCCAACGCCTTCAAAAGTCTACCGTTCGAGACATTGGTTGAGGCGCTCCGGTTCCATGGAGTGCCTCCCTATCTCCGTAGACTGTTGGGGGCTTACCTGCAGGACAGGGAGGTCCTGTGGGAAGGCGGTGACCGACGGGTCTACCGACGTAGCGTATGCCGTGGGGTTCCACAGGGGTCCGTGTTGGGACCGGTGTTGTGGAACCTCGGCTACGACTGGCTGCTTCGCTGTCCTCTCCTGCCCCGGATGAGGGTGTTGTGTTACGCGGATGACACCCTCGTCACCTGCAGGGGAAAGAACTTTGCGGAGGCAGCCCGTCTGGCTACCGTCGGCGCTACGTTGGTAGCGGACCGAATAGGGCTGCTGGGATTGGAGATCTCCGTCACAAAGACGGAGGCCATCCTGTTCCACGGCCCTCGCCGGGGTCCCCCTCGTCGGGCGTCCATCTCCGTCCAGGGTTCGGATGTGGTGGTGAAGACCCAGATGAAGTATCTGGGTGTCACACTGGACGGAAGATGGAACTTCGGGGCTCATTTCTCCCTTCTGGCCCCGAAGTTGGTATCCACCGCAGCTGCCTTGGGGAGGCTTCTGCCTAACGTCGGTGGGCCGCAGGCTCCGTGCCGGCGTCTATATGCCGGGATCGTGAGGAGTATGGCCTTGTACGGTGCCCCAATTTGGTCGGGAGTTCTTACCGCCGACTCCAAGACCCTCTTGCGGAGAACGCAGAGGATCCTTGCGGTAAGGGTGATTCGGGGGTATCGTACGGTGTCGTACACTGCGGCCACACTTCTGGCGAGCGATCCGCCTTGGGAGCTATAGGCGGAAGTGCTCGCCGGGGTGTATTGGTACCGGGTAGAACCAGGGGGGTAAGGCCCGAGGCGGCTCGGGTCAGGGCTCTAACTCACCGAGCCCTGATTCGACGGTGGGAGAGGGACCTAGGGTCCCCTGCCGCCGGACTGACGACTGTGGGGGCGATCCGTCCCCACCTCGATCGTTGGATCAACCGGCGGCATGGAACGCTTACGTTCCGTCTTGTGCAGGTGCTCACGGGGCATGGGTGCTTCGGTGAGTATCTGCACAAGATCGCACAAAGGGAGGCGACCCCATCCTGCCACCACTGTGACGAGGCCGTAGACACGGCTCGCCACACCTTGGCAGAGTGCGTAGCCTGGGACCACCAGCGTGCTGAGCTGGTGCCGTGGTGGGCGAGGACCTCTCGCTGCCGCGCCTCATAGGCGCAATGATCGACAGCGAGACGTGTTGGGTCGCAATGGCCTCCTTCTGCGAGCAAGTCATCGCCGCGAAGGAGGCCGCGGAGTGTGTCAGGGAGCAGGCCTCCACCGCTGACCCACTCCGTAGGGGTAGGCTGGGAAGAAAGAGGCGGGAGTACGCCCGCCGCTTCCTTCCCCAGTTGTAGTGCCTCGGTGGGAGGGGAGGGTGACGTCTCTCACCTAGTCCAGGCCTACGTCGTGAGGGTGCTCTAAGTTGCTCGGAGCACCCTTACATGGGGGGGTACCGCCGGGGCGTCACGGTGAGTGCGCAAGCCATCCCATGGCATCCCATTAAGGCGTTGAGGGCATCCGTTGGTTTTTTTGTGGGTAGCCTTAAAAATGGCAGCGTGCTCGATGCTGCCGGGTAATTCCACATAACCCTCCGACCATCACCTTCTTGGTCGGCGGGTATCCGTAACGGATTTTTCCAACGATATAAAAAAAAAAAGTTTGTTACATTCCTATGCAACATGGAACTGTGTGATTATGTTTAATTCTTAAGCACCTGGGAACTACTTATACTTATGCACTTTGGAACTTTTGATACATTTATTTGTACATTTAGACGATTGTTTAAAGTTTTGGCGCAGAAAATATAAATAAAGTTTAATAAACTATTGTTTGTAATCAGGTAAGTCATGGTTTTGTAATGTTAAATAAAATTTCTGTAATATACTGTAATAACAGCTTATGTATATATTGTTTCAGACTAATTTTTAAGATGTCATCGAAAAGAAAATATAGTCCACTGTGGATTCATTTTAAACAAACCAATGATAACAAGAAAGCTAAATGTAACTATTGTTCTACGTTAATGAGTATCGCAGGAGGATCTAACAATAACCTGACCCGACATATGAAAACAAAACACGTTTTGATACCAATAGCTGCTGAAAGTGTTGAAAGACAAACAGCAATATTACCTTCAAGTCAAAGTACATCTGAATTTGAAAATATAATTTCAGCATCATCAAATATAGTAGCCTCCCAACAGTCAATGAACGAATACATTCGTAGACCACCGCCGAGACGAAAGGTTGAGCAAATTGATAAACAACTCGTCAAGATGATAGCTAAAGGTCATCATGCTCTGAGAATCGTAGATGAAATAGAATTTCGCAAATTCATTCAAATTAGTGTCTCATTGCCCAGGCTACAAATTACCTTCAAGGAAAACATTATCAGAAAATTTAATCTCCAGTGTACACAATGACGTTATGGATGAAGTTAAAAAAATAGTACAAGCTGCATCAGCATTGACGCTAAGCACTGATGGTTGGACGTCACGGAACAACGATAGCTATATAGCTATTGTAGCCCATTTTATTAATGAGGAGACTCAACTCAAATCAGCTTTACTTGGATGTATCAATTATAATGAGCGACATACTAGCCAAAACTTGTGCGATTTTATAAAAAGTGTTACGGAAGAATGGAACATTTTACATAAAGTTACTGCTATCGTTACTGACAATGCAGCAAATATCTTATCTGCTGTAAGACTTTGTGACTGGCGATCCATCTCCTGTTTCGCTCACTCTCTCAATCTTATTGCGCAAGAGATATGTGACGTTTTGTTGAGAGTTAAAAATATTGTTGAGTTTTTTAATCGTAGCTCACAAGGCAAACAAAAATTGGCAGCCACGCAACAGCAAATGAACATACCTGTACTCAAACTCAAACAGGACGTACAGACTCGCTGGAATTCCACTTTCGACATGCTGAAGCGAATGGTACAAGTAAAGGATGCAGTGATTGCTACCGTTGCACTTTTACGCCATGACTTAACTCTAAATGAAGACGACTGGGAGGTCATAGAAGGAGTTTTACCTTTACTTAGCCCATTCTACGAAATAACAGTGGAAATATGTGCTGAAAAAAATGTTACTTTAAAGTAATTGTATTTTGTAAAACCTGTTAAAACCTGTTTGCAAAATTATGTATCTCATAATAAAAAAATATTAGCTGTACAATCAGTGTTAAAAAAAGGAATGGACGATCGTTTTAAAGATGTAGAGAATAATATGTTGTACGCTGAGTGTACGTTTTTGGACCCTCGATTTAAGAGGAGGGGTTTCAAAAACCAAAGAGCGTGTGAACTTGTAGCACAAGGCCTCAAAAATAAAATCGGGAGAGTTAAATTACCTCAGAAGAATGTTCATGACAAATCAGTCTGGTATTTATAGCTATTCATCGGCAACAACATCCAGTAATAAAATTAACAGGGTATGGAACGAATTCGATGAAAAAATTAGAAAAATTATCAAGCCCGAGAACCAACTTGCTGCAGGTATCCGTGAATTAGATAAATACCTCAATGAGGAGTATTTAAATCGTAAAGAAGATCCACTTGAATGGTGGCATGAACGTCGTCATATATACCTGAGGGTATATACGCGTATGTCTTGAAGAGATTTTGCGTCGTAGCAACGTCTGTGCCTTGTGAACGTGTTTTTTCGGCGACGGGTCAGGTTATAAATGAACGTAGAACACTATTATCTACTAATAAAGTTTCCAAATTGGTATTTCTACATAGTAATATGTAATATTTTTAATTTGTTTTTAAAATATTTCAATATCTCGAAAATTAGAACTGATTACAACAATAGAACGTAAATTACAAAATCTGATGGTATTTATAATATGTGTATCCAATAGTAGAATAAGTGTTTTTATTTTTATTATATACAAATATAGATTATTAATACTTAATTATCTTTGTTTATCTTCTTCATGTCTGTCAAGGAACAGAATATGTATAATATATATAAGTTGTAGTTATAATTTCCAAAAATGAATTAAAATATAAATTAAAAATATACTACCTAAACAATAAACATATTTATTTACATTAAAAAAATATATTTTATAAAGTCATAGTTTTATCCCACTTTTAGTGTCCAAATATTTTAAGTATATGAACAATGTTTTCAATATAATAATATTGTTGCAGTATCAAAACTGCCTTAAAATAATTCAACACAAGGCAGATAGTTTGCTCGTTTTAAAACTGATCCTGCTACGAAGAGCAAAGCGTTGATAACTAAACGCGAACTAACGAACTAAAAGAGCGAACTAGTTCATTAAAGAAAGCCGAACTAAGTCGTTCGATTTCAGTTGCGAACTATTATGCCCAAAACTTGAGCGTACCTGCCATACCCCGGGTATAAACTAGAACACCATTTTATACCACACGCCGATGTATCTGTGTTCGTAAGGGAGGATATCTGCTACCGTCGCCTTCAGGTTTTGAAGGTCGGGACCTGTCTGTACTCTGGCTGCGCGTGGACATGGACGACCATGTCAGATGTACGCGTGCCTCTACAGGTCCCATAGTGTTAATGCAGAAACGGATCAACTCTTGGGCCATGTTCAGGCGAAGATTGACGATCTGCTTTCACAGACTCCCTCCGCTGAAGTCGTAGTCCTAGGGGGCTTCAATGCGCACCATGCCGATTGGTTAGGGTCACGTGCCAGCGACTACGCGGGGAGATCTGTGTTTGACTTTGCTCTGGCAAATGGTCTGTCCCAATTGGTCAAGACGTACACTCGTCTACCGGACGTGGACAGTCATATGCCCTCTTTGTTGGATCTTCTGCTGACTACACTTCCCGGAAAGTACCAGGTCACTGTCGAGGCTCCGTTAGGGTCCTCTGATCATTGTCTGATACGGAGTGTAGTGCCCATTCAACGTTCGGCTCGTACAACACCTGCGACTCGACGCGTTTGGCACTACAAGTCAGCGGATTGGGATGGAATGCGGTTCTTTTTTGCATCCTACCCATGGGGGCCGATTTGTTTCCCTTCCGATGATCCTAGTGGCTGCGCTGCGGCTGTAGCTGATGTGCTACTGGTGTGTAGCTGATGTGTGTACTACAGGGCATGAACTATTTGTACCAAGCTCTGTGGTACCACTTGGTGGCAGATCGCGGCCTTAGTTTGATGCGTCTGTCAGGGCTGCAGCAGCTGGCAAACGGCAGGCTTATCAAGCTTGGGCCAATGCGTTAGTCACTAAGGATCCGAACTCTAGAGTTCTGAAGAGGAAATATAATCGTGCCTCCAGATTCTTCAAACGGAAAATCGCTAGAGCAAAGTTCAAGCATGTCGTCAAAATTTGGGATCAACTCACAAAGTACCCGCCTGGCACGCGCAAAGTGTGCACCTGAGTTGACTTCAGTGCTAACGCGTCTATTTCGGTACTCCTACCTAAAAGGCGTAGTCCCGATCTCATGGAAGCGTGCCCTTGTCCATCCGATCCCTAAAAAAGGTGATAGCTCGGACCCAGCTAACTACAGACCTATCGCCATTACCTCTCAGCTCTCCAAAGTAATGGAGAGCATTATCAATAAACAGCTCCTGACCTACCTCGAGGATCACCAGTTCCAGGATCTTCTGTTATATCTTACGCACCGTTGGGCAGCTGTTATTGAAAGCAAGGGAGAGGGTCTGGCAGTTAGTCTGGATATGGCGAAAGCCTTCGATCGTGTATGGCACAAGGGGCTTCTTTCGAAGCTACCTTCCTATGGGCTTCCCGAGAGTTTATACCAGCTTCCTCACTGGGCGGAGCATACAGGTCGTTCTCGACGGTTTTTGCTCGGACCCCAAGCCTGTGAACGCTGGTGTACCCCAAGGCTGCGTGCTATCCCCAACTCTGTTCCTCCTGCACATCAATGATATGTTGGGTATGTCCAAAATACATTGTTATGTGGATAACAGCACTGGGGATGCGGTATATTCCGGCCGTGCAGGTCTCACTGGGGAAAACGTCGACGAGTGCCGAAAGAAACTTGTGTCTTCTATAGAGACTTCCTTGGGGATGATCTCTGAGTGGGGTGAACTGGACCACGTTCAATTCAATCCCGAGAAGACGCAAGTTTGCGCGTTTACCACTAAGAAAACCCCATTTGTCGTATCACCGCTCATCGAGAGCACTCCCCTCATTGCCTCGCCAAGTATCAGAATGCTGGGTCTCGACATTTCGAGCGGTTGTCGGTTTCGTGGTCATCTGGAGAGCAACACATAGTTGGCCTCGAAGAAATTGGGAGTGATCAATAGAGCGAGGCAGTAATTCAAACCTGGCCAAAGACTTGCGCTCTATAAGGCACAGGTCCGGCCACACATGGAGTACTGTTCTCATCTCTGGTCCGGATCACCCCAATATCAGCTTCTACCATTTGACCGCGTACAACGGAGAGCCGTTCGAATTGTCGGGGACCCGGTGCTCTGCGAACGGCTGGACTCTTTGACATTGCGTAGAGACGTGGCTTCTTTGTGCGTCTTCTACCGCATTTACAACGAGGAGTGTTCCGAAAAACTATTCGATCTGATGCCTGCCGCCGAATTTCATCACCGCACAGCGCGCCATCGCATCCAATACTATCCTTACCACCTGGATGCATGGCGATCCTCCACTGTGCGGTTCTCAATGACATTTTTTCCACGTTCCACTCGCTTGTGGAACGAACTTCCATTGACGGTATTTCCAGATCGGTACGACATGGGTACCTTCAAAAAGGGTTTATTCCTACCTACAAGGCCGGCAACACTCTTCTAAATCCTCGGATGTTGCAAGAGTTCATGGGAGGCGGTGATCACGTCCATCCGTGACCCGCCAGCTCGTTTGCCCTCCTCTTACATAAAAAAAAAAAAAGAAATGAAAGAGAAGACGACACAGTTGCAATGGGCTAATTTTGCCACGGCTCAGGAAGGTGTCCTTCAATAGTGACCGAGAAACATTGCAGCTGTAGCACTTCCACCGGAACTCAAAACTGCACATTTTCACATCTTTTACATGCCGCATCATCCGTGGGGATTTCGGGCACCTCCGATCATCCGGGACTACACCCCACGCCAGCAAAGCTAACTTCGCCGTCCTTTCACTCTTGATTATGCGAGCGTAATCCCATACGCTTACCGGAGCGTTTTCCTCCTCGTACAGTCCACGATACACCTTGTAGACCCGCTCTCGTCCTTCACGGTCCATCGCCAGCACATCGAACACGTCCATGATTCGCTTCTAAATCTGAAAATAAAAAAAAAAATATTAAATTAAACTTCCATTTTTTTCAAGACCGCTCGACTCCTACGACGACTCAGGCTTCTGTTTTTCTGATTTCACACACGGATTGGCTGACGATTTGGTAGTGGAAGAGATGACCCCGTCGGTCATCTCATCCGCTAATGACTCTGGCGTTTTTCAAAGATTACGATCTGCTTCTCGGAAGGTGGTGCCTGTTAAAGGCTCTGGTTTGATAGTTGGCGACGAGGATGCCATGTCCGATCATGAGGTGTCTCGTAAGCGACCTATCTCTGAGGTCGACAAGTTGCTCAGCGAAATGTCCGACAGCGATCTTGAGCTCGGTGTTGCATCTTTTAAATGCAACACCGCTCGACGCGGGCGCACTGCTGCAGTGTCGCAAGGAAGTGGGTTCACGCAGTCGAAAGCGGCATTGCATGCCCTTACCCAGGAAGCTGACGAGGTTGCCTTCGAGGAGGAACTGCCAAAATGCCAAAATGCCTAAGCCGCGTGAGGATCCTTCCAGACCCGTTCCGGAACAACTAGGGGCTGAAGAGCTGCGAGCCATGGCAGGTCGCTGCGCCGCAGCAATTATCGAGGTCAGCGGAAAATCCGGCCACCTCCTCCAGGGAGGTATGGTGAAGGTTCTGAAAGACTCTTCACGGAGCCTCCTTGAGGTGGTTGAGACTTAAGTCGGCCGCACTGAAGCTGATGAAACGCGACGGCTGAGGACAGATAATGCACGTCTTCATCGCGAAGTTAACTCCCTTCGCGCGGAACTCAAGGCGCATAGGCGTGAGTTCACGGCGATGAAGACCGCTGCTGCCAATCCTGTCCCGCAAGTAGCGTCCCTGGATGCGGATATGGTAGAGGAGTTGAGGCGATCGGTAATAACCTCGGTGGGCGTTTTGATAAACGCCCGCTTCGCAGGAATTGAAGATCGCCTCCTCCCGAAGAAGAATCTCCGGCCACCGTTGGCGTCGGATAGGAGAAGGACTGTGCCGGTTAGTCAAGCCGCGGGTTCTGGCCCACCGACTCTTCCTCCCACGTCTTCAGCTCCAAGTCGCCCGGAAAGTATCCCGAGGCCGGCTCCCGCTCCCCTGTTGCTGCTAAAGAGTCCTGGGCAACAGTGGTGCGGAAGAAGAAAAAGAAGAAGAAGAATGCCTCTCAGGCTCCTAGTTCTTCTTCTGCAGCCCCTGCACCTGATCGGCCGGCCCCTATACGGCCTCGGGGGAAAAAGAAAACGGGGGCGCAAAAACCCCCCGCCGCTCAGACTGCCCAGAAGAGCCAGCAAAAACTACCGCAGAGCCGATCTCCAGCCGTGGTAATCACGCTGCAGACCGATGCTGCGGAAAAGGGCGTCTCTTACGCCCAAGTTCTCGAGCGAGCCTCTGAAAAAATCGATCTCGGAGAGCTCGGACTCGAGAACGGGCTGAAGATCCGGAGGTCAGCCATCGGAGCCAGGCTTCTGGAGCTGCCCGAAGCGGCTCCAGAAAAAGCTGAGCAACTGGCTGCTAAACTCCGGATCGTTCTAGACGGTTTGGCAGATGTCGTCCGGCCCATGAAAAGGGTCATGATTAAAATAAAGGGCCTGGACGACTCTGCGACCAAGGAAAAGGTCGCAGCAGCTATCTGCCGCGTGGCTAAATGCTCTGGCGAGTCTCTCCAGGTCGGGGAGATTCGTCGGGGCTATGGGGCGATGGTGTTGTATTTGCCCGTTGCCCGGTCGACGCGGCGAGGATGCTACGAGACGTGGGTAGACTCCTGGTGGGTTGGAGCTCAGCTAAGGTCGAGCTCCTTGAGGAGCGTCAAATGCGGTGCTTCCGGTGTCAAGAGCCGGGGCACACGCGGGCGCTCTGCCCATCAGGAGTTGATCAGAGCGTCTGTTTCCGATGCGACTTGTCTAGACACTCCAGGGACACTCCAGGGAGCGGTTGGTGGGGAACTTATTCTCAGAGTCCACCGGTCACTCACCTCCCGTGATGGCCCCCCCTTCTCCTAATGGGGTGGTGGGTTCTGTCCCGGACATCACGGAGGCCGAGTTAGAGGTCGCTCTGAGTCGCCTTCGAGCCCGCAACACTGCGCCGGGGCCAGACGGTATTCCGGGGCGAGTTCTGTTCATCGCCCTGAAATACTTGGGGGGCAGGCTTCGGGAACTGTTCAACCTTTGTTTGCGCACTGGACAGTTCCCGAAGGCCTGGAAAGAGGGCAGGTTGTGCCTGTTGAGGAAGGAGGGTCGTTCTGCCGAGTCCCCTTTCGCATGAATTTCAAAAATGCCGAAAATACGTCACAGGTCCACAAATAAATCTCAGTAGTTATCTGAAACACTGTCAAAAACTGAGGCTCTCATGAGTCAAGGCCAGTCTATGAGAAGTGTTGCTAAAGCTATGAAGATACCTTTTTTAAGCCTCCTAAGCGGTTAAAGAAGAACAATTCATCGGAACCACGTCTCGGACGACTTCCTGTATTCACAGCAGATGTAGAAAAGGTTTTGTCAGACAGGATAAAATACTTACCTTCTATTTTTTATGGAGTTACTGCGATTCAAATAAGGAAAGCAGCATACCAGTATGCAGAAGAGCTTAAAATTTCACACAATTTTTAAAAGAGTGCTAAAATGGCTGGATGCGATTGGCTCAGTGCTGGAATACCCAATAGGCCAGGCTAGGCCATGGCCTGGGGCCCCCGATTGTCAGGGGCCCCCACGAAAATTTGTTGATTTTTATTTTCGAATTTGAATTTTTAATTTTAATGAATTTTGTCGTTTTTTTTTTAAATTTTGGAAAAAATCTAATTCGTATACATTTATTGTTATTCTGAGAACGTGTTTTTTTTGCAAACACAAAATATTATAAAATCTATATTGATTTATTCTTTCGTTTGTAATTTTATTTCAGTTTTTAAGTTTTGAATTGCGCGCTAAAATACCGAAACAGCGTTTGCGAGATCGAGCTTGTTTATATAAACAAAAAATATTCCATTCAGTGTTTTGAGCAAAACAAAACCGTCTGTTGCTTTGTCGTTTTGCGGAATACATTTGTGTGGTTTTCTTAATAAATAAAGTGTGTTTCTTCGTTTAATAACAAATTGAAATGTAGTTTTATGTGCAATTGTGATTTTGTTTGAGATATTCATACTGAAAACAACGCATTCGTAACAAAAAGGTAGGTTCTGTTTTCTTTTTTACCTATTCAAAACAAAATAAACATACCAGTCAAATCGACTATATTTTTGTTAAAATGCCCACTGCAACATCCATTCTTTAAACGTTTTCGAAAAAAATGATTGAGAGGAAACTTGAACTCGAAACCGAAAAAATTTGAATTAATCTAAATAAAATAAATGAGCCAAAAAATCGGAACAAAAAGTAAGAAAGATTATAAGTGAAAAAAATAATTTTATGACAATTCTGTAAAATGTTTGTAAAATGTTTCTGTAAGTGTTTTTAAATTCTAAATTCTTAAAAACTTTTCCTTCTTGTTGTTTAATTTTGGTTTTGTAAACTGATATTATTTAAGGTTTTCTGATAATTTTAGATTGTGAGTTTGGTTTTTTAATTTTTTGCAATCTCATTTTACAATTTTAAATTTAGTTGTTCAAAATCTAAAGTATCTGTTTACGTTTTTATCGAAATTATCATTTTTCTTTATGTTTGTAGATTACAAAATGCAGCGATCTTATCAGAGTGGGGCACAAAGAAGAAAGAAAGAAAAGAAGAAGACAAAACAAATTGAGGCAGTTCTATCAAAAGTACCAAAATTTACGGCATTTTTCAAAAGTTCAACTTCACACGATACTTCATCATCAGCTAGTGAACATACTGAATCTAGTAACGTAGATGTGAGAATCAAATTATAAAACACTAATAATATAAATTAATTAGATAAAAGCATTTTTTTAATCATAAATTCAAACATTTTGCAATGAATTTTATTCGAAAAATTATTAAATTAACAATTGTTTTGTCAAATTTGCAGTTCCAATCTGAAACTGAGCAACTTGATCATCTCAATACCTCTGAATCTTTGGATCAAGATGATGGATCGAACACACTGCATGATCTTGATCTGAACGAAGGCGAAGAGGTCAGAGCCGCTTATTCGTGTACCCTTGAAGCTGCAACAGCAAATGACAATTGTTCATGTGATCCAGGCAAATGGAGAGACTTCACTGACGATGATGTGAAATACTGAGATAAGAGATTTTAACTTATTTTATCTGTGGTCATTTTTTAAAAGGCAAGTATTCAGGTCATCCATGAGAATGAAATGATCGTACAGAGGTAAATAATTATAAAAAAGAGATTCACTAAAATAATCAACAGTAAGAGAAGGACTATATACAACACCAAGGATAAGTTTAGAGTGTGAGATAGAAATTTCGAGGAACATATATTCTATTCTAGGTACTCAGAAGCATTATAATTGGATTGGTTTAATACTCTGTACGTTAAGCTATCTCTGAGATAAACGCAGACTCCACCGCCTTTTCTACCAGTCCGATCATTACGTATCAGAGTAAAACCGGTAATAGAATAGAGTACCGATGACAGAGAAACTTTTAGCCATTATTCTGTCACTAAAATACCATCAACTAAGACGTTACTAAATGATACGAGGTCAGAATAATGAGCCGGAATGCTTTGTGCCTTAAGCGGGCTGCAGACCGAAAACTAAGCTATTCCAAATCTAAGCTAGGGAAGCTAGGCTAAGCCAAACTAAGCTAAGATAGAAATAAATGGCGTGCACACAAAGAGCTAAGCCAAAGCTCAGTTAGTGTTGCGGAGTTCAATTAGACGGACGTCAGGCGCTTGCTATGAATATAATCGATGAAGAAAGTTCCGATGATGAATACGTTACACTTAGAAAAAGATTAATACTGACATATAATTATTATATAAGAAAACGACATTAGACCTTGGATATGTCAACACATTGAATCTCGGCACGCAAGTGGAGAGTTTAGAACTTTATTTTACGAATTAGATGATGTACTATGATAGTTATATTATCGTGTTACAAGAGTTCAGTTTTATGATTTGTTATCATTGATTATCGGAGATATTACTAAACAAGGATGTGCGAAGGGCGTGCGGGAAAGGCGGGAGGGACATAGCTTAGCTCGCGTAGCTGCGCATTGGCATACACAACTAACTTAGCTTCGCATATTTTAGTTAGCTCACATAGCTTAGTTCACATAGTTTGCGGTCTGCACACAAGTATGGAAAACTGCGTCAGCTATGCGAGCTAAGCTAAACTAACTTAGCTTAGCTCTTGGTCTGCAACCCGCATTAATATGAACTAAACTTAAAGAATGGTTGTTACTAAGGAAAACAGATTGAAGTTTTGAGTCAAGAGAAAATCTCTGAAGATGAACATGAAAAGTAATCATCGTTAATATTTAAAATAGATAAATCGGACATATTATAATATATATATATATATATATATATATATATATATATATATATATATATATATATATACTTAAATATTAATATAAATAAATATTTAATAAGACGGATGTTAAAAATACTCTTAATATAAACTATACATAACCTACACAACCTGGCCATAAAGGAGTAACATATTATTAAAAAACAACATTACTCAAATTTTAAAAGTATACACAAATCATCATAAAATAAATGGCGGAACAACATAAAACATACAAAAAAAAATACTATGAACATTATAAATTTTTACTTTGTCGTAAAGAAATAGAAAAAAAAATAATCAAGGAAACAAAAAACATTTATAACACTAAATTTAAAAATAAATATTAACAGTAATGAATTGAAGATTAAAAATAAAGTCTCATCGGGCTTAATTGCTTATTACTGAACTAAACTACCTTTGACATTAGGTTGTCACTTGACTAACAAATAATAAACATAGTTAATATTGTAAAATTTGGAAATTATAAAATAATATAAGGTAATTGTTCTTTGAAAACAAACAAATTAAAAAAATCAAGCCCAGAAAATATTATTTGCATAGAAGTTTCATTCAAAGATATTGTGTGAAGTTACTGTTTACAAAATTGTTGTCAAATTTATATTTTTTTACCCGAGTGTTTGATACCACGGCGAGTTCTCATAGCTTTTTGAGCTTAAGCTGAATGTTGTGTTTGAGGAAAGTTGCTAGTCAAGAGTTGAAGTTCTGGCAAAGACACGATCTTTTTTCTCGTTTTATCAGGCAGAGCAATGACTATGAAACCATCTGAAGTCCAGCAATTCTTCATCTCAAAATAATTTCTAGCTGCCACAAATACCTCTAGCCTAGGCTTCGTAAAAAACTCGGAAACTGTGATACACCTTCAATGTAGTTTTAGCTACCCAAACTTGACTTTCAAACTTCAAAGCTGTGAAGCGCACCAAAATCAGTCTTGGCTTTTTCTTTTTAAGACCCAGACGATGGATAACATCAATGCAGCTGGATTTTATGTCCACCAACTTCATCCGGTTATACACAGTGTCATTTATAAGCTGTGAGATATCAGCTTTATCCTCGGGTAAACCATGATACAGAAGCACCTTTCTACGAGAAAGCATCTCATGTTCATCGAACCCAGATGAAAGTAATTGCAATTGATGACGTAGTATGGAAAGGGCTTTCCAAATCAACTCCTTGAAGATTGAGTAATCTCTGATCAGTGAACTAAGATCACCAATAACAGCTGTTGACGCCTTCGAAGATGGTTGTGACTGAGACTGTGCAAGTATTTTATCAAATTGGTTCATACGAGACTCAAATAGTAACACCATCTCCTCGATTTTCTTAGTGAGTTGTGTGTGTAAATCCATATTTCTTCGTGTTGAGTTTAGTTACAAATTAGAGTGCCAGGTAATGTAGGAACTTTATCAATGTAAATTTATCTCATATTTAAAGTACTACACTTTAAATATTTAAAAACTATATTTTCATAATAAAATCATGAGAGCAAAATTCTTTGTTGTTAACTTGTAAACTACCCACACAAAAAAAAAAGTGTTTTTTAGTGGGTAGCCTTAAAAAAGGGGGCGTCGTAAATGGTTAGGTTAGGTTGGGGGTAATCCGGATTCCTCCACGAGTGCTCGGCTTGAGACAGCGCCTATGCTGGGCGTGTAAGCCGAGACGGTGCTCCTGGAAGCTTGTCGATAGATGCCGCGGTACGGCGCCTGTCGGCTTGCTGCTGATTGTCCGGAACGGAGGTCGGCTATGGGGTACATAGTCGACGAAACGCTACCAAGGTGCCCTGGTCTGGTCTTCATGGTCTTCGTGTCCGTGGGGATCAGAACGGAGGTTCTTGGCTAGCGTGGGGGGTTTTTTCGGCTGCCTCATTCTGGGGCAGTCGTTGGGAAGCCAGACCTGGAGTGATTGCTCCTGGCTGATCGGGGGGACCCGGTACCCCTTAGTGAGTGTTTCGATGCTCGGTCTTGAGGTATTGGGATGCGGGGTCGGTCCCGTGTCTCCCTGCGGCGGGCTTGTTCGCGGGTCCGCTGTGGACGGCGATAAGACCTTCGCAGAGGTAGGTCGAACCTTACGGCCGGTCTCTTAGGGGCGGTGCTTGCGCTGCTCTCGAGGGTTGTAGGTTTGGGGCGTAGTGCTGCTGCCCGTGATTCACTAGTTGTAGGCCCGGTCGTTCGCTTCCGGGCGAGCGGCCATAGGTAGTCTAGTTAGAGGCTTGGCATAGCAGTAGTACTAGTTCGTAGTGGTGCTTAAGTTTGCTCTAGTGTTGGCCCGGCCGACCCGCAGTGAGCCCTGTTGGGCTTGTCCAACGTACTCGAATGCGGAGGTCATAGGTAGTCTAGTTTGTGGCTTTAGTAGTCGTTGTCGCCCATAACATCCAAGGAGGCAAGGCTCTTAGACGCCGAAACAGTATCACTCAGAGGGCCAGAGGAAGAACATCAGGACGCCATTAACGAGACACAAAGTGAGGGAGGCATGGCTGCAATGGCATCATCGCCAGAAAACAGTCTTCTTAATAAAACTAGATCTGAGTCAGCATTGCTGAGAATAACAGCTCAGGTGCGAGTCGCCTCACGAGCAAGTCTGGAGACCAGTGTAAACCTGGCATCCGAGACCGAGGACGACAATGCCGGAACTCTACGCTCGGATGTCTCGAGTTTCGGTGGAGGAGCTCTCCATGACATGCCTAGGCTGGCAGGAGAGCTTCTACAAAGAACTAAGACCAGGTTAGAGGAGTCCCGTAACCTTAATCGAGATATCCGTGAGGAGGTGATAGGCGGTCTACATGGACTATATCAGATGATCCTGAGGCTGGCTGACTCACGTAACCGGCACATCACGGAAAAAGAAAAAGTAATAGCAAGGAGGGAGCAACTGCTGGCGAAGACAGAGGCGAGACATGCGGACGCGCTAAGTCAACTAGCTAGAGCACAGCAGGAGACAAGCATGGAGATTCTGGAAAAGGTAGAGAAGACGCGGAAGGAAGCGGAGTCAGTACAGTAGTCAGTAGAGAAGGGCAAGGAATCCCCACGAGTGCCACACCGTCCTCCAGGTGTCCCCAAGGGTCTGGAACGTGTTAACGGCTGCAGGCAGATTACACATCGACCTCCAGAGGTGCATCGTCGCAGACCACTCCCCATTGGTCCAGTGCACGAAGTGTTTGGGATATGGCCATGGGTGAAAGTACTGCAAGGCGACCACGGACACCTGCAGCCACTGCGGCGGTGGCCATATCAGGCCGGACTGCCTGGTATGGGCCAATTGAGATAGACCAACTTGTGTAAACTGTCAAGCGACGAAAGCCGAAAGAATGGACCACTCAGCCTTTGACAAGGAATGCCAAATGAGGAAGCGCTGGGATGCCATAGCCAGATCTACTATATCGTACTGTTAAGGGCACCCAGTGAAACCTTAAGATAATACAGGCAAACTTGCAAAGAAGCAAACTAGCCACAACGGAGTTACTAAGGGTAGCAAAAACGAATGGTACTGACATAAGTCTGGTGCAAGAACCGTACGTGGGGGCTGGTGGTATTGTGGCTGCCTACTCAGGCGTAAGAATTATTCAAAGGTCTATGAATAATCAAAAACCGGTGAAGGCGACTATATTGGTTCACAATCCAAGACACCATACCTAAGGTCAAACTATGTGAGAAACTACCTATCCCGTGGTGGACTGAAGAACTGACAAGGCTTAAAAAGGAGGTCACGAGAAAAATGCGCAGTATCAGGAACGCGGCTCCAAACAGGCGGGACTATGTCGTGGCCGATTATCTGGTCAATAAGGAAAACTATGAAGCTGCTGCAAAAAAGGCCCAGACCAATAGTTGGGTGGAGTACTGCTCCAAAGAGGGTCAAGAGACGATGTGGGACTCCATTTACAGAGTCATTAGAAACGCCCACAGGAAGAGCGAGGATCTTCCTATGATTAGGCAAGGACGCGCCCTAAACAACAGTGAGTCTGCCAATCACCTAGCAGACATCTTTTTCCCTAGAGATACAACGGAGCAAGACGAAGACCAGCACACCAGAGCAAGGGAAATTGCTGGAAACATAACGCCCAGCAGTCCGAACGACCCGCCGTTCACGGAAGCGGAGCTTTACAAAGCAGCAAGTTCGTTTAGCACAAGGAAGGCTCCGGGAGCGGACGGGTTGACTGCTGATATCTGCCAGGTGGTGATCAAACGGGCACCACGTATATTTCTCGGAATATTGAACAAGTGTTTGGAGCTATCGCTGTTTCCCCGGGCTTGGAAGATGGCAGAGGTGGTCATCCTCAAAAAGCCTGGCAGAGATGATTACCACGTGGCCAAATCATATTGACCGATCGGGTTGCTGTCTGTTCTGGGGAAAACACTAGAAAAGATGATGATAAAGAGAATACGGTGGTATCTCCGTCATAAATTAAATCCGCGCCAGTATGGATTCACACCACAGCGCTGTACGGAAGACGCCCTCTATGACCTGGTTAACCATATCAAGAGCAAGAGAAATAGAAAGGAAATTGTACTGTTAATATCCTTGGACATAGAGGGTGCTTTCGACGGCGCGTGGTGGCCTGCCATTAAGATACAGCTGGATAGGCTGGGGTGTCCGGCGAATTTATGGAGAATGATGACTGACTACCTGAGAGAAAGAAAGGTACGGGTAAATTACCTGGGACAGCGGGCGGAGAGGGAGACCACAAAGGGATCGTCCAGGGCTCAGTGGGAGGACCATTCTTGTGGAACATCTTGCTCGACCCGCTCCTCAATGAGCTCGATAAGATCAGAGCCTATTGTCAGGCCTTCGCAGATGACATCGACTTGATATTCTCTGGGCACGAGGCAACCCAAATTCAGACCGAGGCAAACAGAGCGCTGGAGTTGGTACAAAGATAGGGACGTACTAACAAGCTCCGATTCGCGCCTCAAAAGACCAAGTCGATGGTGATCACCAGGAAGCTCAAATTCGATAACCCAATCCTAACTATGGGAACTGAACATCTTGTCTTAACCAACGAAATTAAAATCGTGGGGGTCATCATCGACGAGAAGCTTACTTTCGCTAAGCATATTTCTTACGTGACTCGGAAGGCTCTGACCATTTACGGCCAAGTATCACGTGCGGCAAAGGCGACCTGGGGGCTGAACTCTGAAATCACCCGGAAAATTTATACGGCGGTGATCGTGCCGATTATCTCGTACGGGGCGGCAGTTTGGGCATCAGAGATCGACAAGGTATACGTGCAGAAGCAACTATCGGCGGTGCAGAGGGGCTTTGCACAGAAGATTGGGCGGACGCATAGAATGGTGTCGAAACATGCGACCATGATCTTGGCAAGGCTCCTCCCGCTGGACCTGCAAATCAAGGAGTCAGCGACAATGTATGAAACCAGAAGGGGACGTCCGTTCTTATACACGACCGATGAATACCAAATGGAACGTAGGGTTGAGTACGCTGAATTGGACCATCCTGCGGAAATCCATTGCTATGAGTATACCTGCCTGGAAGCACTCACTCCCGAAACGATAAATGAGCTTGATATCAAGGGAAAATTTATATACACTGACGGGAGCAAAATTCAAGGCAAAGTGGGTGCGGCCCTAACGGTGTGGGACTCGGTAAGAGAGACCCAATACAGAAAACTCAGACTGGCAGACCACTGTTCCGTGTATCAGGCAGAGATGACTGCAATATTAACGGCAACTGAGTTAATCGACAAAAGGAATTGGACCGAAGCTAACATATTAACCGACTCCAGATCATCTCTGGACGCGCTAAACACCGACCCAATGGTACACCCACTTGCGCTTAAAATAACTAAAAATTTGGGGAAAATCTACAACAAAGGGCTCAAAGTGAGACTTTTCTGGATCAAAGCGCATGTGGGTGTACCAGGTAATGAGAGGGCAGATGAGCTGGCCAAGGACGCAGCTCTGAACACAAGGAGAAAAACAATATACGATGACTTCCCGCTCTCATACGCCAAGCGCGCACTTCGCGAATCATATTACGGAATGTCCAAGATTCCATAGACAGAGACGGGACACTGAAGTGGAATTTGACAAGACAATCGACGGAACAAACATCTCTGAGATTATGATGAACCGGGAAGCTAGGACTAGATTTTTAGAATTTTGTAAATACGCTGGGGGGATAATAATTAGGGAAAAGCAGACGTTGACTATAACTGGACAGTAGACAGGACTTTGGAGAGGACTAAACTGATTAACTCACATACTGACTAGACGAAAATGACTATGACTATCATCGGAGGTGACCTCGGCTGCCATTCAGGAACACCGGGTGGACCAGGAGAAGTAGAAAACTGAATAGTCAGAAACCACCTTACTTAAGACGGAAGAAACGCCCTAACCCCGTGTGCTTTCACATGGGTTACGTAGGGCCCTGGCAGTGACATCTGATCGAGGGAGGTATTAATCTCAATAATGCCCACCCCCCATCACATCAATCTTCATGGACCGGACAATTGGAGGAAGGCAGGCAGCCAACCAATAAGAAGAAAGCAGAACCTAAGGGACTATTATAAAATAAAAAAATAAAAAAAATACAGAGAGGTCCTGTCCAACGCATTAGAACATAAGACTGGAATATAAATAACATGTATATGGGGAACCTAGCTGCCCACAAATCTGTACTACACCTAAATAGAAACAACATTATTTACACACCACATTGATAATAAAAAATACAAACTTAAAAACTCATTTACCGTGAACACTGGCTTCGATAACCCACTCGAAGGTACACAGGGGACAAAAAAAAAAAAAAAAAAAAAAATGGATCTGGAAAACCGTATCTAGAAGTAGTTAGCAGTAGTTAGTAGTAGTTCTAGTACCGTAGCTAGTTTTAGTTTTAGGGGTGTTTTGACCCGGACCCGATGCCGTTGGCGAATGGTCGAGGGCATGTCTGGATCAGTGGCCGTCGTTAGCGGTGGCCCTGTTGCCGGTCGGTCGGCGAGTCCGGTGGGTACTTGACTGTGTAGCCGGACAGGCATTTTTTGCCACCGTCGAGTCGTAAACTGCTGCAGGTATGGCGGTCATGTGAAGCAGCCTGCAGGGAAGCGAGGGTCTTGCCTTAATTGGCCGGACCGCGAGGAGTAAACCTCTTTAAAAAATCCTCAATTCTCGGCGTTTCGTTGCGTGACGTCGGGGTGCTCGAAAGAGAGGCTGGGGAGTTCATCAGCTGCTAGCGCACAACCCTGGAATACCAGTCGACCTTCCAGGTGTATTAGGGTTACCCGGGCAAGAGGCTCTGCCGGGGTTGACTTTTTATTTCCTCACTACTCGTGGGATTTGTTATGGGCAATCTTACACAAACAAACGACGTTGATGGAGAGGAGAGGAGGACGAGGAGGGAAGAGAGTAAAGAGAGGCGGATGACGAGGAGCGTCACCAGTAGGGTCCAGTGCGGGGCGGCAGGACGAGGACATAGACTCTGACTGCAGCTTCGCCACTGGACGGTCCCAAAGCCCCGCTACGGACGGGAAACTTTGGCGCAAGAGGCGACGCCCGAACCCCGAGTTGGTGCTGTCCGACGACGAGGATTCGGCGGTCTGCGTCTGCGACAAGAGGCCGAGGGCGGCCCCTGACAACGGGGGAGTATGTAGGTTTGGCCGATGCCAAAAGAGCGCTTCTCGCTGTAAAGCGGGAAGAGTTCAAGGCGTTGGTGGAGGAAGACCTGAAGAAGACCGTCGCTGTCACTCGCAAGAGGCGGGAACAGTGAGCCGCTGAACTAGCGTCGACCTCGGGGGAGGTAGCTGGGTCGGACGTCGGACCCAGTAATAGGTCCGCGGCCCTGACGAGACAACAGGTTGTGGAGGACTTGGCGATTATTGCGAAAATCGCCACAAGTCGAAGAACCTGAAGGGGTCTATAGTCCGGGAACTCAAGGATGCGGTGGCTTCAATAGCCGAGGCCGTGGAAGTCCTGGGATCGCGGACCCTCACGGAAGAGACACGGCGGCTGCAGGCGGACAATGCTCGCCTGCAGGCCGAGATGGACACCCTTCACAAGGAGATGTCCACATTGCGAGAGGACATGGAGAGGGCACGGAAGTAGGGTTGTCCGGCGCCCACTCCCACCGGATTGACGGAGGCTGCGTCCCCTGCAACGCAGCCTCAGACAACCTCGCTGGAGGAGATCTGTTGTGCGGTCATGTCCCAGGTGGACACCATGGTGACCGCCCGACTGGCCTCCATAGAGGACCGGCTCCTGTCGGAGACGAGGCTTCGGCCTCCGCTGGCGGCTGACAAGAGTCTAACAATGTCTCCATCCTTCAATGTCCTGACTTTTCCAAAGACTTTATACTGACCACAGATGCTTCAAACTTAGCAATAGGAGCAGTTCTCTCTCAAGGCTCCCTTGGCTCTGATAAACCCATAGCATACGCATCTAGAACTGTAAACCCCAGTGAAATTAACTATAGTACAATTGAAAAGAAGTTATTAGCGATTGTTTGGGCCACTAAATATTTTCGTCCATATCTTTTTGGAAGAAAATTCAAAATTATAATTGATCATAGACCACTTCAGTGGATTATGAACATTAAAGAACTAGACAAGACTAACTAGATGGAGGCTTAGTTTAAGTGAATATGACTTTACTGCAATATATAAGCACGATAAGTATAATAGTAATACAGACGCGCTATGTCGAATTGAGATTCACAATGAAGAGGCTAGCTCAACAATTGTAAATCTCTCTGAAAAATCACCCTCCAATATAAGATCTCGAGCCGTCACTGTACATTCTGACTCAGAAAATTCCTTTTTAGAAATCCTTATAACAGACGAAGCCTTAATTAAATTTCATAGATAAATTATTTTAAATATCGTCGGTGACATTAAAAATAAGCCAATAGTAACAAAATTATGTGAAAACTACTTTAAGGCTACCATATCGATTTCGAGTTCAAATGTAGAAAATGATGTAGTAGATGCAATAAAAGAATACGTCAATTCTTAAACTTTAAACTGGTATTTTCATCAACCCTCCGTTGGGAAAGTACCAAATTGTTCCTATAATCCAAAATAATTTATAAATTCTGCTATGGACATTGATCTTACAAAAACTGAATTAGATAAAAGATTATTTTAAACAGCAAGACATTATCAAAAATTACCACGAAAGTAAAACTAATCATCGTGGCATTAACGAATGTTATTTATCTTTGTCAAAAAGATATTTTTGGCCAAAAATGAAAGAACAAGTCACAAAATATTTAAATGAATGTACAAATTGCGTTCAACAAAATACGATAGAAACCCTATTAAACAGAAATTTCAAATTGTCCCCCCCCCAACTAAACCCTTTGCTACAGTTCATTTAAATTTATTTAGTGTCGAAAATCAAAAATACCTTACAATAATTCATCATAAAATTTTACCTTACACACCCAATGAAAATGGATTAATAGAAAGACTTCATTCCACCCTATTAGAACATTTAAGGATTTTAAGATTGAATAAACGTGGAGAGTCTTTTATTAACCTTATGCCATATGCTCTTCTAGCTTACAACAGCTCTATACATACGAGTAGCTTCACTATATGTAGACCGATAGTTATCATAACTGGACATTTTGATCCCCGTGACCCTGTAGACATAGACTTAACAGAACAACTATTACAACAATACAAACAAGACCATTGTGACCGCATGATTAAAGCTTGTGAAATTATAAATGAATCCTCTCTACATAGGATCCACATTACTGAAAACATTAATAAAAATAGGGAACCTGAAACGTGTGTGACAAAAACTTGCCCCTCGCTGTATTCATGACAAAGTTTTAGCTGACTTACCGATACACAGTTACACAAAAAAGAAACGAGGCCCAATAGCTAAATCTAGACTTAAAAGAGTTACAATTGAAAGAGTTGCTCAATTGTTACAGAATGACTGAACCCTGTTAGCAACCTTGACGAAAGCAGAAGAAATTGAGCTAAGTAGCCTGGATAATGAACCGGGTATTTTACCGTTTAAGTTAGGAACCGCTAGAATCATTTCCCACTATCACTTCTTTATACAATGCGTAGATTTCATTAAGATTCGTGATAGTTTAAACTTAGTTCAAGAACAAATCGACAATATTAATCCAATTTTAAGAAATAAAACCCGTTTACTTTTTCAAATGCACATTGAATACCTTGTAACTAAATTAGAAAAAGTTTCACAGCAATTAAAAACCTTTGAGACTAGTCGTGTTAAGGAGGGCTTATTAAGGAGGGTTTAGGGTCAATAATAAAAAGTATTTCAGGAATTCTCGACTATAGGGATGCTATTAAGTATGATAATGCAATTAAAATATTAGAAGAAAATAATAATATAATTGTTAACGAATTTAACAATCACATTAGTTTAACCAAAAAATGGTTATTTCAAAATAATGATATTATTAATAATTTAACAATTAATCAAGAAATATTGGAAAATTTGATAAATAACTTTACTAGCGTCAATAGTAACCTCGAAACGGATATTACAACTTTTTCGCACATGACTCCGATTTTCTTAATTTTAGGAGATAATATTGAAACTATAACGGACGAATTATTTCGATTAAAAATTGGTTAGCTGATCTAATCGAAATAATTCATGCTCAAAGTACACATCATTCAATGTTGTCTATCAATATGCATAGAGATATTTTAAATAAGTTAAATAGCCTCTACGAGAAAGAGGAACTTTTAGACATTAGTTTAGAGACTATTTCGATGTTATTAAAGTAGGTTACTATTATAATGATAGGAATATTGTGTAAATTTCTATCCGCAGTGCCGAATAAGAATAACCAAATCCTTATTTCTCCTGAACCAATCCTAGCAATTCACAATAAAGATTTTATGTACATAGAGGCTGAATGCCCGAAGGTCAACGGATTCTAACTCTGTGATAACAAATTTAACAATCACTATGGAAAACAGGCCGATTCTACAGAACGCCTCATTACGACGCAGCAGATACAAAGTTCATGTCAATTTGTTCCCTGACTACGGAAGCCGTGGAACAACTTGACGACAAGCACTATATTATAACATTTCCGGAGCCATCAAGTTTAAAATTATCCTGCAATCAGCAACGATTTATAAAAGTACATCTTGTAACTCTACCTCTGGGTAGTGATGCGACTCGAGTGCTGTTTCTACTCGAGTCACTCGAGTGAATTAGCCAAACTCGTACTCGAGTAGAAAAAAATATTACTCGAGTCTCTATGCACTCGAGTCACCGAGTCAACTCGAGTCATCGGGTTAATTCTGTTGCTCTGTGCCTACTAGATGTCACTTCACTACTCTATTTTACTTATCTATGCCGCGTCGGAACAATCCCTAACTGACAGGTTTAAACTTGCATCTCCAAGTTCGTCGCATTTTAGGCTTAGTAAGAAATTTTTTAGTTAGTTGATATAAAAACTTTTGTTATATAATCAGTATTAGTGTCTATTCATAAAAGTGATTTTTAAAAACTAAGTGTTTATAGGTTGGCTTATTTGTAGGTAAATTAATTAATTCTATTGTTTTAAACTATAAGTAAAAATGGATTATGAAAGTAAACAAAAAATTATCAGTGTGGCTTTATTTCGAAAAAAAATTGTACCAATAAATTATCGTATGTAAAATTTGTAAAAAGGAGTATAAATATTTTGGGAATACTACAAACTTCATTACACATATGCGAGGCAAACATTTCTTTCAATTTAAAGATTATCTCGAAAATAAAGATAAATCTATGGCTAATAAAAAAATTAATACCATTAGTAGACCATCAACTTCTACAGCTGACAATCAAGTAGAAACTGTTGACACTGAAATTTATTAACCCGAAGAGAGTGCTACTAAAAAAGGCGTTATAAACAATATTTTTTTTCATCTTTGAAAAAACAAAATCAAAAAGATATTGATTTTGCTCTAATTAAAATGATTTGCAGTGATATTCAGCCTTTACAAAGAGTAGAAAATAAAGGGTTTATCAACTTTGTCCGGACATTAAATTCTGATTACATTATCCCAAATAGAAAAACTTTGTCGGAAAAGGATTTACCAGAACAGTACCAGTTAGCGCGTTCCTCTCTGACCGATACGTTAGAAGATGTAAAGAATTTGGCTATTACTATGGATATGTGGACCTCGGATAGTAATAAGTCGTTGTTCGGAATAGTTATTAATTAAATTGTACAGTTGCTAATAGCAATCGTCAGGCGCTAAATATATTTTAATTATTAACAAATCGAGGGTAGATGTTACGTTTTTGGTGGTGTGACAAACGCACGCGTAACGGTCGAGACAGTTCTCTAGACAGTTCTCGAATATAGTTCTCGGTGAGCAGTTCTCGGTGAACCTTGGTGCTTAACGATTTTGCGGAGTAATCATATCGGTTCTAGAAGTTTCCAATCGAGTAAATTACACTAGTGTCGAGTGTTTGAATTGTTGGCTGCAGCGCTGAATTGGTGGCTGCCTTCTCACTCGAAGTGTGCGTGGAACCGAAGGTCACGCGACGGAACACTTAAGTATCAAATTCTTTGTCCCATAATTATTTCCCTTTTACTAAATATTATACAATTTATCCCACACTCTGGGGAACCCCAAATCCTTGAATAGTACAGACTGACTATGTGACTTCCTTCTTTGAAACATAATAGAAGCAGACAGGTAAGTCGTTAGTTTTAATAAGAAAATTAGGGAGTAATCGTATATGTAGCTGTTGATGACGTTGCCTGTTTAGAGGTTGTGTCGTGGGGTCAGCCGAGCCCCTTTGTACGATACAATTGCTGGTAGCAGAGCGTGGTTGTTAACCGAGTAGGTTTAAAACGTTAATATTCGGTATTACGGGTTGCTTAATCAATTGATATACGTTTGTTATACGCGGCTATTACTAATTAATTATTTTGTTATTTTATTATTAAGGGTTATTTGTTATTAACGGTTAATTAATATTTAGTTGTATAATTTCTATTATTTTCGTAAAAATAAATAGCTAGGATTACTTTCTTTGTGACGTTTATAAAATCGTTATACGCTTACTCGCTACGTAACATATTTTTAAACCGGTTTGTTAATTAGTGTAACTTAATTTATTTTCAATTTAGTTTTTTCAGTAAATAATTATTATATTATTCAACATAATATATAATCGTTGGTTATTGGCTCACATATTATTATTTTCGGAAATTCTTTATTTTGGATTTAAATTTACTTTTATATTTTATTTGGTTTTTATTTTATTTTCGCGATGAGTGCTAAACATACCGCACGAATTGCCGGCGTATTGCGTTGGCTCGGCTCCGCTGTTCTAAATATTGAACGTAAGGATCGTGCTCAGGCTTTATTATCGCGTTATAAATTATTAGATAGTCAGTTGGCTGATTTGTATGATGCGTACCGGTCTCTTTTGGAAATGGACTTGGATTGTGACGTTCTGAGTAAAATCAATTGCGATGTTAATCAAGCGGACGATCTGGCGGATCAATTACGTCAGGCAGTAGGCAATATCAATGCTTCTAAGATAAATGATCCTCGCATAATTCCGGATACGGATAGTTCGCCGGCATTAATTAGTAGGTTGCCAGTCCTCGATTACCGCACTTCAGCGGCGATTTAGGGCAGTGGGTTGCGTTTAGTAACTTGTACGATAGCTTGGTACATTGTCGTAAGGATTTGACCCCTGGTCAAAAGTTAGCTTATTTGATGGCTTCATTGACTGGTGAGGCCAAAGGGTTAGTGCAACACTTGGAGCTCGTCGATGCAAATTATGACATTGCTCGGGACCTACTCAAGCGTAGGTACCAGAATGTTCGACGGCTAGCAGATAATCATGTTTCTGCCATTTTAGGTTTATCAAGGATCGTTGGAGCTCACGCCTTACGAACGAAGCTTCTTAACCCGTTGTTAATTGCACTTAACGGTTTAAAGGGATTAGAATTGCCAGTGACGAGTTGGTCATTTTTGTTATTACACATCGTGTTAAGTAAATTATCACATGACTTAAGCAATCGGTTCGAATTGGAATAAGGTGGGGACTCCGCCACTCATCTTCCTCAGTTTGATGAATTAATTGTTTTCCTGGAGGAGGAGTGTCGTCGTGTGGAGAACGTTCCACTACCCGGACCCTCAGTTGCTTATTCTCGTCTACGGCCTGCAGCTGAAAATCGTCAGATGGTTCGGCCGCGTGAGATACCTCGTATGTACACTGCGGCTGCAGCACAGAAGGATGATCGTAGGTGTTCATATTGCCGAGATTCTGGACATGGTGTTACGAGCTGTCATAAATTTAAAAATCTTCGTTGGCAGGCGCGGCGCGGTATTGCTCGTCAGCGTAACTGGTGTTACAACTGTTTAGGCAGCCATCTCGCGTTTCAATGTCAGTCGGCTCGCCCCTTTGCGCAGTGTAGAGGTAATCATCATCTCCTACTTTGTGGCAATCGCAATGGATCTCCTCAACCAGTTGCTACGGGTCGAGTATCACCATCAAATTCTGCAGGGTGTGATGTAAGGAACTCGCCTCAGCCTTGGACCGGAGGCGTCAAGTATGTTTCACCACGAAATGGTAATTCGTTTTGTAATCGAGGTGACAATGGTGGTCGTCGTTCACCACCTCGTATGGGCGGGGGTCCTCACGGTTCTCGGAACAAGGCTGGTGCAGGTATGGATCAGAGCTGCTGGATTGAGCCACAAGCGCAGCTTCCTTATATAGATCATCCTAGCTTGGGACAACGCAATCAACAATCTCATCGACGTTTGAAGGAAGGGTCTGGTAATGTTCTCTCACCGGACAGCTCTAATCGTGATCAGGATTGTTGACTCCTTCCTCGTTCTTCATGCGTGTCTCCATCTTCTCCTATAACCGTGTTGTTACCTACTGCGTATGTTCGTGTTGGTTCTCTTCGGAGCGAACAGGTTACCGCGCGCGCAATTTTGGATTCAGGTTCTCAAGGGTGTCTTGTGTCAACACGGTTGATGAAGAAATTATCTTTACATGTTGCTCCTGGCGCGAACTTTATTCATGGGGTTGGTGGAGTCAAGGTGTCTGGGTTGGTGGGGAAAGTCTCACTATCCTTTTCTCCACTCCATTCCCCTTCTACTCGGATCACGACGACAGCGATCGTCTTAGATAATATTTTGGGACAGCATCCAGTAGTTTCATTACCTCCAGGCGTCGTAGGTTTAACGTCTAAACTCTCTCTTGCTGACCCAGGTTTCCACATTCCGGGACCAGTTGATGTTCTACTCGGAGCAGATGTTCTTGGATTGTTACGGTTGGAAAGCAGTAAGCTTCTTCAAGCAGGTGGTCTTTCTGCAATAAATACTGATCTTGGTGAAGTCATTATGGGTCCAGCATTTCCAGAACTCTCCTCTCCGGATAACGCCAGCTTTCAAGTAGGTCTATCCCTCGCTGACGCAGTTCAGCGATTTTGGGAAATAGAGGAACCTCCTACAGCCCCTCGTGTCAACCCGCAGCACCAGGAATGCAAATTATTCTTCCAGAATAATACCGGTAGGCTCCATTCAGGTCGGTTTGTGACACGGTTGCCCTTCTTGCCCTCTCGTTCTCCCCTTGGTCAGTCCAGGATGCTGGCGGAGAAAAGACTAATCTCCATGGAACGTCGTATGAAGCGTGATGTGGCTTTCAAACAAGACTATTTAAATTTCATGAGGGAATACCTGGAGTTGGGCCACATGTCGGTTTCCAAATATGATAGGCGTTCTAAAGAACATTATTTTATCCCTCATCATGCTGTGTTTAAGGCTGGAAAGATTAGAGTAGTTTTTGATGGTTCAGCACCCACCTCTAAGGGTATTACCTTAAACCAATGTTTGCATGCCGGTCCAAAATTGCATCGTGATATTTCAGACCTCTTAACCAGCTTCCGCCGACATCAAGTCGTTTTTGTTGCGGATATAAGGATGATGTTTCGTCAGACTCTTATTCATCCAGATGATCGGTGTTATCAGCTCGTACTGTGGCGAGAGGATCCATCTCATCCAATGACTGTATATGAGTTAAATACGAAAACTTATGGACTCAAGTCTAGTCCGTTCATTGCTATAAGGTCTTTACTGGAACTTGCGGATCGCGAGCGTATTTACTTTCCCAGGGCAGCCGCTATTTTATCAAGCGATGTCTATGTCGATGACATATGTACAGGTGCTGCAAGTGAAGAAGAGGCGAAGGTTTTAAGAGATGAGCTGATCGGTATCTTGAGGTCTGGTGGGTATGAATTAAGAAAGTGGATATCCAACTCGCAGGTTTTTCTCGAAGATTTACCGGAAGAGCACCAGCAAGCCCCACATCTCTTTCAAAATATAGAGAATCCTAACGCAGTCACTCTTCTCGGAGTACAGTACCAACCGGTCCCAGATGTTTTCACATTTCGTGTACAGGACATAACTATCTGCAAGGTTTGGACAAAGCGTATGGTACTGTCAACCGTAGCTCGGATTTTTGATCCCAATGGTTGGTTGACGCCGGTTTTGTTTTGGGCCAAGTGTTTCCTTCAGAAACTTTGGTTGCAGGAATTGACGTGGGATGCCCCTCTCATTGGTGAGTTGCTCCAGGCTTGGTCTCGTTTTGTAACATCTCTGCCAGATCTTGAATTTATTAAAATAGACCGGGCCTTCTTTCCGATGTCTAAATGTCGTGTCAGCCTGCATGGATTTTGTGATGCTTCCGAACGAGGTTATGCGGCTGCCGTCTATCTTCGTGTTATGGACCCGAAGGATAATGTGACTATTAAGTTGGTTATGGCTAAGAGTAAGGTCGCTCCTGTGAGATCAAGGCTCACGATTCCGAAGTTAGAATTATCAGGGGCAGCCCTTTTAACAAGACTTCTAAATCATTTGAATTCTACTTTGGGGCAAGTGGTGGAAATTGAAAAAGTATTTGCTTGGATTGACAGTCAGATTGTTCTTGGTTGGTTAAGAGCATCTGTCCATGCTTTGGAGTTTTTTGTGGCTAACCGGGTCTCACAAATTCAAAATTCAAATGCGGTTATTAATTAGGGACATGTTCCCGGTGATTTGAACCCTGCAGATTGTGCGTCACGAGGCTGTGATTCTACGGTGTTGGTTGACATCATCTCTGGTGGGGACCAACTTGGCTTTGTGAACTTGAAAGTTCTTGACCTCATACGGTTCTGGATATTGTGGAGCCTTTACCAGGTTTACGTATTTGTACGGTACAGAAGGAACTTACTGGTGATTTGCAACCTTTACTAGATTGGTTTAGTTCTCTTAATAAGTTATTGGGAGTTACGGGATGGATTAAGAGATTTATTCGAAATTCACGGCAAAAGTCTAATAGGCTATCATCTCCGGTGCTCGATCCCGAGGAGCGTCGCGAAGCCTTGGTTTTCTGGGTTCGCGTAGTGCAACGTGAAAATTTTAAATCTGTTATTTCCAGTTTGCAAAACGGGTGCGTAAAGTTTAAAGGTGCTGTAGCTCGATTGAATCCGTTCCTCGATGACAAAGGTTTAGTTCGAGTAGGAGGTAGATTGCGTAACGCAGATTTACCTTATGAGGCGCGGCATCCTCTCCTACTGCCAAAGGGTGGTTCACTTGTGAATCTTTTAATTGCAGACCGACACGTAAGAAATGCACACGCGGGGCTAAATACGCTGCTAGCTATCCTACAGCGGGAATTTTGGATTTTGTCAGCTAGACGGGCAATTCGAAAAGTTATTTACCGATGTATGCCGTGTTTTAGATTAAAGGCTACCCTTACTCAACCTCAAATGGGAGACTAGCCTCCAGATAGAGTAAAGATTTCTAGACCTTTCTCTGGAGTTGGTACGGATTTTGCGGGTCCGTTTATGCTCAAAGCTTTTACTGGTCGAAGTGCTCGAATCTGTAAGGCGTACTTGTGCGTGTTTGTTTGCCTATCTACTAAGGCCGTACATTTGGAGGTGGTCTCAAGTCTTAGTACTGAGGCTTTTATAGCTTGTCTGTCTCGATTCGTCAGTCGGCGCGGTTTACCTGCTTTGATTCGGTCCGACTGTGGTACGAATTTTAAGGGAGGAGATAGGTATCTCTCAGAGGTACACAAATTTTTATATGAAAGTCAGGATTGTATAGGTCAAAAAATGTCTCAGCAGGGTATCCGGTGGAAATTTGATCCTCCAGCATATCCTTCTTGGGGTGGTATATTTGAGGCGGTTGTAATGGTCGCGAAGACACATCTTTGCCTGGTTATTGGAGATACGGTACTCAACTTTGAAGAATTGCAGACGGTGTTTTGCAAAATTGAAGCGGTCCTTAATTCGCGACCTCTTTGTTCAGTCTCTTCGGACCCAAATGATTTGGATGTATTGACTCCAGGTCACTTTTTGGTCGGTGGTCCACTCACAGCTCTGCCAGAATATCCATAAGAGAATACCCCACTTTATAGGCTCACACGTTTTGAACTGTTACAACAGCTATCTCAAAGTTTTTGGCGTAGGTTTAATTTAGAGTACTTACATTTGTTGCAGCAGCGTGTACGATGGTCTGATAAAACTGACCCACCTAAGGTCGGTGATCTTGTCTTAGTTAAAGAAATGGATATGCCTCCACTCTCCTGGAGACGGAGTCGTATTCTAAGGTTATTAACAGGCGCAGATGGAATTCCAAGAGTCGCAGAAGTACATGTGGACAATTCTGTGTTAAAGCGGGCAGTAGCTACTCTCTCTCGGTTACCAGTAGCTTAGACACTTTTCAGGTGCCTGGTATTACGTTTAGACTCAGTCAGGTTTCGCCTGGCTGGGGCGGGGGATTGTTCGGAATAGTTATTAATTAAATTGTACAGTTGCTAATAGCAATCGTCAGGCGCTAAATATATTTTAATTATTAACAAATCGAGGGTAGATGTTACGTTTTTGGTGGTGTGACAAACGCACGCGTAACGGTCGAGACAGTTCTCTAGACAGTTCTCGAATATAGTTCTCGGTGAACCTTGGTGCTCAACGATTTTGCGGAGTAATCATATCGGTTCTAGAAGTTTCCAAACGAGTAAATTACACTAGTGTCGAGTGTTTGAATTGTTGGCTGCAGCGCTGAATTGGTGGCTGCCTTCTCACTCGAAGTGTGCGTGGAACCGAAGGTCACGCGACGGAACATTTAAGTATTAAATTCTTTGTCCCATAATTATTTCCCTTTTACTAAATATTATACAATTTATCCTACACTCTGGGGAACCCCAAATCCTTGAATAGTACAGACTGACTATGTGACTTCCTTCTTTGAAACATAACATAAGCAGACAGGTAAGTCGTTAGTTTTAATAAGAAAATTAGGGAGTAATCGTATACGTAGCTGTTGATGACGTTGCCCGTTTAGAGGTTGTGTCGTGGGGTCAGCCGAGCCCCTTTGTACGATACAGTCGTATTTGACGGTCACAGTACATTTTATAACCAAATCAAAACTATTCGCGCGTACGTTAAGCACAGTAGAAGTAAAAGACGTACATTCTGCTATTGTTATAGCTAATGTTCTAGAAACTATTTTGGAGGAATGGAGAATTCATTATAAAGTAGTTACTGTTGTAACTGACAACGCCTCCAATATTAAAAAGGCTGTATCGGAATATTTAAAGAAAAGAAATCACTTTTGTGTGGATCGTACTCTAAATTTAGTAGTATCTGACTGTAAGAAATCAAACTTGCCATTAATGTCACTGTTACAAAAATGTCATAATGTAGTAACTTATTTTAAACAAAGTACGAAAACAGCGTATAAATTAAAAGAACTACAAGAGCAAATGAACAACCCTATCATAAAATTAAAACAACAGGTTGTTACAAGATGGAACTCAAGTTTAGAAATGATGGAAAGACTACTACAGACTAAATTGTGCTTATCAGCCGCTTTGTCTACTATGCCTTCTGCTCCAGAAAATTTCACTGCTAACGAATGGGAGATAATAGAAGATTGCGTCAGTGTTTTAAAACCTATTGATCAATTGACTACAATACTATCTGGTGAAAAATATCCAACTTTGTCCTCTATGATTCCGTTAATCAGAAATGTCAAAGCTTGTCTTTTAAAAAATATTCCCACTACAGAAATAGGTGAAAACCTTAAAATTTCTTTACATTTTGCCATAACTAAACGTCTTGGTAGCTTAGAGACTAACAAAACTGCTGCCCAATCCACTTTTTTAGAACCCCGATACAAAAAAGCTGGTTTTGGTCTCGAAGCCAATGCAGAAAAAGCTGCCCAATGGGTTATACAGAGTGGGCCAAAAATTTTTGCACTTTTGAAACATGTCTAGAAATAAAAGTACAAATGTTATTTTGTTTATGATTTATTTAACGTAATTATCATTTATTAAATTTTTTTTTTTTAAATGACATCGTCGAGATGTGCTCCGTCTCGTCGTTAGCACTCCTGCAATCGACTACGTAAACTTTGGAAAACTCGTTGACACATGCTGCGAGGAATCGCGGCTATCTCCTCGTGGATGTTTTCTTTTAATTGGGAATTGGTCGTCGGTTTATTAAGGTATACTCGACTCTTCAGATATCCCCACAAGAAAAAATCGCAAGGTGTAAGGTCCGGGCTTCTGGGAGGCCATGGGATATCACCTCTTCGAGAAATCAATTTGTTAGGAAACATTTCTTTGACCACCGGTAAAGTCACGTTTGATGTATGGCATGTTGCTCCATCTTGTTGCATCCAAGTCCGGCTATTGTATCCTTCAAATTCATGCAACTGTGGTGTCAAAAACTCTCGCAACATTTTCACGTATTCCACTGAGTTCACAGTTACGTTATTTCCTTGATTATTTTCAAAGAAGTATGGACCGATTATGCCCTTTGCGGATATGGCAGCCCACACTGTCGTTTTTGGTGAATGAAGAGGCTTTTGGTGTTTATAGTGAGGATTTTCCGTGCTCCAATATCGACAATTATTTTTATTTACGTGACCATTAATGTGAAAATGGGCCTCGTCCGTAAACAATACATTCTCAAGGCTGGAGAATCGCTCCAGTATAGTGTCAGCAAATAACTTGCGTTGAATGTAATCGTTTGGTTTCATCTCCTGTACAATTTGAAGCTTATATGGGTGCAGTTTAAGGTCCAAATGCAAGATTCGCCGCAGACTAGTTCTTGGTATAGCAAGAGCCGCCGACCGCTTACACGTAGATGATTCTGGATCGTCCCTTACAGAAATTTCAACCTCCCGAATGTTCTCTTCGCTTCTTCTTGAACGTGGTCGCCCAGTTTGTTTAATATTCGTTGTCGATCCCGTTTGCTCAAACTTTTTAACCCAAGCTTTAATTAAATTAACACTTGGACACTCAGTTACACGTTGTAATCCGTATTCAACTCTAAAGAGACGTCGTACAGTAACGTAGGAATCGTTGTTTTTGTAAAATTGTTTTACGCAAAAAGCACGCTGTTGTCCCGTGAAGCGCTCCATCGTGACTAAAATTGCATTAAACGACGCACAATTCCCCGCCACCCGCGCGCCCCTTGCTCTCACGGTTTTGGAGAAATCAAGTGTTGCTATTTGCAAAAATTTTTGGCCCACCCTGTAGAAGAGTTAGAATCTATGATTATTTAAAAAAATAGGAATTTAGTTCGTGATGAATCTATGCAGACAAAGAACACGTCAAGTAATGTTAATTTTAGCATTGACACTCATAATAAGACTACTGATTTATGGGAGGATTTTGACAAAAAAATATCAGAGAGAGAATTAATCCAAACACCTATTTCTTCTGCTATAATGATTGTGAAATAATATATAGAAATGATCGTCATCTCGAACCAATACTATTTTGGGTACAACGATAGAAAGCGATGCCTGAGTTATATGAGTTAGCTATTCAATATTTATGTATACCTGCGTCCTCTGTTCCTGCCGAACGAGTATTTTCTAAAGTTCTTAAGTTACTTGAAGTAACTATTTACGCTGGAAAGAAAAAAACAGAAGTTATTGGTGAGATCAATCAAAGAAAATTGCGCGGGGAAATGTTTTCTTTGACTCTTGATGAATGGACATCTCAACGAAATCGGCGGTATATGAACGTAAACGTTCATACGCAAGATGATGAATTTTGGAATCTAGGATTGTGTCGAGCGGAAGGATCCATGCCAGCGACAAAGTGCTTATCTGTTTTGAAAGAAAAGTTGCGGCAGTACGAGGTGGACCTAGACGACGTAATTACTATAACCACGGATGGCGCTCCTGTAATGAAAAAACTGGGACAATTATTACAAATGAAACAGCAGTTGTGTTTTTCGCATTGTATTCACCTGGCAGTTACAAAAACATTATACAAAAAACAACGGAACACGCAAGACGAGAATATTGACGAAGGGGAAAATGAAGAATTCGTCAACGAGTAAGTTCATTCAAACATACAAACAAACAAACAAACAAACATTCTAACAAACAAACAAACAAACAAACAACCAAACAAACATACGAACAACCAAACAAACATATAAACAAACAAACAACCAAACAAACATACAAACATACGAACAACCATACAAACAAAAAAACAACCAAACAAACATACAAACAAACATACGAACAACCATAAAAACATACAAACAAACATACGACTTCATTTCTGTTTAGGGCCCTTCATGTCGAAGATGAAGAGAGCGATGATGAAGAAGACTTCAACCAGGAATTCGAAGTAGTCGTCGAGGAAGAAAACTCTACCACACCGCAACTCCAAGAATCGCCCTTGAGTCATCTCATCAAAAAAATCCGAAAAGTTGTCAAAATGTTCCGCAATTCGCCAACCAAAAACGACGAAATATTTCAAAAACACGTTCACGATGAGTTTCACAAAGAACTTGCTCTAAAAAAAGATGTTAAAACGCGCTGGAACAGCTTACTCGACATGTTAGAACGGTTTTACATGCTCCGAAATTGTGTTAGAAAAAGTTTAATCGACGTTCGATCAGAATCAGATATTACTTTCACAGAGACAGATTTTGAGCTACTTTCTGAAACGATTTCAGCATTGCAGCCTCTAAAAGTGGCGGTCGAAGCACTTTGTACCCGAAATGCTAATTTGTATGTCGCGGATGTTACTTTGAAATTTATGTTAGATGAATTGAAGCGTCAGAACACTCCTTTAAGCAACCAACTTTTGGATCAATTGATTGTTCTCATAGCTGACCGACGCACAGCTTATTCTGATGTATTGCGTTATCTTTACGAACCAGAAAGTTTGAACGAATATTGTGAATACGGTTTATTCAATCAAACTTCGAAAAGTGATGTGACGAAAATTATTGTTGAATTAAATCGTTTGTCGGAGAAAAATGTAGCTAACGAAAACAACGAGATTGTCACAAGAAGCTGCGATGATGTCATCGCCGCAGAATCATCACCTATTGTGTCAAAGTGTGAAAACGCGAGTTTGAAGGATAAACTGTACTCTACAATCCAAAGCAAACTAAATTCACCGACGGTCACCCAATCTAGAACGGTTTCTCGAAACGACCTGGCATCGTTAGTGCGAAAAGAAATGCTCTTATTCAAAGCTGAGGGGGTACGCGGATAGTATTTACAAAAAGCGTTCGATTACTTGTGTTCTGTACGACCGACTAGCGTAGAATCTGAACGAGCCTTTTCTGTTGCAGGATCATTTTGCACTAAAGTACGATCGCGGTTGAATGACACATCTCTTGACATTCTTACTTTTCTTCGCGCTTATTTCAAAAAACAAAGTTAAATTATTTATATATTTTATAATAGCCTCCTTTGTAAATAAAATAAACTATTAACAACAGAAAAATACAAGTTTTACAGTGATTTTAACCGAATTCAATATTTACCTGTAATTTACCGGTTTTTTACCGAAGAAAATATTTTTACCGAATAACCGGTAATTGAAATTCCCGGTAAAAGTGCAATCACTAGTTACTTCTCTTAATTTATTTTTATAAAAGTTCATTTTTTCTCAAAGAAGTAAAAATGTTATGTGAAGCACAATTATTAATAATGATTTGTCTTGAAGAATCTATTTTTATTTGTTTTCTACAAATACTTGACGTATATTTTGTTTTGAATAAAGATTGATATAACTTTATTTAGTTTAATTTTCTTTAAATATATAACTTCGGATTTTTATATTTTTATTTATTTTTTAAAATCAAATAAAATTTGATTGTAAGTTATAATATACAAAAGTCTGCATCACTCTGGTTTAATATAATTATTGATACTAATTATAAAAAGAAAACTTAGTTACTTGTTGATATTCCATAAAATCTGATTGTTATTATTGATAATTATTTTAACTCTCTTTACATCTTTAGCAGGCATTTTTACTTTGTTGATTAGTATTATAAATAATATGTAAAAACTCTTATAACGTATTTTATTTCATACGACAATGAACCTTTGTTAATATAGGTATTTGTTTAAAATTGCTTAAAGAAATTTTACTCGAATTGCAAACTCAACTCGAGTGAGATGTTTTTACTCGAGTGACTCGAAAACTCGAGTATGACTCGAGTGAGGAGATAAATTGTTCGAGTGACTCGAGTCACAAAATCCTATTCGAGTCGCATCACTACCTCTGGGATGTTTAATAATGAGTTCAGAATTGACAATAATTAATAGCAATGATGAAATAAGAGGTAAGCCACCGAAAGTAATAGACCTAAACAGTTCTGAGAAAATTGAAGTTTCACAAACGTCATTACAACTAAACACCATCGTCCTTAAAAAGCTTCAAGAAATAAGTAATGAAATATCATTGCAGCCGAAAATTTCAGGAATAACTGAAAGTAACAGTCTTTATGATACTACAATCCCATTATATGGAATAATTTTAAGTGCAGGTGCACTAGGCATTGCTGTTATAATATATAAAAGCCTGAAGAATCGTAAAAGCCTTACAGTTAAGAAAGAACAAAAGCTAACAAAGGACGAGGAAGGAAATCATAATCACGTGGAGAAGATTTTACAGCACTATTCGAGATCTAACGACATCAAATAGATGCTGTTCTTCAGGAGGGAGGAGTTATGTTCCTATGCATCGCGGGAACCGCTTAGCAAGCGTTGGTGCAATATGTACATTACATTGCATTAGAATCCAGGAATTATAACAATCGAAAAGCTGAATCTGCACTTCACATAAATGTTTTATTTTATTATAATTTTATAACAATCGAAAGGCTGAATGTGCACTTGACATAAATGTATTTCATTATAATTAATTTTAAATAAAATTGTCACTCTTGTATTCTAATATCGAGCAAGCAGTCGCCATTTTAGTTATAACTTAAATTGTCATTTTAATTAAAGTATTTTTATAATTTTGTTTTTTTTTGGATCCTCGGGTACCACCGTACTCAATTCAGTAAAATGGGTTAACTAAAAAAAAAAAATCAATAACAGAGAAAAGAAAAAAAAAACATTAAGGATGCAGTATCATGCAATTATGTATCATTAAGATTTATATTTCTAAACCTTGACAGTTCACTTTAAAAAATATCAAAATTAGCATTACATTCGGGATGCTTTACGAATTCTTTATAATAAGGGTTAGAAATCTATTTATATGAAAGTCTATTTATCGGCGAATGGCGTCCCTGACGAGTGCGTGTAAGTTTCTCCACAAATGGAGTAAATGAAGTTGGCCTTTCTACCCTTAAAGGGGCATGATAATTTAATTTGCTTAGTAAGTCCGAACTGTCAACAACACCATTAAACAACCTATGCAGAAACACAAAACTGTGGAGACGTCTTCGATTCACAAGTGGGGGACGATTGAAATATATTAATTTGTTCTCGTAACTTTTGAGCGACCTGGAAATACCGTGATAAAATGAGAGGTGCTGTATGAATCTTTTCTGTACACTTTCTATTCTTTTACAGTATCATCATAATATGGATTCCACACGACACTACCATACTCCAAGTTGTATAAAAAAATCCAAATCTGCTGAGTTGTTGAATATGCCTGATGTAATTATCAAACCCTGGCACAGCAAAAGAAGCCCCAGCGCAATGCCCCTGGTGCCAAGGTTTTAGGCACTCGAGTTATCGATAACTGAGCGAATGATGTTTCGTCAGGCGCCCAGGCCACCTCACTAATAGCTCTCGCCATTCCCCAAATAATGATAGCGGGAAGGAGAAACAGAAAAATAGGAGGAAAAAAGCAAACAGCAGATCAGCCTGGACAGGGTTATCGTCACCCTTAAGGACGTCTTACAGAATATTAAATAAACCTTCTTTAGTAATACAAGAAACAGATTCAGACAGTAACTCTTCCTCTGATAGCTCTTCTTCTAGCTCTTCGAGCCTTTCTAGATCTGGTTCTTCAAGTAGCTCCAGTTCTACAAATTTTGTAAATGATTTCTTATCCGATGATACTGTCAAAAATCCTACATATTATTATGAAGATCCATTTTCTGGAAACCGCAAAGCTCAATCAGATTCCGACGAAGAACAACAACCGCAAGCACAGCTACCTTGCATTCAAGACTTTCTGCAATCAGCCGGGAATAACCAGGAGTTATTTGACATTAACTCTCTATCACCCAGAGTTGACGATCAGACACCTAGTGTTGACGAGCACACCATTGCCATGCATGAAGAACTTATTACCAAAATTTAAGAAGACTCAGTATTTCTTAAAACTGGACATAAAGAATGCGTTCCACGAAGTGGAGCTGCACCCTGATTCGAGACATTTAACTACATTCATAACATCGAATGGTCTTTACAGATACAAAAGACTTATGTTTGGGGTAACATGTGCTCCGGAATTATTTTAAAAAATATTAGAGAAAATGCTGATTAAGTCTGAAGGCGTCATAAACTTTATAGACGATATTTTGATTTGACGAAGTAAAGAAGAAGAACATGAGATGAGACTGACTATGGTGAAAGATATACTTAAAGAAAATAATATTTAGCTAAAACAGGATAAGAGTATTTACAAAGTCGAAAAAGTAAATTTCTTGGGACACAAACTTACTTCAAAAGGAGTTAAACCATTTCCAAAATACATCAAAAGTATCTCTAAATTTAGAATATCAAAAAATATTGATGAATTGCAAAGCTCTTTAGGACTAGCAAACTACATAAATAAATGGATCCCTAATTTGGCAATGATGACGGAACCAATGAAAGAGATAAAGAAAACTAATAAAAAAAACCCGTGCCCGTAGGGGGACACGCGTGGGTAGACCTCGTGTGTAACTCGTTTAAAATATAACTCACTACCTAAGAATAACACATAATGCCGTTGTTTACATCAAAAATTTTCAAGCAAAAAGCGGTTTTTATTTTTTTTCTCGGAAAAGGTATCTTATTTGGAAATACTTTTGGTACTTAAATTTAGAGTAAAAAATAACCTTTCTATTAAAAATATTTGCGAGGAGGGAATATTTACCAGAAAAAAGTTGCCGTGGTTTTACCTACCTTAAATTTTCAAGCTAAAAGTGGTTTTTATTTTTTTTCTCGGAAACGGTACCTTTTACGGAAAAACTTTTGGTACTTAAATTTAGAGTAAAAAATAACCTTTCTATTAAAAATACTTGTGATGTAAGAATGTTTACCAGAAAAAAGTTATGAATTTTTTTCCAAAAATTTTCGTTTTTTTTACCCCCACCCCTAAGTTATTGAAGTTAGGTTTTCGGTTTATCTACATTAGTTATAGGTATTTATTAACCACATCATATAATATAAACGGGATCGATCTACTTTATATAGAAAAAAAGTTATGGTCGAAAAACTGAAATCAGAAAAAGTGAGGCCCTAGCGCCCCCTGTGGCCGGATTTCTCTGGGTAACGAACTTGACCTTCATTTTTGGATGGTTGATTTTTGTACAAAGTTTGAAAGCGATTCGAGCGAAACTGCGGCCGCTATCGTGCTGACAAAAGTCGAATCTGGACGCACGCACGCATATATATATATATATGTCGCATCCGGGTCTATGGTACGGAATATCATCGACACACAAACGTCAAAGTGACGTGTACAGAGTCTAGGCTGGAAAGAATAGACGTTAATAAAAGAAGAAAAAGAGCGTGTCACCCTGAATTCGACATTCATTACCGTTCAGTAAAATTAAAAAGCAACATTGGCCTAGGAACTGCACTGTGTATATTTAAAGTGATTTGAGTAACAATCTGTATTGTGAAATTACTCACCTTACAATAAAACTATTCTTTGTAATCTACAAAGAGTTTGTTTCTCGCCCGGATCCCTGTTGATGCCCACAATGAGCGATCGTGAAGATAATGGTTTTCCGACATCAGAAGTGGGATCTCAACGGGCTGAGAAACCGCCAAATAATGAAGAATTGTGGCGACAACTTATTGAAAAACAAAATCAAAATATGATAGCTCTGATATCTACGCTACAACCTTCGAACTGCTATGAATCAAATCGCCGCTTTGCTTTACCAGAGTTCAACCCTGACAAAGAAGAAAATGATGCAAGATCTTGGTGCTACAGCGGATATTTGTTTTGAAGATAACCCACCACATGGCGGACAACTCATCGTTGTTATCAGCAAAGCCCTGAAAGGTGCCGCTTCATTATGGTTGTCACAGATATCATATCCTGGGATATCGTGGTCGGAATTTAAGGACCTATTTACTGCAAGATTCATATCTACAGACACATGTGCAGGTACTCTCATTAATTTACAAAATGAAAAATTAAAAGACAATGAGTCGCTAGCAGCCCGTGCGAGCCGAATTCTTACCTCGTTAATGAACTGTTGGAAAGATTGCACTAAGGAACAGATCGCCGTAGCAACCGCATTAGCGCACATTTCTCAAAACGACTTGCGATTACAACGTCTTGCTTTTACAACGGAAATCACATCCCGTCAACAACTACAAAAGGAATTGCAGGCTTTTTCGTATCAAAAGCGAAAAGCTCCTCCAACAGAGGCATCGTCATTCGATAATAAACGAGCAGAATTGTACAAACAACCTACATTAAAGTGTTTTGGTTGTGGAAAATTGGGTCACCGGCAGGCTGAATGTATCCAAATGGGAACTAAAGGCATCTAAACAACAATGTGATCAACTTTTAAAAGAAAGGAATGACAACGAAAAGGATCTCGTAGAATTAATTAATAAAAATACTCAATTAAAAAATGAAATGGGTACATTATATTCAGAATATAATATTATTTATGAAAAGAATTGTGAGCTTCAATCTGTAGTCAATGGGTTTGATCAATGTAGTGCTGAATATGAAGTAGCACTTAGGGTTACTGATGTACTGAAGCTAAACCTCCGAGAGGCCCAAGATTGCCAGCCTTCAAAGTACTATGTCAGACCTAACTAAAAATCAAACCCAAAGCCTTTTTGATGAATTGGTTGGGAATGATTCTACATTAGTTTAACCATATACCTATAACCTGTAAAACAAATTTTAGTACTATTGACTTGACTGGTGATGATTGTGTGACCTCCCAGCCAATTCTATCTAAGAAAAAGCTCAAGAAATATGTTAAATAATTAAATAAATTCATAAGAAAAACACAACACCTTAAAAAGATAAATAACTCTAACCTTAAGTATTCTAAATTGTCTAAAGAGAAACATGAGCTGAACAACCAATATGTGTGCTGAAGCTCAAAATATGGAAATTAACTATAAAACTGACATTGACACTCTTCAATCCGAAATATTAAATTTAGTCAAATCATTAGATTACATGAGTAATAAATATCAATTAGCCCAAAAGGAAATCTCAGAACATATCCTGGCCATGAATGATTTGGTGAAAATTTGTACTGTACGAAAACTCAGAGCGCTTTGACTCACTAACCAGAAATTATAATACATGTTCTTTTATTAATTTCTTAACAAATAATTCTGTGCCCAAGGACCTATATATTGTAAATAAGAATGTCCATGTCAGTAGTACAAATAAAAATAATACTTTGCCTTCATCCTTGACTGCAAATATAACTGTATTTAGTGATGAAATAGGCAAGGATATGGGTACTGTACTTTAAAGGGAGTGTTATAGACAGTCAATAACTAACTATTGTATGCCCGGAGCTTCATTTCTTCAAAAAGCCAATAAAGCCATAAATATTGAACATAGTCCCAACACAACTTTAGTTTTTATTATTGGGAGAAGGGGAGGTGTTCATAGAAATAACTTAATTAAATTATTCAATAGAATATCACAACTAAACATTAAAGAAGTTATTTTCTTTACATTTCCTTATATAAAGGGTTTGCCTCATGAAAATAACATAAGATTTTAAATGCTATACGCGGTGGCTCTTTAGTTCTTGTAAACAATTATTTAAAATTTAAGGAACGTAAAGATATTGTGAGCCTCTCTGTAGAGCGAACTATTAAAATAGCCTGTGCAGTGCTTGAACGTTTCATTGTTGTTAGTGTTTACAGCCCCCCAAGTTCGTTATATGATTCTTTTAAACCTGTTTTTGAAAATGTTTTATTAAAACTGTCTGCGTCTAATAAAAATATTATTGTGTGTGGTGACTTTAACATAAACTTATTAGATAAATCCATTACCACTATTAGATTCAGATCATTGTTAAAATCATATAACCTTATTAACTTACTCTTAGAGCCCAGTAGAATAATTGAGTCTACTTCTACCTGTATTGATAATATTTTCACAGACTTTATACGGAAGGATAAGAAAATAATTGATAGGTTAAATTCTGATCACTTTGGGCAATTAATATCATTTAATTACAAATTCAGCATAGAAAAAAAAATTGTGTTTGTTCCTATAACTGTAAGGCGCATGGATAAGTTTAAAAATAATATTTTGGCCAAATGTTCATATCTGCAATAAAATAAAAATCCTTCACAACTATTTGATAAATTTTTCAAACTTATTAATACTGAATTCAAATCAACATTCTCCACTAAAACTTGCACTTTCTTTTAATGAGTTGGCGACCCCAGGAATTCATAAGAGATAAAAACTGTTTGATCTCTACAATGAGAGGGAGCTCAAACGCAGTGACTCGTTTGCTCAACATATTAAAAATTATTCAAAATTATTTAATAAAGTTTGTTCACAAGCCAGGTCATTACATATTAGAAACTTAATTAGTAATTCTTTAAATAAAATTAAAATGACCTGGCATATTATAAAGTGCGAAGCTGGTAAAAGCAAAGCTCGCAACTCCACATTTTCTCTTCAAATAGATAATCAAATAATAAAATCAGATAGGAAGTTGCTTCTGCTTTTGAAAATTATTAAAAAAAAATTCCAGCTTCTACCACTTCTTCTTTAATTTCTTCTCCTGTAGTCGCCGAGTCATTACTAAAAAAAATGTAAAAAAATTTAATATTCAAATTAAATTAAAGAAAATTGAGTCCAATGACATAATAAAATGTTTTAGGATCTTAAATAATAGGTTGGGGAAAAAGAAATCCATTATTTTCTCGGTCGGTGGCTTTAGTGATCGATATCTCGAAAAGCATCTATCAAACAATTTCAAGTTTATGCTCGTTGTCAAGGTGATCTTTCACACTAAAAACTCCTTCAATTGTTTTCCACTTGTTCTATTTTGTCGTGAGTTACAGGGCTTTAAAAATGGAAGCCAACAAAGAAAAAAAAACAAATCATGACAATCCCGCTGATTTTCTGTCGCCAGCTCTTCTCAGGTCTGTGGAAATAATTTTCCGAGCTGGTGGTAGCTTTGACAATGAAAAAATGTTTTGTATGAAACTTATTTTCAATAAAGATATTTGATTTGATTCAACGTATGTGAATCGCCTTTAAACTTTACCACTTTTCCTCATATATATATATGTATGATATATTTTTCAATATTCACTTTCTTTTTTATTGTTTATTTTCCGAGAAAAATTTGTAGTCTGTCTTACCTACCACGACCGGTCATTTGACCGGTAGTACGATTTATACATTTTTTAAATAGTTTCTCTCTAAGACTCAATGCCAAAACTATAAAATCGTTTCAAACGAAAGGTAATGTAGTTATGACACGATTTTATCCGATAATTGCCTTCCAGAAAATATACTGGAGACTCGATTTAGTTAGAAGCTCGGGGGAGCGCCCACTAGACCGAGGGTCATAAAAACTCCCGGAACTCGAGCTTGAGTAAACACAGGGCCGTAGCGAAAAAAGAAGAGTGTAGATGGGGCGATCTTAGGTTGACACGACATCGGTGGCGGTAGGCGGTAGGCGGGACCCCTTCCGTCTAATCTTACGCTAGCGCGAGGGGCCACAAAAAACTCGCCGCCAACTAAATCGAGTCTTCAGTGTAGTTTTGCGACACGAACAGAGTGCATCGAAACGTGAAAGTCACAAAGAGCATACTTGGCAGTCTTTTATTATTATTTTGTAATATTTTATATCGTATTACGTGTTATAAGCGCCATTTTCAAAATAGTGAACAAGACTAACAATACGTCGCAGTAAGTTTTACATTTTATCTTTTATTCTTTTTTATCTATTTTGATTTACATTTTCATATTTTAGTTTTTATTTTTTGTAGAATATTTGTCCCAAAAATGTCAAGACAAATGAAGAGTGCGAATTTATTATTAGAGAGAATAAATGATATCGATGCAGAATGTTCTGAAGATGATCAGGAAACTCTGGATATGGAAAATGACAATACGGAAAATTATGATCCACTTGAAACAGATTTAACACCAGTGAGAACGAAGAGAATATTTCGAACGTACGTAGACGACGAAAGAGAAGGAGATTTTTAGTTAGTTCCGATAGTGAGAATGAGGAAGAAGTAAGCGAAATTGCGATGGACGGAACTGTTTGGCAGGAAGTAAAAATAGGGTCTAATCCTGGAAGAGCACCTGGTCATAATATTTTTAGGGAAAAATCAGGCCCGACTGGGTACAGTAAACGTAATATTATGGAAAGCGAAGTTAGGACGGCATTTTCTGTGATAATTGATAAGAATATAATCGAACTTATAAGAAAGTGCACAGAGGCAGAGGCATTTAGAGTGTTGGGATATAAATGGGAACTGTCTACTGCAAAGTTATATGCATTTTTTGCAATTCTGTATGCACGCGGCGCATATGAGGCTAAGAATATAGATATAGCACTTCTATGGAATAAAAAGTGGGGCCCACCTTTTTTCTCAAATACTATGAGTAGACATGACTTTACGGAAATTATGAGATTTATTCGATTTGACGACAGAAATCAACGAAGCCAACGGTTACAAACCGATAAATTTGCTATGATTTCCGAAGTTTGGTACAAGTTTATTGACAACAGTCAAAATTGTTATAAACCAGGACCATATATTACTATTGACGAACAATTGTTTCCAACGAAAGCAAGGTGTAGATTCACTCAATACATGCCCAATAAACCGGACAAATTTGGTATAAAATTTTGGTTAGCTTCCGATGTACGTAGCAAATATATAATAAACGGCTTTGCGTATTTGGGAAAAGATGAAAGTAGAGAACCCTCAATTCCTCTTGGAGAGTTTGTTACTTTGAAATTAGCAGAACCGTATGTAGGATGCGGAAGAAATATAACCACGGACAACTTTTTTACAAGCCTACCTTTAGCAACAAAACTTTTAGCAAAAAAAACTACGATTGTTGGGACAATTAGAGCAAATAGAAAAGACTGCCAAAACTGAAAAATGACGACATGGCACTTTTTTCAACCAAACTCTATCGCTCAAATAATTGTATGTTGACAGTTTACAAAGCCAAACCAAAAAAGAAAGTTCTAATTCTTAGTTCAATGCACAACTCCGTACAAATTGAAAAGAATGACACCCGAACACCGGAGACAATTCAATTATATAATAGCACCAAGTTTGGCGTAGATGTGACCGACCAATTGGCCAGAAATTATTCGGTAAAATCTAAATCTCGGAGATGGCCTTTGCAAGTATTTTTTAATATCTGGATTAAGCCGGGATAAATTCATGGGTGTTAATTAAAGAAACTACGGGAGGAGAAATTACAAGACAGGAATTTCTATTTCAATTGGCAGAAGAACTTGCCATCGAATACCAACAAGAGCTCGGCAAAAAGAATCAATCAATACCCATCGCAAGTACAAGTACAGGTTCTCGTGAACGGAAAACATGTCAGATAAGGTATTGTAAAGATAATAAGACGAACAAAATCTGTCTAAAATGTAAAAAGTACGGATGCGGAAAATGTACAGTTGAGAAGCCCATTTGTAAAAAATGCGACGAAAAAGAATAAAATGTAAATTATGTACTCTTGAATAAAAGAAAATATATTTTTATACTGGTAAGCTGGCTATTGGTTGCATTCAATATTGAAAAATATATGTTGTGCAAGACCGGTCATTTGACCAGCCGTGGTAGGAATAGGTATACGTGAAGTGTCGGTAGGAATAGTGTTAAGAAGAAAGCATGGCTGGATTATAAAGCCTCGGGTAAGGATAAAAGTTTGAGAGAGATAAGAAAAAGAGAGTACAAGCTGTAAAAGCACAAAACGAAGACACTTATAAAGATGAAGCGTGAAAATTCTGAGACAGAAAGGGATGAAAGGTTGACGAACAACTTTCGGGAAAACACGAAGCTTTTCGAAAATAATAATAAAATTAAAATTGTTAAAAAAGGAAGGGATGTAGTGTTTGTATCTATACAATAGCTATAATGCACTGTCTCACGTATCACACTGGAGGGGATAGCTGTCAATGTCAAGACAGTCGTGTTGCAAACGAAGTACGGAAAACGGCAAAAGCGTGGTTTACCCCACATACATTTACATTTGTGGCTAACAAATAAAATCAGGCCAGATCAAATTTATTGTGTTATTACCGCAGAAATATCCAACATAGACGAAGACCCAGTATTATGATACTGTGGTAAGGCCAGTATTATATGATTGAGTGACGATGGTTTTACGGCTAATAACAGTAATTACGATATTGACAATAGATGGGTAGTGCCTTACATTACTCTTTTATTGGAGATCTATAACGCCCATATAAACGTAGAACTGTACAGCTCTGTTAAATCTATAAAATTTGTTTCAAAATATATGATAAATGCAGCAATCACGCTACATTTAGCTTATAATTAACTAACGAAGAAGAAGATGCCTCCAAGGCGGCGTTTTATCTCCCTTGCTTTTTTCTTCGTTTATAAATACGATAAGTCAAGCATTATCTTCTCTCTTCTATTTTGTATGCAGACGATCTCGAAATATATCCATCCACACATTAGTGTAACCGAATTCCCACTTGCTATTAGTCGGCTTAATTTGACCTTCAGATCATAGCTGGTTGGAGTTAAAGTCATGGTTGTCAAATGTCAACCAATGTCAAAAAAAATTTTATTGCTTTGTTTTGAAGTATAAGTATCTGAAAATATGTTATGTCCTGACAATTTCAAGTCGATCCGAACAAAATTAACTGAGATATGAGCGTTGAAAGAAAATAATCCGTTGTGTTAATTACCGGCTAGATTAGTCCCTTGGACCGCTCGACCTTCTATTAGGTTTTAATCCATTGTTCGACATAAAGGGTCGTATACCTGACATTCACAACGTTCATATAAGACTGAAATTTGTAGAAACGTATTTTTGTTGTCTGTTAGGGTCTAAACTCGTCAGAGTAGCTCAAAAGTCTGACTAGATAAGACGTATATTCTGTCGTTCACAATATTATAAGCGCAGTTTTTATTCATTTTATATTTAAAAATGGATCGACAAAAAGGTTCGCGAGAAACAAGAAAAAGTGATAATTTACGGAAATCTCGACCAAAAAAAAGGAAGGGTTTTTGAACTGGAAGTTTCAGCACGTCTGCCAAGAAACTAAAAGATAATATTGATATGACTGTGAATGAAAGTCCTAATATTGAATATCGCATTTTGAACTTTTGTTCGTTCGTTCGTTCGTTGGGTTGTATTCGCTGCTATTTCAAATTTAGTGAAGTGCAAAACGTGTGATGGAGATAATAAATTTGAAACGGCAAATGCAAGAGGATTAGGCTTCAAAGTCGTTGTGAAATGTGACTCATGTGCAGATAATTTGATACCATCTTCTCCTTTTCTGGCCCATTCATATGAAATAAATCGTCGATTTATATTTACTATGCGAGTTCTCGGCATAGGATTGGCTGGAGCACAAAAATTTTGCGGACTTATGGACATGCCAAGGTTTCTTACCGAGACTACATATTCAATAATTTTGAATAGTATTTATGAGTCTGTGAAAACATGTACAGATGTAATATTTAAAAAAGCCGTACGAGAAGAAATTGAAAATACACCTAATGCAGCCGACGATGCAACTCCTCAATTAACAATTTCCGAAGATGGATCGTGGAGGAAGCGAGGATATTCGTCGACATCAGTCATAGGTTACTACAGTGGAAAAGTACTTGATCTTGTGGTAAAAAGTGCGTATTGTAAAATGTGTGAATCATGGAAACACAAATTAAATGATGTGGAATACGAAGAATGGTACGCAACTCATGAAGATAACTGCAGTGCAAATCACAAAGGCTCCTCGGGAAAAATGGAGGTAGACTCTATTATCGAAGTCTTCAAGCGTTCAATAGAAAAATATAATATCCTGTACCGTTACTATATTGGAGATGGAGATTCGAAAACGTACACTGGGATAGTAAATTCTCATCCTTATGACGACGTAGAAGTCATAAAAAAAGAATGCATAGGACACGACCAAAAGCGCATGGGATCCCGCCTTCGTAGTTTAGTAAAAAAAAAACAAAAAACTTGGTGGTAAAGGACAATTGACAGGAAAATTGATTGACAAGCTAACTGTGTACTATGGACTTGCTATTTGACGCCATTCTACTTCTGTGCAAGATATGCATGAGGCAATATGGGCGACCTTCGATCATTACAGTTCAACCGATGCAAATCCACACCATGAGAGATGTCCAACCGGTGAAGAATCGTGGTGTTCGTATCAACGAGCTCAGGCGAGAAACGAGGCTTTTCAACATGATTACAAACCACTTCCATCAAATGTATTGGATGCCATTAGACCTATATACAGCGATCTGAGTAAGGAAACTTTACTCAAAAGATGCGTCGGTGGCTTCAATCAAAACAATCAATCAATCAATCAATCGTTGTAAATTTAGCAGCTTATATTTCCGTTGGACTGTTTAATGAAGGTTCAAAATCAATATTATTTTATTTGAACTCCATCGGAGTGAGCTGTGGACACAACGCGCACGAATACGCTGTTAAAATAGACGCAGCACGGATTGCACTGGCAGTGAGACGGGCGGCCGAGAACACTCGTGAAGGAAGAATTACGAAGGCAACACCAAATTTCCGTTTTGCAAGCGGCACCGTCGGTGGAAGAACTTCTGTATGGACCCGGAATAGATGACTCTATGTAAGATTACAAAAAAAAAAAAAATTTCTTCGGGTAAACTAAAATTGAAACTTTAAACGCGTTTTTCTCGAAATGGCATTTCTGAAGTCGGTGACCAAGATTACTCGAACACTTATGAATCGATCTTCTTGAAATTTTGCAAGCTTATTTAATACATAAAAATGTAGTCTTTAATGGTTCGATTTTTTTTTTAGAAAAGAAATGGCCGTTTTATAGTCAAAAAACGGGCACTTTTTTTCGTAAAAATTAAACCATTAACTTTGACTGTCTGCCATTTTGTGAAAATTTTTTATTTTTTTTAATCCTTCGATTAAAGACTAGTTTATACTTACATTTGACTAAATCAATCCACATTTTTTATTTCAGATGATCCACTTCACCACGATGTTGGTCACCGCAAACCATACACATGAAAAATTTTTTTCATTGCCAGCCATTTGCCACTACACAATGTAATATTTTTCAATAAAAAAATTACTGAAAGTTCTTCAAGATGTATTCTTTCAGATGATATATTGATCGATGAAAAAAGTTTTGTAGTTTTCTTTAAAAAAATTCATGAAAAAGGCCTTTTTTTTGGTGGTACAAGTGGGGGTAACCCCTTAAATAATATAAATATCCCAAACAGCAACTTTGTTGTAACTCTAGGTGTCACAATCGACAGGAATCTTCGATGGGGTCCACATGTAACCGAGGTTAGTAAGAGAATGTTTGCCGCTGCTGCGTCTGCGCAATTTTCTTCCGATTCTAACTATAATTGCCCTTGCACAGTCTTACCAATTGTTGATCATGCCGATATATGCTACCTTGATATCAATGAAGAGCTTTTAAATAAACTTGAGGGCCTACAGAACTTGTGTATAAGATTCATATTTGGTCATCGCAAATATGACCATGTTTCCCATTATGGCGCTAAATTCAAGTGGTTCCCGATTCACTTTCGCAGGAATACTCATATATTAAATACTCTCTATTCCATTCTGTTCAATACCTCCACCCCCTCTTATTTCAAAGAACGTTTAATATTTTTTAAATATGTCGCAAAAACATTTCTTTCGCTCTGAGGATAATTTAACTTTAAAAAATATTTCTTACTCCTCCTCTTTTTACACAAATTCCTTTACAGTTCAATCAGCTCGTCTATGGAACTCTTTGCCCCTATCCGTAAGGTGTGTAAAGACCCAAGCAGCATTTAAAATTAAAGTAAATTTTTTTTATCTTCATTCACTTAACTCAGTACATGCCAGCACGGATTTATGCCCCAGAAGAGCACCGAAGACTCCCTCTATGATCTAATGACCCTTTTAAGAGCTGAAATAAATAAAAAGAAATTAATTACTGTGGTATCACTGGACATAGAGGGAGCCTTCGACAGCGCCTGCCCTTATAGATAGTTACTTGAGCGGCAGGAGTGTAACGGTCCGCTATGCGGGAGAGGAACAGCAGGGAGACGCACAAGGGATGCGTCCAAGGCTCCATTGGCGGCCCCCTGCTGTGGAATCTTCTGCTGGACCCCCTCTTGAAAAGACTGGAACCCGAGAGTTGTCATGTCCAGGCGTTCGCGGATGACATCGTCTTAGTCTTCGCGGCCGAGACTGCTGAACAAATTCAAAATGTGGCAAATAGGACTTTGAACATCGTTTGGGAATGGGGAGGATCTAATAAGCTGAAATTTGCCCCTGCGAAGACCTACGCAATGGTCGTGACTAGAAGGATTAAATATGACAACCCTCGACTCTCCATGGGAGGCACGACCATTAACCTCGCGAAAAACATCAAAATATTAGGGTTAACAATCGATGATAAACTTACTTTTAATGACCACATTGAAAATGTCTGTAAGAAGGCGGTGGCGGTATATAAGCCGATCTCCAGGGCCGCCAGGGTAACCTGGGGGCTTCAACCTGAAGTTCTCCGGGTTATTTACCTGGCGACCGTGGAGCCTATCCTGCTCTATGCCGCCAGCGCTTGGGCACCAGCGACAAACAAGAGTTGTATAAGAAAAAAACTGGAGTCTGTGCAAAGAGGCTTCTTACGCAAAATATGTAAGGGCTACCGTACGGTATCGCTGCACTCTGCCCTGATATTGACGGGAATACTCCCGTTAGATATCAGGGTCAGAGAGGTCGCGTTACTTTATCAAGCAAAAAAGGGCCTGCCAGTACCTGAGCTAAGTGATAGAGAGGTCGAGCTCCCAGCTCCCTCCATCAAGGCCCTTCATCCTGCCCTTCAGGTCGACCTGAGCTTCCGTTCCCTGGTGGACCGGCAGCAGTATGAGGATAAGTGCCAGTATGCAGTGCGAATCTTCACAGACGGCAGCAAGATTGACGGCAAGGTTGGGGCTTCGCTATCGTTTTGGAATAGCGAGTCCGAAACCAAAACCGTCAAGCTTGGCATGCCGTCTTACTGCACGGTCTACCAGGCGGAACTCTTGGCCGTTTGCGAGGCCACAAGCCTGGCGCTAAAACGCACAAAATCGTCGGTCGCCATCTACAGCGACTCCTTCTTCGCACTCCAAACTGTAACCAACTGGGAGTCACACCATCCCCTAGCCGTCCAAACCAGGAGCAATTTAATGGCCTTATCTCAGCAGAACAAAAATACGGTCTTGTACTGGATAAAGGCACATGCCGGGTTCGACGGCAACGAAAGAGCTGACCAGTTGGCGAAGGAAGCAGCGCTGGGACAAAAGAGGCGTCATAAATATGATATGTGTCCGGTATCTCACGTGAAGAACATAATCAGGACTAACTCCATCACTGAATGGAACAATAGATACCAAAGTGGGGAAACGGCCAGCATTACTAAGGTATTTCTGCCTACAGCAGACACCGCGTATAAAATCGTGCGTAAACTAAAAATTGACGGCCCCCTGACACAAGTGCTCACAGGCCACGGTGGGTTCTCTGAGTACCTGTATCGCTACAGGTGCAAGGAGAATCCATCGTGTGTCTGTAGACCCGACCAAAACGAGACGCTGCTGCACATTCTCCTGGAGTGCCCAGTGCATGCCATCGACAGACTTGACATTGAAGTAATAACTGACCTGGAAATAGACATAGAAAATATTAAGACAATCATGAAAAGTTCACATAGAGATAAGTTTTTAGAGTTTTGCAAAAAAGTTGTAACATGTGTTAATAATAGAAATAAATAGACTAAGTAAAGATATGTTTGCAAAATATTGTTATATATTATGTTAAACATATAGAGTTATAAGGCATAGTAAATAAGAAACAGAAAACTGTAAAAGCTAGATGTATAAGAAATAGGTTAGCAATTGATTGTTAATATTAAGTATAAAGTTAGTGTAAGATAAACCTGAGTATTGTGTCAAACCCGTAGAATAAGAAAAATGTAAAATGTTAAAATGTTAAAATCTGTGTACTTACCTCATTAACCCACAAGAAAAAAGTGTGACATTTATTTTCCCTGTAAATAAGAAAAATATAAATAAAAATAAGAAAATAGCAATTACCATAAGTTAGTCAGCAATCCCGGCTGTTATAGAGTGAATGAGTGATGAATAATAGAAAGAAATAGTATGCGGAATGAAAGTGCGAGAGGCATGATGAGCGAGAACTGGTATGAAAGAGTAGAAGCAATAAAAAAAGTCTGCGGCACTACCGCCGGAGGGGTTAGATTAAAAAAAAAAAAAAAAAACCTAACCCAGTTCCGCACTCCCCGCAGTCGCGATAGCACGTTAACAAGTCAGCTCCGCTACCTGTGTCAGAAAAATAACTTTAAAATTCGATAAAAGTGGTAAAAAGTTACAGTACAGTGAAGTGTTATACGTCAAATTGTGCGTAAAAATACGCCCTACATAACGGTGAAAAGTGTTTGAAAATCGGATAATTTTTCGAAGTGATTATGACGTAAAAACCGTGAAATTCATAATTTTCAAAACTTTAAAAAAATACGCTGCCCAAACTAAAGCGGTGACCCAGTGTTTTTATGGTGTTTTTGGATACCTCTCGGGGAGCTCTATCTTTGAAGTCCAAGTTTGGATTTTTTCCGCCCACAAGGGCGGAATAAAACCCAAAAAAACAAGTCGCACGTGGCCACGAGGTCTGACTTCCAGACGCGTGCCACTGGTTTCAACGACGGATCCAGACGCACCACGACGAGCCCAGAGGACCACCGTTTAGAGCCTGGAAAAATATTAAGTTGTTAAGAAGATATAAGGTTTTTAAATTTTGATGTTTTTTTCAAAAAACCATAAGTCGAAAAGTAAATCGACGACCCTAAATTTTTATTGTTTCATTCGACAGAGCCTATTTAGCTCTATATTTAAGCCAAATTTCAGATTTTTATCGCCAGCCGTTTCGAAGTTATGATTTTTTGAAAAATAAGGGTTGACACGTGGTGCCATAACCCCTTAACATGGAATTTAATTTTAATGTACAAAAATAGAGCGTAAATTACTAGATTAGTGTAAATTTTTTCAGATTTTTTAAATTACTTTTTATATTTCTAAACTTAAATTTTCGTTAATAATAATTCATGTTTTTTGTTAATATTAAATCGGGGGGTGGAACAAATTTTTAGCTTATAGTTTATTTAGATCGGTCTTAAAAAGACCTTTAATTTAAGCCCAAACACGGGTGTCTTAGTGTAAAAATTGTTGACATAAGTAAAATTGTTAATAAACTGGCCGCCATCTTGAAAAATTTCATAAGTGTATAACTCAGTAGCTAACCATGCTACGAGACTGGGGTTTTCTGTGTTGTACTCTGCTGCTTGCCGACTACAAGTAGAGCTGCTTTTCAGCAAGTGTTTTGCGGTCGACTCTACAAGTAGAGTTAGCACCACAGTCGGGTAGAGCGGAGAGAGACGACAAAAACGAGCCCATGCACGTTATCGTCGCACTCTTGTAGCCGGAGATATAGCCTATCTCATCTTATTTCCGCCATATTGAAAAATTTCAAAAGCGATTATCTCCGGAACCAGGGGTCGTACAAGAACGCGGTTTTCACTGTTAGTTTTAGCGCATCAATACCTTTAATTTAATAGTATTTTCACGGCTCTACATAGAGTCCAAAAAAAATTTTCACAAATTTTTCAAAAAATTTTGTATTTTAGACTCTACCAAAATTTTGTTTTAGATTTCTTTTGAGACTGTACTGACCCAACTTCGAGGTGACTCTAACTGGACAGCTGAAGGATACCTCTACATACCCAGATTACCTAAATTGACATCGGCAGCGCGATTTACCAACCAGACCTAGTGAGCATTTATCATTATAATTCAAATTTAATCTTGTCGCACACTTTCGTAATGTTTGGCGTAACCCCCCAAACGGGCAGAAAAACCAAGGTCGCCGCAGATATCTGCTTCATCTAACGCGAGAAGGAGCATTGGGGAATTCGAGTTGGCTGGTATAGAACCAACCCCAACAGCCTCCCCTGTCAACATAATGCCGCAGGTAGGCCCCTCTAAGGCAGCTACAGAAACGGAGACGGTCCAACCGCCCAAGACCAAGACCGCCACGACGCGCAAACCATCAAATGAGGTACGCACACCACCACCCGAAGTGCGATACACTAGCCGAACGGCGGAAGCTAGGGCCTGCCTCTCCAAAGCGAAACTCAATCTGAACAATTCACGCAATATAAAAAATGAGATAAAAGTAACTGTCTCGGAGGCCCTGGACCGACTTTACCAGCTGGTAAAAGAGGCGGAAAAGGACCCCAGACCAACAAACAAACCGGAAGCCGGCAAGAAGGTGGCTAGAGAGATGGAAGCGGTGCTCAAACCCACCGAATTAACCTTCCAGGTGGACCCGACTGCAGAAATTAAAGAACTGAAGAAGCAGTTGGAGATGCACACCCAACTTATCATGGAAAATAACGGGAAGATGGAAGAGCTTAAAGCACACATGGAAAGGCAAAGGGTACACATGGATCAGGCCAGAAGCTACGCGACCGTGACTGCACAGTGTGCTAGCGGCCCCTTACAGCGACGTAGCGTACTGCATACCGTAGTGGTAACGTCCAAGATAGAGACCGAGACCGGAGAGGAGGTCCTGGAAAAAGTGAGGAAGGCCGTGGACGCAAAGGATGGATGGGTGAAGGTAGAGAGGGTAAGGAAGGCGAAGGATAGGAAAGTAATTATGGGATTCGCAAGCAAAGATGATAGAGACAAGGTAAAAACGAGACTAGAGGAAAAGGAGATAGGATTGATGGTCGAAGAAGCCAAGAACAAAAATCCTCTCCTAATTTTGAGAAACGTTCTGATCGCAAACTCCGACGAGGACATCAGGAAAGCTTTTAGAAACCAAAATCGGGGGATCTTTGGCGGCCTTGAAGAGAGTGAGATGTGCCTGGAAATAAAGTATAGGAAGCGGGCAAGAAACCCCCACACTTGTCACGTGGTGGCTTCAGTCTCACCCATGGTGTGGCAGAAGGTTATAGCGGCGGGCTATGTCCATATCGACCTCCAGCGAATTAGAGCTGAAGATCAGTCACCGCTGGTACAGTGTACTCGGTGTCTTGGATATGGACATAGCAAAAAGTTCTGCAAGGAGCCGGCTGACCTCTGTAGTCACTGCAGCGGTCCTCACATGAGGGAGCAGTGTCCGGACTGGTTGGCAGGCCGGGAACCCACTTGAGTCGTCCGCCGGGGCATGTGTCCGGTACCGGCCGGTACGGTACGGAGTGGTACGGCCAGCGTAGGTACGCGGGAGCAGGTAGTCGGAACATGTGTCCGGTACTAGCCATCGCTGGGAACCGTGTGTGCTCGTCCGCTATCTATCTTTTCTTTTCTTTTATTTTCTTCGCTTTGTTTCGTCTTGTGTCCTTTTCTTCGTTTTCTCCTTTGTTGGTTTTGTTTAGTTCTTTGTCTGTCTGGGCCCTATTTCCTCGTCTGTCCTTCTTTTTATTTCCTTTTCTTTTTGTCAACCCTGATGTCCGGCGCCTGCCGAGGGGTTGTGTAATGGCGAGGGCGCCTCCGGGGACCTTACCCCTAAATGGAAAAATCATGGAAGCGTCTCTTCAAAAGAAACTACCCCGGGAGGGTACTGGTGGCTGCTCTGCAGGCCGGGAATCCCTCACGGAAGCTTCGGCTTCCGTCTTCCCCACGTATTCCGGGGGGGGAAAAGACCGCTCGAATGTTACGACGACTTCGGCTATTCCTCAGGATATTGATCTTCTATGTGATATGGAAACTGTTGCTTTGGTTGCGGAAGAGATGACCCGGTCGGTCGAATGTTCCGCAAATGACTCTGGCGTGTCTAAGGACTCTGAATTAGCATACGGAACGGCAATGCCCTCTAAGGGCACCAAACCGTCAACTCGCGGGGTGGATGAGATGCCCGATCTCGAAGTTGGCGCGAGTAGAAAGCGTCCGTCTAGGGACACTATTATACTTAGTGCCGCGTCTGGAAGCGACTCGGAGCTTGGTGCTGCAACCGTTAAATGCAGCACCGCTCTTCGCGGACGCGTCACCACAAACAGCCGAGGTAGTGGGCTCGCACGGGCGAAAGTGGAACTGCGAGCTCTCAAATACGAGGCCGAGGAGGCCGCATTTGAGAAGGGGTTAAGAGCGAGAGCTTTTCGGAAGGAACTAACCTCTTCTCTTGTCATCGGTGAATCGGAGGACGAAATCCCCCAAGAGAAGTCGTCCAAGCCCAATCCGGAGGCGTTGGGAGCTGAAGAGCTCAGAGCAGTCGCGGGTAGATGCGCTGCCTCGATTATTGAAGTGAGCCGCAAATCGGGTCACCTCCAGGGTGGCATGGTTAAGATCCTCAAGGAGGCGTCGCGGGATCTCCTTGATGTTGTAGAAACGCTTGTTGGTCGTACAGAGGCGGAGGAAACGAGACGTTTGAGGGCCGACAACTCGCGCCTCCACCAGGAGATCGAAAGTCTTCGGGCAGAACTGAAAGCTCACAGGCGCGAGTTCTGTGAGATGAGAACTGCTGCAGCGAAACATGCTACTCCGGCTGTCGGCCCCCCATCAAGCGAGAACTTCTTAGATGAGTTAAAGTGCTCCATTATTTCCTCAGCGCTTCGCAGGTATCGAGGAGCGCCTCCTCCCAGAAATAGTCCTTCGACCGCCTCTGGCCGCGGATAAAAAGAGGATAGCAGCGGCTGTCTCTAAAAAAAAGCCGGCTCCCGCGCTTCCTTCCGGGTCACCGCCTATGCCAACAGGGACCCCTGCTGGAAAAGCTGTCGGTCCTGCAACACCTGTGAGGTCATCACCCGCTCTGGTTCCAGTTACCAATGAGTCGTGGTCAACCGTGGTGCGACGGAGTGCTAAAAGGGCCTCCAAATCGACGGCTTCGGTTCCTGCTCAGGTGGTTCAACGGTCTGTCCAGTCGGCAACCGTTGACCCTAAGAAAAGGAGCCGTAAACAGAAGAGGGGTAAGGGTAAGGGGAAAAAGGCAGGACCGGTCTTACCCGGCCAAAAGCCCAAGACCAGACTGCCGTCCCCGCGGTCACCGGCAGTAATAGTAACGCTGCAGTCCGCGGCAATGGAGAAAGGGGTGACCTATGCCCATGTCCTCGAGAGCGCCGCCGAGAAAGTGGACCTTGGTGAAATCGGCCTCGAGGACGGAATCAAAATCCGGCGGTCGGTCACCGGTGCCAGACTTCTGGAGCTGCCCAAGGCGGCCCCAGAGAAGGCCGACAAACTAGCTGCCGAGTTACGTGTGGCGCTAGATGGGGTGGCAGATGTCGTCAGGCCCGTTAAGCGGGCCACAATCTCTTGATCAGGGGGCTGGACGACTCTGCCACGAAAGAGAAGGTCGGGGCCGCGATTTCCCGCGTCGGCAAGTGCTCCAGCGAATCCATCCACGTAGGTGAAATTCGCTGGGGCTATGGAGGCATGGGGATCGTCATTGCCCGATGCCTCGTTGATGCAGCGAAGTCTCTCCTGGACGCGGGCAGACTGCTAGTGGGGTGGAGCTCGACACGGGTCGAGCCCTAAAAATAAAAGGTTCGAAACGCAACGTACATTTATGCCTAACACCAAATTCAAATTGTTTTATGGAATTCCACGTATAAGTTATTATATACAGAAGTACAAACTTTATAGGCCAATGTGACTTGAAAGTTACATAGTGAATATATCGCAATAAAACTGTTTAAACGCCAAAATTTGTTTTTATTTGCATATATAGGTTTATAATTTCTAATTTTTCGTTCCCACAATTTTTTTAAATTTAGAGTATTTCTATTTAAATACTATAAAACTAGAACAGCTCAAAGTCTAGATTTTTAATAATTGGGGTCAACCTAATTGAGCACCTACCTTGCGCAAATAAAGAAAATTGGAAACGAACTGGGCACCAATTTTATGCTTGTGGTTGTGACGTAAATGAGGACGCAAGAGAAGAGATAATGGGTGTGTTGGACAGGATGGAGTTGCAAGTGATTAAAATGGGCAACAAACCCACCTTTGACACCATTAGGGGCGGGAGTCGATACATGAGCTGTATCGACGTCACGGCTTGTTCGACTACACTGCTGGATATAGTCGAGGATTGGCGGGTTGACGGAGCATTTATAATATCAGACCACTCAGGAATCCAATTCTGGATCGGATTGGGTAAGAGCGATGTCACTCATCTACTCAGATCAACGCGTCTCTATAACACTTGGCATATATTTTATATTCATATAGGCAAGTATAGGCATATATTCCTATTTCCAAGGCCGGCAACGCTCTTGTGAATCCTCTGATGTTGCAAGAGTTCATGGGCGGTGGTGATCACTTATCAACGGTGACCCGCAAGCTCGTTTGCCCCCCTCTAACAAGAAAAAAAAAACTAGGAAACCAAATTAGGCAGAATTTCGTTTGAAATTCACCCAATCATTGCAGGAATACGGTCTAGACCTGGATAGCATAGATGGAATCACCGATGGCCGATCTCTCGACCGCACCTTAGGTGAATGCACCAGCACGCAGCACCAGCTTGCGAAGCAGCAATCCCCGCGAAGGTCAACACCAACAGTCGCCTACCATGGTGGACTAAGATGTGGATAGATTAAGGGGTTACATACGTCCACAATTTTCAAAAAATTGTTTTTTTTTTTTTACATATTTTTATTCTCCATAGTTTTAGTTGTATTTCTGTGAAAGCCGATTGTAAAAATTCCCTATAGATACAAAGTTATGCTTGATAATGTGACTGCCCGTCGAGAGTTTGATGTACACGTGCGAGGCAGCCGTCCCTCGTTCGAGGCAGCTGGCTGTTACTTTCGGGGCTTTTCTACCTGACGGTTCTTGGGGCGATATACCAAAGTTATATCGGGTGGGCCAAGAATTCGTTAATATTTAAATGTAACTTACCACGCACACTATTGCCGCGCGGGGCGCGGGCGCGGGCGGGTGCAATAGCTCGCTTCTTGGAAATTTAGTCGCAATGGATCGCTTCACGGGGCCACAACGCGCTTACTGTGTGAAACAGTTTTATTTAAACAACTTTTCGCTCATTACTGTGAGACGCTTATTTCGCGTTGAATATGGTTTACACGACTTAAGTCAGTGTCCAAGTGCTCCTTTAATAAAGAAATGGGTGAAGAAGTTCGAAGAGACGGGATCTACACTAAATGTGAAACAAACCGGCGGCCCGCGGACTTCTCGAAGCGAAGAGAACGTGCAGCAAGTTTCCGCTTCTGTTCGACGTGATCCAGATTTATCGACGCGCAAACGTTCGGCTGAATTAGGATTATCCCGCACATCATTACGCCGTATTTCGAAATTAGATTTGAAATTACATCCATATAAGATCCAGATAGTGCAAGAACTAAACCCTAATGATTTAAATTTGCGTAAGTCATATTTGTGTTAACTCGATTCAGTAATTTTGACAACATCTTATTCTCTGACGAAGCCCATTTCCACCTAAATGGACATGTAAACAAACAGAATTGCAGGTATTGGAGCAGCGAAAATCCCAAAACTAAACATGAAAGGCGACTTCACTCTCCTAAGGTAACTGTATGGGCTGCAATTTCAGCAAAAGGAATCATCGGACCTTACTTTTTTGAAGATTCTCGAGGCCGTTCAGTTACTGTTAATTCTGCCGAGTATGTGAAAATGTTACGGGAGTTTTTAGCACCGATGCTACTGGAATTTGCTGGCTATAATCGTAACACATGGTTTCAACAAGATGGAGCCACGTGTCACACATCGAACGAGTCCTTACCGGTGGTCAAAGAAATGTTTCCGGAAAAGCTGATTTCCAGACGAGGTGACATCCCATGGCCGCCCAGAAGCCCAGATCTATCCCCAGCAGACTTCTTTTTACGGGGTTATTTAAAGAGTCGTGTCTACATTGATAAACCGAATACACTCCGTCAACTTAAAGAAAAAATCATCGAAGAGATGTCGGCGATCTCGCGGTCTCTTTGCAGAAGAGTATTCGAAAACTTCAGGACTCGCTTAGATGAGTGCAAAAACCGAAACGGTGGTCATTTAGACGAAATAATTTTTAAAAAATAAATTACAACTAATTAGCTTTCTCGTAAATAAACTATTTCTAAAATATGTTAAATGGGTTTTTTTATACGATTTTTTCAAATGTTAACTAATTCATGGCCCACCCTGTATATAGTTATATTATAGATATACGAAACTGAAGGTTAGTTTCTTTCGATCATACGAAGCGAACCGTTGTGTAGTGTACCTCCGTAGTGATTTTTGTAAATGTTCAATCGTCGTTCTGTAGATCGCAAAGGCAATAAAAGTGAACGATGTTTACGTCCAAGAAAAAAGAAGCTTCCTCAGAGGCTAGATCAGATGGAGAGTGATACAAAATATACTACTTCGGCTGCAAAAAAAATATCAGGACAACTACATGAGGTTTCATTCGACTCAACGTTCTCATAGTGTATTTTACAGTTCAGTGCGGTTTTTACAGCCATTTCGGAGTGTGTGACCTGTCGTACATGTGGTGGCAATGTTCAATTTTTAAAAGCAAGTCCGCGTGGGCTTGGTTTCAAATTTAATGTTTTTTGTACAAAGTGTGACGCTAACATCAATAGTATTTTTTCATCACCTTTGATAAACACTGCATACGAGATAAATCGACGCTTCACATTGTTTTCCGACTGTTAGGAAAAGGATTGAAGGCAATGCAGCTTTTTTGTGGTATCATGGATTTAGCGTCAAGTATCGCACAAACAAGCTTTGATTCAATCATGGATAATATTGCAGAAGCTTCAGCAACCATTGCTAAAGCATTCATGAAAGTTGCTGCTGAAAAAGAACTTCGAGAATCTGCCAATCAAGATAAATTACAATTGGGTTTTTGAAAAATTTTTTTTTTTGCGATAAATAGAATGATCATATATACGTTTTATAACAAAACTATTTTTAAATTTTTTTTTTTTTGCAATAATTCACAAGTTATTTCAAAATAAAAATAAGTTTTTGAATCCAGTACCGAAGACACGCCGACAGCTCCCGAACAAACCCGAGTGTATGTGACGTCATAATGTTAGTTCATTCATAGCAGTTGATACAGAGACAATACGTACAGTGTTTTGATCTATTTAATTCTGTTTTGACATTGTTATAAAAACACAAATTTATATTGAAAATGTCGAATCTCAAAAGTTATCGTTCTTGTTTTGTACCATTATGTATGAACACTACAAAAACAACTCCTGGTAAAATGTTTTTAAATGTTCCCCAAGATGAAAAACGTCGAAATAAATGGTTTCAAGCAGTGCACCGTGATAATCCAAAAACAAAATCGATTTTTTTTTGTTGTGAAGATCATTTCGATGTAAGTATTTCATAACACTATTTTTATTACTTATTATTTATCTAAGTATACAAATCGAATAAGTAGATGAGTTCAGTCAATACATTTTTTTTAACTAGAGTCCTTATCATAACTTTTAAAATTATAGCATTAAAAATTTTTTTAATTGATAATTGAAAATGTTTACGTAATGAATTCATCAATTTTTATGTAATGATTTTGATTCAATTGAATATTTAAATAATTTTATAAACTTCTAGGTTATGTATTGGACTAGATTAAAATGAATGAATTCCATATTATAATGATTTTCCGTCGTTATAATGATATTCAAATAATTATTATGGTTTATGTTTTTTTTCTAGTTAAAAGATGATATGGAAAATTATATTTATTACACAACAATGGGAAGTAAAGCAAAGATTAAAATTGATGTGATACCACACAAGTTTGACTGTCAACCTAATCGTAAAAGACAAGGCGCTACAACGATTATAAGACCAGCTGCAGAAAAAAGGCGGAGACAACAAATCATTGAAGAAATTTTAAATGAATCGTCAGAAAGTATTGCAATTGGTAATCCTCACGAGCCAAATATTGAAGTTGCTTCTGATCCTTTAAATATAACATCTGATCAAAAAGTTGCTGTTGAAACACAAACCAATATTAACAACCGTACTGTTGCTGTACAAGTGAATAATCGTCCTAAGTATCGCAGCGTGTCAGTTCAATGTAAAATTTTATCAATCGGAGTGAATAAATCTTGCTCACCGATTAAAACTGGTAGCATTAGTATTGCGACATCTCCAATAAAACCATTAGCCTATAGCTTTGTCGCCGTAACTCTCACGCGAAGCTCTACAATTTATGAAATAAATATTTATATTTAACATAATGAAAAATAAATATTTAATTATTTCTATTTATATTATTATTTTTTAACAGACTTACCTTGATGCCTTGGCACCTCGAACTTCAGCGGAGTTGAACCGAACATCATTTGTCAAAAAATTGGTTATCATAAATATATCAACATCCGGAATATTATCAGACTTTGCCTTTATAAATCCTTTGTCACACATAGCTAGACGAAATTAACTAACAAATTTTTTAGCAATAAATTTTCGATATTATTGTCAAGTCACATGTAATTGCCGTAAACGCTGTACTATTCTTTAACAGCTATAACATTATGACGTCACAATTAGGGGTGACCAATCGTGGCACGTTCATAGTCACGTGATTTTTATTTAAATTTTATCAACTTTTAATTGCTTATAATTAATTGAAAAAAAATTTTTTTTCAGGTTTTCGCATGACACATCGATATAATTAATAACGAAGTTTTAAAATACATAAAAAAAATCAATACATTTTTTATTTTCAAAATCCCAATTATCTAAGGATGGAATTATTGTATCCGGAGATGACAGTTGGATGAAGAGAGGCTTTTCTTCGTTTTTCGGAGTCACAACATTAATTGGTTATTTCTCGGGAAAAGTTATCGACTGTTTGGTAAAAAGCAGATATTGCAAAGAGTGCGAAATTCAAGATAAGGGCAAAGGTGCTGCTAAAAGCTGCTAGCGCACAACCCTGGAATACCACCCAACCTTCCAAGTGTATTAGCGTTCCTGCACACGATGCCGTTACCGCGCCGGCGCCGCGCCGACGCCGCGCAATTACACTGTAGACACGAGTCGCGCGAAGCCCGCCACCGCTTCGCCGCCGCGCCGCCACCGCGCGCCTTCCCCTCCCTCCTTGTTTGTTTGATTCATTCCATTACCGGCCGCGTACGCGTGCGTGAACTTGTTAATTAATTACCATGGATAGTTTTGATTACGAAACGTTTATAAGTTTAGTGGAGGACAGAGAAGTGTTATGGGACAAAACTTTGGAAATATATAAAGACAAGCGTAAAAGTTTAAAAGCTTGGTTTGAGATCTGCCATATAATGAATGAGAACTTTGCAGACCTACCCGATACGGAGAAAAATAAATACGGTAAGTATCTTTTTACAAAATTTTATTTATTCTTGTTAATGTATTTCTATCTAGTGGGGCCAAACGAAAAAATATATAAGTAGCTGACTTAAAGGAAGTTTGGGACAAGACACGATCAGTATGTTTTTTATTTAAATCGTAATGCAACAGTGTATTATATAGTGAGTGGATAGTATATCTCGTAAGCAATTTCATGTGGTAGGTACTTACATTAAACAAGCAATCACTTGCTACTAGTAGTTAGTGATGGGACTCGAGCCGTGTTTCACTCGAGTTACTCGAGTAGTTTTGTTTTTACTCCCACTCGAGTCATATTTTTGATGACTCGGATTACGAGTAACTCGAATGATTCACTCGAAAAAAAACACTCGAGTCTCATCTTTACTCGAGTGACACTCGAGTAAATCGGTTTTCACTTGCGAGTGACTCGAGTGAAAAAAAGTCACTGGAGTCCCATCACTACTAGTAGTAGCTTGAGTATTCCCGCTAGATAGAAACACGTTTCGCATACATATTAACAATAATTATTTTGCCATGGTACACTGCCATATTCAGAATTACAATACTCCTTATATTTGTCACGTATTTCATTAGCTGTTGTAGGAACCATTTCTGTTGAATCAAATGGCAAAAACTCCTCTAATTCACACCCGCTTAGAGATTCTTGGACCCCTTTTACGCCCTCCTCTTTGTGTATAAAATTTTGCAGTAAACAACAAGCTTTCACAACATCAACAGTCAAATCCAATGACACATTTAAAGGTCAATGAAAAATTCGCCACTTATTGGCCAGTATCCCAAAGGTGCATTCTACATATCGTCTCGCTCTTGTTAACCGATAATTAAAAACGGATTTTTCTGCATCAAGCATTTGACTATTATATGGGCGCAATAAATTCTGATGTAATGCAAATGCTTGATCACCTACGAATACATATGGCAAGGCAATGTTGGTATTAGGTAAGGAAGTAGGTCCTGGCAAGTTCAAAGTATTGTTAATCATGTTGTGCCAGAAAGCTGTGTCTTTAAAAACACCTGAATCACAATCCTTTCCATAAGCACCGACACTGATATAAATAAAGTTGTAGTCACTATCGGCGACTGCCATTAATACAATCGAAAAGTAATGTTTGTAGTTGAAAAACATCGATCCACTTTTATTTGGTTTTATTACTCTGATGTGCTTTCCATCTACAGCACCGACACAATGAGGGAAATTAGCAGACACTTCAAATTTATTTGCTATTTCTAGCCAATCGTTTATACATGGCATTTTCATATATTTTGGGTAAAGTTCAGACCATATTAGAGAACACACTTCTCGTATAATTACGCTTAAAGTTGATTTTCCCATTCTAAAACGATATTCAAGATCGGCTAATGAAGTTCCGGTTGCTAAATACCTGCAATTGAAAAAAACATTACAATAATAAAATGGATTATTAATATTAATTATTTCAGGTAAACTAATATCTCAGAAATGGAAGAATATAAGGGATGCGTGGATGAAATGCGACAAAAAGATACGTGAATCGAAATCTGGATCAGGTGCAAAACCAGTACATAAATATCAATATTATGATAATTTACAATTTTTGAAAAAAATTACCCCACAGCCAACCCAATCTGGATCAAACATGCCGGAAGAAAACAAATCTGAAGTTACTAATGTCAACAAAAGAAAGAAAAACGAAGAATTAAATCCTGTAGATAAGAAAATGATTAAGTTTATGGAAACGTTAGAAAAAGATGACGATAGTAGAATGATGTCTTTTTTTAAAGGTATAGCTCCTACCGTGGAACGCTTCAAAGACGAAGATATTGTTGAATTCCAGTACCAAGTATTGAATATTATAAGAAATATCCAATATAAAAATAGTTACAGCGCTCCACATCATTCACGCACAGCAGGCGCAATGGACACCCCGGCACACTACGGTTACAATACTACTGCTGGACCCAGTACGAGAGTTCAATCACAGGCTTCGAATTATAATATATTGAAAACGATTCATTACAAAGCATTCCAAGTCCATCTACTTCAAGCTTGATTGATTTTGATTTTTCTACATTACATCAGAATAATGAAATATATATTATATTTATTTTATTTACCTCAATGTAACAACCAATCTCTCCTTAGCAGATATACTTGCTCGCATATTTGTATTTGTGTGTTGCAGTTTATTCTTTAATAAATCTAATAATTTATCAAATGTCTTGTAATTCATTCGAAAATAATCACAAAACTTGGCCTCGTCTTTTCGGAGATCTTCGTAAAGTGTATGAAATTCACCAAATTGCTCCCGTGCCGACAGCATAGGATGAACCCACAACTTTCTAACTCGACGTTCTTTTTGCCATTTTCTATACATATAGTAGGCAAGCACAAATTTCTTTTTTTTCATTATATAAGACATGTTTGCGTCACGTGCGATCCCGCGGCGTGCACGTTCGTACGCGGCCGGTAATAGAATGAATCAAACAGCAGGGAAGGAGGCGAACGCGCACGGTGGCGGGCTTCGCGCGACTCGTATCTACAGAGTAATTGCGCGGCGTCGGCGTGGCGACGGCGCGGTGACGGCATCGTGTGCAGGAACGCTTAGGGTTATCCGGGCAAGAGGCACTGCCGGGGTTGACTTTTTATTTCCTCACTACTCGTGGGATTTGTTATGGGAAATTCTAAAAAAACAAACGACGTTGAGGAAGAGGAGAGGAGGACGAGGAGGGGAGAGAGTAAGGAGAGGAGGATGACGAGGAGCGTCACCAGCAGAGAATCCAGAGCGGAGCCGCAGGACGAGGACATGGATTCTGACTGCAGCTTCGCCACTGTACGTTCGCAAAGCCCCGCTACGGGCGGGAAACTATGGCGCAAAAGCCGACGCCCCAATCCCGAGTTGACACTGTCCGACGATGATTCGGAGAGGTCTGCGTGGAGTACGTAGGTATGGCCGATGCCAAACAAGCGCTTCTCGCTGTAAAGCGGGAAGAATTCAAGGCGTTGGTGGAAGAAGACCTGGAGAAGAGCGTCGCTGTCACTCGCAAGAGGCGGGAACAGCGAGCCGCTGAACTAGCGTCGGCCTCGGGGGAGAAGGCTGAGTCGGGCTTCGGACCCAGTAACAGGTCCACGGTCCTGAGTAAGTTTGGGACGGAATTTTCAGGGTAATAGGACGAACCAAAAAACGAGAGGAGAACATCCCACTGGAGGTGGATGGAAGGAACCTTACTTCTTCGAAATCGGCGAAGCTGCTCCCCGAAACGTTTTGTCCTGACGACGATCAGGAGAACGACATCGAAAAACAGCTGCGCACTAGAGTTCTCACGGATCAGGTGAATGTGCCGGATATTGCTGAGTAAGCACTTGACCCGCCCTTTATGGAAACGGAACTACGCTCTACGATTGTATACTTTAACCCCAAGAAGGCACCCAGTGACGACGGACTAGCGGCGGACATTTGCTTCAACGCCATCGAAGCAAATTTCGATCTGTTTCTCTAAATAACGAATAAGTACCTTAAGTTTCATAATATCCCAACGATGTGGAAGCTAGCAACGGTGATCTATCTAGCCTGGAAAAGACGATTATAGATTTCCCAGGTCTTCCAACCTAGAAAATAGAAAAAAAAAATAATGAAGTGTTAGTTAAAAAAATACTTTAGTCAAGTGATGAAAGTGACGCAAGATGAATGTATTTGCCTGGTGTTACATCAATATGTATGATGGCCATCTCTAAGGAAGATGGCGCCCCTTCAAACGGAGTGATCGACACGCACAGACGTGTTAAATTGTAATATTAATATAGTCTAATAATTAACTATTCAAATAGCCTGCGTTTCCTTGCTGGCAGCCCAATATGGTGTCAGGTGATGGGTGAAAACAGGAAAATAGTCAAAATACAATAATAAGTGTCACTGTCTAGTAAAATCGTGAAAAGCAAAGAGTACTTATATATATATCATGGCGGTGGTGTTAGTAAAAAAATCACAACTCTGCATATCGTTACCATTTTGTTTGTTGCCTGTGAGGGTATATAAATAATAAGTGCATGTAATCGATGTTATAAAGAATAAATGATCAGTTCATGACATGGCGCAGTCGGTATAGTTAGTTTTAAAAGTTATTAGGAGTTATTTTAAAGTTTAATTATGGAAAGCATATTGTCACCGCCAGCATCGTTTTGTTTCGATAAAAATTCATCAGACGTCTGGAACCTTAACGAGAAATGGGTGAAATGGAAACGAAGTTATGAAATATATAGTAAAGCTTGCGAAATAGATAAAAAACCAGTGGAAATACAAGTGAATATTCTTTTACATATTGTTGGTGAACAGTGTCGAGAAATTATAGATCGTTTGCCTGAGAAATGTGCGTCTATTGAATATATTTGGAAAAAACTAGACGAACAATTTCAAACAAAAAGGAACGTCACAGTCGAACGTCATAAACTCCCAGAATGACAGATCCCCAATCCAGTCTTACCACTCCACTCGATGGAATCCTCAAAGATACAATTCGGACATTGTCCGAAGATTTTGACCTTAATGATCCAGTGCTCGTAATGCTCAACTCAATCACAAGTGACCAGTACAAGGATTCAGGGCTCTACAAACCCAACATGTCGAAAGACAAACGATAAGGATTTTGGTGGATCAACAGACAAGAGACGGAAAATCGACATCGAAAAAGAGGACGTATACTCTTCTCTCGTTCAAGAAGCCAAACTAGGACTCGCAGGAACACCCCCTTAAAAACATCAGCAGCTCGAAATCCAGGGCGACCAGGCACTAGCGGTGCTGGCAGAGCTCCTCGAGTGACAGTAGACGACATAGACGATGAAGACGACGAATCCACGTACGCCGATGAGGACTATCCAAGAGACAGGCCTAGTCAGACCAAGAGATTATCAAATCTCCCCTCGGGTACCTGTCCTTCATCCTTGTATATCAGTACATTAAGGCTCGCCTATCTTAATAGTCTGCACAATTCTGACCCGTCTGCCTTTCTTGACAACTGACAACAGGAAAAAATGGACTATATCCAGATGAAAGTCACATAACAATTACTAAAATGCCTACCCCTAAGAATAAAAAAAGACAGAAAGATTTTTAGGTATGGTTAATTATATAGGTAATTTTATTCCTAATTTATCAGACAGAATTTATCCTCTGCGCGATTTGCTAAAGAATGATATTGAGTGGCACTGGGATGAAAGACATGAAAATTGTTTTCAAGAAATTAAGTGTTGTTTAACTAGTCGTCCAGTTTTACAATATTATGATCAAAATAAATCGATTACAATATCAGTAGATGCAAGTAAGAGTGGACTAGGTGCATGTCTTATGCAAGACAATATGCCGGTGTGTTATGCTTCGAGAGCTTTGACTAAGGCTGAACAAAGATACGCACAAATAGAGAAAGAACTGTATGCTTGTGTGTTTGCGTGTGAAAAATTTTATGCATATATTTACGGAAGGTCAGATGTAACAATAGAAACGGATCATAAACCACTGATAAGCATTATTAATAAACCTATTATCGACGCACCAGCACATTTACAAAGAATGCTATTGAGACTGCAACGTTATACATTTAAACTGATATATAAGCCGGGTAAACAACTTTTTATTGCCGACACACTATCGCGTGCATATGAACCAGCTGAGACAGCGGTTTTGCATACAAGCCGTGATTCTCTTCACGACGAGGTGTGCGCCGTCACTCGCGATGCAACTTCTGCGCTTTCACAATATTTTGACAATGCACAGTTTATAGCTTTACAGAAAAGTACAGAAAATGATAATGAACTACAACAAGTAATCAAATATATAAATAGGGGCTGGCCTGAAGAAAAGCATGATGTTTTAGAGTTAGTTAAACCATTTTGGAATTACAAGGAAAGTTTATCTTTTGCACATGGATTAATTTGGAAAAATGAAAGGATAGTAGTACCGAAAATCTTAAGGAAATGTTAAGTAAATTACATATTGGTCATATGGGTTTAGAAAAGAGTAAGTTAAGGGCAAGAGAAACAATATTTTGGCCGGGTATCAATAATGATTTGGGCAATTTAATAAATAGCTGTGATGTTTGTTTGGCACACAAAAAATTAAATCAAAAAGAGGAATTGCAATTTCATGAAATTCCTGACAGTCCGTGGATTAAAGTTGGTGTTGATTTGTTTCAAATTAAGGGGCTAAATTATCTTATTATTGTTGATTACTTCAGTAAGTTTTTCGAGATAATTGAATTACAGTCGACGGACTCTGCATATGTAATTAATTGTTTAAAAAATATTTTTAGTCATCAAGGAATTCCGATTATTGTTTTCCGATTGCGGTCCGCAATTCAGTTCCAACTACTTGAAAGATTTTGCAAAAGAATGGGGTTTTAATCATATAACTTCTTCTCCTCATTATCCACAATCCAATGGTCAAGTTGAACGTATGATTCAGACAGTAAAACGTATAATAATTAAAACAAAGGAAAAGGGTTCAGATTATTGCTTGGCTATTTTGGAATATTTAAGTACTCCTCTTTCAAGAGAGTTACCATCTCCAGCAGAGTTATTACAAAGTAGAAAATTTAGAAGTATTCTTCCAATGTCTAAAAAATCACTCAAGCCGAAGGTTTATAAAGGAATAAAACGAAAATTATCACATCGGCAACGAATTCAGAAATTTTACTATGATAAAAACGCAAAAAATTTAAAAGCGTTGTATAGGGGTCAAAGTGTAAGGATTTATGATTTACGTAGTAAGACATGGATACCTGGTTCGATAAGCAGTATATTAGGTAATAGGTCTTATGAAGTGAATATGCCAAACGGAAATAAATTAATTCGTAATAGGCGGTATATCATTGCGGATACGGCAATTAGACATGACACCCCTCGCTATAGCTGTCTATACGATGATATTAATTGTAATAAAGAAATAAACATAGAAACTAATAATAACAATTATGTAACTCGTTCTGGCAGGACAGTGAGGCCTCCGGATAGATTGGGATTCACATGAGAAGAGTTTTCTTCAAGATTTGCTTGGTAACTTATAAACATTTTATTGTAATGCTATAAATAAATAAAAAAAATTAAAAAAAAATTAAAAAAAAAAAAAAATTATAATAATAATTAAATGTATAATGTACCTAGTGTAAGATAGAAATCATAATTTAACTAATATGGTTTACTTATCTTTATATTTTGTGAAATGTTTTGATAATATTAATGTATTATGTTTATTAATTTTGATCATTTGTATTATTTTTTTTGTTAATTAATTATTAATTACATCATAACTGTATTAAATATAATATAATTGTGTTTTCATAATTTAAGGGGCAAGATGTGAGGGTATATAAATAATAAGTGCATGTAATCGATGTTATAAAGAATAAATGATCAGTTCATGACAGCCAGAATCTAACCTAATTGTGTTAAATCTTTTGATGTAAGAACAAAACCACAGCACTAACAGATGCTAAATACCCAGAGTCCCCTTACACCAATGTATGCAATGTGTTTGATCACCTGATTACACCAGGACCTGAAAATTTCAACACCTAGCAAATTGGCTATGACAAAGGAACTCTGCTACAGCAGATCTCATAGGGTCCATAAATGCTTCAAGGTACCACGATGTGGTTGTATATGAAGACTGCGGAGAAAACCTATTTACCATCAGCAAGCGGTACCAAACAACACATGCGAAACGCGTTGTTTGAGTACGCAGCATCTGTGAGGGAAACTATCAAAACTAGCCTTGCGATATGCGAAAAGATCAGGCGGACCTTCGAACTCGAAAACGAAGGTCTGTTTAAAGTATTACTCAGGTAACTAAAGGCTGCCATTTTCGACAACACAACATCTGAATATATACGTGGTAAAACACATTTAGAACTCTCAACATGGCGGCTTACAGTATTAAAAATGGATTTGTTAAAATAATTGAAACCCCCAAAGGAAAAACTGGACTGCCTAAGTATTTAATACCAACCGACGACGTAATACTCGTGGTAGCCCGCTGCACGGTGATGTCACTGAATAACATCCTCCAAATGGCTAAAGCCGGATCTAAAAATTTATAAGAATACTATCATTTAGAACTAAATTTAACGAATTTTTTGATACCTATAACATCCCCCTAGGTTTCATCCCCTCGGGTGATATTTGTAGGATTTGTCTAAAATTCGAGTTTTCCTTTCGGAAAAAAAGTTCTATTGAATTTTGAAAATTGAATCCTGGATTCTCGTCAGATAGAATCCGTCAAGACAAACGTTTTGATACCTCGTTCACCCCGTCGCTTCATTCCCGGCGGAGATATCGACGAAAACGTTTTCGAGACGAAGAAGTTTTCAAAAAGACCTCCCACCCACCCTTATAAAACAATAGAGATCGACGACAAAAATTTACGTGCTATTACAGATTCTCGTGGATCTTATTTTATAGATTAAACACTTCACTTCAGTCAAATAAGCTTGGTTTTATTTATAACACACAAAACAAAATACAGCGTTCGTCTTAAATTTTTCTCTTTCCAAAAAGCCCTCGAGGACAGACAATATAAACTTTCCATAGATTGAGTTTTAACTACAGATAAAACAAACTCTCCATGACAATGATGAGATGACACTGTGGCACAGAAGATTTGGACATTTAGGATTGAGAAATATAAAGTTACTTAAACAGAATAACATAGTAGAGGGACTGGGGAATTTGAACATGACTAGGGATACAGAAAATTTCGTATTTACGAATAATTGCGAAATGTATGGTAGTGTTCGTATGGTGGATTATTATCGTATCACCCGAGTCGCGACTCGCGCCAAATGAATTTGAGTGAAGTTCGTTTCGGACGAAACGGTCAATGCGACTTTTTGAACAGGAACTAACTCGACAGAACGAAAGTTTTCGAGTCTCCCTCGTTCGTTGCCTATCGCTAGAGTCAGGGACGTTGTATGCGAGCAGTGTTCATTTGTAACGCTTTAGGCACGCAAATGTTTTATAAAAATATCTAATTTTCGTGCTCTTCAAATGGGACGCCCTAAGAAAGATTTGACAGATAGCATACTAAATTTAAAAAAGATAGTCTCTATGTGTCCGATACAAATATTGGGATTGGCTAATATTGTAACATTCATTTAGATGGTGAGAAAAAAGATACACTGAAAAAACACATAAAATCTGAAACACACTTAAAGAAATCTTCTATGCCATGTGCCTCAGCAACTAAACGGACATCCACAATTTTTGGTACGTTCGAGAAACAAAAATAGAGAGTTAAATATGAAAACAAAACTTTGGTGGAAGATTCGGTAAATATGTGTCTTAAAGCCAACATTCCACTTCACAAAATGGATCATCCAGCCGTGAGTGAATATTTTGATAAAAATGTACCGGGTTCAGGTGTACTTCCAGTTGCTGACACTTTAGGGAGGTTTTTGCCCTTATGTGGAAAATCTGAGAAAGATTCTGTAAAACTTAAATTAAAATATAAGCCGATTGTGGTTATAGCAGATGAAACTTCTATGAGCTATTTGCTATGAGGTTAATTATTCCCAGGTAAACGGCCTGGTATCAGATTCCGCACGATATATGTCTGCTTGTTTCGACCTTCTGAAAATTTTAATTCGAGAACATATTCTTCATTACCAGTGCTGAGCTCATAAAGTTAATCTTGTTGGTGATGTTTTTGTCAGCGAATTTAAAGAAATAAATATGGTTGTAGAAAAAGTTAAGTCAACTTTCCTTCTGTCAAGGAAAATGAAAAGTTCTTTCTTGAAATACTTGGATGAACATCTGCTTCATCTCCTAGCAAAACTTTATCCAACACCTATTGTCACCAAATAGAACTCTTGGTTCAGAGCAGTTTTATATCTTAATGATTATTTGGATGACATACGTGACTTTTTTGATGAACTGGAGAATTCAAATTCTAGTGTTCTATTTTTGAAAGAATGTTACGTTGATACGACTTTTAAGCGAAAACTAAAAATTCAAATAACTTTTATCTCTGAGTTCTGCCCCAAAATAATGAAATTGATTGATGAGTTAGAAGGGACAAGTTATCCAATTGCCCACCTTTTATGGAACAAATTAGAGGATTTGAAATCATCGCTTAAACGGCAACGTCAAGGTTATTTTGATGAAAAGACGACACTGTGTCTAAAGGACTATGAAGGAATTGATGAGACAATGAAAACTATGTTGAAATCAGCAAGCGACAAAAGTTTCAGTAAGCTTTCTCTTCACATTAAATTAAATAAAACGAACGAGGCTTTCTTTTACATTGGCCAATTGTTTTGCCCATCTGTGGCTGCAAGTTCAACCACATTAAATATAAACGTATTGCTGGAAAGCTTTTCGAAAATTCCTTTTTTCCAAGGAATTCATCAAAATGAGCTAATTGATGGGTTACACTTTCATAGGTTAATTCTTCGGTCTATTAACATAAATGAAAACCCCAATGTACAGGACATATTGCTGGCTGTCATATGCAACTTTCCGTCCTTGGCTGAAGCAGCATTACAGAATATTTGGAGTCCAACCAACAGCGTGGACGCTGAACGCTTCTTCAGCATATACAATGTCGTCGTAACGTACCGAAGAACGACGCTTAAGGAGTCGAATGTTGAAATTTCTACAATGTTATCTTTTAATTGATTAACATTGTTTAATGTTAAGACTTGAACTTTGAAATTTTGTATTTGGTTAAACTTTACTTTCATATTTAGTAATAAAATTACTAAACAAGTATTTTTGTTTAATAAATACTAAATTTTCCCCAAACTTTATAATTTAAAAAAATATAAATGCGCAATTTTAAAATTTGAAAAATATAAATGCGAAATTGGTGATTTTTTTTGCGAAATTTCCTTACCTCTAAACATGACTAATAGCGATTATGAGACTTTATGTGAGGCTTGTGTATTAGGAAAAATGACACGACAACCATTTAATCATTTAATGAGACAGGACGCAGGGTTACAAAACCACTTGAGTTAGTATATACCGATGTATGTGACCCAATTACACCAGTAAGTAGAGAAGAGTATTGATATTTTGTGACTTTTATTGACGACTACACACATTTTGTGATTGTGTATTTATTGAGACAAAAATCAGAAGTATTGGAAAGATTTAATGATTATTATTACTTTGCAACAAAACATTTACTGAATTGTTTAAACTGAGCTCAGATAGTGGTAGGGAATATATCGCACCTTCGGTGCAACAAAGTCGCAAATAGCCAAAACTGCAAAATTGAGCTAAGTATGCCAAATTTATTCTAAACCATGCCTTTACTTGGGGCAATAAAAACATCCGCGAAAGTATCTCGAAATTATACTAGATGGCGTAGGCGCCTTTGTGGTTATTGGCGGTAATTCCATGCGTTTTAGGCCAACAACGTTTCATTGGTCAGTAGTGCCCCCGCGCCCGCGAGTGTTTGACGTAAGTTGGAGCTACAGCCACACAAAGGTATTTATGACCCTTGTTATTCTCACTTATTGGAGCAATAAAAACGTATCTCTTTTCTAATCTTGGAGCTACAAAAGCATTTGTTGTATAAGCGTTTTTGTTGTTCCAACATTATTATATTTAACTACACAAATTGGAACTACAATGTCACTAACTAAAAAATGTTTTTATAGGTCCATTAATATTATTTTTTCAACTAATCTATTGGATCTACAAAGTTTTAAATTACAAAAGTGCTGTAAAGGTCCAATATTATTATATAGACCGTGGGAATGAAAAGACTTGTGACTTTTGATTCCAATTTTTTGTCATAAGTAACTAGCTGATTAGGTCAAAAACAAAATTGAGACTTTGTTACCCCGTAATCATTTACTTATTATTATTTTTTTGTCAGAGTTGAACCTAAATGTAAGATAAACCACATTGTTTTTATGTAAATGGTACTGTAATGACGATTGCGATGATCAGCAATGCTATTCTTTGAAAGACTGTATCATGAGCTCACCGCCGAAACTAGTATGTCCCCAATGGATTTTCAACTTTATGCCATAGAATATTAAGTTGAAAATTCATTGAATGTCCACGCACGACGTCGAGGGCTGAAACAGTTTCGTCTTCAATATCAGTTAATCTAATCAATGAACCCTTCATAATTTGCCTACTGTTGTTACTCACTTCAGGCCTTCGCATTATAAAAAAATAAATTATAAATCTGATTTATTAATATTTTTATTTCAGAGAGAAATGGGTTCTCGTAGTAAAAGAATTCTTTCTATTGTTCCCATTCAAGAAAATAATTCAAAGGAAAACAATACATTAGTTGAAAATTGGTTAGCGAACTTTCATCCGGAAGATCAGGACAATGATAGTCTAAGATCCGACCGCGTGATTTATACGTTCATATGTTTGATTAATAAAATATAATTTTTATCGATATTTATAACTAAACCAATGCAGATCCGCAAAGGTGGCCATCCAAATTTGGCCGCAATTAATTTTAATTAAAATGTAATTAATTATTTATTTTTGAACAATTACGTTCACTTGTAATTGTTAAAAAATATATTTCATTAGAAAGAAATATACCTGAGATACCGAGAAAGTTCAAGGTGCCATCCCTCACTTGGCAGCAACCTAATGTCAGCCAGGTGTAAACAGGTATAATTTTGTTAAATATATACGTTCCTAATGTATTATACATACCAAATTGAAGATTAATTCTTTCCCTACATGATGAGATATAGGTGCCTATGCAAAAATGCCCGCAAATAGTGACTGCCAACGATTAAAGATAAATAAAAGCGAGAGAAACTTAAGATAAACACCGCATGTCGAATAAAGATAGAGCATGCCAGCTGCTTGTCGTTTTCATGCTACTGCGCATGCGTTCATAGATAAGGTGCTCAACTAAATACCGTACTGAATATTGCAATCATATGTTTTTGACAGTCTTATGCGCCACGTTGTTTTTTTTCAAGTCCAAAATTATAAAACTTTGTTAATATTAATATTGATATATTTCATTCTTAACGTTATTAAAACGTAATAAAATGAAGAAGTGTTTTTTGTTGTTGCAAAAAATATTTGAGACTGCCCTAAAAAAAAGACAGACCAAAATAACTGATTATATGTACTTCGAAAACTAGTTTAGTTTTATAACTCGTAACTGTAAGCAGTTAAATACATTTTGTATTCTAATTATTTCGTAATAAATATTTTAATTTCTTTTCTAACTCGTTTAAATACTTAACCTATACTTATACTAGATAGATAACTATGATAATATAACTACTGTACTTGTGTATATGACTGTATTGCTTATAACGACTATCGGATATAACGTCGGCAACTATACGGTCCCTTCGATGTCGTTATAAACGGTTTTGACTGTATTTCATTCTTAACGTTATTAAAACGTAAGAATAAAATGAAGAAGTGTTTTTTGTTGTGTAATGAAAAGCAAGAAGTGCTTAACTTTAGTGATGTATCAAAATTTAAAAAGTGTTTTTAATGATATTGTTTCGACGTCACAAAAATTTTAGGTATCATAACCTAAAACTTAATGTGGAATCAACAAATGAATTTGGTTATCACATGAATTGTTTAAAAAAAGTTATTACTGTAAAAAGTAAATACAAGGAAGAATTTGAAGAATTTTGTAAAACCCAAAATGTAAGTACAATTTTTAATCACACAGGACAAATGAATAATTTTATAGCTACTAAATATAAATATTATTGCGTTGAGTGTAGGTTTAATAGTACGATGTTTTTAATCTAATAAAACTTGTATAATAGTAGACTATCTTTTTATATTTAATAATGTATAAAATAATGTTTAATACAGCGATATATACAGAAATTTTCAACTACCTAGTTTTTCATCTAATACTAAAATTGAAAATTATTCCAAAGATACTTATTTCTCCACGAACTCAGGTAGGCAAACCTTTAAGGGGGGGGTAAGGTATTTAAATTTTTTTTTTTTGCATTTTTTTTTTATTTTCGAAATTCAATCCGTAATCAAGTCATTTGGAGCAAAATTGACGAAGTTATGAGTATTTTTATACTTGCCGGATTTTTGTACCTATACCCGAACCAATCCGAACGCCCCGACCCGAGCGCGCTATTGTTACCCGGCAAATGTTTCACTCTCTCCCTCCCTTACCTCCCAGTTCCATCTATCGAAATTTGAAGGCAAGGACAAACAGGTTAGATTCATACCTGATCTGTATACTCTGTCAGTGTGGTGTACAAAATTCAGTTCGCAGAAAATATCCTATCGAGCAGACGTATCCACGTGTTCTTATTTGCGCATAATTTCACCTCCGTTTTCATTCATTTTTGTTGCTAAATTATTACAAAAATGCCAAAAAAAATTGGAAGATCTGATAGACAATCAACTGGTTCGAGATTATATCGATCCAAAAAAATTTTACCTCCCCACAAACGGAAAAGCGAAGACATTACGACAAGAAGCGCGTCAGCTAAAAAAATAAAAATCACCGTTGAAAATCAAATTAGGGAGGATCTTGAACAACATTATAGGGTAATTGATTTTTTATTGGTCTTTGCAACAATTTCTACGCTAGTGAAGTGTGTGAAGTGTGATGGAAAAGTAAATTTTCATTCGACTAAGAAAGAAGGTCTTGGATTTCACATCAAAGTGTCGTGCGAAAGTTGTAAACAAACTACAAACGTTCCGTCTAGTGCTCGAATAAACTCTGGTATTTACGAAGTGAATTATCGGTTTGTTTTCGTGATGAGGATATTAGGCCTTGGATTAGTTGGCTGTGATAAGTTCTGCGGCTTGATGGATTTGTCTAGTTCATTTTTATCAAGACCGACTTACAATAATTACGCGATGAAAATGTGCTCGACTATAAGAGAAGTAGCGAATCGATTTTTTTCATCTGCTACAAAAGAAGAAAGAGCAGCAACAGCCGAAGAAAAAAAAACTGAAGATGCCGACGAACTCAGTGTATCAGGCGACGGAACATGGAAAAAAAGAGGCTACTCATCTTTATTCGGCGTCATCTCGTTAATCGGTTACTTTACTGGTAAAGTGCTTGACATTCTCGTCAAAAGTTCATACTGCCACGAATGTAAAGTTTGGGAACACAAATTGAACTCTGCCGAATACAAAGAATGGCATGAAGCTCATGTAGATACTGGAAACTGTCAGGCAAATCATACTGGCGCACCTGGAAATATGGAGGTCGAAGCGATAAAAACAATGTTTCAACGCTCGGTAAATAATGGTGTACGATATCGCAACTATATTGGCGACGGTGACTCCAAAGCTTACTCCGGGTTAGTGAATTCTAAACCTTATGGTGATGATTTTTCAATAGTAAAAAAAGAATGTGTAGGACATGTTCAAAAAAGAATGGGCACTCGTCTACGTGAAATAGTCAAAAAGACCGTTGTAGATACCGAAACTAAGGCTGGAAAGAAAATCAAAAGAAAGAGTCTGTCTGGTAAAGGGAAGCTTACGGCCAAAATTATCGATAAATTGACGGTATACTACGGATTGGCTATCAGACGTCACTCTGATTCCGTAAAAAATATGAAGAACGCTATCTGGGCAACATTCTTTCACTACAGTTCGACGGACGAGAATCCACAGCACGAAAAATGCCCGAGCGGCGCGGACTCTTGGTGCGAATGGCAAAAAGCTGCAGCTGCTAATGCATTGGATTCGTTCAAACACACGTATTGTGCTCTTCCCAAGGATGTTTTGGATGCCATCAAGCCTATCTACGAAGATCTGAGCAAAGATGCCCTCCTGGAACGATGTGTCGGAGGCTTCACGCAGAACAACAATGAGAGTTTGAACCAACTTATTTGGAAAATCTCACCGAAGCACTTGAGTGGAACCTCTGTCGTCGTTGAAATTGCAGCTTATGTGGCAGCCAGTGTCTTCAATGAAGGTTCGTTTGCTTTACTCACCTTCATGCAAGACATGGAAATCAGTTGTGGATCAAGCGCTCATGACTGGGCGCGATCCACTGACTCCATACGCATAAGCCGAGCAGAGCAGGAAGCTGAACGACAAACCAAAGAAGGCAGGATTCTTCGTAGGCAGGAGCAAAAAGGTGCATTAGATATCATCGATGATAGCAACATCCTCTATGGACCTGGCATTGATGACTCAGTGTGAGGTATGTCGATAAAATTCGCTTATAAACGTTTTAACTGGATTTTTTTGTGATTAAAACTTCAAAGCGTTTTTCCCACAACTCATGTTTTCAAAGTCGGTGCCCCTGATAACTCCAAAACTACTGCACCGATCCTTTTGAAATTTTAAACACTATTTCTGTACATCATTTACGAGGTAACGCTGTCGAGTTTTTTTTTTTTTATTCATAATTTTGATTTTGCAATAACAAATTAGCCGATTTTTTCCCACAAAATTGTGTTTTTCACTTCAAAGTGTTCGAAAAAATGAAAAAAAATTTTGAAAAAAAAAAACTCGACAGCGTTACCTGGGAAAAACTATTATCTAACGAATGAACTTTGATTTTTTGATTTCAGATGATCCAGCACCAAGTTATGAGGGGCACCGCAATTCAACTTTTTTTCGAGACACGTCCGAACAATTGCTGCCATTGCCGTATTTTTTAATATTTCTTTATAAAAATTTGATGAAACATTCTTCGAATGTCATACTTTAATGTACCATTGGTTGAGTAAATAAATTTTAACTGTGTCGTCAGAAAAAAAATCACGAAAACATGGCTTTTTTTGTACGATTTGACCTTACCCCCCCCCTTAAAGAACCGAACTCAGGTAGCCAGACCTTCTTTAAAAAGAACAATACTATCTATCGAGTATCGTTTAGGTTTTCTTTTGTTACTCCAAGGTGAACATTGTACATGATTTTGAACTGACAGTAGTAATAAAATGTATGTTTCAAATTCGGGTAAAATTTTTTTTTTCTGTATTTTTTGTTATTGAAAATCAGTAAACAAATAAAAATATTTCATTTGATTATAAAAGTTTCGAGGTATCGTTATTGTCTATGGGATAGCTGTTTTTAAATTTTTATTGTCGAATAAATACTCAAAGTACTTAACTATTAGTCTCATTACTGAAAATTTTTTATTATTGATATTTTGTAAATGATCAATGACAGACAATTTAATTTTAACGAAGTTTTTTTTTCAATTCATAGGTACCAAATCTTTCATCGCAATGTTCTGAGCCGAGTACATCTGTTGCGAATCAACAACCGAGTGCATCAGTCTCTGACCAAGAGACCAGTCGTATATCTGCTCCGAACGACGACATCAGTAGCTCATCTACTCAGCAGGAAACATTGGAAGAACAACCAAGTACGACATCTGAATCAACAACAAGAAATAAAAAATTAGCTTGTGTTTTTTGCGGCCACGTTGAGAAGAAAGTTGGTAAGCGACGACTTTATGTAACGATTCCACAAAAAGAGGCAACTGTAACCGAAATCAAAGAAATGGCTGAATCATCGCGAAATTCGTCATTAATTAAAAATTTAGAGGACTTTCCGACTGTCGCTTACCATTCCAACTGTTTTACAGCTTTGAAGACAACTTTGCAACGTCAAAATAAAGAGAAGGCAGAACCAGGATATTGGCATGCGAATAGGCAATTGCACCAGTCAGCATTTGTTGTTATTTCAGATGTTATCACCATGGAAATAATTGAAAAAAATCGAGTCATGTTCCTTTGTGATTTATTTTCTCAATACAAAGCTTTATTTAATTAATTAATTTCGATCGTTTTGTCGACACTGCTACTGGTAAAGACACTTTACATGATACCGTTGGTATTATATACCAGTTCAATCATAGGATTAATGAATAAAGTGGTTATATGGAAATCTTGAATTGCTCTACATCACAATCTAACGATGACAACATTGAATCTCATCCGCCTCGTAAAAGACGGCGTTACGAAGGAATTCCACAAAGTATTCGAACTTACTACAAAAAACCTCTCACCAGTATGCCTTTTGTTCATGTCGATTCAATTACACAGACTATCGATGCGTGTCAATTTGCGAAAATAATAGCTATGGATAAAGATTATATTTGGAGTATGTCTCTATCACGGATTGATTCTCTCCCCATGTGGTTGGGATACAATTGTAAGATTTGTATTGATTGTAGCAAAACTCAAACAGTCGAGTACTTACCTCCTATTAATTCGTCTCCTACTTCATTAGCAGTTGTTTATCAAACTCTCTGTACTGCTAAGGAAATTGCGAAAAATTGTGATCAAGAACAGATTATCGTCACTTCTGATTTGGCAATTGCAAAATTAGCTATGCAAATACAATTACATGAGAAGCCTGAATTCGATAATGTGTTTGTAAATTTAGGAGCATTCCATATGCAAATGGCATATTTCAAAGCCATTGGTAAGTACATTGACTCCAGTGGATTAGTGGAGATTTTGGTTCAAGCTGAAGCACTAGCGGGAGGATCAATGGTTAGCTTTTTAGACAGCAAACATTTTAATCGGTGTAAGCGATTGCATCCGCTGGCATCTGGTGCCTTACAAGTTCTTCATTTCGAAAAGTATTTATCGGAAAAACAATATGATCCAGATACATTGAATGAAGATTTAGCTGCTGTAATAAATACCCCGAGTGAAGACAATGAACGTATAATTTTACAGGACTCACTACAACAAATACTTGAAGATTACAAACAGTATCGAGAAACAACGCTTCAGGGTGACCATGGAAAGACCGCTCAATATTTCTTGCTATACTCGGAAATGATTAATATTTATCATCGATTTTCCAGAAGTATTCGTTGCAGTAACTTAGAGCTCTACCTAAATAGCATTTTTGAAATATGTGATTATTTCTTTGCATTTAATCTACCAAATTATTCCAAATGGGCAGCTTTGTACTTAAATAATTTAATTAAGCTGAAAATGGACGATTCAGTTTTGATTGCGGAATTTCGTGAAGGTGCATTTGGTGTTAGGCGTACCAATTCATGTTTAGGTAGATCACCTGTGGACCTAACATTGCAGCAAACGATAAATGCAGATGCTGGTAACACATTGACTGGTGTTAGCCACTTCACTAACTCTATAGCTGCAAGACAAAGGTGGGCTCTTAGCCATAGCATAAGAACCAAAATTTATCAGCTGTAAAAGCGGAAGTTGGCCTATCACGGGCAGATGATACTTCTCATTCACTGCAAAAGAATCAAATAGAGAAAGACAATAAAACGCTGAATAGAATTATTGAAACAATGAAAAAAACAATGAATCCTTTCAGCGAAAATTTGGATAAGAATATTTTATTCAATATGTCAACTGGTAAAGCAGCATCTTCACACGTTTCTGATTTTTTATTGAATTGTAAGACATTAGGTCATGAACAAAAATTACGTTTCTTTTCGGAATGTTCTGAAGATCCTACAAGGTTTGTGAAATCTATCAAACGTAATGTTATTTCTAACTTTGCATCTGACTGTGCAAAAAGAACAATTAAGAATAAAAGTAAAGACAACCAAGCTCTATTAAAAATGGAACGCGATATTTTCGGACGACTTTTAGCAATTGCTATCGAACATAAAGTTGATATTGAGAACTGCCTGTCGTATCCACTTGCACCTGTACCTCCGGCACTGTTCCACTGTACTGGTCATATGTATAAGACAGACAAATCTACTCTAAGTAAACATCTAAAATCAAAAATTGAAGTTTCAAATCCTGGACATATTGATGTAGAAATAATAGATGGTTTCTATTATTTGTTTTCTATAGGTTCTACTCTACCACAAAGTTTTGGAAAAATAGCTGAAGCAATACTGATAAAGCTATGCTCAACAAATAGCCAAGAAATACACATAATATTTGATAGATACCTTACTCCTTCTTTTAAAGATTGTGAAAGATTGAACAGAGCGGAAATTGATATTCCATATACAATTAGCGGTCCATTACAGCCTAGACCCAAGGATTTTTTAGCAAGTTTAAAAATTTATCGTTTTAAAGAAGCTCTCGTAAAATTTTTAGCTGATCACTGGAGTGATAATAGTTTTGCTGCAATATTAAAAAATAAAAAAGTTTTCATTACGGTCGACGAACTATGTTTTTCATTTTCTTCGGTTGGAAATATCGTACTCAAGAACGAAGAACCTGAATTAGCATGCCTACCTATGCCTAATGAGGAAGCTGATACCAGGATTATTTTTCACATCAGTAAAATACATGACGGTGCAAAAATTTTGGTTAAGGCAACTGACACTGACATCTTAATAATATTATTAGGAAATATACATAAATTTGCCAACTTACAAATTTGGTTGGCAAACAGTACTTCAAAAAAAACTACCAATCAAGATCAAGCTTGCATTAACTGCACAAAATTATCAGTGGAATTAGGTCCGACCTTATGTCTTGCACTACCAGCATTCCACGCGTTTACTGGTTGCGACTATACAGCAGCATTTTTTAACAAAGGAAAAGTCCGCCCTTTCAAGATATTTTGTAAACACCAGAACATTCAAGAGACATTTACATCATTAAGCAATCCGGAGGATATTCTTGATGATAACAAAATGAAAGTAGTTCAGGAGTTTACAACTCTAATGTATGGGATTAAAAATTGTCAAAATGTAAACGCTGCAAGACTTTTAATGTTTAATAAAATGTATGCCATGACTACAATTAATGACAAATTTATGAAAAAACTTAAAGGTTTCAATTCAAGCACTATTCCACCATGCTTGAAATCCTTGCAACAAAAATTATTGCGTACGATCTTCGTTAATTCAATGTGGCAAAATGCCACTAATCCAGATTGCATCAGATTTAAACCTGAAAATAATGGTTGGATTTTAGATGAAACTTTAAAACCAACATGGTTCATTGGAGATTCAATGCCACAGCAAGTAGAAGATGTTATTTGTGATTTAATTGAACAATCTTCAGAAGATACAAACGATAAAGATTCTGACGTTTCAACATATGAGAGTGACAGTTCTGATGATTCAAGTGACGATAGTACGTAAATGAAAATTTTTTCGTTACAAGTACTCCGATATGTATTGATAATTATCTAACTGTAAAATCTTTTTTATCATTTTTGTAATTTTTATCATTTTTTTTTAATAAAGAAGTGTTTGTATTTTTTAACATTTTTTATAATAAAAAAAAAGTTGCATTTTAAATCAAAAATAAATAATTCACTTTTTGTTGTCACTATCCCTATCAAATGAAAAAAAGGTTTGTGCATTTTTCTTTTAAAATATATAATTAACAAATAATTTTTTTAAACAAATAATAATTGTTAAATAAATGATTCCAACATTTTTTGTTTTCAAAAAATAAAACTGAAAAATTTATATTAATTAGATCCCTGACTAAAGAACCGAATTAAAAGCAATGGAAACAGAATTCAACAGAATTAAAAAATCAATTCTGTTTAATTCTGTTACCATTGTTTTTAATTCAGTTCTTTAATCAAGGATTCAAGGAAAATAAACGAAACTTTATATTGATGAAAATAAAAATAAAAAAAACATTTGTGTATAAAGATAAATTTTAATGTAGATTCAAATTAACGTCTTACAGTTCAAAGTTATTGTTTGAGTTGGATATAATTTAAAAAAAAATTAAAAGCACTGGTTTGGATAGTAATTTTTATGACATTTTTTATGAAGACCGAAAATAAACGAAACTTAATATTGTTAAAAATTGTAATAAAACAAAATTTATTTAAAAGATAAATTTTATATTTAAAATGACGTTTCACACTTAAAAAATATTGTTTTAGTTGAATATAATTAAAAAAATATTGAAAACACTAGTTTGGTAGATTAATTATTATGACATTATTTTTACTGCTAAATTTTTGGAGTATTTTAAACTCCAAGCAAATACGCGAGCTACTAGTTGAGCACCTTATCTATGGACGCATGCGCAGTAGCATGAAAACGACAAGCAGCTGGCATGCTCTATCTTTATTCGACATGCGGTGTTTATCTTAAGTTTCTCTCGCTTTTATTTATCTTTAATCGTTGGCAGTCACTATTTGCGGGCATTTTTGCATAGGCACCTATATCTCATCATGTAGGGAAAGAATTAATCTTCAATTTGGTATGTATAACATGATAATACATTATGAACGTATATATTTAACGAAATTATACCTGTTTACACCTGGCTGACATTAGGTTGCGGCCAAGTGAGGGATGGCACCTTGAACTTTCTCGGTATCTCAGGTATATTTCTTTCTAATGAAATATATTTTTTAACAATTACAAGTGAACGTAATTGTTCAAAAATAAATAATTAATTACATTTTAATTAAAATTAATTGCGGCCAAATTTGGATGGCCACCTTTGCGGATCTGCATTGGTTTAGTTATAAATATCGATAAAAATTATATTTTATTAATCAAACACGTGAACGTATACCATTATTCCAATTTAGAATCCTCTCGCTTTTCAATAAATAATAGCATCAGTACTTCTTGCGACACAAAAATTGAACTGTCAGCTATTGACAGGAGCACAATTATATGTGATAATGACGTGAACACAGTTTTGATACGAGAAGTAAACGCTGATTCAATTTTACCAAATATCGTAATTGAGAATGCCGCAACGAAAGATATTAAAAAGGCAGTTATTACTACAGAAAGCGAAAGATTTAACCTTTCAGATGATGAAAAATTAGTTTCTTCCAAAGTTATCACAGATGTAGTGCCAGAAAAAATCTTAGCAAAAACTATGCTAAGGCAAGACACCATCTGGAATGCAAATGAAATGAACTCAGACAATAATGAAAATTTTTGCATAAGTGATGGATCTGAATATGAACCACCGCAAAAAAAGGTACAAAAAAAAGTATTTCAGTCAATCCGTAGAACATCCAGCTCTAGCAGTGATTCCTCCACCTCTAGCAGCGATTCTTTCAGTTCAAGTGGCGGAGCATGCAGCTCAAGTTCGTCTAGTTCTGGCAGTCATTCCAAGCACTCTAAATCTACATCTCGCTCCAAACCGCTTTCTAACGTGTCAATTGTACATCATAATGCTGTCTCTGAGAATATTCCACCAAGTACTGAACAAGCAAGTATTGTAACAAAGTCTAAAAAAAGAACCAGAAACCCAAGTCAATGGCAAAAAAACCAGAGAAAGTATTTAAAAAACACTGGTCAAGCATATACGAGTACATCAGCTAGAGGTAAAGCCATGCCGGAAAAAAGTATTCGTCCGCCTTGTACGAGTACCTGTCGATTGTCTTGTTCAAATAAGTTTTCCACAGACGATAGGAATGCAATATTTAAGACATACTGAGAACTTAATTCTTTTCAAAGACAGCGTGACTTCCTTGCTTCTTGTGTAAAGCTAATTGAACCTGAATTCCGTACCATCAAGATTCGAAAAGGTGGAGACGTGAATAGAAAATATAGAAAACCAAACACATCCTACTTTCTTGTAAATAAAGGAAGTGAAATAAAGGTGTGTAAAACGTTCCTATTGAATACATTAGCTATAAGTAATAAGCCACTACGTACTGTTATCGAAAATAAATTTGCAAGCATAAGTGTAATTCCAACAGATAAACGCGGTAAGCACGGAAAACAGACAAAGCTGGATGCTGAAATAATACAATCTGTACGTGATCACATTAATTCAATTCCTAGGATGGAAAGCCACTACATCAGAGCCAATTCGTCAAGAGAGTATATAGATGGAGGTTTGACTGTAGCCGAACTACACCGTAACTATACTCAAAAACGTATATCTGACAACAAGGAACCAGCAAATTACGACGCATACCACCGGATTTTCAATACCCAATTTAATATCAGCTTTTTTATTCCACGTAAAGACCAATGTGACGTGTGTGAAGCCTATAAAAATGCTGTAGATAAAGAACCGTTGATGTCCAGCTATAAACTGCATCAAGAGGAAAAGACTCTTAGTAGAATAGAAAAAAAACAAGATGTAGACGAGTGTAAAAAGCCTGATAGCAACAGCATTGTGGCTATATTCGATCTTCAAGCCGTATTGCCTTGTCCTATAGGTCAATCGTCGGCATTTTTTTATAAAAGTAAACTTAATTGTTATAACTTCACAGTATCCGATATTAAGGATGCGAAAACGTTCTGTTTCTTTGGGCACGAGGGTCTGGGTAAACGAGGAGCCAATGAAATAGGTTCTTGTTTGTACAATTTTTTAATAGAATGTTCTTCGACTAAACCAAATTCCGACATAATTTTTTTTCGGATAACTGTTGTGGCCAACAAAAAAATAAATTCATTCTTAGTTTGTATTATTATGCCGTTTCAACCTTGCCAATTAAATCCATTACACACAAGTTCCTAATTCGTGGACACACGCAAAACGAAGCGGATAGCGTCCACTCAGTAATTGAGAAAACTATTCGTCGAGCAAAAAAATCTGGGCCAATTTACACCCCAGATCAATATGTGTCTCTAATCCGTAATGCCAAAAAGACCGGTAACAGTTTCACTGTTCATGAAATGAGTTTCGATAGTTTCTACGATTTAAAGTTACTTTCTAGTGATATTAACTTGAACACTAGCAAGAATATTGATGGCGAAACAATCAGAATTTCCGATGTCAAAGTCGTGAAATTCATTAAAGATTCTGATACCTATTTGTACAAAACCACGTATAAAAGTGAATGTTGGCAAGAAGCTAAAATTAAAATTAGACGTGCGGGCAAAAAAAATATCTCAGATATTCATTTGAGTGCGGCATACAGCTCTAAGTTGCCAATTGCAAACAATAAAAAACAAGATATTCGACAACTAATTACTGCTAATATAGTTCCAATATATTACGAAAATACGTTTAACAGTTTATTTGAATAATAAAACCTTTTTGATATTTCTTTTGTTATAAAAAAAATAATTAACTTTTAATAATAAGAACCAACAATGATCTTATTATTAATTCATTGTTAATTATTTTTTACTACTTATTATTTGTTAGTATCGTTTGCTGTCTACTATAATGACAACAAAAAGTTGATTATGATGTACCTTTTTTGATTAAAAACTTTCCAATTTCCTTTATTTTTCTAAGAATTTTATTGTTTATAAGTTTGAAGATTATTATGAAACCACTTATGAGGCTATGAGACTGTTCGTAAGTTCCTAAGTGTAAAAGACTGAGTATTATGTAAGTCTTCTTTTCCTAGAATTTGATAATTACAACTCAAAGTAGGAAAATGATGCCAAATAATGTTGTAGTCATAAGAATTTAATTGTTCTACCTTCTTATTAGTAGTTGATTTTTAGAGAAGAAAATATACGATTATGTTTGATTATGACACTTTATTTCATTGAAAACATACCTTGCCTAAGTCATAAAACTAAATAACTCCTGGTGCAACAAAGTCACATTTCTGGACACTTTTTTTGTTATGTGTTTTATAAGTATTTCTTTACCAAAAAAAGGTAAAGAAATATAAGATTTTTACGAAAAACTATAACCAACTAAATAAACAATTAATGATGTAAATATTTCTAATTGGCTATCCAGAAATGAGCAATAACATGCGAAAAAAAATTTAAAAGTCTTCTCCTGTAAAATTAAAAAATGAGCTGTTGTGACTTTGTTGCACCGAAGGTGCGAAATGTCAAGGGAGTTTCACGAATTTTGCAGATATAATGGGATAAATTAATACACAGTTCCATACAACCCAAAGTTGAACGGCGTCGCAGAACGCATGAATAGAACACTAATTGAGAAAACTAGATCTGTGTTAATTGATTCTAAATTACATACAAATTTTCGGGCAGATGCAGTATTATATTCAGCTTATGTGGAGAACCGGAGTCCAACTTCTGGAAGGTATAAGACACCTAGTGAGTTATGGGAAGGAAGGAAACCAAATGCAACAAAGTCAAAGGCTATCACAACACGTAGGCCTTCGATGGGGGCCCGTACAACAACGAAAGTGCGATATGTAAGCCGGGGTGCGGAGGCGAAAGCCTGCATTTCGAAAGGAAAGCTACACCTTAAGAACTGTCGGAATATAAAGAACGAGATAAAACAGCTGTTATTGAGATATTGAGGGGGAAGCGGCGGCTAAGCCCACCGATTCCACATTTTTAGTGGACCCGGGTACAAGCTTGGAATTGAAGGAGCTGAAAAAGCAGATGGAGGAGCATGCGAAACTTATAGAGGAGAGCAATGGAAGAATGAAAGAACTGCAGACCCAAATAGAGAGGCAAAAGGAGAACCTAGACCAAGCAAGAACTTATGCGAGTGTCACTGCAAACTGTGTCAAGGCGGAGTGCTCTACACACGGTGGTTGTGACCTCAAAAAGAGAGACGGAGACCGGAGAGGAGGATGAATAATGATAAAGAATATGTAACTTTTCCAGCACCGTTTTCTTTAGACCGTTACTTTTTACTCTTTTGCGTTTGGCGCTCCGTCGTCTCTGGCTACCCCGCAAGGGATATGGCGTGAAGATAAGTAAGTAAGTAAGTAAGTTATAGACTACAGGAGCTTCAATGATAGAATAATTGAAGATAAATATCCACTTCCAAATATTCATGATATCTTAGACCTGCTAGGAAGAGCTCAATATTTTACTACTCTAGATTTAGCTAGCGGTTACCACCAAATTGAAATGCACCCAGATGATGTAGAAAAAACAGCGTTCACTACGAAACGAGGAAATTATGAATTTCTTAGAATGCCTTTTGGCTTTAAAAAAAATGCGCCTAGCACTTTTCAACGTCTCATGGATCATATATTACGCGGCATAACCAATGTATTTACTTATCTTGATGACGTAATTATAGCATCTACGTCATTAACACTAGGTTTACGGGATCCGTCAATTTGACGGCTTTCAAACTTCAACAACAAATATCGAAAAAAAAACAATAACATTAGGATTCACCATTATGTACAGTAAATTAATTATTTCATCTAAAGAGTTTATTCACAAATTACATTTTTCTATAATATAATAGTATAGCTATCTCTACGAAACCCGTCATATTGACGGGCATGTCAAATTTCATAAATAATCCTAATACATTTCTTTGTTTCGTAAAATCATTACTTAAAACCTGTAGTGACAGTGTATGAACATTTTTCAAAGTAGTGTGCAAAAGTATTCAGTTATTGTAAACGGTCTCCGCTTATTGTAAGTATTTACAATAGGATAATTGAATTTGGGCACAGTATTTTTTACTTTCACCGATCACCCTTTTCATTCAATCAATTCAATCAACCAATCAATTCAATCATGAGTAGAAACACGAGATATAATAAAAAAATTACCAAAATTACCAACATCAATGAGGATGTTTCTGAGGTGTCCTTCGACGAAGATCAATATGAATTACATGAAAATAATAATTACAGTGAAGATTTTGAATCCAATGAAATTGCAAAAATTGAAGGACCTTCGGATAGTAAAGAGGAAAACTTCTTCCATACACGTCATAACAATAAAAGGGCGCGGATTATTTCTAGTTCTGACACCGAGGATGAGAATACGAGTATTCCAAGTACATCCCAAGATGTAATGGAAGAAATTGAAATTGCAGCTGACGGGACACTGTGGGTAAAACTGAAAGCATTCAAATCTAGGGCTAGGCCGTCCGTTCCTGCTATATTCAATGATATCGCAGGGCCAACTGGTTACGCAAAAAGAAATATTATGTCGGGTTGTGTAACTAGTGCTTTTGAGTTGATAATTGACGCTCGCATTATAAAGCATATAAAATACTGCACCGAAACCGAGGCACTTCGAGTTTTGAAGAACGACTGGAAAATTACAGTTTCCGAATTACGTAGTTTCCTAGCAATACTATATGCCCGGGGCGCGTACGAAGTAAGAGCATTGAAAGTATCTTATCTATGGTAAAAAAGGGGTCCTTCTTTTTTCCGAGACACAATGCCCAGAGAAAGATTTATGCAAATTCTGAGATTTATACGCTTTGATAAAAAAACCGAACGATCCGAAAGGTTACAAACCGATAAATTTGCAGTCATTTCTGAACTATGGAACAGATTTATAAGTAACAGCCAGGCTTATTATAAACCACATCAAAATATCACAGTGGATGAACAACTATTTCCAACTAAAGCCCGTTGCAGATTTACCCAATATATGCCAAATAAGCCACATAAATTTGATATTAAGTTTTGGTTAGCGGTTGACGTTGAATCAAAATATATTTTGAATGGTTTAACTTACTTGGGAAAAGATGACACACGATGCTCAAATTCGTTAGGCCAGTTTGTAACCTTGAAATTAGCTGAACCGTATTTACATCGAGGAAGAAATATCACGACCGACAATTTTATTACAATTATCCCGCTGGCAAAAAAATTGTTTGAACTAAAGACAACCTTGATTGGGACCATCCGCTCGAACAAGAGAGAACTACCAAAACCAGCGAAAGAAACAAAGGACAAGATGCCGTTATATTCATCAAATTTATATAAATAAGAAGACAGCACGCTTACTGTGTATAAAAGTAAACCGAAAATAAAAGTCCTTTTTCTAAGCACCAAGCATCGAAATATACAGATAGAGGATAATAGAAAATGTGTTCCAGAAACTATTACTTTTTATAACAAAACAAAGTTTGGTGTCGATGTCGCGGACCAGATGGCACGCAAATATGCATAATACGCACGAAAATGCACGAAAGAAATCCAATACGTATGTAAAAAATGTCCTCGATAAATATGATTATGTAGCCTACATAATATTGTTATCATTTCCGTAATAACTTAAAAAATAAAGTTTACTTATTAATATTTTATTTTTACGTGAAGCCTTATGTTGTAAAACTCGGATTTAATTTAAATAAATAGTTTTTTTAAAAGTAAATAAGTATTTTCATCCGCTCGTCAATTTGACGGATGCTCGTAGAGATAGGTATATAAAAAACGCCCGTAAACCTAGTGTTAAAAGAACAAATCGATAAATTGAACCAGGTATTCGAACTGTTACAGATTGTCGATGTACCCATTTATGTTGACTCCACACCTATTCCTGCTATATCAGCAATCCTTCTCTTTGCCCCCTGCTCAGCCATCCATCCCGATCAGTCTCAATTCCTCATTCACACCAAACGGTCGCGTCCTCTTTTAATAAATCTTTTTTTTTTTAAACCCTTCGACCCTGAGGCTCATAACATTTGGTGGCAGCGTAAAGGGGTTCAAAACAATCCCCGGAAACGTCTCTCTTTTCTCATTTAAGCACTAAATTCTGTGATAAAAAGTTGTACATCAGTATACTCGTGAATGTTACGTCCGGGTAAAAACAAAACCGTTAATAATTAAAGTGGCAATTTTTTTTAAACCACTGTACACTTATGATTACTATTTCCTTTGCCCGGAATCCCTGAAGGTGACAATTGTGAAAAGTGGAAAGCGCCCTCCTTTCCATCTTAAACTATTCCATGTATTATGAAGTGGATATATTAAATAAATATTACTACACCTACACATCGATAAAGATAACGTCGACGTCGCTCCTGTTCCATCTTTGAAAAATACACGAGAAACATGATCCTGCTAGTTATAGGTCTGTAAGTGATGGATTTATCTCTTGATCATTGAGCAGCTTGAATATAATAAAAAAATATTGTTGTGTGAATTTTATTATTAGTGTTTTTTTTTGTGTGTTTTACCTATTTTATAAAACATTATTTCTGTGTTTTGGGTGTTTAATAAAATGGCGGAAAGTAGATAGCACAGTCTCAAATTTGAGAGGCCAGATGTAGCCGTAACTAACACCGAAGATGATCAAGAAAGTCTTTGTCCCCTTCCTTCAGGGCCAGCAACCAGGTCAGCATCGAGAAAAAAAATACCGGCTTCTAAAATAGAGTTTGGAATTATCTATCTTATTAAACTTTATCAAACCCTACGACCGCCGCAGGAATACACTAAATAAATTTTTAATAAATTGTAATAATGCTTATGAATTAGCATCCAAGGCGCAAAAGACGTCCTTTTCAAATACAAATTACAATAAACTGTCTGCTCTATCAAAGAGTTCTGGCTGTATACAATGCAGTTTTGCTACCGGCGCTGTTATACGGAAGCCAAACGTGGGTAACACAGAAGAAGAATGTAAGAAAGATGAATGCTGTGGAGATGCGATCTCTTCGCAGAATATGCGGAGTTAGTCTAGCTGACCGAATCCGCAATGAAGAGATCCACAGAATGGCAGGTACTAGCGAAGATGTCACAGTGAGAATGAAGAAGAACGTGCTCAGGTAGTTTGGGTACGTCGAACGAATGAGTGATGAAAGAATGATAAAAAAGATTTATATATGAAAAGTGAGCGGTAGGAGACACAGGGGGAGGTCTCGAGTGACCTTCGAAAAAACAGTATCTATGATACTGGAGGAAGGTCACATAAAAAGCATGAGGACTCCCCGAAGGGCATGTATGAAGAAGTTGATGTCTGTGGCCGAAGCGAAAGAGGTATTCTGGGATCGTAGCGTATGGCGCTCCGTCGTCTCTGGCTATCCCGCTAGAGATACGGCGTGAAGATAAATAAATAAATAAATAATAAATATAAATATTTTAACTTATTCCAGATTTCTTTTGATGGTACAAGATCAATATGTCATCCATGCTGGCAAAGATTTGATCGCGCTGTGCACAGTCAAAATGCACAAGATCAAGTTGATCAAGGAATAGCAGTCGAAGGTCAAGGTTTACTAACTATTCCTGGATATTTACGAGCATCGAACACTGCACGACACTGCACATTTAAAAACTGCAGCAACATTGCAACACGAGGTGTGCCATCACATTAGTGTTGCCCAAATTCAGTCTTGGTCTTGCAGTCTTGGTCTTGTTCTTGCGTTTTTGCAAGACCAAGACCAAGAACAAGACCGCGTATTTTTAGCAAGACCGAGACCAAGACTGACCGTGCAAGATTTGAGCAAGAACAAGACATAGCCTGCAACAAGACATAGACTTTCTGTTTTAAGTTGCTTCCCCCACATTGTCAGGTCAAAAGTCTGAGCCTTATGCCTTGGGTCTAAAATTAAAGAAGTACAATAAATCCAGTTGCTCTTCTTGTAATGTTTAAGCATTTTGTCTCGAGCTGCTTGGAAAGCTAGAATGAGCCTTTCATCCACTTCAGATCGATTAGGTTTCTCATCTAACTGTTTTACCATAGATTCAATTTTATCTAGCAAGAGATTGAATGATACAATGACTAGCGGTATTGTAACATATTTGTCTCCACCAAGTTTTGTACTTAAAAGTTTAAAGTTTATTAGAAATTTATGTAATTTTTCGAGTACCTGCCATTCATTAGCTGTGATTTGAAAATCATTTAATTCGGTGACAGAACTGCACAATATGTCAATGCCCGCTCTCACTTTTAAACCAAATCCAATCATATCATGTGTGGAATTCCATCTCGTTGGACAGTCAAGAATGGCATTTAGATTTGATGGCACGCCAGCTGCTTCACAAGCAGACTGAAACTTCTTCTTCACTATCTCACTTCTTTTTATTTTACTGGAAATACTGCGTAACTTTGTTACAGATGTACGCGAGTCAGCAATATTTGGTGCAGATTCTTCATCTTCCTCATCCTCAGTTTCGTCTGCATAGTCTTCGTACTGCTGATCTTGCGCGTTAGTGTCAGACTCACAGTGTAATACTAAGGTCTTTAATAAATCTTGTACACCAAGGTTTAAAATGTGAGCAAAGCACCGGAAATGTTGATTGTCTGAATCAAAGTGTGGCGGCAGCTGTTTGCCCAGTTCATACATAAATTTGGTATTTGCAGTTGCGTTGTCGACCGTGATACCTTGTATTTTATCAATTATGCCATATTCCAATAAACATTCATGGAAAATCGTTGCAATATCTTCCCCAGTATGTCGACCGCGTGATGGTATAAAATCAAGAACTACAGATTGATACTTCCATTCGTTGTCTATATAATGAATAGTAACCCCGTAGTAACTCCTACCAGCAATTGACGTCCACCCATCAATGGTAAAAGACATTTTAGATGATAATTGTTGAAGTCGTTCCTTGAGATTCAATTGGAGCTCTTCAAATCGCTCTTTGACTTTCCTTCTAAGTGTAGACCTTTTAGGAAACACCATATTAGGTCAAATACGTCGAAAATACACTTGTGTAGCTTCGTCATCGAAAAATGAGAAGGGAAGATATATTTTCACCACCCAATCAACTTTTAGCCGTGTATGCGCCAGTATCCTCAGCTCAAATGAGCGAGCTCGAGGAGTTTTGGGAGGAGTGTCAGGGCTGTTCTAAGTAGTGTCAGAGATAATGAAAAGTTGATAGTATCTGGAGTAATGAATGGATGAGTTGGAACCACGCGAAGTGGTTACGAAAGCGTGTTAGGCAAATACGGTGATGGGACAATAAATGAGGCTGGAAAGCTTATTTTGGAATTTTGTAAGGAGAAAAATTTGTTTGTGGCAAACACAATGTTTGATCACAAACAAATTCACATGTACACATGGGAGCGAGCGGAAGAAAGAAGTATGATTGATTTATTCCTAGTGGAACAGCGTATTCGAAGTCAAGTTATGGACACGCGAGTGTTCAGGGGTTTAAAGCTGTGATCCTGGAAATGAAAGTGTTGAAGTATGGTGGCAGAATCTTAGGAATGGTCTGGTTAAAGTAGCGACAGAAGTATGTGGTAAAAGGTAAAGAGGTTTTAGTAAAAAGCGCATTGAATTGTGGGATGATCAAGTGAAAGACGCTGTAGAGTTTAAGAAGAAAGCGTGGCTGGATTATAAACCCTCGGGTGAGGATAAAAGTTTGAGAGAGATAAGAAAAAGAGAGTACAAGCTGCAAAAGTACAAAACGAAAGCACTTTAAAGATGAAGTGTGAAAATTCTGAGAGAACGGGATGAAAGGTTGACGAACAACTTCCGGGAAAACACGAAGCTTTTCTGGTGAGAAGTTAGTGGTTCCCGGGGTTGTTCGGTAACCTATAGAATGAAAGGGGTGCTTTCGAAGAGCGGTGAAATTTTAACTGAGCAAGCACACGTTTTGCAGCGGTGGGCGGAATGCTATAAGGAGATGTATGAACGTGAGGACGCCTCGGTCTTGACTACCAGCGTAATGCTGAGTACAGATGTAGCCGATGGTGAAGCAACGTTTCAAGTGAAACAACCAAATTCAGGACAACAAACTCACACGTCATTTACAACTACTGTAAAAGGAGTAAATAATTTAAACTTCGAAGCGGCCGAAGCTACGGACGCGCCTTTGGGAACCGTTTCAGCCCACTTTTACAGTGTCCAAACACCAACAATGGTTCTAGAATCACTTCAAATAGAGTAGCAACTCATCCGAATCCTAATTCTATTAATTCAATAAATAATTCCTCTTATCCAGTCCATAGAGGACAAGGAATTATTCCTAAAATCAGTAATGAGTACTTACACGCAAATCAAACAGTCCATCGGGGACAAATTCGTGATACCTGTATCCTGCACCTGTACCAAACTGATATCCAAGAAAGTCTTACATCAACTCCAACTCAAACAAATTCAAAACTTATTTCTAAATCTAAACCTAAATCTAAGTCTAAATCTATTAAATCAAATCCTAAATCTATCAATTTTACTAAATCTATTACATTCAATTCTACCTTTTCTAAATCTACTACATTAAATCCTATAATTACTAGGTCTGTTACTATTTCAGCACTAGACGTGCCTCCAGAAAATCTACTGCATTGCAAATTTCATATAGAAGGTAAACCAGTAACCTCACTGATCAATACAGGAGCCGCTATATCTGTCCTCAACAAAGAACATATAGGTAGTGCACCTCTGGATCAACCGAGAATAGTATCGATCGTAGTTATATCAGGAAACCACTCCCCTATTCAAAGCTTCGGCACAACCAAATATCTCTAGATGATTTTCCTAAATTCAATTTCCATATACCTAACCTCAAAATCAAAGCGGACAGTATTTTAGGCAATGACTTTATGAGCCAATTCAATGTCAATATTTTCGTACAATCAAAATCATGAGTATACGAGATCGCACTTACAAATTATTCCTTATTGAAGAGACACCGATCTGAAACTGTTATTACATGTTTTACTAAAAATATTCAAAACGGACCCGCCATAATCAACAAACAAACTATTAGCGATGATATCACTATTCCTAATGCATTAGTTACAGTAAAAGAGAACATATTTCTAATAACTTGTGTAAATTTCAGTAACGAAGATAAACTATTATCAATACCTAAAGTCCAAACAAGTGAGCTAACAACGTTTGAATCCACAAATAGCATTCCAATTAACTTAACAAATTCATTCACAACAAAAGAAATTCAAAATAAAATAGATAAACTTATCCGTAGAGACCGCCTCAATGAAGTAGAAAATAAATCTCTTAATAAGATAGTTATGCAGTTTACAGACATCTTTTATACATAAGAAGAACCTCTAACATTTACGAACCACACCAAACACACAATTCCTACTACAACAGATATGCCTATCAATACAAAGTATCGATTTCCCTACATTCATCAACAAGAAGTAAAATCGCAAGTACAAAAGATGCTAGATCAAAATATTATTCAACCTAGTACATCACCTTGGAGCAGTCCCATTTGGGTAGTTCCTAAAAAACAAGACGCATCAGGCAAACAGAAATGGCGCGTAGTAATCGACTACAGTAAACTTAACGATGTTACAATAGGAGACAGTTACCCTCTACCTAATATTACAGACATCCTAGATAAGTTAGGTCATTTAATTTATTTCACCACATTAGATCTTGCCTCGGGATTTCACCAAATCCAACTCGATCCCAAAGACATTCCAAACACAGCTTTTAATACACCATACGGGCAAAATGAGTTTCTTAGAATGCCATTTGGTCTGAAAAACGCACCCGCTACGTTTCAGCGTGCTATGTACAGTGTTTTACAAGGTCTACAAGGAGAACGTTGTTTTGTTTACTTAGACGACATAGTAGTATTCGTATCGAGCCTTCAGGAACATGAACAAAAACTAACTGAAGTCTTCAAACGACTAAGACAACATGGTCTAAAAATTCAACTCGATAAGTGCTAATTTATGAGAAAAGAAGTAGCTTACCTAGTTCATATTATTTCAAGTGAAGGTGTAAAACCAAATCCCGATAAAGTTAAAGCAGTTCAAGAATTTCCAATTCCTAAAAATTGTAGAGATATAAAATCATTTTTAGGCCTTCCAGGCTATCGAAAATTCATTCCAAACTTCAGTAAAATCACAAAATCTCTAACAGGGCTCCTGAAAAAGGACGTTCCATTCGTTTGGGAAAGTGCCTAACAACAAGTTCTTGACACTTGTCAGGATATCCTTACTAAAGAACTGATTTTACCAAAGAATTCGTTTTAACTACTCACGCTTCTCTTTACGCAATCGGAGCTATCCTGTCTCAAGATCCAATCGGCAAAGACTTGCTAATAGCATATGCTTCACGAACCTTAAATAGTGCAAAACAAAATTATTCGACCGTAAATTTTTTTCGACCATATCTATTTGGACAAAAATTCAAAATCGTTACAGATCATAACATCTTTAACATGGATTTTTTCCAATAAAGACCCCGGTAGTCGTCTAATTCGTTGGCACTTGAAACTAGAAGAATGCGATTACGAAATCATTTACAAAGTCGGCAAAGCTAATACTAATGCAGACGCACTTTCTTGTCCACCAATAATGAATTCTAATGTAATCAACCTGACGCAAGATGATTCTACCTCTATTGAATCCGACTACGTTCAATTAATTTATGAACATTATGTATCCCTAAAATCATCAGAGCATCTAAGTATCAATAATTCCCATTTAAAAATCTCTTCTGATCAACTACTGGATCATCGACATAAAGACATCTATATTCCAACCCTTTGCATTCATCATGATCAAGACAACTTATTCAACGAAGCCATATCATCGTGTTCACAAGTAGAATCTTACCTAGAAAAATCCAAGTTACTCTACAATGTAGATCTACTAGTCTCAGACATAAAACAAAACCTTTATTTTTGTTATACTAAACCTAACCACTGCGATCCTTAGGATAATGAAAGTTATTTTAAATCTCTCTTGTTTTGCCTTCAGAAACATAACATAACCACACTTTTCATCCCCGACCTTAAAAACGATCATACTTGTAAATTATTACCAAACAACATATCTAGCTGAAACCTATAATTGCGAAATTACCATTTGTGAAAATAGAGTATTTCTGGAAAGGTATGACAAATGACATCAAAAATCACATCAACTCTTGTCTTGTATGCCAACGTAATAAAATTCAGAGAAAAACTTTCCTAACTTCTATGGTTATAACATCTCAATCAACCGAACCTTTTGAACGAGTCTCAATTGATTTAGTCTCTTATTCCGAAGTTAGTGACAATAACAATAAATATGTTTTAACGTTACAGGACGATTTAACACGTTATGTTCAAGCTTATCCAATATCCAATTGCTCAGCTACGGTTAATGCTTCTTTATCAGGATAAAGAAGCATTAACCGTAGGGTTCAAACTTCGTCCATTATATTCGTTAAAACCATCCTCTGATTATTCTAAATGTGACTATCTAAAGGATCTAAATGAACGCCTTAAAGTTTCTCGAGATGCTGCTTTACAAAATCTTGAAAAAATTAAAGAGAAAGCCAAAGAACGTCGTGATAATCAAATTGAAAATTTTGTCGTATATTAAGTCGTTAGTAAAGTGATGTTGCGAGTTCCTAACCCTTATAACCTAGATTCTAATTGGGAAAGTCCTTATGAAGTGATACGTGTTGAATTTAATGAAATTTACCTAATTAAAAAGGCTGGCAAAAATCAACTAGTGCATGCTAATCGTTTACGACCATATATCGTAAATAATAATGAATAATTCTAGTACATAATTATAATTCGTTAAACTATTAATTTATCTTTAACTTTTATTAATATTAATTATTTTACAGGGCATGTCATTATACAACAGCCCAAAACACTACATCTTTACTCCAAATATTCCATGATTCTAATTATATTTACAATTTTATTATTTGCTCTCTAATAAAACTCGTAATAGTATTCATTATGTATAAACTTTACATTGTCATCAGAAATTATATTACAAATAAATTCATAAAGCAAGAGATGACTAGCACTAACTCATTTATCCTTCCTATTACAGGGCAACCAGAAGAACCCAAGCCATTATAGATATTTTCCTACCCCTTACCACAAATGCCGGTATATTTTATGATGAAGAGCAGAAAATGTTCATAACCGACGAATCGTGGAAATTAATAATCTATAGAGATTTAAAACCTCTTTTCCTATCACATGATTCTCTTTTACGTCTATCTATGTCTTATAACTTTCAAGCTATGTCTTCTCAATATAATAATCTTTCAAGCGTTCAATTAACAAAATCATTTGTAGATATTAACATTAATAAGATCGAAATGAGACTTTCAGAACTTAGTATGTATCTAGGCAAAAACTCACGTACTAAAAGAGAATTGTTAGACGGTTTAGGCTGTGTTCTTAAATGGCTACAATTAGCCATTTAAGAACAAAGCAATGACACACCAAACGCTAAAGACGACATGCGGTAAGACGAATGTATCAATCGGCTTGAGAAACAAGAATTAGATTTAACTAAGCTCATGCAAGAAAACATCAACAGCTTAAACAACTATCTAAATAAAACTGAAAAACTTATATTTGACATCAAAGTAAGCGAAGATATTTCGATGATCTCCATACAAATCTTAGAACTTGTAACGAGCACAGAAAATGAAATTAATGACTGTTTAACAAGTATTCTATTTGCTAAATCTAATATAGTCCCTTCGATTATCACACTAAAGAAATTATATGAAGAGCTTTTACTATCCAATAAAGTTAGACGCAACAAAAGTCTAGTAACTTCAGTGTCCATCGAAAATATCCACACACTATTAGATTCATCTTCTCTATCAGCTTATGTCTATTCTAATCGTCTGGTTTATTATATATTAGAATATCCATTAATTCAAAACGAGTTCTTTACCTTATATCATCTTTATTCGATACCTAACAAACATCCCAATTCCTCTTACCATTCCACAATCCTTCCTGAGCACATGTATCTTGCCACAAACCCTAGTGTACAACAGTATGTGTCTACGAGCTCGCTAGAAACTTGCAACGCCTTCGCGACAAGAAGTGTCTGCAAAAATCTCGTCGACTACAACAGCGAGTCACGCCCAATCTGCGACGTAGAAATCCTGCCCAGCAAAACTACGCAACTCCCAAATAATTGCACCGTGTCAACTTTTTCTGCCGAAATCCAAACGTTCCAACCCTTAAATAATAACAAATGGCTGTACATCGCCGACCACGAAATTTGTCGTGTCCCTCAGTGCAACAACGAAATCACTAATCAAAAACTTCAGGGTTCAGGAGTCATTTCACTACCTCCAGGATGTAAGCTACACACCGGACATAGCACCTTAGCAGCATATCACTCAGCCGAGGAGAACATCACACTGCCTACCATAGTTACCGACATCAGCACAGACGACTGTTTCGAGAAGACCAAAGAGGTAGAAACTCCGAATTTGATTCCGATCACCATCAACGAGACCCCCCTGGATTCACTAAAGAGCATCCAAAACCATTTAGACAGGTACTCGGAAAAATTTACAAAAATCAGACATACAGCATCACAATCTTTCCTTCAGAAAAACCAACCCACCTTTATGTGGTTCTACTTTGTTATGGGCATCCTTCTTCTTACATTTTTCCTAATTAAATTCTGCAGCAAATGTCCTAATGGATCCATACATCGTCATCGACGCACCGACAGAGGTTGCATTCAAATATTCAATAATTGTTTTGACAACTCTTCAAGACGACGTACAACACAAGTTGCCATCCCAATGCGAAACATAGCCCCAACTTCCTGCATCTCTCGCGATGAAGACGACGGCGACACTACATCAACAACTTCTCATTCTCAAAGATCAGGTGCAAACACCCAATCTTTATTCTAAGGGGGGAGGTGTTATATTTACCCTTTGTACTCTCTATTGTTTAGCTATGTATTCCTGTTATTTATGTGTTATCTTAATTACATTCATGTATACGCTTAGGCTAAGTAGTTGTTATTATATAGATAATTATAGCAACAGTAATCACTGTATTTACTCCCCATTTACTTATTATTGTTTACTAATATTGTTTACCGGTATTTACTAATTATGTTTAATTATCCCACGACCCATTCACTATATAATCTTAGATAATAAGAAACTCGGGACATTCTATATTCTGAATTCAACCAAATCATTGTATTTCTTTGTGTTTTAGTTATAATTACTATATTGTAGTTAAAATCGAATTATATTTTTTAAAAACAAATTTAAGTTGTTTAATACGTAACAGTTACACAGGACTGCAAAAAATACATTTTTTTTTGGTGCATCTCTGTTTGTACCTAAGATCGATCAAGTAGGTAATGTGCGATATATTGCCTGAAGTCATTTTCTCTCATCAGCTTTAGATTACCTACTACCCTCATTTAATTTTTTCTGCGGTCTTATTCGTAGATATACGTTATTACAATAGCATCGATAAAGTTGGTGCTACTATTTCATTATGGCTAGTACGTCCAGATGTTGTGTCAACGATCGTGATAGTTATGTTTGTGGTGAATACGTACTGAGCAATCAACGTAAATCAATTACGGACACTTTGAGTCGTTTTTGTATTTTGCTTACTTCGGTATCGAACTTCGACAGCAAGACAAAGTGTGGGTGCCTCATAGCGTATGTAAAGTATGTGTGAACATTTGCGACAGTGGGAAAAAGGGACACGCAAGTTTGGCGTACCTATGATATGGCGAGCACAAAAAAATCATGACGATCTATCAGCCTAATGAATGGCGTCTTTTTATTGACAGTAGCAAGCGATGTCTCAAAGCAGTTCTTCTACATAATGGAAATAAATATGCTCCCGTTCCTATTGCTCACTCAACATGTGTGAAGGAAGAAAATGAGCTAATTTTAATTCTTTTACAAAAATAAAATATTTTGAACATGACTGGGTGATCTGCGTCGACTTGAAGATGGTTAATTTTTTATTAGGCCAGCATTAGAAAACGCTGCCGAAGCAGTACGGGATATTTGCGACGTGGAGAGAGTTGTCATAGGCGAGTCCACAGCACAGAAATGGTTTGCTAAGTTAAAAAATGGCTACTTTGACGCCGATGACACGTCCCGCAGCGAAAGGCCTGCTGAATTCGATGAAGAACATCAAATCACTTATGAAGGAGAACAGCCGCCAAACCAGTAGTTAATTGACGGAAAAATGAACTGCGATCATAAAACGATTCTCATTTAACTTAATTTAATAGGAATCACCGAAAAATTTTGAGCCTGGGTGCCTCACAAGCTAAACGAAAAATACAAAGAAAGTCTACTTCAAATTGCTTCTCAGCATCTCGCCCGCCATCGAGCAACACGAGGTCATAAACAACGCTTTTTGTATTGTGTCGTTACTTGGAAATGGTGCCTATACATCAATATGAAGCAAAGAAAGGAGTGGGTGGCTTTTGGAGATACGCCAACCACGAGAGTCAAGCCGGACCTTCATCCAAAGATCTACGTTATGTGTTTGGTTGGACTGGGCGGGCATGGTACACTGGGAAATGCTCGAAAAGAATGTCCCGGTCTACAAAGAGCTCTACATTGCCCAGCTACACCACGTGAATGAGGCTATTCGATTGCAAAGACCTGGTCAACATGGTCAAACCATACTCCTTCACGATTACGCCATTCCCCATGTTGTACAGGTCGTCAAACTTCAAGAGCTCAAATGAGTAGGTCCTTCAACATTCACCATATTTTCCGGACCTTTCACCAACCAATCATCATTTTTTCCGCTCGCTTTCAAACCATATGAAGAGCGTTACCTTCGATCGATTCAATCCTTAAAAATTGACTTAAAAACTTCTTTGACACTAGACTAGGTTATTTTTTGCGGAACAGCTCTAGTAATTTGGTCGACAGGTGAGAGGTTGTAAACAGCAACGGCATATCAATATTCTCTGAATTTATAATTTTTTCTATTACTATTATGAGTATGTAGTGATGTTAGACCTTTAAGAAACAAAACGGTTGCTAAGGTACCATTACGATCATTAAGGTATTGACCTGCGCGACCGTTTTATGGCTAATATTGTACAATTATCGTAAACATACGCTCCAATCAAGATATTGTAGTTTCTCGTTGAAAATTTTTGCAAATGCCCTTGCCTTCCACATTCTATTCATAGCTCACAGAAACTTCTTATATTTGCAGTCCCTTTTATGATTTTGACCTATACCCCTTCTATTTTTTTATTCTTTTATATCACCGTGTAACATAACGGTAACAAAGTAATGAATTACTCACAAAATTTTAAACATACTTTTTATTCCGTTTTAAAGCATTGTTTTTTAACTGTAAGAGACACCATACTATGCATTTAATTTTATTTTCACTTACTAGATGGCTTTCAAAAGTTGTGTGAATCATTTGCCGATAATTTGTAAAAATTGTTAGCGAGTGAACACTCGTTACTCGTTTCAAAAAAAATAATTAATTATAAAAACTAAGTAATCTACGAATTTGCTCAGTTAAACTAGAAGATAAATCTATGATTTTAATTATGTATTGTTAGTTACACACTATATTTCGTAATTCTTGTTTTTTTTTTATTATATTGTTTGTGACATTTCTGTTTGTGACTTTATTGCCGACTTAGAACTCCCTTTCGAAGACGAAGCAGTTAAAGCGGTTGAAGGTTTGGATATGGCCGGTATTGTTGAGAATCTCAAGCACAATGTGAGTACTACCCAACATCTAACTACCGCAGATATTTCTCTTCAGCTAGGACATTCAGCACGTCGACAAAGCAAGATTTTCCAATAAAAAACCAGTCGTGAAAAAATTTACTGCAACTTGCCAGCGTCTTATGAAAAGTATCTCTGCGTTGATGAGCAAATTCGCTCTACAAAAGCAAGACACAATTTAAAAAGACATAACCCCAAAAAGCCAAGCAAATGGTGTTACAAAATCTATGTCCTAAGCGGTGTGAGTGGATCTGCCTATAACTCTGAAACATGAGCAGAAGGTAAGGTGGAGTCTAGTGAGCCCGATTTGGGGGCTGTATCAAATATTGTCGTCAGACTTTCTAGAGAAATACCGCTAAGCATCGGCTTCTCCACTCCGTCCTGCCAGTGTTTGGCCTGCCACAAGTTCGAACGTGTTCCGTGCGGAATTGTTTAACATACGCAATACATGTTATCGATTTATCTTCAATTATATAACCTAAAAGAGCTGAGGCTTCTAGCCGAACAAATAAACAACAGGGTTGATGCAGATGAATCACTGGAACCACCGTTTACCGAAACGGAACTCCGGGTCACACTTTCAACTTTTAACCCGAAAAAGGATCCTAGCGATGATGGCCTTACATCATCAATGAAAAACGTTACTAGCATGCAACGAGGAATTTATTTTGACGTGTGAAGAAGAAAAACTTAACTCGTCAGACGACATTGTTAGAATATATGAAGCCTTCGACATCAAAATAACTTGGGTTTACATTGTTTGTTTTATTCATAGTAATGTAAATTCTTTTAATTATCGAACATTTTATTAAACATTTTTGTACTAAATTATTGTTTTCTTTAGACTCTGGTCTTACATTTTATGTCTTTATATGCAAAATTGAACCCACACTTGGCGAATTCGACTTACACGGCTGTCGGTTTGTCCCACCCCTCATGAAAGTCCGGGGTATTACTGTATTTCAAGTTAAAGTTCCACATATAATTTAAAAAGTGTATCCACTAGGTAACGTTGACTCTTGAGTCAACATGCATACTAGACGCACACTATACAACAAACTGGAGTAATGAGGATTGAAGATTTATCTCCCCCATTATCAGATGTGAGATTATGGTTGGCCTTAACCGATAACAGCATATAGCCATGTTCGAACAACAGAATGCAAACATGCGAACACTGGTCGAAGCCTTGTAAGCACCGAAGCTAGTTTCCGAAGATTTACCCACATTCGGTCCCGAAAAAGAAGGCATTAAACTGAATTTGTGCTGCGCGACAGCCGGCTTGTGTTTTTCACAAAATTCATCGAGCGACACTCAGCTCGTCCTAGTAGGTATTCAATAAGATGAAGCTTCAACGTGGCAGTCTCAAAATGCTTGCGAAGGTATGACATGGGAGTGAAAAGAAGATACTTTTTACCACACATTTCATAGCGACGGAAATTTATATAAACCGTTTGATATCTCTTTGACAGAACAAAGTAACGGTACTCGCTCACACATAGCAGTTTGACCCACGACTTCAACGGATAAGGCTAACTAGAAACATGTCTTCTTGAATTAAAAGCATTCCCGCATTTGAAACACAAGTCTGGCACTACTAGTGATTTATCGAATGCACAAGACATCGAACTTCATTTTACTCATGATATTGGTGCTGAATGCTCGCGGTATACGCTTTAGTAATGTTATTGTTATGTTATGACCGGTATTGGTCAAACGCGAGTATTTATATATCTGAGTACCTTAAATTTAAATATCTCTAGTGATTTAGAAAGCCCTAAGAAACTTTAAATAATTTTTTTTTATTGTACATTTCTGGTATATCTACGACTAGAGTAAATACGGGCGATCTTGAAATTAGGTTGACTGATCCCAACCGTATCTACAGCGCATACTTGATTCCTGACTGTGTAAGGAAACTGTGAGACTCAAACATTATCCGACCCAGATGCTCATCTACATGTCCTATTTGTCAAGAAGCATGATGGCTCGGATTGCAATTGTATTGACTATCGAAAACTTAACAATAACACCGTCTCAGACCGTTACCCGCTCCCTTTGATACCAGATCAAATCTCTCTTCTTCAGAGGGCCAATTACTTCTCGCAGCTAAACTGCTCTTGCTGTTTTCATTTAATCCCTTTAATTATAGAGTAGAGAGTACTGCCTTTACAACGATTGAGGGTCAATATGAGTTCCTAAACTTCTGGGCTAAAGAATGCTCATCTCAGTCTGCCAGAGCAATTACGAACACGTTAAGTAATTTCGATCGTGAAATAAAAACGCATCGATGTTCCCGAATTCTCATCTAACTGGCTCAGAGCCGTCAACAGCACTATGTAGAGATCTCTAAAATTGTAAGAAATTCGAACAAGATTAATGACAAATGGCTAAAACTACTACTCCGATCGCCCCGATGGTCATTAGTTGTAGATTTCACCTTTCACCTCCGAGCTTAAGGAGCTATTTCACTTTTATATTTCCTGATTATTTAACCAACACTTTTAAAGCTCAGTCCCTTTTACAGATTTATTCATTTGTTTTGAAAAACATATTTTAAATGTTAATTTTATATATAGTAGTTTATTTTATCACTGACAATATTGTCTACTTTTTATTACTTATATATTACGATAGAAATAAAAGATTTTAAATAAAAAAAATAATATCTAAATACTGCTACTGCCGCAAATTAATTGTAACTACAATTTTTTACCAAATACATAACTTACGTGACTCAGGGAACAGGACACCACATTCAACACTCGATGAATATCTTAAGGAAAATAAATGCATATATAAAGTGAATGTTGAAATAATTTAATCACAATCACGATAGTTAAGGCTGGCTACAGCCATTGCAAGTGCGCCTTCCTTGGTTGTGTTGCCTCCGATGAAACCGGTGCTGTGACAGAAAATGCAGTTTGAAATTCCGGAAACCGTATCCAAATTCTCATCTCTGACTCCCCACCAGTCCTTGTGTAGAGGTTTCCTGTAATTATAACCTTAATATAATAAACATCAATATATTTTCTCAACTCAACACTAAACCTACCGACAATTCTTGTGTACCTGTTCCTACAGCACGCGGTCAAATTGACCGGTAATTAAAAGGTATTTTATTATATAACGCAGGTAATAATGAAAATAACTAAAAGTAAAGAGTGAAGAAAATATTATATGCATATTCTAAGAATTGTCATGTAGTTTGATAACGATATTATAACGTTTAAAAATGTGCAAGTTTAACAAAAGTTTAAGAACGCTCAATTTGATCGGTACTTGTTAGGTTTAGTGTTAATATTTTGTAAAATCTCCGAGAACAAGAATTAATAGAAATTATATTTTAACATTAAGAATACATTGTTAAAAGCCGTTTTATGAGGAACCTTCAATCATTGCAAAATTATTAGAAATTATTATTAACTTCCAATTAAAGAAATTCGACAACATACATGCTATTTATGATTCTCGACAGGTTCGCTTCGGTTCGCTTTCGCAACAGACAATTAATTGTATTAACTAGTTTTAAATAGAAAATAAAATGTTTTTTAATATTTAATCCATGTGTTCGGTTTCGGCATGAAATCTGCTAAAACTAAACCGAAACTGAAACTGCTTTCTGGAGTTTTCATTATTTCTATTATTTAAATAATAAGTACCTATAACTATTGTTATATCAGGTAACAAAATAAATAAAAATTATGTAAAAATATTTTTTTTTACAAATTTGTTGTTATGTTATATATCAATAACTATAACTATACAGTTATGTGGTTTGAAGATAAATTACCCAGAGTATTTCCCGAACGAACTTTGACGAAATTATAAATGTTAATAAAAAAAAACAATTGATTTTTAAGTAAAATGATTATGAAAATAAATGTTTAAAAGTAATCATTAAAGATAACATGGACTACACACAAAAATTAATTGTAAAAAAATTCACAGTAACTTTTATACACACTAATTAAAAAAAGAAAATTTTACAAATAAAAAAATAAATGTTTTTTATTAAACTCAGCAAGACCCAATAGATGTTTTTCGATCATAAATAAAAAAAACCCTACAAATTTTCAGGACAGAAAATTTTCCCTGTCCAACAGACGTCCATCCATCCATCCATCCATCCGAGAAAAGTGAAAACAATACAGAACAAACAAAATTCGTTCATGAAAATAAAGACTGATTAGAACAACGTTTTTTATCTTTCCTTATAACATGATCGTTAAAAGAAAGTTTGGGTTTTGGTCAGACACTAACCATGAGTGAATCGTCACTATAACAGAGCAAGCACATTAACTTTACATCACTTAACTTGAGATTAATTAAATTAATATATATTTTTTACCTTATAAAAAAGAATCGTAAACCAACTTAACCTTCATATAACAATGCAAATTGCAACAATTATCTAGTTCCCTTCAGTTTCATTTAATCAAGTTATGTTTATTGTCTTATACTATAATATAATAATAATTGGTTACCCAGAATCCCATTTTATATAATTATGAATTAATAAATAAAAGGAATTAACCTAATAAGTGACCCACCTTGTAATAAAACTGCTTGGAGTTACTGGAACCGCCTGCACTCTGTACGACTGTGGTTTATCTTCAAATAAAACATATTTAATTTCATGACCAATCCCCATATCTTCTTCCAGATCATACAGGTGTTGTTTCCATGGAAAACGATCATTGAATGACAATATTTGGCCAGATTCGTGTACTTCAAATCTCTCGTCTAAGGCAGATTTCACAAAGTTGCGTGCCGGTAACCACACACATATAAAATAATTCACTGTATATATAAACTCATTGCTTACTAATTCAATTGCCTTCTTAAATCCTTCATCCATATTTCTATTATGTGAGTTCCACTCTGGGTTTAGTCTATGGATTCGAGAACTCAAATGAGTTTGTATTTTGTATCTCGGTTCCTCGTTTGTCATCGGTACACCATTGTCTATTGCATCCATTTCCTCTACTAAATTTTCATACACTTTTTTATAAACTAGTCTAAGAGTTTCTGAAGTTAACGGCAAGCCTTTAGGAGCTAATTGTTGAATTATTTTTTCACCATAATATGTATAGACAAGACCGGCTGAGCTTAATCTGTAAAAAAACATTATATTAATGAATAGAGGTCTCATAATACAAATATAATAGCTCATTTTATAATTTAATGTATTTATTTAGTAGCTATAAAATTATTGTTTATTTCATAATGTATCTAAAACATTATTAAAGCAAATTTAGTAAGTAAAATACCAATAAATTATATACTTAAAAAAAACTTACTTGATTTTATATTTATCACCCAATTCAGGTCTCAAAGAACTCAAAGTCTCATTAAATTCTCTTTGATGGTGATCATATCTCTTTTTCGAATGGTCAAATTCTGCACCAACATCCACAACTATGTCACATTCCTTGAGCTTTTCCAAATCTCTTGTTCTGATGATCTCCGCATCCTTGTATTCGGGTAACAGTTGCAGCATATAGCAAGCAAAAACTTCATCACAATGAAACACACCATCATGTGTTCCGATCTGAAATTACCAAAATTATTAAAACTTTTAGATGCATTATAAACAGTGATCAGTCTTTCATTCAGTCATATAATTATTTCATATTTGTCTTATCTTTTTATATTGTATATAAGGAGACCTAGGCCACAGTTTATTAACACTACTACATAGTATTTCGTCAAAAACAGAGTTTATTACAAATATATAGAAATGGCTGTATTTAATTGGCTTATTAAACTTACAAATAACAATGCAATATAGAATAATTTAAATATTCAGTCACATAACCTAGTTGCTAGTCTAAAACAATGACAAAAAAAGCCACGTGCTTATTATACTATACATTACCAATAACACAGAGCAGAAATCAAAATGACCATGTTTTCACTAACCTTCATGGTTTCAAATAAATTGAACAACCGACAGTTGTTACTACTAAAGTTATTGGATTGCAATTTATAAAAATAGTTACACCTTCGAAATATACTCCTAAACATTACTTATTAACATTATTTATTATAAGGTTATATTACATACTAAAATACATGAGATAGGCTGATGGCTAAAATTTTTATGTTCAGGATATTCAATTACCGTCGATATACAAAATCTCGATATTTGTCATACGATATATCGAATTGAACAATGTTTTGACAAGTAATTTTTCTATCCGATATATCGATATAATTATGAAAACATCGAGTCGATTAAAAATGCTGACGGGATACCTGACTCGTACTAATAATAAATGCCACAGTAAATTTGAACATAAAAACAGACTCTTTAAACTGAAACTGACATGAGCGAATTGCAGTGAATATTAATACATATATAATAAACGATAGTTTGAGACTATATAACAAACTTTACACCAGGTATATCAGCAGAAAAAGTTCTCGCTTAATAATTCATAAATAATATATGTGTACTGTTTTGACTTTTGAAGTATTAGAGTATGTTGCTCTGGACTAATTAATTACACTTTCTAAAAAAATAAAATTTTTCTTTAGTGAAAAATATTCGGTATTGAAATAGGATCGATGTGTCCAAACAATATATCGAAAGATATCGATGTCAGGTTCCGATATTTTATTTTGATTATTTCGTATCGAATAAATATATCGATCTATTTTTAAGAGGATCCCTTTAGTACATTTATAAATATTTTAAAATGTAAATAAATCCAAAAAACGTAAATGACAGTACCGTTTTATACAGTAACCAGTATAACTAACCTTAAATCAACAGCTACGCACTAAATTAAGTTGTTCGTCACACCTTATGTCTGCAGACTCGGAACACAGGCTAAAACCTGAACCGAGTTTTATCCGAGTTGTCAGTGAGAAATTGTCATATCTGTTATAAATCATGATTGAAACCGACACAATAATATAATAATTATTGTAACAATTCTGGATTATCATTTGGTTTATTTTAATTAGACAGTATTTATGTTTAAAGTGCCATAACATTTTTCTGTAATTTTTTATTATTCATTTGATATGTCAATTTCTGTTTTTAAATTGTTTATTATTAAGCACCATCTATTGATACTTTTTTTCAATTCAAACTTATACAACGAATACTAGATGGCATTCATTGTATCATATAACGTGTATTTATAAGATTTTCAGCCGTATACTACTAAAAAATATTTAGTAGTTATTTTAAATAGTAATAATATTATACTTGAAAGTAACCACCAGCGGAGTACTGTCACAATAGTTCACAACCAAACAAACTACTAAATTGCTTATAAGGCTTATTTTAATATGGATAAATTTAAATGGCAGACCGAATAAGAGAACGACGTAATATTTTTATGGTTTTTAAATACACTACCCCTATCACCTCTACTAGTAATTTCTTATCTTAAAGAGCGCTCTACCTACGAGGGTGCGTTACAAGGGGATGAAATAATATCACATTATTTCTCAGATCTATGAATTTTCTTGTGAACACCTTAAAAAAAACGGTTCATCTTTCTTTATAATCTATAAAGTCCTACGCTAAAACTGCATCCTTTGCTTGTCGATAGGAAATATCTTTTCTTGAGGGTATTTTTTAAGATTTAGAAAGATATAAAAGTCGCTGGAAGCCAAGTCTGGGCTAAAGGAGGGGACGACGACGACGGCGATAATAATATCAAAATATCGAAGTCCACCTCTTCGACTTTTGTGAACAGGAGCTTTTTCGTGCAACCAAAGATGTCCTAAACACATTTGATTAAATTTCCTCGTATTTTTTCTTTGATAGCCTCTTTCAACTTCTCTAAAATGGATGCGTAATATTGTTCATTGGTTAAATCATCCTTCTCCTTATAATAAATTAACAAAATACCTTGTTTCAGTGGGGGTATGCCTTTTTTATGACACTGCATGAAATCTTGCTTAGACTCAGGTTTTTTCAGGTTTTCATGAGATGATTTTGGACCCTAAAAATGGTTGTTTGAGATACTCCAACTTTTTCTGCGGGTTGTTTTTTTGAAACGTGCATCTCCACAAAATATTTTTTTCTATTGTTTCGATAAGATTTGGAGTGGTGACCTCATCAGACCGTACAGGTCGGGAATCGTTTGCAATTGCTTCCCTGCCTTGTTTAAAAAGGTTGTGTCATATATACATGTTATTTTCTGGACGAGAGTCCTTGTAAAAGGATGACATCTCTTCTAATATGTTTGCGGAACTCAATTTTCTTTATACCTCACAATTTGTTCTTTATATTTAAAAAACTAATGGCCTCATTACTATTTATACGAATGGTTATTTACTGAACACGACTAAATGTTCCCTTCTATCCCGCTGACTTAGAACCACACACTCGTACTTTAGTTCTGTATCTAAGTTTCTTCTTCTAATGATTTGAAATTAAAAGCACCGATATATAGATATATAGATACCGGTAGATAGATGATATAGATGCTTATTATATGTTAAGTGTGACTCTAAAATTGTTTACGTTATTATATATGTAATTTATTTATATATCTGATTATATTTAAATATACTTATACATATGTATATAAAAGTATATACCGATTCTAATATAAGTGAGGAAACCAAGGATTCTTGTCTTATTATAATATATTGTAACCTTTGGTTAATTTATAATCGAATAGAATGACTATTGGCCTTTTAATCGACCAGTTCATGTCTCTTACTTAACTTGCTCCAACTCGAAGGTTAGGGGTTTGCCTTAATCATGAAAATTGTATGACAAACTTGACAATCACTAACTGATAAAAACTAAAGCACACCTCCGCCAGTGGCTTTTAATAATAGAAAAATCATCATATATAAGAGCAATACCGTGATTGTTGTCTTGAGGACAAGACCAAACTACTATAGGGTTAGGCCTCACTTTATTGAGCTGAGCGTAAGCGAAGCTCTTAACCGTTTGGGAGACCTTTTTTGTGTTTAGTTATCTCCAGAATGCGACGAGATAATTTAAGAAAGAAAGATACAAATTTTCTTATACATGTTTGAGCCGAACGTGGATGTTATAGCGAAAACAGATTGAAAAAATGTTTAGCCATTCAAAAGTTATCAAGAAAAGAAGAAATGAGAGGGGCTCAGCTCAACATCCGCCTCAACAACGCCACGCACAGTTGGCGGATCCTAGTAAATTTTAGAGTTTAGCTACTTCTTTCGGTCGAAGATTATTCTTGAGGGTTCTTATGATGGTCTAATAATGTGTCATGGATCAAATTATCCTTTAACATCTTTTTAATATTATGTTAAGTTTAAGAAATTATTGTTATATTTATATAACAATAATTTCTTAAACTTCCATCGCCTCTAGGTTAATTCAAATCGTATTTAAGGGGGAGATCGTTATTCCCTTTAAGTACATGTAATAATTTTTATATCTTAGTAACAAATAAATAATTTAATATAATAATATAATATAAGTAACTTTATATAAAACTATGTTGATAGATGCAAACTCTGAGGGTTTGATTCGATCAAGAGACGGATATAACTAGAAATGAGCCGTTCTTTCTGCCATCTTGTTTGTAGGTTATATGAATATTAGTATTAAATAAAACTAAATTGAATCTATTTTTCCTTTCAGATTTAGTGGCCTACAATGACAAGGATGTACACGTTAGATTAGATTAGATTGGATCACCTTGACAATACTGTAGTGACACGTATTGTTGAAAATTTGATATAGTTCATTGAATAAATATATATGAATGAATATATAGTACATTTAATTTAATACTCGCTACCTTAAATAACATTTAATATACAATATTAAATATCATCAATATTCGTTTTAAAAATCAAAGTATAACATTTTGATAAAAAAATATATTAAATAATTAATATTTAATTTAGTGCTCTAAGATAAGAAAATATTCCCATTTTATTAATATTGATTAGATAAAAAATTATGTTAAGAAAAATTACACTTATTCGATACGACAAAAAAAACAATAAGTTACCATTTTAGAGTTTATGAATATTAACCACTGGATTTTAATTGATTATGAGTTATTTTATATTAAGTATATATATATATATATATATATATATATATCTTACTGTATATTAAGCAACCTTGCTAGTCTACATCAGAGTTTAGATTTAAAAAACATATCAATATATATATAAAGGCAAAAATGTATACAAATATTACATCAAAAAGTTATTTTTATATATTATTTACATGACAAATCTTAATGGACCGATATTAACGGACCGATTTTTATGAATACAAAATATTTACCTTGTTATCATATTATGATAACAAGGTAAATATTTTTGTGGGGTAATTAATAATTTTCTTAGAAAAATACACTATGGAAGGACACAGATTTTGACAGTCTTATCTGAGTCACCGCAAGTCGCAAGCAACTAGTATGTCTTATATTCCAGGCAATATAGTTCTATTGAAGCAAAGTAAGTACACGGAACCCTAATCTTCCAAAGGGAGCGTGGAAGTACAAGTGTCTTTTAATTTATCATGTGTTAATATATTTTCAATTACATATGTTTCCGGCTCCACACGTAAAGTATTTTCTCAATTTAACTACTAAACCTAATGAAGAAATTATTACAATATTTTTCATTTTAGTATTTATATATATATATATATAATTTTGGGGGCTTATTAGTCGTTCCGATAACCTTGCAATTTACAATATGGTAACAAAATTAATGCGAATAAATGACCAAATTTCATCTCTCATTTCGGTAAAAGTATGAGCTATTCGCCGCCAGAGGGCGCGAGAACGCTGTCATAGTCTTGACTATCTATAGTGACTAGTATTGTTTAAGTAATCTGCTCTTTTTACATGACTTGTGAAATGAAGTAAGATTAATAAATTGTAAAAGACCCCCCCCCCCCACTCGATATCAAAATTAAAATTAATATTCTCAAATGATAATAATAAATAATTTTATCTAATCAATAAATAAAAACATAATTTATATTAGATTAGTTTAATTATTTATTAATAAAATTTTTTAGAACGTGTATTATCTTCGTTACTATTATAGAGGTTTAATTATGAACATTGTTTAAAAGTAAGTTTAATGATAAGAGGGTAATATAATTTAATAATTTACTTCATATTATATGTCTCTAAAAAGTAGATAAACATTATAATTATAGGAAAATACATATTTTGAATTATTAAACTACTATTTCAGGAAGTTAATGGAGCAAGCCGGCGCGAGCTTTTCGTGGTGTGGTGCGTGTCTGCGGCCAGCAGAGAGCAGTCAGCAGTCAGTACTCAGTACAGCGCGATACACCGCTGGCATCGGACGTGCGTCCGACCCCGACCGACCGCGCACGACATCGCGATAACCTGCTCTCGGTAAACGTGATACACCACCAAATATTATAAAATAAACACCCGGTCTATTTTGACTAAATTATTTAGACTTTATTTTCTCACATTAACCAAAGTTCCCGCGTTCACACTTTAGGACAATGCAGTTGCATAATAATCCAGCGAAGGCCGCGTGGAAAAGTGTTTAGTGAAAATTTCGCATGGTGTAGTTTCCACGCGGCGATTGACGCTCGATTTGGAACGATTTCAGTTTAACGACTCGTGCGGCCGCTTACGAAACGCTCCAGGCAAAAAGTTCGCCGAAAAAAGTTTTGAGTTTCGCCTGACGACAGTAATCTGATAATTGCAAATTTCTTTTCTCGCACCGACAGAAGGTGCGCCCGAGTCGCCCGAGTCGCGCTGCCCAGATTCTAATATTTCGATTTAATAACCTCTCCACTCGCAGCTAGGTGTATCATTAGCGTTTATAACAGTTCACGATACGTTTTTGTGGTTTGATTTATAATATTTTGTGGTGTAATAGTCGAGTGTGGATGTGTGTGTTTTTCAGATCTCAGGGAAATGTCAGTAGTATCCATTACCTTCCCTGTGTGATGTTTGATACCAGTGCGTTAGAGTTACACGGACCACAAGTGATACGATACAAGAAAGTGAGACTGTGACTGTGACACGCGGTTTAAAAAATAATACCTAGTTAGTAGGTATTTCGAAAGTGCATCGGACTCAACTGACCTCAGCGTTACAAGTGAGTACCTATTAACTAAACACGCGGAGACGAGTGCTCGGCAGTGTCGACCTGAGACACTAAACTACCCAAATTAAAAAAAACATTTCTTTTATATTTATTACACAGAAATTCCGTTATAAAATTATTAATAATATCAGATCTACGTTAAAATTGAATATGCTATCATTAATCACTATAATTTTTATTCATATTTACAATATCAAGGTTTTTGTGAACAAACCAGTTTCGTCGAATCTTATTCCTAATATTCAAATCTAAATAATAATTAATAGTAGAGTCTTTATAAAATGTAGAACACATTTAATAGTCAATATATAAAAATAACTACCTATATTGTCTGTTACTTTTACTTTTGTTAGCTCCACATCAAAGAGTAAATGTTTTGCGATCGCATCTAATAGTGATGTAAAATAAATAGCTAACCATGAAACCAGCTGATTGAACTGAAAATGAAAGTGAGGAAAACGCGATATCTATTTGTGAAAGTTACCTTAGGGGTTGCTTTTAATAAATTATCTTAGAATCCATTGTGATGATTCTTCAAAAAGCTAATAATAAAAACGAAAGTTATAAAGATGTTAAGAACAAGAAATAGATATTTTTTTTTATATTATTTAATAAGTTGGTTGAAAAGATCAACGTCTTTTTTATTATTCAAGTGAACTTGTTATAATAAATTATCTATAATGTGTTTTTGTATATTTTGAAACAATTGTCGCATTTACAAAACATACTAACAATGTGATTATTTTTGTCTATTTATACTTATTTTATTATATTCTTTAAAAATCTAAATAGAAGGTATAAAACACTATTGTTTTAAAGTAATAAAAATTTTAACAATTGAAAAAAATACTTCGAGTATGTACCATAAACCATAATTAAAAGAAATAAAGAAAAAAATGTCAAGTTTCAAGAACACGGTATTGAATGATCTGGACATCTTCAGATCAATCTCAATTTTGGTCTGGAACTTAAAAACTCTTCGTTAAGATATCTTTAAAAGGGTAAGGTTTTTCCGGCCCATACTAATTGGGGTCTCGTATTCGGTCCGGTAATGGAGGGAATTTCTTACTGATTACAAGATTTTTGATTGATTCACTTTCTTCGTATTGTATTGTTGAGCGAAGCGAACGAAGTGAGCGGAGCGTTTTACTGGAGACTTTTTTACATTCTTTGTCACGAATTGGCTCGAAAACTACTTGACGGAAAATTATGAAACTTTGCAATCAAAAAGCCACACATTAGGTGATGGTTTAAAAAAAATCGAAAAATGTACTCAAAAAAAAAAAATTTTTTTTTTCTATATCATGTCAAAAAACTGATATCCCATTGAAGTCAATGGGAAACGATGAGTCAATACACTGGGCTCGCTTCGCTCAATATGCAAACGGTTTGTTGGCGCCCCTAGTATTGTATTATTTTTGATTTAACATACTTTAAATAATAATACTTTTATTTGATAAGTGCCTTGTGAATTTTAATGCTGAACAGTAAAACGGCAATAAAAGATTTTATTACATCATTTTTTTTGGTTAAATAATAGAATTTGACTTTTGTTAATACAAATGTTTGTTCTGTACGAGATATTTGGTCTTGATTTACTGTTTACTACGTTCTAAGTATGTTAGTTTCTTTTATTGTTTTATCTTTGTTTATTTCTATCATATCAGGTATTATCGTAATGCACCTAAATAATTTGATGATAACAGATAGCCTAAACTACCTTCTTTATAATATAAATGTGTCAATAGAAATAAACTTAGCACAGACATTTTTACAGCACCCTTGCAGCTCTTTAAAATCAGCACTGATAAACGGTAACAGGAAAAAAGATTCATATTCTCTTTACTAGTACGTAATAAGTAAAAGCCTCTTAGATAGTAATTAAAATAAATGTATATAATACATATCTCTATTAAAACATACTTTAAAATAATATAAAAATAATAAAAAATTATTAGTTTTGGCTTCGTAGTAACTTATTTGTAACTAAGATTTAAGGACAGTTCTAAGAATTAATAAATCAATTAGTTTCAAGAATCGCTGACTAAACATAGTTAAATGAATTGCGTTATTTAAGGGGTCAACGACCGTGCGTCGATGTGTGCGGAACAGCCTACTGATAACACAATATTTGGCAAATCTTCAAGGTTTATATTAATTTGCATGTATTTTTATTGGATTGAATTTGATGAAAATTATCAATTATTTATTCTCTTCTATTTTAGAGTATCGATTTCCGTCTGTCGTCTTTTTATCCAGAAAATAAAATATAAAAAAAAAATTGTTTTTAATTTTTTTTTTGTAATTTGTAACTTTTATTACTGAAAGAAACTAAATTATCTTTCAATCCAATGGTATTTTATATATTATAAGATAAAAAAATAATTAATTAAATTGTAAATACCGTCAACCGATAGCCATTATTCTGGAGTGGAATATGTGTCATCCTTCCCCTCTGACCGGGATGCTGTAATAGTTCCTCTTCATATCGTCTCCCAAACTGCACGACACAATCTCAATTGCATCTCGCAGGTTATATAATAATGGCCTGTTTGTTTTAGTGGTTTATTCTAAGTCTTACGACTCGTGGATTCGATTCCCACTTTGTGTTAATAGATTCAGCCTGGATACGTTAAAATCCGGTCTTCTGCTTATACCCCCCCTCCCCCCATTTTACTTTTAAGTAATACTCATGTATCCAAAGTACGGGTTTTACTAATATTGATAGTATTTACTCTTTTATATTATTTACGCGCGTTACATAATGCAACAGACGGACATAAAACAATGACCTCGTCGATTTCGTTACAACTAAAAATAGCGGCGAGACAAATATTCTACTGACTGACGCACACTTTCAAATCATTAGTACACTTCCTCGTATGAAAAATAACTTATTGTAAACATTATTTTCTTTATTTCAATAGTTTATGAACTCTAATATAGCCCCTTGGTTTTGTGGCTAAAGTTATTCTGAAGTATATAAGCCATAGGTATTAGATTCTGAACGTAGTTTACGCAATATCTCACTCACAATCATATTATGATATGGAACATTGGATGTTAAAAGTAGTTATATGCCATCACTTTTACGCGAAAAAGACATAAAGTAGGCTTTGAAAATTATGTATAACTTTTAATAATGATTGGGATAGCCATATGAACCTCAACCAATGTGACAAAATGGAGATGGACGGAGTCACGAGACTAGTTATGGATAAACGAACAGAGGAAGGCCTAAAAAGTGATGGATGGTTTGCTCAAATTACGACACAAGGATGAAGGGATATGATGTTCCACTGACCCCACTTAGACTGACATGAAGACAGGAAAATGATGATTCAAATTGTTTGCATATTCCCACTCGTGGCATATCTGCTCACTGACGCTCTCAAAGAGTGGGAATCCCGAAATTTTGCAGTTAAGCTTATCGCCTACCGGTATATCTATCTAGCACTGATTTGATTATGATAACAATTGTGTACTGACAGATAACGGTAGATATTCTTATCAGTTGTCCCGCTCGTTATCCGTACTAAAAATCAAGCGGAAGTATGTACTGAAAACATGTAAAATCTCGGATTTTATATCAAATGTTTGTTTTGGGCGTACCTGCGACCCTGACGTCAGCCGTTCTGGAGGTGTCTGGAAATTAAAATAAAAAAATACGAAAGTACTAAATATTATCCAAATAGCTATACATATATTTTCTTGGTATAAATAACAAATAAATCTGCCTGTAGCCGGCCATTTGTAAGATCTGCAAACTAAGGTATTGATGTTTTTTAAATTATTAATATATTTATAAATGTACGATCTCTTATTTAAAGCAAAGTGACCTCGTCAGTTAGATCTATATACTTGATGGCCTTGAAAGATTGAATATTAATAAAATTTGAACCTTTCCATAGAAAGACAAATATGGGCATCTATAATGCGATATTAGGTCGATACATTACAGGTTCCGTTTAAACACATTAGAATAATGATTGTGTAAGAAGCGATACTCATTGATGAATTAATTACTTTGTAACAACCGACGGCCGGCGCGGGTCGGAAGTCAAACGTGTATTTTTATACTGTTTCAAACTAATGAGGTTTTAGTGTTTAATCAAAACAATTGATAACAAAAATTAGTAGTTTTAATATATTTTTTTCGTAATTAATTAGCAAAATAAATAATGTCTGACTTTATATGATTTGATTCATAACCAATTAGAGATAACCCTCCAAATCGATGGATTACTCTACGGATTGCTAGCAATTATTCTACAAACAAGTTTTCAGAGAATTAATGGCCTTTAAAAAATTATCTGTAAGATACAACGAGATAAGATTCCTACTTTCTTTTAATTTATAACTTATATAAATATATTCACATATCAATTTATTATATAATTTGAATATATCAGAATTGTTTTAAATATTTTAAATTGTAATCGGGTTGCACCTGTTCAGAGATTAGTAGTAATCTATAGACAAACACGATGGAATTAAACATTATATAGCAATGGTAGTAGTTAGAGTAGTAGTAGTAGTTCTTATTTCTAAATGGTGTCAGTATGTCCGAGTGCCGCAGTAGCACTAATTGGATATAATATTGATATATAATATTGAATGGTATGCCTTTAATAATGTAATATAAATAACATAAATACCTTTGATCAAATATTACAAAAATGCATAAGAAAAACACACAACCTGTTTAATATTTTCTATCTCGAACGAAGACAGACCAAAATAAAAATGAATTTAGATTAGAATAGTTTAAAAAACTACTTTTTGTATGAATAAATGAAGGATGATTTAAATCACAGATGAGATCGCTCAGTCGAGTCATATCATCGATGCATTTAAGAATCAAATGAAAGTCGATTAACCTCGTTAAGGGGTAGGGTGATCGAAATGTATGTCGAGTTGAAAAAATAGTTGTCTGCGCGTTCATTTACAACTACAACTATAGGTGTGAAGTATTAATAGCTTCCCGGGTTCAATGCGATACCTGACGCTAAAATGAATCGTGTAATTGTTTTCCACGCCTCGCCAAATTTGGAGCGGAAAACTGCGGTAAACTCTGCAGCATGGCGGCAGTTGGGATGTTTTTTGATCTTTCGTACACGCACTGACGAAACCGGAATCTTCACTTTTTCTGTTAATTCACTGACAGCTTTCCCAGATTGATAAGAATAACAGGTAAAGAAAATATCTAAAATATGCTAATGATAATTTAATACTGTTTATATTATATTGAATGCGTCAAAATTGAGGAAAGGTACTGGAATGAGCTGATAAAGGGTTTGTTGGAATAATTTAATGAATTAATGTTAATATTATGATTTGAAGTGTCGTGGAAGATACCCAATGAACGACTTATTGAATCAAGTTTATCAGCTGTTAAATTGATTTAAATCGTATAATACATTATAAAAAAGATAGTAGAAAATATTGAAATTATAAAAAAAGATAACTAAGCTATTTATTAATGAATTTATTCAACACAGTACAAAGTGAATTATCAAAAGGGAGCCGGTATGAGATTAGTTAAGTTAATTCACCTGATTTATGTCTCAATTTCCAGAGATGATACTGATTGCATCGCATAATTAAGGTCCAAAGCACTTAGTATTTCCGATTCGGTTGGCCGATAAGTTTTGGAAACCGCGATTATGCAGACATTTGGGAGGCGACTTATTGGAAAAAATGAATTAAAGGAACCATGTTACTATGATTATAATTATTAATTTTAATGTCCGGAACCCGTAAACTAAGGGAAAGATTATTTGATTGGTTGCTTAATATGATGAATCTGATATTAATAAACTTAACAGCGTCATGTTAACTTTGAAGGGCTTTCTTAGAAAATGGAATATGCTTAAATGGATCCCTTCCTTCTGTGCATTAGCTCTCATGAAAGCCCTAACCCTAAATGAGACAAGCTTTTGCAATAAGTTCTCTAATAGCGTAACGACCACTTACCTTCAGTTACTGCTTTTGCTCTTGCTGCATTTGCATTTACTGCATTTGCTCTTGCATTTGCCCATTGATTAATAAAAGAGTATTGCAAACCTGCCGATTTTTTTAATTAGATTCTCTTTGAATAATAATTGAATTATCTGACCGACTCTGACCTTTGCTCTGACAAGGATTTTGTATTGGAAACTTCAAAACAGAAAATTAATATGATTATATAAATTAAGTTAAGGTTTTTTAATTTTTGTAGGATTGAACGTTTACACATCTTTATGAGTATCTGAGAATTTGTGTACTTTTTTAATGATATTCTATATTTATAAGGAAGTTGAAATAATATTTTGTGATAAAATAAGTATTCACTAAGTATTTATTCTTTTGAGTATGAATGTAACGACGTGTGTTGAATTTTATTATCTATTTACTTCTCATAATGTTATGAAATTAAATGCAGTGTAATAAAAACTTTATACGGCCCATTGTATTAAATGTGAACACGCGATTAATAAAATATAATAACTATTAGCTCTTTACGAAATGTTGTAAAACTACGAGATAAAATAAAAATATTATAAATAAAATACGTTTCCGTCAACCCTGTACGAGGCATTGAACTGCGTTTTGGTAAGTGTTGACATTTCATATTTCTGTACGTAATAACGGCTCATTATAAAAGCCGGTGCTCCAGTTTAAATGTAGGTACAAATTGCTCTCGGGAAGTCGGATATCGTATTAGTAATTATTGGTTGAGGTCGAATATTTCGGTTTGTTTGAGGATTTCTTCAACAATATATATATAAATATCTGTTACCACAAAAAAACGCGCGATAATGTTTCCTCCATTTGCTCGCAGTCCGGAATATGACTTAATGTTAGGAATATTGTCCACCGTACTTACACGTTCATGTTCTTATAAATAGTTCCTCTTCACATGGCCTATAAAACCGTCTAGTGTGTTCGTGTGTGTGTGCGTGTGTGTGCGTGTGTGCGTAACTAAGCCTCTTACTAAAGCTTATATGGAGAGTTATTGTCTACGATACTTCTCTGTCGATTTCGCCATTTTATTTGCTTACACATTTGCTTATATAAATATATATATATATAAAATAATTCTATAATATATTATAGTTGATAATTGAACCAATATTATTATTAGTCAGTGCCTGTGTAAAGTATAATTATAGTACCTAATAGCCGATAACTATAGATCTAGATCATTCTGTATAACAGTTAGGTCTAGTTGATACCGCGTCGGTCGGTTATATATTTTTAACTAGTCTTAAATAGCGCGTCCCAGTGATACAAGTAATTAATGCGCCAATATATATTATTATATTATATTATTGACATTTGAATGACTAAGCATTGGGTTGTCATACTTTATATACAATTAATATTAATTTAAGATTTTGTAGTTATTTATATATATATATTCGTTTCGTTGATAACTTTCACAAATTCCTTGACCCTAAGTCCCTAACACATATGACAGGTTCATCAAAGACAGCATTGTTAATACGGACAAGACAATAAATGATTACAACTTGAAATTAGCAATACACAACCGAGACCAGAAGGTCATAACAAAACTAACCAATTGAATAGAATATTTATTTATGTATTTATTAAAGTAATTCTTGTACCTGAATACACAGGCAAAAATCTCAAAAAAAAAAAGAAATCAAAATAATAATTATAAAACAAATTAAAAATGGACTACAAGTCTATGGTAAAATAAAAAAAAAAAAAAAAAAAAAAAAAAAAAAAACATGACAACCAATACTCTTTAACAGGTCCATGATAGTATAATGGCCGGCTTGTATTATTATGACAGATATATTATAATAGCTGCTGTTAATGATGACAAAAATCATTATCTCCTTAAGGTCACGTGTTTGTCTGCGTGTTACCCAAAACCTTGACGGTTAACAGATATAGATGTCATTAAATTTTTTAATCAAACTATTAAATTTAGATTTAAATCCGATTAATGTTTTATTTTAACACTAAACCTACCAAGTACCGGTAAAATTGACCGTTCTTAAACTTTTGTAAAACTTACACATATTTAAACGTTATAATATCGTTATCAAACTACATGACAATTTTTCGAATATGCATATAATATTTTCTACACTCTTTACTTTTAGTTATTTCCATTATTACCCGCGTTATATAATAAAATAACTTTTAATTACCGGTCAATTTGACGGCTTGCGGAAGGAACAGGTATACAAGAATTGTCGGTAGGTTTAGTGTTAATAAAAAATATATATAATTTTGTCTCAATTACATAAAACAGCACGTGTACTTTTGCGGATTGTATTTAGGGCAGTGATAGTCCGCCCACTCGCTAAATATGTTATACTATATTATTTATCACTAATTTCTAATAATTAATCATATATTTATCCATAATTATCACGAGAGACATCCTTTAAAAGATAACAATGATTTGTTAATTATAAAATATCTAGAATTTTTAACATATATCTAAAACTAACTTTTATTGCTCAAAATAACGATCATATTGTCATAACAATGAAAAACAATTTATATTCTATTTTATCACGCTGTTGCTATACCAGCTGTTAACTCAAGCTGTTAACTGCATTCTCTCTGGTGTTAACTAATATGTAAAATTTCTTTCATGTCTCCCATATAGGAAGTATCTCTGTTCTGCTGTTGTCATGTATACCCCTTACGTGAAGGCAGCTGGAAGACTATTACTTGCCCGGTTCTTATTCTTAGATTGAATAATGAAGAAGACGAGAGATTTTTCTGGTAAAATATGGTAAATTAAAAAATATATTTAAAGAGAATCGGAGTAAACACATCCTCCCTTCCTTTCTCTGTCTTAGTCTCCAACCCTCCATTCCTTAAGGGAATTTGCTACTTTCTATATTTGCTGATGTCCAGCGATGCACCACTTACTACTTGCCATCAGGTGTATCGTCTGTTTGTTAACTATCCTGTACAGAAACAAATGTCTAAGTTATACAAAAATATTTGCAAACATTGCGCAATAGTAAATTTTTTTTTCTAGTCTTTTTTTTATGTCTTGACCAGAAAGTTATTATGTTAAAGACAAAATAATTATTATTTTTATCTTAATAGCAAGTTCGTTACTGTCTTGTCACAGGATTGTGCAACAAGTATTAATTGCTTGAACGATTAGGTAATTAAAAATATTATTTTAGGATTTAAAGGTTATAGGATTATAAATTATAGGGTTTTTTTATATCTAACAAGTGTTGTACACACTTACAGTACATACAGCTTTTTGACAATAGCTATCATATTTTTTCTGCATCTTTTGAAGGTATGTTTCTAGTACTATTTTTCCGTTTTAAGTTTTTTCGTTTCGTTTCGTTTTTCCGTTTTAACATTGAGATATAATTTAGTTTAAGGGCGTATAATATTATTTTCATTTTAAAAGTAACCTTTCAATTTATATTTCGTTAAAAATGACAAGAAAATAATAACAAGAGTATGAACATAATACTTAAGAATAATCGAAACGTCAAAATAATTTGATTTTAAAATAATGTAAAATATACGGGACTTGAATTCGTTCAGAACAGCGCCATTTGATTTAAAACGCTCGGTACAACGCCATCTAGCGTCCGATAATAGCAAACGGAGATCTTGTAAGTAGTTTATCGCTAAGATGCGCCGTATCTATATTAGACGTGCACTTCGGTGTATGTCATTATCCAATTGTTATGTAACCCGGCGACGACCTAAAATTGAATCTGGCTGAGACGCCAGCGAATCTTGTGGACCTACTGATAGCGGATTACGAAATTAGATTCAAAAATAAGAATAATACTACACTAGTAGAACTTTGTAAATAAACATATTAAAGTAAAGTAAAAGTAGAAAGAAAAAAATATTAAAATGATTCTGTATTATTTAGTTGTATTAGTTTTATCATAGCGACCTACATGTAACTTATCGTCAATTACATTTACCTCCTAATGATTGGTATTATTTGTAAAACCCGATACAAAGACTTATCGCTGTAAATAACACCATACCTAGTAACTCTGCGAAATCGGAAAGTGCGTTTGATTTTGCATTTAGTTCGTTTTCAAGGGTGTCCGGAATGTGGTCGGGTTGCATTGCACTTGATATTAAACGAGTCGATACTTCTAATATATTTGGTATGTAGGCTGTACAAAAATCTCTACAAACACTGCTAAAATTTTATATATATAAAGCTATAGACTTTAGGGATGTCTTTTATAATTTGAGAACAATATTTGACTAATGACATTAGGTATTCTTTGAACAGACTAAAACATTAATATGATAAGAAAATGAGAATTGGTTTTCCCTTATTCATAATTGAGACGAATTCTTTATAAACTATTTATTATAATTAACTAATTCAAGCAGTACGTGATGGAAGTAACGAAGATGAAATTGTATCATCCACAATTCTCGAAAAATAAATCATACACATACATTTCTCTTAATTGAACTTCAGTCGAAATAAAATGATTTTATTATAAAGTTTTTATTGAACGAAGCAAACGAAGTGAGCGGAGCGTTTTACTGGAGACTTTTTACATTCTTTGTCACGAATTGGCTCGAAAACTACTTGACGAAAAATTATGAAACTTTGCAATCAAAAAGACACACATTAGACGATGGTTTAAAAAAAAATTGAAAAATGTCCTTAATTTTTTTTTATATCGTTTAATAAAACTGATACCCCATTGAAGTCAATGGGAAACGATGAGTCATTACACTGGGCTCGCTTCGCTCAATATGCAAACGGCTCCCGAGATTTCGCGAGCGCAGCGAGTCGAAATTGAGGCTTTGTTGGCGCCCCTAGTATTTATATTATCGGTAAAATTATAATTAGTTGTATTGTCTTTAATGATGTTTATATCATAATCAATAGAATATTTATAACTAAGTTCCCATCGTTGAATTATGTACAAGGTACATGGAGTGCTCTCTCAACGGGTTTTTTATTTTATTTTGTGATAAATATTTCATGGGATCAAAGGAAATAGATTTATCACTGTTAACTGTCTTTTGTATTTTTTAAGCATAATAATATATAATCTATTCATTTTATATTTAACGTTATTTTAATCTCATTTGTAAGTAAATAGACCTTGACTACTTATAGCTACTTAAATTAATTAACAAATGTTGCAACTTGTTATACTTTCACGAAGTTATTTGGTGGCTAGTTATTAAGGCGGTGCACTAAACGCCAGTTTGACCACTATGAAAACACACGGGAGTCAACTGTTAGAGAAGACGTTGCGTCCTATCATTTATTTTATTGTTTATTTATCTTCAATCACACATATATATATATATATATATATTTCAATTCATTCACTCAGACATTCTCTTAAAAACTACCAAATTCAACATTTAAATTCAAATTCGGGAATAAATTTACTTGAATACAACAAAAACGTAGAACCTTCAGCGTGCTATCGACGCAACAACATCAACCTTTCGAAACAATGAGCTATCAAAGAGTTCGAGTTTCTTCAACACTTGAAAATATGTCAATACGCACGCTAGGTTCAAATAAAACAAATGATACTCATACTCGTATAATATTGTTTTAACCATATTAATTAAAGAATCCAAATGTTATAACTGAATTTCACTTAAGAACAAAAAATCCAGAGACGGCAAAGCCATTAAAGTTGTATTTGAATGACAGAAGGTAGTATCGGTTGAGTTGTACGCGTGTGTTTAAATCATTAGCGCTGACCGCTGCGAGTTTTGGAACGGTAAAACGACATGCGTTTCATTTAAAACATTTCAATTGTTTTTGACGGTTATTATTTAACTAGGTATTGCTAGCGGCTTCACTTGTGCTCGATCATTAGTTACCCTAACATCTGTTTGATCTAGACTTTATTTTTATCTTGGACTAAATTTATATTTGAATATCAAATTGTAACAGAACTGTGAACTATTTCGACAGAATAAATACTAGGATCCGCCAACCGTGCGCGGTGGGAGCTGAGCCCCTCTCCTTTCTTCTTTTCTTAATAACTTTTGAATGGCTAAACATTTTTTCTATCTGTTTTCGCTATAACATCCGCGATCGGCTCAAACATACATGAGAGAATTATAAGCTTATTATCTCGTCGCATTCTGGAGACAACTAAACACAAATAAAGGTCTCCCAAACGGTTAAGAGCTTCGCTTACGCTCCGCTCAATCACTAATAGAAGAGATTAATTAAATATACATATATATGTAAAGTACAGGAAATGTACAGTACAAGGAATGGTAAGAAAAAAAGAATTACCAACAATTTTTTCATATCAGATTTTAAAAAAAAGTTTTAAATAAAAATAAAAGTTACAAGATTGTTAAAAATGTTCGGTTGTCAAAATATCATAATTTATATAATTCCTTTTGATTTTAATTATCCGTGTATTCTTTATATAATTACATCAATATTATATTGAAATGTCATTAAAGTAGCCATCAGCGTATTAAGGTTTAATTATTATTAAAGAATAAAAATTGCCGTTTGCAAATTAAATTAATTTGTTGTATAAAAACTATATATAAGTCTGATTAAAAGATTGATTGTTGTAAATTTATAACAAAATAATGTCAGAGCACCTATCAAGTCTAACCATGAAGTGTTAGAATAGTTCTGTTATAAGAACCTAATAAAATAGAAATGCATTCCGTGTTGGATCTGCTTTACATGTACCAACACACATACGTCTTGCTATTATGACATCTTCATTGTGATATAGACTTTATTATGTGGGGTTAAAGTTTAAATCTAAATAAACTATTGAAAACATTATTTAGAATATAAATTGGACATCAAACATAGTTAAAATTATTTTGTCTTTTGTGATCAAAGATAATAAAATTCTCTATTAATTTTATTATTCTATTAATTGAGCTGAGCGTAAGCGGAGCTCTTAACCGTTTGGGAGACCTTTGTTTTGTGTTTAGTTGCCTCTAGAATGCAACGAGATAATTAGCTAAAAATTTTCTCATGTATGTTTGAGCCGAATGCGGATGTTATAGCGAAAACAGATTGAAAAAATATATAGCCATTCAAAAATCGAGAAAAGAAGAAAGGAGAGGGGCTCAGCTCAACACCCGCCGCGCACGGTTGGCGGATCCTGTAATTCTGTTTTTGATAAACATTTAAACAAAAATAATTGTCTTATTTGCAAATATGTATGTATCTTCATGATAGAAAAATTGTCTATTGTATAAATTAGAGCTGTAGTAATAGTTATATTTGTAAGGTTGAGATGTTCAGATTGATATTATAATAAGTATAACTAAAATGCTTTCTTTAAGGGACAATAGATGTTTTGTGATCGTTTTGAGAACATAAAATTTGGGTTAGAGTTGTACAGCGCGTTGTTTATGACACGAATATAAAAGGCGATTTGTTCAAGTTGTTTCGCCGGAGATATTTAGAGTTATTTCGAAAATGAGGAAATAAAACATTGAATTTACATGACGTGTGTCCAAAAACCATATTTACAATAAATTTAATATTGTTATATGTTATTTAAGTTGTAATATGCAAATGTCAACGCAGTTTTGCCGTCAAATCCAAACTATATTATTATATATATATATATATGTCTTGTCAAACTTTAAAAATAATTGCAATAAAATGGATATGCCGTTTATAATTTCCAAATATTTGATTTAGGTACTATTTAATTAATATATTAGTATCTAGTAGGCAGTGCAAAGTGCTGGTTTGATAGTGTGAATCAATAGCTCCTCTAGTTAACGGCTTCGCGGCTTCACACGTCAATCGTATCTGATTCTTGTTAACGCTCAGGAGCGTGTTCCCGTCACCGGCTCGTCCATAGATAACAAATCCGGACCACAGATTATAAACTAATAGACGCGGACCTACTTTCGCACTTAATCTGTGGGCGTTTAAGCATTGGAGCTATTTGTAACTGAATCGCGGATTAGATGAGCGTTAGTTTATAATTAATGTTTAACAAATTTTAACACCGATCTAACTTATTGTTTGGTATTTAATATTTTATAAATAAAATTATTAATGTCAGATATATTACAGTTTTAGAACGTCAATAATCAACCCCATGGCGTGACAGTTCAAAGTATTTCTCACTACTATTTATTTTAGTGTCGACTGGTGAATTCTTCTGACCACGTGACTCCATTGAAGATATTTAGTGATGTTTACAGCAACCGAAATAGTTCTCCGTGCCGCGGCCAATTGCCAACTGACTAACGGTTCACGTAACTCGCCCAGACAAGACTCCGAATCCAAAGAGCCGGTGTCAATATTTGACGAACTACAGCTCGTACAGCTAGCTATATATAATGATAAGGAATTTGAGGTCGAGTTCAAATTTATTTAACCTTGATAGTGGTGATTTTGGGGAAGTCCCGGTATCCAGTGATACTGTGAGATCCTTACTATAATGAACACTTCTTACTGTGTTAGTTCTCTATGTAAGCTTAGCACTCGTTCGTTTTGTAAGAATGATGGAATGCTGAACATGTGATGGGGAAAAGGTTAAGCCGTTCATAAGTGACCATCTAATCTCGGCATTGTCGCATGACTTAAACAAACTCCAAATAATAATTCAAATGATAACCGCGTGGATACAACAGAACTCGATTGTACGATTTTATCTTATTCATTATTAATTTTATCCGTTCCGTTTTGGTTCCATTATTCCGTAATCATTTAACCACAGCGTGTGCTGCTATCTAGAGTTACAAGAATTTAAACTAATTATTTAAAAAAAAACTGTTTAAAAATTTAAAAAATTGTTTTATATCATAAAAAAAATATATATATTTTTTTTTAATTCGCAATATTTAGGAATTCATAAAAATTACAACAGATAGTGCCTATTTGTGTCCACAAGTCACAAAACTAAACCCCCTGTATAAGGCATAACGCTAGTACCTATTATGTATTACAAAATGGCTTCTATCTGGCCCCTTGCTGTTTAATTCATTGGATTCCGAGATAAAAGTGATAATTTCTTTTAAATTAAGCATTGCATAATTCTTAACATACAGTAATTTTGCTGTAATGGAAATTATGTTAAAAATAAATTTTATTTTAATACGCTCTTTAATGTTAAACTCTTATACAATATTTATATGACAATGTTCGTTAACACTAAACCTACCAAGTAACGGTCAAATTGACCATTCATAAACTTTTGTAAAACTTACACATTTTCAAACGTTATACTATCGTTATCAAACTACATGACAATTCTTAGAATATGCATATAATATTTTCTACACTCTTTACTTTTAGTTATTTCCATTATTACCTGCGTTATATAATAAAATAACTTTTAATTACCGATCAATTTGACGGCGTGCGGTAGGAACAGGTATACAAGAATTGTCGGTAGGTTTAGTGTTAAATAAATCTATCATAGCAATAAATAACCCGTGTATGTTGTTCAAATAAGTACATAAGAATTCAATAAATCGTACAAGTCCCTTATCTTTAAATCTGTATTAAGAATTCAATTGACCCATATCAGTAATGTGTGAATATTAGTTTTAATTAATTATTGGTGGAGGTATCTCAAACATCTGAGGACCCGAAGCCGCTAAATTATTCCGAAATTCATTTGGGATTCAAATTTGTTTCTATTGAAGTTCTGAATTGAGATACCACAGTACACATAATACATATGATTATTTAAAAGAGTATTTATAGCCGATAAATGGTATTTAATGAAGCTGAGGCAAGAATTACTAAATATTTACCTAATTTAATAAGACAACATAATTAACGCTATTCCAATAATCTAAAAATTATAACTCCGGGACTAGAAGTCAAGATATATTAAATTTAATTAACACTAAACCTATCGACAATTCTTGTATACCTGTTCCTACCGCACGCCGTCAAATTGACCGGTAATTAAAAGTTATTTTATTATATAACGCAGGTAATAATGGAAATAACTAAAAGTAAATTGTGTAGAAAATATTATATGCATATTCTAAGAATTGTAATGTAGTTTGATAACGATATTATAACGTTTAAAAATGTGTAAGTTTTGCAAAAGTTTAACAACGGTCAATTTGACCGGTACTTTAGACCGGTAGGTTTAGTGTTAAGTAGCCATTCAGTATCGCTAATGATAATAAGTAATAGTGTTTATAAATGATAAATTCCTGTTGGTTTCCGCATCCCTTAACAAATATTAATAGTCCGAGGTGACGTAATGGTTATTCCTTGTTAGTTCAATTGTCGTCGCTTCAACGCGGCTACTTCAATCCATGTCAATTTGTTTGCTGCCAACTATTTGGGATGACAAAAATTCTAATGTGACATACATAATTCTAAGCCGTTTATACAATTGATTGTGAAAATATAAAATGTCGGCAATTTAATGATAAAATTCTTTAGAATCATCAGAACAATAAATATTTTTTTGGTAAACTTCTTAACCCAAGTTTGACTAAATCTCATTTTGTTGTTTGTTGTATGAATTGAACGATATTTATCATATATTTATAAATAGGATAAAGAAAGATCATATTTAGGGCAATTAAAAATAGAACTATTTAAATAATAGTTGTTATATTAAAAATATCAGTCCTTAAGGTATTTATTATGTTAGGCTAATTTTGCGTCCCCAAAGCTGATATCATCTTACTCACGGAAGGCAGTGACAATTTTGTAAATATAATTTATTATAAATATACAAACCAACATAATTACCAACTAAAGGAATAACCACATAAATTTCGAGATTTTTCTTTTTATCTTTTTTGTATTACTTAATATTGTAATGTAAACCATAAATTATATATAATCCTCAATAAAAACCACTCTTAAAACGACTAACCGGTAAGAAAAGGACAAATGATGAAACAGTCGCAAAATTAAATTACCTATAAATAGAGATTAGTGAAACACAATTAGAAACTCGATTTAGATTTAAAATTGATTTTAATCTAAAAATATTTGCATACGAAATTAAATAAAATTTATAACTATAATTGAGCTCGTAATCGAAACTCGTCTCCCAAAAGAAAATCGTTTAAGAGACCTTTTTTGTGTTTAGTTGTCTCCAGAATGCGACGAGATAATTAACTAACAATTTTCTCATGTATGTTTGAGCCGAACGCGGATGTTATAGCGAAAACAGATTGAAAAAATGTTTAGCCATTCAAAAGGAGAAAGGAGAGGGGCTCAGCTCAACACCCGCCGCGCACGGTTGGCGGATCCTAGTATATATATTATTAAAATTAATGGAATATGTATATCTTCTGAGGACTTCATAATATACTTTACAAGTAACGTTTTTGTAAACGATGTAACCGGTGAGGTAAACAGCTTTAGAAGTACAAATCTGGGTTAAGATTTATTAAACTTATAATAACAATGGAAAAATATTGTTTTAAAATATATTTATTCAATTATTCAATATTTTCGTCTATAATTTAGAGAAAAAAATTTACAACTAGAATAATTTCTTATTTCTACTCAGTTGAAGTTGAAGGTTCTTAGGAACCGTCCATTTTGATTTTTTGTGATTATAATCAGGAAAATCAAAAAGCAAGATTTTCTTATAAGATTGTGAGTAAGAATATTAATTTATTGAAGTTATTTCACTGTTGGATATATTCAGTGTAAATAAAAAGATTTTCAAAACTTTGTCTTAATAAAATATGAATTTCAAAAATCAAAGTGTCCAATGACACTATAAGAGCAATTGTGTGATAGAAGAAAACGCATAAAATTATTAAAAATAAAATTATTTGTGGAATTTTGGAACAAAACATTTTATTTTTAATAATTTATTTACTTTAAAAACTGTTTTAATTCAATATAAAATCATTTATTTTATAAATTATATTAAAATGAAATAGTTTCACACATTAGTGAAGTACTGAGTTGAAAATTGTAACTAAATATAATAATTGTTAATTTCGACAATTCTAATAATGTCAGGTTCAAATCACGATAATATTACAATTTGGGTTTATTAATCTTTATACGTCGGCGCCATATTGATAACGTGCAATTAAATAAATTTCATAAAACTTATAACACAGATAAATAAACAAACTTTACAAAATTTATTTCACATTAAATGTTGAAGTAATGTACGAAATTAATTCGTAAGTGCGAAATATTTAACAATTCTCTTTAAAATCACAGCGGGACGAGTGAGGCGGCCATTTTTTATTTGCATCGTTTAGAATTTGACATTTTTTATACCATATTTATTACACATTTGCACGAAGTATCGATAAATATAAATAAATTATTTATTAAGTTACATTATTTGTAATAATCGTTTGATTAAATCTCAATTAAGATACATTTGAACATCAAAACTTATTTTTAAACTCCAAGTCACGGCATAGACTAAAATCGGATAACCGTCAAAGTCGGGAAGTATAGATCAAAGCAGATCTAATTCCGTCTTTGTCGAAGCTGCCAAATGTTTGCTGAAAAAATCATCTTGAAATACCTCTTCCTAATTGCCGAGACTAATTCTCTTATCAACGTCACGAGGTCGTTGACTCCCGTTATCGCTGTTTGTTTTCCACGTTTTCCATTTTTTAATGTGTTTGCAATTGTTAGTTATCTCCTTAATGTGTTATGGCGGTTGTTTTAACGAAATATTTTGTTGATATTTTTTAATTTATACTACGAATTAGTAAGTATTGAGGATGCGGTGAAGCGCTTTTTGCTGATTTATTCTTTTATCCTTTTTACCAAGTATAATGCACACTTCAGTAGCACTTTGAACGTAAAGCAGGAAAGATGCTGTAAGTGCGATGTAGGACTTGGTTCTATAATGTCTCTCGTGTTTACATTTAATACTTCTAACATTTGTAATAAGACCCTTGTAAATGTTTATGGTTACTTGAAATGTTAAAAATTTATGCCATTCTCAGTCTGTTATCTGTTTCAATAGCTTTTACGTAAACATTTGACATATTTGCGCCTCAGAAAGATCTAAATGTTCAAAAGATTTTAATATTAGATCTAATTTTATTAATGATTTAAATCAAGACAACTTTATCGAAAAAAATTGCTTGTATTTTTTTATATAATCATAATTCCTGTTTCTAGCGATTTTAATATAAAAATAAAACCGACCGAATTAGATGGAATGCTAATGTTAATGCTATCTTATTTTATCTTAACAGACGTGATAGAGATAGATATATAATAGTTCGCGGTCAGGTTTATTAGCCTTTCCAATGCCAATCGTTTTTATATTACAGAATACTACAATTCAAACAAAATAATTTACTATGGCCTACTGTAAGTATCCAAATAAAACATAGTAGGTATGACTTGTGGTATAGTTAACATTTTAACTTTCTATTTGAGCCCCAGTGTGTGGCCGCCGCTATAAACAACTGTTATCAACGTCACCTTGACACTATAATTAAATAAATACTTGGATGCGATAAGTTTTATAATAATTGAATCTGTTTCACTGAACTCTGTTTATTAGTGATAAAAAATTGAATTCAAATTATCACTGCTGGATTAATTTTACTATAATTAATATAAGTTTCTAATATAATTTGTGGTTTTATTAGAGCAGTATCGATTGTGATCCTAAAATAATTTGCACACATCATGTAATTGATCATATTAAGTTATTATTACAGACATTTTTTTATTTAATTGTCAAACAAACCTGAGAAAATTGTTTTTTTTTTGGAATATTATAATAGCTACGAACTATTGATTATTTTCTTCAAACTAACTAACAGACTCCGTATTGGGTTGGTCAAAAAAGCTCTCGTAGGCCTGTTGGATGATGATGGCCGGATGTCTGGCTGCTCAACTAAGAACATTTAAAATGTAATGAACATTTGAAATGAAACGTAAAATAGATTTCAGACATAAAAAAAATAAAACTTTTCTCATCTGATGAATTCCAAACTTTTCCTTAAACAATATTTATGATATTCCAAAGGTTTTCTTATTTTATTAATTTATATTCGACGTTAAAAGATTGAGATTTAATTGGAAAAGAGTCTTTCTTTAAGCTGTGTTTTATTTAACTTAAACTGTGACCTCCTTTTACTTTTACAACGCCTTTTTATTTTAATCAAAAGAAAGCGTGAATTGGCATTAATTAGAAAATTACAAAGAGCAACGGAAGCTTGAGTCGGTGACCCATGGCAGATATTTAAGTCTATTAAATTTGGATTACACTGCGCAATCTGATCTGATCTGATCTCTCCTTTAGTACATGTATTTTCATAAATATCTCATTAGATACTTCACTTTGACTTTAAAAAATGTTTCTGAGAAAACAGCACGTTGTATATTTATAACATAAAGTTAATTGTGAAATCCAACAGCGACATTAGCGTCATGTAAACCCGCCTGAAGTATTTAATAACTGACCGGTGAGTTAGCATTACCTGTTAATTCCATCGGAACTCGTTCTTACGCTTTCTGACTTTATGTTATTTATATTCAATAACTATTTCTAGACTTGATATATGTTTAAGAAAATTATCATGGAAAGATAATTTTATATTAAACATGACTTACTAGAATAGATTTTCTAATAATAACTGTATACAATTATATATTTTCACTACAAATCCTCAAATTAATGTATAAAATCACAAAATTATAAATATAATTCTCGATAGCAAACATAAATAACCAGAAGGGTTAAGAATATTTAAAAACATAAACTATTCGTTACAATAACAAACATAACAATGAAGAAAAACACGAGCGTGTGTTTAATTTGGCTTTTGAGATTATTTCGATAATCCCAACCACAACAAGATGGCCGCTGTTTTAAACAAAATTAGATTTTACAGATCAACCTTTTATCTAATAAAAAAATATAAAAGCTAACCATCAATTTATTAATATGACTGTCTAAGAAGTGAATATCTAAAATTAATAAAATACTTTGGGTTGTAATATATTTTGTCTAGTGATTATTGTTGTTATTATTTATGTGCCAGCATCGAATTCATTACATCAGTTGTGTTTAATTCGTTAACGGTACAGTGCGAGTTAAATCACCGTAGTATTATGTAACCTGTCCAATAATAAGTCGCACTAGGAGTCCAAATCAGTGGCACGTCGTCATAAGTATCAATTACTTGTAAAGTAGTACACGTCGCTATTATTAACGTACAACTGTCGCTTGTTACAGATTGTGAGACGGCGCCCGCAGACCTCGAATCGTCTGTGGTTTGAAAACCGAGAGCCTCTGCGAACTGGTGCAATACTTCACGACCATGTATCCACAGTCGAGAGTGACGGCCACGTTAATAACACTATACACTTGAAAACGTACAAAACTGATGATGCTTATTGATCTATCGCGACGAACTGATCATTGAGACCCACGTTGGGCGCCATCGCAAGTGACAATCCGGGGTGAGGGCGTAGTGTAGTGTGGTGGCATGGACGGTCTGTGAGCAGTGACGGCGGCCGGGCGGCTGCAATGGGCGCGGCGCACCATGCGCACGCGCACGCGCCCCCTGCGGCTGCTGCTAGCTGCGTTGGCGCTGGCCTCGTGCGCCGCGGCCCCCGCGCCGGAGCCCCGCGCGCAGCGCTCCGCAAACCTCAGCCACATCACCGGCACCTCGCGTACAATACAGATGTTCCTAAAGAATCGCTATCTTCAGCTGATGCCGGATGGCACCGTCAACGGTACCACCGAAGGCAACAGCGTCTACAGTGAGTATGTCTACATAATACGAGTGGATACAGACCTTATAGAAGTTATTTGCATTCGTATAAACTTTGACAACTATGTATTTTATGATACATTGTGTGACTCTATTTATAATCTTGACGTTTTATTGCTTTTCCCCGTACGTCGGTTTGAGAAATGCGTGCGTTTAGAGAATTTTGTCAAATGATTTCATTCCTATGGAAACCACCGGCTCCGTAGAGTATGATATGAAATACGCTCATGAACTAACCGGTACCTAAGCGTATAAATACATCGATAATAATATACAGTAACGGGATATAACATGAGAAATTCTTAGCGAAATACATACAATACTGAAGAAGATTATATTTGAGAACTGCCAAAAGACGTTAAATTGGAAACGGAACTCAATATTTATTAGTTATAACTAATTTGTCGTTATTGAATTTTACATTTACAGTTAAATATACGAATATCATTAAACTTTTAATTTAATGATCCACTATTTGTTGAATATTCTAAGACATTACAACAGTTGCCATAAACGAAAAATAATTATCATAATTTATTCTTTCCTCCCAACATATGCAAATTCATTAATGACTATTCGTTTTATAGCTTGCGGTAACGTTAATGGCGACCAGACGGTCACCAGACTTCTATTATATAAGGATTATAAATTTATAATACCATTATAATAAAATACAAAACCCTACATTACTCAGGACAGTGTTACACACTTTAAAAACTTTTCTAAACTTTCCTATCTGTTATTAAATAGATTAAAAAAATAAATAAAAGGATACTATTAATATCCACAGATAATCTAAACCGTTAATCCTTAATATTCGTATCTACATCAATTTGGCATAAATCATAGACAATGATACAGATTAAAACAAAAGAAGAAGAGCTTGACGTCTAAATAGCTCTAATAATCGTACGGGTTGTTTTTTTATCTATATAATTGGTGGTTAGAGATGTCTTGTCAAGGCGTAATGACTCAATTGTGACTATGGCTGCGGGCGTGTACTCGGAGGTCCGATCGCTCGGATATCATTTTAGTTATAATCTTATTGAATGTGTAATAAAAAACTATTTTTTATTTAGAGATTAGAATTTTAATATTTCTCAGTATTATTTTAATACTAAATAGCTCTATGCATAATCAAATCAGGTTTATATAAAATATAAAGTGGCTTCTGATTTACCCATTTCTGTGGAGTATAAATTGCCATTAAAGAAAATAAATTCATTTTAATATAAATAATTTTTAAAAAAAATTCTTAGTATTACATAATTTGAGAAATCGCTCTTTCGCTAGTTCTTCTAATTCCTAAGTATAATATCATTAATTATATGTTGTTAACAATATTTAAGTATTTTTTCATCCGCAAAATATTAGAGTAACATATTATCTTCACTCAAACCAATTGCGGCTGAATATATAAATAAATATGTGTGTAAAATATTTTTGCGGACGACTCGACCGATTTACCTATTTTTTCTGTTCATAATTACTAGAAGAAGACATTTTTGTAGAAATCCCCCTAAAAGTTAGAAATTGTAATATTTGTTATATAGAAATCCAAGCAAAACCAGGATGGGTAGCTAGTTAAACATGATATATACAAAAGGTTAGACCAAACCTCTCCATTATATTAAAAACATCTAATCAGTAGGTTTAGTGTCTATGATAAATATATTTAAATAAAGGCAACAAAAAACTTAAAACTATAATTTGTTATGCAAAAACGACCGCCTCCTAAGATCAGTGTAAAATGTGTTTATTTACCGCCATAAAAACACTCGTTTCATTTGGGTCTGGACTAAATCGACACTATTTGCTTTGACGTTTAAATTAACCTTATTTATTTTAATGTTTTCAAATAGATAATTTAATCGAAATCTGATAGGGGATGTGTTGAATATTTAAATGGTAAATTAAGTTTATTATTAATAAATATATATTGGATGTAGTGTTGAGTTTGAAATATTAAGTTTCTTAATAAAATATCAATCTGTCTTTAGTAGTGTTGTTTTATTGAAGCGATTACTATATTATTAATTACAGTAGAAGGGTCTTTCTCCGTCGTGAAACATTTTTTATAACTACTCGATGTGGTTTAAGATCCATTAGCAAGTAATAACTATATTCAAAGTGTGTCAAAATTCCATTTAGTTTTCTCGGAAATAATTAAGATCACTCACAAACTAATTCATCCTAATATACAATTCAGATTATTTAGCGCTCCTGTGCCTCTTTCAATGACCTAATCGATGAATTATTTAACAAAATCTTTAGGTCTCCCAAATTATACCGGTTGATATAAATCTTAAGTCGTTTTGAGATTTTGTAAATGGGTTTATAATTTTATTATATTTTATTTGAATACTTAAATATTTAATTAATGTACGATTTAAATTTATATATTTTATTATTTTTGTGATGGATTTAAAATATTGTATATCTAAAATGTTAATAACAAAATGTTTATAAATGTATATCGAGACGTACAAGTTTATGAAGAAGTGAATAAATTCGTCAGTCTGGAGATGTGTATCTGATATCAGCGGTGGGAAGAACAATACCTGGTCTAGTATTTTCATTTTGTACATTTTTGGCTCGCATTGTTTTAGATGGAATCCTTTGTAAAGAATACTTTGTGATTCTTACTTGAATTTATTACTTGTATTTATTCAATGGCTGTTTATCTTTGAATAATATTTTTATATAGATTTATATTTGTCTAAAGTTTTCATATTCAATCTATTCTATTATAATCTCAACAGTTAATATATATTTTAATTTTTTATTATGATGACTGGGTCCCTTGTATATTTAGTGTTAACATAACACTCGCACACTGTAAATTATAGTACAATTTTAAATATCAGGTCATTCTCCCAGACCTATAATAAATGTTCCACGGGTATCCAACGGAAATATGATAATGATAGCGATTTTAAACTCTATTATAATAACAGTACGGACTAATATTGCTACAATATTTTTTCATAGCGGCTGCCAATTTTTTCCGCCTGTTATTGTTTCACGTGCAATTTTTTGTTTTATTTAAAGTGAGTCCGATCCTCACGTAATCATGTAGTCATGAATGGAATTCACACCAGTTTCCTTTATTTAAACGTGTTATGTAATAAGTTAAAACATACAACTAGTCAACTAATTGTTAATACTTCATTAACGTCTTCCACCTGCACGTTGTACACCAAAGATTATAAAAAGTTATATATACCACCAAAAAACACCCATATCCAGCAGAAATACGAGTCTTAAGTCTTTTGCCTTTATGGTATTGTTAAAAATACAGTTGTCACTCGTTCCATGTCGTGTCGTGTCGTGTCGTTGACATGTCGTGTCGTTGACGTATCGCTGTAACGGTCCGGAGAGACATATTATGTCGTCGTAACGAGCCTCCGCCGTCAGTATTGTTAATGTATCAAATAAACCTGTTATTTGAATTCACTTCAATATTGACATTCAATATTATAGTCTTGATCTCAATCTCTATGTATAACAAATTACATCAAAATCGTTTAAACAATTTTATTTATACTATTAATTATTATAATAACATTATTTTATATACTTATAACCAATTAATAGTTTCAAAACTACATTTTTTATTAATTTCTGATAAAAAGAGCGTAGGGAGCGTAGGCGCGCGATGCTTAAGAGAGTAAAATCCAATAGTTTTAGTATATTTAATTAATAACTTAATGTGTCAAATTTGTACATTTAATACACTGCACCCGATATATGGCGCCGTGGTTGAGTTATTAATAATAAATTGTTTCTGTGGTCTCGTGTCTATTTCAGTATTACTATTACAGTGAGTCTGAATCATTTATGATGAAATTGATGGACCCTTTGATCTTGGATGCTGTCACCTTGACGATCTAACTCTGATGTAATTATGGTAGGAACTAAAAATAAAATGAAATCTCGCAAGTGATGTAATGAAAACAATAAATTGTCGCCGCTCGCGTATGCAGGCTGCGCCGGCGCATCGGAGACCGAGAGATTGATAGCATCACAGTTTAATATAGCAATTTACACCTGTTAACACGCCTGCATCATCCTTACATAATTATTATGTCAAAATCCTGTTTTATGGTTCGTGGGAAAAATTAAATTGCCCCCGTGATTTATTTCTGACTTCAAACATCATGTTGGGCGTCATCGATTGTTGGCGTTCGTGCTATTAAATGTTGCGTAAATTATTATTAAAACTTTGTTACAATACTGCTTCAATATGTTTTAACATATTATTACCTTTCTATCTTTATTTATAACACAATTTTGTTATAATTGAGTGAAGACAGAAATGTCACGAGACGTCTGGCGCCCGTCTCTATCATATTTATCTTTTTGTACCATTTCTGTTAGAAAGCACGGACTAGCACACTATATATCAAGGAACCGTCTTAAGATGTATCTGTTGCGAACAACGAATATTAACTAGTGTTACTTTGTATTCTCTTCGTTTGGTTAAATTATTTTTAGATATCTGTATAAATGTGATGTTATATGGGTTTAAAGGCAAGCTCTAGGATGGTCCCGGGTCTAAAGTTATAGTCAGTGTTATCAAATAATGATCCGTGGTTTATTATACTCGTATATATAAGTTCAGACAGATCTCGCAGTTTTAAAACTGTTTAATATTGTTTGGCTGATGGATGTTTGTAATGTTCCCTCAAGTGAGTTTTGTTGGTTTAAAGGAAAGGAAACTAATTAATATGTTATTCCAAATCGACGTAACAGAACACTCGTAAGTGCACGTCCCGTCGTTTCGAAAGACATTATTTCGTTGAATTATTCGCAACTTGAAATCAGGCTTTGTAATTATCGATCGAGGCATTCCTCTTTAATGATTTAAAAACGCAAACATGACGTCACTGTTCCAAATAAAAAGTATTACCATATTAATTTATTTGACATTTCTTTTATAATAAATTATTATTTTTAATTGTGTTATCCCTATTGTGTGTTGTTGTCCCAGATAATTGATATTAGAATTAATTAACAAGTGAGTGGTATCTGACGGGTCGGGTCAGTGGTGCGTTTATAACACGATGTGACGTAAATGTTAACAAATTGAAAGTAAATGTGTTATTAACGCTGTGAAATGTATAAATTGATTTTGCTCCTTTAATTTTACTGAGCGAAGCGAACGAAGTGAGCGGAGCGTTTTACTGGAGACTTTTTTACATTCTTTGTCACGAATTGGCTCGAAAACTACTTGACGGAAAATTATGAAACTTTGCAATCAAAAAGACACATTTTTTTTTATATCATGTAAAAAATTGGAATCCTATTGAAGTCAATAGGCAACGATGAGTCAATACACTGGGCTCGCTTCGCTCAATATGCAAACGGCACCAAGATTTCGCGAGCGCAGCGAGTCGAAATTGAGGGTTTGTTGGCGCCCCTAGTACAAAATTAGGAAACTTGATTACCAGTGAAAACATATTTATCAAAGAAAATATCGGGCAAGACGAAATCGGTCCGTCAGATAGATTTTTTTTATTATTGACAATGTAATTGTCATTTATATCATTTTCTCCTTTATTAACATTTGCTTTAAAATCCTGTGTATGCATGTTGCTATTCTATGCCATCCTTATATTCCTGTAAGTGCTCAATGTTCGTGATTGTCTTTAATTGGTTAAACAATATTATTTTCTCTGCGTTGTGATCGAGTATCAGCTGTACGTCCGTTATTAATGGAATTGATATGATTGCTGTTATCTGATAGGTGATCTTTTATTTATTTGTCTCGACTCGACTCACGACTCGTGTTCGTCTGCGGTTTTAATTGATTCCGTGACACATTTGATTTCTTTGAACATGTCTGCTTTTTAACCTACTTTGTTCAATGTACCTCAAATAAAAGGAGAGTTTATTAAATACAATATTATTGGAATCAACACTCGCGGTCTGCTTACAAGTCAGTGCTATCGGATTTACAAAAGTGTATAAATTATTGTTTAATGTTCTAATAACACGTGTAGTGTCCGCAGTGCGGTCGTTGGGCTCAGATCCAAATTGCAATTGATCGTGTAATGTGTAACCGATAAACTCTTTAAAATATCAGATGCGGGTGACGTTAATGGTTGCATCTTAATACTTTGTACAGTGTTTGTTTAATTATTCATTCGTTTTTTATATTATTTGGTGTTTATAAATATTAATGTATAATATCGTATCGACTACGTAATTTGTGGTAGTTGTTAGTACAGGGATGGTGCTAATCATGTAAAATGATCGTCAGTTGTCGGGAGGTCAGTGGGACGTCCCAAAAATTGCATACCAAATTGCTTTATTTTCCTTCACCATTATTATTATTTAGTAATTACATTGCATTTGTTAATATATATGTGTTTTTTTTTATCAAAAACATTAATTCCAATATGAATATTAAATGATTTAGAATGGTGAGATTATAAAATGATATTAATATGATATTTCCATTAACTTAATATCGTTAATATTATAATATCAGTGACATCTAATTTAACCGGTCCGAGATAAGTTACAAAAGTTATTCGTGAGCTCCGTAAGTAGTCGCTGGGTCATGGGATTCTTTAGAAATGTGGAAAATATTATCTAAGACTCATTAAGTCATTTAATTCACAGTTAGAAGTGTAAAGTACTTGTATTTTTTATGTTAATCGAACTAAATTGGCTCGAGTTCTTGAGTTTATTCCCATGTTTGGGATAATTTAATGTATTAATTTTTCAACGCTAACTTTTTGAATGTTTGAATTGAAATGTGTATAAAGTTATTTAAGAAAATCACAATAATAAATGCGACGTCTCCCATCCTACAAGTTAAATTTGTATTGTTATGGCATTTTTTATGGTATTCTCTAGCTTGATATATTCTCGAGAGGTGTCATCGTAACGAACCCATAAATGTGTGGGTGGGTTAGGACGAGAGCACATTGTGGAGTAAATTATTATATTCTAATTGAATATTGTACATAATCTCACAATCAGCGGCATGTTATCTTTTTAACGCCGTAAAGTGTTTGAATTCTTGTATAACACTTGATACGTCTAAATTTTAATGATAATGATAATGATCAATGGATGGCCTTCGTGTATTTATGTGAGGGCGCGGTGTCACCATACACATTTAACTAAAAAATTACCAATATCGCGTTACAACCGTGAGAAACCAGTTAATAGACAAAATATTAAACTACCTCCAGATCAGATTGTTGTTGTTCATGAACATTTTATTGAAGTTTAGATTGTTAACGCTTTTATTACGTATTAAAAATACTAAGCTTTATCTAAAAATATAAAAGAAATCTTATACTATTCCTACTTAATTCAATTATAATTATTTTTATTTTTATTTTAAATATTAAATATCTGTTGTACACTTAGCTTTACAATATTGTTTCTTAATCAACATACGTATGGAAGCGGGATGCAAATGCGATTTTCACGCCGATGGTCCTGAAGTATGCGATTGTTTTTCTGTCATGTTATTTATTATTTTGAAAAACATTGAATTAACACTAAACCTACCAAGTACCGGTCAAATTGACCGTTCTTAAACTTTTGCAAAACTTACACATTTTTAAACGTATATAATATTTCCTTCACTCTTTATTTTTAATTATTTCCATTATTACCTGTGTTATATAATAAAATAACTTTTAATTACCGGTCAATTTGACCGCGTGCAGTAGGAACAGGTATACAAGAATTGTCGTTAGGTTTAGTGTTTTCCAAAAAGTTTTCCATTCATTTTGAAGCTTAATAGATGTTATTAAAGGATTATAAGACTCCATTTCCTATTTAACACACTGATCCCACACAGACAGACAGATATTAAATTGGGCGTCAATAAAAAACTAATTGATATCACCAAATGGGAGCCGCATGTTGACGTTTGACAATCGTTAAATGTGTTGCTATTTCCGTGTCTATATTTTTTATGTATGGTATATATTGATCGTTTGTATGTGTGTGTGTGTGTGTGTGTGTGTGTGTGTGTGTGTGTGTGTGTGTGTGTGTGTGTGTGTGTGTGTGTGTGTGTGTGTGTGTGTGTGTGTGTGTGTGTGTGTGTGTGTGTGTGTGTGTGTGTATGTGTGTGTATGTGTGTGTATGTGTGTGTGATCTTAAACTACACATGTAATATTTATTTATTAATAATAAGACCTCATTTTAAATTAAACGAACCTTCCCGTAACGTTTGAAAATGAATATTTCAGCCCATTACATGTTTGGTGACAAAAAGAAAATTAACATATTCTTTTCTCTACAGTTTTTAATGTTACACGAAAACTGAAACAGTTATTTAATTATTATTATTATTATTATAAAATTGGAGTAAAATAAAGTATTAGCATTCAATTCTCGTTATATACAACATTAAATGTGTTTAAATCGTTATATTTTATAATAATTAAATATATAATTGGTATACATTTCATATAAGTGCAAAATTATATCAATAATGATACAGCCATGATCTGAGACATCGGAGACTAAAAAATCATTAATCATTGTCAATCATTAATCATTATAAATACTTGACCTGGATATCTGACGTGTTATGTAGGAAATCATTAAAATATGTTAAATATGTTTTTACTGCAATTGCAGATTTATTTCTTACTTTTATTATCTACTTTAAGGTTTTTACCTTAGTCTATGTATTTCAAACAAAAAATAAAAGCAAAAGTCAATAAGTAATCTCATTATAAAGCCTCATTTTTAAAAGCAGGCTGCTTCATTGTTCCACTAAATTATACCAACACTAGCAGGTTACCCATGCTTTGCAACGGAGGGCGAAAGTGATCAAACATTTTATTTGAATTTCCACACCACCTATTAGGTATCAAACAGGCACGTTATATTTTTTGCAGTTTTTTAGCTGTAACTTTGGAACGGTTTAGACCTTTGCAAAATCCTTTCTTATTGCACCTATTCAATATGTCAGGAGTCTTGTGTCCAAATTTCAGCTTTCTAGGTATTACGGTTTGGGCTGTAGAGCGATGAATGAGTCAGTGAGTGAGTGTCTTTGTGTTTTATATATTAAGATAAGATAGTTCTCGAAATCAAACGAAGAACACGCTGGCTGACGCTCCTGTGAATATCTTATGTATAATTAATAATATTATTTTAAATTATTAGCATACGCACATCACGCGTCGCCTTGACATGAAGCTAAATCTAAACACTCTTTGTACAGTTACCGACTCGTTTAACATGAATTTCATTAAAACATTTGTTATGTTACAACCTATTTAAATATGTTATACAATCCCTTGTTTATATTTCAGTTTACTAAAATTACACGTATACTTCCCGTCGGCAACGTTACAAATATGCTACTCTAAAAATATTTTTTCATACCACAATCACGATATTTTATGGAGTCCAAATTATACTTAAAAATAAATACTAAAATCTTGTAAAACTAGGATCCGCCAACCGTGCGCGGCGAGTGTTGAGCTGAGCCCCTTTCTTTCCTCTTTCTTCTTTCTTTCTTCCTTTCCTCTTTTCTTTATAACTTTTGAATGGCTAAACATTTTCTCGATCTGTTTTTGCTATAACATCCGCGTTCGGCTCAAACAAACATGAGAAAATTTTTAGCTAATTACCTCGTCGCATTCTGGAGACAGCTAAACACAAAAAAGGTCTCCCAAACGGTTAAGAGCTTCACTTACGCTCAGCTCAATAAGTATTCTCTGGTTATGTATTTTATAAGTTGATTAAAATTTTAAACTACACGCGTAGCCTTAAAGTAAATGATATCTTAATAAGGTTCCGCGCAGTGATGAATGTTACAATACTATAAACAACGTCTCGCAATTTCAGAAACATTATGAGTCACATAACGAGATGATAAAAAAAATAATGATAGAAATCCCAACCGGTCCGGCGACGACGGCGACGGACCGGTCATTAGCTGTAGTTAACATTTTAAATGAATGGAAACTAAGTCAATTAGAGATAAATACATCGGTAATGTTTTTGATATTAATTATGTTTACATTTCTTCATTAGTTTTCTTGAAAATAGGGATCGTTTACACCAACTGTTCGTCCGTCTGGTGTTATAACGTTTTTATTGTCGTTTTTATATCTTAATCATTATGTTAATAGCTTCGTCTGATATATATAAATTAAAGATTTATCTTACTTTTTTATCTATTTATACACACGATGGTGCAGTTAATTCAGTTTATTATTTACAGTAATTTTATCAGATATAACATTAATCAAAATCCGTATCATAAATAGTCTATAAATCTAAAAGATTTACGAAAATGCCAATTAGCAATAAATAATCAATCAATCCAATAAAATAATAGATAAGAATTAAGAATTATTAACAGTCCAAGTAAAATATAACATCCGTCTTGATGACACGATAGCTCAGTGGGTAGACGGTCCGCGATATAGTATATGTTTCAGGATTTTTTATTTATTTGTACATTAATTGAACTTACATAGCTCGTTTCGTTTAATGAGTGAAAGAATGTCTAATTTCTTTTTCACTTCCTTCCTCATTAACGTATTGCTCCAAGTATTTGATTCAGACTCCACTTTCAATCAGGATCAGGAGGATCGCCTTGTTTTTCAACCAGAAATATATTAATAACAAGTCTTTTTATAAGAAAAATAAGATTTATCAAGGTTTAATATTTCCTAGACTCTACTCTGAGTATATTATATAACAACAACCGGACAACCCACTAATGTGTTTCAAACAATTTTTATAGCCACTTTTATCATCCAATTATATACTTGTAACTTTCAATACGGATTCCTATTTAAATATTTGTCTAATTAATATTGATTTATTGTATTACTTGTTTAATAACGTTTAAGATGCTGTATTTCGGCAGCTCTATTGATATTTATTGATCTTTTAAGTATTTCCGAATAAAACGATCTTATTTATAAATTGAAGCACGTGGTCGGTGTAAGATCTAGCAGAATTTGTGTTAATGATAACTGTTATCAGTCTACAATGTTATCAACGAGGTGGCAAATATAGCGACCTAACAGCTTGGGTGGTCTAGTTTATGCGATATTGTACTTTGTGTCGATTCGTTTAGGTTTAGAATAGATTAAATGATCAATTGCATTTTTTAAGGGTTACAATGTCTTGTTATTTTAAAGCTTTTGTTTTTTTAATAATAATATGTTACATTCATTATATTATTATTGAATTGATTTAAATAAAATGTATTACTTATAGTTTTGATTAGATCGTCACCATGTTCTTGGTGGTGGATAGTGTGAGTAGGCAGTGTAGTCAAAAATTGTTTATTACAAATATGCCTTTATTTCTTGTACTATTTGAGAGACTCTAGTTCCAAGCTTAAATCTATAAAAACCACTCGGTTACTTTTAAGTTATTCATTAATTTACTATTGTACGTTATTAATTTTTGAATCTCAGTCATAAGAATGAGAAGAATTTATACCAAAATAAAAGGTTCTGTATGAAATAAAAAATATATAGAATAATCAACCTTAAGACTACTATATCCTTGATGTATTTAAATATACATATAATATATATATATATATATATATATATATATATATATATATATTATATATAATATGTATATAATATAATGGATGTTATATACTTTACTGTATTTTATTAACAGATTATATAATCTGTATTTTTCAATCAAAGGCCTATTGTACAAATAAACTTTTACCAAACAGAGCAAACAGGTGATTACAAAAAGTTTTTAGCTGTTTAAATAATTTGTACTGTCAGTGAACGCCAAAAATGCCACCCAATATATACCGTAAAATTAATCTCTATTGCATCGTGATAAAAACGAATTCGCTTTCAGTAAGTTTGGAACTCGTAATTTAATTAACAACCGACCTTCTGCTAATTTCTTTCCATTCTGTAGAAGCACGTTGCTCCAAAAATGGTAACGTGAAATGGAGGCACATTTGACATATGGTGAGAAACTTTACATTGTCTATGGTATTTTTAATACTGGAATGGAACTGACACTATATTTCATTAAAACGTAGATTCCTTCATAATTATATTTTATTTTTGGCATGCAGCTTGAAATCAATCAACTCTGACACAGCCTAGTTTCTAAACATCCATCATGTTATCTCGTGATTATCTGAGTTCCCCTCAGGTAACTAACCTAAATAATTGATAGTTATATATTTTACTCGTAATTTTAACAAAATATTCAAATTATGTTAGTGTTATATAGAGAGTTAACCCTTCTTTGCATGATTTTTGGATTGAATTTCCTAAAAAAAAAAAATCTGAATCATAGGTACAAGACCTCATAAAAGACAGTGGCGTTTGTTTTTTTTTTTGACAACTACGTTTTATTTATGCTATGGTCGTATAAAATATTGTCAGCAACAACAAACTAACAGAAAACTGAGGTTTTGGGTAATTTTTTATGCTCAATTTTATGATGGAAATTTCCATCACTATGCAAAGAAGGGTTAAAGGTATTTTCTATAATACAATATCAAGACTTATCTTCTTGGAGCAGAGAAGCAATGAATCCAGTCATGAGATGTATTAGTATGTATAGTTACATGGAGCATTTGTATATAAGAACCCAGATTCAAGCAAATATCAGTTTTTTTGTTAAGAAAAATTATCATATTCCTACTATTGAAAATCAAACGACACCAAAACATTGCCAAGACATCTTTGAAAATTAAAGTTCTGAACAAATCATCCTTATTCCTCTCAATCCCGGTCCGTGATGCTGTAATCCTGCAAATATCAACTGTCAGTAACATGACATTAAGGATCACAATAATAAAACATCCAATAACAGATCATATATATGTAGGTAATATTGGTTTTTGTCCATAATACCAACATATTTTAAAATAATTCTATTAATATTAAATAATAAATTACAATACACGAACGAGAAAGTGTCTCTTTCTCGTTCACATCAAACCTACCTATTTAACTGTCTGACGGCTGTCTGTTCGTTAAACTACGCATTCGTCACGACTACCGGGTATCCATTGTCCGATTGGAAACGACTCCTACAAATGTCTGACAGATTAATAGTTGATACAAGTGTACAAAACTTAAATGTATCCATAATAAAATTGAATGTCCTTGTGTTTGTAAAACGAAACTCCTAAGATCAATTTTTTTTTTGAATTTTGTTGTTGAATCCAATCCCAAAGATGGCGCTGTGCTAATGAGTTATGGTGAACGTTACAGAACTGTGCTAACACCAAGTCTATTAATCCCGGTCCTCACTTCAATGAGACTTGTAAATGTATCTGTGTTAACAGGCAACCTTGATAAGCTTCTCGATTTTCCACATCTTAAATCAGTTTGAGTAATTAAAACATTCAGTTGTATTAAGTTGTATGCTAATCGTTTTATAGTTGTCGTTCCATGGAATGTATAACTTATTTTATTTGAACAAAGTATATTTCAAAATCGACCTTGACTATTCAGATTTATCATATTAAATAACATTCTTCTGCATATTACTTGAGCTCGCTCGGTTAGCGGTTTCTAATCTATCAGGTTTATTTAAATTAATTTATATAGATGATTAATATTATTTTCCGTTGATTCACGTTGATACTATTAAGAGTCGATCGAAAGCTGATTATAGATAAATAATAATTTAATTCGTATATTTTTATAGAAGAAACCATTTTAGTTTTGATAAACGGCGTGGCATCTTCAGAGGCGCCCACGCACCGCACGCTGCGATACCGATGAGTTGTTGACAGAAGCATTGTTTTATTGTACCATTATTGCTTCATTAGTGTGGTTGCTCCATGTTTGGTGGCGTGTAGTGAGATTTTATTAAGTGCTCAATTACAGCTTGTAATTGAGATGCGGTTACATATGGCGGTTGGTAACAAGACACCGGATAATAGGTTAATAATAAAGCATTCCGTGAAATAAATAATACAATAGAGGTATGGAGACAGGTGTTTTTGGGCGGAATTGTTTTCTATTTGCTTAAGTCATTTAGGTGTTTGTACATATGGATGTGACGTCACCGAATTTCAAGGTAACTGATTGTTTATTAAGTTTTATTTAAACCAACAATACAATTTGAATAGCGTGAAGTTTAAACACGGTACTTCCCATCCGTGTTTAGCCGTGCCTCGTTAACACTAAATCTACCAAGTACCGGTCAAATTCACCGTTCTTAAACTTTTGTAAAACTTACACATTTTTAAACGTTATAATATCGTTATCAAACTACATGACAATTCTTAGAATATGCATATAATATTTTCATCACTCTTTACTTTTAGTTATTTCCATTATTACCTGCGTTATATAACAAAATAACTTTTAATTACCGGTCAATTTGTGTGCGTGCGGTAGGAACAGGTATACAAGAATTGTCGGTAGGCTTAGTGTTAATAACAAATTAATGAGATAATAGTACTCAGTAAAGTAACATTGTTATGTTAGGATGTAATCCACAAACATGTTACTGTTAAGCGCGGAACAAACATTGTTACTGTGATTCTCAGAGATTACGAGATGAGAACTTAATAAGCGACTTACACTGCGCTGTTGCTTCCTGATGTGAAGTACAAAATGTCTTTACATACGCCTATGGTTAGTATCGGTGAGTTTCGTTGATAATATTATCGCTGATATTCTTATACTCAAAGGATTCCTGATTGAAAATTACATACGTTAAGGTTTGTTTGAAATACCTTATTATTTAATGACGCTACCTCTCATAAAATCTCTAACTTCATGGCCACACACGGTTTGTACACTGAACGAGTTACACGGTCTTGTTTAAACTTTAATAAACTTTACAAGCGTGATTCATTGAACAAAAAGTATTTAATCTAATCTACATACTTCTATGAAATGATGTTCCAAAAGGTGTTAGTTCATTATAATTTTGTTTGTTTTACTTTGGTTAGATTTTTGTTTAAGGCAGTCGTTTTTTTAACTCTACTTGTGTTATTATTTAGTTTCTTTAGTCTTTCAATACCCAGTAGTGAGTAAAGGAGTTTATACGAGGTAAGTTACACATACATATATTTTATATTAATATAATTCCATTCGCTGTGGTCGAAGTATTTTACGTGTCCTCTCAGATCTATATTTTTTGCTTCTCTCTTCCATAGAAATATTGTATTCCTTTTAGCATAAATCTTCGTGTAGTGCGTGTGTTTGTGGAATTGTATTTAAATATAAAATTTACTATTCCATCTTTTTGTAAGTCCGGTTAATGAAGGCTTTATGGCAAGGTCTCTTTCCGTTGTGATAAAAATTACATGACTAACATATATCTGTAATAATAAGTGATTTATTATATATTGAAGTATATAAAAAACTATATACATTTTTTTATTTAACACTAAACCTACCGACAATTCTTGTACACCTCTTCCTACCGCACGCGGTCAAATTGACCGGTAATCAAAAGTTATTTTATTATATAACGCAGGTAATAATGGAAATAACTAAAAGTAAAGAGTGAAGACAATATTATACGCATATTGTAAGAATTGTGATGTAGTTTGATGACGATATTATAAGGTTAAAGAATGTGTAAGTTTTACAAAAGTTTAAGAACGGTCAATTTGACCGGTACTTGGTAGGTTTAGTGTTAAATACGCATACACAAATTACTTTTATGTATTGTAAGTTAATTTTATTATTGTCCGTTGGTTAAGGTTCTGCTCTACCGCTGTCACCGCGAGTAAGACATCTCAATTTATTTTCAGTACAACTTCATTGTGAATAATGTTTAAGGTTTATTTTATTTTTATTTTTAACTATTGTAAAAATACCTTTAACAGATATTATAGTGATGTCTGTTAGTGTGTCATGTTTATGTCTTTGAATATATATAATTGATTGTATTATAGTCAATTTATCACTTAAATCTTCATTTAAATATTTTCATAACATAAGCTGTATACACAATAGATTATTTTAGAAATTATATTTCTTAATATTAACTTCTCAACAAACGGATATATAAAAATAAAGTTACCGTTTTAATTATAATACAACAGAAACAAAATGGCCAATTATAATTCAAATTATCTAACGGTTTGGTGATTATGTACTAATTACCGTAATTATGATTTTGTAATTCCACTTGTATATATACATGTCGAAACAAAGATCTCTTTTAACTTTTGTTCACCGTTAGTATAAATATAAGGCTATGAACACAAAGTTTTCAAACCGCGCCGGTGGTAAGCTTAAGGGACGCTGTAATTCGATGGATCATTATGACAATTTTAAAATTTCCCAATTTATGAATGTATTTAAAAAAATAATCGCCTAAACTAGACCCTTACATTTGAACTGGCTCTGCAGAAATTGCGATTTAATATGACGGGAAAAAATGCATTTTCATTATTTTCCACTGATGAGATATTTGTTCAGAGATAAAAGTATTTTTTATTGAATATTTTTCGAAATGACTGAAATGTGATTAAACAGATTAAAAGTGAAACTGCTTGCGTGTCGATAAGTCTCACAAGTTCACATCGCGACATGTTGTCGGAGCTTTTTATTTCATATTAATTCGATTTCATATATTATGTAGAGATTACAGATCTTCGTTGTTTTATAAATAATGTTTTTTAATTTACCTAAGATTTTTTATGATATCACAAGTTACACAAGTTGTTTGAAGTCCAGACCTGAAATATTTTTGTTTACTAGCGCTTTTCAATTTATCATAAATATTTTAAATGAAATATATTTCGCAATAAGGTATCCGGTGCATGTCTATTTGTTTTTCTAACGACGTCCTTCGAAGGTAAATATTTAGGTGTCAGTCGGCTGCGCGCGCGCATGTGACTGCAGTTCATTGAACGGTCGTCTAAATACACAATTCAATCGAGGTGAGTCGTTTAAAAACATTATACCAACAGATGTAGCAAAAATAATAGACAGGTTTAGATTTTTTCAAAAATACACATAAAATATGTTTTTTGTTAGCTTTTAAAAACAATTATTTTAACCTGTTTTCCTCACTTCATCTTATTTCTCTTCATCGATTCATTTCTTTTGAGAACAGATTTTAAGAATCACATCAAAAGAATGAATTATATTGGGTTCGTTATTAAATGATAATTGAGAATACACAAATCATTTACAAAGTAGAAACATAAAAACAAAAAAATCCAAAGAATAATTAATATCATATTAATTGAAGCCTCATAATTAGTTAAAAAATAACAAACCAAAGTACAAAGTAGGTTGTAAATATCTTTTTAATATCCTTACACAAATATATCAGGATAGTAATTGTTCGTTCCATTGATTTATGAGTACACTTTAATAGACACAGCACACGCACACGCACGCGATGTAAGTATTTAATTATCTGTGCACTTTATGAAATTAAACATGGCTGACAGAGGATTTTATGTCTTCTTAACGGAATGGTAGGGTGGGACAATTGACGATTCTTATTAGTTTTTATTTAAATTAAATAAAATTCGTAACTCTACAACACTTTTTTTGTAATATGAGAGGGTAATATTATCCCTTTTTGTTACTTTCCAGTCCGTAACAGAAATAGTGAAAATCATATTTTGAAAGTACAAACAAAGGTACGGATTAAAATACTTTCTTTTCTTAGTATAATGTTGTTAACATCCTTGCACATAAATGGTAACATGCTGGTACCTGTTTTGGGTTTTACATACATGGTGTTACAGTTATGTTAGTGTCTTCACTCCAATACTTTATTACTGCTATTATTATCTTCATGTACGTTTAACATCATCACTTCACGTCAAATTTCATTAATAATACGTTTCTTTACTCAGTTAAATTGTGTTATTTAAGATAAAAAAAAATAAAAATGAAAGTATTTGGTTAGATGTAACCAAGAATACTATAGTGGTTAAAAATGACCCAAAACAAAACTGACACACAGACGGAGATGCAACCTTTCGTTTATAAATAAAGAGTTTAATAAAAGATATTATTAACATTTTCAATAAAATTATAAGTAGGATAGATAAAGTTATTGAATAATTGTGATAACATTGTAATGAACACCTGGTTTGAGTTGCAGCTCCAGGAAGGCTAAGTGTTTATCGGACCTGTTAACACTCTATAAATACGGTTTTCTTAAATTAAACAGAGTCAATGACCGTGCATCTTGATAATTGAATCTTATGTAATGCTATTTCCTTATTAAATTTTATTTTATAATAATCATAACTCGTCGTATGCAGTACGAAAAAACATTTCATTAAACTGTTAATGAAATATTCGAATTCACTTATTTCGAAAATATAGACACGACAGTCAGTTTTTCTTTATATACATACATACATACATTCAGTTACTTCTATACATACACATAAATCTTTAAATTCATGTATGGGAAGACATTCATCGTTTAAAATCTTATCCGGGTTGGTTTCTGATACTTCTTTCAAACAATTTGAGTGAATAAATATGATTTCCTCTAATTTTATTTGAGTGTTTCTTATTAAGTGTGTAGCTCCGAAAGCTATCGGATCGTTGAAACCCTTAAATAATTAAATGTGTGGAGGAAGTCACAGTATTTTTAAGTGTTTTATGTTCCCATGGAAGCTATTTATCACTTATCGGTTTTTAGCAATAAAATAGTAATGGGAACCCTTGATAAATAGGCTCTGGATCGATTCTTATTCGGGAGTCGTAAAAACTTTATTATGCCTTTGTCAGTTAGGACGACTATAAAAGCACCGACCGCTGATAGCTTTGGGTATAAATTAAATTTTTTTATTAAAAAAATTACTTAAAAGTGTATAAATACATTTTTTTTACAAATACTTAATATATATTTTTTTGTTTCTGCTGTTTAATTATTGTTTAAAAATAAACAGAATAACTTAAAATATATTTTATCTTTTTAAGTATTCTTATCAAAGTTTATACTTTTCGTACAACTTGTGATGCGCAGACGCACACTTCAACGAATGGCGAAATTAAAGATTAGTAAGTAATAAACTTCATTGCTCTGACGAGCGGTGTTTATGAACTAAATAGCTAATAAAAATAATCTGTCGGTCCTTTCTGATTATCGACATTATTTTATGTAATATTAATTGATGTTTTACGATCTTGTTTAATTGCTGTGTAACGCTGACCCCCTCGATGATAAACTTATAATGTATTTGCGACTCCTTTCTATATTTAATTTATTATAAATATATATAAAATAATCATAAAAACTAAACTGATCTAGATGATGTGTGTCAGTGTATCATTTGGAGTGGGTACGAGGTGGGTTGTGTAATTTGGTAATTTCTGGATGCTGTCGGGGCACTCTTGATTTTTCTTATTGTCTGAACCGGTTGAGAGTTGTCTGCATGTGCGTAAATCAGACCGTAAGTTCGGAGAAGCTTTATTAATTGCCGCGATTTGTCAGAACATTCTGCTACTTACATGCCATGCTATATGCTTTGTAATAAATGATTCTCTTCTTTTATTATATTCAAATGATTAAACGATTTATTGCATAAACAATTTTAATAACAATTTAGGTTAATTTATACCTGAGCGTAAGCGAAGCTCTTAACCGTTTGGGAGACCTTTTTTTGTGTTGATTTGTCTTCAGAGTGCGACGAAATAATTAGCTAAAAATTTTCTTATGTATGTTTGAGCCGAACGCGGATGTCATAGCGAAAACAGATGGAAAAAATGTTTAGCCATTCAAAAGTTATCAAGAAAATAAAAAAAGAGGGGCTCAGCTCAATACCCGCCGCGCACGGTTGGCGGATCTTAGTAGTAATTGTCAATTAAATTTATTTATATATTTTGTTCTAATATTTCGAGTGTTATTAAATATTACATTTATTTTAGTCTTTTAAAAATATTAATCTCAACATTCAGAAGGCGGTCCGCAAATTGAATACAATTAATTTCAAAATTCAAATCAAAATAAATGAATTAATTTTAAGGTTCATTAAAAATAATAAAATATAACAGAGCACAGACCGGTGGAACGTTCACAAAAGGAGAAATCTTAAAATAACTATCACTGGTTCCGTATATATATTTTAATATAACCTTATTAAAATAATTTATTATTAATATATATAAACTAGCCGTAGGTCTCGCTTCGCTCGCCGTTATTTTTATTTTTTAATTTGGTGACCTTATTGACCTTACAGCGTCGCCAAAACATAACCCTGGCATCGTTAGACTATAAGCTTTCATTTGATACCCTGTTTATAAAAATCGGATAAGCGGTTTAGGAGTAGTGCAAGAAAGATAAAAAGTAATCGATTTTATATGGTAAGATATGTTGTCTCTTAGTCAAGTAGATCTTTACCTTCATTGATTGTCACCAAAATTTGTTTTATGAAGACGATAGTTCATTGTTACGATCCAACAGATGGCGCTGTATTAAAGTTAAACATTTTGATATTATTTATTTTCGTCCTAAAACGCATATTAAGATATACTACATTTTTGTCTAATGTAAAAGAACAAGATCTATATGATTTTCTTACTTCATATTTAATTTTTGTTCCATTTCAAAAACTAAAATACTAATATCAATGTAGTCAAAAACTTCATCTACCACATATATTTATATATCATAAGTATTACATTTTATTTTTGCGGTTCAGTTATGTTTTAAGGGAACCCTAAATAAATTCCCGAAGCTTCCGTTATCAGTAAGCCCTCACGTCTCGCTGAACAAACATCTCGTAACCGAGAGAGGCGTTTAACTCCATATTACAGAATGTACACATTACTAAAGAAAACAAAACACTTTCACTTACACATTTTAATATTTACACTAATACCATACCACAATTACCATAGCCCAGTGCAGTCCAGTGCAGTCCTCAAGGAATTTCCTCCTATTCTTCACTCTAGAACTTTGTACCGGGGCGTTTTAACTATTATTCACAACAATACATTTGATTACTCCTTCCTCAAAAACAGTTAATTATTTTAATACCTCTGATAAAATAATAATTAATTGTTATTATGTTAAACATTTGTTAATTCTTGAACTCTTTTACACAAAGTTGTAAATTGTTAACTGCCTTTATATAATAAACACACATATATATATATATATATATATGTATACATTTGCAGTAACTTTGTCTTGTAGTAAAATATATATTTAACTTACACACATAAAAATGTTTGTCCGTTGTTACAAGACTAGATAACCTACTTGGTGTATCTCTTACAAATCTTTTCATTAACCCAACAAATAAACAAAGTTAAGTAAACCAAAGTTAATTATAATAAAATAACCTAAGTAGCGACAGGGACCCGTTTAATAAATCAAAAACGAAATGTTTTACAAATCGATTTTAAATTACGACTCGCGGCGATATCGATACGCATAATAAATGTTAATTTACATAATAAAAACGATTAGAATCGATATTTGTACAATGTTATAATATATAATTTTGGAGGGGATTTTAAAAATTACTTTATAACAAATACATAAACCCGGTATAATAAATGAAATACATTTTCTGATAGTGTATAAAACAAGGTAGTGAATTCAGAAATTGCGGTGCAGCACTTACGAGTAAGTTAAACTTTTAGGACCTCACTGTTTAAGCTACCAGTTTACGATTAAACCCACGTAAGTAAATCTTTTATTCAAAGAACTACATAACAGGAGATCCTTAATACCATATTTGGTCATAAATAGCGCGTCAGATTGAACAGTTTGATATAATTATAAAAACGCCCACGGGTTTGCGTGTGGTCACCAAGTCATATGTATCATGGTTTACGTACTTACAATATTTATAGCTGTTCAAATGGGACATAGGTTGGATGTATTAATTATTACTTTAAGTTTGTATTGTGTAATATACTAATGCCTGGAGGTTCTGTAAGTCCGTGTAGAGTCTACCATACTATATTTATATTATATAGAAACAAAGTCAAAATATCGAACTATTTTTGTATGGAAATATAAGTTTGTTTTTACTCTTTAATAAGTTTAGACACAGGGATACAGAAATGGACATAGGGTACTTAACATTAATATCGTAATACGTACATTTCATGGGAAAAACTAAATTTAAATTCTCACATAACACTATTCTTTATCGTTACTTTGGGGACGAAGCCACTGAAAAAGTTAGTTATATTTATAAAGGAATAACTTGGATATAAAAATGTTACCAATTCAATATGAAGTTAAGTTACATTCACAAATAAATCTCGATCGGTATTTCGAATCAATAGGCGGTCTGTCACCCGCTCGTCTTATTTATTATTAAATGTATTGTTATATAATACTAAGCGCTAATTTATCGTTATATTCCGTTGTGTTAAGCGTATATGAAAACCATTTTTCGTTTGCAAATGATCGAAGATGTGATGGTAATTGTTTCGATTCCATTTTTCCAAATGTCATTTTTATATCTTATTACATATACAATTACGCATACATTTATTTTAAATCCGAATATAAAATATAATTCTTTGTTTGTTTATTAATCTGGGTGCGTAGGTAAGGTTCTATTAAGGACAATATTCAATAGATAAGTAATCGATTAGCCAGTTACGACAGCCGGGTGCATACCTTGCATTTTTCGGCCCCAACCAACACTGGATACCGTATCAAGTATAACGGTTCACAAAAATTACCCGTTAATCTTTTTTACTATAATATAATTTAAATTAATCAGATGTACCTTTATTTACTGCCTGAAGTAGCATTAGTTCTGTATTTATTGTTTGTGAAAGTTAAACTTTCCCAGTCAGTACTCTACTGTGTAGTGGCTGAGTCCAGGAATCATTGAGCTGCAGCTCGTATACGGGCTAGCTCGACCGGGGTGTACTTTCTCATTCTTCTTCTTTTCTTATTTGTTTTATTTTGACTTAACTATTATTATTATTATTATTATTACTAATTAATAACTACAGTATCAGGGATAGCCACGGGATCAAAAGGAATCTACTTTTTAAACAAACTCTAAATCCATTGTCATAATATAATATGAATATTACATTACATTTATAAATTGTTGATAATAAAATTAGTTAATATTGAATAAGACATTACATTACAACACAATAACGTCTAAACAATCAGAGGTAATGATCTAACGAGCCGAGATAATAACATGTTCTCAACAATATTCCGAATAACTAATTTTTGGAACTTAATCGCCAATAAAATTACACACGGCCGCCATCTCGTCCCAGTGATGTGTTCATCTCAGCGTCGAGTAATCACAGGCCTCCTTATCGGTACTTATCACGTCTTGCGGCGAAACTTGGAGCTTTTATTGTTGATTTGCCTTTTATAAGTATTGGTTTTCATAATTCACTTTGGATTCATCGCGTGTCGGGTACTTTATACATTATTACACTTTATATATCATGCATGTATATTCATGCTTAAAACTACATGAAAACTTAACATTAGTTTTTGTTAAAACGCAGCGAGATGATTTATTTATATTAGTAGTCGAAGACCGAATGCTTGCTAAATATTGTCATAGTTTCTTAATTTGTGGCCTAGGTCTAGACTAGTACCTGTTAAAAAAGTTCCCATTTCTAAGGGACATTTTATATATGTCGGCATTTCCGTTTGACCTTAAATCAGAATCTGGAGCAAAATAGATGAACCCGATACTGCGTTCCTTGAAACTCTAAACAATAGAAGATGTCACACAATTTTTAACCGTATCAAGAGTACATAAAGATCATAATGCTGTGGCGCATCAGGCAAAAGCTAACCGCCTCTATGAGTTACTGACATATTGCCTGCCCTTTGACAGCAATTAACATCACTTCTACTATGACTGGAAGATAATTCCGATTCATATATAAGCGATAACCATCGACTGTTCTGTGGATGTGAGTGTTTATATCCGTTTTACAATCACGCAATGGATAACGTACAATATAATGTGTAATTATTGTCCAGTTTGTAGGTTGAACGATCCATGGTTGAAAATGTTGGTAAATATTGCACAGATGTAATATTGTGAAATCACATTTTAAGTAGTAATAATTAAAATTTTAGTACGAAATAATTTAATTGAATATACATTTAATACAATTTTATTTTGTTTGGTCAGTTTTTAGTCCACAGAGTTCAAAGGCTTATTAAAATTTTAGCAATAAAGACTGAAGGTACTAAGATAAGCTGAAAATTTCAGTATCATGTAACCAACCCTCAGTAATGAGGCTCTTTGTATTCATGAAGCCACAGACTAATTAAATACAAACTTTAAAACATTCTCTGACGGAATATTCATTGAAAAAGACGAAGAATTCTAGTATTAAAAACATATATTACTATTATTATAATTCATTTTGATAGTTATAATTTATGATCTGAAAGAATCTGGAAGAATGAATCCTTCTAACCCCACCTACTCTGTGCTCTCAGTGATAAAATATTCAATAACACGGTCAAGTACTTTCTCAACACCGCGTTTCAGTATTAACACAGCGTCAGCGGTCATTAGGTATGTGCTATACTATTATTTACCTTGTTTTGGATATATTTTGAGATGAGATCTGTCTGAGTTAGCAGTTAACTTGCTACTATGTTTTCCGACTTAAAGTTTCGGACAGAATGGTAACTATGTGTGTATATGTTTACTGTATTTTAGTGTGTCCTAGGTTTTAATGTCAATTCCCTTACGAATTGTGTCTAACCAAAGATATAATATACTCTTGTTTACTCTTTATTTACTCTTACAAAAAATCGTAACACAATACCATAAAAAATCTAGAAGAAAAATTTCTAGATCTAGATCTTAGTTGTCAGATAAGCTTTCCCGTGGTTAGGTGACACGGCCTGATCTGACGTAACGCTAGGCTTCATTTAGTATTGGATTACTGGTTCACATTCATGAGCGGTAGCGGTTATATTTAAGAGTACATTTCTTTTAACATTTTATTTTTAATAATAATAATCATCATTTATTTCAGGACCAGATCATATAGTGTTATTAACAATACATTTCTTAAAAACTAGTGTTAGTACAATTATAAGTTGAATACAGGTTTATAAACTTATTGATTTTATAAAAGTACTTGCTTAATCATTTTAATTTTATTTGTGTCCCAAATTCGTTGAATTTTGATAACAATTTGAATTATCTTTTTAATAACTGTATTATTAGTTACAAGCTCTACTCACCTGAATTGTTTTGTGTCTAATGTCATCGTCAGTGCTAACTTTATTCATTTTAAAACAAATTATCAAACACGCTCCGCTTATGAACAACAACCCGCCCTCTGTAACACTAACCAACGCACGGTCCATCAAAGTTAGCTTTCTTTGCCCTTTTCTTGAATAAAAAATAGATCAAAGTAAGAAACCTATGAACTGTAATCTCGTTTGGTTGTTCGTGTTTTTGTGTCTTTTATTTGTTGTCAATAGATTTATGTGCCTTCATCTTACACTGAGTCTTTTTTAAAATAAACCTAATCATATAAAAACACTTGTCTTTATCTGGCGTATTCGAGGACTGATTGTATTATAAGATAACTTTAGTTTTTTATGTTTAACTTAATAATATGTTTAAAAAAATTAATAAAAAAACTGTGATAAATATTTATGGAGTTTTTTTTGTGTTTAACTTAATAATATGGTTAAAAAAATAAATAAAAAATTGTAAGTGATAGCAAACTGTTATAAGATTTAAGTAAACTAACTTAATTATCTGAAACAGTGACTAATATTATCGAGCTGAGCGTAAGCGGAGCTCTTAACCGTTTGGTAGACCTTTTTTGTGTTTATTTGTCACCAGAATGCGACGAGATAATTAGCTAAAAATTTTCTCATGTATTTTTGAGCCAAACGCGGATGTTATAGCGTAAACAGATTGAAAAAATTTTTGGCCATTCAGAAGTTATCAAGAAAAGAAGAAAGGAGAGGGGCTCAGCTCAACACCCGCCGGTTGGCGGATCCTAGTAATATTAGTTATATTGATAATTATCAATAATGCTGCTAAATTCGTTCTGGCCCTTCTTAGTACAAGAGATACAACTATTTACTAGAAATAAATTCTTCCATTAATTATGTTTTTTTGACTATTTAATTAAACGTCGGTTCTTTCCAATGATTATTTAAATATTGTACGTAACTTTAAAGAGCAAAAACCTAAAATACAACAATAATACTTAAAAAACCGTCTCATAAATAACAACAACATTTATAGGTGGTAGAGCCTAGCTGTAGTTATCCGACTACAGCTCGTATTGGGCTGGCTCGACCGGGGAAGGACCACCCTCTCACAGAAGACCGACGTGTAGTAACCAAATTCATTTGGTTATGTTCCGTCGGTGAGTGAGAGAATCCGGAAGCCCAAACCCCCCCCCCCCCCCCCCCGCCAAACATGAACGCGATGCAAAAAAGAAAAATACCCCAGGAGGGTACCGGCTTTGATGAAGCCGGGGACCCCCTCCCCGAGCAAAATCGGGGAAATGATTCTCGGATTTTGCTCGGGCTGCCCGTCGTATCTGGGGCGGGCAAAGTATCGCCTTTTGTGTTGTTTGAGGGCAAACGACGAGTCAATGCAGCGGCACCCCGACCCACTCTAAATGTGGACTTTTGCAACATCCGGGGACTTCATTCCAACTTGAACGCCGTCCACTATCATCTGGAGACGGCGCAGCCGGCCTTGTTGTTTCTGACGGAGACGCAGATATCTCAACCTAGCGACACAGCGTACCTGTCATACCCCGGGTATAAACTAGAACACCATTTTATACCACACGCCGGGGTATCTGTGTTCGTAAGGGAGGATATCTGCTACCGTCGCCTTCAGGTTTTTGAAGGTCGGGACCTGTCTATACTCTGGCTACGCGTGGACATGGACGACCATGTCAGAGTCTACGCGTGCCTCTACAGGTCCCATAGTGGTAATGCAGAAACGGATCAACTCTTGGGCCATGTTCAGGCGAAGATTGACGATCTGCTTTCACAGACTCCCTCCGCCGAAGTCGTAGTCCTAGGGGACTTTAATGCGCACCATGCCGATTGGCTAGGGTCACGTGCCACCGACTACGCGGGGAGATCTGTGTTTGACTTTGCTCTGGCAAATGGTCTGTCCCAGCTGGTAAAGACGCACACTCGTCTACCGGACGTGGACAGCCACACGCCCTCTTTGTTGGATCTTCTGCTGACTACACATCCAGAAAAGTACCAGATCACTGTCGAGGCTCCCTTAGGTTCCTCTGATCACTGTCTGGTACGGAGTGTAGTGCCCATTCAACGGTCGGCTCGCACAACACCTGCGACTCGACGCGTTTGGCACTACAAGTCAGCGGATTGGGATGGAATGCGGTCCTTTTTTGCATCCTACCCATGGGGGCCGATTTGTTTCCCTTCCGATGATCCTAGTGACTGCGCTGCGGCTGTAGCTGATGTGATACTACAGGGCATGGAACTATTTGTACCAAGCTCTGTGGTACCACTTGGTGGCAGATCGCGGCCTTGGTTTGATGCGTCTGTCAGGGCTGCAGCAGCTGGCAAACGGCAGGCTTATCAAGCTTGGGTCAATGCGTTAGTCACTAAGGATCCGAACTCTAGAGTTCTGAAGAGGAAATATAATCGTGCCTCCAGATTCTTCAAACGGCAAATCGCTAGAGCAAAGTTCAAGCATGTCGTCAAAATTGGGGATCAGCTGGCAAAGTACCCGCCTGGCACGCGCAAATTCTGGGCGCTTTCAAAGGCCACTCTGGGAAACTTTAGCCAGCCGTCCCTACCGCCGTTGCACATGGGGAATGACTCTCTGGCCCACACGGCAAAAGAGAAAGCCGATCTCTTGGGCACTCTTTTCGCCTCCAACTCGACTTTGGACGACCAGGGGAAGACACCGCCTAACATCCCGCGGTGTCAGAGCTCAATGCCGGAAATAGTTTTTCGGCAGAAAACTATTAGGCAGTCTCTATTTTCCTTGGACGTTCATAAGTCGAGTGGGCCGGATGGCATTTCTCCATTGGTGTTACGAACGTGTGCCCCTGAGTTGACTCCAGTGCTAACGCGTTTATTTCGGTACTCCTACCTTAAAGGCGTAGTCCCGGTCACATGGAAGCGTGCCCTTGTCCATCCGATCCCTAAAAAAGGTAATAGCTCGGAACCAGCTAACTACAGACCTATCGCCATTACCTCTCTGCTCTCCAAAGTAATGGAGAGCATTATCAATAAACAGCTCCTAACCTACCTCGAGGATCACCAGTTGGTCAATGACCGGCAATATGGCTTTCGCCATGGTCGATCAGCTGGTGATCTTCTGTTGTATCTTACACACCGTTGGGCAGCTGTTATTGAAAGCAAGGGAGAGGGTCTGGCAGTTAGTCTGGATATGGCGAAAGCCTTCGATCGTGTATGGCACAAGGGGCTTCTTTCGAAGCTACCTTCCTATGGGCTTCCCGAGAGTTTATGCAAGTGGATCACCAGCTTCCTCACTGGGCGGAGCATACAGGTCGTTCTCGACGGTTTTTGCTCGGACCCCAAGCCCGTGAACGCTGGTGTACCCCAAGGCTGCGTGCTATCCCCAACTCTGTTCCTCCTGCACATCAATGATATGTTGGATATCTCCAACATACATTGTTATGCGGATGACAGTACTGGGGATGCGGTATATTCCGGCCGTGCAGGTCTCACTCGGGAAAACGTCGACGAGTGCCGAAAGAAACTTGTGTCTTCAATAGAGACCTCCCTGGGGATGGTCTCTGAGTGGGGTGAACTGAACCACGTTCAGTTCAATCCCCTAAAGACACAGGTTTGCGCGTTTACCACTAAGAAAACCCCATTTGTCGTATCACCGCTCTTCGAGAGCACTCCTCTCATTGCCTCGCCAAGTATCAGAATACTGGGTCTCGACATTTCGAGCGACTGTCAGTTTCGTGGTCATCTGGAGAGCAAGGCCAAGTTGGCCTCGAAGAAATTGGGAGTGATCAATAGAGCGAGGCAGTACTTCAAACCTGGCCAAAGACTTGCGCTCTATAAGGCGCAGGTCCGGCCACACATGGAGTACTGTTCTCATCTCTGGTCCGGATCACCCCAATATCAGCTTCTACCATTTGACCGCGTACAACGGAGAGCCGTTCGAATTGTCGGGGACCCGGTGTTCTGCGAACGGCTGGACTCTTTGGCATTGCGTAGAGACGTGGCTTCTTTGTGCGTCTTCTACCGCATTTACAACGGGGAGTGTTCCGAAGAACTATTCGATCTGATGCCTGCCGCCGAATTTCATCACCGCACAGCGCGCCATCGCCTCCAATACCATCCTTACCACCTGGATGCGTGGCGATCCTCCACTGTGCGGTTCTCAAGGACATTTCTTCCACGTACCACTCGAATGTGGAACGAACTTCCTTCGGCGGTATTTCCAGATCGGTACGACATGGGTACCTTCAAAAAAGGCGTTTATTCCTACTTACAAGGCCGGCAACACTCTTGTAAATCCTCGGATGTTGCAAGAGTTCATGGGCGGCGGTGATCACGTCCATCCGTGACCCGCCAGCTCGTTTGCCCTCCTCTTACATAAAAAAAAAAAAAAAAAACACTTAATATATCCATAGTTGCGTAATAAAAATATTAAAATTATCCTACAATAGCCATTTGTACCGACGGATACAAGGAAAGTGTGTGTCGTCACGCCCCGAGTGTAAGAACTGCATGTGTTTAAGGTACACAAAGAAATAATATATATATATATATATATATATATATATATATATATATATAGAATAAAATAAATAAATGATTATTAAAGATAATAATTTTAATTACTCAACGATTTTAAATCCCGTTATCATAAAATAATTATCCAAATATAAAGTTGCATTCGATTAAATCGTATAACCGTACTGCGTCAGCGCGAGGTGAATGACCTCTTATCAGTTATATTATATCATTCGGCGTGATTTCTTTAACACAGCGCTATTGTTATCTAGTATTTTAAGAATTTTTGTTATATTAAAATGCTACTCGTTTAATGTATAACATAGTTTCGATGTGGTTCTTATAACCTCTGAGTGAGTTCCCGGGATCGATTCCCGCCTGTACAGATAAAATTATAATACAATATTTGTAAATAAAAATGATATTTTGTTTATAATAAAATTATACCCACCACTCCAGTATGTGACAGTGCGAGTCGTTCTCTTATCGTAACATCGTAAAGTATTATCTAACAGAAGACAAACACTGTTTCGTATTTCCTTATCTTATCGATGCATTTCGCGACTTCACGTAATAACCTAATTTTAAAATGTATTATATAGTTTTTAAGCGTGGTTCTGCTCGTTTCCTTGATAGCAAGTCAAACAAACACACGGTCACATTTTTTATTTATTTATATATATAATTATATATCTATTAATATTATATAAATATAAATAAATCCTAATTCTTGAAAAGTTTTTAAAATCACAATACAGTAATACCCCGCTTTACGCGACCCCGTTATACGCAGTTTCACTATGACGCAGATGCAAATTTCGCGCTCAAATGTCTCGAATTACGCGAAAGAGTGTGTATAAATATAATGTAGTCATCAACAATAGATGTATTTTTCCGTAAAAAATAAGAGTATGTATTGCATAAAGTGTTCCTAGAATTAAAGTGATTGATTAAAATGATTTGTATTTTTTTGTAATAATTTTTTACTATGTTTAATCATAAACCTCGTTATACGCGAATTTCAATTAACGCGATTTTTTTTGGAATATATCCCTTGCGTAAAGCGGGGTATTACTGTACAAGTTCAATCCTTTTCACTTGATATATTTTTCAATAGTTTTTGTGTATATATTTCACAATGTTTCATTAATTAATTATTTACTTCTGTTTCAGGTAAGTTTCTATTAGTGTTTGTAAGTATACATTATAAGTCAATTCCGGTGTCTGTCCGTCATGGAGATTTTTTTACTCATATGATTATTTGAGAGCTATTTTTTGAAGCTTTACTATTTGAAGCTACTACTACTTTTTGAAGCTTCACTATTTGAAGCTACTACTACTTTTTGAAGATTTACTATTTGAAGCTACTAATACTTGTTGAAGCTTCACTATTTGAAGCTACTACTACTTTTTGAAGATTTACTGTTTGAAGCTACTACTACTTGTTGAAGCTTCACTATTTGAAGCTACTACTACTTGTTGAAGCTTCACTATTTGAAGCTACTACTACTTTTTGAAGATTTACTGTTTGAAGCTACTACTACTTGTTGAAGCTTCACTATTTGAAGCTACTACTACTTTTTGAAGCTTCACTATTTGAAGCTACTACTACTTTTTGAAGATTTACTATTTGAAGCTACTACTACTTGTTGAAGCTTCACTATTTGAAGCTACTACTACTTTTTGAAGCTTTACTGTTTGAAGCTACTACTACTTGTTGAAGCTTCACTATTTGAAGCTACTACTACTTTTTGAAGCTTCACTATTTGAAGCTACTACTACTTTTTGAAGATTTACTGTTTGAAGCTACTACTACTTGTTGAAGCTTCACTATTTGAAGCTACTACTACTTTTTGAAGCTTTACTGTTTGAAGCTACTACTACTTGTTGAAGCTTCACTATTTGAAGCTACTACTACTTTTTGAAACTTCACTATTTGAAGCTACTACTACTTTTTGAAGATTTACTGTTTGAAGCTACTACTACTTGTTGAAGCTTCACTATTTGAAGCTATTACTACTTTTTGAAGCTTTACTGTTTGAAGCTACTACTACTTGTTGAAGCTTCACTATTTGAAGCTACTACTACTTTTTGAAGCTTCACTATTTGAAGCTACTACTACTTTTTGAAGATTTACTGTTTGAAGCTACTACTACTTGTTGAAGCTTCACTATTTGAAGCTACTACTACTTTTTGAAGCTTCACTATTTGAAGCTACTACTACTTTTTGAAGCTTTACTGTTTGAAGCTACTACTACTTGTTGAAGCTTCACTATTTGAAGCTACTACTACTTTTTGAAGCTACTACTACTTTTTGAAGCTTCACTATTTGAAGCTACTACTACTTTTTGAAGATTTACTGTTTGAAGCTACTACTATTTGTTGAAGCTTCACTATTTGAAGCTACTACTACTTTTTGAAGCTTTACTGTTTGAAGCTACTACTACTTGTTGAAGCTTCACTATTTGAAGCTACTACTACTTTTTGAAGCTACTAATACATTTTGAAGCTTCATTATTTCAAGCTACTACTATTTTTTGAAGCTTTACTATTTGAGCATACTACTACTTTTTGAAGATTTACTATTTGAAGCTACTACTACTTTTTGAAGCTACTACTACTTTTTGAAGCTTCACTATTTGTTTAACTAAATTTGAGACGACAAATTTTGGAAAGTCTGAATTTTATATATGTAATGTAACACACATTACATATATAAAATTCAGACAAATCTGATAAAAGATTTTTAAAAATCACCTAACCATATCATAATTAAATGATTTAATATCGAGGTATATTAGGTAGATAATACTAATTACTAACATATATTGTTTATTAGATCTTGATAACATCTTATGGAAGGCTCGATTGAAATAAGTAATATAAAAAAATATTAATTCCACAGATTTAAGATTGATTATTGATGACTCAATTCAAACCAACTAATACACTATTAAAAATTATTTAATAAATCTGTTAGATTTGAGTTATCTTATCATTGATAACGTGTAAATGAATTGATAACACGTCTGTTTAATAAATAAAGCTACAATAACACAGAAAAACCATAATTTACTTATATTATGATGTGATATATAAATATTTTCAGTATTTTATAGATTACACTCACCTCATATGGTTTCGCTGTCGGTCTGTATGTGGTTTGTCCCACGCATCACCACTTGCAATACAAGGGTTCTAATGATCAAAAAATATATAATAAACTGTAAAAACTATTGAGTTTGTTTAAAATAACGAAATATCTTCAAAATGTTTTAACTGGAACTTTAATAGAACTGTCAAATGTATCTCGTTTTACGACTTTTCCTCTAACGCCATCCTCAATACACGTCCGAGAAATTTATTTGGAATATATATATATATATATATACATAAACGATTTACCACACACTGACTCATCACGAAGTCTCCGAAACTATCTGTCCGATTAACTAAAAATTTTACACAGATACTTTTGTGACGTAGACGTCCACTAAGAACGGATTTTACGGAATTGCAAAAGGTTTTTGCATTTCGCCATGTTTTAAACCTGTAGGAACACTTTACGCGGTTACCATAGCAACAGATACTATGACAATGGTTACAATAGCAACCTAAGTTCACATCCAAATTAATAGTGTGCCCAGCGAAGCGGGAGGGAATAAGCTAGTATATAACATGTGAAACGAAGGTTATAAAGATATTAATGAGCTGAGCGTAAGCGAATCTTAACCGTTTAAGACGACAAAATGAGCTGAGTCGCTTCATCACATGAAAACTACTGGAGCGATTTTAGTCAAATTTAGCACGAATGTAGAACTAATAAATAAGCATCTACAGAAAAAAAAAAACAGAATAAAAATAGCTTGATTAAATCAAAAGTTATAAAGAAAAAACCAAGAGACTCGTGATTGTCGCTCGTAGTCTAACTTTCATGGCGACAAACTTTTTGAATTAATTGTTTATTATTGTTATTAAATATTTATTTCCTTTTATTCTTTTCTAATGGATTTTCCTGCGCTCAGCTCAATTCCCCCCACGGACAATGGGCGGATCCTAGTATTCATATCACACAATAAACTACAATGATTAGTGAATGATAAACATGGCGACCATGCCAATGTACCTTAAACTTATCTATTAATGACAGGAAGCTTTTAACTGTGTGATAAATATAAACCCATCCATCGGCGCATCACGCGGCTTTGCCTACGTGATCTGAATCATACTGACATCACTGTGACCAATATAACCACGTGACCTTTGAGAAAATACGTGAAAATGGATTCTTCGAATTGAATGCCTTATAATGTTAGACCTGTTTAGTCTGCCCACTCAAATATATTTATAATATATGCTAAAATTCTAATAAAACGAATGAATTGACCAACAGTGTGCTAAAATATGATTACTGTATAAATTATAGTCTAAATCGCAGACCACACGTGTTGTGTTGTATGAGTAAATTATTAATTATCATTATAAAATTATAATAATTCTAAACTATTCTCGCAATATGGACTTCATAAATACATTACATTTGACATCGGTGTACTAAAATATTTTACAATTTAATCGTTTATATAAATATGGTTACGAGAAATAACCTAGACATATTCCGAGTGTTTCATACAATCTAATTTTAATATTTTTTTATATCTGGCCTTGCGCCAAACGGACGGACGGAACTTAATAGTAAATAATAGTGTTATTCCCAAGGCCTGACTTTGAACTCGTGACGTCTCCGTAAGATGGAATATTATATTATTATAGTTAAAACATTTCTGTTTTTTGAGATATATTAGATATTTGTATTAAAATTTAAATACTGTATATGATGTTTAAAATGTTTAACTCAGTACCGTGTTTAGTTTATTAGTGTTGTATTCGTTTAGTCATCGATGAGAATAAGAAACTACTAACAGTTAAGAGGACCCGCGAAACTATTGACGACACTCATTGTGATAATTGTAAGAGCACAGGAGGTGTGGAGAAGTCATTTTATTAATAATTTAAACTAATCATTGGAATTAAACAAATTTAAAATATTTATTTGAACAAAAACAAGAAAATCGTATTTAAAAATCTCAAGTCACAAATCGCAGCCATTGGTTAAGTAAAAAATACATTAAATTTAATACTTTGTACTTTTGAAACAATACATAGTCGGTAAACTATGTAACCGGTAGATACCTAGTATGTATATATAGTATTAGAGAAGTCAGAAGTCGGATGTGGTTAAAATGAGGCGCCATCAAAACCACAGAACTAAACAATAAGTAGATTAAAAATATAGAAACTTTAATAATTATTACCTTAACCAGTTTGGAGGAGAGGGAGACCTCTTTTGTGTTTATTTGTCTCCAGAATGCGACGAGATAATTAGCTAAAAATTTTCTCATGTATGTTTGAGCCGAACGCGGATGTTATAGCGAAAACAGATTTAAAAAATGTTTAGCCATTCAAAAGTTATCAAGAAAAGAAGAAAGGAGGTGGGTCAGCTCAACACCCGCCGCGCACGGTTGGCGGATTCTAGTTGTATCAATACAATGTTGTTGAAGTGGGACGGATATATTACAATTTATTCATATAAATAATATAGAAAACATCATAATTTACCCGACGTCTGCAATAATGACTATGCATTTGATATTCACAATTATTTGCATTCATTTACATCTAAGATGTTATATTACAGAGATGAATATTTCAATGCCCGCCATTCCCCTCACTTGTTTATAATGTATGCTTTATATTGATTTGTTTTCAACCTGAAGCAATAATAATATCAGGTTTTTATCGGCAATTAAATTACAAAATTGATAACCCAACAGCTCCAAGTCATTCTTTGTCTCGTGTTGTTTGCTGCTTGCGAGCGCGCTGCTATTCCTCACACTAACAAATATTCAATATTTTATATATTTTTGGAATCTTAAATCATTATTATATATTTTTCTTCACATTGTAGTCTGTTAGTATCTCGTGACTTGACTTACTTAATAAAATCTGAAAGGCAGTGACAGATACTTGTTTACAATATGGTTGAGTAAAGCCTTCAGACGGCGCCGCGTGCACGAGCTAGTCTAGTAGAACACCAGGAGTCAAGACACAACATGGCATGTCAATACGATCGTAAAAAACAATTTGTCACGAGCCGTAAGTAGAATTTATAAATATTAATATATTAAACAATATGCAATAAAATATAATAAATAAATGGAAGGACTGACAACAAAATAGTATTTATATTAAATAGAATTATGACTAGACTGTATAAAGTATACTTTTTATAATCATCAACAAGGATGCGAACCTGCGACATATACATGAATATTTTATATTAATACATATTAATTTAAGAAGCATAATTCTAAATAATAAATTATCAATCATAAATAATAAAACACAAACAAATAAATATGACATGAAATATATTAATTAATGTGTCAGTATTCATGATATACAAACATAAAGTTTAATTTACAGATTTAATTACGACTAGTATGATCTTAAGGATTGCGGAATATTATATTATAATATTAATTAAAATAAATAAATGTTCACAATAATCTGATTGATCTTGAACTAATTGAAGTTATTGATTTCCGATATCTATAATATAAATGTTAGATAAATTAACAAATTGTTAATAAATATATATATAATAATAAATCGATTGTTATTAACACTAAACCTACCGACAATTCTTGTGTACCTGTTCCTACCGCACGCCGTCAAATTGACCGGTAATTAAAAGTTATTTTATTATATAACGCAGGTAATAATGGAAATAACTAAAAGTAAAGAGTGAAGAAAATATTATATGCATATTCTAAGAATTGTCATGACGTTTGATAACAATATTATAACGATTAAAAATGTGTAAGTTTCACAAAAATTTAAGAACGGTCAATTTGACTGCTACTTGGTAGGTTTAGTGTTAACAATGTAATGTAGGAAAATGTTTTTCTTTTATAACCCAAATGAAGGGAAAATAGACAACATCCCTAATACTTTTAATAGTATATTAAGTAACACTTTAAGCACAAGTGAGAAGGTTATAAGAGAAGAAGGATGGAGTGCTTGGAAAATAATAGGAGGGAGAAACTTTCCATCGAGTTCCATCTTCCATCTTGGAAGGGGGGGACACATTTTATTAATGAACTAATTGGTTATGGATCATGTATATTAAGGGTGTTATTATCACCTCACCACTTCCTGTTGCTATAAATATATTGTCACCTTATAATTTTATCGACGCTGGCGTCAATCACAGACGCCATTATCTCGATTACAAATAGATTAACAAGCAAATTGAGTGTAATAAATGATACACTACATATAAGGTATTAACAGTGTACATATTAATTTATACACATACATATTAAAACACGCGGTTTTATCTACGATATTTTAACTTAAAATAATATTTTTTTTATTCTTAAGAAAATTGTTGTTGTTTTTGACTATTACGTTTCTGGCTATTACATAACATTACAATACGTTTGATATAAATATTTAATGAATAGTACAATTATTTATCTCCAGAATATCAATAAATAAGAGAAAAATAAAAAAATAGACAGATAGATTTAATAATATATTAATAGTCTATATATGGGGATAATTACGTGCACGAATAAGGGAATACCGGCGCCTGCGCACAGGCCGCTAATTGAGCGACTATATTGCAGTGATAATTGTCCTTATTGTGATTGATATATTATATTTAATATAATGCAATACGGACCGGTGACATGTGTATTTGATACTTGGTTAATCAGGATGGTTGATCCATGTGTAATGAGTTACAATGATTTAACTCCTTGAATTTCTTGTTTTGAGTTGCGGGTCTAGCTCACAATTATTGAATACATTGAAATTAAAATATATGCATTCATGTAAATTTTAATTGATGATAATGGATAAATATTTTAGTTTAGTAGATGGAAGGGACCACACGTCTCTGGATACTTCCAGAGACGTGGCTACTGCCAGGAATAGTCAACTTTAATATAAATATGTATATATATTTAACAGTTATAAATAATAGCACCGTACTTGTAACAGCGACGAAATATAAAAAAAAGTACTTTAATAATTGAATAGAACGATATACAAATATAATATTAAAGATATAAAAGATATCTCTTGATATGTGAAGCTGTATGTTAATTCACATGACATGTGTTATAATATTTGCAAAACACCGCCCGGAGTTAATCTCGGATTATGGCTCACGTTTATTAATTCTGAGTTCACTTCACTTGGATTTTGATCTTTGATGTCTTATTACGATATACTTCTACAATAAAATACATAATATCTTCATTTATCGTCATGGGCAGGATTCGAACCTGTGATCTGTAAAATCCGTTGCTCTACTAAAAAAATATGAGTACTTTGTCGCTATCGTATCAATATATCACATTCCACGCTACAAAATAGAAATAATAGTTAGGAACATAGTCTAATAGCCTATTTATCTATATATATATATTTCACAGTTCATTGGTAATGTGTGAATTAATGTAATATCTCGTGTGTCCGAAACGATTGGATTATTTGAATAAACGCTTCAGTGACAAATATGTCATGCGCGGTCCTAGTTGTAGCGATTCACTTATTTTATTAATTATTTACTTTTTTTTTATAACGTGTAATCAAAAAAAAAATTACATTTCAATAAAGTATTTAAATAATATAAATAAGACAAACAATTATCTAACAAGTTCAAAGAATATATAACATCAGTTTGCCAAATTGAGGTAGTGTATTGCGTTTTGCAAAAAACAACAAACAAAAGTATGAACAAATATTCGTTATAATTTTAACAAAATAACTAACAAAAATACCATAATCACTCGCTCTAACTGCCAACCTGTCAGACCTAACATCTCATTTATACGATATCCGGTTATCACCTTTATAATGTTATTTATAAGAATTATATTCGCGTATAGAGCATGATACAGTAATCAGGTATTACTGTACAAAAAGTGATGGGATTGAGACGTCACGGTGGATCCGCCACCGCGGATGAGTGTCGGATCATGTGATTAGAGCGGTTTTTGCCGGTTTGTTTGTGTGTCCCGATTCATGAGCGGCAGCGGAAAAGCAGCACGTCTCATCTTCATGAACATAAATTGTGCAAATCATTTTAAAATTCAAATGTATAATTTAATCTCAGAGTTGATAGTTTTTTCAAATCTTTTTTTCTCATAAGTATTTGTAGAAATATAATTGTATACATATTTTTAGATTTTGAATAAAAAGTATATATAAAAATAAGTATTAACAAGTAACGGACATGTTTTTTCAATGAATATAATTTGTAACTTAAACCAAAACATGTTATATTATTCGGGCCCGCTTTTGTAAAAATTGTTTTTAAATAAGTTTTATTAAATGGATATTTTTTAAAACGAGCACAGTTCCTGAAGACAACCTCAGCCCATAGTTGTCTAAGTATAAGTATTGTGCCCGGCTTTGTCTATTATAATCACTTTATTTTAATCTTACATGTTGGGTTTATACTTATCTGGTCGGTAAGTAGAAACAATTTGAATGTCCGATTGGACTATTTATTATAGAATCATAATAATGTAATTACATTGAGGTGTGTTATCAACGCCTATAAAATCACCATAAATGGTTAACAGCATCCACAGCAACCAGGTTAACAGAGCGTTATTACAACATGATAGGATAATTACTTTATTGCATATAACATTAAAATAAAGATATATTTTAAAAGGCAGTGATGTGATGTGAGTGTGGTCTGAGTGATGGCGTTTAGCGACTAAAGACTGGGAGATGAAAGACATATAGTCTTAATGGAAAATGTAACGATGGCAGACATTTTACAATTACCAAAAAAGTTATATGTAATTTCGTTAACGGTAGATTAAAAAGTATCCTTTATTGGTATGTTATTAAATTATACGATTGAGAAAATATTAAATGTCCTCGCTCCTGTTAACTTGGATATTTGAACTATAATATACCATTTATAGTATTGAAGATAGTGGTAAAGTATCACCTGGGATATCGTGTATGATCAAATTAAAATGCCAATATAGTATAAGCGCATTCTATGGCTTCTGAACTGCATGTCACTGAGGTAGAAGACAAAATAACATTTGACTCATACAGACAGCTGAAATCTCAAACGGACTCAGATTCTTTTCAATGGTTATTTCAATGTCGATCGATCGAATTAATAATCAAAAAAGGTCGAAGCATTTCTTCTCCTATCAATATTATAAATGCTAAAATTTGTGGGTTTGGCGGAAAGACAGACATTCATACAAGAAATAGTGAATTCTATTGAGATTTGCACACGTATACCTACTGTAAAGAGATGAGTTACTTTTTAACATGTAAAAAAATATTTAGTCCCAGAGAATAAAAGAATCGTTGTCCTGAGACCTTATGTATAGGTCGGTTGGATCGTATTATATTTAAATCATTCAGGTTAAATTGACGGTAAAAAAATGCAAACTTCACGTATCTTAACGAATCTCGCCATAAATAAAGTTTGTAATCAATGTCGGACTGTCATTCGCAATTAGAAGAATCCTTGGCATCTCTGAGAGACGTCACACGCAACCCTAATACCCTAATGTATGGATGCCCTATACAAATCTTTATATTTAAACCTGCCTCCTTCGGGATTCAAATCCAATCCAATCGTGAAATTTAATTTTCCTTTGACACAAACTGAACTAAATATATATATTTGTATCAATTGCAATTCAATATTAATAATATAAATGAATGTTGTTTGTCGTTTTTGTTTATAAATTTTCCGCCATATTAATTAATATACATAATAAATTACAGTGACAGGATTGAGGAGTGCTCTGTCACTTTTCGACTGCGGTCATATGAGGTAAGTGCGATAGAGAGGTAAATAAGGTTGTTTATATATAATGCTACTGTGAAATGTTTATTCATAGGTTATTATAAACGTCAAAAAAAACTGTATATAAATCAGGCGCCAATGATAATATAGGAATGTCTGAATAGCAAATGCATATACACATTAGTTATACAGATAAATACATCTTATACTTAATAATTACTTTATATACTTCAAGATTCATTTCCGGGATAATCTTGTAATCAAAATTCCATTTGACAAGCAACATGTTGACAGTTGAGTAACAATTTTGATTAAAACAAACTAACAACTAAAACCTGTGTTAAAGTTATATTTAATATAGACTTTCTTGATTAAAAAGTATTTATGCAAATCAACGTGTTCCCACATCGATCTGTTTGAAAACAAATTCAGATACATAGATAAGAGATAATAGATAAGAAATAGATAGCTAGATTTATAGCTAGTTTACGTGTTAGCTGATTTATTGTTGCGGAAGAGTGCATGTAGTGAACATGGTCTAGGATGTGTGGGATAATGTTTGATTGTCTACGTGTGTGTGTTCACATGTAATCTTATTTGTTCGTTTTTATTACACTTAAAATACGTAATTTCATCAAATAATATAACAATTATATGACGGTAATAATAAAGTAGATGGGATTTAAAAGTTATTAACTGATATATCAGTGATATTTTAACTTTAGAATAAATGTCAATAGAGGTCCTATTCTCAAATTATAAATTGTATCTTTTCAATTTGTTAGGATTGAATGTGGTGTAGCGAAACAAATTACTTAATTATGTGAGGGAAGTCGCGGTAGTAATATATGTTTCATTAAAAACATTTTTAATTAAATACTTTACTAATTAAAACGACTTATTTACCTCATGTCATAACATAATCCACTACACAATGTTAGATAGATAGATAGATAGATAAGCTCTTTATTGCACACAAAATTAATATAATGACACAAAAAGAGTGTAAAAGAAACAAAATATGCAAAGGCGGTCTCATTGCTAAAAGCAATCTCTGACAGACAACCTTCAGGTGAAAGAATTTCAGTAATAAGAACGAGAAATAATATTTAAAACAGATGCATAGAATAAAGCATTAATTATTTTCACATATTGCTTATAAACATTTAACTAATTAAACTATTTTAAAATAAATCCTAAATCGATAACGGCAAAAAAATCTTACATCGTTGTTATCTGGCGGGGTCCATTCTGTCTTGAGCCACTCACTGCAGTAACGTGTTATAATGATTTAAATCAAATCCATTCAAATACTGCGGGAAGATACTCAAAATCAGCAACCATCCATGCGTAGTATCGAATCGATTGGATTTGTTCCGATTTATTAATCTCTGGTATTAAATCATTCTTTTTTCGTTGACACATTTTTTGATTCCTCTAAATACATATGTATACTCAAATATATATGAGATATATCTAACAATAGTAATCAATCTCCCAATATTTTGTGATACAATGAATATAATTAACACTAAACCTACCGACAATTCTTGTATACCTGTTCCTACCGCACGCCGTCAAATTGATCGGTAATTAAAAATTATTTTATTATATAAGGCAGGTAATAATGGAAATAACTAAAAGTAAAGAGTGTAGAAAATATTATATGTATATTCTAAGAATTGTCATGTAGTTTGATAACAATATTATAACGTTTAAAAATGTGTAAGTTTTACAAAAGTTTAAGAACGGTCAATTTGACCGGTACTTGATAGGTTTGGTGTTAAGTACAAAAATATTAAACTTATTTATATATAATAGCGTGGTGTAATAAGTAGATCCTTTAAATAGTATTAACCTCCATGAAAACTTATTATAATTATTATATTAAATGAGTGTCTACAAAGTGGAACCCTTTAATATTAATCAGTGTATGAAGCTAATTAATCGATAGTAATCTACAAAATGCGGTGAAATAGGCCAGAGAAAACAGGGATATTAATTAGAAATTGATAAGGTTACCAGTTTATATATTATGTGTATGTGTGTGTGTGTGTGTGTGTCAGAAATTTATTACTTTAGAATAGAATTAACATCCGTTATTATTAATTTAATATTTAAGCGATCAGATTTAAATAATTGAGAGACTTTCAATTTGCTAATGAGTTATACTTCTTAGACTTTTGGGAGAAACTAAGACTAAGTTATTTTTTCAATTACAAAGATTTTACTAGGGGCGACAACAGACCCTCAATTTCGATTCGCTGCGCTCGCGAAATCTCGGGTGCCGTTTGCATATTGAGCGAAGCGAGCGAGTGTATTGACTCATCGTTTCCCATTCACTTCAATAGGACATCAGTTTTTTGCCATAACATTTTTCAAAATTTTGTTTTTACATTTTTCAAAAATTTTTTGTTTAAAAACCATCACCTAATGTGTCCCTTTTTCATTGCAAAATTTCATAATTTTCCGTCAAGTAGTTTTCGAGGCAATTCGTGACAAAGAATGTGAAAAAGTCTCCAGTAAAACGCTCCGCTCGCTACGCTCGCTTCGCTCAAAAAATAAGTTACTAGAATCGTTACATTAATGTTTTAGAGTTTATAAATGAAAACAATCAACAACTCGCACTTAAAATCAATTAAAATGGAAGGTTCCATATGTCACGTATTTTTACTTTCACCGCCCATGAATGTGAGCATTCCGCTGTAGAAAGCTTAAACATTCAGCGTAATGAAGTCTAGATTATCTATCGTATTTAATTTACAAGGTACATTCAAAAGGGTAATTTATTTGCGGTTTCATTGCTCCCGTTACATGTATTAATAATTAATTAAACTAATTTAGTATTTTAGTGCATCGACAGAGAGGTGGGATTCGTTTGACGTTAATAATTCATTGTGCACCAGCGGTGCACTGTGCCTCTGATACCTTGTAAATTAATAGTACCATGCAGATAAAATTAACTATATCTTCTTAATGAAAAATTATTATTATTATTAGTACATAAAAAATGTTGTAACAATTAATATTAACAAAAGATTTCTTCGATTTTGGTATCAGATTAAGTTAAATTAGCGTTACTGTTAAGTTAACCCACGAAACCGTTTAACATAGTTAAGAGACAAAACTTTATTAATATGGGCATTACGAATACTTTTAGATTCTTAATTTATAATAACTTAGAGTCTAAACTAAAAAAATGTAAAATGAATCAAATATTAATAAATATATCATATGAAATAAATCATTGCGTTTATATAAATCTTTAACTTTGAAATATTCCTAAAAATATTACTTAAACATCGTCATATAATATAAACGAGGTACGATATTGTATTGTTAGACACAGGTGCAGACAGACAAACAGATCGATGTATGGAACCTTTTTGTTTTAATTTTATTATATTATTCTTTAATCGAGGAGATTATTCTGTTTATATATTTGATATATATTATTCTTATTAGTGGAAAAAAATGGTCTGATTATTAAAATATATTATACAAATATTATCCGACTGTGGAGTGGACGCCATGTTACACTGATTCAAATCAATAATTGAATTCCAACAATCACATAAACTTTCATTTACAATCAAGATATGAAATGAAGTGAGGTGTTAAAACGATTATCACCTATTTGTTATTTATAGACGAGATAATTAAAGGGAATTTATAGGAACATTAAGTCTTACTGTTAACGCGACACCCGCCATCTCTGAGTCCGTCCGGTGGGCGGATCAAGATCGCACGTAGCAGAAATTAACTACCAACTCGGTTTTATTACCGACTTGTAATAATATAAATATCTAAATTATGTTACAAAGATGTACAATAGACAAAGATATACCCGATATAATAACAATATTATATGTATAACAAATGTAACAAAAACTAGGGGTGCCAACAGACCCTCGATTTCGACTCGCTGCGCTCGCAAAATCTCGGGTGCCGTTTGCATATTGAGCAAAGCGAGCCCAGTGTAATAAACTCATCGTTTCCCATTGACGTCAATGAGATGTCAGTTTTTTGACGAATATTCGTCAACGACATGACATTTTTCAAAAATTTTTAATACCATCACCTAATGTGTATCTTTTTGATTGCAAAATTTCATAATTTTCCGTCACGTAGTTTTCGAGCCTATTCGTGACAAAGAATGTGGAAAAGTCTCCAGTAGAGCGCTCCGCCCGCTTCACTCAAATATTATCTTATTTTTCCATGATTATCTTTGGTAATGTATATTTTATCACTCGGCGAACGTATTTGAATGTGTTTAACTGTTTTCATAGTAATTGATTAAACAATATAATAGTTCATACATTCAGAGTAAATATTAGTAAAATAATCTTCGAACACAAATATCCAAAATTAAAATGAAAATCTTTATTGAAAGTAATTTGCTCCAGACCTGGGAGAAGGTGGCGACAGAAACTCAACGGGCTTTTGTTGTTATTTTTAAAAGCCATACATACTTAAAACCTAAATTATATTTATAGATCTTGAAGTAGCCTGGCAGTGAGCTTCACACTCAGGGTGTGTCATGTTCGAGATATTCGGAAATACTGGTAATAACATAAAAACTTTCCTTATAATATTTTAAAATTTATTAAAGTATAAAATTTTAACGTTTCCTGGAAGCTTCTTAAAAAGTTTATTCATTGGCCCAAAAGAATTACTCACTTTTTTGAGTCGAGTAAGAGTTAACGCAAACTTACCTCGTATTAAATCCTTATTTTTATATATTTAAGATTATAAATATATTGACCGTGAATATATAACATTGCTTAAACTTATCTAACTTAAATATACTAGTTTTTATATGTACACATTCATAACTATTAAATATCTCGCCCTCTGTTCTGAATTATACAACTTCTACAAGGTTTGTAACTTTGTCCTGATAATTATGAACACGATATGTAAAAAGAAACTAAATGTGTTGAGTTTTCAAGTAATGATTCTTGTACAGTATAAGCCAAATACTTCATATCAATAACTTATAACCATAGGCCTTATCGCTCCGACACTCAAATCAACCAATAAAGTTAACTACCGACACTAAATCACCGGCATATCGCTGTGAAGCCATATTAAGATCAATTTCCTCATTCATTCGCCAATATGGTGATTGGAGCACTTTACGCCCACGCCCGACGCGGCCTCTACGAACAGACTTCCACAGACAAACATGTTACTAAAGCTAAAGAGTGAAAGGTTTTATAAAAACAATTGGACACCAACCTGGTGAAAAAAGACTATTTCATATAGAATGTAAAAAAATGCAAGTTAAGTAAAACGATTGTTCAGTCAACAGAGAAATGACGACTCCCAAAGGTCGCAGATTCGAGTCCTAACTATATGTTGTCCTACCATTTTTCTATCTTTAATTTGCTCGCAAATTCTCTACACAATTTACATTTATAAACTTAAAAAATCTATATATATTATTAGATTCAGATCCAGGGTAATAGGTAGTTACAGTAATGGCAGGAGGGCATTGGCCAATGGGGTAACCATCCAAGATTACATTAGTACATCATACCTCGGCTACTGTAATTAAATATGTGTAGTTATATTCTATAACATTTTAACCAGACTTTGTTCATTAAAATTATACTAGGCAATACTATAATTATTTATCATTGTATGTATTGTTGCATGAACTAGATTTTTTTTATAGTAACATAAAACTAAGTCCGTAAATTCCTGTTTGTTTGCGAACTGTTAAAATTACATCACATCAAGCATTATAATAGATTAAGGAATAATATTAAAAATATACAAAATCGACCCATACTTGTGAATATGTCGACTTGCTGTGTTTTTTTAAATACAATAATGAATAAGCCATCTGTCACCACATTTTAACATACGAAATCCTGCCTCCATTATTAATATTTTTACTACTATTCTATAAGAAAACCGATTTGAGTGAGACGTGAAAAAACAGACGGATAACAAAAACTGAAATGTCGTCTAATAACAAGTATCAATTACTTTATCAACAAATATTTAAGTATATTTTTAACATTGAAATAAATATATAATTAACGATTAAAAGTTAGCATCAAACTCTAAAAATAATAAACTATTGAAATATAAGTAAGTTGTAATCTTATAAAGCATTTTGTACATTTCTTAGCAAATATTTCATCAGTAATTTTACAACTTAATTCCTAAACGTAGGTCAGGTCTAAGTTACTCAATAATAGTCTGAACAATTTAACGGTACTTCTGTGTGGAATTAGCACTAGTGATGTAAAAATTAATCTATATGTTAATTTATATAAAAATAAAAAAGAAATGTTCGAGTTAAATCCGTTAAACAGTTTCATTTAACATTTAAATTATATTAATAAAATTATATATGTTATAAAATATTATATTTTTAAAGCACTAATAAACTTCACTGTGCATTTAGTCACATTAACTTGTAGAGCTCCACCGACTATTGTTGACACTTATTTTGAAATTTTGTTACAGCCTGTATATTTTTTACTCATAAATATATAACCCAAGGGATAGCCTTGAAAAAACATAGATAAGTCCTTTCTTTAGCGCTCCGAACTAAATCTGATCCAATGTAGATATTGTAATAATATATAACAAAAATACACATCAAGTAGTTCAAAATAGCTGTTAAAAGGATGTTAAGCTGAGCCCCTCTCCTTTCTTCTTTTCTTGATAACTTTTGAATGGCTAAACATTTTTTCAATCTGTTTTCGCTATAACATCCGCGTTAGGCTCAAACATACATGAGAAAATTTTTAGCTAATTATCTCGTCGCATTCTGGATACAACTAAACACAAAAAAAGGTCTTCCAAACGGTTAAGAGCTTAGCTTACGCTCAGCTCAATCAATATTGCACTCAATACAGAGTGACGTAGCAACTTGATTGAAAGTGAAACAGCACTTTAATATACATAAACACATATTATGATACAGTATTTTAAAAACTAACGAAAGACAATTTCATTTAATAGAATTAACAGTAAGTCAAAAATTTAGATTAAAGTATCATGATCCAAATAACGTGTTCATGAAACGAAACATATTAATTTATAAGCCGTTAATACTATTGCTTATAATTTTATTAATGGTCAAGTAAGTTCTATTTAGTGACAAACCTGACGCCATCTTTGATATCACAATTGACTGAGTTAATATATTTATAACTAAATGATTTATAAAAAAAACCTTTGACGTTGATTTGTGTATTCCATCGTAATTTATAATCGGTGGTCGGGTGTGAATCGTTTATTATGTCACCTCGTAACCAACTGTTCAAACCAGTCCCAACTATAAATTAACCACCATACATCAAAACAAAATGGCAGTCATTTTATCACTTATAGTTACCGCTATCAATAAAATATTCACTATGAAATAGTTTCTTCCGTATTAAAAAAACCTATTTGATACCCATTTTATTGAAATGAGCAGTATTATATTATATATAATTTTATAACTCGACAGCCAGTTCATATAAAAAAGATATCAAATCGCTGAAATCAAGAAAACAGCTTTTGGATATTAAGACATTGTGATGTTTGAAGTCCTTTTTAATACAGCGATATGTAATCGGATTATCTTATACAATATAAGTTCAGTTTTATCATACTGATAATGATGATAATGGCACAGTGGGTAGCGCCGAATGATACGCAGGGGTCACAGATTTATATTTCTATCTACATTATTTCACTCTATATATATCGAATTAGAAGGATATCAATCGCTTACCCATATACAAAATATAATAAATGAAATTTATGACAGATATAAAGACAACAGTAATTAGATATATAATTGGTAAATCTTAGATAATTTTATATTTTTGTTGATTCCGGATTTAATTACAAATAAAATCAAGTTTATATTTCATAGTTATTACGGATAAGCTTCAATAGTGTGGTCTCATACATTTCCGAGAGATAAAGTCAGAGGAGAAAATGATCGCGGCAGTTAAACGGTACGAGTGCACATTACAATTGCAATATCCGCTAATATATTTGAATTGAGTGCAAGCTATTTACAATTAGTGTAACAATAACATGTACTAACACCTCGTTACAATTGTTTAATAGCACTTTTCCGCTAAATGGAAACATTAGTGCCGTACAACGGGCGATATCGATGTTATTTCGCACTCGCATAAAACATCGTAATAATCGTAAAGTTGTTTTATCGAAACACCGTTATCCTTAAAAGGCTTGAGAGAATCGCAACATTACGTTAAATAGATTCATTACTCAGTCACATGAAGGTATATGAAGATACAATAATCTTAATGACAATGTCTTAACACTAAACCTACCAAGTACCAGTCAATTTGACCGTTCTTAAACTTGTATAAAACTTACACATTTTTAAACGTTATGATATCGTTATCAAACTACATGACAATTCTTTGAATATGCATATAATATTTTCTTCACTCTTTACTTTTAGTTATTTCCATTATCACCTGCGTTATGTAATAAAATAACTTTTAATTACTCGTGAATTAGACCGCGAGCGTTAGGAACAGGTACACAAGAATTGTCGGTAGGTTTAGTGTTAATGATATAAGTCTAAGTTGCAATAAAATTTTATTTTAATGTATGTATTAAATGATACCTTTATTTATCTTTACAATATCGATATCGGGGCACATCCCTTATTGTTTTCTTAACACGCTGGTAAGTGGCGCCGTCTATTTGTTTTAAACGACTCCCAATGAGACGAATCGGTCCAGTGTTATTGTATTTCAATTGTAAAATAAATTCACTTTCGCATAGTAAGTAAAGCATAACATTAGCCTAAATCAGAACGCCTTATTATATTATTTGTTATTAACACTAAACCTACCGACAATTCTTGTATACCTGTTCCTACCGCACGCCGTCAAATTGACCGGTAATTAAAAGTTATTTTATTATATAACGCAGGTACTAATGGACATAACTAGAAGTAAAGAGTGTAGAAAATATTATATGCATATTCTAAGAATTGTCATGTAGTTCGATAACGATATTATAACGTTTAAAAATGTGTAAGTTTTACAAAAGTTTAAGAACGGTCTATTTGACCGGTACTTGGTAGGTTTAGTGTTAAATCAAGTTAAAGTGAAGTCATATCGCGTGACCACTTGGTAATCCGACCAACCTCCGAGCTGTCTCTTAATCAATTCTATTTAAAATGTCTCAATTCCATGAGTTCTCTTGGATATAACATAACACGAGTCCCATTCTTGGTCCTCCACTTATACATAATAAAAGTTACGTTTGTATTGTAAGGGTTGTCACAACTAAGTTATTAATTATATTTTTTTTTGGTATTATTTAATAAGCTAAGCCTTCAGGATACATTTTTTTTTATTAATTTTTTTAATATTTTTACTGTAACAATGATCTAATAGAAACAAGTTAATATTCTAAAACAATTCCAGCAGATAAACACTAGAGCCAGCCCTGAACCAGGTGACAACTTCACAGTTTAAAATTATATCCTTAGAATATCTGATAAGGTCGGTGTTAGTAAAGGCGGCGGCCATTAATAAATAACCAAAAATTATACGTGTTTCATAGAGATGTTAATTTATTAAGACGCGCTACAAGTTATGAAACCGGTGGCCGTTAGATCGGTAATGTATCGATAAAATATGTCGATATCGGGAACATCACTTGTTGTTTGTTTTAGATATTTTTTATAGATATTATTTAAATGAATTCTGGGAGCGTCGTTTGAACTTTTTTTTATATGGAAGCTTTATTTCGATTGTTTTTTTAATTTTTTTGTTCGTTCTTCCTTTTTTTGTAATTGATTATTTTAATATTAGGAAAGATTACTAACCTCACAATGATTAAATAAAAGAAATGTATTTGAGTCGTAATAATAGTGCACCAGAATATACTGAAGCTTCTAACTTTAACTGCTACTGACAAACGAATTGTAGCAATGTTATTGTGAGGATATACGGTTTAGTAAGGTCCGATAACAAACATTCTCAGACGTTAAGGTATAAGAAAATATATATCTTGCAATCTTTAAACAGCATCTGACTTTTTTTCTTAGATATACTTTACAGAAACACAAAATTAGGTTTAGACAATACTTGCATTGGCTATCAATAAAATGTATTCATATTATCTGTATACATACATATATATATATATATATATATATATATATATATAAGCGATTTCGCATTCAACACGATATCTCCGTAACTATCTGTCCGATTAACTTAAAAATTGATATAGTTTTGATATACTTTTCTTGTGACGTTGACGTCCACTAAGAACGGATTTTACGGCATTCCTACCCTAACGGATTTCAACTTCGCATATCGCTAAGTTTTAAATCTGTAGGAGATATACATTTAACGCGGGGGTAAGAGTTACCATAGCAACGGTTACGATGACAACGGATAATATGACAAAGGTTACCATAGCAACCTAGATTCACATCCAAAGTAATAGTGTGTCCAGTGAAGCGGGAGAGAAATAAGTTAGTATTGCAATATATGACCAAGCTTTAATAATTAGTGTCATCCAATAAGTCATGACAGGAAGATGAAGACCGGATTACATAAAACAAACCTAATTATGATAAAAAGTAGAATGTAATTTAATAATAAATAAGTATTAACAGCTGTAAAATAAAACGAACATAATAGGTATATTTCAAATTAATATAATAAAAAATGAATTGTGGAATGAACAAACATAAATAACCACAGAAAATGTTACCTTATGATTACAATTTAAAAAATATATCAAATCTTAATTCAATTTATTACTATGATAAATGGTACTTAAGTTCCAGGTGGGGAGAGTAAATGTAAAATTAAGTAGCATTAATAAATAATTAATGTCTTGTACTATATAATATATAACACATATTAGTGGCTTTCAAACTGGAACAGGATAGAAGTGTTATATTTTATTCGGTTGTGATATCTCGCCACATTTAACTACATGGCTGGGCTCGTAGTACTTTATATGGCGCTATTTTATACCTATTTAGCCATAAAAGTGACTTTATAAAATAAATAATATTATTTAAATTGATCCTAAGAAGGTTTTCTTGTTTTAATAATAATAAAAGTCGTGTAAGAAGTTTAGTTTGTATAAATGTAATAAATTACTTCTAGAACAGGAAATTTTGTCTTCGATAAAATTTTGGTGATCTCATTCTATAATTGTGATTGACGCCGAATTGAGAGCAATTCACTTATGAATACTGACTTTATGGAGTGCGGTGGCAACTTTGATAATTAATATCGAAGTCAAGTGCCATCAATTATTATATACGGTTACAATTAATTAAATTTTGCATATTGTTTTTATTGTGATTTTAAAAGCGACGAGAAACCTATTTTATATTATTATGTACTTGATACGAGTTATAAATATACTATTTACTAGATGTTAAGATTACTTATATTGTATAAAAGGAAGTGACTGTTTGTCTTTTTTGATAAAAAACGGATCCTAGGGATTTTGGTAACGACACTAATGCTAGAACACAACCAAAGTTGAGGATAAAAATAGTTTAATTATTAATTTTTATAAAATTTGTAAACAAAAAACAAAAACACACAAATATTCAAAATACTTATAGTTTAATTATTGCTTTTTATAACATTTTCTTTAATACTGTAAAAAGTGTATATTAACAAATAACAAAAACACACAAACATTTAAAATACTTATATAAAAGAGAAAAAAAATATTTTAATTATTAATTTTTTTTTCCATATTTTGTTGTAGAACTTTCTTCAAAAACTAAAAGGCCGATATCTTGACAATAAACGAGTAAACACAATTATAATCTGACAAATCATAATATCACTTATAACCATATCAATCAATTTAAAGGGCGCGTCCAATCATTACTAAACTTGACAGATTATTATTAATGTTGACAGCTGTGACAGTGAGTTGACAGCGAACGGATTAATTTGACAGGACCCCCCACGGACACTGGATACCACTGACGCTCGCTAATTTTGGTTGTTTTCATTATTTTTATATTTAATTAATTATATTAATGAAGGTTTATATTGTTATTTGTTTAATTTGTTTAAAAGCGAATGATTTTTTGTTTATCCTGAAAAATAGTAGCTGATTTTTTGTTTCTTTTCTTTATAATGTAAAATTTAAAAAGAAAAAGTAATATATTTATCTCGAAATTATATATATAATACAAATATAGTATTTTATTATCAAAACGAAGGTTATAATTAATTTAATATATAATCATAACTCGAACAATCGCTACAATCTTACGTGATTTAAAATTTAATAATGTTATTACGAACTTCCAAGAAACGTGGCGGCAATCGTTAATTGACAGACTCATAATTATATGAATAAAAAAGTAATTTTATCTCTACACAGATATATATATATATAGTGAATGGTGTACTACGAGGCCGTTACACCATTACGATAATTAACAGCTGTTAACTACATTATAAAATTGACTTTTTATAATCGGCTAAATCCTAGAAATTAGAAGCATATTATATTTTTTATATCCATTAGATTAGTATTATTTGTATGTGTGTATAAACATACAAACACAAAACTGAAAATTATATTATATCTTAATACCTTAGTTGTGTTACATAACCTAAATGTCATGTGATAATTATATAATATTAATGATAATAAAATATTATTATGATATAAGAAATTCTAAACATTTGTTATCAATAAAACAAATTAAAAAAACACTATAAGTTCATTCAGTAATCACAAAAGAATCACTACTTTTTAAATTACGGAATTACACAATTCGGTCGTTGATTTTATAATAATGGCCGCCGAAAATGTGACGATAACTGTTAACATTAATGTAACTAGAGCTGCTCGCATAATTTATCGATATATCGATAAATAAACGTTCCGGTTCTAAAGTAAATGGTTTAACAAATATTCGTTTAAGTATTTTTAAACGGTCACAGTCATCAGGTGTCAATAGAATAAACATTACAGTCTTCTCCCAGAAAATCGCGATTCGTGTCATGATTCGATTCGCTCCTAAAAACTGATTTGAAAAAAAATCGTTTTCTTATCCATTTACTAACGGAGTGTTACTACGCGGACATTTCAATTTAATTTTATATAGTCTAATATATGTTCTCTGATATTAAGTTTACTTCCAATTACGACACTACACACTATTTTCATCATACATTGTTCTAAGTGTAATATTTAAATATATGAAGTATCTTCCATGAAAAATGACATTTAACATGTAGACTTTATAAAATAATTGTAATTTCCTGAAAGCGGTAATCTTAACTTATATTTGTAGTTTGGCCTTATTCCATATATTATGTATTGCGAACATAAGATAGATCACGTCGAAGTATTGTTTCATGTGTAAGACAATATTAGAGAAGATCTGTAAGATCTCATGTCAATTCAGTGACTTAGATATTTCGGACGAGGTGAACGACCCTGGTGTTTTATTGTATATTCTTTAAATATTTTACGCCACTTTTCAGCCTATTATACCATTATGTTAACACTCGTGTAGTTTATAGACGATTTTTTATAGAGTTCTTTTATGGCAATGTGCGTTCATTTTACAAGACTTTTAAAATAGAAATTATATTTCCGTTTGTAAAACATAACTAAGTTCAAATGGAAAGTAGTATTATTAAGACTTAATTAAATGATTTTATTTGTACTCTTTTTCAAACTCAACCAATATTTCTAGAGAAATTTCTTAACATTGTCCCATATCAGAATATTAATTACCCATACTGGTGGGCACGTGATCTTGCAACCCTGTGAGATGTGTATTATAATTGTCTCGATATTAAAATTAATTATAACCGAGGAAACAATACAAAGTCACGGGTTAATATCTCAAAGGTCGCTAGTTTATAGTCAAGTTATAAAACATCGATAACAGTAGTGTAAGTAGTGTTGTGTCCACACACTGCGTGCTCGATAGTAAACTAATTTAAATAAATCTGTAACCGGCTGGGTTTAAATTAATAATTACGTTACCATAAAAATATTTTTCGTATATCGTCATAAGTCAAGAGATGAACGTAACGATAACATTCCATTTCTTCTCAGCTATTAAATAATGAACATCATTATGTAGTCAATAATAACAATAATTATTCATTATCACACCCGCCTATTGTATTATCGACACATAACCGACCTTGTGTTTAAATTAATCGTTTGACGTACACGTTATCTAATAATGGTAGTGTCATCTAATAAATCCTCACTTTATATTCGAACATTGAACTTAGACTCAATTGCATAAATATAATAGTTTATAGTAGAGATGTTATTCACCTATGACTAACGTCTGGGAGATTAGTGTTAGTCTATTACATTAATCGATACTGTATGTAGTACGTCACTGGTGCTGTACGTGCGCGGGCGCACGTCTTCACGTCTTCAGCGTCACGCGGGAATCTACGCGAAATATCTGAACAAGGCCGACCGATGACCTCGATGCAGCGTCACGTGTAACAGTTCCACGTTCTTAATTACTCACTTAACTATATTATACTGATCTTTATTGAGCGAAGCGAGCGTAGCGAGCGGAGCGTTCTACTGGAGACTTTCACATTCTTTGTCACGAACAGGCTCGAAAACTACGTGACGGAATATTATCAAATTTTGCAATCAAAAAGACACACATTAGGTGATGGTCTAAAAAAAAATGTCAAAAAAAGTAAATATACATTTTTTTAATGTCAAAAAACTGATATACCGATATCCCATTGAAGTCAATGGGAAACGATGAGTCATTACACTGGGCTCGCTTCGCTTAATATGCAAACTGCACCCGAGATTTCGCGAGCGCAACGAGTCTAAATTGAGGGTGTGTTGGTGTCCCTAGTATAAAACATATCGACCTCTTTATTATTGTATTCAAAGATCAAGGTATCTTCAGAATCATAAAATGTCTTTAAATATTAAAGCGCCTGCATAGAATGTAAGATAACGAGATCGTAACAGCGTATTGCACTATACAGATTTGCGTGTAAATGTGTGTAGTGCGATTGTATCTGTACACATTACGCCCACACACGACGGAACTCATCAGATCAATTGAAACTATGAAATGTGCGTGTGTCATTAAACACTAATCAATTTTCATTTATTTGCCACAATTGCCAAACTTGATTTTTTTTTTCAATCTCTATATAGCGAATAGTTAATATATAGAATACTAGCAGGTTAACCATGCTTCGCAACGGACGGCGAAAGTGATCAAACATATTGTTTGAATTTCCACACCACCTATTAGGTATCAAACAGGCGCGTTATATTTTTTGCAGTTTTTTAGCTGTAACTTTGGAACTGTTAGGACCTTTGCAAAATCCTTTCTTATTGCACCTATTCAATATGTCAGGAGTCTTATGTCCAAATTTCAGCTTTCTAGGTTTTACGGTTTTGACTGTAGAGCGATGAATGAGTCAGTGAGTGAATGTCTTTGTGTTTTATATATTTAGATTATTTTAATTATCTCATTATTTGCTAAATATGTAATTATGATTCATCGGACTTTTAACGTGATTCCTTGAAACAAGATTTTGAAAATGATAATATTAAAATTGTTTTAAGACTGTCTTCGTAATAACTATACCATGAAGATCCTACGACAATAAGTTTAATGTCTTAGGGTTGTCTTAATCGTTTGTTAATACTTCTCTCTAATACATTCAATAGAATCTTAGGACATAATACAACAATCTCAATGAAGTTATAGATATGTTTTCTCGTTTGTAATTGCTTTATCTTTCTTATGACAAAACGATTCCTTCCGCGACGTCGATTCCTTCGCTCGAACGCCTGCAGCGCACCGGCGCTCTGCTTCTAATGTTTCCCGAGAAAAATAAAATACAATATTACACGCGATCAGAGGCCACTTAACAAACAATAGATAAGGTGACATACCTTACCTAACAGTTCTAATGGAAGTTTTAATACAAAATTTAATACTTAATACCATATATATAGACATTTTGTGTAGAATTTAGTATTGATTTTAAACATAGCTCCGACATCTGTTATGGAGTACGCAACACCAAGACAGGTCCGAGAAATAAGCCATTCCTTATCTCGGGTCAACGAGTGATGAGTTTCTCCTAATTTACCACGATGGTGATAATAAATTAAATCCCCACGACAGTGGACACGGATGACCAAATATTTTCAAGTATCTAATCGGGCTTGACGGTGGCCCAAACCGGACCCAATTTTGACAGCTACCAACTTTCTCCGTAATTATTATTTATACACTGACCCTTATCTCAGTTCATAATTTTCATTACGGTTACATTTCTGGCCACATTACTTTTATCTCGGGTAGATTAAGTCTCTTCATCGGACTTAAGGCTCCATCTCGACCGTATTCAATTACATATTTAAATATCTCATGACAAATGATTCGCTTCCGAATAGCAATTGGAAACTGGGAGCTTCAGACTCAGACCAGGATAACACTTAAATCTGAAATTTATGTGGAGGCTCATCTAGAATATCAACTTTCACGGTGAGATGCTTTAATTGTAATCCAACACCGGTGTTTAAACAATGTACCTGCGTTAGTTTAATAAATAATCTTTACATTGCAGTCGCGTATAATAAACGTTAGTTGGAAGGGAAGTCACACATCAAAGGCTAGTTGAGAGCTGACACCCAATGTTTATTAGATTAATTACAACAATCAGCCGCTAACGCGTCCGTCCGAGTGTGTGGTCGTCGCGTGACTGAACCTTATTATGACGTGACGCTTAATTAGCGCCATCTTTAAAGTTTCGTTTAAACTAAACGTTATTATTAGATATACAAGCAAATATTTAACGGTCTAGGAGATTCAATTTCGAAATTAGATTACAAAGCACGTAATTCTGAAACTGCTGTTAGTATTTGTTTATCTTCTAAACTGTTAATTTTGGTTCAGGGTATTTTATAAAGACATATATATATTATCAAACCAATCAAACTCACCTTGTCACCATTACAGTGTCGGTCTCCTCTCAGTGAGACCACGAGAGCAGTATCAAGTAAGATTGATTTGAATTATAGGTATTTCAAAGCTCCGAGGTTTAGTATCGTTTAGAGGAACCTTGTGCCGTGAGAGTAATGCCTATGATTATGTATCGGGAGGCTTTATTACTAGTTATGTTTAATTCAACTAGGAATTATTAAAACATTTATTTTTAATAGTACTTTTTTATAGTAGCGATGATCATAAAAAATGTAACAAATTTAGCAAAGATTTATCCCTTATGTACAAATTTGTAGTCAGTGAAAGCATTTACAATAAAAATTGTATTAAAATTTTCGTGTCAAATATTTCTGAACGCGTCAGTCTTTATCGCTTTTATATTTGATGTTATATCAGAATTCAAGTAAGAACAAATAAAAACATATTGCATAACACGTCGATATCATTAGCTCACATCACTATTCATGAACGGTGTACTGTGCCGCGCGTGTCGGCGAATTACATAAATTACAGTACAACCCTTTAACGAGAATTACTACTAGTTATCGATAGGCGTCATTTATTAAGTAGGTTACACATGTTGAGGGGATGTCTAATATTTGTTTGTTGTCATACTAATAAATAAATAAATGTTGGAGATTAAATATAAAATAACAAACTGCAAAACTCATTAAAAGCAAATATATTATTTATAACTAATAGGATTGTTGTCTGTATTAGTCGTGAAGGCCTCGAGCTGTGATCTCTCAGAAGCTAAAATAGAGGTTTTAGTTCTTTTTTTTTTAAATACAAACTGTTTCAAAATTATCATTAAATACTTATTAATGAAAAATATATTATTATTTCCATGAATTTATATATTTACGTACATGAATGCGTGGTCACCGCCTGCGCAGGCGCACCGCTCCAGGCGCCGGTAGTCCTCGAACAGACACACTGACATCTATGACTTTAATTGATTAATATCCTGATTTATTAGTGCTGTTGTATACTTTTGATTATTGTTAATATTCATTTAAGAACGGTTCTAATTCTTAATAAATATAAAACTTAAATACTATTCTTCTTAAACAACAAATATAATAATGTACTAAATATTAATAATATTAAATTTATTTACTTTGAAGACAATCTTGACACTTCTCGTAGTATAAGTTGGCACGTTTTGTTATAAGCAAAGTAATTTGGAACAAACTAATAATAATAATAATGGAAGAACAAAATATTCCAAATTGTCGTATTTGTCTCCAAATTAATATTAACACATATTACATAAATTAAATAAAGACATATTCAAATTATTTAAAAGCTTCAAGTAATATCCAGGGTACGTAAGTTATTTCCATAGAGCGTGTATTAGTTGAAAGCGATGGCTATTTAAGTCACACTACGCGGGAATATGCGATTGTAACCAACGCCATCTATGGACATCTATAAAACTGTTTTAGCTTTAATAAGGGGAAGTCTTGAATAGGAATCTTATAATTTACACCTACCCGTTACTGTGATCCCATTTTTATTTCTATCAATAATTACTGTGAAGTAACGAGTATTCAATGAAAAAGACTAAAAAGATGTCTGAAATACTTTTTAAATACTATAAACTGATAGATAAGATTATTTTACTTACCAACCACCACTACTACTTACCACTATTTATTATAACATTCTTGCAACCGTCACTAGTTGGAAGAATCCTAAACGTCCCCTTAGAGTCCCGAGTTCGTTTTCTAATCACGTAATAGCGAGAGATGTCTTTTATTGTGAACTTGCGTGAAATTTGCGAGCGCATTCTAACGCAATGGTATTGTTATGCAAACATTACGATCACCATTAGCCGTGTACGGGCATTTGTTAATGGAGGCTGTGTTCTGTGATGGCGCACCAATCATCGCAATGTGTATTCATGTGACGTTATATTCATTGAAATAAAAAAGACTATTCAATAGTACTTTTACACTTAAAGCTTAAGAATATATTCAAATGCAGATATCATATTTGCAACAAAATAAAGGCTCCTAATGAACAATATTGACGTGATCCAGGTGTTCCCAATGTAACCTTGCTCCTTGTTGCAGCGATACTTCAACGTGCGACGTACAAGGTCGGCCTCCTGACGATCCAGGGGGTCTCGACCTGCCTCTACCTCTGCATGGACGCGTGCGGCTTCCACTACGCTAATGTGAGTACATTTAATTAACACTCACCAGATCTATTGTTATACAGTTGGGGAAGTTTAGCTTTCATTACAAAATTAAAGTTCATTATCAGACTCATGGCTTAAGTAAGTAGTCGTAGGATTTATATGATCGAACATTATTGTTATACAGTTCCTCATATAACATTAGAAAATTTAAATAATTGTAGGATTTATATATTATATAAACACAATATTTCTATTTAACTAATAGCTAAGCTTTGTTTCCTCTTCATTAATGTAACTAAAGCATGCAATTTAATTTGTTTTTTAAAATTGTTGGTATTAAAAACTAGAGTTAGAGTTCTTTACAAAAATAATTATCAAAAGACGTTAATATAAATAAAATATATAATTTAAAAATACACTGAAACGAAACGAAAAAAAACAAATCAATAGATTCTCATCTTAATAATATAAATAAGAATATCGTTATTTACAATGACATATTGTTTTTCTCCTTCCTTGGTCCATATTTATACACGTTATTTAGTTTTAGCTGATCCAATAATGGTTATTTATCCCGGAATTAGCGTTCAAATGGTTTTGGATTCACCAAACAAGGGCAAACAGACACACACATATATATACATAATATACATATATATACATATACTAAATTGTACATATGCGTATCAATGAGAAGCAAATCTGTCAATCACGAATATCAAACGATGACAATAATTGAAAATGGCGAGAACATTCTTGGCCTACTTTGCTTAAGTGTGTAACGTAACATTTAATATATATGAAATGTTATACAAACGTACAATAAAGATGTATAATTTATGTCTCTTATGAATTAATCGAATTGTCAGTTTCCGTGATGATTCTTTTTATATTCAATATATTTTTTATCACTTTAGCTGCACTTGAAAACAAACCAATAGTTTTGCTTTTGATAATTATCTCACAGGTACATCCCTATGTACAATACCCCACAAATTAATCTATCGGATAAAAATATAAAGTACAATCGCGTACAATATTAAAATAAAAGTTATATTTATAAGTGTGCGTAACAGTACGTGGAGTCGTTGAGTGAACGATACCATGCAACCTGTTCACTAGCTCTCATCGGTGATGCAAGACGGAAGCTGCTATTAATATAAGGTACGGAACATACGAGCGATACCCAGCGGTTTGTAGTTTATCAAAAAAGTGATAAGAATTTATGAAAATTGTATTAATGAAATATTGTTGTATTAATAAAATGTAACGATCATTGAAACAATTCAAGAATACATTAAAAAAACGACAGAAATATTTAAAAAAATAACATCACACGCTCGTGTGCACAGAGCCTAACATTCCTTACATTTGAATGTATTCATCAATTTACTGAGAAATATGATTAAATTAAGCCGTGTAATGAAGGCCTCCGACTAACGCTAATTAAGGTATGAACATGATGGCGTATTAAAATATTTGTAATCACTTATCGCATCGAGATCTAAAGTCAAGCGACGATCTCAATCTGCTTTGATATCTCATCACTAGTATAAGAGTGTACACATATCATGTCAGTGACAATGACAGTGACAGTGACAATGACGGTGACAATGACAGTGACACTGACAATGACAATATAGAAAGTACAATAACAAAATAATAAAATCTTCCCATTTACCTTATATGAATTCTCTTATATATTAATATATTCTAATCGTATTATTTGTTTTTTAGTTAAAAAATTAATCTTATATGTATATCTTATATGCCTTGTTTTTAATATTCATAATACTCGTAAAGACATTTCATTGGAGACTCTTTGCCATATCTTTTCTATGACATCTTCGGTCGCTCTCTGCTCTTATAAATATTGAGACTTAACACTAAACCTACCGACAATTCTTGTATACCTGTTCCTACCGCACGCGGTCAAATTAAAAGATGATTAAAAGTTATTTTATTATATAACGTAGGTAATAATGGAAATAACTAAAAGTAAAGAGTGAAGAAAATATAGTATATTCATATTCTAAGTATTGTCATGTAGTTTGATAACGATACTGTAACGTTTAAAAATGTGTAAGTTTTACAAAAGTTTGAGAACGGTCAATTTGACCGGTACTTGGTAGGTTTAGTGTTAAGACTATTCTCTTTACATACATAACCCATCTAATCATTACTTAAATGTAGTAATATTGAAGTTTATTAATATAATGATTTAATTAACACTTGGATATCATAACACTTTAGTGGCGTCATTACAACTTTCACCAGACGCCTCATCCATCATCGTCGTAAAGATGGCGGATAGTAGACTCCTTCAATACACTCTAAATACTATTAATCGCTTCTTAAAACAGCTTCGTTATAGTGTTCTTATTTACGCTACACTACTTACTATTAGTGCCTTTCTATTGCACCCTAACGTTGAAATTTACCAAACTATAAATACATATCAAAGGATATATTGAATTCATAATCAATCAAGAGAAGCAAGAACACTCGACTGGAGGAATTTCACTCATTAATTTATATTATTAATTTAGATTAACTTAACTTGTGTTTTGTTTTAATATTTTATATAAACCGTACCTACATTACCACGGCTACCTTAGAATAACCTCGACATTTCCAGTCTCCAGCTCCGTCCGTGTCTTGAAATAAATAAAATATGAAAATTAAATACATAATATTATAATATCTTATATAAGAAGATCTCAAATACTGATTTGCATTTCAGAGCACTTTGATATTATATATTAATGATAAAAATGCCCTTACATTATAGAATTTTTAATGACACAATTCTAATTATAGTTGCGTCATAATTCCCACTTAAATCTATCAGAATTACGTATCACACAGCTTCCTAATCGTTAAAGAGGTTACAAAATGACTAAAGCGATTTACGAACACATTAATAGACCATTAAGGGATATTTGTTTTAGAGGTAATTAGAAATGTACTAAGATTTTACGATCTGATCTAAAACGCGATATTGCTTCAACTATGTCCGTGCTTCGCAGAGTACTTCTATAGACTACAAAACATTCCGGTTTATATCAAGTGTTTAAATTATTTAAACTGATTTATTTAAAGATTATTTGTCTTATTCCAAGTTAATAATATATTAAATAAATAACACTATTGACTCTTAATACGAAGATTCAATCGAAATAATTGAAATTGATCATGGATCAAGATGTTATAATTCTGAACACAAATGGATTGTTAATTGAATTGAGTCGATCCATTTTCCGAGGGTGTCAAGAGTGTCACGTCAGAGTGACATAATAATCAATTGTATTAATATCTGTACCCCCCGCGACGATCAGCGATCAGTGAAACATATAAGGGGAGTTATTTACATTGCTTGACGGCAATGAGTTAACAATTCAATTGATTTTGATAATACAATTTTATGTAGTACAAATAAAATTGTATTATTATTTGTTCTTTACAGTCATACGACGCCATTATCTGCTGGTTATAACTAGAATCGTTAAATAAAATGAGAAATTAAGTTAAGTAACCGTTTTTATTTTTTTTTACTTTTTTACAAAACTTATTGATAATTATAACTATGATGGATAGTATTTAGGAATTGAATTTATATATAAATATTAATTTAATAACAGCTAAATCAATAAAATGAAGACCCTTCATTCTTGTTGCACTCCCGTTCATATCACAGACCGCCTCAAGTGTGAATCCCAATTAAAATGATTTGTAGTTTGTATTTTACCTGCATTAATGGGGGTCTATTGTTATAATTCTATAAAATTTGTTAAACCGAACATAAATAACGCTTACAGCATAGTGTATCCCCGGATTTATGTCTTCATGTTTGTTTTTTGCTCGTTTCTGTTCCTTAATGTGTCTAAACTAAACCTGTAATCAATGGGCGTGTTCAAACTTTTGCCACATGAGGCTCGTTAATTATTATTGTTAAGGGTCGTTTTTAAACTAATAAATATAGAATACTAGGGGCGCCAACAAACCCTCAATTTCGACTCGGTACGCTCGCGTAATCTCAGGTGCTGTTTGCATATTGAGCGAAGCGAACCCAGTATATTGACTCATCGTTTCCCATTGACTTCAATGGGATATCAGTTTTTTGATATAATATAAAAAACATTTTTTTTAAGGACATTTTTCAAAAATTGTTCTTTTAAAAACCATCACCTAATGTGTGCCTTTTTGATTGTAAAGTTACATAATTTTCCGTCAACTAGTTTTCGAGCCAATTCGTGACAAAGAATTCAAAAAGTCTCCAGTAAAACGCTCCGCTCACTTCGTTCGCTTCACTCAATCAAACTACAGATATTGACTTGAATAATGTAACCTTTTGATGTTTTTTTGGTATAATCGTGTGCTGTAAGACTACAATTGAATTCGTTTGCAGTAAGTTTGAATTCAAAGCTGACCCGCCTGTATTGTCTAGTTATCTTAATGGTACACTTTTGATGTTAATAGTTGTATATGAGGACATTACATGTAATGAGATGTTTTATTTTATCTTCTTTTATTACATTACATTGCACTTTACAAACATTTTTTCTATTCTAAGCGTATGGAAAGTTTACACAATTTGAAATTTTATTAGACTTAAAACAATACATATAAATAAACTATCACTTTGCAATTTAATTGGATAAGATTTCTATTTCTGTACATCCGTAAGTAGTCTAGAAATAGTTAAGGACTGTCCATAAATCTAACTCGCACGAGCACACCCCCAAGGAAGTTGCAAAATACGGTCTTTTATTTAAAATAAGTTATTTTCGAAGAAATTTTGAATGAATTTGTTATTTATTTCAATGGTTTATTAACTGTTGATGTAAAGTCTTGAGGAATTTTATATTTTGTCGGTAGTTTGATTAAATCTAGATATTTTGATACTTGGAACATTTTTAACTTTAATTTAGTTTAGTCCGAAGCTGTTAAACTTAGATTTTTATGCCAAAAACTATTTTATAAGTAATATAAATTGATAGCCGTTAGTGTTATCTAAATATATTAAGGAGTCCAAGGCATTAATATGAAATAAAAAACAATTGTCACAGGATAAAAATAGAAGGGCTGAGAGACAATTTGCCCTATCTGGAGATCCTTCTATGACAAATCGTTTCTCTTCTCCGAGTAATGAATCGACTTCCTGATTAATGATGTCACTGTTATCTGGTGCAGCGCCTGCTTAATGGAATTATACAGGAATGTTAGGGTTTACTGTATGGGAAGTTGGGCGATAGCTAGTGAGGGTGGAGCGTCAGAAATATTTAGATGGTTGGCAACAATGTTTAGGTTTTACTTAACATACAGGGAAAATTTTATTGGACAAGCGCGATAAGATACAATACTTACAGTATTTAGAGTACCGTTAGTACTAATATACGGATAGACATCGCTTAGAACTTACAGTGGCAGACGATATGGATCTATCTGCGAAGAATGCATTTGGGAGATCTTTCACACGAGGTTAACATTAGCGCCAACTTCACCACATTTCTTTATTTTTCAAACCACCAATTAAGAAAATATTGTTTACTTTAATTCTTTGTCAGAATTGAAAGGTGTATTGTCTTTAAAACCTAGTACTTTGGTCATTATGAATTGATTTTTTGTTGGTTAGAAATATAATTTTATAATGATCATGAGTTGACTTCAAACGTGACAATATTTAGTAAAAGATAATGTACTGTGGAAGTGATAGTATATTGAAATAATATTACCAAAAACCCTGCCTTCCGTTCCCGTTACAAATAAATAGAGGAAACCAGGACCATTTTGATTAAAGTATAAGTAGTACATCTGGACATTGACGCTCAGGGGAGTGTTAATCTGTAATGCTGAGTTATCTCTGGATCCCATTCGTCTCTTTTGAGTTCATCCTCCATTTAAATGACGTCAAGTTGTCAGTACGATATATTTTTACCGTTTACTCTCTCTTTAGTGGGAATTATGTATTGATAAGGTTATATTTGTATTGAATTCTATTGTTTGATAGTTATTCGATTAATCGTTACTTTTAAACTACTGTTGTTTTATATTTGAAGTAATGGTTAATGTCATGAGAGATACTTCTCTTTGATTTCATTTTAATCTAAAGACAGACGAAGACAACGCACAAACTTTTTATCCAATACTTTAAATTTAAAATTTATTTTACATTTTAGTAGATATGTAAGTGTATTGAAGCGAATTTTTAATCAAAAATACCAATAATAATAACCTACCAATTCCAAATTAATTAAAAATAATTCATAATTTTAAACAGAACTTAATGTAATATGAAAGATATTAAAAAAATCTATTCATCTGTCTAGTTTTGTAAAGATGGACAATTAAGGTACAGGTTTAGTGGTCTCCGGTTCAGGAGTGCGGATGTTGGGTGAGACAATCCATCAAACCTAATCTTAACTCACTGCATCTTAGACACGAGACACTCAGACGAGTATGAGGTGATTTTAATAGATCAAAATCATTGTTTTGTAACACATTTCATAACATACTAACGAGCATTCAATACTTCTAGTATTTCTTGTTTTTTTATATTGACTTAAATTTTTTTGGTATTTTTTAATATTCACTATATTTGTAACAAAATATAATCGTGTTTCCCCTATTTCAATAAGATATTCAAACCTCAAATACATTCAAACAAAAGTGAATTTGTGTATTAGGTTTGAGTAAATTTTAATTATACATATTATATAGAATATAAAATCATCAGCGCAGTGCCACGGATCTGCGACTTGTGAGAGAAAGTCCCCGTTATCCCGGAGGACGTGGGCTTTTATCAAATATTTATTTAAAATTAAAGTTCCAAACCAGAAATAGACAATGAAGCGGCGATAAAACTAAACTGTTTCATAGTAAAGCGTTTGTAGATAACAACAGGAAAAGGATTAATAGACAGACGAAACTAACAAAAAACTATTAAATACACAGTAAAGGGTCGCGGCGCCGATTGTCACAAAAAAATATAGAAAAAAAAAAAATGTGTAAAGTCCCACAAAAGACATAATTTATAATAATATTAATGGTCGCATTGTATATTTTGAATGTAATTTTTATTTACGATTGTTTAGACTATTTTATGTTTTAATATGACGCCATATTTATAGCTTTTTTGAATCTCGATCTCGAAATATTATTTTTTAGTCTGTTTCAATATTTATTGTTTTTTTTTTTTTGAAAGGCTGTCGAGTTAATGTGTTTTAAATGACGAATATCGTTTTCTGAGCACCATTTCTTTCATTGTAGTGGTTATTTTATGCTAATGTTAAATTTATTATATTTTTATTAATGTTACATATTACAAGGTGTATATTTTGTTTTGATATATTAATTGTCAGTGATACATTTAATTCAAGCACTGTTGAAATATGAATGCTATTTTATACATATTTTACTATAGGAAAAAAAAATAAAAATTGTCCCATCCCATATACATAAAACTTAATGAAAGTAAATGTTAATAATATTTAAATCAAATGAATCGTAAGGTGGAGGATGCAGTCTTGCAACCCTCCAACGGTGACGCTGCTCTTGTGGGAGCGTAATAAAAATGGCTCTTCGAGGACAGTGTCTCTATTTCTTGTACCAATATCGACAATCTCATATTTTACAACCTTTTTATTGTTGTCGAAAGAATTTGTTGTAAGGACGAAAGGAGCCGCTTTTACGACCGTCCGTGAGATTAAGAGATTATGATACCTTATAAATATATTAATGATTAATAATGATATCGTATTCTGTGGTATCGCTCCCAGAACAGATGTAATCAGATCTATAAAAACTGAACACCACAGAGTACTTAAAATTATATATAAAAAAGTAACCTTAAAGAACTGACCTCGAAAAGTATTACAAAGATTAGTTATACTATGGTTAGGATATTTTGATTTACTTGTTAATGTTTTAATACCCAAATAAAGTTTTTACATTCATTAATTTTAGTTAACACATAACGCGTGTCCGACGCCATATTTCACGGCACAAACACAATTTCTTTATTAGTCTTTAATTGGTCAATCCTTCGTTATTTTATTTTAATTTATGGAAGAAAATTTTACTTCGAAATTAATAAAATATTTTACATTTTATAGCAGTGTAATTTAATAAGAAATGATATTCTTAATCGATTATTTTTTATGATATAATATCAAACAGAATATAAGGGTAATTCTATTGTGTGTCTCTTTCACGTCAAATGACATATTTTTAGTGGTGGTGAAACACTTACAAGATGTGGATAGGTTGAATCCGATTCATGTAGACACACGAGAGAAGTCGAAGCTCCAAGCTAGTATAATACAAGCACGCAGCTCACTTTCTTCACCTGCACCCCGAGCGCCTGCATTCCAACTGATTGAATTATCATTTTGCTTCAACAACACTTAGTTGCAATATTATTTATCTGTCCTCGACATTTATTATGATAAATATTTATCCGTGGTCTGTGAAAATTATTTGCATATTAGAAGGTAGACATTATGGAGCCGGATTTTAGATTTTCTCCCTAAAGAGATATCTTATTTAAGATTTATCTTCGTAAATTAATATTATCGTTAAAATATTGTATATAAATAAAAATCTGTTTAGAATGTCTCACGCAAATGAAGCTATAACAATATTTACAATGTTGTCCCAAGTGTAAGATACATACATACAATATAAAAAGAGGCTTTACGACCGTAATAATCGTATTAAAGATTAAACCCCACCCTGCAACACAGCCGCGGTTTAAACTCCCATAACACAACGTTAGCGCCGACGACACCGTATCGTAAAATTTTATTACTTTTTTATTTTACACCTTTGTTCTAATATTTTACATATAAAAACTTTTTGGATTGAATAACGCTAATGTGTTGTGACCGCGGGCGGGAAACAAAATAAACTATACCATAGTGTCTTGGGTCTTCTGGAGCAGTTTGGTGCAGGGCTATTTGGTGAAAGAAACTGAATATATTTTGTTTGCCGGCTTGAAAGAACCTTAGAACATTGACAAAATAATTGCAATGCCATACTTTTAATAGATTCAAATATACCAACCATCAATCAAAGTATCTCCCTCCGATCTTCGTTATAAATTAAATAAAATAAATTTGATCACAAGTTATAATATCCAAGTATTAATTATAACTTTAACATACATAATGATTTAATAAGAAAAGAAAACCTTGAAAATATTATAAATATATTATTTTTTTCTTAGAAACACGACGGACAGGTGATAATTTGCTAAAATATAAAATAGAGGACTATGATTAGGTCCGCGAGAACATAAATATATTATTAATAAGAAGGTCGAATATAATATTTAATATTTCGTGAACATTAAATATTTAATATTTCGTTAATATTATGATAGCTTATTTAATATTTCTTAATGAGATTTTTTGTTATTAAGATTTGAAACATTTTTTTTATTTTTATTTACAGACAGACGGTTCCAATTTTATATGTTTTGCCATTGCTTACTTATTTACCTTGGCTATAAATTATATTCAATTACAAAAAAAAATAGTAATGTATTTCGCTTGTTTAAACTTTTAATTAGATACTGCATTTTTTATTAAAATTCTTAAACTAGAACCGTTTTTATATGATTATAGTGAACCCCAAAATTCATATTAAACAAACACGATCATAGTGATGACCCCTGTTATTAATAACCCTGGGATTAATCCCAGGGTCACTAATCAGACCGTGTGACCCGCGCCCTCACACGTTAATTAGAAATAATTTGTTTTTCAGTGCCACGAACTAGATTGCGAGTGATGTTACATAAAAATAAAAAGAATAGATAACCAATATAGACATGGTGTTTTTTCTACGTAAATACTGTAAATTAGAAATCCCGGAGCCCTAATTTACGCGCTTCGGGAGTTATTTATACAGTAATAAATACGTCAATTACGAGAGTCTAGTTGCGACAGATTTATGTGTGTACACTACTACTTACATTTAAAAATATTATTATACAAATATCTAAATACAAAACGCCATTTTGTGAACGTGTCTCTAAACGATAAATATCTTAATTAAGCGGGGTTGCCTCATTTTGATTTGTTGAATGAGTTTTAAATAAATAAATGTTACTATAATTTTATGTCGTATTTACTCGGATTATTGTAGCGAAGGAAAATGGGGTTCGAATTAAGTTTCAAGACAATTTAATTTCGCCTCACTTGAAGTCCAAATGATGTTAGTTATCAAGTTAGAATAAAAGAAATATCAAAGCCAATCGAAGTCATGAATGAATGGAACAGAATACATTAAAAGGAAGCCGAGCTAATCCTAACGAGGAATGATTCTCAACAATTCGGAGAAGCGGCGACGACAAAGATCGATTGGACCTGCCTTTCCCAGTATTTTGATGGAGTTTTGAGACTTTTTAGTTTATATTATATTGATCCAAATTTGCGAGCTGTCGTCTGCGAATCTAGTGTTAATTTATGCGGTCCCGGGATGATGTATATCTGAAGGCGATGTGAGGTATGCCGGCGGGATGTCGATACGATTCTAACGGCTGTTATCAGATTTATTACTTTTCTATGGGAACTGTCTGCTAGAAGGACGAAGTTTTGTTTTGCATGAAGGACGAGCTACGAATTTTATAAAAATAATTTATTCTCATGTTTTGCACCGTATTTTTTTTATTAGAACTTGAATATTAAAAAAGATATAAAAACTGCTCTCAAGAAATCCAGTAAATTAAATTTACGATCTGTCTCATTGACATGACAAAATTAGGATGTACTCAAAGTGGAGTCCAGAATTAAATTCCGTAAAATCCTTACAAGGACTGCATCTAAACTATCAATTGTTTTAAACATCAAGATCGACATCGATAACCCTTGCACTAGGGCCGCCCTATTGTCCTTTATTTATCGATATTCTATCTATCGATGCTTCACGATTAAAATGTTTGACCCGCAGGTTGACGATTTATTGCTAAGAAATGTAAACATTATAGATTCAAGAGGCATTTGCATGTCGAATTACAATATTCTTGTTAGTAACATGTTGCTAGCTAGGAGCTAGGAGCTACATCGCGTATTGGGATGAAAACATTCATAGACTAAACCAACATATTTATAAGCTTATCTGTCAATATTTTGGTCATACTATTAGTAAAAATGAAACAAGATTCAGATTTAAGAGAGAAATAGATACTTCAGTGACATAACAAACAGAATTCAACTTTTTTTTACTTGTTAATTTGTGAATAATAAATAACAAGAATCGTTAGCTTAACAACCACACATAGGTACTCGTACATGCAACATCATCGAATAGTGTATTAATTACAATATTCTATCGATAATCGATAATCGATACCGCATCGATCAATCTCTATTTATCATCTCCGTCCATTTTATGATCTAATTTTCCTAAACAGCGCTAGCTATTATTGGAAGTAGGGTCCGGTGATAAGATAAGGATTTAGTGTGTTCTGATCTTGATCGAGTATTAAGCTATTAAACCTTTTTGGCTCGTTAGTGTTAATTTATATGTGTAAAAAATTGCTGGTTCGTGATATATAATGTTATAAATTCACTGATATCGTATGATTAAACCCACTTTAATCGTAAGTTATATAAATTGTTAGGTGTTTTCAAAGCGAACTGTCAAAAGTTGACAGGCATTAATGTTTTTATATAATAGGAATTTAATTATTAACGTATTAATCTTGCCTTCGATTATAACGGTACTTTCGTGATTTAAACACGGTATTAATTTCACGGTTAATCCTCGAGGCGTTTGCTTGTCAATGGAATTGCACTAATGTACCTGTCTGTGGCCATGGGTGGTTGTCTATGGTAAAGTAAATACCATAGACTACCACCCATTCTCTATACCCACCTTTGACAGGTATTTTATTGTGCTGCTTCATAAAATATAGATAGGTAATAAGCGAAATATCTCCTAAATTGTTTTTAAATATAATTTATTATAACCATATTAATAACTCAGGGAAGTTAAATAAGCTTAACTTTATATTTTACAAAATTTACAATTCTAATAACACATAAATATGTTCTGAACAAATTATAGATAATAAATAAATATACATTATCTCACCACTAGCAAAATGTAAACTGTTAAATAATTTGAAATATGAATGCCGGACCTCGAGACGCTCCACATTCCTCAGCCGATATTTCACGACTGGTTCGGACTTCCGATACAGAAAGTTACAACAGATAACCAGAACAACAATAATTCCAAAGCCTAACGCATATAATACCACGATATACGAAACCTAATGTCGAGTACGAGACAATTTAAGAGACGTTATACCTTACGGCTATTCACTTATACATATTTATGAAGAAAATAGCCAATTTGTTTTGCTATCCTATAAGGGTGGCACCAATTTAGAACTCAAATTGTCGGCCCCGCCTTTTGCAGGATGATCTGTGCCGATGCGAACTGACAGTTTTACCGACAACTACACTCGATAATAGGGAGTCGAGTCACTTAGCACTAATAGTCCACGCTTTCCCGTCTCGTTATGAATCCAGTTGAAACAAATTGTTGCTTCATATTATCTGGCGAAAGTCAGTAATTTAATATGAAAGCTCCTTGTGTCGCGCCGAACTAAATGTTTTCTCTTTTGTTTCAGAAGGATCTCTCGGACGACTGCGTGTTCGAGGAACATATAGAGGAGAATAACTATAATACGTATTCGCGAATACGCGGCGGGAAGAAGACTTTCGTCGCGCTCGACAACAGAGGGCGCTCGCGTCGGACACAGATCCCTGTAAGCAGGCCTCTGGGTAATCTGTCCGGCTACGCTCTCACTATGACGAATCAATGGGAAGGAGCCAAACACAGCCAGTGTCCGCCGCGAAGACACCGCGGGAAGCTGAAGCGACCGCCGCCCTTCCACAGAAATTGTCAGCGACGAGTCCAGAAACAAAATCAGAGAAACAGAAAGCACAAGAAGGCGAACGATCCGAAAAAGAAGCAGCGGCACCCAAAGGCACGAAGAAAACACGAGAAAGGAACGACCACGACGACCGAGACCAGCTGGGACGAGTCGACCATGTCCACGATGTCGACTACCGATGGAGAGTTTTTTCGTTCGGCGACCGCTCAGGAGGCGGTCGCACGGTGAGCTCCCTTCTCGCGGTCGGGGCTGCCGTGGCGCTCGCACACTAGCACCGTTCCACTCTTACACGGACCAGAATCTCTGTATCATTCCCATTCAACGCCATTCCACCGCGAATGGCTCTTGAACTAGTCGCTCTCTCCGCCGAATCGAATGCGAGAGTGTCGCTCCGGTGGCTCGTCATCGTGACGTGACGTGACGTGACGTGACGCTGACACTCTGTCCTCATTATGTACTTTAAATACTCAATCGATATCTTATAAATTAAACCTTGGCGCTGTTTGCCAATTAATTCGATGTGTAACAAATGATATTATTCTACCAAAGCTGAAATTATCTATCTCATTTGTATTCCTAGTTCGCTTTAACACGTAGTTTTATCGGCAATATTCCAATTGTCTTAGTTATCATGAAATTATTAACTTAGATGTTATCGATAACTTAATGAATGAATTTGCTTTAACGAGTTGAGATTATCGTTTAGTAAGGTGGAACTGTGTTAGAGAGGGTTCCCGCTCGCGTCATCTCACTCGACCGTTTGTTATTTCTACACCATCCGAATACATTTCCTGGCCGACCTCTGTAATATATATAATTAAGCCGAAGTGATCCGTTAATGGATGCGACTCGGCTCATTCGGATACCGTTAGGAGATGATAGACATTTATCGAAACCGAAAATCTCAAACGATCGTAATTTTTCCACGTTCAGCCGCTTATGAGGCTATTCAAATACAAATTGAAAAATTACACTACTGTTTAATGAATTTTAAATTCAAATGTTTTAAGATGTTTCGGATGTTAATCCCCGAGAGGCGAACTGACACGAGCAGGAATCCGAAGCTATTGTACTTAGATGGATGTGTTGTGTAATTTCATAAGAAATGGACTGATAAATATGACTGAGTTATGTAGGTATGACGGTTTCGGATTAGGCTATGATAGGATAATGTGCGGCGGACGGCAAGCTTCTATATATTTTTGCGATCCCACCGAGAGCGTCAGTGTTTAGAAAAACTTGTGATCTGTGTGACGTTTCTGGAATGAGCGGCTTAGTCGGGATTTACTAATTAAATGATAGAGAAGGCGGCTCTGACAGACGCCGGGACGCTCCGTTGGGATCGTAAAATTAACTTAGTGATAATCATTAACGACGATGAAGTGACTATTAGTTTGTAGTTCTAAAACGTGTATCTAATTTGTAAATTATTTATTTTATTTTCCATAGAGAAAGTCGTATTTTGTTAACGTTTTAGTTGATTTTCTTAATCTCTTGACCCTTTAGTTCCATCCGATGAACCTAGATGTGTAGGATATCATACGCTTGTACTATTAGTGAGCCAATTTATGTGTATTATATTTATGAGTCGTTCGGTCTCAAAGTGTAGTTCGGCTACACTTATTGAGAACGAATCGATTTTTGTGCGCGATAACATTCTTTAGTGATTTTCCTCGCATATTTTTGTTGATGTATTTGTATGTATTGTCTATAACACTGTGTCAGCGAACTTCATATGTAATAATGGCGACTCCAGACCTGTCTATTGTGTGGAGAATCGATTAATTGTTTAAACAATATTGTTAAATGCTAGTAGTGGTCTAGATTGCTGTTCTATTAAAATTTAATAAGAAAATTTTGTATCGTCGGCAATAAAGGAGTTGTATGGTTGAGTATCGGACCACAAATAAGACACCTAACCTAACATAGCCTAAAGTAAAAAAACCACTGCCAGTTTACACTGTTACCATTTTATAATTTTTTTCAACAAATTTTGTACTTTTAACGAGACAGTAGTGTTCGCTGGTTACGGTGAGTCGTGGATTGTATTGTGAATATGTGTACCAAGCTTTATGATTGTACCTACGAGTGTGAGAGAATGACATTTTAAAATAATTTATAACGTATTTAAATGTATACTTTCACGATGACTACAAATCTTTATATTTAAAATAAAGCATTTAATGAAATTAACAAATAATAATAAATTTTTGGTTTGTTATATATTGTGGAGTCGTTAATTGTAGGTAAATGATACCAAGCGATCTTTAGATGTAGGAGCAGTATTTCGGTATTGTGTTGTCTTCGTTACAGTACCTAGTTTTATAGTATAGTTTTATATATTGTATAGACGTTGTAAGAAAATTGTATAATATTCACCCATCTGTAACATGGTTACTCGATTACTAATCATTTTACAGAATATCGATAAATGCACATTTCCCGATTGAAAATAATCGAGAAATGTGTTTTTAATTGATACCTACTTATATATTGTAAAATATGAGTTAATTTTATGTTATTTTGTACGCATGTGCCATAAATACTTACTTGTAATAGTTGTTCATTTTCTGTTCCGCACAATGTTATATTAAGTATTCGAACAAAAGGGAAAGGGACGGGATTCACAGGAGTCATTAAAAATTATAAGCAACCATAATACTCGTTCATTAGGTTTATTTAACGCGTGGCAGATCAGCTGTTTCACGGGCGCCATTTTATAATTCTTACCTAATTCTTCACTTTTGCTATCATTTGACCTCCTATCAAGAAGAAACTATTAAAATGTACGAATTTCAAATGTAATCATAATAGAATTGCAGTTTTAGCAATGCTTTTAATGTTCCCACCAAGAGATGGCTCCTAAGGCCCCAGATCCCCAAATATTACGGGAACGCCAAGGGGTTAAACAGTATTACTTAATTAATTTCGATACCTTTACATATTTACAATAATGTATGTATATGACACCCACACTGCCGCAACACGTACATGTGTGGCATGTAATGTTTAATTCAGTTACATTTGAAAGAACAAGATTGATCGAAACTTATAGACAATAACTTTTTACAGCCTCTTATACTGAAACACAAATAAAATAATTAAAATAATGATATTGTTTCATTCATCACTGATACCCACAACTATAATAATATTTAGTGTATATCCTCAAAAAGTAATAAAATGAAAATACGAAATATATAAGAAAAAAAATGTGTAAAAGACGATCTTATCCCTAGTAAGCGATCTCTTCCAGGTAATCCCAATATCAGGAGATACCACAAGTAAAGGCGGGAGAGGTGTACAATATTCCTGAGAGCGAATCGTCTGCCATTTGAGTTTTCCGAGAAATAATGAAACACGCTCATGTTTGTGTAAAACAAATATAAACCTAATACATACATTTTATAAGTGTTGTAGTTTGTTTAGCTGTTCGTTAGTAAGGTCGCCATACCACGTGTCAAAGTAGTCAAGAATGATTTGTTTGAAAAAGGACATTTCGTGGAAGTACGCAGCCTCCTTAAGGACAAACATCTTCCCGCACACCTCATTAATTTGTGGTCCCCGGGATAGGTTTTAATTGTATCAGTGAAAGGTGCTGGACACTGTCAAATATTATAAATGGTTGTTTCTAATCAATTTAGGATAAAAGTAAGAGCTATTAATAAACATAATTTAAAACTAGACACCACAAATGAAGTCATGTGTATATACCTACGTATATCTATAGTTCTTATAATAAAACAATTTGCCGAACATTGAAGGTTAATAAAAATTTGAAAAAAAAGTTACAAAAATATATTTTCTTAGTGTATGTGAGTTCATTACTTAGAAACAATCGTAATGAGACCTGATTTTTACTTTGGAAGGTATAAGTTGAGGTAATGGTGTACGTATAATAATCCAAGTTGAAGTCGACACGCTTAGCATAAAATGAACACAACATTAAATACGGCATACACAAATATAGTAAGTAGTATAGTATATATTATATGGAGTAGATTGTGTTATCACTCTCCCGCGTTCCATACTATAAAGGAAGTTCTAGACAATTCACTAATTAGTAAGTTTAACCTTGAGTCCATAGTATTTCATCTCTTGAAATTTGTCGTAATTATCGTATGTCCGGTATTTTTAATAATATTAGTAAAATTTGTAAATGTGTATTGTTTTTAATTGAACTTTCTCAAATATATATTTTATAGTGACTTTTTTAAAGTGTATAACGCAGGCAAGGCCAGTATAAAAAGTAATGTTAAAATATGTTGGGTTAAAAATGGGTTTGTGCTTAAGCCGTTTATATTTAGCGAGATGTTATAATTGTCTGTTAGTAGGTACTAGGGTGAGCGACAGGGTCATTCGAAATAGAAATATTATTTTCTCCTCGTTTTGATTTCAAAACTTTCTCCTTCGTTAATTCGCTATTGTTTTGATTCTATTTTTTATGAAGTAGTATTTAATTACATCTCTGATTTATATACCTTTGATATACCTTTAAAAACCTCTGATATTTAAAAATCACATACATATTTAAGTTTATAAGAAATAAATATATATTAGTTCTGATATCTTTCAATGGTATACCATGCAGCAAAGTTAGGAAGATTAGGATTTTCGAAAGAAGCTTAGTACATGCCGCTCCCATCCCGATAGAGAAATTCATCGTGGCAAGTATGGACACAGTAGCTCAATCGACAGCGCGTCAAAACGATAATCCAGAGCTCGCAGGTTCCATCCCTGCCAAATCACAGATAGTGCATTGAATTTTTTATTTGATATTACGATCGTATTAGATTTCCTGTTTGTATTATGAGCTGATAAAACAAATATAATAATACTTTACAAAAGTAAATATAACTAATTAGTACGAGTGAACGTGAAGTCCATTAGAACAACGTACCGACTACGTCATGACACCTAAATAATGAAAAATCTGGCAATCCTTTGCTTGCGTACCGTGTAGGTTCAGTTACTTTGATGCCAAAGATTTTGAGGACTGTTCTCAACAAAACTGTTAACACTATTTAGGTGAAAGATTTTTTAAAATAACTAGATTTTGAGATTATACAATCAAACTTCTTCTTTTAAAATAATTTATTATAGATACAGATAAACCAAGTTACAACTTGAGATATATCATAAGTAAAATAATATTGAGTGTAAAGAGAAAAAAAAAATCGTTTATAGTAAAGAAAAAAATACAACTTTTCCATAAATTTTTATGATCCTTTCAACATAAGAAAATTAGATCAACCTTTGAAACTTAGATAGATAGATATCATAATTCCATACACAAAAACAGAAAAACACAAAAGTGAGATGTTAAGTTTCACAAACAGTGTACAAAAGGCGGTCTTATTATTATAGCAATATTTAAAGACAATCCTTGGAGAGGTTAAAAAGAAACGCGGGGTTGTGCTACACAAACATAATTATAGTACGACAAATGTTATACATACAATATAAAAAATCAGTAACTGATAGACAATGTTCATACAAACGACATTTAAAGATTGAAAGTGATCTCGAATGTCGGATTTCAGAAGGGAGATCATTCCATAATTACCAAAATATTCCACCAAAATATTTGCAAGCAGTTGTCGTTACATGACGTTAGGTTTATCCGTCCATTATCAGCTGACGGCTGACGGCCATTGAGAATAAGCCTCTCTCATGGTGTCACTAAGCGTGAATATAGTATTCGATATTGTTTACCACAAGGTGATAAACAATATCGAAATCTGTTGAAATTACCATCCTATAGGTTACTCGAGAAATTAGGTAAGTGGAATCGTTGAGAGGTACTTTTAAAGAACTTCTCGACGATTTCGTTTGGACTCCAAGTTCAGTAAAGCTGGTATTTCTTAGGGCTTGCCCAATATTATTCCTTTTGCATACGATGGTATGTTGGACATACCCAACCCTCAAAAGACACAAGTTTGCAAACATACAATGATTCTTAGTTTCTCAGTCACCTAGATGTCTAGGCAGAGGTGAGAGGCAGAGGGCTTAACGACTAAGAGTAATCAACAGAGTGATATAATACCAATAGTAGCGAGACCAGAGCCACGCTTCGTCAAGGTTTGTTGTCCTTAAACAACCTTATTTCTTCCACGAAGGCCAACAACGTGTTTTAATTACTCTGATGTTCTAAGAGTATATGGGTGGCGCTTATCTTATTACCAGATAACCCAAGTACTCATGTCCACTGCTTAAAAAAAGGTGTTTCTGATGACGATATGACGATGTGTTTTAAAGGGTAGAAGAAAAACATAGTTTTTGGAGTAAAAAAAAAATTTTGAACGTTGTCTTAGTAAGAAAATTACAAAAATATAAAAGTAATCAATATTTTTATTGCCATTTTATTATAATCCCATGTAAATGATAAGTATCATTAAAACGATTGTTTTTCTTTGTAATTTTCATATTTAAACTAATATAATTTTTTACATTGCATTTGATTGTAAAAAATTATATTAGTATAAAGTACAACGTCGCTAGAGTTATCTAGAATGTGCACGTTAAGGGGTTACAGAAGTCAACTTAGCTCTCCTTAAAGAGATAATAATTATTGTCACATTTGAAATATCTTGCTATAATCTATTAAAAAAAAGTTCTTCCACCGTCTTTCAACTTAAGAAAAACTACTTAAAATACTATTCTAAGAAAGCCAAACGGAAAGACCCACTAAAGATGTCACCACTGTGTCATGTGCTTCAATAATTTTAACATTCGTACATAGACCATTTAAAATGAATTACTTAAATCATTATTGTTATGAAAATAAAAACATTATTAAATATATAATATAGTTCTTGCTATACTATTTTAAAAAAAATACAATATAACACAGACTAAAAATAATCTCAATCGACGTATACTCGCACAGAAACGTCAATATCGAGACAGAACATCCAGCGACCTTTTGCGCGATCGCTCGATTCTGACTTCGTAATACATTAGTTCTTCGCCATCTTGTTCAGACTGATTTTATAATACATCGATGCGTTTTTAATCGGTTTCGATTCTGTATTCATCAAAATTTAGGCGGTAAATTGATCAGTTATCGGAAATCGATATGAAGAAAACATCATCATTGGTGTGGAGGTTTTTCGATCGTTTGGAAGAAAATAAAAGATGTGTGGCAGTTTTGTGTAAACTATGCGATACGCAATACAAATACTTTGGGAATACTACTAATTTGCGAACGCATTTAGTAAATAAACATCCAATACAGTGGGATTTGCTGCAAAATGGTACACTTGATGAATCGACGGTTCGTTCTTATGACAACGATGGAAACACAAGTACCAGTAAACGAAGGAAATACATTAAGGCCTACAAAGATGATAGCGTACGTTATTCAATATCCGTTGATCTTAATAAGAATCAAAATAGCCGCACTCCCTCTGCTGAGAACTCAATGCCAGTTATTTCAATAAAAAGGGTATTTATTATTAGGTTATTCATAATAAGTTGATGAGTCCAATGATAGTATAGACTCTAGTTAATTCTCTAATCGAGATGATCAATTCATTAAATTATCGGCACAACGGTGTCGAGATTGCTGATGTCACGGATTGCATAATAGGGAATCGATTTTATTAATCAATTAGGATGAATAGCTTTATTATATTATAAAAAAATATTTACTTTTACTGTTTTACTTCTTGTAACTGCTACATTATACCAATAATATTAATTTTTTAGGTGGAATTATTAGGAAATTCAGAGACTGATAATGAGGTACATACTAATGAAGCTGTTGAGGAACCTATCAATATAGTCCGTCAATTGCATGGCAACAGAGACTCTGAAGAAGAAGAATGGCTGAACGAGGAGATGTATGAGACCGTGGAGACCTATGAGCCTAAACGTAAGAAGATGAAGTACAGGCCAATTAAAAGGGAAGTATCATCCCCTCCACTTCGTTTACCCAAGTATGTCGTTAGAAAAGCGTCCACCAGCTACCCTAAACAAGAACGTGTTGTCATTGATAACAGTCAACTCAAAGATGAGTACTCTGTATTTGGAGAGTATGTTGGAAACAAACTGAGAAAATTCAAGAGCTCCCAAACTCGTGGCAATGTTCAACAATTAATTACTACAATTCTGTGGCAAGCGGAGTATGGAGTGTATGAACATATGGAAACTATTAAGAGAGTGTTGTTACATTCAGTACAAGAAATGGAAACAGTACCACAGGAACAGATTATTGTTCATAATATAGTCGCAGATGACTCACTTAAAGAGAGTGAAACAAATTGATCCAAAGACAAGTAAGCTTAAGATGTTTTTAATGTAAGATATGTTAAACAATAAAAAAGTTAATAAAACCTCTTTTATTATTATCTTTAATGGTGTTCCATTATAGAAGTTGTAAATATAAAAATAAAAACAATAAACCAATGATCAAATTAGTTTCAAATCAATAATCATATATGTATTTATGTTCTTTAAATATAAAATGTTACTCTAAATATCAAGTTATAAATTTTAATCCAACAAGATTAACTTATCATTGTTACAATCCTATGCTAAAATATGCTTTAAAGATATATTTAATTCAATCGACTTTTATTGTATACAGTTTTTTCCCTTATGTGAAATATTAATTTAGTGAAGTCAGTAAACAAACATAGCTCTAATACTCCATCAATGAAAGCTAATAATCATTGAGTTATAAAATACACAAAACATATCCATATTAATACCATAACCGATTTGAGTATTGCTTAGTTTATTTTGACATATCCCGTTATCTCCCTCTCGCTCTAAAACGTCAATCAGCTGTTCTACCAACATGGCCACGCTAGGCCGTACTTCGGGAAAATTATTAGGAAAAGTGCAAATCTTACAATATTTTTCACGTAATTTAACCACCGTAAAGTGTAATAAATCATATAAAAATGTGTGGAAAACCTGTGCTTGTGTCATCGGTGGCGGGATATTATTATATTCTACGAATTTTCGATACGGAAAAACTGTCTACGCTCTCAAAGCAAAGGTATAGTATATTTAGAAATATCTATTTATAAACATGTATACCATTATAAAGATGACTTTAAAAAAGCAAATTCCATTAAAATAATATTTGTAAGTTAAAAGACATTAATAAAAATAATAATGTATTATCAAGTGCTAATGTAATTTAAAAGAGTATATAAATATAGTTAAAATTAGTTACCGGTATTGATTTTATTATTATACGCATTTTATAGGTTATATAACAAATGCTTCAGAACTTATTAATTGAGATACAGAAATGTAAAAAAATATATATTTTTCTTTTCATAATTTATTAATTCTTAGGAATATGGTTGAACGCTCTGTAAATTTTATCACAATATGTGAAGTGTTCTTGCTTGTTATTGTTTTTTCTTATATATACATCTTATCTTATTATCTTAATATTTTGCATATATATGTTTTCTTATCTGATCCTTATTAAAATGTTATACTTAATACTGCTTTTTCACTGTTAAGTCTTAAAACCTATTTATAAATTGTTTTAAAGAGCCCGATTTGACACTAGTTTATAATACAGTATGTATTGAAGTACTGTACAGAATTACTACTCGAATCACTACTTATTGAGATTAAATTCTACATTCATTTTATATTTCAACATCATTCAGAGTAAAGCAAGCAAATTATTATTATTTGATAAAGAGGATGACAATAGTTAAAATTATAATTATTTTTGATTAGTTTGGTGTAATCAAAATATGTTTATATTGCTGTATATTTCTTTAATTATTTTTGGGTTTCAGACCTTTGATTCAATAAGGTATAGAATATATCTTTACATTCATCCACAAGTGTGTCTGTATAATGTTTTTTTATATATTGACCAAGCAATTTTCTACAAGTTCAGCTAAAATGCTCACCGTACATTAGCAGGTGACTTAAATATATTCCACAATATGGTGCGCAGGCTTATGAACTACGCCCTTGTAACCACCCTTAGATTGTCTTGATTTTTAAATAAGATTTACATAGAAAGAAATACTGATATATTTATGTTAATCTAACGTTGATAGAACATATAGTATACAATGGAAAAGGATTGGTTTGGATATCCCATGCCACTTGTTACCAGGTGCATAGTCTTTGCCACTCTGATGCTCATTTGGTTTCTTTACACGTAACAAAAATAAACATTCAAATAAACAACACTTGCACTATGCTAGGATGTTAGCTTTCTAAATCAAAAGAAGACTCAAAAGCCCAATCAATCACTTAAAGTACGACTTGGAATTGGTAATAGTTTTGCTTTACACACATTATATAATGTGTATAATTTAAAAATAATTAGTTTATTAATTAAAAAATAAATCTCCCTGTTTATCAATTATTTCTCAGATATTTTTCTTTACTTTAACCCATGTTGGTGAATAATTCAACAATAAAAGAAAATAATAATATATATATATTCTAATTTCAATTGTCTTTCAATAAACTTGCAAATCAATCACATATTTGTGTACTTGTACAGAAATGATAGGCGGTACAAAGTGTCCTAACTTTTTATATAGAAATTCAAGTTAAAATTGTACAATAACTTAATTAATACTCAAATACAGTGACTAGTGAAATGATTCCGTTGCTGTTATTATTATTATATATTAGGACTTCTTATTAAGAAACAGACAAGTTGTTTTCACCTCTCCCGATGTTAAACTACCTAACCTTACATTAACTAAAGAATTTTAAAAAGACAGAAATAAATTGAAATCAGAAGTAGCTGTGGATGCATTAAAACTTTCCAGGAAAACTTTAAATTTTTGATGAGTGGCTAAAGATTTATGTCGTGATAAAAGACCACACATTGACGGTTTTTCTCGGCGGTAAAAGCTCATAATGAAAGATGATGATGATTGTTTCATATATTCTTATCGTAGGTGATCCACTTTTCGTCACCAGTGATGTACCACAAACCTCTTAAAAAATAGTTCGATTTTATTACATCTTAAAAAAAATCTCTTATGACTTATGTTTCTTTCATCGAGTCCATGTGGCACCCATAATTTTTTTTTTTTTGTACAGCCAGCCTGTTATAAATCCTCTTTAGTATAAATATTATTTTATTTTTAAATAGAAATTAATTATAACAAAAAATGTCATTGTCACTCACAAAACAAAAATGAAGAAATATACTAACTTTGAAACCAGCTTATTTATTATTATTTATTAATTTTCATCATTTTGGTCCTTCGAGAAAATTTAAATAAATATTTAGTATATTTCTACGTTTAATTTTACAATGGTCAAAACAAGACAGCAAATTGCTGCTATGGAGAAAGTTGGAGATTATATGGCTCAGGAACCCTCTCTAGAATACTCTCAAGCAACAGGTGAGTTGGGTAGCCCTTCTTCAAAACATTTATCCGCAAAAAGATCACATCACTCTTCATCATCATCAACAAAGACAGTTCAAAAACTGGCAGTAATTGCAGAGCATGCCCGTAAACAGGCTAATTTAGAGGCGGAACGTGAGCGCGTTGCTGCAGAACGTGAGCGCGTTGCTGCAGAACGTGAAAGAGCTGTGGCTGAATTAGAACTGCAAGCACAGCTTGCAGCTATTGAAGATTCGAGTGTTAGTGGCAGCCGTCATAGCCATTCTATTGTAGATTTATGGTTAGATAAAAATAATGTTCTTGGTGTACCTCAGAACCTTGTTATTGATTCAACTCAGAAGGTTGTTCCGATGCAGCCGACAGAGGCTCTTGGCTCGGTGCAACCACCTACTGTAGCACGCCCAGTTTGCCTTTGTGCTACAGCTTCGACAAAAGTGAGTCATATACAACTACCAAATTTTGATGGCAAGTCTTATGACTGGTTGATTTTTAGACGTATATACGAAGATACCAAGCCTGACTTTTCTCCTGCTGAAAACTTGATCAGGCTTAGCGGTGCGTTACGCGGAGCGGCAAAAGAAGCCGTTACCACGCTTTTAATCGCCGCCAACGATCCAGACCAAGTTATCGAAGCCTTACAAAGGAGATTTGGTCAAAGTGAGGTAATAGTTATACAAGAAGTGGCTAAAATCAAGGCCCTACGTAAAATAAATTTATCTGATTCTGGTAAGCAGGTATCAGACTTTGCTTGTAAGGTACGCAATTGTGTTGAAACTATTAAGCTTTTAAAGCAAAGGGAATATTTATTTTCTCCAGAGCTTTGTAATGCGATTATTGGCAAATTACCTGTATCCATGCAAGTCCAATGGGCGCATTTTGCCTTCAAAATGAATAACGAGAATTTTAGTAAGCTAGAGCTTTTATCTGAATTTTTAGATCATGAGGCCGATATTAGGAATCGTTTTGGTTATATCACAACTAGCGATATATCCAACGTTAACACGAATATTAAAGGAAGTAAATTTAATTACTATTCAACCTCTTTTCAAAATGTAGATGCTCAGCTTAACAAGAAGTTTACATATAAAGTTAATAATATATTTTGTTATTTCTGTAAATCTTCACAGCACAATACCACTGACTGTCAAGAATTCCTGAATCTTTCTGTAGAAGATAGATGGCTTTGGGTCAAAGAGAAAAAGGTTTGCTATCATTGTTTAAAGAAAGGTGGGCATAAATATATATCTTGTAAACCGACGCAACGTTGTGGTGTACAAGGGTGTATGAAGAAACATCATGAGCTTCTTCATATTATATCACCACCAACTTGCAATGAAAACACTAACAATAGTGATGTTGTTACCCATTCTTCTACTTTGAGCCCTCCCTCTGCCTTTCCTAAACCTTTACTTAAAATTATTGGTGTGACATTGAGCGGTCCTTTAGGTAAGATTGACACCTTTGCACTTTTAGATGATGGTTCTACAGGAACCTTCATTGACGCTGATATTGCTAAAATCATAGGTGCCAGTGGACCTTCTACGTTGTTACAGATGAAATGTATTAGCGGTTTGTCAAAAGAAGCTCAAGTACAGGTAGTAGATTTTGATATTAAAGGTCAAAACAGTAATGTAACGTATCATGTGCGCAATGCGCGATCTATTAAAGATCTTAATCTAGGTGCACAACGATCCCTTAGTATTGATGATCTAAAACTGTATTCTCATCTAGCTGATTTAACGGATAAAGTATCATATTACGAAAACGCTAAGCCAATGCTTCTGTTGGGAATAGACAATTGGCATTTAATAATTTCTAAGGAAACTCGTAGAGGCCGCAAGTCAGAACCTGTAGCCAGTCTTACTGCTCTGGGTTGGGTTTTATTCGGTTTTCGTAATAGTAGAACTGACAGCGTCGAATTCGTAAATCAATGTACTAGTGAAAAATCCAATGACTTAGATATTATTATTCAAGATTATTATAATTTGGACTCTATAGGTATAACTAAAAAAGATTTGTATTCAGCAGATGATAAACGTGCCATACGGATTTTAGATGATACAATTCGTCATCTTCCTAACGGGCGTTTTGAAGTAGGATTACTTTGGCGAAATGATAATATGGACATTCCCAATAGTAGTTATAACCTAGCTTTGAATAGATTTAAGTCTTTAGAAAACAAATTTATGAAAGATACAAGCTATGCAGAACTTTATAGACGTAACATACAAGCTACAATTGATAAAGGCTACGTTGAGCCATGTCCATCTGAACCAACGTCATCTTCGTTTACATGGTATCTCCCACATTTTAGTGTTATGAATCAAAATAAACCTGGTAAACTCAGAGTCGTGCATGACGCTGCGGCAAATTGCGAAGGAATTAGCTTAAATTCTTTATTGTTGCCAGGTCCAGTTTTACTCCAATCTCTTTTTGATATTTTATTGAGGTTTCGTGAAGGCAAGATAGCACTTTCAGCTGATATTCGCGAAATGTTTCCACAAATTAAAATTAGAGCGGAGGACAGAGATGCTCAAAGATTTTTATGGCGACAATCTGTTGATGCCCCTATCACTTCATTCCGAATGTCTTCTATGATTTTTGGAGCTGCGTCGAGCCCTTTTACTGCCTTATACGTTAAAAATAAAAACGCCTTAGAATATAAGACAGAATACCCTAACGCAGTCGATGCCATCATTAAGAATCATTATATGGATGATTACTTAGGAAGTTTAGATGATATAAACTCTGCTGCTGAAATTGCTAGAGATATAATTTTCATTCACAAACAAGCATGTTTCGAAATGCGTAGTTGGGTCACAAATTTTCCTGAAGTTTTAAAATTTGTTCCACCTGATTTTCAGCTCAATAATGGTTGTGATATAAATTTAGGAAATTTTCCTCAGAGTGTTAGAACATTAGGTTTAATTTGGCACCACAACACGGATTGTATAAGTTTTAATATTAATAAATCAAATAAAATTTCATATACGTTTACAAAGCGAAATGTATTATCGCAATTAATGCGTATATTCGATCCTCTAGGCTTATTAACTCCTTTGACAATTAAAGGTAGGATATTATTTCAAAGAGCTTGGCGAAAAGGTTTATATTGGGATCAAGAACTGTCTTCAGATGATCAAATTAAATGGAAACATTGGTTTTCAGACGTAGAAGCAGTTCAATTTCTTAAAATACCACGTTGGTATATTACTAATGAGGATAGTTCTATTATTAATAATGAAAATGTAGTCGATCGAGAACTACATGTATTTTCTGATGCAAGTCAAAGTGCGTATGCAGCAGTTGCTTATTGGCGATTCGTTTTTCGCGATCAATCTATTCGCACATCTTTGATTTGTAGTAGAGCTCGTGTATCTCCCTTAAAACCAATATCAATTCCTAGATTGGAGTTGCAAGGAGCTTTAATCGCAGCGCGCCTTGCAGCTACAATTTGTTTGGCTGTAGTTCATAAGCCTACGAAACGATTTTTTTGGTGTGATTCTAAAAATGTTTTAGCTTGGCTTCGAAATGACGCCTGTAATTTCAAACCTTTTATAGCGCATAGAGTTGGGGAGATACTGGAAATCACCGCTAGGAAAGAGTGGCGCTGGGTTCCGACTAAATTTAATGTGGCTGATGATGCTACACGCTTTCAATCTACTCGTCTTTCGCTAATTGATCGCTGGTTTTCTGGGCCAAAATTTCTCTTTTTAGAAACAAATGCTTGGCCGGCTGAAACTGATACACATTTAATTCCGATCATTGAGCTTAAAAAGTCTGCAAAGCTCGTTGACGTTAATTTGATTAATGAAACCATCACCAAGAACCCAGTAGTAGCTGATCCTGTAAGATTTAGTTCTTGGTTACGGTTTTTGCGGACAACTGCTTACGTACACAAATATGTAAAAAGACTAAAACTGTTAGTTATTAAAAAGAAAGGGTTAACACTAACTTCACAGCCATGTAATGGTAGTGGTCGTGATACTCCAGCTTTAGTGGATCTTACGGCAGAAGATTTGATGTCCGCACGTCTACAAGTACTGCGAAGCTGTCAAGCAGACTCTTTTAACAGAGAGCTTAGATGCTTACAGACCGGAACTCCTTTGCCTCAAGACAATAAATTGCGAAATTTAGAAATATCTTTAGCTGAAGATGGTCTAATGCGTTTGTCGGGACGAATTGAAGCAAGTACATTTCAAACAGAAGATCTCAATAAACCTATAATATTGGATGGAGATCATAGAATTGTGCACCTCTTGATCCTTCATTATCATATCAAGTTTGCTCATGCCAATAATGAAACAGTTTTGAACGAGATGAGACAACAGTTTTTTATTTTTCGTTTGCGCTCCATAATAAAGAAAGTCTGTCATTCTTGTCAATTCTGCAAAAATCGCAAGGCTACAGTATGCTGTCCATCTTTTGGGAATCTACCTGCAGCTCGGCTTGCACACCACTACCGTCCGTTTACCTTCACTGGATTGGATTACTTTGGTCCTGTCATAGTTTGCGTAGGAAGACGAACGGAGAAAAGATACGTAGCATTGTTTACTTGCCTCTCTACAAGAGCTATTCACCTGGAAGTTGTAAACAGCCTTTCTGCTGATTCGGCGATTCTGGCTCTGAGACGATTTATTGCGAGAAGAGGAACTCCTCAAGAAATTTGGTCCGATAATGGCACATCATTTGTCGGAGCCAATAAAGAACTGAAAGCATTCTATGGAGATGCTATATCAAATACGGCAGCAAATTTAAACATACATTGGCACTTTATTCCACCCGCCTCCCCATTTATGGGAGGAGCTTGGGAGAGGCTTGTTCGGTCTGTAAAACAAGCATTAAAAGTTACCTTACTCCAGAAGCATCCTCAGGAGCAAATATTATGGACATTGCTGACTGAAGCAGAAAACATTCTAAATAGCCGTCCACTAACGTATATACCTACCGATGCAACCGAAGAGGCTCTAACACCGAACCATTTTCTCTTGGGAACTTCTTCGGGAGCACAAATTCCGGTATCATTAACTGATCGAGATCTATGTGGCCGATCAGATTGGAAAAAGGCTATACGATTATCAGATCATTTTTGGCGTCGTTGGATTAAAGAGTATTTGCCAATTTTAGTACCAAGACGCTCAGCATCGACTGATCATCGTAATTTATCGGTTGGGGACATAGTCGTTATAGTCGATGCTAATCTTCCTCGGGGTTCTTGGCCTAAAGGTCGCATCTCTGCGGTTTTTTCCTGGAAAGGATGGTTCGGTGCGGATAGCCGATGTGACCACTGAAGCTGGAACCTTACGAAGACCGGCAAAAAAGATTATTAGGTTACCTATATAATTTACTTTTACTTTATTTGTAACTTAGCTTTCCTACTATTTAGTTAAATAATTTGTTTTTTTTTCTATTTTTCTTTCACGTGCGGGGAGAGTGTTATAAATCCTCTTTAGTATAAATATTATTTTATTTTTAAATAGAAATTAATTATAAAAAAAATGTCATTGTCACTCACAAAATAAAAATGAAGAAATATACTAACTTTGAAACCAGCTTATTTATTATTATTTATTAATTTTCATCACAGCCTTTTTGAAATGTGTCAAAATTTTCTTATGGTGAATTCTCAGATCTTCAGCTATATTTAAAAAATGTCGTCATGTTTATCCCTAATTGGACGACCACAGCTAGATGCATCTTTGACATCAAAATTTCCTAACTGAAAACTCTTAAATGATTTTTGTGCTGCATTAGGTCCATAAACTTCTTTATTTTTTTTACCGGATTGAGTCGCATTTTTTTCATTTATAAAGTAAAACTTTAAAATTATTTTCGTCGTTGGGTTCACTCTTTCTGGCGGATAGAAAAACAAATGGAAAGTGGCGGAAAACTATTTTTACTTACATTATAATTTAATTTTTTTAAATAACATATTTTTAATCGTATCAAAGCTAGCCAGCTACAAACAATGCAATCAAAAGGATTTTATTACAACTTAGTACTAGGCAATACGAAATGAGTTTTTCACGGACTACTAGGTCACTAGTTAAGTTCTGCAATACAGCCATATTTATTAGTCTTTCAAAATAATTTCCATTGCAGCTTATACACTTAGTCAGACGTAAAAACCAGTTGTCAAAAAATTCATTCCATTTTTCTCCTTGGAGTTTTGAACATGCTTAGTCCACGCTGCCAAAAACTCGCTCGCAAACTTCCTGCCTTTGAGTAGATCCTTCACAATTGGAAACAAAGCGAAGTTACAGGGAGCTAGATTTGGACTGTAGGCAAGATGCTCAAGCATTTTTACACCAGTGTTCTTCAAAAATTCAACTGTCGCATGAACAGGATGCGCAGGAGTGTTGTTGTGATGAATATTTGGCATTTTGGATGAATTTTTGTAAAACTTTAGGCATACATTTATTGATATACCAAAAGGCCGTGACTATACCATATATCCCTGGATATCCCTGGTATAGTAAAAAATACAGCTATCATTTTCTTCTTCACTGATCGCGATTTACGGACTTGAGTTTGCGTTTCTTCTAAATAGAGGTAAATGCTTGCGTCGCCACGATAAAGTATTAGAAATCATACGAAAAGTGGTTAGTCTTTCTGTAGCAAGAGCGCAGAAGGGTATAACAAACACCAAAATATAAAATCACCGGCGATGTTTGTGTTTCGTCATCTAGGCCGGACTTATTCCTGTACTCACAACAACTAAGGCGCGTTATACTTGTGGAGCTTACTGTACCCTGGGAAACAAAGATACCCAAAGATCATACATTTAAGCTTAACAAGAATTAAGAACTATGTAACGAACTCATCAGCAATAAATTTGTAATTAATTTGTATGCTGTAGAAGTAGGAGCGAGAGGTATAACAGCAAAATCTCTCTACTACTTATTTAAGGATCTCGGCCTTTCTAGAACGATCATCGGTTCATGTCTAGAACGTATTTCAAAGGCGGCTTTAATAGGTTCTTACGATATTTGGTTAGGTAGGGAGAGGAGCTTGAACGGTGAAGGTGAGCGTGTATGCGCATAGTAAAGGGGCCGGTTGAACCTACACCTGGGTCGCAAGTCCTATGAATTTGTCTGCGCTCCTCTTCTTGCGATGGGCCCGTCACCCGCCCGGCGAATCCATGGAATGCTAAGAAGCTCCGTCTTAAGGTCGTGGGGTACCAGTACAGTGTACAAACTTTTCTTACTCCAAGGATATCATGTAAAATTTTATGAACACGTGGTGCATTAATCTGTAAGATCTTCTTTATCTGTCTGTGGGTAATATGAAGGTCTGTTTTAATCAATGACTCGACTTTCCCTATTTTTCAGAGTAGTTACTTCTACAGGACGACCTGATCTTGGAGCATCACTAACATTGAAGTTACCTCGTTCAAATTCACGATAAACAGTTGTGCTTAAAACTATACTCCAAAAAAAATATCCTCATAACTTTCTTTGGAGTATAGTTTTAATTTCCTTAAATCGTTTATCTATAGATAGGCCACGGATAAAATTGTAGCGAATAATTACGTATAAATCGTCTCTCGACCAGTTTTCAAAAACATATAACTTTGTAATGAAATGAAATAAATAAATATGTATAAAAATAAATCATTTATTATATGACTAATTACCAGTTATGAGTTGTTATTTATAAAAAATATTTTGCATGTACCCTCTGTTTGTTAAAACTGTATTTCAGAACTTATCTAGTGACCTACATTTATACATATTTATTTATTTATTTATATCTTTTCTACTTTGAATCATTATCAGTGATCACTTGTGTACGTCAAAATGGAAGTGTCAGGAGGGCCTATTTCGATACCAGATTTATCGTAATAAGCCCTTCTGTAAAAGCACTGTCCAACTTAATGTTCAAGCTATGAGGGTTCCAAACGCGTCCTAGTCTGAGAAGAACCACACAACAAACTCAGCCGGATATATATTTTTTATATTGTGATCACTATTTCAATCTTAAAATATAGCTTAGCGACTGTCGGTACTATTCAAAAAAGTTTCTTAAACGTGTGTATAATGTACATTTTTCTTTAAGTCACTATACACTCATTACTCTGATATATAAAAGACTTACTAATATTTAGTTTTGTTTTATTGTTCATCAATTTTAATATCAAAAACTCCCTTTACTTAAAATAATAGATAATATAAAAATAAACAAAAGTGTATCCTAATGATAAAAAAAAGGTAAAAGTGCTCCACAAAAGCCACCCAAAGTCGTGATAATAACAAATGTACACGATTAATTTCATAAGTGTATGAGAATCAGTGAGTATCACTTTGATTCTTTTTTCTAACACGTGTTAGGGAGATAATGGATCCCGAGGTCCTTAATAAGACGTGAGAGAAATTGCTTTCGATTTCTTATATTTATTTTAATGTTTCACTTTTTAAACGTCCGTCGGCTAGATAAAAGTAAGCTCGCACGTCGGGATTGATTCCAATATGGCCACCAATTAATTATTTACGATTTATTCGATTTATTTTTTAATTGTTGTCTCATTGTAATTAATATAAATTCATACGTAATTAATATCAGGTCAACCTTGAATAATGACTGTTGATTTTAATGTATTTGCGAATCGATATTTTAATCGATACCCCAACCAGATCACTGTATCTATTGATCTCATCTCCTCAGTTTTTCCGCCTCACTGACCGGAGTGACATTATCTATGACATGTCAGGTTTTGATCGAACGCTCTGCGTTTTATTTATATACTGTGCCACTGCACAATTACAGTATATATATATATATATATATATATATATAATTGGTTTGTCTTTTAGTACTATTAATATTAATTATTTCCTACTATTAATATTCAGGTGAAATGATTTCAAAAAATAACGGCGGTATAACTAAGTCCTCAAAATTACTTGTAGTCGGTATAGTGATGATAATAGTTGAGAAACCATAAAATGTAGCCTCAGACAACGATTCAGACACTAAGATGCTTATGCCTTATATGTGCTCGCTTCACTATAGGTACACTATAGGCAGTGATGTCATTATTTTATCGATAAAACAATGTTTAATAAACAACATTTAATTCTCATCTATTCTGATTTGAACGAAATGTCTTTTTAATAATATAATAAAGTAGTATTCTTTTAATTATCTTATTATTACAGTATATAAAAAAAAAATCACAAAGCATTTTATACCTGGAATTTTAATATTATTTTAAAAGTACACAAACATACATTATATACACATGTATGTAAATATTTTATATTTTAATAATAGGACAATTTGCAGGTACAATAATATATATATATATATATATATATATATATATATATATATATATATATATATATATATATATATATATATATTAAAACAATAAGTGATCTTTGATCTTAACACAACGGAGCGAATCTCAACTGTAATATTTTATTATAGTTACCTAGGTGATATGAAGTAACAAAACACAGTAGGTGTTCATATTATAGTATAAATGAATATCTTAATATTATTATAACATAGCCGCGATGGTCTGATTGTCTATCGATTACAGTAGCGGCGATGCCATCACTAGATAGCTTCCTAAGGCGCGACTCGATGTAATGATAGGATTTGCCAAACGACCGCAAAACGACCAAACTGACGGACGATCGAGATTAATATATCGGAGATATGCACTTAACTAACTAACACTGGATGTAACGAATTCACTCGTTCATATAACTTTATTTTAATTATCATATATATATATACCGCTCACTGACTCATCACGTAATCTCAGAAACTATCGGTTCGATTAACTTAAAATTATACATAGTTACTTCTTTTGTGACGTAGACGTCCATTAAGAACGGATTTTACGGAATTCCTATCACAACTTTTTTCAACTTTTTGCATTTCGCCAAGTTTTAAATTTGTAGGAGCACTAAACGCCCCCGGTTACCATAGCAACAGTTTCGATGACAACGGATAATAAACCAAAGCAACCTAAGTTCACATCTAGGAAGAGGAAGGGAGGGAATAAGCTAGATACATATAAATTTCTAAATTACTTTATTGTTGACAGTAATTCACAGTTCATAGTTTATCTGTACTGAACTGATGGTCGTAGTATTTTAACATTTTATCGATTTTAATGTTAAGAGGAAAAACATTTATAATGATAAATACCGAGAAACAAGAATCACAAGAATCTATTTTATTATTTAATATTTATTGCGTTTAAAAATAATTTTGTATTTAAGAATTATTTATATTAAAATAGTGAGTTATAAGTAATGTAATTAATAACAGCATCACTTAATGTAGTTATATCAATATACAATATGCAAATAAATAGCACATATACATTTTTTTCTGGATACATCTTAAAAATTCTAAAAGCGAGGTGTCACCAGTCATATATGATTTAAAATGGAGATTTGGAAGATCTTATTCGATGGTAAGTCGAAAGAAAGCAGGTGAAGCTGGACAAAGCAGGGGCGGGCCGCTAGTGTAGCAAGACCACCTACCTCATACGTACCGCTGTGACGTCATCACCCCGCATACGGTATGCGCCAAAACGCTAAAACCACATCCTCCACCGATCTATGAATTCATAGTTAAACCAAAAGTTTTAATACTCTTATAAATTATTCATTTTAATTACATATAAATTATAACAATGGAAGTGAGTCAGGTTATTGATTCATATCTCTTGTATTTCGATTATCCCCCTTTTATATTCGTTACTTAATCTGTTTTAAACTGTCTCGTAAATACTTTCAGACGTCAACGATCCATAGTTTGATTCATTTAAATATCTTAACACTAAACCTATCGACAATTCTTGTATACCTGTTCCTACCGCACGCCGTCAAATTGACCGGTAATTAAAAGTTATTTTATTATATAACGCGGATAATAATGAAAATAACTAAAAGTAAAGAGTGAAGAAAATATTATATGCATATTCTAAGAATTGTCATAACGATATTATAACGTTTAAAAATGTGTTTTACAAAAGTTTAAGAACGGTCAATTTGACCGGTACTTGGTAGGTTTAGTGTTAAAGAGCATCTAAACTAAACAAAATGTACATTATCTTCTGACATAAATGGCGGTTATAATTAAATAATAAGAACAAAACGTAAATGTTAAGAGTGTAACTAACTAACTGATAGACAAATTAGGTTTAGACGAAAGTCCAAGTCAATCTAGATTCCAGGGTCACTCGACCTACATCAGCGGCCATCGGCGACAGGGACCCCATTAACTGAATTGCGATAAACTGTTAAATAAACTTTTACTATTTAACTATACGAGTTAAATTTGTGTCTTGGGATTTGTTAAAATATATATTAAATAACAAAAAAATAATATAAAATATGTTAAATTTTAACGTGTATAAAATATTAAGGAAGAGTAGCTGTATATTATCTGGTTTTCTTCCAGGCAATCTTCTTCTTGCTTCTTCTTAATTATAGGTATAAAAAGATCTTGGGTTGGTTGGGTCATCTCAGAACTGTTCAATGAAATCGTTTTGAATAAACTCTTGGCTTTGGGCTTAATGAAAGATAATAGAAAAATAACAGCATACAAAAACAGCAGAGACGGAGACGTAGTGTGGTGGGAAGGTACCCGGGTTCAATTGACCCGGTTGACATATATCCTGTTGCGACCCACCAATCCTCTGTGGACCAGCGTGGTGGATTAAGCTCTAATTTAATAGAAAAACATATTAATTCAATATTTAAACGTCATACATGTGGTTTGAGTCAGCGATGATACTTATATAATGATAAAACCTAATAAAATAGTTATTGTGTGTTCTAAGTCACGTCCGTCCGTCCGTCATCATCAGTTTGAGGTCTCATTATAATGTACATAATATGTTTATTGTCAGCGTGATGTAAGCCATCGGTTTGTCCCGCGTTCTGTTTGTTACTGTTTCCTCGTTTGAATCACGTGTTTCGGTAAAAATTGAGTATTTTCTTATAAGGAAATGTGTGACCGGCGTTTATATTTTTAGTATATCACTGTTTAGTTCTAGGTTCTATCAACCTAATTTTCAATCAATTTATAGATAATAAAGTATTTTTAAGTAGAATCTGCATAAAAAGTAATTTTGGGATATAAATCACAAACTTTTTTGGCAAACTAAGAAATTATTATTACAATATACAGTTTTATAAAATATAAATGTATGTATGTTTGTACGTTTGTTTGTTGAAATACCTCGCAGTTCATTTGTAAAGGTTGTCAAACGTTTTGTTCGATAACTTTTTTTTCTTGTCCACGTAATTTAATCCAGCGCTGGATATACTACTAAGGGTTCTCGAGAACTGAACGATAATATTTATTTTATTCCTAACCGTTTAAACAGTTTTGAATTATTTACAAGACAGACAGTAATACCTAATTATTAAATTATTCACATGTTACACGAGCAACTAAGATATAAAGAGCTAAAATATATAACTATTTTCTTTATGTGTACAAGGTAGGGCTGTAACAGAACCCCGATATCGATAAAATCGGACTCACGATTAAAACTAAATCACGTCATTGAAGTCCCAAATTGCGTACAACCCCTAATAAACGCTTATAAAGGGGTTCTAAGAAGGGACCACCAGCGAGACGTCCGCTTCAATGGGACACTTTTTTTTGAATACTTTACGTTTATTGTTTGATATAATTTGTTACAATTTTTGTCAGTTTAATCGTATTATCGGTTGATATATGTATTGCTAGTTCGTAAAGAGTTGTCTCGTTTATTTTAACAGGTTTTATATTTAGTAAAATATCAAAATATCATCCTGCCATAATAATATTTTAATTAGTTAAAAATAAAAATACGAAAATCATACTCATATGAACAGATATTTAAAACAATACATTCAATGTATACAATAAATTATATTTATAAAAATATTAGTTTTCACCCGCGGCTCCACTCGCTAAATAATATATGAATCACCTTTACGTAAATTTATTATTACTTCATTGGCACCGGTCCTATGTTGCCGCAATAAAACTAAATTATCCAGTATTTATTATTATAATAATATATTAAGATTGGGCAATTTACAAAAATTTGCTACAGTTAAAGTTGTATTTCGTGAGACCCAAGCAGCGCCGTGTGACTACGCTAGGTGTTTATTTAACTTATAAATCGGAAAAAGCTCGGTGAATATGTTAGCTTTGATATATAGCGATGGCAATTATTAATGAAATATTGTGTCTAGTGAACATGTTTTCTGCGAGTTATATTTCCGTATGATAGAGTCGTAGAGTCGCCTCTAGAGTGCCGTTATTAGTGTCTATTACTGGTACTTTCTAGGTTGTCGTCGGAATCCCGGGGCATATAGGGAATTTATTATGTCGGAATACCATCGGCATAGTTCTACGCTATTTCGTTTTAAGTAATCAAATATATTAAAGTATTACGCTTATATATTTTTCTTAAATAATATATGATTGTATTTTTGCTGGCAGTCCAATCAATTATCGTCAAGCGTGATCGCCAACAGGTCGGCTTCACAGACCATTGGAGGGTGCGCTGTAATTGATGACTCGACATCTGCGGTTTAGGGCTCCGCTGACTAAATTACTTAGGGAAGTTCGGAAGAGATTTACTTGATCTTTAGTCTTCAAATTAAAGAAACAAAGATAATCATTTTTGATTATTACTGCAGAAGCAACGAACATAAAATATGTATTTTAGTAGCAGTGCTAAGAGTTTGAGCATTGATAACTGAATTTTAACAAAAGTCCTCGAACATGTTTTGCCAAAAATCGTTTAGCGAATACATAATATATGTAGTTTTAAACTAGTTAAAAAGTTGTTTGATAGTTTCAGAGATTGCTTCCTAATTATATATATATATATATGTATCATAATATCTAAACTTGATAGCTAACTAACGTGTTACATTTACCGGAAATAGCGACAAGGGTGTCACACCCCACGACTGTCACAAACAAAACATTCAACTTAATCTCAAGACAGGAATTTTTCAATCAACCGCATACACTTCATAATTCCTTCAGTCGGTCCCCGGTTAGGAGATAACGATCTCATCTATCGAAGTTTAAGTTTAGTGCATTTGAGATAAGATTCAATTTTGTGTGGATGTCTCAACGGCATAAAATGACTCGGACAATAAGTTGGTCATTGAGAGGAATCTGTTTAGGACAAACATCCTACCTTAAATGGTTTGTAATTTTTTGTTTTGTCGACTGTTCACTTTTATTAGATCTTGATTTTATATGTTATGTTGGGTTTTATTTTTGAAGGAACTTATATGTACTTTTATACGATATATTAATTATTGCAGTAACAAATTTATTCATTTAAATAATTGATTTTAAAATATAAAAGCTAAGGCATTGTTCAAATTATATTGTATTGATGTATTCGAACCTCGCTGCGTCGGTTGTCATTTTAAACATGGATAGTTCAAAATTGGAACACGTAGCCAGCGCCTGCGCCCGCGCAGCCACACGCATTGTTTACCGATAAACATCTTGTTCGTCAATCACTACCAGGACCCACCCCTAAAAGGGACCCGTAGCGTGCATTTAACTTTGAATTTAATATAGAGGCCATTAGAATCTGAAATAAATATTCATTGAGATTAATTTATGGCGATTAATAGAAAATAGAACATCAGGTGGCGTGTTTGCTTTAAACATTTCTGAATGGTGAGGCGTTGTTTGTGGTCATCAAATTAATAGTTCAATACTTCTGACCCTTTTTTATGTTTACTTTTTGTTAACCATCTCGAGATGGTGATCAAAACCGCATTGAGCTCCAAACTTGTATGATAATATGACATTTAGTTCTTCTTTAGTGTCGATTAATATTTTATTATTATTGATGTAAATAAACCGGATAATTTAAATAAGGTTTTATCGAGTGGACGAAATGACAGCTTGCTACGTTTATAACTACCATAGTGACAAGGAAAACCGATGAATAGTATGAAACAGATTTCTTAATGCGATATATAATTTTCCTCTAAGTGACCAAAACTATTGACAATACCTTAAATTCCCTAAACGAGCAAGCTTCTAGGAGCGCTAAGGGACGGTCAAAACAAATCATCGGACGATTCGGTCCGTACACCGGAAAGATCGCCTTCGTTACAAATTTATAATAGTTTTATAATATATACTAAACCAGACATTTAGTTCCCTATCCCGAGGACATAAGAAACGAGAGAAATGACTCTGGGACGTCCGAGCTGTAAGATGATTTCTGTAAAACCACAGAAGACTGATTTATATAGAGCGGACCGACTCGGGCCATGTGTCTAATAAATCTCAATCAAGATCCCGAGATACGATATGATTGGTCGTCTGTCGGCGCCGGGGAGATGCCGAAGATAATCACATTACATAACTAGATTTGCGTGGTAATGAAGCGATTTCTTTTATTTCACTCCGTCTAGACTCGCCGGTGCTTCCACGTCCAGTGATTAATGATAACGGTACCATCTCACCTCTATTGCATTCCTGAACCCTGAAAGTGAAATGACAACAGAGGCTTAAGAAAGTCTTAGAGGAAATTTCGTTGCGTCGGAATTTTGATCCGAAGAGAGCAATAGACGTTTTCCCAGAGTGATAAGAGTTCAAAAGAAGGGTGGAGGTAACAATACAATGAGCACGCCAAACAATGATGTATTTATTGGTCGATGGGATCATCGATAGTTTCGGAATAAATCACCGGCAGTAATGTGTTCTGGAGTTATCGGTGTCTTATCCACGCAACACATACGTCCTGCCGGTTCATAATTTATAGGACAATGGGATGAAGCATTTCAACAATAAATCTATGCACCTTACTGTCTTATTTTTTTTATTACTCCAAGTCCTAATCAGGCTGATGTGGCTAATAAATTCAAAATAAAAATACAGATATATCATTCTTGTATGAAAACAAAGCTATTTATTTTAATATTACGCTCGTTAATAAATAAATATTTTCTTTTAATTTTAATTTGTCTTGGAAACATTCTAAATTTCAAATATATTGAAGGTAATTTGGCCTCGTCTTCTATTTATTTATTCATTGTCCCCAATATAAATGCCAGTTGGATTCTTAGTTTGATTTAAGGTATTCGTGGAGAATTGGAGCAATTCGTTGGACATTTTTTTTTTTAGTAGTTTGTCTTTGATGTTAAATAATGGCCGTCCTAGCGCATGTTTTAGTCAAAATTTATGAAGAGTTATAATAATGAGAACCATATTTGTAAAGTCACAAACGAGAATAACTTATCAGTGTACTAAATAAATTCATGACCTCTCTTTGATCGTTTTTTTAAGCGCCATAATAGTCCGTCGTCCATCTTTACGAGTTGGTCGGTGAAGGGTCGTGCAGTTGAAACAATACACTTGGTGGTCACGAGGTGATCTGTCACGTCCACGAGAGACCCCCGGGATGTGAAAAATATAAATAATTGCCATCTCAGACAAAAGTGTAATAGAATCTCACACACTTGCCTTACATACGCCATATTGCTTTCATGTTATTTAGCACAATATTAATCGGACTTTATACAACTTATTTTGACATGGGAATCCCGTCTCTTCTCTCAATTTTACCTTACATTATTTGCTTTTATACGTTATTTGATATAGCTCTCGTTGAGAATTTAAAAACTCCTACTCCTTCACTTACATCACAATTTATGTAGATATATATTTCTAGCTTAGTGCTAAACGTAAATTAACTCTCAGATAAAATAATTCCTAATGAATACTTAACTTAACTAGATTAATTCCGATCATTACTTCTTCTTTATAAATGATTTAAGAATACATATGCTCCGTCGTTTTGACAAGCTGCTCCCGCCAAATTTGGCAGATGTCTCACATCAGCTATGACAGACACCTGTGATCGATAGCGTTGGCGCTGGTGAGGACAAAAACCATACCTTTCTGGATCTTTACCGTCTATAGGCTTTGTATACACTGACTGACTTGCCAAAACATTTATTATAGTTTGTTACTTAACTAGATATATTTTAAACTTAATAATAAAACATAATTACACAAAATTAGTACAAAGTATAATTTTTCAATTTATTACATACAAAATACAGTCTTTGTGATTATTATAACCAATTTCTTGTCGATTTATACCACAATCCAGTTCAGTTTGTGGTCAGCCTTAGGGTTATTCTATCGCGATGAACACAGCGACCCTCATAGCAGTCAATTAAGGACATTTATGATACAAAAGAATCTCTTTAAAAGGCTGTCAAACTAAATCGCAATCAATCTTATGAAATAGTACCACCATGGCATTACTAAATAATAGGGAATTTTGAATGTTATTTTTTTTAGATCCTCGTCCTCCTGTCGGTCTATCAAGACTGATAAGACAATCAGCTTTAACACTAAACCTACCAAATACCGGTCATATTGACCGTTCTTAAACTTTTGTAAAACTTACACATTTTTAAACGTTATAATATCGTTATTAAACTACATGACAATTCTTAGAATACGCATATAATATTTTCTTCGCTCTTTACTTTTAGTTATTTCCATTATTACCTGCGTTATATAATACAATAACTTTTAATTACTGTTCAATTTGACCGCGTGCGGTAGGAACAGGTATACAAGAATTGTCGGTAGGTTTAGTGTTAAACATTTGTATGTATATAAACATTGCAGGTACATCGGTAAATAAATGATTTTATAAATATAATAATCAAATCCATGGCTTAAATTAAATGGCGTAAAAAAAGACATTATTTTGGTCAGAGTTTGACCTTTGCTGTACTATTTGTACGTTGAGGTCAAATTAATATATTCTATTATTTAAACATCAATAACCGCTTTGAGTTATCAAAATGATACAATTTTCGGCGGCGTCGGCACTTCAAAGCACTGTTTATCCAATCACCGCTCTCCCCCTCCAGCATCATAATGTTGCTCTTTCTACTGTTATATTTAACAAACTTTTTGTTTCTACATAAACTAAACAACAATCTTAAAACATAATCCCGAATCGAACAACTTGTAGCAGATAAGCAAAAAGTCGAAACACGAACCCATCCTGCTCCATATCCACTATTGTTTTTGAATCTCTTAAAGATACTTAAGTTGTTAATTGGATAACCAAAAAATAATCCCTCGGTATAAATAAATATATAAAAGTGTAAATAAATTGTGAGGTGGCGAGATCAATACGCCTTTTGGGGGGAGGAGATAAAAAACTCGATCCCCTCGAAATCTTCTCAAAGAGATTCTAATACCGTTATTTTGTTAAGAATATCCTTCTTTAATACGTACGATTTTTTTTTTTATTTATCTGCGTTACAAATTAATGTATATTTTCTATATAAAAAAAATCCATAATATATTTGTCATTGACATCTTAGTGAATCTTATGTGGACAATTCCGGGTTATATAATATGTATTTAGAGATATGTCAAGACAATATTTTAAAGGATGCCTTTTTATCTAAACATTGTGTGTTGCATTGTGTTGGTTGAATCGAAGATGTCGTTAATCTGAATCGTGTCGCAGGGTGTAAACCGACGTGGAGTTGCCGAAATGAATTAGTGAAACGGCGTCGACATTCCCGGTGTCCGTCCGACGGGAAAAAGACTAACAATGTTTAATTTATTTATGAGAATCAACAATGAGACACAATGGTCTCGGCTGAGATTGTCCAAACAGAGATAGCGCTAATACCGCGGCTTTCAATTTCACTCTACCCTAAAATTAATAAGATATTTTTGTCACTCCGCTGACACGATGTTATCGGTGTGTGCGTGTGTGTGTGTGTGTGTGTGTGTGTGTGTGTGTGTGTGTGTGTGTGTGTGTGTGTGTGTGTTTTGGTCCGTATAGACAGATAAGTATTCATCAGCTCTAAACTGTTTTGTCACTGGCAGGTTGTCTTTTAACCATCATAATTTTACAGATCGTAATTGTATAATTAGTTAAAGTTTTAAGTAAACAACAGTTTCTTAATAATATTTTTATCGAACTGAAAAGAAAGATACGGCATTTTATTGATTGTGTAATTTTTTGTTTATAAAATAAAACAAATATTAACTACATTTTAATTGAAAGTGATCACTATATATTCGTGAAAACAGCATTCAAATCGGATAAGCCGTTCTGGAGATTAGCGAACAAACGCATAGATAATCAGACAAACATTCTAAAAATCATTATTTTGGATTAATTTCGTTACCCTCAGTAATTATTTTTGACATATATCTTCCACGTACAGACGGCGACCAGTTACATATTTTTATATGTATGTATATTAGAATATCGATTTCAAATACCAAAAAAAACTAAGACAAACATTGTAAAGGTTGTCTGTCCGTAATTAATTACAACTAACAAGTTACCGGGTCGCATTTGAAGGGAGAAGATACAAATATTCGGTCCATAAATGATTACATATTTCCGTATCCTTTATACTAAATTCAAGAATGTCACGCTTACAGGAAACGAGGTATTTAATACATCAAAAGGTTGTTTTTGATAAATTATTATTAAGAATATACCAGACGAACATACATAAAATATGTTTCAGTTGTGTTGATTTTGTTATAATGTAAATATGAGTATTCTAAATAACTAGCTTCAGACCACGGCTTTGCTTACTGTAGGAATAAAAAAAAGCGATTTAATATTTATTTAATTAAATACTATATAGCATTTATAGTCATACGGTTCTTGAGTTACTCATGTACAGACGGTAGCGATGTATTTATATAGTAATGGCGAAATTAACAAATGTTCAATATTCGAACCTCATATCATATTTATTACTCACATAATTCTCATTATTAATTCACACATACCGTATAAATTACACGCACACATACGCACCCTAACGCACACATACGCAACCCAACGCACACATACGCAAGTTAGTCACTCACACCATTGTATTTATTCCCTTATGATTCCGTTAATTCATTACTATAATCTATCAGGCTGTCAGCGAACTAATAGTTTTAAACGATTATAGAAACTAATGCGTTGTATTAAAGACTATAATCATGTATAGTTTTAATTAAATACACGCCATTTGTAATTAGCTATTAACAACTGGTAGAACATTCGAATTTGTAATTTAATACCATATGTAATTTACATTTTTTCTTGCTTATAATCGAAACATACATACATATAATGTATGTTTATGTTGTTTGTTCATTTATAACATACTAGCAGGTTACCCGTGCATCGCGACGGACGGCGAGGAGTAAACTTTGCAGTTTTTTAACTGTAACTTTGGAACGGTTTAGACCTTTGCAAAATCCTTTCTTATTGCACCTATTCAATATTCAGGAGTCTTGTGTCCAAATTTCAGCTTTCTAGGTATTACGGTTTGGGCTGTAGAGCGATGAGTGAGTGAGTGAGTCAGTGAGTGTCTTTATGTTTTATATATTAAGATAATAAGAACTCCACTATCTCTAAAGGACTCGACCTTCGACCTTTGATACCTGGGAATACCCATTATATACTACTAGGTACTATACTATTTAAAAAACATACCTTTCTATTAGATTCTATCAGGTGTAAGACCATTAACTTTCCCTTTAGGTTTAGGAGAAAGTGAAATAGCGATATACCAGGACGAAAACACTTGTATCAAATGTCAATAAATCCTAGCCACAGACGATTACAGATAATGAATTATGGAATGCTTAAAATATTGAGCGAAGCGAACGAAGTGAGCGGAGCGTTTTACTGGAGATTTTTTACATTCTTTTTCACGAATTGGCTCGAAAACTGCTTGACGGAAAATAATGAAACTTTGGAATCAAAAAGACACACATTAGGTGATGGTTTTTAAAGAAAAAAAAAATGAAAAATGTCCTCAAAAAAAATATATTTTTTTAAAATATATTGTCTTAAAACTTGAAGTCAATTTGAAACGATGAGTCAATATACTGGGCTCGCTTCGCTCAATATGCAAACTGCACCCGTGATTTCGCGAGCGCATCGAGTCGAAATTGAGGGTTTGTTGGCGCCCCTAGTATTCTAAATAACCTTTAATAATGGACGACTATGATAATATGAAAGTACTTAATTATAACAAAGTTGAATTAAAAACTTATAATTAATAAATTAATTAATACAAACTCGAAAGATAAATAGCCATCAAAGAGACAGAGGACCTCAATTAAAAATTTAAATATCCATCCATGTATATGAATGCGAAAACACCGACCGACATAGATCACCCGCTTTATGCTGTAATTACAACTCACGGACGTGTATCATAAAGTTAATGTAATTATACATTAGTTGTGCGTCTGTGTGTGTAATATTTATGATATTGTTGTATGTTTGTTTGTTGTAAATAAAGAGCCTAACATTTAGTTCGCGCAGGTCGAGTCGCGGGATGATACTGTTAATAATAATATTAATAGATGTCACCTCTGTAAAATTAGTAGATAATGTTACATTTAAATAATCCTTTATGAATATTACATTAATAGTAAAGCCTTCGGTGCTGCATTAACACTAAACCTACCGACAATTCTTATATACCTGTTCCTACCGCACGCCGTCAAATTGACCGGTAATTAAAAGTTATTTTAATATATAACGCAGGTAAAAATGGTAATAACTAAAAGTAAAGAGTGAAGAAAATATTATATGCATATTCTAAGAATTGTCATGTAGTTTGATAACGATATTATAACGTTTAAAAATGTGTAAGTTTTACAAAAGTTTAAGAACGGTCAATTTGACCGGTACTTGGTAGGTTTACTGTTAAACCTGATATAGGAAGTGTGATCACTTGACAGGTCGCTTGGATTAATTATATTTATAAATCGGGTCCGCCTTCATTGCTATCACGTGATATATGACTACTTGATATCAAATGGGACTGTGCGGTGTTTAGGTTATGATCAGGTCGCAAGTTCGCATCCAGTTTGCGTAATTATTGTCATACTTACGAACTGTATTATTCGGAAAAAAATGTTTGAAAATGAACGTAACTAACGTTCGAGTAGCGAAAATATTCCTCGTTGGATGTTGTCTTTTTATTGTTTTGTGATTCATTGAAATATTTGTCCAACCAACTTGTCCTTATAATAATACTTCCTTAACACTGAACCTACCGACAATTCTTGTATTATTACCTGTTCCTACCGCACGCGGTCAAATTGACCGGTAATTAAAAGGTATTTTATTATATAACGCAGGTAATAATGGAAATAACTAAAAGTAGAGAGTGAAGAAAATAGTATATGCATATTCTAAGAATTGTCATGTAGTTTGATAACGATATTATAACGTTTAAAAATGTGTAAGTTTTACAAAAGTTTAAGAACGGTCATTTTGACCGGTACATGGTAGGTTTAGTGTTAACAATGCCAACATTACTATATAAAATGTTGTACAATTTTAGTTGTATAAAAAATTGTTCGTCCAACGTATTACACGCGTTATGATTTTGTTCAGATATTTTCTTACTGCAAGAAGTTATTCTTGTTATGGGCTTATGTATGAAATAAGGACAAATTCTTTAGTGAGTAAAATAATATTAAACGTATTAAAATTGTATCAAATTTGTAGTTAACTTGAGTGTTACATGATGCCGGGCTCGATTAGAGGATGAATAGTATATGTAAATGCATATAGGCGGTCGATAGGCTTCTAAGCAATTACGGTTTTCAAACGTGCCATTATGTTTTTGTTCCTACCCATTATAGTGTTTGTTTTTGGCGAACTTTAGGGTTCCTTAAGTTTTTGCAGGTTTTTTTATCAGAGAATTATATCCCTGATAGATTTTTTTTTGCGTTACGTTACGGAACCCTTTATGGTTTATTTTTTGCACAGATTACGTAGCCGGCGAAGGTTGATGGCTCTATCACTTAAATTAGTAAGCAGCTATAATTGGACCTCATTATGTTGGTTCGTATTATATCTTGTTAGTCGAAAACATATAGCAATTTAGTCCAAGTGGGTGGCTCGAATTAAACTATTTTTAAACACGACCGCCTCTTTCAGATTATATGTATTTTTCAAGGATATTAATATTAATTTCACCGTTTTAAAATGATTTTCATACGTTGTAATCTTAAAAATAATAGTTAAAAACTTTTTAATACATTTGATATAGTAATTTTTTATTACGTATAAATTAATAAACTCCAAATATATTAAATGTTTCGTCAAATGCCCCGAGCGTTGGAACGATTTAATGTTACTTGTAACAGATTCGTTGATTTAAATCAAATTGTCCATGAACTGTTACATTGACATCGTAAACCTACTCGCAGCGTGAATCAATTTAAATCGTTTTGATTCAGAAATATTAATAATATAGGTTTTCTAATTGATACCCACAGGTCATAGTCATAATTCAGAAACACATTTTTAGTTATAGTTTTATGTCAATAAGATAACTCTGAGTATGTTAGTCTATAGTTTAGTTTCAACAAGTATGAAAGGATCTTAGATTTAATATCTCTACTTTTAGTGATATATAGATAATTGAGCGAAGTGAGCGAAGCGTTCTACTGGAGACTTTTTCACATTCTTTATCACGAATGGGCTCGAAAACTAAAAACACACATTAGGTGATGATTTAAAAAAAAATTGAAAAATGTCATGTCGTTGAGGAATAACCATCAAAAAACTGATATCGATAATTAAACGATAAGTCATTACACTGGGCTCGCTTCGCTCAATATGCCAACGACACCCGAGATTTCGCGAGCGCAGCGAGTTAAAATTGAGGGTCTGTTAACGCCCATAGTTGTTGTTAATATGTGTTTAAGTTTATCTCCGCACAGTTCAAGAGTTGTTCCAATTCAATAATACAGTCGATACCTTCCAATCAGTGTATACGAGTATCCTAGTTCCAATCTGATGTACAAATTCCCGTTGAGATGTAGTATGATCTCTCGATAGGGCTCGGAAGCGCAGATGGAATCATGTAATTAATAACATGAACACTTTAATTGATTATTAAAATTATGTTTCTCATCAATATACATCTAATAATTTATCAAATTTTATATTTAAATCATATATAAATAATAAAATTAACATAGCAAGGAAAGTATTTCAGAATCGATTTATTTTTTTATTGATAGAGCGATAGATGTAGATTACAACACTGTAAATCCCAATTGTTTTTCAATAATGTAGAAAATATTCATTGATATGATGATATAAAGGTATATTTCTAACTCGCACAGCATCCCCGTGACTTCTCTGTTATTTTAATAACTAATAAAAGACCGACACGGTTCGCAAATTTTTACGACCGTCGTTAAATTCCTATTGACAGCCCTAATGATGTAATATATACTATTTGAATGAGATCTGATTGTTATTTATGATTTCAGTCATCATACAGTTTTATTGTTATATAAATAATAATTGTCCTCTCAAAGGGAAATTAAAAACTCACCTATTTCTATTCGTGCCTAAATTAACACTAAACCTACCAAGTACCTGTCAAATTGACCGTTCTTAAACTTTTGTAAAACTTACACGTTTTTAAACGTTATAATATCGTTATCAAACTACATGACAATTCTTAGAATATGCATATAATATTTTCTACACTCTTTACTTTTAGTTATGTACATTATTACCTGCGTTATATAATAAAATAACTTTTAATTATCGATCAATTTGATAGCGTGCGGTAGGAACAGGTATACAAGAATTGTCGGTAGGTTTAGTGTTAAAATATGTTTGCCGGCCGGCAATGCCGGTGAGAGGACACGGTGGCTCATTTAGCGGAGCACTTCACCATAACTACGATCCCAGGTTCGAGTCTTGGTTGTGTTTCAAAATGCTCGAATGGTAATACAGATAAATGTCATTTTGGTACAGTTTGTTATTCAACATTAGATCGATTTTAAGGGGCCGGTTGTAAGCATTATCTTCAATCAGGTCTCTAAGAGCCTTTAAGTTCCTACCGTTACGATTTCGTTGTTTAAATCCATTACCACTGACAATATTATCTCCTTTAATATTATTTACATTGTATTTTACATACGCATACACTTATCCCTCGGTTTCACCTGTGTCTGAAAATAATTATAAATTGTACTCAAAATTTCATATCTTCTCTCCAGGTCATTGTACATATGTACATACTAGAATACGTTTAAATATATATATATACTTAAATTATTATAACACTATGAGGGCGTGAAAATTTGACAAGACCGTCATAAATATACCAACAGACAGGTTGTTACAAATGAATTAGTTTTGTTTCGTAAACCATATGCACTTAGCAGTTATGTCTCGTATTGCTTAAATAATAATGACTACCTGGTCTTATTTATCATATCACAAAACCCTTGTTCTTGTCCCAGCTGGTGACCAGGATTAATGGTGTTCCAGATGATGGAGACTCATTATATAAACATAAGATATCTTATATATTTTCACCTCCGCTCATTGCACAGTAGGTACCAAGTACTATTTTGATTAATATGTAACCTGCGTTAATACAAATATTTAATAAAAACTGATGCACATTTGGTATTTATATTTTTAACTTCGATACGAAAATGTGATTTTAATTTTATTTGAAAATTTTTTGATTCTCCTTAATAGTATATTCATCGGACGTCGATTTTAGCTTATGCGATAATTAGTTAAGTCTAAGGAATATACTATACCATAAATATCCATTTAAATACAATATCCCAATCCATAATTTCTATCCTTAAGAATATGACTATGACTGTGACATATGATATATATTTCGTCGGTGAGTGTCAGTGTGGTGACAACATCGTTATTTAACACAAGTGATGACTCTCGTTCTCGAGTCCTATAAGTCGAAGCCTCACCGGCGCCATATTTGGCATAATCGTGACTGATAGCGACTTCAATGAACAATATATAATTAGAAAGCTCTAAAGTATTATCGACAACTTTTCGTAAGAGATTGTCTGTATTAAAACATTATATGATTATAATATATAAAGATATGACTCGTGCATTGCGAATACATTACAAAAAAGGACAAAACATTGCCAGCGATCCATTCGTCTAAATCAGCTCCCTTCAAGTAGAACAGAAACTAAAGTCTCGTGATTAATAGCTACATGGGCGTTTCTAGAAACATCTGAGCTAGGTATCACCGTTACTCGCAGACGTGTGGTCCGACCCACCCACTGTCCGATGATATACGGAGCAAATCCTTAATTAGCAGAGCTCATTAACAGATAAAACAGATCTCCGGGACAGATAGATCGCTGACGGCGTACTCCGTGTTTACGATTTGGGATATCATTTAATTCAGAACCTGAATTAAATGATGTATTAGAGCTACACATCCTTTGTGAGCTACTGTTAAATATATTTTTATTATTTCTTACAATGATTTACACTAAACCTACCGACAATTCTTGTATACCTGTTCCTACCGCACGCCGTCAAATTGACCGGTAATTAAAAGTTATTTTATTATATAATGCAGGTAATAATGAAAATAACTAAAAGTAAACAGTGTAGAAAATATTATATGCATATTCTAAGAATTGTAATGTAGTTTGATAACGATATTATAACGATTAAAAATGTGTAAGTTTTACAAAAATTTAAGAACGGTCAATTCGACCGGTACTTGGTAGGTTTAGTGTTAACAACAGTCAAACCTATAAAAACATTGACAACGTGAATTGGTTAAAAACATAAAATTATGTTATGTCATAAATATATAAAAAAAAAATTGTCAATAGTCACAACTTACCTTAACGCGAGACTCCCACCGAAACACAATAAATTTAAAATAAAACAAAAAGTTTAAATATAACTGAACCGAATTTAAAACCTAAAATTTAAATCCCGAAGTGTCAATTGAACGCAGCGTGAAAGTAAAACTGAATGAAGAAATAAATGATGGTAGATGATATTTTAAATTATCATAGTAATGTGTCCTATTATCACCGGTTTGTCTGTCGGAGATAACGCTACAGGGAGGCTGGGTGTCGCACTATGGATAAGATTTAACAACAGACCTATTACGTATATTGTCTCTCGGCTGTCGTTACTTTTAAATTATATTCCAATATACAAAACTCGTTCTATTCACGAGGACAAAAACGATTGTATATAAATATATATATATATATATATATATATATATATATATATATATATATATATATATATATATAAGCTAGGATATCGTAGGTTTTTCTCTCCCGCTTCGGTGGGTATACTATTAATTTGGATGTGAACTTATGTTGCTATGGTAACCGTTGCTATAGTAACTCTTACCGCCACGTTAAGTTTATAGCTCCTACAGGTTTAAAACTTGGCGAAATGCAAAAAGTTACAATCCGTTGGGATAGGAACTCCGTGAAATCCGTTCTTAGTGGACGTCTACGTCACAAAAGAATTACCTATGTAAAATTGTAAGTTAATCGTACAGATAGTTTCGGAGATTTCGTGGTGAATCAGTGAGTGGTAAATCGCTTATATACATATAGATATATATATATATATATATATATATATATATATATATATATATAAGAAACCTTGACAAATTACACTTTAACATGATAGTATCATTAAACAAACTAAATTAATACAAGCAGTAATAGTCTAACATTCCAAATTTAGTTTTAATTCCTAATTATAGGAGTACGAGCTGACATAGGAGCGGTCTAAAATAGTTCGTAGGCGTCGTATTATGTCATTTTTTGTAGCTGTTCTACAGGTTTTATCAAATTATCTAATTTAATTCTAGTTTTTGATGTCTTTTTTATATATATCAAAGATCTCATTAAAACTTTTAACCACACTGTTGTTTGAGTTATATTATTTTATTTATTTATTTATTTATTTATTAATATATTTTCCACTTTGAATCCATACCAGTGATCACTTGTGAGTGCCTATTTTGATATCGTATGTATTAAAATAAGCCCTTCTGAAAAGACACTTTCCAACTTAAAATAAGGCACGAATAATTAAAATTTAACTAAAAGGAAACGTATATAAAAATATATTAGGACAACATTTCATTCAGTAACACTACTTTTAAAAAGTAATTCAACTGAATGAAATATCGCAGCGATTGTCCTTATTTTTTAAATCTTCATATTTATTTCCCATATATCATCTTAACCGACAATTACAATAGTATTTTTATTGAGACGTCCGATACACAGCGCCATCTGTTATCATAAACGCCATTTTTAAACATTAATTGGTCACTGAGTAACACTTTTATAAAGGCAACTAGTACTTTTCACTCGGTTTTTTGCATTTTGTACGTAATTTATTGGTTTGTGTAACTGCTTTAAGTGGCCTATTGTGATACTGTTATATTAAATGATTCGACTGGCTTTATCTTCTGGCTTTACTTGTTTGATTGAACTAAGAAAAGAACATACACTAACGAATTATTCCATTAAAGTATATAATATATTTTTTTATTCTAAATTATTTATTTTATATACTTATAAACTGTTTACTTCTTTGTAGTTGAAACGTTTTATTTTTTGAACGTATTTTTATAGCTTTTGTAGGTGTATAAGATTGCAAAAGCGATGCATCAGTATTGCCCTTACGAACTTTAAAATTATCCTCCATTAAAGTCACCGATTATTTTGGAGTGTTTATGTAAAATTAATGTTATTTACGGGATATTTATAATGATTTTCTTTTTAAATTCTTCATTATATCGGTACTGGTGCAAGCGTTTTATCACGAACTAAACTGTATCTTAAATACCTTGTGAAAGTTGAAAGTTCCATCACATATTTGCCTCGATTTGCTGTATTTAGGTAGCTACAGGTCTCTTCTGCAAAATATCCCAGTCATAAATACTGGTACAGTAATATATTTAGAATGTGCTGTTAGGTAACCCGGGTCAATGAACTCCAATACAGGTGATTTACGTCTCTCCACCCAGATAATCAAAACAAACATCGTAAACGTTAACAATGGTGTGACTATTAAATTATGAATGTATATTCGGATGCAGCATGACCCGTGTGTGGCGAATGCGGTGTCATATGCGATGCCACGGACACTGATAACACTGAATAGTTGGTGAAATTAAGCAAAATTCAACGAGTTTTGTTTAGAACTAGATAAGTCATTTTCAGGACATACTAGCAGGTTACCCATGCTTCGCAACGGAAGGCGAATGTGATCAAATTTGTTTGAATTTCCACACCACCTATTATGTATCAAACAAGCGCGTTATATTTTTTGTAGTTTTTTTAGCTGTAACTTTGGAACGGTTTAGACCTTTGCAAAATCCTTTCTTATTGTACCTTTTCAATATGTCAGGAGTCTTGTGTCCAAATTTCAGCTTTCTAGATATTACGGTTTGGGCTGTAGAGCGATGAGTGAGTCAGTGAGTCAGTGAGTGTCTTTGTGTTTTATATATTAAGATTGAAACTGGTATAAAATGTTCTATACGACCCTTATTTTGACGTGGTGGAGAAGCAACAGATGGTCATACATACATACAAAAAAACAATTAAAGGTTGGTTAGCTGGGAATATGAAAACAGTACACAAATATGGAGCGTTTACAGAATAAAGTGATAGGGTTTAAGGATAGTCTAGGAGAACGGTTTCTTTAACACTAAAACTACCGACAATTCTCGTATACCTGTTCCTACCGCACGACGTCAAATTGACCGCTAATTAAAAGTTATTTTATTATATAACGCAGGTAATAATGGAAATAACTAAAAGCAAAGAGTGAAGAAAATATTATATGCATATTCTAAGAATTGTCACGTAGTTTGATAATGATATTATAACGATTAAAAATGTTTAAGTTTTACAAAAGTTTAAGAACGGTCAATTTGACCGGTACTTGGTAGATTGTTGTTAATATATACAACAATCTATTGGTTACAAATGTATTTATAAAACAAAGAATGTAGTCCGTCCGTGTATTTAAAGGTACAACATTACCTTTGTAGGTACAATTAAAAAATAACGTTCCCTCATTGAATTCTATTAATATATCTGATATAATCCGTACACGCAGTAAATAAATACATGTATCTTCTCACGATATATTATGCCTCGTAAAACTATACTGAAGTGTGGACATGAAGGATATATGTCCATCCACTTTAAGGGTGTTTACGGACGAATAAAAGAACCGTAACTATCTATTATGTGTTAGTATTTGAAATTCAAATGTAATTGTGTTTTTTATTGTCGATCGAAATCGGGATGAGATGGGAGTGAGTTGGTATGAATATGCAATGCGATGGACGACTTTATGACCTCCATCTTACTGGATATTGGACTATATATATATATATATATATATATATATTTAAATAAATTAATAGTCCCTACATATTAAAAACGTTAATTCACAAGCGAGTAAAAGGTAAATTAGAGGCCGAGAATGCAAAATCCCGAGAAGCGAAGCCGGAAAAAAGATAAGGATTAAATAATGCCACAGTAATTTTAATATTAAATGGCGAGTCGTATCAGAGGGCACGGAGTGGACGAGCTTTGTAAAGAGGGCGTGTGATAACCCCATATCGTGTAATCCCATGTTTCCGTGTTTGTGTTGCTCACACACACACATTAACACACACACACACACACACACGCACGTTACACTATCAAGGTTAAGGTTGCGTTGGTCAGTTCGATTCAGAACATCTTTTGTATTACAATAACGAACAATTTGTTTTTTTTTTCAAAGTATATTTATTATTTACATTTAATTCATGAATGCGCTAAAATGAATGAAATATATATACTGAAGTTATATTATAAAATGAATTCAGTAAATCATTACGTTTCACCGTTTTGTCGTGGGCACGAGGCGACGGACGTTAGAGATATCTTTGGACAAACCGTTCTCTCGGAGAGTTATGACTGCGATATCGGATATACTAATTCACTGGACAATTATTAATAATAATAATAATTCAACAAACTATATTGACAATAAACTAAACAATACATTGAAGTGCCAATTGTTAGTTGGAGTAGGTAAGGTTAGTTTATTTTGGGGTGCCGTGTGTTATCCCGTATCTTAACTCCCAGTTGTAACAGCTCAATCCGTCGCCCACGGCCCACGTGTCTTATCAGCTATCTCTGGAGTTACGAGCTCAATTCCCACTTGTACATGATCACGTTGAGACCTCGGTGCTTGGATACGGCACTAGTATTAAGTACTCTTTTTAAAATCATATATATACATATATATATATATTTCATTCTCATAAATTTTGTACTTATTTGTTATAAAATAAATAGTAAAGATTCTAGAAGATACTATTCTGTTTAAGTTTAACCTTTTAATAATGTTTTTAATTTAAGTACCTCGTTCATAGAATCCGATGTAATTTGTAGTAAGACGACAATTTGTATATCAAATTTCTTTATTTATGATCATGAGATTCTTAACATTTAATTTCCCTGCAATGATGTGTCCGTGCTCTATACACATGTTCTTCATGTAGGCCGTCCTCCATATACAAGATTTTTCAAACTTTCACAATTACAATTTTGGATTAGGTTAATTGGAGTAAATAACTAGGGGCGCCGACAAGCCCTCAATTTCGGCTCGCTGCGCTCGCAAAATCTCAGGTGCCGTTTGCATATTGAGCGAAGCGATCTTAGTGCATTGACTCATCGTTTCCCATTGACTTCAATAGGATATCAGGTTTTTTTACAAGATATTAAAAAATTTTTTTTTTTTAAACCATCATCTATTGTGTGTCTTTTTTATTGCAAAGTTTCATAATTTTCCGTCAAGTAGTTTTCAAGCCAATTCGTGACAAAGAATGTAAAAAAGTCTCCAGTAAAACGTTCCGCTCACTTCGCTCGCTTCGCTCAAATATCACATCTGAAGTTTAAAGATCTTTCTCACAAAAACAATATTAAGCTTTCACTTTATTTTAAATTCCGGGGTATGTTAATATGATGATAATAATATTATGTGCATTTCAATGGAGGACAACGCCGGCGCATCCACGCTGTTACACAATATTAAAGTGGCCGATACCACCTCATTGTTACAAATCATTTATTTATTATACATTTTGTCTTTTCCCATTGTTTTTATACTTTACTTATCATCCATTTCCAAAGATAACACGTCATGTCAGTCTGTATGAAGCACACGTTCTAAAACAATACAAATAGAATATTATTTTTCAATCAAAATATAGTCGTTCGTTTCAGTTATTAATAAATCTTGTTGGTTAGTTATATTTAACGCACGTCGTACTGGAAGGAGGTGAAATTTACTAAGTATTGTTTAATTAAGATTAGACAGAAACGAATGTCCGCGTTCGGTTTATCTAAATCACTCAGACGTCCGCGGACCGCCGCCGCGACGCCATCCATCCTTTGACTTGGTGTTTAAGTTATCACCAAAATCAACTGTTGTAATTTAATGGTTTCGGATACTTGTCACCAATTATAAACTACATTTTTATTGCAAATTTAATTTAATTTATACTAGGATCCGCCAACCGTGCGCGGCGGGTGTTGAGCTGAGCCCCTCTCCTTTCTTCTTTTCTTGATAACTTTTGAATGACTAAACATTTTTTCAATCTGTTTTCGCTGTAACATCCGCGTTCATCTCAAACATACATGAGAAAATTTTTAGCTAATTATCTCGTCGCATTCTGGAGACGACTAAACACAAAAAAAGGTCTCCCAAACGGTTAATAACTTCGCTTACGCTCAGCTCAATTATAAGTCAATACACACAATTTCTTTAAATACGTCGTTCTGTGTAAATCATCAGATACACGTGTCAGATAGCCCATAAAAGGTATTAATGGTGTGGTGGGCGCAGACTTGAGAATTTTGATTGAGTGTGCGCACGATACTTGATTTATAGACACATTATGATGTAACTATTACGGTTATACACGAGCTGATCAAGTTTCATTATTAACAAAAGTTGTATCAGTAATTAACGATGTAATTAAAGCCGGGTCAATGACTCAAGTACGCCCATTATAAACTTTGTATTGATAATAATAATGATAGTGGAAGTTTTTTTTAACTGTTACCAAAATTGCTATATTTATTCCTCTCCAGATCACGTTAGTAGACATTCGTATCTTATCAATTAACACTACAATTAATTCAGAACACAAACGAAATCCTATTTTTATTATAATAAAAGCAGACGGTGAAAAATCTTTTTAAGTGTTATATTTCTAGATACTACTATTTAATTTGATTGAAGAAATGAAAACAAATACAATGGCAGAATTAATCTATTTACTCACGAAATGATTATCATTATGTTACCAAACGTCGAGTGGGTTGTCTGTCTGTCTGCCTGATCGTGTTTTGACGTGCTGTTCGCACTTTGTTTTATAGTCTTCAAAGAGAAAACTGTTTTACAAATTAGCCACGTTCATGCCCTTCATTTAATAGTCTTATTTTGTTACCAGACTTATCTCTTTCTTCGTACTATATATAGGTATATATATATATACATACATATACATAAATAATATAATGACTACGTAGGTGTTTAATTTTTTTTTTCAAGTAGTGTAGGTACATTATGGTTCCTTAGGTACTTACTAAAAATTTTTAAAAATTCCGAAAACAACAAATTTTTTAATTGAATTGAAATATTTGTACATAAGACAGTTTCTTTGGATATTATTCTATATTATAATAAAATGAAGGAATGATGAATAAATAGCTTAAAAAATAAGTTTATAAAGACAAGGTGCTCATCGGCAGACCCTGTACTCGGCGCGGGTCAACCGACACCTTGTGTGACTCCAAGCTAAACTATAACAATGACTCTTTGTTTCTTGTCTTCAAAACTACTATTTACTAATCCGTTCTGTTGTTCCGCTAATTGGTCTTAAAAGGATCACAAACATGACTCACCCGTCTGTGCGTCCTCAGCGATGTGTGCACGCGAATTAGCGATTCTTAAATACACTGTTCTTATAATGTTAGATAGTGTTAATGAATATACAAATAATTTACTTAAATTTATTCACCTCAGCCATGAAAATTACTTCATTAAAAATTTAATCTGAAATATATTATAATCGATAACAGATAATATTAAGATTTAATGCGTGTGGTATGTCGTTATTTTGTTATCTGTCGATTTTGTATTACACGGCTTGGCATCTGTTCACTTAAGAGTTCATAACATATTACCCAAAAGTTCGAAGGTGAAGTAGATTACTTCAAGACGTGACAAATACAGTAAAAGCCATTATTGGTATGTCATGTATTTATTTATAACTTCTCCCCCAATCCCACGGGATAATCCGGGATTACCGCAGCTAATAGTTCTCTAACGGCGTCGAATAGCTGTCAATAAAGTGTGAAAGTCACTTAGGAGACCACGTAATGGATTCAGACGTAACCCAAAATATTTACTCTGTCAATTATCTCCATACTATTATTTACAAGTTAAACATTTAAATGTAATAAATTACTCCAATAATAAAAATAATTATATTCCAAGCTACTATTTCATAAGTACAATACAACTGAACTATGGCGAGTTAAACTCGTAAATTCAACTTTGACGCCCGACGTGAGGTTTAACAATACGCAGAGTAACTCAGTGTGACAGTTAACATGGAACTAACGCTACTAGAGTTACAGTGAAAGTCTCAAATCAAAAGATACAGTCGATAACAAAAGGCAACTTCGTTTATCTAATGTCTCAAGGACTATATTTTATTGTAACAAAATAAAAGGATTTATTTTTATATAGCCTTTGATAGCATAACGCATTTTACTAATTGAAAAAAAATGCAATAAACAAATTTTATCTATATAAAACGTTCGCATTCGACTTTTGCATTATGTGACACACAGACACAGTGAGTAACCAGGTGCCTTACAGTACAAATCGAGATAATATCACATTACATCAAGCAAGGTATACGCAAGGTGCAGTCCTGGGACCACAAATGTATATCCTATTGTATATTTTTAGAAATTAATTCAATACAGTAACTGATCCATACAGATTTTGTAATGTATTTGTAATCTCTCCGGCATCGGTTTGTTCGCTTTGAATAAAGCTTTGTTTATTTTATATCTGATTCTGTATTTATGCAAGTCTTTGAAAATTGAATAAATCTATAATATAATAATAATAAAGAAATTGCTATTAAGAAGTAATGTTACACAGTTAACGTTTTTTTGGAACATAAAGAATGTGTTGGCAAATTAGTTAATTTATTATATATTTTAAGTAAATGACGTAAAGCTACTTCTCTGTAGGTTCCAAATTTAACTTGTGGTCCTGAGTGTAATGTGTTTGAAATGGAATATAATTTAAACTTAAATTACATACGACTCGAGTAGAAACCAATCAATTGTTATTATTAGATGATAAAGTTAATGGCATCACTCTAAAAGAAGAGTTCTTCTTTATTAATTTAAAGTAATTTTTGAATTTTTAACTGAAAAATAATATGTATTAGATTTATAGCAATTTATAATATCAGATGTACTTAGTTATATAAGCCTGAGGCCCTTCATCTTCGTGCACACACTCGACAGTTTCACATCTACCCTCATATATTAACACTTGTTAAACTGTTACTCCTGACCTAGATATCCTAATGACATTATTATCTAAATGATGATTACCTCTCTACGGTAACTCATGAGCTGATTAAAGGTGATAGTATTTAAATTACCACTCCGTACTTTTAATTGTCGGACTATCGGTACTTATCGAATTATTTGAAGTCTTCTATCTGTAATATAATTTATATTAAGCTTTCGTTTATGATATACCGATTAATTAATATGTAATTTTAAATACAACACTATCTATAAAATGTTATTAAGCATTACATGTGCCATCTATATGTAATATTTTGAAATAACATCAAAAGTTACTATTGTTAATAGTGAATCTTGAGAACTGGACCGAAGTATCATGTTGGTATCTGCATGGCCTATCTAAGTCAGCTGGGCTAATGTTCAAACAAGTTGTGAAAGAGTGCTTAGAACCTTTGATTTTAAACGAGCATAGGATGAAGGTAAGCTTGAGGCAAAGAGGGTCGTCCTAAAAATGTTTACATTGTAATCCTACATACATACATGTACTAAAATAAACATTTATCCAAATAGTTTTAGACTATTATCAAAGTAATCTAATAAATTATAATATATTTTTAAAAATTCCGTATTATTGGAATGCCAATTGGATTCCAACACTAGTTGAAACAGTTGAAACAACTCAAAGTAAATAGGATAAGCAGTGAAGCAGGGGCGCGATAGACTGTGATGTCTGCTCACGATAATAGGAAAGCTTTGAATTAATGGCGGAATTCATTTTGTCGGTTTTAAATCTTGATGACAGGAGCAAACAGTGTTTAAGTGGAAGTATTTAACTTAAGTCGATTACAATACTTTCTAAACCTTAAACCTCGATACTTGAATGATTTTAATGATCATAACAGATCAGCGGCTTGGTGTATCGCGCGCACAAGAATCAACAACCATCTACAACCTCTCTCTTGCCCAGCGAGCTTGTTTAACATGATTAATGGCATCCTCGACAACGTAGTACTTACCGTCGCTAACTAATACGAACATTACAGCTCCACACTTTAGCTTATTGCTACAGATTTGTCATGATAACGACTAACCGACCCATGTACAGTGGGTCGAGTAACGATATCTCCTATTAAATAGCGTTTAGTTTAGTGTTCGTGTGACCATGACTTTGATAACACTTATCGTGTCTTGTATCCCGTTGTTACCTCTATTAATTGTTATATTAAAATATTTTGAATAAAAAATGTATACTTATATCCATACTGCAAATGAGACAATTACAAAATCTAATCTCAATACTATGAAGATACTTTAATGCAATGAAATATGAATGTTAGATTTAAACATGAACGAACAAATTTAATATCTATAGTCTAGACAATAAAGCTGTAAAATAATTGATTATATTTAGTCTTGTTGTCAGTAATAATTAATATGAGCCCATTATAACACATTGTTTAGGAATAAGGAAACCAGACATTATTAGACTCGGCTTACATATGATTAATTAGAATAATATTTCTATTACAGAGTTTAAATAAAGCCTGATATTTAAATAGACATTATTTTCCGTTTGGTATAAATAGACATTATTTTCCGTTTGGTATAAATAGACATTATTTTCCGTTTGGTATAAATAGTATAAATAGACATTATTTTCCGTTTGGTTCGGTTTGGTATGGTTTGGTTTGGTGAATCCGGAGAGGTTTCACGCAAATTTTGAACAAAAGAAAACTTTTATCTGCATTCATAAATAAATATATTTCACCTGACCGCGACTTTTACTTCGCATTTGTAACGTGAACCCGCGCTGACATAAATAACACAGACGACTTAAACCCATCGTTTTGTATGTATTGATGTACTCTACTCTACTGAGAAGTGATTTAATACTGGATTTGACATGTTTAGAGTTTTAGTTAACAATAAATAATTTATTATCCGTTTGTGAAGTTTTAATTTTATCTCATAAAGCGATGTTTACGGAGGAACTTAATAATTGTTTGATTTTATGGGTTTTTTTATTTAAGTGGGATTAGTTGGAATCATATGGTGTGTGTCTTCTGCCATTTCTATTTACAATAATTTTATATATAGCTTCACAATTAGAATCTTTTAATTTTAATCTTATAAGAGTGGAAGCAGAAGGTACCTAATATTTAATTATCCTCTGGTGTATAAGCATGTTGTTACATGAGTGTTCTTAGACCAGAAGGCTTTATGAGTCCGGCCTGAGGTGAAAAGTAAAAGTGTTCAAGCACTATAAGGTAGAGGAAAAACAGCAGTTCAATACCATTTTTTCTTAGTTATTACTAAAAATAGTAATGTATAGTGTAGGAACGTTGGTTGTGTTAATTCTAAAGAGAATAAATAAAACTGTTTTAGACCACCTTTCCTCTCTCTCTTTCTCTTCTTTCTTATTGCAAACATTTTAAAAAGCATTATTTGTCCATAACTTAAATCCGTTGTCCCGTGCGGTTTATAAACAAACTGTCAGAACACCGATGCTCCCACATGATAGATCCCATGACTTTATTTAACACTAAACCTACCGACAATTCTTGTATACCTGTTCCTACCGTATGCGATCAAATTGACCGGTAATTAAAAGTTATTTTATTATATAACGCAGGTACTAATGGACATAACTAAAAGTAAAGAATGAAGAAAATATTATATGCATATTCTAAGAATTGTCATGTAGTTTAATAACGATATTATAACGTTTAAAAATGTGTAAGTTTTACAAATGTTTAAGAACGGTCAATTTGACCTGTACTGGTAGGTTTAGTGTTAATATAATAGTACTGATACAGTGAGGTATACTCACTTCAGACAATAATTATTATAATACCACACGTATATCATACAGTGGTGACCATCTATAACGGAAACGACGCCAGTTATCATACTATATTATACCTAAGTACTCATAAATGAACCGGCCACGGAGGCTTAAATAAATTGCTACAGCTTTTAGAAGTTTTAGGGTTCGGTACAAGATTTAGCTTCATCTCATTGCTATAATATATATATATATATATATATATATATATATATATATATATATATCACTCAAAACATCCTGCATGTGTAATAAATTTAGTTTATTTGTCAAATTATCCGCTCATAAGGACCCCCCGGAGGGCATGTATGAAGAGGTTAATATCTGTGGTCGAGGCGAAAGAGGTATGCAGGGACCGTAGCGTTTGGCGCTCCGTCGTCTCTGGCTACCCCGCCAGGGATATGGCGTGAAGTTAAATAAATAAATAAATAGTCGCTTATAACTTAATAGATAATGATTTCTCCATAACTCTTCTAAGTGGTAAAAATACTATATACGCAGAATAAAAAAAACATTGGTACTGAACCCGAAAATCGGTTCATAAGGTCTGTCTTAATATTTTTATATGAACGTAACGAAATGAATCCGGTAGTTTTAACGATCAATTAAATTAAAAGTGATATAAATTTTTGCTTCGTTTTCGAGTAAATTATAGAATAATATATAAAAATAATGATAGTCTAAGTTACAGCTGACGCAACGGAGATACCGACGGGTTTCAACTTTTTAAGTAAATTTGTAACTATTAAGTGAATATAAATTATTCAATAAAGAAACAGTGATGGGTGTAAGGTAGACAATATTTTAAAAACATGCTGTAAATGTATTATTTTGCACAAATTGTTTGCTGTGGGCTAAATCGATCCAGACTAAATTCTAAGCAACTAGACCTAACGCGTGGCTAATATAATTAAATTATGCACGTATAACAGACAGTGTAATATTTTATAAAAGAATGTCCTAAAAGGTAAAAAGAAGGGTCATAATAAAAAACAATGACCCCTTACATCCTAAATCAATTAGCCCCCATCAGAGCAGCCCCATATAAATTAGTGGTGTCACGTATCAAACCAATAAATAAGGGCTACCAAAATCACCGTTTAATAGTCGCTTTGTAACAAATAAAGCCATAAATCCAACCCTTAAACAATAAATAAATCACAATGCTTAATTCTTTGACGGCGGCTGAAGCGCCGCCTCCTGCTACATTTTATGGCATTTCAAATAGTGGACTTTTTTTATTATGTGATTTTTTCGAAACAAAATATTTGTTTTTTTGTTTAAAAAAATACTTCAAATCTCCCTTTAAATGTGTACATGGTTAAGTGTTAACACCTCGACCTCCCACTCACTAAAAGCCCAAAATTGTAACAAAAATAACAAGATACACGGAAGACTGCACTGAAATAATATTCGGAAGGAAAGCGTCCGAAGCTATTTTAGTGTCTTTTGTTTTCTAATATTACATTTAGCACGTGCCCGGCGTCTGTGTGACGGTTACAACAAACATTTAAATAGATAATTCAACAAGTTTTTATATATTAGAACCTTACAATGAACGTGAGAATATCAGATCTTTTCTTGATAACTTTTGAATGGCTAAACATTTTCTCAATTTGTTTTCGCTATAACATCCGCGTTCGGCTCAAACATCCATGAGAAAATTTTTGGCTTACTTTCTCGTCGCATTCTGGAGACAACTAAACACAAAAAAATGCCTCCCAAACGGTTAAGGTTAATGGTACAATTATAAATACACCTAGGGCAGTGAAATATAAACTTTATTAAAAAACCAAAACTAAATACAAACGCATTAAATACATCCAAAAGTTTTTGTACTGTTATGTATTTTTCGTATATACAAAATCTGTCGTTATTTGATATTTTTCTAATTGGTTTGATTACAGCAACCCGAAGAACTGTCAAAGTCGGTAAAGCTGACTTCGAGAGAGCGTCGCTTTATAAAGTTCTCGAGCGTGGAGTATGGGGGCCAACTGTACATGACCCCGCAGGACTTCCTGGAGTCGGTGGTGGAGCAAGAACCGCGTCGTGAGTCCCACTCACACTCTCTACAGCTTTGTCACTCTAGCTTTATTCAAATTTAAAATACTTTTTTTCTTTTTTTTTTTTTGTATTGTCTCTGCCGTTAGCCCCACTGGCCATGACAGCGTCACCGGTGAAAAATATTTTGTTAGATTACTGTTATCTATATTTTTCCAGCACGTTTGAAACGTCGCATTCTTAGCACGAAGGAGATAGAACAGCTGAAGGACCAGGTGCCCGCCCTGAAGAAGGGCTCCCCACAGATGTTCAGGAATATGAGAGATAAAGGTATTTTTTCTTTTTAAGCAATAATTAAATCCCAGCTGGAAAAATGGTGGATTAATTAATTAATTAATTTAACAATCACGAGAAGTCTTTTTCTTCACTTGACTTCCAACAGCAGAAAGATGTTATAATTAAAACTATACTTACATAAATTATACTTTGAACGTATTATAGTATTTTAAATTAATAAAATACCTAACGGGTGGCCATCTTTAACATAGCGTCGGGAAATATTATTTGCATTGGTGCAAAATGGGAAAAAAAGGTTTTGTTATATATGTACAAATTCTGGAAAATATATTATCAGTCAATTAAGGTGTTATAAATACGGAGTAATAATGATCTTTGTTCCAGGTATCATCTCCTACACCGAGTACTTGTTCCTTCTCTCTATTTTAACGAGTGAGTATATTTAACTTAATTATATTATTATTGTATTAACTGTTAGGTGGTGTTTGATTGCTCAGTTTGTCAATTCACGTGAGCCAAAGGTTACGGGTTCGATTCTCAAGTGGAATAGTTGTGTATGATCCACATATTATTGTCAGGTTGTGTCATACTTATTAGTGTGAAGTTCGTTGTTAGAATCTCATTACGGAGATCATTCTCTTGGGCAAGAGTATTATAATAACAATGGAAAAATCCATTATTATAAATAATGTACAATCAATATTAGTTTTATTCACCATCAGTACCACCTGGATGCGTGGCGATTTTCCACTGTGGGGGTATCAAAGACCTTTCTTCCACGTACCACTCGAATGTGGAACGAACTCCCTTCGGCGGGATTTCTAAATCGATTCTCCAAAGCCGGCAACGCTCTTGTGAATTCTGGATGTTGCAAGTTCATGGCGGCAGTGATCATTTACTATCAGTGGCCCGCACGCCCCTCTTTTAACATAAAAAAATGTATAATGTCAATGGAATTATAAATTAACTTTATTTTAATGTTCTGTCTTTCTGTCTCAGTCTCTCTCTCTCTCCCTCTCTCTCTCTCTCTCTCTCTCTCTCTCTCTCTCTCTCTCGTTAAATCTATTTATCCATAGACAATACAAGTAAAGTAATTTAAGATAACTCATGAATTTCAGAGCCTGCGTCGGGTTTCCAGATCGCCTTCAACATGTTCGACACGGACGGGAACCAGAGGGTTGATAAAAACGAATTTCTAGTCGTGAGTGCGTCGTCTTAATTAAAACACAAATGATAAGAGAAACGACGAAAAATATTATTAATTATCAATTATTATATCGTCTTTCTCTTGTCACATTACAGTGTTTTAGTATTAGTGAAAGTGAATGGAATTTATCGTAAACTGTAGATAATAATTCATTTATTGAGATTATATTTTTTATTTAATATTCTCAGTATATGAAAGTAGTCCTGCACATTTAGTTTGCTCGAACACCATAATAACGGAAGGTACCTCAAGAACAGGACCGCCATATTGTTTTTTGAAAGATTTTTTTATGTAGTTTTTATTTAGTGGCCGGTATTTTATTACGATTTTTATTTTTTATATTTTTTTACTTTTTTTATTCTTTTTATTATCCCGTTAGGATTATTATTATTATTTTTTTTTGTTATTATTTCTCTTCTATTCCCTTTTTTTTGACCATGGGTTAGATCCAACGTCTCCTGGGCGGGTCGCTGAAGGAACGCACCGACCTGGACGAGCACAGCCAGAGAGCAGTGAGTGTTGTGATGGAAATTAAAGAAATATATCTTTAAAGATAAACAATTATATACATTATTATTCCATTTCTCAGACACGATGCGTGAATCGTAAAAAAATATGTTCAAAAATAATTCAGACGTTACAAAAAAAGTCACCGCGAAATTACAGTTTAATATATTATGTAAAAAATATTAAATATGTACACATGAAATAAATATATATATATCTTCAGTTCATATTAATATTAAAAACAAGCAATTTGGAAATGTCATGGGGTATAAAAACACATAAAATTTTTATTTAATATTTTTTTAACATCCTCAATCACTTTCTTCGTTCTTTTTATTTTTAATATATGTAGTATTTTTATTTTTAAATACGAACGTATATGTAAATGTATATTATACAAAGTATGTATGTATATTTATGTGTATAATATACGGCTCGTAGCTGCTAGCGCTAGTCTCCTCGAGCGCGCTCAGACAAAAGCTGGAGCAGACCGAACAGAAACACAAACCTACAGCTGTGAGTCCAACATGGAGTGTTTTATTGTGTGTTATTTCTAGTTATACTAATATGTTGTTCATTTATTTAAATCAACTATGAAAATTATGTGTTAATTTTTTACTAATATTTGTGTTAAAACGATGAATTTTCGTGTTTGTATTTTTGTCGCTTTTATTTTGGGATCGTACTTCGTATTCTTCAAAAGTACTTATTTTATGTAAATATAATTTATATTTATAATGACATACATACATACATATAGACCCACACGCACATACACACACACTAAATTTATAAGATAATTTGATCTCTACTACAAGTCAACACAAAATTATGATCGCTTCTAAAACGTGGTCGGACATCACGCGACACAAAACATCTCCGTATTGAAATATAATACAAAATTGCAGATGGAAAAAATCTTCAGTTTCGCTTGGAAGGGAAAGCGCGGCGTGTCTGAGCCAGAGGGCTCCGCCGACGGTCGAGGGGACATCGACGATCAGGGCCTGCTGAGGAGACACGACGTCGATACACTACTGCAGGTCACTTGTGTTTACACTTTGATTTGTACGCTTCGCTCGCGAAATTTCAGGTGCCGTTTGCATATTGAGCGAAGCGAGCCCAGTGTGATGACTCAATGACATGAAATTTTTATAAAAAAAATTTTAAAACCATCATCTAATGAGTGTCTTTTTAATTGCAAAATTACATAATTTTTTGTCAAGTAGTTTTCGAGCCTTTTCGTGACAAAGAATGTGAAAAAGTCTCCAGTAGAACGCTCCGCTCGCTACGCACGCTTCGCTCAATAAGATTGTTTTATACATGCAATAATTATATTTATATATATTACAATAAACATATTTGATCAAAATATATCGGGTCGGTTGTCGGGTTGGTGTCAAAAAAATCTCGTCAGAAGAGACGTGATGTGGTTAAATTTATAATAAATTAGTGGATTTGTAACCAATGTCTGATATATTTAACTTCATTTACAAGAATCTCGTACAAGTAGTAGTAGAAGTAATCAATACCGATTCGTACATTCTCATACATCTATCATCATAACAGACGGTTAACGAATTAGTCTCTAAAGAATAAATTCTAACAAGAAACAAATTTTGAATACCAGATTCATTTCTTCGGCAAGAAGGGCACCAACGATCTGAAGTTCGAGGGGTTCAGGCAGTTCATGGAGAACTTACAGACCGAAGTGCTTGAGCTGGAGTTCCACGAGTTCTCTAAAGGTTAATAGCAATTTACAAAAACAACCTAAACATAACTTCGAACTGTTAAACTACACTCTTAAATTTTTTCGCCTCGTTTCAGGTCACGAGACGATATCTGAGGTAGACTTCGCGAAGATCCTCCTCCGCTACACGTACCTGGACACGGACGAGTACGACGCATACCTCGACCGCCTCCTGGACGCCGAGTCCAAGGGGATCAGCTTCACCGAGTTCAAAACCTTCTGTCAGTTCCTCAACAACCTTGAGGACTTCACCATCGCCATGAGGATGTACACGCTCGCTGACCATCCCATATCCAAAGGTGCGATGTTCATAGTTTGTAAAACGGTCATGTATAGTAATGTGGGTCCTTATATCGTGAATTGTCTGTCTGTGCAGATGAGTTTCACCGCGCGGTGTACATATGCACGGGGTCCAGCCAGTCCCCCCACCTGGTGTCCACGGTGTTCGCGATCTTCGACCAGGACGGGGACGGGCGGCTCAGCTACAGGGAGTTCATCGCCATCATGAGGGACAGGCTGCATCGAGGGTTCAAGGTATACGAGCTTTTCAGTTATCTCCTAGCACTGGCTCCATCCTCAACGACTCAGCTCGCCATCTACGATTGTTTTGAAATTATAATATATGTTCAGATTATTAACAGAAAAAACAAAGTAATCAAAATCAAATCTCGGTCACAAACCATCGGAATAATTGCCCAGATGCGAATCCATTGCTGAATTAAAAAATACATCCTACATCTTTTTTATTTAAGATAAAAACTATTATTATTGTTAAATTAGCCTGAACTTAGATCATTTAAGATAAAATCTCGAGTTATAATATTCACGTTACAGTCCTTCGCAAAGAATGAGGGTTGGGACGCCTTCAAGACGTGCGTCAAACAAGAGATGAAGAGCGCCGTTTAATTCATACTACGGGTATATCACACTTCATCGATCTCACTTATACTTAAAGTATCATCAAATGTTCAATAATACGTCACTTGAATTTATACTGATTGAGCGAAGCGAACTAAGTGAGCGGAGCGTTTTACTGGAGACTTTTTACATTCTTTGTCACGAATTGGCTCGAAAACTACTTGACGGAAAATTATGAAACTTAGCAATCAAAAAGACACACCTTAGGTGATGGTATTTAAAAAAAAATTAAAAATGTCCTCAAAAAAAAAAAAATTTTTTTTTTAATGTCATGTCAAAAAACTGATATCCCATTGAAGTCAACGGGAAACACTGGGCTCGCTTCGCTCAATATGCAAACGACACCCGAGATTTCGCGAGCGCAGCGAGTCGAAATTGATGGTTTGTTTGCGCCCCTATTATATTTTGCACAGAAAGCTATAAGTAAATAGTGTATTGTCTGTTTGGTCATTCATTATTAGTGAGATTTACAACTAAAGATAGATTAAGTAAAGCACAATAAGTATAACTTATTATGTTATTTAAACTCATTTATATTGTACTTAATTTTTTTTTTTGCTTAAACTAATTTGTGGGAGTCTATTTTTATTATATTGCCTTTAAACCCAAACCTGAAGATATATACAAAAATATATTAATACAAAATTCTATTACAATGATTGTTTTTTATATATTTTTTTAATATTTAACATTTTATTCCCAGTTTGTGAAAACTAATAACACGTACTTATTATAATTGTTTTCAACAAATACTTGATCTTATTTCAATTAGTTTTTTCAAATTATAATCTATAAACGGTTCCTACGATAGTTTGTTAGAATTATTTTACATTGTCGCTTGGTTCGACGTTAAATAATATTTTTAAAAAGTTTTATGTTGTGGTTTGTTGTGCTTAACGCTATTTAATGTCAGTTTTGTCGCCATCTTAATAAAATGGAGTCGTCATTTGCTAGTCACGAGTGTCGTGTGACGCCGCTCGTTAAATGTGTTTATTAACAGTGCTTTGTAATATTGTTGTCTAAATTGTATTTATCTTATTTGTATCAATAAAGTGTTTTAAAAATGAAGTGTCTGTTTTTTATTCAATTCGAGATGTAGCAGACAAGAAGTGCCGCAAATCAATTAATAACAAAAAAATATTTGAGAACAAAACAATAACGTTGTAATGATATTAAGATCTCACCAAAAAGGTAAGAAATATATTTTTATAAGTTACCCGTCTGTACCCGTTTGAGAAATATCATTGAGAAAAGTGATTACACACATACACTAAGGGATTACACACAAATGTTATCCATAGTTACACATACATAGCTTGGGATAATGCGTAAGTCACTAAGGATCCGAACTCTAGAGTTCTGAAGAGGAAATATAATCGTGCCTTAAGATTCTTCAAACGGCAAATCGCTAGAGCAAAGTTCAAGCATGTCGTCAAAATTGGGGATCAGCTGGCAAGATACCCGCCTGGCACTAACAACTATGACTATGACACTCTCTTTGCTTCAAACTCGACTTTGGATGACCAAGAGATGACACCGCCTATCATCCCGCGGTGTCAGAGCTTAATGCCGGAAATAAATGTTTATGTATAAAAATGGTTTTCGGCAAAAAATCATCCAAAAAGCCCTCTTTTCCTTGGAAGTTCATAAGTCGACTGGGCCAGATGGTATCTCTCCAATTGGGCTACGGACTAATTGTGCTGCCCCTGAGTTGACACTAGTGCTAACACGTTTAACACGAAGCCTGCCCTTGCCCATTCGATCCCTAAAAAAGGTGATAGCTCGGACCCGGCTAACTACAGACCTATCGCCATTACCTCTCTTCACAACGACCGGCAATATGGCTTTCGCCATCGATCGTGCGTGTCGATCGACTGGCGATCTTCTGTTATATCTTACGCACCGTTGGGAAGCTATTATTAAGAGCAAGGGAGAGGGTCAGGCAGTTAGTCCGGATATGGCGAAAGCCTTCCATCGTGTATAGCACAAGGAGCTTCTTTTGAAGCTGCCTTCCTATGGGCTTCCCGAGAGTTTATGCAAGTGGATCACTAGCTTCCTTACTGGTCGGAGAAAACAAGTTGTCTTCGACGTTTTTTGCTCGGACCCCAAGCTCGTGAACCCCAAGGCTGCGTGCTATATCCAACTCTGTTCCTCCTGCACATCAACGATATGTTGGATATTCCCAACATACATTGTTATGCAGATGACAGCACTGGGAATGCGGTATATTATGGTCGTGCATGTATCTCTCGGGAAAACTTCGACGTGTGCCGAAAGAAACTTGTGTCTTCTATAGAGACCACCTTGGGGATGGTCTCTAAGTGGGGTGAACTGAACCACGTTCAGTTCAATACCCTACAGACACAAGTTTGCGCTTTTACCACTAAGAAAACCCTATTTGTAGTATCACCGCTCTTCGAGAGCACTCCTCTCATTGCCTCGCCAAGTATCAGAATACTGGGTCTCGACATTTCGAGCGATTGTCAGTTTCATGGTCATCTGAAATTGGGAGTGATCAATAGAGCAAGGCAGTATTTCAAGCCTGGCCAAAGACTTGCACTCTATAAGGCACAGTCTCTGGTCCGGATCACCCCAATATCAGCTTTTACTCTTTGAGCGGAGAGCCGTTCGGATTGTCGGGAACCCGGTCCTCAGTGAACGGCTGGACTCTATGGCATTGCGTAGAGACGTGGCATCTCTGTGCGTCTTTTACTGCATTTAAAAACGGGGAGTGTTCCGATGAGCTATTGGACTGATGGCTACCGCAGAATTTCATTACCGCACAGCGCGCCATCGCCTCCAATAACATCCGTACCACCTGAATGCGTGGCGATCCTCCACTGTGCGGCACTCAAGGATCTTTTTCCACGTATCGCTGGAATGTTAAGCAATCTCCCTTCGGCGGTATTTCCAGATCGGTACGACATGGGTAACCTAAAAAAAAGCGTTTACTCCCGCCTCCTAGGCCGGCAACGCTCTTGTAAATCCTCGGATGTTGCAAGAGTTCATGGGCGGCGGTGATCACAAATCAACTGTGAACCGCCAGTTCGTTTGCCCTCCTCTTACATAAAAAAAACGTACGTGTTATCCCGAGTTGAAAACAATAACTTCCCTCCGAGAAACCACGCTCGCTCCTCGTCGAAGGTCGCTAGTACCTAAGTACCTTTGACGGAGGAGATGAAGTCGCTGGCAACCCACATAAATTAAGTTAACAAATATAATAAAACCAAACATGTAATAAGAGACAGCTTTATTACGAAGATTTCTTAAATACAAATACAATTTTATTAGATTCATTTTAAGTACAAAAGATAAAACTCAACAACAGAAAGATTTTTAAAGATAAGAATACGCACCTAAACTTTTTTACACATAATATTAATATATAAAATAGGCTGCAGACAATTTGGAGTACTCACAGATATAAGTACATTTTAGTAAATATATCTCCAGCGGGTACTTTTCATTCTATGATTATTATGCAATAAAAAATATTTTTACAGAAACTATTCCGTAGCAAGAGAATAGTTAAAATTATGTTTGTGAAATACATTCAACACATAGACTAAAAAAATATTTTTTTTAAATATATTTTTTGTAAGACACCTATGAGATATGGTCGAGATACACAACATGTGCTACGAAAAAAAATGTCGAGTTATAATCCAGCCAAAAAAACAATCTTTAAGAATTTATTGTATCTAAAAAACTATATTTTTATGTAAAATAAATACAATGAAAATGATACAAGTTTGTTTGGACACAAGAAAAGCCGCGGGTAACAATTAACACACATATTAGACACCTAATAACGCAGACAAGAATCTCAGCGACAACGAAATTGAATTAATTTGATACACTAATACTGGATACGGATCAATATAACACCACTTTCATTATCCAAATAAGCGAGCGGTTGAACACCTATTGCGCTACTCAGAGCACTAGTCAGTGCGCTAGTCAGTGCCCTAGTCTGAAAGCTAGTCAGTACGCCAGTCAGAGCGGCAGTCAGTGCGCTAGTCAGATCGCTAGTCAGAGCGCTAGTCAGAAAATCAGTGCTAACTCGCCGCCTCGTGCACAAAGTGCACTTACTATTGGATAATGAAACTGATCACTACATATCGCAAGTCAACGCTAAGCCGAGCGCAGATTCTTTAACGAGAGAAACATCGGAGCCGGCCTCAGCAGCCGGGGGCGAAGGCCGTAGGCAGGTCATCGGCGCCCTCCAGAGGGACGGTGAGGCGGTGACGGACCGCGAAAGACGACAACACTCGCGCCACCTGCGGGACATATAATATACATATATATAATTATACTAAATGACAAGTAGCTTAGCGTATTAAGGTGGGTGCGCACCTCCCCGGGGGCGTCCTCGTGCACGGCGTGCCCGCACCGCGACAGGACCTTCATTTGGAACTTGCCTGAAACAGAACAGACGATTAGTCAATGTGTAAGACGAGGGATGTGCGTGTGCGTGGGTATGTGCGTGCGTACGTATAAGTGTATGCATGTGTGCTTGCTTACGGGTGTACGTGTGTGTGCGTATGTGTATATGTGCGTACGCGTGTGTATGTGTGCGTATATGCGTATGTCACCCTGCATCTGTCCCACGGTGAGGTCGGTGTCCAGTCCGTCGAGTGCGGCTAGCAACAGCAGTCGCGGCGGTCTGGCCGACAGCAGCGCCGCTGATAGACCCACGAACCAACCCGACCAGTGACGCTCGGTCCGACACAGCGCCACGCGCCACGAGTACCTGCCACCACACCTCACATTACACACTACATACACTATAAATATGTACATTACATTCATCGAGTGAGTAATGACCAACTTCTACAATATTCATAGTATGGTGACATCAATATTACTCAGCATCCAAAAAAGTCAAACGCTCAATAACGATATACTAGTGGTTGTTACACTGCAATTACAAAATAAATAAATCTAATTAATCACTTCATATTTCCATCGACCGGCAGTGGTTTGGTGAACTGGAACCCCTCCCTCGTCCCGTCCCCTTCCCCCTCTGACTCCCCCTCCTCGGCGATGACGTCCGCCCGAGGGCCTCTCGTGTTCGGCTCGAGTGGAGACTCCACCGTCTGGTAGTTCTCTACTTCATTTGTTGCCAACTCCCCAGTAACACAACTGAAAACATAAATATAAAATTTTATATAACTATTTTAAAATAAATTGTTTCATATGTATGTTAAAATGGTTTCTTACTTTACAATTTGACTCGGCATGGATACCCGGGCGGACTCAATGTTTCGTACTTGACCACTCCTTATGCTGAAAAATTAGTAAATAAATAATTGACAAATTACAAATAAAATTAAAAAGTTTTTCTCTTAATTAGTTCAAAGATTTTAATTAGCACAGACTTAATAAAAATTAAATACTACACACCACCACTCAATAGCGTGCTCTATACTTTTGAAGTGAGTCGGCCTGCTTCGAAGGAAACTCTGCATACTTGCTAATGCCTCCATCGCCGTGCCTGCCAAATTATAAACACCAGTTAACATGATATTCTATGAATTTCCAACTAACTTAGATTAAAATGAAAGTGATGCCACGGTCGAAAGATATCATCGTTCCTTAATATATTAAGAGTTAAACATGAGTGAAAGTAATCTTAACTAAACCCCACCAGTACTTAACACAGCCTTAAAATATTTAATTTATGTACAAATTTGGTACTAAAAGAGTTCCTAGCAACACCTTCAACAACGTCTATGACAGCTAATCCCTGTATAGCTAGCTCCAATGACGGTACATGAGCCGTACGAACTGCAACAGCCCCTCCCATTGAGTGACCCAACAAGATTATTGGCGGCATCTCCAAACCATAGAGTTTATGCAGGACTTGTTCTACATCTCTGAAAGAAATGGAATATATAATCACTTTTGGTATTCTACCTATTAAAGTTCTTTAAAAAAGTCTATAATTATACTAACTTGACCAATGTTTCAATGCTTAAATCGTCAGGATCATTGGCCTTGGTCTCCCCGTGGCCTCTCAGGTCTATCGACACCACTTGGCAGTGGATCATGTTTGTGATTTCTGCCTGATTATAATATATGGAATGTAGTTTATTTTATATATACAAAAAACAAGTAAAATTTTATAATGGCTCTACCTACTGTGAACAGAGACCAGCTCAGGGCAGAATATCCTCCGCCGTGTAACGTCACAATTCGTGGCCGCTGCGGGTTATCGGGTTCCGGAGAGAGATAAACTCTGAACACTCCCCCCTCTGTCTCAATGTCTACATATTTCTCGAAGTAGTTCTTCCACGAGACTGGTGTATAGTCTTTACGGCGGGACAGGCCGAATGGGGCGAGCCTGGTGATTGGGTTTATTGAAGAATTTCTTTAATTAAATGTCGAATCATAATTTTATGTATTAAAAGATTTTATTTATGGTCACTGCTAAGCATTTAAAAACCCTAACATATAAATAAAAAATGAATTTCCGAATCTTCATTAAATAAAAGTTCATATAGTAATACACATCTAATATTCAGAAAAATATGAAATATGTAAAGTAATTGATAAAACATACTTTGATATACCTGGCGCTCTCGGCATTCTAGGTGGTAATTTACTTTTCATAATACTTTTCTCCAAAGAAGACATATTTGTTAAAAATCTTGAACTTAAATTGAATTTTAAATAACTCTTATCTTGTATCTAGAAACTAATCTAGAATTGTATTAAAAACAATAACATTAACGTGCAGACATTTTGATTAGGAAACAGTCAAAACTCAAAAGTCAATGTCAACTATCAATGGTCAATACTTAAAAAAATATTGGCATTAACAAGATAAACACAGAGTAACATAAACATATCAATACATTGGTAATTGAGAGTATCGAGATACATTAGGTGTGTTATGAAATCGATTATAAATTTGACATCAATTCAAATTATGTCAAAACCTAAAGCGTAAAACTCAAAAGTCAAACGATACTGATATCAAATATCAAATCGCGCTAGACAAATATAAACAATAAATAGTGTTTGATGCTATCTGGATTCTGGAATTTATTTTTGGTATCTTAAATCTTATGTAAAGTTGTTGGAATAGATGATGTTTTTAAACAAAGCAATGGTTAAGTTTTAAACTTTATACCAATATGGATTTTAAAAGCATATGTCGTATTTGTCTGAATTCCAATAAAGAGACATTTGATATTTATACCAGTTATTACGCTAAAAGAAATACTTTGTACCACGAAATGCTCTCTCGTTGCACTAAAATGAAAGTAAGTTTTAATTCTATATTAAGTTCAATTTTGTGTTTAGCATTGATATTTTAATCAGAAGTTTATGTTTGCCAGCCTAGTGAAGACGACGGTTTACCTCGTCTTATATGTAAAGAATGTAGCCGACAACTGAAAAGATGTTATACTTTTAATATACAATGTGAAGAAAGTGAAAAAACATTAAAATGTTACTTAGAAAATATTTTAATAGCACCTTCATACGATGATGACACTAAGCATGTAAACGATGAGATAAAAAGCGAAAATATTGAAGTGAAAAATGAAAATCACACATCTATTTTGACAGAAAATAACAGTTTAGAAAATAATGTTAAATTAGGTAAGATTTATACAACAAAAATATATAAAGCATCAGCAATTTGATATAATATTAATGACTTATTTATCTTTTTTAATTTTATTATAACATCCTTTTAGAGCCATTTTCCACAAATGAGCAAGATGAAACAGCCTGGGACGCGGATGACGATAATGTTGCTCTTGAAGAGATTAAATTAAAGAAAACAATAAAAGGTACAGTAAAAGCAGATTTATTGTTGTATTCGTGAGAATAATTAATTCACTATTCCTAATACTAATACCAATAGCCGGGTTTCTCATTTGGTGTTCTGGCTTCAGAGCTGATATATTAAAGGTGTTGTGAAGAATGATAGTTGATTTGAGTGAAAAATTCTTTAATTACATTTATAGTTTATTGCTATATTCTTTTTATAATAATATTCTAGAATTATACAATAATTTTGTAAGGTTTCGTCTGAGTCGATGATCGTCACCCTGGTTTTGTTGAACAGAATACGTAAATATATTATCAGCAAAATAGTTTTAGACATTAATATCAGGCTGATTCAATTTATTGTTAATTGAATATCATTAACAACAAAATGAGTATTTTTAAAAGTATATACTATTATATTTTCAGATTCTATTTTAAATGACAGTGGGAGTAATAATTATTGGGAACAGCAAAGCGTTAATAAGATATTTGACATCAGTAGCAAAGAGAGAGTTTTGAAAGGTAATTGTCATAATCAATAAAAATAAAAATATTTATTCAAAGTGTAATGAAATAATAAATAATGCTTTACATTCCAGTTATCATTAATGGTGAAGAAATACAAAAGAAGAAAAGGGGTAGAAAGAAAAAAGGTAAGCAATTCTGCTTAGAAATATGAATAACATTGCAAAATAATATAAAACCAATTACACAAAATTAGTCTAAGGAATAGTTTTTTTATATAAAATGTTGATAATATTTCTTTTAGAGTTTGAAGGTGACAGTAAAATACACCAGTGCGATGTGTGTGGAAAGATATTAAGCACTAAGAGTAACCTGAAGGCTCACAAGATATGCCACACTGATCTTCGGCCGTACAAGTGTGATTTCTGTCCGTCTGCTTTCAGGTATTATATTATCTATATATATAAATAAAATTGAAGTGTCCGTTTGTAATTCCAAATTAATAGTTTAACTAAATGCAAATGTAAAGTATATATGGTACTTAATAAAAAAAAACAATTTAAATTTTTCTGTCTGTCTATTTGGTCCGGTTAATCTCTGAAACGGCTGGACCGATTTTAAATCGACTTTTACTGGCAGATAACTGATGTTATGAAGAGTAAATAGGATACTTTTATTTTAAAAACATATCCTGAAATTACTACAATTAATGTGTTTATAATCACAGATCAAAACCTGACCTATTATTTTGGTGCTTTTTCTTATAATGAAATTATTAACGATTTTTAACTTCAGACACTAGCTCTAATATATTAGTTTTATGATATAACTGTACTTCTAAAAAGTTAGAGTGCATAGATCTAATAAAGATGCTTAGATTAAAATATATATATCTATCTATCTATCTTTCTTTAACCACCAACACGGTTCTGATATTTGATATGACACTCGCTTCTGCTAACATAAATATCTTCACGGGTTTTCATATATTTCACATATAACTGAACGTTCAACGCATTCTATTATTTTCTTTGGATTTTTTTTGTGTTGCAGCTATTTTTATTTATTACTATAATTTTTTATGTAGATTTGTCAATCAAATTGATTTGTCGATCAAACCTATTACTAAATTTCCAAAATAATAATCTATCTGTTAATAAATTGGAAATAAAATAGTCATGATGACGGATGTTGGTTCCTATTCTATTTATTTTATTAGAAACCGACGAATAAATAGCACGTGAATTAATTTAAGCAGGAATCACTTTGGGGTCAATGACATTATCATGCTGGGCTATCGCTTTGGTTTGCAAATTCCTTAACTAATTAAGTATTTTTGCTGGTAATGGAATGGGAATTTGAATTTTCTCTCTGTCGACGTATACATCTACACGTTTGGAGATTTAAAATATTTTATAGCTCTGCAAGCTCCGGTGTCTCTTAAATTATTTTGAGTCCGTTGGGAACATCAAAGGACTCAAAATAATTTAAAAAGTCCTTCTGCGGCATGGCATTTAATTTAAGAATCATTTGTTTATTTTGCTCATCCTTGTTTTTGATTCTATGCCTTTGCCTTTTACACTATGCCTTTTTTCTATGGCTTTTATTGTTTTTCTTCTGTACCTGTTGAGGACACTACTACTATTGCTACAGAAAATATTATAAAACATTGATGATAAAATATATCATACAACTTTTTTTTATTTAATTTATTATTTTATAGATAATAAGATCGTAATACATTTTGTACGTTAAGACAGACGTGGAGTTCATTTTAAATTCCTTTCTTATAAGAGTTGCAACAGATTTGAAATTTTTATTAACGAATGTACATTTAGGTATGTTTCTTGTGTACTTCATATAAAACAATAAAAAGTATACTTAGTTACGTCGGTCTAAACAGCTGTCGCTAACAGTCGTCACGTCAAGACCGCTGAGCGTCCCTAGCGTTCCTAGCGTTAGCGTCATATGATGGCAATACCCTTCTGGGTTGCTCTCTCACTAGTATTTAAGATATTGTAATAATATTAAGTTACTCTGTTTAAGGTAATCTAAATAGTTGGTTCTATTATAATGAAACCATTATAAAAGAATATAATGGTTTCATTATATTATTTTATATGAATCTTTCGGAGAATGCCTAAAATAAATTGGCATTCGCCGAACGTTAAACTTGACTTCTTTTTAATTTATTTCTTTTGAGTAAATATGATTATTCTCAATAATTATTTGACAGAGGTCACAGCGCTCTGTTTCAACACAAGAAGGTGCACACGGGCGAGACGCCCTACCACTGCGAGTACTGCTCCAAGCAGTTCAGCCGACGCACGGGGCTTGTCAACCACATCAGAGTACACACTGGTATTGTATGTCAAGGACGACCTTCATACTCCTACATTCATCTATAAACAACAAGCCTGATGTATAGTATACTTCATTAATAATTAAAATATATTGTTATAAACTTTCAGGCGAGAAACTTTTCAATTGTACAATATGCTTCAAGAACTTTGTGCAGAGCGCTCAACTCTCGATACATATGAAGCGACATAAAGGAGATAAGACATACCTTTGTCAGGAATGTGGAAAAGGTACATATTTTATTATTACATACATGAGTTTGATACAGTAAAAATAATGTTAGTAATTAGTTTCTTCTTGTTTGTGATAGCATTGAACTTGTATGCTGCAAGTATCAGTTGCTTAAACATAACGTGTCTATATTTAAATACTATTTTAAGGTTTTCCAATAAAAGCCGATCTGAAAGTACATCAACGCACTCACAACGGAGAGAAGCCCTACTCATGCCATCTCTGCGATAAAACATTCGCCACATCCGGCAACCTGTCCATTCATATTAGGATTCACAACAAGGAAGTCAGGTAAGTACAAATTCAAACCTACATAATTTAGTGAGCAAGTAATGACTGTTAATACTCGAAGGTACAATTGCAAGGAGTGCCACCGCGGCTTCGTGACTTGCAGCGCATACAACGTGCACTTGAAAAGACACAAGGGACAGCGGGACTACCACTGCGAGTGTGGCAAAACATTTTACACCTCCTCAGCACTCAAACAGCACAAAGTAGTTCACACGGGCGTCAAAAAGTATCAATGCAAGATATGCGAACGTAAATTCTCTCAAACCAGCCACTTAAGTCGACATTTCAGAAGGGACCATTCAAAACCCAATATACCGATGCCGCCCTCCGATCATTACAAGATAGTTTTACCGGACGGTAAATGCGGTAATCTCTTCACAGTTCAAAAATTGACAGACATTGACAGTGACAAATTGAAAGACACAGAGTGACATTTCAACTTTTTAAAATCAAATTAAACTACCTCAAATTTGAGCGAATATTTTTATACCAAGAGTATTGATATAGTGTGTGCATTGTTGTGATGCACGGTAATATTGAATCTCACTGTTTGGATGTTTTATCTCGAAATGTAATTAATTTATTGTATTGTATAATTTTAATTTTGTGTCAACATGTTACCAGATGTTTGTAACCGACTGTGAGTTTATAATATTAAAAATAAAAAAATCAAAAATATAATAACGCTTTTCATTAAACACAATTCCGCTTGCTCCTTGTCTTTAAAAATACAGTGCTCGAGTTCCATAATCAACTGCTAACAGTAACAACACTAAAGTTGTGACCAAATACTGGTACGTTTATTTACCTTTGAAAAAATATTTAGTAAAATGTTTACAAATACGTAATGGAATACGATATTATTAAATTAAGATAAGTCTTCTAAAATACGATCTCAGTCTGGACAGGTAGCTAAAGTGTCAGATGAATAATAACAATATTCTAACAATTTTAATCCTTTTTTACCACAGTGGCGCCACTCAGGGCTTGGTGGCTGGAGCGGACACTCCTTTCGCTTATTTACTAGTAGGTTAGTTACAAAAGTTTAATAATGAAATGATTTGTTAATATTGATTAAAGTAATGCAAATGTTCTTTAATAAAACCGTCCCTAGCTGTTTGTTTTTTTTATCTAACTCACACTCACTGGATCGTAATCTATCTATAGAACTTATTGTATAATGACAATACGGTAATAGTGTAGGCATTTAAAGTTTTATACTGACAAAAACAAACAAAACTAACAATTTTTTTCTAACAGAAGAAAATTAATAAATAAAAACTGGTTTCAATTAAAAGATTATATTATAAGATATTGCAAACCAACCAACGCAACCCCTGAAACAATAAAGAAATAAAAAAAACAAATCTGCCGGAAAAACTAATTATGTTTTGGTGGTAGCGAAGATTGCAGTAAAAATAATTTATTTTGATAAAATTATATTAATGAGTTATATTAAAACATAATTATTAAAATTAATTAATTAATACTAATAATAATAAGGGAAGGTGATTCCAGGTCAGCGATTGACCCAAGAATGCTAGTAGGTTCTAGCTGGTTTCCCACCGATCGCGACAATGCGGGCAGTGTCGTCTTCATTTAACATGAGGCGTTGTGTTAATATTTAGTATTCTGCACTTAAACGTGGGAATTGACTTGGTTTTTATTATATGAATTTGCCCTGTCTATGCTTTCGTAGCACCCCCACCCCTCCATCTTATAAAACTATTGAAGACCTTTCTTGTAAATTGCACTGGGCGATGACGATGTGTTCCATCTCTTCGAGTTTTTGGGTTCCTTAATAATAATACTTAATACCATTGGAATGTTCACAACCAAGATTTGTATGTGTTAGGTGATATCTTCGGTACGAATCCGATAATAAGTGCACAAGCACCGAATAGTAGTGCATATAGTGGTATCGTTGTAGCATAAAGGCTACTATTACTGAAGTGTACTTGTGACTGCAGTATAGTGAACTTTGGACATTCTGCCTAAATGTACTGGAATTGGAAGTGAGGGACTAGAATCTCATAGGTTTTGTTCGGGACTATTGTTATCTCATATAAATCACCTGTGTGAGATAGACCAATTAAAAATTAATGTACTATGACCATTTCTTTAACTGCATTACATCGTAATATTCTCTGGCTCCTATATCTAATACTTTATTACTCCCGTAAATACTAAACTACTTATTATTTATAGTTCTAATAGAGTTTAAGCTAATAACGTCATGGTGAGCCGTAAATGTTCTTACAAATCCTAAAACATTTTGTTGCTTAGATATTACTTATGTTAACCTATCGACGTTATCTCTAGCTATAAGAATATTTTTTCCTAAATGAGCAAATTACATTGATTTTGTCCCCTATCATTTAGTAATACTCCTACACAAACTACGACTACTCGATTCTTTTGGATAGAAAATCTTGAAGGTAATTTAAAACACTTGTTTCCCTTCCGATGATCCTAGTGACTGCGCTGCGGCTGTAGCTGATGTGATACTACAGGGCATGGAACTATTTGTACCAAGCTCTGTGGTACCACTTGGTGGCAGATCGCGGCCTTGGTTTGATGCGTCTGTCAGGGCTGCAGCAGCTGGTAAACGGCAGGCTTATCAAGCTTGGGTCAATGCGTTAGTCACTAAGGATCCGAACTCTAGAGTTCTGAAGAGGAAATATAATCGTGCCTCCAGATTCTTCAAACGGCAAATCGCTAGAGCAAAGTTCAAGCATGTCGTCAAAATTGGGGATCAGCTGGCAAAGTACCCGCCTGGCACGCGCAAATTTTGGGCGCTTTCAAAGGCCACTCTGGGAAACTTTAACCAGCCGTCCCTACCGCCGTTGCACATGGGGAATGACTCTCTGGCCCACACGGCAAAAGAGAAAGCCGATCTCTTGGGCACTCTTTTCGCCTCCAACTCGACTTTGGACGACCAGGGGAAGACACCGCCTATCATCCCGCGGTGTCAGAGCTCAATGCCGGAAATAGTTTTTCGGCAGAAAACTATTAGGCAGTCTCTATTTTCCTTGGACGTTCATAAGTCGAGTGGGCCGGATGGAATTTCTCCATTGGTGCTACGAACGTGTGCCCCTGAGTTGACTCCAGTGCTAACGCGTCTATTTCGGTACTCCTACCTTAAAGGCGTAGTCCCGGTCACATGGAAGCGTGCCCTTGTCCATCCGATCCCTAAAAAAGGTGATAGCTCGGAACCAGCTAACTACAGACCTATCGCCATTACCTCTCTGCTCTCCAAAGTAATGGAGAGCATTATCAATAAACAGCTCCTAACCTACCTCGAGGATCACCAGTTGGTCAATGACCGGCAATATGGCTTTCGCCATGGTCGATCGGCTGGTGATCTTCTGTTGTATCTCACACACCGTTGGGCAGCTGTTATTGAAAGCAAGGGAGAGGGTCTGGCAGTTAGTCTGGATATGGCGAAAGCCTTCGATCGTGTATGGCACAAGGGGCTTCTTTCGAAGCTACCTTCCTATGGGCTTCCCGAGAGTTTATGCAAGTGGATCACCAGCTTCCTCACTGGGCGGAGCATACAGGTCGTTCTCGACGGTTTTTGCTCGGACCCCAAGCCCGTGAACGCTGGTGTACCCCAAGGCTGCGTGCTATCCCCAACTCTGTTCCTCCTGCACATCAATGATATGTTGGATATCTCCAACATACATTGTTATGCGGATGACAGCACTGGGGATGCGGTGTATTCCGGCCGTGCAGGTCTCTCTCGGGAAAACGTCGACGAGTGCCGAAAGAAACTTGTGTCTTCTATAGAGACTTCCTTGGGGATGGTCTCTGAGTGGGGTGAACTGAACCACGTTCAGTTCAATCCCCTAAAGACACAAGTTTGCGCGTTTACCACTAAGAAAACCCAATTTGTCGTATCACCGCTCTTCGAGAGCACCCCCCTCATTGCCTCGCCAAGTATCAGAATACTGGGTCTCGACATTTCGAGCGATTGTCAGTTTCGTGGTCATCTGGAGAGCAAGGCCAAGTTGGCCTCGAAGAAATTGGGAGTGATTAATAGAGCGAGGCAGTATTTCAAACCTGGCCAAAGACTTGCGCTCTATAAGGCGCAGGTACGGCCACACATGGAGTACTGTTCTCATCTCTGGTCCGGATCACCCCAATATCAGCTTCTACCATTTGACCGCGTACAACGGAGAGCCGCTCGGATTGTCGGGGACCCGGTGCTCTGCGAACGGCTGGACTCTTTGGCATTGCGTAGAGACGTGGCTTCTTTGTGCGTCTTCTACCGCATTTACAACGGGGACTGTTCCGAAGAACTATTCGATCTGATGCCTGCCGCCGAATTTCATCACCGCACAGCGCGCCATCGACTTCTTTACCATCCCTACCACCTGGATGCGTGGCGATCTTCCACTGTGCGGTTCTCAAGGACTTTTTTTCCACGTTCCACTCGCTTGTGGAACGAACTTCCTTCGGCAGTATTTCCAGATCGGTACGACATGGGTACCTTCAAAAAAGGCGTCTACTTCTACCTACAAGGCCGGCAACACTCTTGTAAATCCTCGGATGTTGCAAGAGTTCATGGGCGGCGGTGATCACAAGTCATCTGTGACCCGCCAGCTCGTTTGCCCTCCTCTTCCATAAAAAAAAAAAAAAAAAAAAAAAAAAAAAAAACTAGAAATAGAAAAATATTTTAAAATAAATAAATCATTCAGGATATATCAATATGATTTAAAGTTCTAAGTAACTTAAAAAAATTTTAGCAATTATTCACTCGTAATAAAAAAAAAACCTAAAATATGGTAGGGGTAAAAATGAGGATAGGTAAAGACCTGAAGTATTCAGACTACTCAATATTCCAATTGGCCATCATTTTGATTTATCTCTGTTGATGGCCACGATGTACTATGTGTGTAGATCCGGGTACTAGAAACCGGTCAGTCGCACGGTACTCCGGTCCGATATTAGGGGAAATCTTGACGCTACAAGTACCGAATCTATGGTATATCGTATATCCTACTGACTTCGCCAATTTGTTTATTTGCTCAAAACTCACAATAATGTTTGTTTTTTCAAGAAAATATAGTAGTTCTTTTTTTTACCGTTGTGTGATACGTCTGGTATCTATAATATACAAATATAACGGTGTTTCTTACTATTATCTATGACTTTGTTATGTGTCAATTGTCATCTGTATTACATTTTTGACGTCAGTGTGTCAGTGTCTTTTTGAGTTTAGTGATTGTGGTTTTCTATAAAGTTTATGTTCATGTTTTATTTTGTTTTCCCTTGATTTTTCTTTAAACTTTTTGGTGTAGATGTAGTTCCTGGCGTTAGAATGACAATGGAAAGAAGAATAAAACTAAAAACATTAAATAGCCACATAACTTGTAAGATTTGTCGCGGATATTTCATTGACGCGACCACGGTCACCGAGTGCCTACATACGTGTTAGTATTTTTGTTTGTATGTTGATATTGCGGATTCTTGGTAAAGTTTATATTGCTATTGTAAACATTTTATAATAAAATACTCTAATTCTAAACAACTAAATATATTTTATAACCTTTGTATTATGTCTGTTATACATATTTTCTTACTCGGTCTTACAGTTTGTAAAAGCTGTTTAGTAAAGCATTTAGAAGAAAACAACACATGTCCAACATGCAACATAGTGATACACCAATCCCATCCTCTTCAGTACATCAGCTTCGACCGAACCATGCAAGATATTGTATATAAACTTGTTCCTGATTTACAAGACAGTAAGTAATTTAACTATCCACAGTTCCACTTATAGTATTAATATTTAAACACAGTTACTCTCAGTAATAAAACATCATTAGTAATAATGTCCCCTATACACCTGTATTTTAAGAAATATGAAAAAAATATTAATACATAATGTTATTGATATTTGTAGATGAAATAAAACGAGAAAGAGATTTCTACCGTGCTAGAGGTCTACCCTGTCCTAAAGATGCTGCTCTAGCTGCCGACAAGCCTGGAGCAGGGGATGAACCAGAACAGCCAGATAATACTGACTGCCATCGAAAGGATGAACAAGTTCGTAACTATAATGATAACAATTTAATGTATCATGTTTTAATAAACCCTTAACTTGGTTTATTTGATATGTATTTTCAATATTGTATAGTATTTACATAAAATAAATAAAAATTGTATAACTTTTTATCAATATATCATTGTTTCAGGTGAATGTGTGTTTGGAATGTATATCAACATCTCTGAGAACACTGAAGAGAAGTTTCATTAGATGTTCTGCTCAGGCCACAATCACGCACCTTAAGAAATTTGTAGCTAAGAAAGTATTAAATGGAATGGAGAAGTATAGAGAAGTAAGTAGTGTTTATTGAAATAACTAAAGCTGTTTTAAAAAATGGTTTTATGTAAATATAAAGAAAGATGTCTTTAATTTTTTTTTTAACACTAAACCTACCGACAATTCTTGTGTACCTGTTCCTACTGCACGCCATCAAAATGACCAGTAATTAAAAGTTATTTTATTATATAATGCAGGTAATAATGGAAATAACTAAAAGTAAAAAGTGTAGAAAATATTATATGAATATTTTAATAATTGTCATGTAGTTTGATAACGATATTATAACATTTAAAAATGTGTAAGTTTTACAAAAGTTTAAGAACGGTCAATTTGACCAGTACTAGGTTTAGTGTTAATGAAATATCACAATTGTAATTTCATATATTAATATTATTAAAGATTAAAACATCTTTTATAATGGAATGAACTATACTGAAATTTTTTAATCTTAGTGTCACATGTGGCTTATTTTGTTATTCTTATCATATAACATTAATATATTGTTTCAGATTGATATTTTATGCAATGATGAATTATTAGGCAAGGATCACACACTCAAGTTTGTTTATGTAACACGATGGAGATTCAGAGATCCACCGCTCAGGCTACAATATAGGCCTAAGATAGATTTGTAAATTATTATATATATAATTTTATACTAACATGAATCAAATTTGTTGATAGTATTTTCATATCATTAAATGAAACATAGACAGTGATAACATCGAGTATTCAATATATTTTTTAATATAAAACTGCTCATTCTAATGACACAGATTTTGTTCAACATTCTGAAGGAGGACTATCTGTAATATAATGATTGTACAATGTTACGTATTACATTTAATTTCTTAGAAGCAGTTACCTATATATTAAGTTAGTAACACAGACCCGTTAAACATTGCGTAGTAAATAATTGTGACTAAGTTTATCAGTTCCATAGTCGCTTTGTACCCAATGTGCTGTACAATTAGAATTAGAACACCACTCTATGAATGTTGGCATAATTTTGTCATTTGTCATTTCCTATCGTAATGTTTGTGATTACTTTCAACGTACTACTGAGATTGAAGTTACTATAATGTTTGTCTTGATATTACACGTCTCACTTCTAAGTGTACCCCCCAGTGTTACTTTTATATAGTGGTCTGGTTTGTGTGTAATATCAGATAAAGTGTCAATACATCGGTTAGTCAATAAAGTTATGTATAGATAGAATTTTATACTTACTTAAGAAGATATAGTTAAATTTTTTAGTTGTTCTATTTTTAAATAGATATGTTCTATATTTTATTTAAAATATCTAAAGATAAGTTTTAGTTTAAACTTTTTCTTTTATTTGTTGCCTCATTTTAGTTATCCTTTTTGATTGTCATTAACCATGTATATTGCTCATTTATCTTTATTTTAATAATATCAATAGTTAGGTATGTATACAGAAATTATTTTAATGACTACAAGTGAAATATATAATTTGACCAATGTACATGAATTATTATTTATTCTGTGACCCTGAAGGATGTATATAAATGAATAATTGTTGAAGTAGGCTTAAGATTATTTAGAATAAGTATATAAACAATACTGTTTCCTCTGATTAATTCTTTAATGTACAAAAAGATTTATTGAACAGCGTGTTATTCGTGAAAATCTTAGACAACGTCTTATATCATGTCATTCTTATTAATGTCAATGTAATGAAAGATACCAGTTGTCGATTTAATTCACCGTATTATGGATAATGGTAACATATTTTTACATAAATAAATAAGATATTTCTTTTAATAAAATTTAGCTTAAATATTAAAATCAAACTAGAATTATTCGTAAAATCATACTCATATTTTGGAAGATTATCGACTAATATTGAGCTAAGGATTTGTTTATATGTTTGGAATAATATTAGAGTATTTCTATAATAGTAATGGATTATAGTGATACACACATTATTAGATAGTAGTTTTAACTTTTCATATAATAATACATATCATGCAATAATTTGCTTGCTTACGATGTTTCGAATAATATAATATCGATTTATTGGTATTATGCATACATTAAATTGCCTTTGAATTTATTATTTATCTGTAGCTATTTCATATTTGTTTGTGCAAAATGAAATCCAAATGTCAGCTGTCAAACTGTCATTGGCATTGTGTTTGGTCGCGTCAAATATAATGAAAAACTGAAAATGGACGACCACCGATAGTTTTCCTTGGCACGTGAACCAGATTATTATTTTTTGTTTATTTTAAATAAACAGTTGACCGTCAAACTGGGTGCCAAAACGGTGGAAAGGTTCTTAAACCTTGCAGACGACCATTTCGTCGAAGATGTGAATGAAGACCTAAAATGTTTTTTAGCCGAAAAAAAAGTTGACAGGTAAACATTATTTTTATTTTATTAAAGTTGTCTGTTATTGTTTTAAATTATCCGTATCGGCGAGTGTTGGTGTGGTATTACAATAAATAATTATCGTAAATATGTTCGGTGATTGTGTTATATTTGTATATTTTCAAGGTTATAAAAGTTAGCACACAGGCCGCAGGCGTAGGTCGAAATAAATAGAGCATTATGAGATTGCTTCTCCCGAGGCGAGCCTCGCACGGTAATAACTGTATTCGTGAATAAAAACTATTACACTTGCTCCGCCGGCTTTATGGCGCGTGATAAATTAAAATGGTTTTGTTTTAATTGCATTTAATTTAATTAGTAAATTTCGAAAGTTACGTATTTTTATATCAAATCTATATATAATGTTAAATATAGAATACCATCGAACATACATGTTTAGTGCTTAGTAAAATATAATATTAGATATAATATTATATAAAATTTAAAGATTAAATTTCATATATTATTTTAATTCACTTATTTTCTTAAACATTATCACTTTTTCTTATAATGATACATCTATATCATAATAAATACATTACAGTAAAAATTGACTTAGTTTCTTATTTTAATAAAATTAAAACTATACTAAAATCTTCTTATTTATACATATTCAAGAACAAAAAAAAATAAAAAACTGTTAACAAAATTTTATACAAAGTATTCAATATTTTTTGTGTCCTTTTGCTAAAAAAATATTTTATCTTATCTTGTGTACTATCATATGTTTAAGTTGTAATATCATCTGATCAAATCTTAAATATCCCTCATCACATAATTAATCTTAAAGTTGTAGTTGTAAAGATAGTTAATGTATTAATTTTATAGCCATTTAATAAAACAAGCTATGATATTTAATTAAATATAAGAACAATAATATAATAGGATATAATAAAATAGTGTTATTGTTTTGAAGGAATAGTGGGTTCAAATCCTGCTGATAATTTTTTATTGTTATATTGTTTATACGTCACAAAGTCATTATTATCTCTATAGTATATATTTGTTACTACTTCATATATTTGGTATTACTACCTCTTAGTACATAGCTAATGCTGCTTCTCTTAGAACCAAAAGTACGAGTGATGAGCTAGACTCCTGTCCTAATTTGAAGGAATTGTAATAGGGGTGATGTTAGATGAGTGAGGGTAGCTTCATTAACGAACCGTGACTTACCAGTGTGCTAGTGTTTCCTCCGGTGAGCAACTACCGTCGGTTCCTGATCCACCGCTGCGTGGAGCTCTGCCGTCCCGACCTCGCCACCTTCTCCATCGGGGCCAACGATGAGAGACGCACGGTTGTGTGTTACAGGGAGCAGCTGCTGAGGTGAGTTCTTGTTACACTGGTTGTAGTAATAACAAAAATCAAGACAATTAAAAAATTTTGTTTTAATTTTAGATAGAATTAACACAAAGTTAATTTAGGGTTAAGTTGTTATTTTGTCCCTTTTTAAGTGCAATAGCAATTTACGTGTTTTTTTATAACTGCTACCATGTCCATTGCTCTTTCTAGATGTTAATAGTTATGGGATACAATGTTTCTCCTCAATATGGTAAAATAATTAGATGTATTATTATCAAAGTAAACAACCCAAATCACTATTTTCTTGCACTTTTTATTTTTAATGAAAGAAGCACTTAGTTTTGTTAAGTTTTTGGTATGTGTCAATATTCGTAAGATATTTTAAAAGTAAATATCATGTCATATATATATATATAGATATATATATATATATATTCTCTTATTGCCTTTATACCAGTGATGAAGCTTGCGCCAGACCAGCCATGGGCTTGACACAGGAACAAAACAATGGAGACGCGCAAACGAGTAAGTTATATTTAATATATTTGTATGTTAAATAGCTGTCTGTCTATCTGTTCGTCCGATATTATTTACTCACTTAAACCGATTGACTATTCTTGTAATTGCCTAAGTGAGTGTTCTATTCGATTTTATTCCTTCCATTTCTTGCTCTTAGTTCCCAAAAACATTCTCAAACCGGATACTTGCGTCATATGTACAGTCAAAATATCTGCTTCAGTCAATTGTTTTAAATGATGTAAGTGTAGGTTAATAAGTAATTTTTTACCATAATCCAATCCAATCCAATCTATTATTATGACGGGTGTTATAACCAAGCCGTCGGAGTGTATAACAGTTTCGTAATATCGAGTACACCAATTTTATTACGAGCTCCAATTTGATACATAATCGTGTTATGCAAATGAAAATTTTCGTGAGACTTTTTTTTGTTTTAACTGTGGGAAATGTATTATAATTTTGTATACATTCATATTTTTTATACTTTGAAGATATTAATCAATAAAAAATATATATTATAGAACCTGATTTGAGCAAATAATGTCTGACATAAGTATACATTGTATATTACCCAATACTAGGGGTGCCAACAGACCCTCCATTTCGACTCGCTGCGCTCGCGAAATCTCGTGTGCCGTTTGCATATTGAGCGAAGCGAGCACAGTGTAATGACTCATCGTTTACCATTGACTTCAATGGGATATTTTTCAAATGTTTTTTTTAAACCGTCACCTAATGTGTCTTTTTGATTGCAAAATTTCATAATTTTCCGTCAAGTAGTTTTCGATAATATTCGTGACAAAGGATGTGAAAAAGTCTCCAGTAGAACCCTACGCTCGCTTCGCTCAATAATATAGTAATGAGTCGTCCTTCACAATGCCGGTCAGAGCTGTGACATAACCTACTAATGTTGCAAGATGTGGGCCGCTGAGAGTGAAAGTAGCACGATGCCGAACATTCACGTTTCAACTTTGATCCATATCATAGTAATAGTGAACACTTACATTATTTATTTATTTATCTTCATGCCATATCCTTTGCGGGGTAGCCAGAGACGACGGAGCGTCAAACGCTACGGTCCCTGCATACCTCCTCGCCTCGACCACAGACATCAACCTCTTCATACATGCCCTCCGGGGGGTCCTCATGCTTTACGTGACCTTTCTCCAGTATCATAGATACTGTGTTTTCGAAGGTCACTCGAGTCCTCCCCCTGTCTCTCTTACCGCTCACTTTTCCTGTATAAATCTGTTTTTACCATTCTTTGATCACTCATTCGTTACTTACACATAAAATGATCCTCATATTACGGGTTAAACGTTGACCGACATAGCGACGTGCGCTTGTAACAGTCGTTTCACAGTCGACTTGTCCACGGGTATTTCCTGGTTGCAATCTAACTCGCCGCATGTTTTTTTATATCACCATTCCGATTTTCTCGTTATTCGTATTGAATACATTCCATTTGATAGAATTTTATGTATCAAGCGGTGACGATATTTACATATAATTTAATTTGAATTTTAACAAGGTTCAATTACAAATTAATTATAAAAATGTCGGTAGATTGATTTGAATGTGTCTTATATGATCAGATTATTTATTTTCAATTATTCCAGAAATCACAGACACAATCTACAGTGACACTTCACATTAAGACACACTTGACATTAATCTATACACAATACATACACAAGACGTGATTGTCGACACTATGAGAACTTACATTCACCTATCGCAATACACGAACACAATCTCTCAACAAATTCTTTGATAATAGTATGTAATATATATATATATATATATATATATATATATCTCTACGTATGCTAGTTTCATAAAAGGGCATGTCATTACTTTTTATTGATATTAAATTTGTATTACGTTTATTTATTTAAAGGTTTGTGTCTCACTTACGTAATACTGTATTGAGGTAATGTTAAGTAATAGACAGGTTATATTAAACTATAAAATCATAGGTACTTTTATGCAACAGATGCGGCGGAGTGCAGGGCGCGCGCGCAGCCGCAGGAAAAGATCAGGTGAGTACCGACTACTGACTTAACGAGTGCTTCCTACTTCATTTGTCGTTGGACTCTCCGCACGGACGGACGTGTTTAATTGTTACTGTGATTGTGTTGTTATATTGTTATAAGGGCTACATTCGAGTAATCGTACATCGGCCTTGAAACAGCCGACGTTTGTAAAGTGAGTTTTGATAAGGATTTTTTTTTATGTTTAGCATTTGTGTTTACAAAGAAATATGTATTATTTATATTGAAATATCAGTGTTATAATAATCTGAGTTCAAGAATTGTTTATTGTATTGTGTATCGAGATAAACATGATGCAATTGTGTTCATGTTTCCTTATATACCAATGCAACTTGATTTGTTAATTGACTGACAATGTATCCTTAATAGAGTCGTTTATAAAATAAAAATATATATTAACAAAAAACAATTGTCTGTTATATTACGAGGCAATTAATAGGTGATTAACTTTTGTTATCACGTATAGCAAATTTTTTGTAGAGGTTATATTCTGTACCCTTTTCATTATATATATATATGTTACTCAACCTAAGATATGTAATATTAAAGAGATACTCTGATTATTTGATAACTCTATGACGTCACTCACCTTACACAATGTTTAAACCAAAACTCAATTGATTGTTGTAATGAGGTAATATTTACATCAGTAGATAATTTTATATATGTATTTAATGCGTTTGTTATATATTTTAATTACACCTTCAAGTGCTCTGCAATAGTGTGTATAATATGTGGGTAGATGATAACTATGACATTTATAACGTTTAAAATGTACTTAAAAATTAAAAAAATGTAAAATCCATATCTTATATTTGGAAATGACATATCAAATACATTCTTCAAATTGAGTAATATAATTTATTACCATTCTAAAACAAATATATAACTCAAAGCGAACATTCTAAAATCTTATATAAAATGTGCACAGAACAAATATTTCATCTGTTCGATGAGATCCAAATTAATAAGATACACAAACAAACCGAATGCATAACGAAAGTGTGCCAAGTGAGAGGCCATTACGATTTGGCGACCTTGTCCCCCTTTGAGTTACGTTTAACCGGTGTCCGGTGCTGCAATCATCAGATAACAGTGTTGTAATGATCGCTCGATCAGAGTGAAGTAACAGACTGGACTAGGAATTTTAATTTATAATTATACAGATAAGATTATTTACGCCATTAAAGTAACTCGTACGTTTATCAGTATGTAATAATGTATGTAATGTATAATAAATAACTCTTCATATAGCTTCGTATTATAACTTATACATGTAACTTGTAAGATATATATAAAAGAAGATTATTACCTATTGTATATATAATAGTAGACTCAGTCGACACTTAAGATAATTAAAATATGTTTTGATTGCACAAGTCGTGTTAGGTAAGTACTGGTTGGTAACTGGGTTTTTAATGTTGAATCTTTTTTGTCCCAGATCCGGCTCAACGAAACCGCGTCGCCCCGACAGAGCAGTTTACGTGCCGAGAGCTTTGCGTTCCAACGACAACGCGGAAGAGAACAGATTGACGGATAACAAAAAGACCAATACGGATTTGAAGTGTCCGAAGTCACCGTGCGACAAATCAGTGCACACGACCCCCAAGAGATCTCTGGATAAGCAGTTCTGCAACGTGTACACGCCCCCGCATTTGAGGAGTTCAAGATCTCAGGCCCCCAGCGCAGACCAACCGACCAACGACGCGAAATCTGTGCCTTCTGTGCCAAATAGTGATAGTGCAATACCGCTTAGTGATAATAGTTTTAACGAAGTAGAAGAAAACGACAGTTTCTATATAGGAGATTATTTTGCTAATGGACAGTTAGGGTTCTACAGACCCAATTATTACGATTACAACGCTACTAACTACGAAGACAGTTGGAAGTCCAATGATTCGGACGAAGTGAATATGGCCGTTCAAGAAACTCAACAGAGCAATATTATAGATAATGCGTATATATATAGTAAGGATGAGGACGTCGAAGAGAACGAGCTGAAGAGAGCCTCGCTGGAGATCAACAGGAGCAGCAAGAGAATCATCAAGCAGAGCTTCGATTCGGACGTGCTAGTGATATCTGATCCGATAGAGGAGGCGCCTAGTCCCAAAAAACTAAGTCACAATGAGCCGCAAGTTATAGAAGCGAAGGAACCGGAAACGAAGAAACCTAAACCCAAATTGGAAGCAAAGGTTTCCCTGAAGCGCGAGGAGAACGATTGGGACGCAGTTTTCGACGAGAGCGGGGAATGTCTGGATCCTTCGTTGCTGGAGGAGTTAACTTCGACGGTCGGGAAGGTGCACATAAGCAAGACCAAGAACAGCTACGACCAGTACCAGACGAGGGGCCAGGCGCTGTTCAGTGGACCCTACGATGAGACGTTCGCTCACGTGGTGGAGGTGTACGACTTTCCCAGTGAATTTAAAACGAACGACCTCCTCTCCCTCTTCAGTGAATACAAGGATACGGGCTTCGAAATTAAATGGGTCGACGACACGCACGCCCTGATCGTCTTCAGCAGCGCTAAAATTGGTGAGTTTTAACGCATTTTATTACTATTTTTATGTATGTTCAATACTAGGGGCGCCAACAGAGCCTTAATTTCGATTCGCTGCGCTCGCGAAATCTCGGGTGCCGTTTGCATATTGAGCGAAGCGAGCACAGTGTAATGAATCATCGTTTCCCACTGATTTCAATGGGATATCAGTTTTTTTAAATGAAAATTAAAAAAAAAAAAATTCAATTTTTTTTTAAACCGTCACCTAATGTTTGTCTTTTTGATTGCAAAATTTTATAATTTTCCGTCAAGTAGTTTTCGAGCCTATTCATGACAAAGAATGTGAAAAAGTCTCCAGTATAACGCTCCGCTCGGTACGCTCGCTTCGCTCAATAAAAGTTGGTTATTTCGTTATATCACAATGATAGTATATTATTTGATATGGTAAAATAGTCTGACCTTCACAGTTGTAAATACATATACATAATAAAACAATAATCATAACATCGACACCGGTCAGGTTATTAGCGTTATCATATAATGATAAATCTTTTAATGATTGCGAATAATGATAAAAATGATAAGTCAATGTTAATGATAAATGTTAGTATTATAACTAATAAAGACGAAAAGGGAAATGTAGAGGGTATGAGAAGGGGATCTTTTAAAATTCTTCTTACTATATGTACATATATATTATTTCATATTTTAATAATACATATAATATTTTATTTAAAATGATATCAATATAACATTTTAAATGTATATAAATAATTAAAAATAATCTGTAACAGAATCCGTCCGGAAGGAAGAGCGAAGTGATTTTTGAACGAGTAATTATTAATTAATTATCAAATGGTATTATTATTACATTTTATTCTCAATACCGGTTTAGATACGTTGCAAGTTTTTGAATATATATATATATATATATATATATATATATATATATATATATATATATATATATATATATATATATATATATATATATATATATATATATATAAGCGATTTACCACTCACTGACTCATCACGAAATATCCGAAACTATCTGTCCGATTAACTTACAATTTTACATAGTTACTTCTTTTGTGACATAGACGTCCACTAAGAACGGATTTTACAGAAATCCTATCACAGCGGATTTCAACTTTTTGTATTTCGCCAAGTTTTAAACCTGTAGCAGCTATACATTTAACGCGGGGCTAAGAGTTACCATAGCAACGGTTACCATAGCCACGGTTACGATGACAACGTATAATATGACAAAGGTTACCATAGCAACCTTAGTTTACATCCAAATTAATAGTGTGCCCAGCGAAGCCTTAGGGAATAAGCTAATATATATTATATTTAACTAAATGAAACGAAAAACTTTAATGGGTTTTTAATAATGGACTCTAATAAAATATTAATTTGATAAAAAAATAATTACGTGATTATATATAACATTATAATAATTATAATTAATTAAAAGGCGCACTGCACTTCTGTGTATTTGCAACGTACAATTAACACTAAACCTACCGACAATTCTTGTATACCTGTTCCTACCGCATGCCGTCAAATTGACCTTTAATTAAAAGTTATTTTATTATATAACGCAGGTAATAATGGAAATAACTAAAAGTAAAGAGTGAAGAAAATATTATACGCATATTCTAAGAATTGTCATGTAGTTTGATAACGATATTATAACGTTTAAAAATGTGTAAGTTTTACAAAAGTTTAAGAACGGTCAATTTGACCGGTACTTGGTAGGTTTAGTGTTAAACGTTACGAGTGTTATTGCATTGATATCATAACGAGTAATGAGGGTTCGTCGTTAACTAACACTATTACGCGTGTACGATAACTTTTTACCGCCTCTAACTCATTTACATTTTAATTATTTACAAGTCGTTTGGAATTTAACGCCGTTTTAAAGCCGCCGGATTTATCGGGAAAACTTGAGTTTGGCGTTAAAGCAAAAGGTTTTTTTTTCACTCGAAAATCTCATAAATTCCCGTTTAATTATCACTTAATTATATTTTCTTTTATAAATTATTGCTGTAAGTAGATCATTACATCGTCTCTTGTTGACTGTCTTCCATTGTTTGTGATCTAAGACTTCGTGACTGCGGCATCGTTTATAATAATGTTAAGTAACTACGTCTCCCGGAGGTTTTATAACAACGTGTAGGAAATAGTCTGCTGCTCCTTAGGGAATTTTATCTAATGAGATGAGTGTTTTAGTCCAATATTTAATCTATTTTATATATTTAGGTGTTTGTTTTCTGGATTTGCTTGCAGAGGTAAAAAAGTATTTAATTCAAATACTTATATATATTATATACTTCGACCTCTTTTCTACTTTACATTTCATTTTAAATTCTTTACGATATTTGATTTTGTAAGCTCGTATATATATTTTGCAATTGAATGTGATCTCGTAAGTGTGCTCGCTGATTGTTGATTGAGAAAGTCGGTTAAAGAGGTATGTTCGAGACCTTATTTGCCTTCTTTTTTCGGTCAACATTTAATTTTTTTGTTGTCCGTTATTTTTATTTTGTATGACTGCGACATGAAGTTACGCAATGATGTGAGAATCATAAATTGTGTCAACTGTAACTTTTAATACTACCGGGTCTCCGGGTCTTGTGACTATTTTATATATATATATATATATATATATATATATATATATATATGTATATATAGACATCAAGTGGTAACCGGTCTAAAACTAGTATAAAAAATTTATTTAATACGAAAATTACATGATTATCTTTGTAGCCTTCTTCTTTCCCTTCTATCCCATATGTTGCAAACAAAAGGACCTTTTATTTAATAAATTTAATAATATCATAATTTATATTATATTCGAGTATACAAAATCGATTCCACTCGTGACTCGTGTTCGTTGTTATTATCATTGGTGTCAAATAACTCGCCACCTCTAGTAAAATCACAACAATTTAACTACAGTTTTATTTGGTATTATCTAAAATCTAAAATTGTAGTTTAATTTGGATTGTATTTTATAAAAATATGATTAAAAATCGATATCGTGGTGGATCGATTAAAACGGTTTTCACTACTCGTACAATGACCTCAATAAAACGTGGCTTATCATTGAGCTGAGCGTAAGCGAAGCTCTCAACCGTTTGGGAGACCTTTTTTGTGTTTAGTTGTCTCCAGAATGCGACGAGATAATTAGCTAAAACTTTTCTCATGTATATTTGAGCCGAACGCGGATGTTATAGCGAAAACAGATTGAAAAAATGTTTAGCCATTCAAAAGTTATCAAGAAAAGAAGAAAGGAGAGGGGCTCAGCTCAACACCCGCCGCGCACGGTTGGCGAATCCTAGTTTAAAATTGAGTTTAAAAATGATATATACCTTGAGCCATTTTTTCAAACCTATCCCGTAGGAATAACTATGATTTTTTTATTGTAGTGAAAAATTAACAAAAGTACATTAAAGTAAGTACAAAAAATTATATTTATCCTCTTAATTTTATGTGAGGATTCAATAATCTGCCTTTTCGATACTCGTATAATATATTCATAGTAAATATATGATAAGTTTGCTATTGGCTTCACCTTGCTACTCACACTTCACTAAAGATGTTTTAAATGCAAACACGATCCATCTTAACCTTGAACTTGAGTCTCTGAAATGATTTTGAGTATACATTAATAGTATTTTTAATTATTCTAAAAATTATGGTATAAATATTTCTATGAGGAAAATTTTATTTTGTAAAAAATATGGACCCAAAAATGGCGGCGGTGTGGCTGAATGTCTGTGGCGATTTGTTTTACAAACTCCTCATCTTAAAATACAAGATATCTTAATATTTTTTTACTTTTACACCATATATTATAATAATATATTGACTCAGATATATTAAAAATATCTTACCATTATGAGGTGTGTATGTACTGAATATACAAGGAAACCAGTACCAATGACACTATTGATTGATAACAGGTGATTATTAGTAGTGTTTGAATGAGAAAACAAGTTCCCTACCTCCGCACTCTGTCGGAAGTCGGAAGCACGACTCGAACAATGCGTGTCTGATCTCAGGTTGTATCATCATACAATTGTCTCTACAATTACAGTATACACACTCAAATGGTACCCGCTTACATCTTCACTCATCTGCGAGTAATAAGTTTTTAAATTATTACGTTGCTCCTCTGTCTTATACGTTTTTGTATATAAATATTTAGCATTTGTATAAAACTGACATACAATCATGTCATTTATTACATACATTGTTACAATTTTAATTTAAATGACCACGATTCATACAAAGTTGTATGAAATCTATATGTAAGTGAATTTTTCTAAACGAAATTGTTTATGTATCTGACCGTATCCTTCATCTCACCCAGTTAATGTTTCGTAACAATAATTGCTAGTCGATCCGTTTAGGAGTTATCTCCGATCGGTCCAACCCACTTCACCCACTCAACCCACTTTCTTTGGCGTCGAGGAAGCGCTTCATTAGGTAACGTGATGTAACAGTTATTTCTGCGGAAAATTATACATTTTATATTGATATACATGTACTCTGGGAATGTATACACCGACACACACATAAACATATATACATACACACACATACACACTACACACACGACTAGACCTACCGACTATACTATATCCCCTGACTATACTGGAGTGTTGCGACCGATTAAAGATCGGAGGGAAAAACTATGTTTAGTTTTGTTGGTTCTCCTGTTTCACTTATCAAATCTATATGATACTTAACGCCCACCGATAATATTGTATAATCAATTAACTAAGATCCGCGAGTTGAACTGAGCCCTCTCCTCTTTTTGAATGCTCTGAAACGTGCATAAGAATTATTTTTAATGTAATGTAAAATAAATAGAATGAGTGATGAAAGAATGGTAAAAAAAATTTATAAAGGAAAAGTGAGCGGTAAGAGAGACAGGGAGAGACAGGCCTCGAGTGACCTTCGAAAACACAGTAGCTATGATACTGGAGGAAGGTCACGTAAAAAGCATGAAGACCCCTCGGAGGGCATGTATGAAGAGGTTAATGTCTGTGGTCGAGGCGAAAGAGGTATGCAGGGACCGTAGCGTTTGGTGCTCCGTCGTCTCTGGCTACCCCGCAAGGGATATGGCGTGAAGGTAAATAAATAAATTAATTAATTAGTTAATTGAAAAAATTAAGTTCAGGCGTCGGGCGACACAGTCACGGGTGTCATCTGTTTTTTCACCATCATTTCCGAACGAAATTAGATATTATAATTCTGTTTCTTTAAAATCATGCCCATTCCCAAGTTCTGCCAATTTTCAATTGAATCGGTTCAGTAGTTTTTATGTGTGTGCTTCAAAAAGAAGTTACCCAAACGATTAAGAGTAATATAATAATATAAAAAATTCAAAACAAACTTTTGTCGTACCATTTGCATTTGCTTGATCATATTTGTATTGAGATAAATCACATATATATATTTTCAATGTGTTTCAGTTAAATTCACATCACCCAGTAATGCATTAGAATACAATTAATCTAATTTTACAAGTATCATTGTTATAATATAACCTTGGAATGTGTTATTTTAGTCTGTGCCTATATATCAAGTATCAGTCCACTTATCGTATCCGTACCGGCCGCGGGTCAATGACCGCTGTGATGTAACACTACAAGTGGGTCGTAAGTTACCTTCACGTAGCTTTGATATTACATCTCTCATATACATTAATACCCCTGTATACGCGAGGGATACGTTCCAAAAAAAATCGCGTTAACTGAAATTCGCGTATAACGAGGTTTATGATTAAACATAGTCAAAAATTATTACAAAAAAATACAAATTATTTTAATCAATCACTTTAATTGTAGGAACACTTTATGCAATACATACTCTTATTTTTTTACGGAAAAATACATCTATTGTTGATGACTACATTATATTTATACACACTCTTTCGCGTAATTCGAGGCATTTGAGCGCGCAATTTGCATCCGCGTTATAGTGAAACCGCGTATAACGGGGTCGCGTAAAGCGGGGTATTATTGTACTATATAGGACTAGCTTACGCCTGTGGCTTCGCACACCTGGAAGAAGAGAATTTAGAGCAGAGGATGGTCTGAAACTATTAAATTCTATTCTAATTCTAGATGGTAACCCGGCTTCGCACGGGTTAAATGTGACTCTTCTCATCAATTTTTTACATAATTTTGGTAGATTATTGTAGTTATAGCTTTGATTAACGAAATCAAGATGGCCTCCAGTGTCAGTGACGTTTCGCTAGTTGAGTTTATATTTTTTTCACAGTGCAAACAAATCGTTTGTTTCAAACGAATGTTTGATATTTGGACCGCGTCCAGGATAAAAATATTTTACAAGTCTTACCGTTCGTTAATTTGTATGAAACGTGAATTTACCTTTAAAAATATGATGTAATTTTAACCAATGTACATCTAAAAACCGTGACCCGCTGACATTCACGTGAATGATGTAAAATATAATATTAAATATCGCATCGGATGCTAGTGAACGGTTCTAAATAATATGGACGCGTTTTTAAATGTCAAACCAGAAGAATTTGAAAGGGAATAAACTTATTAAACAATAAATGTTTTTTATTAAGACGTTTAATATCGGGATATCGGGTCGGGATCGTAGTCGTAAGAATATAGTATGAAAGAAAATGTATAATATTTTTTTTATGTTACATTTTAAAATAATAAACTATGATAAAATAATTTAACCACGAACAACGAGGTGTTTAACACTAAACCTACCAAGTACCGGTCAAATTGACCGTTTTTAAACTTTTGTAAAACTTACACATTTTTAAAAGTTATAATATCGTTATCAAACTACGTGACAATTCTTAGAATAAGCATATAATATTTTCTTCACTCTTTACTTTTAGTTATTTCCATTATTACATGCGTTATACAATAAAATAACTTTTAATTACCGGTCAATTTGACCGCGTGCAGTAGGAACAGGTATACAAGAATTGTCGGTAGGTTTAGTGTTAATACCCAATATGTTTTGTAATATTCAAAGTGTGTCATTAACGAACTAGAGGTCACCGGGTCGACACTCGTTCATTGTTCCGGCATTTAGCGAATATCATTATGGACTCTTATATCATAGCATGTAATAGTATCTACAGCACTACTACCTCTTGAGCGCGGTTTCCCTCGCGCCCGAAAGAACTCTTATCCCTTTTTTATTATTATTAACACTACGGTGTCGGGTGAATTTCCCGTCAAAATATAAGATGGCGCGGGCAATTATTTAGGTTTTCCGCGCAAAATCAGAGTTAGTTTAAAATGCCTATATCTTTTGAAGTATGGGTTCGATTGAAATGAAATTTTCGATTTCTTGTGTAAAAAAATAAAATTTATTCAATCACAGACATTTATCTATTCAGTACTTAAATAATTCGATATATATAAACTAAATAAGAAAAACCCAAAAATTCTTCTCTCCCGCCTTCTATATCTGTATTCTCTGTATTATCTGAAGTATTTCTCAATAACTATTCTCTCTGCATGGTGAGATATCTAGGGATATCGGTTATAAAATGAGAAAACAATACATTGGTAACCTAACGGTATTGTACTCGACCAGCGCCATAAAGTGTTCTCTACTTACAAGGGATTTTATGATACCTATTACTCCAATGGGTATGGAACGGTTCGCATACGCAGGTATCTTTGTGAACCGCAAACAAACAAATATTTGGTAATACGCAGTTACAATCGGTCCGAGTTTACACGTTTCCCGCACTCCACCGCCAATCTATATGAACCGAGTTAAGACGGCTCCCGACGTGTACGCGCAATTCACGCGAGCCGACTTAACTCGTTTCCCGCAATCCAAGTGTTGAAAGATTGGCACAAAACTTATTCATGAAAATGTAATAATATTAGGCTGTCTGTATGTTATATTTCGTTGTAATTTCAACGATATGTATAACGGTATCGATCGCAGGATCCGTTGTGTTTAATTATTCACAAGTACCGCAATGTAAATATATATTTTTTATAATTATTCCACTTTTACAAGTGAAATGTGAGTCGACCGTATGATGTATGTGTACTACGACCTGAGTTACAATAAATAGTTTCTATTACATATATATATATATATATATAAGCGATTTACCACTCACTGACACATCTCCAAATCTCCGAAACTATCTGTCCGATTAACTTGAAATTTTACATAGTTACTTCTTTTGAGACGTAGACGTCCACTAAAAAACGGATTTTATAGAATTCCTATCCCAAAGGATTTCAACAAATTTTAAGGCAATCGCTCTTATAGCTACAGAGATTTTATGATGAGTGTAGATAGATGGAAGTAAGTGTTATTAGGTATAGTAACGGTTGCCATAGCAACGATTATCATAGCAACTCTTATGATGACAACGGTTACCATAGCAACGGCACAGTAGCAATGGTTACCATATCAACGGTTACCATGGCAACCAGAGCTCAGTTGAGGTTGGGGGGGGGGGGAATACAAAAGTTGAAACTTGAAAATTAAAAATTGTCATAAATAAAAAATCATGGACGTAAAAATATAATTGATAACGAAATTGAATTTGTTATATTTGAAAAATATATACATATTACTAAAAAGTATTCTTATAAAATTACACATATTAAAATTATACATTTTGTAATCAGCCGTAATAATGAGTTCGTGTATCTCTTCAGCCGCGGAGGTGTTGTCGACCCAACGGTCCCTGGTGAAGGCTCGTCCGCTGCACGCCGCGACCCTCGAGTCCAGGAACAAGGCGAAAAAGTGCGCCGAGTTCCTCCAACCGTATCGGTGAGACATCGCTCTACCGAGGTCCGAGGTTGAGGTGATGGTAACATTACGCTGTCTGTTCGTAGACAACGGCCGGCGACCTGCACTGCGCTGGCGCGGCGACTGGTGTCTGGAGCACTCGGCGTCAGACTCAGCACCGCCAGCCAGGAGCGAGCCGAGGAGAGGAGACTCATCACGCTGGCGCGGGGTTAGCGCACACACACACACACACACATACACATACACAAAGAAGTGCCGCCTTGCCAATACTATCTTATTATATAATAATGGCGGCCGTCAATATCTTCTTGTTTGTTCAAAATCGAATTAATCGTTTCCGATTTGTAACATTGTATTCGAAATCTCCACCTATTAACAACACCAGTATCGGTCCTATATTTTAATCCACTCAGGCGTCTGTAGGAGAAATAACGATTGGTTAAATTGTAAATTCCAGAGAAGAAGCGTCAGGACGCTTTGCACAAGGAGGCGGCGTGGGACGGATCACTCGCCGACAGATGCCCGCCGCCATAGCAGGTACACACACACACACACGTACACACACACGTACGTACGTACGGAAGCGTTGCACATATACATGACATCCTCTTATCAACACTCGCGCCCTTCCCTACAGGATACTCCATTATATATATATATTTTTACAAAATTAGCTCGTAATGGATATCAAAAAATATCTTACGATGCAAAAAAATTGGAAAACAAAAAATAGCAGTTTGTTGCATTAAATTGTACGCAGATCTAACCCTAATGCATATTTAAAACGACAGACGCACGCATACACGCACGCACGCACGCACGCTTTTACACACACACACACACACACATTTACGCATGTCTAGACGAGGCGTTTATAACAAATAATATATCTTTATTATAAATTGTTTTCAACAACCCAGTATTTAGTCAAAATAACTGAACACCCGACCATAATATTATCATCACATCATCATCAACTGATGTTGAAAAACATCTTCCTTATTTCACCGACCTCCCTTCATTCTCCCTCTCCCACCTCACCCTCACCGCTCAATCCTCTTTTATCTCTCTCTGCCGTCTATGCGTCCTATAATTATTCATATATACCCTAAATTATATAATGTGAACGGTGGTTATTTATATATTATTAAAAATTCACATATTTTTTATCTTTAATACTAATTATCTTATTATGATGTTTGAATATTTTCAGAAGTGAGTCTCGCCCGCTGACGACTCCGACGTATTATAATATTAAGCGAGCTCTCAAATAGATTATATTTACTTAATGTTAAATTAATTATAAGGTATAGATATTTTTTTAAACGATAAGTAGCGTAATGATAAACGTTTTCTTAAGATATTTTTTTCTCGTACACATATTTCATCACCGTGAAGCCGTTTGACGCCGTGACGACGAACATGAGCAATAATTGTGAACCTAATAGTGAATGTTAAATAAAATATACCTATGTATAATAATATTTTTTATCTTCGTGATTTTTGTTAACAGCGCCATCTATTGTCGAAAGTCTTAAGTATTTTTGTAGATTTTGTGAACAGCGCCATCTAGTGTCAAAAGTTTTAAGTATTGTTTGTAGGAGCTTCTCTCGGTATGTCTGAAGTCAGTATGAGCGCTGTTCTGATTGTACTTTGTGTTTGTCTATAATATTATCTGGAAGACTTACAGACATCAAAATTATATGTATTTTTTAATATGTTGGAGTGCTTTCGTCTGTAAATAACTGAATAGAGAATGTGTTTCTAACTTTGTGTATTATAAAGTTAGTTTTTTAATAAAATTGATAACAAAATTATACAATATTGTAAAACATGTGCATGTCTCGATCGTATTGTTATTCTGAAGTAAGTTTGATTTGAAATATTCTATCTCTGACCAAATATGTATAATTGTGTGACGATTACGAGGTTTTTTAGTAAAATTTAAATGCTATGTCATATGTTATATTTGTTGGACGGAAATAAATAAATAAATAAAATATAATATAACCCTAATAATCATGTACCAACCGACTGACTTATTGACTCGTGAGCTGACACTACAAGTACGTCCCTAACTGGAAGGAGCACATTGTATCAATTATTTTGATAACAATCTCACTTATAATAAGTACGTACCAAATATAACATAATAATAATAATAATAGTATAATATAATATTAAGTTATCGCTCACCCGTTTAGTTGTGAGTCGTGCCTTCGTGTCTAGTCCAGCGGTTTGTCCTCCGTGGTTTAGTTTAGTGAGTGTGACTGCCTCCGGTGTTTTTTGATCTGTAATTTTTACACTTAACATGTTTAATTTTTAATTAAGCTCAATTATATATATGTATTTATGTTGTTGGATCGTCTCTGGGGATATTAAAACTAAACCTACCAAATACTCAAATTGATCGTTCTTAAAATTTTGTAAAATTTCACATTTTTAAACGTTGTAATATCGTTATCAAACTACGTGATAATTTTTAGAATATGCATATAATATTGTCTACACTCTTTACTTTTAGTTATTTCCATTATTACCTGCGTTATATAATAAAATAACTTTTAATTAACGGTCAATTTGACAGCGTGCGGTAGGAACAGGTATACAAGAGTTGTCGGTAGGTTTAGTGTTAAAATAATTTGAATTGAAACATTGTAGCAGCTCCGTCGCTGTCATCGCCGCCGCCATCTTGGTTCTCGTATAACTAAGATAATAAAATTGTAATAAAATTTCAATAAACAGTGGACATATTTTATGTATGTTTTTTATTTAAGTGCAATAATCAAGTTAAGTAAATGATTTTGTAATATATATTGATTTCATTGATATTATAATATAAGAACCGTCCAATGTAATGTGTTTTGAATGGAGGATCTTTATTGGAAGAATGAGTCTTTAATTGTTTTTTTTTTTATTATTGTTGCATTTCTTCACACTTATCACTGTCTAATCTGTTCTTTGTGTGTGTGTGTGTGTGTATGTGCGTGCGTGTGTGCGTGCCTGCCTGCGTGCGTACGTACGTGCGTGTGCGTGCGTGTACTTGCTTACGTGTGCGTGCGCGCCTGTGTGTGTGTGTGTGTGTGTGTGTGCGCGCGCGCGTGTGCGTGTGCGTGCGTGCGTGTGTGTGTGTAAAAACAATTGAGATACAAACAGTATCATTGAAATCATTATATAATATAAATTATATTATCTGTTCACGTAAAGTTATTTTTATTATTCAACCTAAGTTTTAGTAAAAAATACCGAACGCATATTTTAAACTGTTAAGTGATGATTCATTATATAACTTGTCTAAACCTCGTAAGTTATAATACAATTGGTATATAGACATTGTTAATAAGGTACTGTAGTACTGAGGAGTGTTTTAAACAGACGCCGGCATCGCATCTACTATTAACATTTGTTAGTTCAATTGAATATTTTTATATGACACGGACATTTTATTATTTATGGAATAAATTGTCGAAAATATTTATTGTTTTATTTTTTCAATATATATATATATATATATATATGATGTGTAGAAGTTATTAAATAGAAAAAAAATACCTAAATTAATCTACAGGCATCATGAAAAATGTCAGCATTAACAAAACTATTACGAAATATATAATTGGTGCGTCTAATATTCAAGGACACTTACAAAATAATTAGTTTGATCGTTAAATACTTTTGTACATTTATTGAATCTAATAATAATAAAAAATTGTACATTCCCTGGCTTATATAAAGCCCATATTATAATAAGATTTCTCTAAGTCCTAAAGGGTCCGGTTTCTAATTTCACAACGTGTTTATCATGAAACATTTTGGGTATTTCAAAGTGAAGTCGTAAATTCCTATTATAATATAAAATCGAACACAGAAAATAAAATATATTTTACTATAATTGAATATTATTTTCAATGTAGGTAAAATACAATTTGTTAAATATTTATTAAACTACTTATATTTTTCCGATATATATATATATTAATACGAATTAATTTATATTTTTTGTTTTTTAGAGATAACGGTTAAACAAAAATACTTTTAACATTTGGGTTTCTAGGGTCCATTAACTGTAACCTCATATATTTTTATTGAATTCCTTCATTTTTTTTTCATTCATTCGATTAACTTTTAAAATATTTCTTTCTACAAATGTTAATATTTGTCTGATGTCCTTTCATTAAAATCAACTGGACTGGGCTTGGTGATAATTATATATAGACAATGAGATTACACAAAATTATATACCCATTATATAAATAACTACAAAACTTATAAAGGTATGCAGGGAAGCTGCTTATAGCTAGTAAGTATTTAAAATTTCTACTCCTCTAACTGAACTAAAATAATATTTAGTATTAGGCATAGATTAGCCGCGAATATCGCCGATGATTTGTTTTTAGATATCTTTTAACTAGTTTAGGGTCAAGATTATTAGTTTCAACACCTGACAAACCAATAATTTCATAATTATTCGCGGTTATTATGTTACTATTTAGAAGTAAGGGGTATTATTGTTTTATAAAATTCAAAAAATAGTTTTTTACCCCAAAATATGACTTTATTATAAATGTTAAACCGTTAATAATCATATCCATTCAATTGCACTGATGAGACAATCTCAAGTCATAGGCAATACGAAAATAAATAAATAAGTAAACATGGCGTATCCGAGTATTGTTACTAAGTTAAAAGTTGCTTAGTGTCGATACAAAGGACATTTCTTCATAAAATGACCGTTCTTACTATTGTCATTTAAAACAATGACCACTGCAAGAGGAAATAATAAACAGTTGATATAAACATGTGTTGGTGGATACTTTCCAGTACAAACAATCGGGTGCTAGAGAAGTCACGCCTTACGACAGCTATGAGACGATCTTTTATTATATTGTGTGCTATATCCCGTGTTAGTCTCGAAATGCAAGCAGTTCAACATATTTTCACGGTACGTAAGGAAAGATCGAATTCGCCACCCGTTCATACTGGATATGTTTATAATCAGATCAACAGTCAGCCATCGACGATTATAACCTTCGGTAGTGAGGGAGGTCGCGACAAACTATTTGGGAACAAAGAAAAAATACTCTTAGATGCTCTAACTACGACCAAAAACGTACCGAATTGCTCTAATGAACATAATTGTAGCGAAAACACAAGTAAGAAACCTTTAACAACAGCTCCAACAAACATAATAAACTCTGAAGTCAAAAAATATTCTCCCAAACGTGATGTTTTGTATGAAGAACTAGAAATTGAACCGAGCAATACTTTAGTAAGTTATGAGAAAAATGAATTTCTAAATGATGAAGAAGATGTCAGAACCGATTCAACAAATTCCAATGAAGGTTGGCCTTTGTTTTATCACAGTCCATACCAATATGAGCCAATGAAGATCGATAATGAGATACAGAAAGCTCAAGACAAACGATTTATTGTACCAGAAGACAGAAGAATTATTCCAGTTCACGAACAAATAAACGAGGACATAAGAGATAGCCAGATATATTCTTCCGATTTTATATATCCCAAACCAACCTTGACAACAGACAATCCAATGCTTGGTAATCAGCCTTTTTTCTCTTATGTGTTAAATGATTATTTTGATAAAACGAATGACGACGATCCATTTACATTTAAAGGGCTTTCGTGGGGAAAAGAATTTGATCAAGAAATGTCATTTCATGATATCGATGACTACGCTAAGCGCATCAGACGACTTGAAGATGAACCTCCGAGTCATAAGAAAGTATACGGTGAAACCGAAGTGGATAATCTAAGCGATAGTTACAACAGTAAACAAGCGTTAGAAGAGAATACTAATGGAAATAAAAATGCGCAAAACAGTCATTCATATAATAACTACAACGGGGAAAATAAGAGAGGTTTTAAAGATTTCGCTGATTATTTTGCTAATAGATTTGGATCTGAGGATAACAATAACATTTCTAAGCATAATGTTAAAAACAATATAGACAAAGGTGAAAAAAAGACTGGTTTTCGGAAAGTGTATCACAAAGATGAATATCAAGAACACACAGAGTTTCATGACAATAATGATAAAAAAGTTGATTCAGAAAATAAAGGCGAATCTAAAATCCGCATCGGTGGTTCGGAAGCTCTTTTAAAATCTCAAGCGGCAGCGGCAACAGGAAGTGATAAAAGCAGGATAGGCAAAAGTGGAGACAACGTGAGTCAAAAAATTGTAAGGAATAATAAATCTGACATTAAGAAACGAAATTATAATAATTTAAGTCAGTACAGGGACGTGGCCAAAAACGCGGCCATGAGCAACAACGCAGACTACATCGACCGATTTATGACTTAAATAGATAATAAACTGAAGAATATGAATTGACATTCAGTTTATTAATTCAATGCATATTTTGATTTGAATTATTAAAAAGCCTAATTTGTTATATTTTTATATTGATAAGTATTTTCTGTTATAATACACATTTTATTTCGATAAAATAAAAATTAATGAATGAAACCACATAGTTTGATTTATAATTTTATTATGTACTCGAAATCAAATTGACTTTATAATACATAGTCGTAATTTAATAGAAAGTTAATGTTGGTTAAGTAAACACATTCAAAATATTTGTTTTCCATTCCATGGATCGACCATAGGGGTATTGGCTAATAAGACATCTTCACTTAATTTTTTAGATCCATGAACCTGCGGGAACATTGGCAAGTAGGTTAATATTTTATACATCAAGGTAGACGTCTTCTCTCCCCACTTGTCAACATAGGTACCGAAGCTTAAAGGCGAACGTATTGATCTCAGTGAGCCCTTAGCATTATACTCTGTGCTATCTTCAATTTCATCACTATTTTCGTCGTCTGTTGTCATAGAACTAGTAGATGTATGTGCTTTGGTACTTGTAGGGAATTCTTCGTCATACTCGGCTTCTTTCATTTTATCTACAGCCTCTCTGGTAACTTTATTAGATACCTTATCAACGTTTCGAGGTATCACTACTTTAACTTGACTCAGTGCTGGCTTTAAGATAGGTTCTAGTTTTCTTGGAGCTGGTTCTAGATGTTCCTTAGTCTTTGTTGCTTTTAATTTCTTTCGCGGTTCTAAAGGTTTACCGCCACTCGAAAATTCATCATGATTCACATCGAAATCGTAATCATCCAGATTAAAGTCTTCGTCTTCATGTTCTACGGAATCAGAGAATTTATTTGGAAATCTGACTTTTACTTGGTAATCTTCTTCACTGTCCATAAATTTTGGAATCGGCTTCTTCACTAGGGCTATTTTAGATTTTGATAATGGATTTATTTTCGTTATGTTTTTCGCTTTTTCTATTTGCTCTTTAGAATTTCTTGGTATGCGAACGTTCTTGTTATAGTATTTAAAAAAATTACTGCTGCGACCCGTGTTTTCTTTAGAATATTCCCTTAGGTCTTCCTCGGTGTCTTTTAAAATATCTTCGCCTTTCTTTGGATTTAACTTTGCGTTGGATGCAAAGAGACATTGAAAGAAACTGACAACAATAAGAAGAGGCACCCTCATCCTTGCGTTTCGTGTTTGAGATTAACATTAACTAGTGACTTCGCATTGTCTCAATTCAGAAAGTAAACAACGAAATGTTTTTAATTATTGTCTACACATAACATAACAATGTTTGGAACGATAACACGATTTGATTAATATAATGTATTCATCTTTATTCACAATATTATTGATACAATTAGAGATCCGTCTATTAAATTTAATCCGAAATAATATTAATATGAAATAAATAGGTAATCTATTTAAAAGGTCGCAAAATTATTTATTTTTCTTAGTTTTCATAATTCATCCAATTTTGATGTATTGTGAAACTGCGGAATAACAAAAATAAACAATGGGTGCTTAGCGTCCGTTTATTTAATTTCAATTTTACAATAAGTATTGCAATTCTTTTATTAAATTACCGCCAGCCACTGATTTATTTCCTAATAAATTCATAGAAAGCGATAAGTTTTAATTACATGAAAATATCATGAAATAGATGTTTGCCTTAAATTTATTATTAATGTAATTTATTTATACCCTTTATTGATAATATTCAAAGCACAAATTCCAGAAAACACTAAACAGCTGATAACTAGTTAGGTTTAAATTAAAATCCAGTGTAAAATAAAGATGAATGTAAGTGAAATTGTTGATTAATTATTTGTTATTATTGTTGTTATTGGTCTGCGGTACTGTAAACAATGCTGAGTGTTATTTTATAAGAACAATGTAAGCTAGTGTTTATCGTAAGAGTTTGTTAGTCAAGATGAAGATATTGTTTGAGGTGGTCACCGTGTTGTTCTCCTTCAACTGTGTGTATCCAGTGGTAATGTACTACATTTACGACGACAATCCAATCGCTGGATATGTTTCAAATACGAATGAAATTGGGACTTATGCTAAGAGCAGGATATCCGGACACAAAAAATACCTCGCCAGTGGCAGCAGCCAAAACAACATGAAGCTTGTAAATGAACGCGCCGTAGATTCTCATTTTAAAATATCAAAATCATCTCCGATTTCCTTTGCAGCTGTACCTTATATGGAAGATAGTTACACACAAAAAATGCGGAAGGGCACGGAACCTCCGTTACAAAAGAATTTCGTAGATCTGAATAGTAGAGCACAACAGGTGACTATGAAGAATATTGACATTCCAAACTACGAGCAGTCTAAAGCGTCGGCTCTTAACGATGTAGAAAAACATATTAATGAAGGCTTGTTCAAACCAAACATTCGAAATTATTTTGAGAACCGGAATGTCTTTAATAAACCACAAAATATAGAAATAAGCGCTCAGAAATCACAGACCTCACAGACCTCACAGGATACCCAAAAAAAATTGAGTAAAATAAACAACCAACCACCATATTTTCAACAAAACTATTACCAAAAATCTCTAACCTCAAGTGTTAAAGATAAAGTTTTGCATAAAGCAAATATAAAAAACGAACAAAACGCCCAACTAATGACTTACATGCTTAATGAAATAGCAAAGAAATTTTTAGAAAGGAAATCTCAGAAACAAGGAGAATATAGGAAAAGGAACGCCATGCCCAATAACACTTTTCAAATGACTGAAATCTTTAACGAGGACCCCAATAACAAACATATTTCTAAAGAAAATGTTCAAAACCATTATAAAAATGGCGTAAAACGAGGCAAGATAATGACACCAAGAATTGGTAGTTATGATTTGGGTGTAGAAATTAAAGATACACCATACGCATTATTTTACAGAACGAATCACGAAAATATTGAACAATCGGATTTTTTTTCGTCCGCGGAAGACAGGACTACTGTTGACGAACCCATGAGCGTCCAAGATAAAAACATGATCGCCATGTCCTACGCTGAATATAACGGTAAATCTAATCGGAGGTCTGTGAATGCAATCAATAAAAATAACAATAATTACGCCGCGTTCCGAGATCGCTGACGTATAATGTAATTCAATGCATTTCATTTTGTTAAAAATGTAAAATAATTCATTATTAAATAATTATGAATAATTTTATTAAAATTATTAATATTTTCCATTACCGTCTTTCAATAAGTAATACCAATTCTATCAAAATATGTTTTAAAACATTCTATACAAAATCAATAATGATGGAGAAAAAAATATAGGTTTATAAACTTTTTTAATTTACAGCTTCGGACTACAACATTCTATCAGACTCAAGAAAAGATTTTTAAGTGATCTTTATTAAAATAACAAATATTATAAGTCTTCTTAAACTGTTAATAATTAAATAATTAAAAAAAAAACCCACGTTTTACAAATGCACCCAAAAGAAGAAAATAATTTTGCCCTATGGCAGCTCTGAGCTCCACGTCTGCCTCACTCCATCACCCTTTCTGCAGCTGATGCCTTAATTTGTGTCACTCGTATTCTCGTACTAAGCTGAAGAAAGAAAACGTGGGGCGCATCAACATACATCTCTACTCTCATATAAACATTACTCTAATCTTAAAACAGGCGTGACGAAGACGAGCTAAGTAAAACGTGTAAAAAAATATAATTAATTTAGATATCTTATTAGTTAACTATTAAAACAAAAACTGAATGCATGTTTGAACATTCGAACTGTACTATAGAAAGTTCGGTAAATAAAATATGATAAATAAATAGTTGTAGCCATGAACTGTTTGAAACGCATTCATCTTATATCAAAAAGTAGTACTAAGTTTTCACTTTTATGTACTCGTACTTATTGCACACTTGGCCGAATTAATGATTAAACGTCCTTCATGATCGAAAGAAAACTTCTCATTAGTCGACGTATCTGTTTTATTGCAACGTTTATAATACAGGGTTTTTATTATCATTGACACAGAAGAGTATTGCACAATCTAATAGCGTCGCAGTGTCAATGCTTGGTGCTGCACTTTGTTCGCTATATAAGGGTCTGATTCGATTTTATTGACCATTGCTGCTTCGGGCGGCCGGAGATTATGCTGTTCCGTATATCATTAGTGTTAGCGGTCAGTCTCTGCGGCTCCTGCATGGAAATGCGGGAGACCGTGGAGAGAATGGTGATGGTCCGCACTTCAGGATCTGACCTTCAACCTGAGGCTACAGGGTATATATACAAAAAGAAAAACGACGGTGAAGAAAGCGTTGTTGAAATGGGTGAAAGTGAAGTAATGGAACATTTAGCCAAGTACTATGAAAAACCCACATCTTTTAACGCACCAAGACAAGTCGAGGCAGAGGCTACAGACGGTAAAGAAGATGAAGATTCGTTGAAAAAGGACGACCGCGTTATACCGGTTTCCGAAGAATCCGACGAAAAGATCGACGGCTTAGCTTCTGATGATTTTAAAAAGTACCTAGAAAAATATGGGGTTAACTTTGATGACCATAAGAACTATGATCATTATAACCGTGGTTTGGGGGATTTTAAGGACGGATATTACCACGGATATGGAGACGAAAGCAAAGATAATAAAAACCATCATTACGGAAATGGAGGTATCGGAGACTATCATAACACGAAATATGAAGCATATATACATGCACATAAAGATGGTAGTAATGAAGAAAAAAAAGACGGCGAAGCTAATAAAGAACATGACGATCATAAGCTAGATAAACAAAAAGAATCCGATGCCGGATTTAACACAAGATTTCAAAACACATATGACAATGACCAAAAAAACCGAAACTACTATGACAATGATGATGGAGTCAAATTCGCATATTATAAATACGGCGGTGGAAACAAATATTACGGAGACGACCAGGAATACAGACACGGTCCCCATGACACCGGTGTCTTTGGTCCAAAAATCGGAAAAACTAATGAAGAATTGGCCCACGGAGCCAACAACTCAGCTGAAGAACGAGACGATTCCTCTGAGGAGAAGCAAACTAACTATGAATCTGAGGGCGCACCACCTTATGGCAAGACCTTTAGCTTCAAGATCAAGCACTAATGAAGATGTGTTAAAGATATTTGTTATAGTTTTGTTAACTTTTGTAAATATTTAAATTATTTCTAGATAAAAATTACCTATAACTTATTTGGACTTTATTCTGTTTCTCCTTCGTCTTCGCTCCTTTAAAAGTACTTAATAAAATTTTACGTCTCTACGCAATAATTCAAATCTATAATTTATTAACTTATTAAAACCTTTAATGAGATTAATGAGAACTCGGTTGCGTAGCAAATCCTAAATCTTAGCATGACTATTGAAAATCATTCCTAAGTAATAATAATATCATAGATACTAGCAACTATATCCATATTTATTCCGACAGATTCTTGATAAATTTATCGATAAAATATTGCTAATCAAATGGAAAATGCATTTTAATTGTTTTCCTTATTTTGGCGATGGCTTCTATCATTTATTTCCATTTCAATCCAGAAAGTGCATCACCACCTATTGTCTCAGACCACTGAAACTAACATTAGAATTGAAACGACTGCACGTTATTGTATAATATTTAAGATATTTTAAGAATTACATCAGTCTATTATACTCTTATAAAACACTACAAAATTATTATTACACTATTATTAAAAAAATTTAATCGATGTTTGAGGTTTGTACTTCAAGATTGTTGAATCCTAATCGTACTTTAAATCTTTCATGACTTTATTATTTATTAATTGGACAATAATATGTACTTATTTCAATCTTCTGCCGTCTTTGAGTGGTTATAAGTTAAATTATATAAGACAGACAGACATATTAGACGCATAATAAAACAAAATGATTCCACAGGCCGAACCGAACCGAACTGAAAGATAAATATAAAATAAAAGTAGTTCTAATAAATAAATGCTCTAATAATGCAATTAAATTGATTGCGTATTTAAGTAAAGATAGGTATAAATTTATAATTAAATACAAAAAAGTCTTATTTTATTCAGTAATTGTTTATAGTTTTTAGACAATACTTAGTATTAGTCATAATATAAAAAAGGAGAACGTGCTTTTCAACTAATTCATTGTTTGTATTTTATTTAACTTTTATTACATAAGTTATCATTTTCCATAAACAGACAACTTAAGAATTTAAATTAAAGTATGGATATTTTTCATAATGGTTAAACTGTTGGAATAAGCATATAATTGTAAGTATTTTATGTCTTGATCCTATAGAAATTTCAAAATTGAAACCAGATTTCATAGTTGAATAGATACAGGACCTCAGTTTTGTATTGTTAAAAGAAAATGTAGAACTAAGTAAGTATATAATTTTAATTTCAACTTTTTGCCAGAGAGACGAACGACGACGAACTATATAAGAGATTTTGCCTTTTGCTTTTGAGATTCGGCAAACTAATTATAATATAATAATTAATTCATTAATTATATCTATAGCATATCATAAATAACAATTATATAATACGTAGTAAAATTATAAGATATCAATATTTGTTAGATTTAGTAGGTTTAAGAGATATTCAAGAGGTACCTTAAATTAATAGCAATTGTAACAATATTTACAAGCCAAAGAGTCTTTAGGTTTTTACAGACTTGAGACTTTTAAAGTATTTTTAGGTCCAAAAACATTCATACCTTTTAAATTTAACAACGAATGATCCAACCCTTTTGACTGTGACTTATGATAAGATAGAAAACCTGATGTAATCATCTAAAAAAATTGTCTATCAACATAAAATACATACATACAACATAAATATTGATTCATTAAATTTAAAACGCCAACTATTATTATTTAATTACTTTTTATGCTCCATCAAATAAACAATCGAACTCAATCAGACCGCCCTAGGCCCATTTATGAATAAAACACTTCACGCTACTTAACTTACTTGGTCAATGGTCTACAAATATTACACAATATAATTTTATTTTTCATTACCGATGTCTTTGTCACCTATAACCTCGTGAGAAGAAACTGTTACATGGCTACGAGAAAGGTTTTAGTGGAGCACTCACGGTCCTCTCGTCTAGTTCTAACCTAGATATAAATATTGGGCAACGGGGATATGAAATTATTACAGCACAGCTAGTTGATCAGGAAACATCTCAACATGAAGACAGCAGTCAGCATTTTATGTGTAGTTGCGTGCGCCGCAGCCGTTCAGATTGGATACGTTCCTCTACCAGCGGCCACGAGCTATGTGTATCGAAGTGATAACGATGGCCCAGCTCATGTCTTACAAGTTGGAGCCCATGGGTACCAACAACCTCAGGCTTTTGCTGCGCCTTTGCCTCTGGTACATAATGTAAAAGCCTATGACATTGCTCCTGTGCCATTATCATATGTAGCGGCTCAACCTATTGCTATTGAAGATGCTGAAGAAGACGACAAAACCTCCGAAGAGGACTCAGATGAAGGAGACGAAGATTTTCTCGGTCACGACGACGGATATCACAGCGGAGAAGGCAGTGACTACAACGTCCAGCACCACTCCGCTCACGGTGAAAAAGGAAATAAGGGCTACCACTCCAAAGGTCATCATGAGAAGGGAGTCTCCGGTCACTACGGTAAACAGCACAAGGATGGGTCTTTCCACGAAGCTAAGGGCGAACATAAGGCGCACCATGATGAGGCAGACGCTCATGGAAAGCACCATGAAGCCGCCGAAAGTTACAAAGGTGGAGATCATGGACACAAGAAGCACTTCAGCAAAGGTGAGGAAATAACTGGATACCACAAAGTATTCAACAAGGACGAGTTCAAGAAAGACCACGACTTCTATGATGTAGCCGACGACAGCGGTAGCTTTAAGAAGCATGGCCATCAAGCGGCTCACCATGGATCCGAAGGAGGTGCTCACAAGGAGGGAGGTCACGGTGACTCCGGCTACAATAAAGGAGGATTCGGCAAATCCGGCTTTAATTCTAAGGGCCATATCGATGAAGCTGACGCAGGTCATTCCGCTGAAGAAGGAGAAGAGAGTCACTACAAACACGGAGAAGATTACGGCAAGAAGGGAGGCAGCCACTACGAAAAAGAGTACGGATTCGGAGGAGACGATGACAAAGACGATGAACATGACGATTAATGAAGGCTTCACTTTTGTTACCATTAATTTATTCGATTACTTAATAATTGTTTTGTTATGTTTGATACACGATGACGATGTAAATATTTTTTTAAAGCAATAAAAATTTTGAATTTAAAATAAATAAGAAGTTATTATTAACATTTATAAATAAATAACACTTAAAAAAGCATTCATGCTGTAAAATCAAGCTCACTCGAATAAAATTTAAATCTTTTTTTAATGAATATTTTGAATTAAGTTTTCGGGATAAAAAGAATGTCTAGGAAATAAAAAAATATGAACTATACCCAACTTCTTGAAATTAAAACTTAGTAGTTTTTATATCCATATACTGTTGAGCGTCGGTAATATTAAAAATAATAAACAAAAATTAAAAACGTAACATAATCAAAGTAATATTCCTTTCGATTTATTTCACTTTTATTAGTAGGTACTTTATGTTGTACGTCACCCTATATTGTAGACAAAATAGTTAAGGTAAAGTGCTATAATTTGAGTTTGTAATCTGTATTTACTTAAAATATTTATATTTACAAAATTTTGGTGCTCGAATATTATAAGACAAGACACGATTATAATTAAAATAATTAGTTATTAAAAATAGGTTTAATCTATTTTTTAGATTTTATTTAATTCAAACTCTTTACGGCCTTGCACTTATAATGTCAATTAAAATGTTCAAGCTTTAACACTAAACCTACCAGTACCGGTCAAATTGACCGTTCTTAAACTTTTGTAAACTTACACATTTTTAAACGTTGTAATATCGTTATCAAACTACATGACAATTCTTAGAATATATAATATATATATATATAATATTTTCTTCACTCTTTACTTTTAGTTATTTCCATTATTACCTGCGTTATATAATAAAATAACTTTTAATTAAAGGTCAATTTGACAGCGTGGTAGGAACAGGTATACAAGTGTCGGTAGGTTTAGTGTTAAACTATTATTAAGTGCAACTTGTGGTAACACTGATATTGTAATAACATTTTAAAATGTATAATTAAAAACAAGATCGTCTGTGCAATTGACCAAGACTGAACACATAAGGCAGAGTACTCACTTGTAATATTATATTGACACGAATGAGAGAAACGATTTTTTTATATCAAATATAAAAAATAAAATATTCTTTAGAATAAACAAGAAAGTTTTCATATTTTGTTTGTTTGGATAATTCTATATATCTGTTTAAACAATGTTTGAAAGTCAATACCTATTTTTATTGATTACCGCTCATAAATAGAACGAAATATAATTTTATATAACAACAATGTTAAAATGCAAGTTTTTAATTTCTTCTCTTCTTTAATATCTATCATTTAATTACAATCCAGACAAAGCCATCGTAAATAGTAGGAATAATGTCTCTTGAACCTGATGATATATGTATGGAAAAAGGGTAACTTATGTCTTAGGAACTACAAAATGATATGGTATTGTTAAAATACCTAGTATCGTTTCTATTATTACCAACTATTTCTTATATTATTAAAAAGTAAGTATAATATAATATTGGTTCATTAAAACCAAATTTCCTATTTTCTGCCTTGTGAGACCTCGAATGATCCATGTCAGTGATTCAATTGGTTTTATCAATTAAAATCCAACAGTGCGGAACCAGACATTAGGAGCCGTAATGAAAAACTTACCCTTGTACACGAATTTACGACAAAGGCTATATAAAGTAAATGAAACGCATCCATGAGTATGTCAGTGTCGTAACCTACTTTGATTGCGCAAGAGGACACAAAAAACATCAAGATGCAGACCAAATTATTTTTTGTTCTCTTTCTGATATCAATCCTATACTGGGTCAATTCATCGCCTATTGATCTCGGCTCATTGGAGTTTGATAAACTTAACACAGATATCTCCGACTTGAAATATGAAGGAGGGTTGGATGACTTTTTTAAACTCGACAAAGAAGAAGAGTCAAAAACCGTGAAGCCAAAGACAAAAATTATCGCGTCTGGATTTAGAAAAAAGAAGACAGATAACAAAGGAGTTAAAATCGATTATGATATCGAGGATTTAAAAAAAATATTGCAAGAGGCAGGACTGCGTGATATTGGATCTTATAACGATGGAGCTGTTTACTCTATAGCAAAGGGCATAGCCGCTACAGGATTGGGTGTAACTGGAGATGAGGAGAGAAAGTATAAGAAAGGAATTAAAACAAAAGGATTTCATAAAGTATCTCATAAGGACGAATATGAGAAGAATAAGGAATTTTACAACGAGGATGAAACTAGTGGTGTAATTAAAAAAGTGGGTGCAAAAGGCGTTGGATTTGGGGTGAGTGCTGGTGCGGGGGTGGGTCAAGGCTATTTCAAACACGAACGTGCGAAAGGCTTGTACGGAAAAAAAGGTTTCTCCGATAAAGGGAATGTTAATAAGGATTTCGAAGCTTACGATGACTCTGATGGATTAGAAGCTTATTTTGATACCGAAAATAAGTGACCGGTATTATATGATAATGATGTAATATAACTTATTTTGTTACCTTAACAATCTAGACTAATCTAAATTAATAACACCTAATCAATTGTTATAAATCACTCATTATAAAATGGCGTAAAAATCGATGTGTAACGTCTGACATCCGTAGCACGTATAAAAGAATTGCGTGTTCGTTTAATGGTTTTACAGCAGAGAAGTTTATAGCTACATAAATATAATGGAATTAAAAAATATTATTTATCTATTTAGTGGTAAGTGTAAAAGATTGTTTTTATATTAATTTGATTAAAATTATTAAATATATATTTATTTGCGTTATATTTATAAATACACACTTCAAAACCATTCTTTTCAGTTCTCTTATTTTTAGAGTTTCAAAAATGTATTAATTCATTGCATCTGATCAATAGCCCGTTCTCCTGTTGTGGTCAGAGTTCTTTGCCAGATTATACAAATCAAAATGTATTTTCAACCGACCCGATATATAACCCTCTTCTTCTGAGTTCGGAAACAGATCCATTTACAACTGGGCAGAAAAGTTTCGGATTCTCTATGCCTCCTCCATTTGCAAATATTGAAGAGACAGATCCTGAATCTCTAAAAGCTTATGGTTGCTCCTTAATGCCGTGTCTTGATGAAGACACTGCAACAGCTGTTTGCGCCTGTAATTATAATACTGGCAATGTGGTTACATTTAAAAATAATTGTGATGTACAGAAACATAACTGTCGATTCGATACAAGTAAGGACATATTTTAAATTTTTACATAAGTGGTCTAATTTATATATACTTTTATGAACGCAGGAATATTTACTGAAATGATTTTATGGCAACAAAAAAGAAACTCTCTAATTTATGAAGAAAATATTATATATTTTTTTTACAATCATATTTTAAAAACCTCATGTTATTTTTAAATATTACAGATTTTAATGTTATTCTTAATGAAGTCTGTCCGTGGGAATTTCAATCCAGGAGAAATGATGACGTTGAGATTGATTATACCAATCCGAAATACTATAACTGAATGAAATTATATCTAAGCAAAAATAATATATTTATATATTATATATATAATTTTAATGGTTGTTATTTTTTTATATCATAAATATCATAAACATAAACGTAGATGTAATATTTACATAAAAATCGATAAAATAAGAAAAAAATCTAAGTATAAATATACATTCCAAACTTTTTTTGATGTGCCAACAAAAAATAAAAATTCTTGTCTATGCGACGTGAAGTTGTCAGTGACTCACTAGTCACTAATGTCAGTACTCTTGTTCTATAGTCTATAGCAACTGTCTATCTTAATGTAGTGAAGTGTTTGTGTAAATGATTGTGAAACAAAGAATATTACAAATTGAAATAGATGAGGCTCGGTAGAGACCACCTTTTTAACTATACTCATGAGTACGGAAGAGACTCTGTTGAATCTCGATTTCGACAAACCCAACACGATTACGCCTCCCGATGACGGCGTGGTCTCACTCTCTAGTAGTGCCGAGGACATTTGCTTAGTGCCCGAGGTCGGGTTCGAAGGAAACCTGGATTCTCCAGGCGTAAATCGAGAGTCGCAACCGCTGCTTGGCGGTCGCGGCGACCTAGAAGTCTCATTCAACCATTTTCCAGGTAAAAACGACAACATACAAACGACTTAACTTCATTTTAATTTAAATTTATGTTGACTTCTAAACATGGTTATCGATATTCGGTACTATCGTCGATATTATCTGTATGTCACTTGTTTGACTTCCTCATTTATAAGGCTTCGAAGAATCTTAATATACGATGATAATCACCTATGTTGAAGTAATGACCTGAAATACTTCGTAACTTCTGTTATCTGTTGTTTTTTGCATTACTGAAAACATAACGTGAACTAACTTCAGAACAATACTAATTCACAAGAAAGTACTTTTTTTTTGTAAACAACCTGAGTGAATTTAGCTACAGATTGAGTTTTCATAAATTTTCAGTGAAGTGTTACATCTGGTTTTTGAAATCTGTTTAAAAATCACTATGAGGTTTCCATTTCTATGTAGTAAGTTTATTTTATTTCAATTAATTCTTTATTACTTCTGTTTATTATAAAAACAATATATTTTAATAGGTAAGGGTGTCAAGAAGTTGACCATATGTTATTTTTAAAACAGCTCTGCTGCTGAAACCATTTGTTGATTTAACACTAAATATTACATAGATTATATCAAAAAGGTGATATATGTTTTCAAGACTTTTTTCATTATATCTACATTTATTTAAAAACATGTTCATATATTGTAAAATGTATGTATGTATGTATGTATGTATTTTTATTAGAAACAGATAATAACAGTGACAGAATAGAATATCATCAGCTCTTTGTTAATTGTTTATCATATATTGTTGAAACTGTAATGTGTACTTATACTATTTTACTTTTGTCCTTACCAATGATTACCAAGACAATTTTCTTATAGATTTATAGATTAAGTTACCTGTCCTTCTTACATGTTCTTTTCAATACATGTCTTTGGTAGGAAGAGATTTCATCTGATAGGACCCAAAGGGCTGGTGGCCACAAACACTGTAATGGTGGTTGAGTATTGATTAAGTCTTTGATATATTTACCATTTTCAACAACTGATTTAATTTAAGTTTTGTGGTCAATGATCAACCAAAACTCACCATCTCTGCAAGACGAAACCCAAGTTTTTAAATTCAAACACATATTGGACTAAGAATGTTAATAGACAATACCCTCAAAGTGGTTATGGTGAGTTGATTATTGCAAAGGTCTGATAATAATAAGAAGTGACAGTTGCCCGTCTTTGAGGTGGATGTAGAAACTTTTTGAAGGTACACATCTCATATCAATATGAGGAACATAAACAACACTACAGTCCCAAATGGATGTAATGATATTGTAGAGCAAAATTCTTCAGAACAGTCTCCTCGATAAATATCTACTGTAATGACAAAGGTTTCAGCTTTTCATGGAACATTGAGTTCTCTATAATTCAATAAATTTTTGCACACATCCAAATTGTCAATATTGACACTGACGATTTGAACAAAGGATAACAACAGTTTTCCATTTGTGTCACATGTGCCTCATAAAGCTAAAGCGTGTGAAATACTCTCAACTGAGTTGATCACTTCCATCCCTAATTTGAGGAGTTCCTGTAAAGACATATAAATTTCTCTCGACAAATATCGACATATACCTAATCGAGTCTTGCACAGTGGGAATATACAGCATCCAGTATTACAATGACTGTTGAGAATGTCACTCCGGCAATCATTCTTTTAGTTAAAACTTAACAGTTGTATACATTTACATTTAAAATACCATGTTGTGGATTAAATACATTTATTAACATTTAAGTAAACATTACACCTACTTAATATGTCTATAAATAATATCAAATATTATTTATGAACATAATATTTGTAGTTCATATTCATTCACAGCATATGCAATTAATTATTTTAACACACACACATACACACAACAAAACAGCAATATTTATAATAGCAAATAAAGTTTGTTATACACATGTGTTTGAGAGTTTATTTGGGCTTTAAAGTCTTAATCTACTTTTTTTGTCCTTTATTTCACAAGATATTAATTTTAAAATGTGTGTTTTTGTGCAGAACAATGAGTCACTATGTAAATCAGTTGTTTTGATAAAAACCTCACAGAACATTAACTTTGAACACTAACTACTAAACTCTTATATTATTTTGTACATAACTTATGTCTTATCAACTATATGATACCTTATTTATTATCTTATAATCTGCTAAATTGGCAAAATCCCAAGTTATCTTAGTTCACTTCAAGTCTAAACCGCTCGAGCATAGGGCTAGATCTGGATCTAGCCTAGGCTATCTAGAGATTGAGACATAGATTTATGTGATTGTATAATGTATGTATCATATAGACACGTGGTGAATACTATAATGATAAGGTCATTTCAATTTATATGATAATTTCTTTACGAATTTATTAACTTGTTTGGTCAGTTTATATATTTAAATAAAACTATGTCGTTATATCATATGTCTCTAAACTAATTAAGTAGGTTATAAAAATATTGAGAACTACTTAAGTATCAATCAAATAATAAAAATTTTGATCTGCAGAAAATTTTATTATATATTATTTAATTATCAATAAATCATTTCCAATGCTTATACAATATTTATGTCGAGTTTTATGAGCCTATTTAATAATGTGGTACAATATTTCTATATAATATGTATAATTTTATATAAAATTATTTTAAAATCTATCAACTCGTGGCCTCTAGAGGCCATGATTATAACACATTTTCAAATATTTTCAATTCCAATAATAATATGTTCCAAAATATTAGGCTGGTTTAATGACAACGGCTGGAAACCAACTAAAAGTTGGTCTGTCAGCTTTAAATAGTTAAGCTAAGCTGTCAGTGAATGGTTGCTTGCACATTAGACTGCTTCAATCAGTACCCAGTAAAGTCAAACCAGCTCAACTCTAACCAAAAATTATGAAAATATAGTAAATTTATGATCAAAAATATGTCGAGTCGCTATAGTTATAATGTTAGTCCATAAAAGTTTTTCTTATCAGATGACCCTCAGTTCACCGAGTTGGTGTGGCAGGCGGAGATGGCCATCGACAACGGTATATTCCCCGAGCGGATATACCAGGGCTCCAGCGGATCATATTTCGTCAAGAACCTTGGGGGGGTAAGTCGATCGATTTGTAGAGTAAAAACCGAACAGTCAAATAAATTTTCAATAAAAAATAATTAAGTTCTATACTATAAAGGTATGCAATCTAATATATTTTATCGTGGTGTATTATTGGAATGTCTCGTGTGTCATGTGTCAGGGACACAGATTGCTTACAATATCAACTAAAACCACAATTCGTAACGGACACCGAACAGCTGTCCGACATTTTGAAGTTTAGCACATTTCTTTGTTGCTGCTGTAGTGTTTATTAAAAAAATTTCCATAGGAAGGAATTATATTAATAAGCAGTAGTATATTTTTTTACATAAACATCCGATAAAATGTTAACAACGTACAGCTATTTATTTAATAACGTCAGGAGGAAATTCTTATTTACATATTATAAATATCCCATAAATTGCCCAATTGAATTGTTTAATGAGTTATATAATACCAGCAGACCCGGCAACGCGTTGCTGTGACTATGGTTTTTGTTATGTTACATTGTAGTAAACTATTTAAGGGGTAACGGTAAGAACATCTGCCATTAGAATAATAAACAAATAATTTGAAATAAAATAATATTACGACTATTAATTTAAAAACTATCCTTTCTTTTAAGTCTGATCAAACAGCACGTGGTGTGTAAATTTTATTAAAATCGTTTAAGTAGTTTAGGAGTCCATCGCGGACAAACAACGTGACGCTTAATTTATATATATTAAGATATACATAGATACTGGACGTGCTCGTATCGTTATCAGAGCGTCAAATAAAGTCTTGCCTTGAACTTTATTTTTTCTAATTTATCACTGATATTTTTACATTATATAATTATAATTAATACACGGATTTGTAATAATCTCTCATTATTTAAATTCTTAGAATAGGACTGCATAAAATTTGTACTAACATATTATTCCTTCACATTCGGTTAAACGAATCATATAAATCAACATGAAATACTTAAATACCAGTAACCACCCACGATTCTCTATTTTTCGATGATAAAAGTCTAATATACTCTGACCTCTGAACCTCTCTAGTAAAGTATTTTTATATAAAATAATTAATACATTTTAGAGGTTACCGGATAAGCAAATGTTGCAAAAATAAGAACCCTTCTATGTCGTAATTAAAGATAAACAACTAAATTTTAGTTATCTATAGATATAGATAATTATTAATTTGTTTTAAACATTTTCTTGTAGATATTGTTTTAATTGAGCGTAAATATATAATTATCTTTCATATAAATTCAATTCATTTGTAACAAATAATGTATGTATGTATTATTGCTTCCTGAATAAAAAACAATCTGTTATCCGATCTACGTGTGTGGATCGGATGTGAAGAGCAGGTTGATATCACTGGAGCAGAGATAACATCCTTTGCGGGGTTGAGGGTGCTTAGAGGGTGTGATCCTTCATTTGGAGTAAAGGAAACATTTTATTAAATTAAAGACTAATATATAAGTGGATATATAAATATATATATATATATAGACGTGAATATGCATAATTCCTACAATAATTTAAAGGCCTTATATACTTCTCTTTGAGTTACACTCAAACTCAAAAAGAAGTATATAAGGCTAGTACATAAGGGCAGTGCATAAGTGAGGTATATAAAGAACGCACATAAGGGAAGTATATAAGGTGAATACGCGAACGAATTATCCTCAATTTTATTGTTTTGTTTTTTGATATGTTCTATCTTAATCAGTACAAAAAAAAAAGTTATGAAAATAACAAATTAGTACAACTAAGCTATTTATTATAATAATACAATTTGATATAGAATGACTTCGTCATTTTCGTGTAGGAAAATATTTCTTATCCTAACCGATGTTAAATAGGCCTAGCAAAAAAATGTTATAAAAAGTCCAAGCAAAATAACACAATTGCAGAAAATCATCGGTGTTTTTAAACCAAAAGACGAAGAGCCATATGGACGGCTGAACCCAAAATGGACGAAGTGGATGCACAAGCTGTGCTGTCCGTGCTGCTTCGGTCGCTCCTGTCTCATACCCAACCAGGGGTACCTCTCGGAGGCCGGTGCCAGTCTCGTGGATTCTAAGTTGGGACTAGGGATCGTCCCCAAGACAAAGGTAAATCTTTATCAGTGTTCGTAATGACAATCGCCTCTAACCGATTCCACCATACTGGCAACGTTATAGACAGATTTTCCAACAAAATATTGAAATGATCAACAGAAATAATCGATTAACGACTCTGTTGTTAGTATGGTCCTATGTGTAAGTAATAAGTTTGGTCACAGGTTGTGAAGTTAGTATCGGAGACGTTCAACTATCTGCGCATCGACCGGGAGCGCTCCCGCTTCAAGCGCGCCATCACGGAGCAGTTCCCCAACCTCAGGTTCAACAGGATGGGACTGCCGCCCAAGGTTTATTGTAATTTTTTAGTATTTCCGGAAAACACACTTGAATATATATATATATATATATATATTCTTAATGGCATATTATACAGATGCCATTAAGTTTACCAAAGAATTATCTTGATCTTTTAGCATCGTGTGTGCGTGTGGGTGACCGGTGACGTCACAGAGGGTGAATAACAGATGTTGTTATTTCCAGATGGGTTCGTTCCAGCTGTTCGTGGAGGGCTTCAAGGACGCCGACTACTGGCTGCGGCGATTCGAACAGGAACCGCCCCCCGCCCACCTCAGTGACAAGTGAGCACGCACTATATACGTACTATATACGTATAGTATAATGTTAACTGTCAAGTTTCTTTTAGTGTTGTCGTTACAAATACAAAATGTAAAGATCAATCGATCTTCGTCGTCATTGCACTTTAACATATTTTTTATTATATTGGTTGAATATGTATATTTTTCTTCGTACAAAAATGCAAGATTAATATACAAGTAAATCTTTTGCACATCACTATACATTTTTCACAAAGTAACTGGCAACAAAACAAAAAAAAAATCAGTGTGTACATTTAAATTGGTTCTGCATTGCATTACCTACTTCTATATTTTATTTTTTGTTACAGACTTGTATAACATCCTGAATGACAGAGTTCAATATGTAAATTATATTAGATAATTTTTAGTAGAAAGAATTTCCTCTGCGCTCTTGGGCCTAAATTCGGTATTCCCATTTAGAATCGTAATGTTTCAAGAACCCTTTTTTTTGTTTCTCATCGTTATTGACCGTAGATTCCAGCTGCAGTTCGAGCGTCTCGTGGTGCTGGACTACATGATACGGAACACCGACCGAGGGAACGACAACTGGCTCATCAAGTACGAGCTGGAGCGGGACATGACCGACCCCACGGTACGGAACGGTACAGTGCTGCCCGGTACAGTGCGGCACGGTACGGTACACTGCGGTACAGTACGTTAGGTACAATACGCGGTGTGGTTGCAGGAGTGGTCGGGGACGGGCGGAGTGCGCATCGCGGCCATCGACAACGGCCTCGCCTTCCCCTTCAAGCACCCGGACTCGTGGCGCGCCTACCCCTACCACTGGGCCTGGCTCCCGCACGCCAAGAGACCCTTCAGTACAGACACCAAGTGAGACACAAACACGCACACGCACACGCACACACACACACACACACACACACACACACACACACACGCGCGCGCCCGTACGCACACTCACATAGTAACGAACGTCTCTGGCATATTGAGTACGTGTATTATTTGATTATTTGGTATATTTCGCAGGGAACTGGTGCTCCCGTTGCTATCTGATATGAATTTCGTTCAAGAACTATGTGATGAGCTGCACATATTGTTCAAGGTGAGTCACCCCGAATATACTCACTGCGTCCAAACGCTTGTATTACTCGTTCGTGGTATACTATTGACACTCATTGTTTCCGTTGTCCTCCAGCAAGACAAAGGCTTCGACAAGGGTCTGTTCGAGCGTCAGATGTCGGTGATGCGAGGTCAGGTCCTCAACCTGACGCAGGCGCTCAAAGACAACAAGAGTCCCGTACAGCTCGTACAGATGCCCGCCGTTATAGTGGAGAGGTACGCATGTAAACACACACGCACGCACACACATGCACACAGACACACATACACACATACATACGCATACACAGGCACACATACACACACAAATATACATACACGCATAACTTCACACAATCAATCATTGTTGTAGGAGATCCAAAATGTGTATAACTTGTAAAATAATCTCCCACACTTAAATGGAGAGAGAAAAAGAAAAAACTGTAGAATAATTTGATTGTTAAAATAAAACATTATTTGATAAGTTAGTTAGGCAAAGGTTTACAGATAGACAGTGCAAGCTATAGGGCTATCAGTTTGATCAGCTTGGGCGTAAAGTTTATGCTAAAATATTAGGGAGAAGAATGCAAGAGAGATCTGAAAGGCTGTTGTGGAGGCCCACATAACCCTCCGGTCATCACCTTCCTGCGGGTATCCGTAACGGATTTTTCCAAAGGAAAAAAAAAAAAAAAAAACTATGTCAGCTTGGTTGTTCAATTTGTATTTGGATAGTTGTCTCCAAGGCGTGAAAGACAGTGACATGGGAGTGAAAGTAGGTGACCTTAAGGTCAATTGCTTGCTATATGCAGATGATGCAGTGCTCGTTGCATCATCAGAATGCGATCTGCAGGCATTGCTCACCATTCTAAAAGATGGGTGGGAAAATAATGGTCTAAACCTGGATGCAGATAGGACGAAGGTTCTGATATTTGAAAGAAATGAAGAAAGAACAGAATGTGAGACCAACTGAATGGTAAGATAATTGAACAAGTGAATGAAGTGGTATATTTGGGAAGTATGTTTAGTAGACACGGAAGATACGAAATATTTATGGAAAGGCGTATTGCTGCCGGTAACAGAGTCAACGGTGCTTTGGCTGCATTGTTGAGACGTTAAAACGTCAGCATAGCTGCACGTTTGGCTGTACACAATGCAGTTTTGCTACCGACGCTGTTATACGGCAGCCCAACGTGGGTAACACAGAAGAATGTAAGAAAGATGAATGCTGTGGAGATGCGATCTCTTCGCAGAATATGCGGAGTCAGTCTAGCTGATCGAATCCGCAATGAAGACATCTACAGAATGGCGGGTACTAGCGAAGATGTCACGGTGAGAATGAAGAAGAACGTGCTCAGGTGGTTTGGGAACGTCGAACGAATGAGTGATGAAAGAATTGTGAAAAATATTTATACAGGAAAAGTGAGCGGTAAGAGACACAGGGGGAGGCCTCGAGTGACCTTCGGAAAAACAGTATCTATGATACTAGAGAAAGGTCACGTAAAAAGCATGAGGACCCCCCGGAGGGCATGTATGAAGAGGTTGATGTCTGTGGCCGAGGCGAAAGAGGTATGCAGGGACCGTAGCGTTTGGCGCTCCGTCGTCTCTGGCTACCCCGCAAGGGATATGGCGTGAAGTTAAATAAATAAAATGATAAGTTAGTAACCGGGCAATAAAGAGAAGAGGGGAGAACAAAATTGATAGTAATATAATCGATTTATTTAAATACAATAACATTAGTAGCGAAGACTCTCAGAGGCTACACGTGTTTATTGAAGGTCGTTGACCTCTCCGTGACATTACTAACATTGAAGTTACAAACTATTTTTTTTTTTTTTTTTTTTTTTAAGTAATCATTATTTTGGGGTTTCATTCACCGTAACATTTTCCTTAAAACCCAGTATACATGTCATACAAAAAAATATATTTCTTCTTTCAGGTCCAAGAGCGTGTCGTCTTCGTCTCGTTTCTTCGACTCGTTCCAGCAGCGCTTCCAGCACAAGTCTCCGTTCTTCTCGTGGTGGTGACCCGCCACGCGCTTAGAGACGAGCCTGCGCACCCACCACCCATTACAAGGATCAATCACGACATTCAAACTAGTATAGCATTGTGGGTTAACGACACTGATGATTACAGGCGTGAGGTGCGCGGACCATGTGTGTGTGTGTGTGTGTGTGTGTGTGCGTGTGTGTGCGTGTGTATGAACAGCGGCAACACGCCCTGTTGAAGTTGGCTCACAGACACTGAACCTTATTGCGTTAACTTTACGGCCCAAATTAGCATCGACGACCGTCGTTCAAAGTTGCGCATTTCTTTAATCATATACATATATATATTGTAAATATGACCACTGACGATCCGACCCGGTGGTTTTGGTGTCGATTCCTTATTAATTGTTACGTTGGAAAATAAAATTTTGTCAAAAAAAATGTATATATGTAGTATAGTCAGTTACGTGAGCGCCGATTGGTAGTTTTACTTGTATTTATTGAGGTAAAGAACCTCGGCCCGTCTCGTCACCACTGTCCGTTGGTGTCGCAGTCATTCCATTATCGACCTTGGGACGTGGGACGTAAGGTTCAAATTAGTCGGCCGTGTGACGGCATTTCTTTTTATACATTCAAAACATACAAGTTATGATGGTCCTACGTTAAGTTACGATTTGTTAAATATTATATATTCTGTGTGATATTTAGCGAGATTAAAAAAAACTTGCCCTCCCCCCCCCCATTTTAAGATAATATCTTGAGAACACGAGCGGGAGGCGTCTGGAGGTGATGACGTCATCCTGGTGATTTTGATAACGCTATTAATTTTAAAGGAATTTCTGTGATAACGTATTTATTTTTAATTTTGGTTAATAATTAAATATTTTTTCATTTATCAAAGAAATATATCCTTCAGTTTATATCTTGTTGTCTCTTCGACAGTCTCGTTCGACTTCTCATTTTATTGTTTTAAAATTAATTATTATTATTATATAAACTGAGCGTGTCCGTGCGTCTGCAGCTTTTACATTGTGATTATATTAGAGTAATAGTTAATGTATAAAATTAGGTCTGTAATAAATACTAGATATCAAATTGCGCTAGATTTTGACCTTAAGTCTTAAAAATGAAACGAAATTCAAAATGCAAATTGCGTTTTGGTGTAAGACAATTATGTTCCAGGATATGGATTACAATGTTTGAAAAATATATATATAATGTAACAGTGACAACAAGAGAAGTCGCGCTCCTAATATAGTACAAGGTTTAGATCAAATAACTAGGTGTATGACTGAATGTACAACTACTGGAGAAACTGATTTCGGATATGAAAGGTCAATGAACCCACAAGTGATTCTGATGTCAGTGTCTCGCGAGATGTAAATGTTTCCATGTTTGTAAATAGTTTTAAAATATTTTGTTGATAATTCATGTTTATATATTATTAATAATATACATTATTTAATTTCAAGAATAATATAATCGCATTGCATTTTTTGTTGTTTTAATTTGTTTTTCCTAAAACTATGATAGTCGTACTGCTAGTTAAAAATATTACCATTTTAAGTACAATTTGAGTTTAGATAGTTAAAATGCTAAAAGCGACGCTTTTCTTTACATGCGTCATTTTCCAATTTCCATAGACCCTTTGATCTGCTATTGCTGAAATTGCTATATTCTGTATAAATAGAAAAATACAAAATAGCAATAATAAAATAAAAATAACTTTGATAATAGCTAATTAGGAAACTGAAAGAGTTAAATATCAGAGGAACGAATTCCAATTAAACATAAACAATAAATATGATAATTCCGACTGTGAGGTTGCAACTTTTCATTGAAATTCCAGTTACTAAATCTTCTAACTCCTCAACCGCTACCCCTCTGACATTACTTGCGGACATGTAGGTCAATGTTGTATTAATTTCAATTATAAAAGTAGATTTTATTAATAGTGTTAAGAAAACATTTTCAGATATTCTTGCTAAGTAAGGTACCTAGGAGGAATATCTGAAAATGTTCCCCTGGTTTATTTATCAAACGGCGTGCCTATATTAATAGCACGAAACAGCTAGCATCGTTTACTTTAGCTACTTTCACAGTATAATGTCATACAGCATACAGCCTGAGTTAATGCATCAGATATGGATACTATCATTGTACTGCTGCTCAAAATGCATTGTACTGCTGTTGAAACTGCTCCCGTTTGAGCAATCCATAATATAAGGCCACATATAAGGGAGTTGTTAAAAAATAAAATCAAATAATCCAAAATTTTGACTGTATAATCAATATATTAATTAAAATGTTATTTATGTCCATAAAAATATTATTAAATTCAATTCAATTTTATATTTATACAAAATAAATATAAGAAATAAAAATTAAATTGCTATGTCCATTAATAGGATGTATAAAATAGGTTTAACACTAAACCTACCAAGTACCGGTCAAATTGACCGTTCTTAAACTTTTGTAAAACTTACACATTTTTAAACGTTATAATATCGACATCAAACTACATTACAGTTCTTAGAATATACATATAATATTTTCTTCACTCTCTACTTTCAGTTATTTCCATTATTACCTGCGTTATATAATAAAATGACTTTTAATGACCAGTCAATTTGACCGCGTGCGGTAGGAACAGGTATACAAGAATTGTCGGTAGGTTTAGTGTTAAACCATAAACTCGTAGACTTAATTTTAAGTTGGCGACTGTCTTAACAGAAGGGTTTATTTCGATATGTTGTCAAAATAGTACCTCCTGACACTCATTTGACGTACACAAATAATCACTGGTACTGATTCGATGGGGAAGAAAGGCAAATAAATAAATAAAAATAGAAAGAGCGAATTTGTGTAAGTAAAGGGAATATTTTTTGAAAGAATTTTCAGTATCTAATAAATCTATTTCCTTTTCACTGACACCAGTTTTAAGTTTAAGTGCGGTAATTATATCATTCAAATTAATTTATATGACAAACTGTCAATATGTCGCTCCTAGTGTCAGAATAAATAATATCTCTGGGTCTCCTCAGTTCATGGTTTATACACGTTCTCATTCATGTCTGAATGCAATTGAAGAAAACAAATTGTCAATTGAATTGCAAATACAGTAGAGGCCGTTTATTATAATCACGCTTAATGTTATCAATCGGCTATTGTTATCAAAAATGGTCGGTCCCAATTCACCCTATTCAAAATACATTGAAAATGATCCGTTTATTGTGATCAAAAGTCGTTTATTGTTATCGATATTCAAAACAAAAACTTTTCTTTTGAAGCGATTTTACTAAATTTACGGATTAAGAACATGACTTTCGGTCGGAATTTTGACCTGAAGAACCTTTATTGAAGGTTTTTATTGTTCTTAACTATCCTAATCTTTTTTTCTCAAAATCTCAAAGTTCCTATTCAATGGTTTATCATCAATTCATCAAAACAAAATGCTTTTCTAGAAAAATTGTTTGTCCTAAAATTTCAAAATCCAGTATGAATTTATGGTTCATCTCGAATGATCGTAAAAGACAATTCAGCCCCTCCCTTAACAACAATTGCTGTAACCTAAGGTAATGTAAAAATTTGTCTATAAAAAGGGTAAACATTAGGTTTGCTCTCAGTTCACCTCAGATTTTTCCCGTCTACTTTGTCTGTCAGAGTGCATTAAACGCGATTATGGAAGAAGTCAATAAGAAACGTCGCGATTTGTCCAACGAAGAAAAATTAAAACTTCTCGACAAGTTCAAGAAGTTACCAAAAATGAGTCAACGCGATGCCGCAGCTAAACTTGGAATCTCTCAACCGCTCTTATGTAAATTGTTAAAAAACCAATCCGCAATAGAAACTTCGGCGCGTTCAAACGAGAATTTGAAACGTAAGAGAGAACGGTCTGGAAAAGATAAACAAGTTGAGTCGGCCTTATCTGATTCATCGGATGAGGATGAAAACATCCCAGAACCTCCGACAAACGCCCAGATGCAAGCAGCTTGGGATATTCTTCGACGTTGCGTACAATACCGTGGAACAAACTTCGAAAAATTATACGAATTTGAAAATTATATACAAAGTATTTTAAACAATAATAAATGCCAAACAACACTCGATCAATATTTCAAATAGACTGTAAAAACTAAGTACTTGTAAGAACTTGTATAACTTGTAAGAACATCAAAATAGTGCAATAAACCCAATTTCATTATTGAAAACAATTACTACTATCATTTGTATTATTATTATAAAAAAAAATCTTGTTTGATATTTACTGTTCGCATAATGTAATCATTCGGTTAATGTTATCAAATGAAGTTGGAATAACGTGATCACACTAAGCGGCTTCTACTGTAACAAAGATATAGCATTCTCTGTAGGTTCATTATTACTTAAAGGTTTATCATCGATGAGCCAGTCGGGACTTTAACTCGAACGGGCCTTCTTAAAGTGAAGTCACTATACAGACTCTATAATAAAAATTGTAGGACGCAATGACACTAGAAGCGTAAACTGAAAATTGAATACTAAAATAATTAAACTTGCCCATAACTTCGTCGAAATCCTAATAAATATTATTAGGATTTCGAAAAGTATATTCACTCGGGTTTTATAAAAGTATATTCGCTCGTCTGCTGGATTTACGAAGCGTCTATCAAAAACTTAACTCATATTCCTACATACTAGAATACGGGTCTATAAAATTACGCTAAAGTAAAAAATAATTTGTCCTACAATGTGTCCCGGAAGTAATAACGATAGTAAAGAAACTAATTATAAATACTAGGGACGCCAACAGACCCTCAATTTGGACTCGCTGCGCTCGCGAAATCTCGGGTGCCGTTTGCATATTGAGCGAAGCGAACCTAGTGTAATGACTCATCGTTTCCCATTGATTTCAATGGGATAACAGTTTTAGACGATTATTCCTCAACGACATGACATTTTTCAAATATTTTCAAACCACCACCTAATGCGTTTCTTTTTGATTGTAAAATTTCATAATTTTCCGTCAATTAGTTTTCGAGCCTATTCGTGACAAAGAATGTGAAAAAGTCTCCAGTAGAACGCTCCGCTCGCTTCGGTCGCTCGCTGAATTAGTCGGAATCGCTAAATCTAAAAATAAAACTCGGTATTTTAGGGAACTTTTATTATTTAACAAATGCGTCTTCTTGTACGTGATAAGTGAGTTGTGCGACAGATATACTACATAACATGTTAAAACATTAACGCGTACGAGACACGACACGAAGCTTTGGCTGAAACATCTAATAACTGTATTTAGAGGAATGTTTAAAATATATTAAAGACTAGACATTTGAATAAAAAATCTACATTCGAATCGTTAAGTCAATTATAAAGTAAAAATACTAGCGCGAGACTAGTATATAATTTGAATATTCGAATATTATACGGCAGCGCGATGACCGCACCACGGCATGAATTTATCGCCTAAAATAAATAAGTCAAATAAATAAAGTAATTAATATAACGTCCGTTTCTAATGTATTCGAAAGCTTTGTTAATTATTAATAAATATAATTCATCGATTGATTTGGGTCGCGTGTTGATATTTAACGAAGGCGATGGCCGCGAGCTCCTTGCAGAACTCCTCGAGGACTATCAGGCTCTCCACTAACTGGTTGTGGTCGCCGCTGGAATTAAAAAAGACAATTAAATAGGTTCAAATTTAAAGTGAAACTTGATAGCGAAGTAAAGTCTCAAATGAAGCTCACATTTCGTCGTAGGCCGGGTCCTCGCTCATCAGCTGCTGTCTCGTGTTTTGAATTACAGTTTTATAATTCTTTATCCGAGGCACCTCCGCCGTCAGTCTCTTGGCCACCTCTTTGAGACACTTATACAACGTTCTGGTCTTTTTGGAGGTTGGTAGATTAGGATTTAGTAGATATTCGTGTAAGTTTGGATGAGGAAGGAGAGCAAGTTTCGATATTATGGCCGTGAGGTGCAAATTGACTTGGTACGGCTGATCCGGCATGGACGACAGCAGTTTAAACAGCATCCTCAAAAATGGCCCCTCGTCGAATTCCTCTTCACAGCTAGACGCTTCCTTTGCATTGTCTTGAGTCGACTTTTTGTTGTCGACATTTTCACAATTCCTTTCTCTAGACGATCCGTTATTTTTGAAATAGTTGTCGTTTTTTTGTTGAGTGTGAATGGTATTAAAGGCTTCAAGATGTATGTCTGCTTCGGGTCTACTGTCGTAAGAATGAGTGGAGCTGGCCGTGTTCCAGTTCAACTCCGTGGGCCAGTTGTAGGTCGACGTTATGTCCAGCCACAACTGTAATTAACATCGTTTACTTTTACTTTAATAATTATATATTAAATTTAAACAATTTATTTTGTCCTATACCTGTAGTGATTGCACTGCTGAACCTGGTAGGGTCTGTGAGTATCGTGTCTGTAGTGGTTGCACTATTGTACCCGGTAAAATCTGTGTGCTTCGTACCTGTAGTGTTCGCTCTACTGTACCTGGTAGTATCTGTGTCCATCGTGCTTGTAGTGGTTGCACTACAGTGCCTGATAGTATCTGTGTGCGTTGTGCCTGTAGTGTTCGCTTTACTGTACCTGATAGTCTGTGTGCGTCATGCCTGTAGTAGTTGCACTATTATACCTGATAGTGTCTGTGCGCATCGTGCCTGTAGTGGTCGCACGTCTCCGGAGCCGACAACAGCGCGCGAGGGACAACCAGCAGGAAACTGCACAGCGAAACAAACTGATGTCACGGGCGCATGTTTATATATTTATTTATTTTATTATATAATTTTTATTGGGTAATAAAAATTCTATGACGTTACAAAAATCTCATATGTTGTTATCGTGCGAACTCTGAGGAGTAGTGCCCTATGTCGTTGGCGGGCATCTGTCGCGCTGTCTCTCCACAACCTTTTACCGTTAGTGTTGTCTTAATGCAGTGGTGTAGCTACTGGAGAGTTAGACGAGTCAGTGCCCCGCCGCCTCCAACCTCAGAGGGCCTGTCAGACTCTGACTTACAAACTATAAATTTAACGAATGGAAATCACTCATACATTTGGAATATAAATAAACCAGATTCCGCTATTTCCACACAATCAAAGCATTATCCGAAATCATTCTCAAAATTTTCAGTGAGATAACGCTAGCAGAAAATATTAATGCTTAATTTCGAGTTACCATTCCTTTGTAAATATGCACCGCATATTGTATGATGTTAATAACGCACCTAAAACGTTGCAACAATGCATCATTGATTTGGATGACGCAAGTACAACTTTACCAGAAAAAGATACAAAATTGCAAACTTATTATAAATGACTTCGAATCATTGAAACTCTACTTAATTAGGATTTCGTACCCGAATCCGTTGTCTGTGTGTCTGTCACAGGACGGTAACGGGTAGGTAGATATTTTCTTTTATTTTCATAAAGTAGTTTTAAATTGTTCATAAAAAAACTTAACAAGAAAGTAAAACCACCTTCAAAAAGAATAAAATAACTAGATAAGGAAAGCTGTTTAAGAAGTCGGTGGCGGTGAAAGATATGATTTATTTTTCTACATTTTCTCGTCTGTAGTCCTGATCACCCCAATATCTTTTCTACCTTATGACCGCGTACATCGGAGAGGCGTTCGGATTGTCGGAAACCCAATGCTCGGTAAACGGCTGGACTCTCTAACATTACAGAGAGACGTGGCCTCTTTGTGCGTCTTCTGTCGCCACATTTCATCACCGCACAGCAGGACCTCGCCTGCAATAACATCCGTACCACCTGGATGGTGGCGAACTTCTATTGTGCAGTTTTCAATGACCTTTCTTCCACGCACTACTAACTTAATTCGAAAAGGCGTATACTCCCACCTCCAAGACCGGCAACGCTCTTGTGATTCCCTGGATGTTGCAGGAGTTCGTGGGCTGCGTGGATATCATCGGCTTGTCGTTAAGGACCGGCACGTTCGTTTGCCCTCCACAAAAAAAATAATAAAGATTGTCCTGTTTTATACAGTTAATACATCTTTTTTTCTAAACCTCCTTTGGAAAAAAACATTTTTTTGTCTCTGACAAAAGGCCTTACGCTATCGTTTTTAATTTCTTGTCTCTAAAAACATAAAACTCGCATGGAGTCAGATCTAGCGACTATAGACGCAGTTCCATCAATTCGAATTCCGTTTCTTGAAGCCATCGAAACTGCGACTTTGTGAATTAGACCCGCAACTTGCCGCAATCTTTTTATTTAGTCTTCGCAGTCTAAAATAATTATACCTTCAGCGCCCCAAAAAAACAGACGCCATAACTTTTCCAGCCGAATTTGTAATTTTGTTTTTTTTTCCATATGGGTAAGGAGGATCTTTTCCAAGTCATAGTTGTTTGATTTTCAGGAACAAAGCGATGAATCCAAATTTCATCATGAAATTTGACAAAAAAAATCCTAAACTGCTTGGAACTTTTGGAGATTCAGACTGATTGAAACCATTAATTTTCAACCACCTCTCGAAGTTTGCGTAAAATTGTACCGTCTAAACCATTCAAATCTGCAAACCGTTTGTGGGAAGTGAAAAAAGAGATAAAAGTCTACCAACAAATAACGTCCTAAAAATTGCCGATCAAGTGAAGTGGACAATTATCACAAGAAAAGCCAACAATAACTTATAGAATAAACACCTCAGTAATGAAGAAAGCGAAGAAGAAAATGTATTATTGATTAATCATAATTTTATCGGTACTCTCCTGTTCCATGCGTAAATACATCACTACGGAGATCGCGCAGTGTACTAAGTGTATCATGGAATTATTGTAATGTGACATAATTCAAGGTGACATACAAATAAAAGGACATTTATAAATATATGTATTTATTTGATACGACTATTACATTTTAAATGAAAACAATGTTTTCAATTCTTTTAAACTGTCGCGACGTGTACAGGTTAGTTAAAACCGGCCATCCGTAACTGTGGCCGGTGAAACTCCGAAATATCGGAGGACAAAAAAGGTGTTTGACCTTAAATTATTGCGAAACAGACCCATGTATAATTAAAAAATATTTTTACTATCAATAATTGAACAACTTATATCGACAATATAAAATCCATGTCCTGCTATCCTCTTCCTGACATTTCTATAACGTTGATACGAGATTTTAAACTTTTTTTATTTTCTATCAAGCACCATTTAACTTCCGATAACTGTTTCTCAACTCTTCATTACATACAATTAATAAAAGCCCTTGCTGTATCGTCTTTTAGACGGGTTTACGAGTTACGAGTTATTATGTTTTATCGTATAACTTCTATCGTATACTACACCAACCTCACACTTCAACCTACCTCACCTAAATCTCCTAAATGCTCACTCTGTTTAATTAACCTCAAAAGAGGTTCTATAGACCAAAAAGTAAATAATATTATAAACCAGTTTTCCCTTCCATACATTTATCCATAACACACAGCTTGTATGCTGCTGCATTCATTGATCGTGCTATGTCAGAGATCACACCAAGCTCATTCCGCATTGCGCAATACTCACACTAAAATTCTCAAGTACCCACACTAAATTTTAATTGAAAAATTAAGACAATGACAATGTCCATAATATTTTTCAGATTATGTAAACGTACTGTCCAATAAAAAAAATATTTTTGTCCTTTTTAATTACTAATCGATCTAACGAAATAGTCTTGGCAAGGAACCAAAAAAAAAAAATTTAAATTATAACTATTATACAAAATTTTGTATAAATATATCACATTTAATCTCACATAAATTGACTTTACGTTGCGCAAAAACATATATAAAAAACAAAGTATTTAAAGACAAATGAGCAGCATACGTAAACCAAAGTCCAAGGATACGACCACCTCAATAACAAAGGTAATATGTAGTATCCTTTGTGATCCTAAACACCATAAATAAATTTAATTGTTGTTGAGTTGAGTTGTACGTTTTGTAAAAACACTTCCAAACATGAATCTTTGGAGGGGAATATAATATGCCAGAAAATTTTACCCCAAACGGCCTATTAATCAAACTATTTTTGTTGACTCTGTTTTTTGACAGATTATACTACATTAACAGCTTTGGAAGAAAGTGGGCGATTAAAAAAAAAAGAATTTATAATATTAATCTATTTACACAAAAATGTAAATGTCAAAATAAAATCTCGATGAATGTAGAATGTAGAGATTGGGTTTTTTTTTTTGTTTTGTTTTTATCCTCTTTATGTGAAGTTTGAGGTTAAATAGGTAGAGTAGGTATAGTTTATTATCTAATAGCTTCGTCCAAGATCCCTTGTATATACATATTACAGATTGGAAGGAATGAGAAATACATTTTGAACATTTTTATCCTAATTTTCTATATTTTAATCTAAATTATTTGTATCATAAATTAATATGGTATAAACATTTGAATGATTGATTGCATAAATCCTAAATTACCTATAAGATAATATGACAACATGTTACCCCGGTCGGCGTTCGCGTAGGTTCAAAATATCTGATATTCCAAATCAAGATGCCACTCAAAAAGCAAATAAAAATGTACTTACACGTAAAACATCTAAATCTAATAGTAAATTTCAGTCTTAGAGATATACAAGTGTCGATTTAGTGACAATCGAAACGAATACACATGTGACGTTCTTATTTTAGCTCGAAACTAATTTTGATCCTCTCATAGTGACCGGTCCCGGTAGTCCCGGTACTCCCGGTAAGACTATCACACTTGTAGCGTCTCTAAGCCCTCGGTGGCGATAACGTCCCCGATGCGCTCTTTTAGTCGCTCTAGCCGCCTACAACAACGAGTCAGGATTAGACGAGTCGCAGGCGTCGGGGCTCCGCCTCGGGTCTCGGGCTCAATACGCACCTGTTGATGACGGCGAGGACTTCGGCGTCCGGCGGCTCCGGCAGCAGCTCGCCCAGCCGCGACCCCACGCGCTCCTCGTGCTGCAGCTGCTGCATCGCCTCCCTGTACGCACACAAGCACACGTCAGACGAACGCCCAACGAACACAGTCGAGCGATGTGTGGCGCCGACCGCACCTGTTTCTCTCCCGCTCCCTCGCGTGCGACAGGTCGTTGAGTCTGTCTCTCTCGTCGGACAGCGGCGGCGCGGGGTCGGCCCCGTAGTACCCCCGCGACCACAGCCGCGACAGCACGAGCCGCTCCATGCTGTGCTCCGTGCCCTTCTCTATTATGGCCTGGGAATTAGAAATAACCAATATATATATTCATATTATTAGTCCTGTAGATTTATAGAATTATTATTTACAGCTCAAATTAGATGTGACTTTTAATATAACATTTCTACATGGGTTGGCGAAAGTCAACACATGTAGAAAGGCTATAAATAATTTAATATGCAAAAATGTTGTATGTATTTCATCTCATCTCATCTCTCTCATCTCGAAATTATCACGAAATCTCCGAAACTAACTGTCCGATTAACTTAAAATTTTAAATAGTTATATAATAGACGTCCACTAAGAACAGATTTAACGGAATTCCTATCCCAACGGATTTCAACATTTTGCATTCCGTCAAGTTTTAAACCTGTAAAGCTATACACTTAACGCGGGGTAAGAGTTACTATAGCAACGGTTACGATGACAACGGATAATATGACAAAGGTTACCATAGCAACCTAACTTCACATCCAAATTAATAGTGTGCCCAGCGAAGCGGGAAGGAATAAGCTAGTATTTTTATATATTAGGTCCTTACATATGATATTAGCGTTTTCGTAATGATCACTTTAATCACAAATTTCTACTCTTTTTTTGGTTAAAAATTCAAAATTCAAAATTATACAACAAGTCCCGTGGACGGCCAGAGACCCAAGTTGATAATGAAGAATTGAAGGCTATTATGGAAGCGGATTGAAATTGCAAACCATGATAGCAAAGCTAGCTGCTACACAATCAAGGCTGGTCAATAAGGTAAGCAACTGCTGCTTCACGACAACGCCAGACCATACTCTGCACAACAGACGGATACTAAATTAGAAGAACTTCAAGTGGAATGTCTTCGTACTTCGTCTTCGTACTTATGTCTTCACATCTACCGTATTCTCTACTACGAAATTTGAAATTTGGATAATTTCTTGCAAGGGAAAAATTCAACTCCGGTGGGAAGTCCAAACCGCCTCCACAGATTTTATTGATACCTATGAGATGGCAAAAGTGCGTAGATAACAATAGTTAAATAATTATATTATATTAGAAAATATTCGATTTTTTGTTCCTCCCATACCAAACTCCTATTTCATATGTAAGGACCTAATATTCTAACAAGATGATCGCAAGTTACTGTAAAGTGCTTTGCGACAACGGATAGATGTTTTATTCTCATAAGTCTTAACTGCTGGCCCCGTCGGTTTTATTTATCGCTATATAATAGTTTCGATTTCCCCCCCCCCCCTGCTAATGGATCCATATACAACTTATGGATTAACTCTCGTGACTGCTAACTCCCTTTTAGGTTTATCCTTACTCTTCGTCTTGTCCTTTCTAACATTCAACATTCAACGTCCATTTTCTCACACTCGCATACTCACTTTTTTAGATCCTGTACTTCTACATTTTAAGGAAGTAAACTTTCTTTAGTACAGGAGGAAGTAAAGGAAGATTTACTTAGAAGAGAGGCACTGGACTGTCTAAGACAAGGCCGTCTCTGAGCAATACTTAGCGGTTTAGATTTGTATAAAAGTGTGTATTATGATCGCTAATGCTGCCTGCGACAGGGTTGACAGGGTGATCAGATTGTGGTGCTTGGACACTAACTACATTGAAATTCAGAGCAAAGAGTTTCTGTCTTATTCTTTTAAATCAGTAACACATTATTTTGTATAGCTCATTTCAATATTATATTAACCTCATATTTCCTTTCCATCCAGTTAGCCTCATTTGAACCATTCAATTGTCTCATTCATTTGTCTTCTCTGCATTGAATCTGCTAGTTACCTTCATCTTTTAGTTACCCTATTTACAGTCCAACGTACACATCTCAGTCCTATCACTACTTGTCGTTTAGACCTGTATCTGAGTTAGCATTCGCACGCAGTGACGTGATGACCGCTTTGTGTTTCAACGCTGTCCAGCCCGTCAGTGGAGTTTTGACTTTATGACATATTGCAAAATTTATATCGTACAAATTTTCAGGACAGACTGCCAGCTTGACCTTGACCCTCCCTGGGAGTGCAGGATTACCCCCTCCATTTCGACAAGTAGTGAAAGACGGTATCGGGTTTTATTTGATACCTAAACAATAATTCACAAATAGCCGATCGAACAAACGACATAAACTGACTCACCTCAAAGAACCTAAGAGTCTCCAGCGTGAGGTCACGGCGGTCGGAGAGGCAGTCGTCTATCAGAGCCTGCAGCGGCGCCCATTCGCTCTCACCCTCCCCCTCGGCATCGCCCACCAACCACACCGAGAACTCTGCTCGGTTACAGGAATTTCATATTAATTTTATTATACCCTCCCAAATAACGCAACAGCGTCGGTGCTCACCGTGCACGAGTCGTCCGTCGTCTAGGGCCCGCAGCGCCTTGGCGAGCACCGCCGCCGCCAGGGCTCCACCCGGCCCCCCTACACCGTCCGGGCCCCCCGCGCCCTCCGCCCCGCATGCCGCCTCTAGGAACTGGGTCCGGAAGGCGAGGCACAGATGGCGCGCGATGCACGGCCGGCACTCCTGCGGTAACACTCACCATCAGAACTCATCAGCGGCTAAAGGCGAGGGGTTCGGATACGGAGTAGTGTAGTACCTTCATCAAAGTGTCGATATAGTCCAGCCACGAGAAAAAACTCGTCAGCTCCCGGTACCCGTGAAACCGGTTGTAGGTCTTATCGCCAAAATCCTGTGCGACGTATCTGGAACAGATTTTGCAAATGAACCTATTGCCTATTGATCAATCATTTCTCCTGCGACTTGAGTTTAGATGGCGCCACTCACGCCCATGTGATGTTGAGGTGGTCGACGTCGTTGGGGTCCACGTCGGCGGGGATGGCCCGGTAGGTGTGCAGCAGACGCTCCACTATGGTCTCGCACGCGGGGCTGCTCGTCACTAGGTTGGCGATGTCGTCCTCGGGAAGCGAGGACACTATCATTATACCTTCGCACGCTCGGAGGACCACTTGGTTATCCTTTGAGAGATAAGTTTTTATAATAGGCGAGTCATTTGATTAATAAACGATACAAAAATATGAACTCACAGCACTATTTAAGTACGACAGCAACAGGTCTATCAACAGAAATTTATCATTATCCTCGTAGATAGTTTTTTGACTCTTGCAGGACTCGTGGTCGTCGGCCGAGCTGTGGGACTGCAGGCCGCTATCCTCTTTATCGTTGGTTATTCTTACAATTGAAACAGATTTCATTGGACTAGGCGTCATATCCACATCGAATAATGGATTTTTCTTGGGAGTTTGAATTTTGCTTTTAATTGGTATTAATGTTTGTATGTCTTCAGGTATGTGTAGTAAGCTGTTTCTGTCTTCGACGAAGGGCGTTGTGAATATGTTGGCAAGCCCTGGCTCTTTACGGACGAGGCCGCACAGTGTTAATAGTAGTTCTACCTCTTCCTTCTCTGTAGGCGAGGCTGGGCTCTCGTTGCATTGGACGAGCATTCTCTGAAAAGAATATATATTACAATTAAAACATATCAAATAGTCTAAATATTTGTTATTTTCATGTAATTCACTACACACCTGCAGAGGTCTGTAAACATTGACACTATTAATACAAGGTCGTCTGGTTCGTCTCAACAATGCAGTGGCTAGAGATAGAGCCATAGAGCGAGCACCGGGAGGCCTATCCACAGATGCTAGTACTGCCAGTACATCCAGGAGTGATATAGAGCGTTGGATGATTGCTTCCAGACATGGACCCACTGTGCCTCCGTGTTCATCCTTCTCTTCTTCCACTATTAACTGTTAGATGGGAAACTTTGTAATACAGATTTTATTTAGCTCATTATTAAAATAACAATATACTTTATTATTAGCTGATCCTATAATAAATTTGTCAAGTGTCTAGTGTACACTAGGCTTAACATTTAATTTTCTTTTATTTAAATGGTGGATTTGCCTGAAAACTCAACAAATCGTTATGCTTCCCTATATTCAAAGCAATTTATCTATATTCCTTCTTTCCTGTGTTGTTTGGCGATTATACTTTTATTGATTCAGACATTTGTTGACGTTATTACGGTAGTAGATCAAGAAGAATACAATAATATTGTAAATAGTGATTCTGAAGAAGAGGAAAAAGAATTTTCAAATGTCTCTAAAAACCATTGACTATAACAAAAATTGTGACCATTGAAAATTACAACTTTAAAATTTTTACATGATTTCAAATACAACCAACAAGAAAAAGGAAAACGCAAATTACATTAGACTTCTAGGTTTGCCTCTTTCACACTGTTTCATATTATGTTCTATTTGGATGGAACTTATACCCTATGTTAAGCGGGATCTTACTGTATTTAATGATAATACATACAACTGAATACATTTTTTGATAACCGTAATATTTATTACAATTTAAATATATAAAAATATGAATTGATTTGATGTTTTAAATGTATGAAAGTATTTATTTAGGATATTATTTTAAGAAATGGGTATATTAGTTTTAGGATGCTTATTATCATACAGTAAGTAAATAATGTAATCTTAGTATTATATATGTATAGCAGATAGTGTCACAAATAATATTTGGAGACCTAAACACTCTTTCCACTTCTTACCTAATGTTTCATTGTATTTTATTAATAAAAACTTTTTCCTGTTTAAGAGTGATTTGATATATAATGAAAACAAGTAGAAGTGTGTTTAAAGTATACCTGTAGCATTTGATGCAAGTGGTGTGGCACCCGGGTGTCTTCCACATGCACCTTGACACTTTCATCGTAACTTTGATAGTAGTTCAAAACCATCTTCCAATGATATGCAAAATCCTCTAGCCTTGTTGCCGGCGGCGCTAACTAATATTATATTATAAGTTATCTAGATATGTAGTAGGATAATAAATCGTTTAATAATATATGTAGAAAAACTGTTTTAGTATTAATATTCTAGTTGTCTCCTTTTTAATATTATATTTGATTATAATTTCAATAAATTAATTTCTTTCTCTTTTTAACGTAATATAGTAATAACGGTACTGATAAGGTATCTATATTAATTATTACAGTTAACAGTAATGAAACTTTTATTACACTTACAACGTCCGCAGCAGTTTGCAAGACTTCTGAAAATCTGCTCAACATTTTATTTAAAATTTTTCATATAACCATTATTATAACTTATCGATATTCGGTAAGTTTAAGACTATCTTAAACCGTTTAATTTATATAGTAAGACATTTTCAATTATTTTAATTGCACCGATCCCCGATATCACTAAAAAGTAAATTATGAAATATTTACTATTGAAAAAGAATAAAGATTAAATAAATGTCATATGTCATAATTCTAACATCAAAACTTAAAATTAGTTTTCCAGTGTTTATATAATTTCATCTGTAGACGGAATGCTATAGACGAGAGAATGCTAAAGACGAACGGCTAGCGTGACCGTACAATGAACAGAATTATTGTAGTTATTGTATTTTTTTATAATTGTTAATGTACTTCCACATTGAGAATTAAAAAATATATATTTGAAAATACTTTTTTGTTTAGTATAACGGTCCTTATCGAAGGAACATATATTATAAATTGTTATAAGTTTTTAAACCCAACAGCTTAGACCAAGAGGATAGATCAGTTTATTAGAGGAAGTCTTTTTATGCGTGTGGATGAAATGAAGAAATATACAACCCTAATTAATTTGATCTCTATATAATTAAGTCATTAAAACAAACCTGTAAGTAATAAATTGCAGATGTAAGTAATAAATTGCAAACGAATGATCTCTTTCCCCTCCCCTTGTTTTCATTTTCCTATTCTCCCCATTTCTGAAGACAATGCTTATATTTACAATTACAATACAATTACAACATTATCTGATATGGTAACGTTGCTTAATTATAATTGTTTTTTTTCATATACAAAATAGATGCAATATTAATATCAATATCAAAATAAAACAATTACCAGACTACGAATTGTAATTTCCTGTTTTGCCAGAAAAATGATATCCTTCTGTACATATATGTATATTGATTTTAATCTTGTGTGAATGCAATAGAAGATAACTAGTTGTCTATAGCACCATGTCTGCGTAATCCATGTGATATATAGGATTTTATGATATATTTAATAATGTGACTATTGGTACGATGACGATGACTACTAATTACTAATTATTAACGGTCGGCTAAGGGTGTTCCTCTCGTTAGAGAGTATTATGTACTTTGTGACAATATTGCTACTTGATAGTACACACACACACACACACACACTTATACACACACCTAAAGAAGCACCTTATTTTGGATAATCTGTTTTCTATGTTGTTTTTTATCGTTTTTTGCTTTTATACCTATTGTTATTATTTTATATTGTCTGTTCTCTGGAACAATATTTGTTTGGAGGTGGGCGTTAATCTATGCGACACCGTTTTAGAATTAATGCAAGCATTTTTGATCACTGATTTCTTATGTACTCCTATTTTTTTTTGTTCCAATAAAGAATATTATTATTATTAATCTATTCTCAGTCGATACCGAGGGAAGAAACATAATGTTTTTAAAATATATATATATTTTAATCAAAAGATATTGAGGGAACCATAAATACTGAATCAATAAATAATTTAGTGCATTATACATACATATACTAGTTATTATGCATCACACCTGCACTTAATTTAATTTTGTCTTTTACTTGCTTATCGAATTCGAATACAAGGTGATATTTTGGATAAAACCTTTTGTGATCCATAATTATCTTCGTTAAATCTGATATTGCTAGACTAGTTTCGCAATTAAACGAGGACCTAATACAGTGACTCGGAACATCATCGCACTCTTCTCTCCTTTTTTGGAATTGAGGTGACCAATTTAAAAAACTGTAAATAAAGAAGATGGAGGGTCTTAATAGAGGCCATAATGTTATTTTGTATGATTTTTTTACTTATTCCTTATTTGATGATAAAATTATCAATCCCGCGGTACACAATTTTATAGTCGCATGTTTGCGTCACGCATTATTGTCCTAATCTGGTATTGATTCCTAGAAAAAGTTATATGAAATTTGGTGTAGTGCTATACTCACGACCTAGTTTGTAGTTTGAATGTTTTTTTTTTATAAATGTGACCTAATATCAGCTTAATTTTATAACATCAGTTATCCGCCAGTGAGAGTCTTATTAAAATCATTCAGAGATTAATCGCAGACAGAGGCAAATTTTTAAAAATTTTATGTAAGTACCGCATAAAATTTACTTTGCTTTCATATGCATATAAAGCTATTCATTTGGAATTACAAACAGACTCTTTAATTTTATTTATAAGTATTAGTAGATTAAACCATTCAATAGTTTTATTTAAATAAATTATCAAACTACATAAATGTTTAATTCCAAAAGTAATAAGAAAATGGGTGATTTCTGTCATTATATCGGCAGTTAACCTTATGTTTAGAATAGCTTAATTGTCTATGACAATTTGACAGACCGTAACACTAAAATTGTTAAATCACAAACTCAAATTGTTGACACTTAAGTTGTTGTATTGTCGATTGTCAGTTGTGAAAAATGAATACAATTTTCAATTAGTTGTGTCATAAAAACATTTTCTATAAGTTTTACAACCAATTATTTAGTATCTAGTGTATATAACAATATTATTTAACTAGTATTTTGTACGAATTTGTGATTACTATGTCTGATGACGAGGTTATACGTTTCGAAATCACTGACTACGATTTGGAAAATGAATTTAACCCTAATAGAAATCGTAGGGCTAAAAAAGAACACCAAATATACGGTAATTATTCACGAAGTATCTTTATTTAATACGAAAATTATATTCATCATATAACTTATTAAAAAATATATATACTTATCTGTTATTCAGGTGTTTGGGCAAAAGATAGCGATGAAGAGGACAATGAAGACAATATTAGACGCAGAACTCGCAAACCGAAAGATTTCTCAGCACCTATTGATTTTGTAACTGGGGGCATACAACAAGCCGGCAAAAAGAAAGAAGAACAGACAGGTTATAAAATTACTATATCATTAGGTCAACAGTGTTAAATGTAAATAAACACTGACCTTAATACCACTGTTAGTTGTATATCAGATTTCATATAGAAACAAGACTAAATTCACTTAAGATTTAATCATTGCAATTAGTGCTTCCCTACCAGTGTTGCATGTATTGAATATATTAAAATTGTAACAATGTATACTTTCATTTGCCATATATTTTCAGAAATAAAACAATCAGAACCATCATCATCGCGACCCAAATATGTGGACAGCTCAGATGAGGAATTGTCGGCACCAGAGGCCCAAGACACAGCTGGTATAAGGAAAGCAGGGCAGGGGTTACGTACTCTAGGGGGTGTGGGGGCCTGGGAGAAACATACTAAGGGCATTGGTGCAAAATTATTGTTACAGGTTAAGTATATTTACTTTAAATAGTCATCCAATATTGCTGTGCAGTTCTTATTGCAGTTGTGTGTAGTTCTTATTGCAGTTGTACAGAACTATTCTAACACCTGACAAACTAGACATTTGTTGCTCTTTAGAAAGGAATCTTTATTTTAGATCACTTCATCAGAATAAATGAAATTCTTTTCTATAACATATAGTAAATAGTAATAGTAAATAGCTTTTATTTAGGATGTGATTTCTCTATTTAAAACTAATTGATAGTGTGTTAACGACAATCATAACCATACCAGTGTTTTTTTTATACATATACTTGTCACTATATATTTATCATCCCTTTTAGATGGGTTACCAACCAGGTAAAGGGTTGGGTAAGGATCTCCAAGGTATCTCTGCTCCAGTGGAAGCCACAGTGAGAAAGGGCCGGGGTGCCATTGGGGCATATGGTCCTGAGAAATCAGCTGTGAGTAATCTAATAATAAATATATTTATATTTTAAACTATCCATAACCTAGTATTATTATTAAAAATAAATTATATATCAGTTGATCAATATTTTAAATTTATTTCGATTTTTGAACTTTGGAGTCTTTAGTTCTTTTTTATTAGTTCAGTTGTGTATTCAATACCGAAATATTTAAATTATGAGAGTATACTTATATTTCAGCAAAAAGCAAAAAAAGAGGCAGAGCGACGTCTGAAAGAGAAGGAAGAACAAGAAAATGTTACTTCGGACAAGAACTACAACTGGAAGAAGTCACATAAAGGCAGATACTTCTACCGAGACGCAGCCGACGTCATACAAGAGGGTAAACCCACCATGCATACTATTAGCAGGTACTCATGGTGACTATTTGTGTTAGGGTCTTGATTAACACGGGATATATTTAATCCCGTGTACACACTATAAAAAAAATATTGTATGAATATGTGTGAGGTACGTTACATACAAAAGAAATATTTCTTAATCTGTTGTGGATCTGCTGAGGCGGAGACGATCGTCGCAGGGACCCAAAGGGATGAACGGAACGGCAATATATAAAAGAAAGTTAAATCTTATATTATTTTAGATTTGTTCTCGTTTAAGTTCAAATCTAGAGGTCGGCCGCGAGTTGACGTTTAAAAATACGTAAAAAGCGTAACACGCGCTATCCATTCCAGCAACGAGCTGTCCCGAGTACCGGTCATCGACCTCACGGGTCGCGAGCGCAAGGTGCTGAGCGGGTACCACGCGCTGCGAGCGGCCGCGCCGCGCTACGAGCACGAGCCGCGCCGGGACTGCACGTACTTCAGCGCGCCCGAGCTCACGCACAACCTGCAGCTCATGGTGGACTGCTGCGAGCAGGTGCGACGGTGTGCGATCGCAACGCCTCTGTGGCGTATGATCGCTATTATTAAAATAATATATTTTTAACTTAACTAAGAACTATTTAAATATACTAAGAAATAAATAGTAGTTCTGTAATAAAAAGTAATTATTTTAATAATAGTTGCAATACGGCACACCTCAATAATACAGGACATAATCCAAAACGCCCGCGAGCTGCAACAAGCGGAAGACGAGATAGTGGTGCTGCAGCGCGACCTGCAGGAGTGCGACGACCGTTTGCAGGAGGAGGACGCCGTTGTGGTCACGCTGCAGGCCGTGCTGGCTCGCGCCGAGGTCCTCGCGCGGAGCGACGCCTCGCTCGAATCGAGCTACGACGTGCTACGAGACCTCAAGGTGGGTGCTACGGTCTGCTACGAGATGTGAACACCGCCGTACGTGTGAGAAGCGATACCGGTACAATCGTCAATTTTTTTTAATAATTCCAGGAAACGTTTCCATTGGAGTACGAGATGTTCGGTCTGGGTGCTATCGGCGGTAATATCGTCGGGCCGCTCTTCGGTGCCATGATGGCTAAGTGGAATCCTCTCCAGAACCCCGAGGAGCCCGTGCCCGTGTTCCTCAAGTGGCGGGAGCTTCTCACCGAGGAGGCCTACAGCAACCTCCTTTGGCAACATTTTATACCCAAAATGGAATCGACCGCCGAGTGAGCTTAACATACATTAAATACATTTTGGCTTCTAATTTATTTAATTTTATGCTATTTATTCAAACTCTGACGGGACCAGTATACTATGACTAATATAATATACTAGCATAATTTAACAAAAGCCGTCCCTCATATGTGCACGTCACAGAAGCTGGAATCCTCGCGTGCCGGAGCCCATGCTGCGGGTGTGCAGGTCTTGGGCCCCCGCGTGCCCGCCGTGGGTCCCGGGTGCGGTAGGGGCCCGCGCTGTGGCTCCCCGCCTGCTGAGCGCCGTGCGCGCCTGGGACCCCACTAGGGACACCCAGCCGCTGCACCATTGGGTGCTGCCGTGGCATGAGACGGCGGGTGAGGCGTTGGCCGCCACCGTGTACCCTCTGATCCGGTCTCGGCTGGCGGCGGCTCTGGCGGCCTGGCACCCCGCCGACGCCTCCGCACGCCCGCTGCTAGAGGCCTGGCGCTCCGCCTGGGGACCGGCCCTCGCGCCGCTCGTGCACCATCACATCGTGCCCAAGTTGGAGCACTGTCTGCAGAACGCGCCACTGGAGCTCGTCGGGAGGGAGAACAGTGAGTGCCGTCGCTCGTCCGTCCCATGTCGAGGCTAATGGAAGTCAATATATGCTTTGGCCTTCAGCGGCATGGCTGTGGTGCGTGGACTGGCTGGGAGTGGCGGGCGCACCGGCGGTGGCGGGCGTGGCGTCGCGGGCACTGCTGCCGCGCTGGCTGTCCGCGCTGGCGGCGTGGATCAACACGGGTCCGCCGCACGCAACGCTGCTCGCTTCGTATACCGCCTTCAAGGTACACCAACATGCATTCTGAATTTTGAACCTATCTGTCGGCGATCTCAATTTTTCTTTACTTAATTTTTCCTAAACAGGAGAAAAGAATATTTTTTGATAGTAACGTAGTTGTTTTAGTTTCAGCTACGTTTAGATTATAAATGAGTTATCATCATATCAAATTATCACACAGGCTAGACGTTTAGTTTTAGTTTATAATATGGGCACAGTCTAGTCTTTCAAAACTTATTATGATAAAATAAATTCTTTGAACAAAGAATGTAGTAATTTGTTAAATACAATTAATTAAAAATAATATCAATAAATTATGTTTGTACAAATATTATTAGTAAAAATGCAATGATATAGTTTTTTGGGATAAAAAACGTAACGGTTGTCCATTCTCCCGTAGCTCCGCCTGTCCTCCCCTAATTCCGGCCCACATTTCTACAATTTCCGTGTATAAGAGTTGGTAACTCTATTTTACACTTTTCAAAGATCCTACAATGCTTACATTTCCTTAACTTTGTATTTTAAATATACAGAAATATATGATAATATTTAATCTAAAAAAAATAGTTCTTTAAATAAAAAAAAACGTTTTTGAACTATGGCAATAGTTTTTAGAAAAAAATTGACCAAATCTATTATCGTACTAATAGACAAAAAAGAATTTGTCAGTTCTGCACATTTTGAGATATTAACTTTATTTATTAAAGAAATAAGGCAATATATAATTATTAATTCATACTAATTATATGTTGATATTTTGCCAAAAATTAGAATCCTCTAGCCCCCTATAAATGGAAATCATAGAACTAGTAGTAGCGTGGTCAGTTTTTCTAGTTGTTTTCAGAACTACGCTTTATCAACATCAATTATTGAATAAATTAATAACTTATAATAATACCCCGGTAGCTTCTCGCCGGTGCAAAACAGACCTAACCTAACATAAATAAGATTGTAAATACATTGGCAGAAAATGTTCCCGGACGAAGTCCTGAAGGAGCCGGCGGTGCGCGAAGCGTTTCGCAAGGCCCTGGACATGATGAATCGCAGCACGGACGTATGTCCGACACCCCCAGGGGGTCCTTCGCCTCCGCCGCCCCCTCCGCCGCGCTTCGACCCCGACAATACCACGAGGATGAGCGAGGTGCTGGCCTCGGTGGCCCGGCAGAAGAGCTTCTCGGAGCTCCTGGAGTCCAGGTGTACAGAGCATGGGATAACGTTCGTACCCATAGTGGGGAAGAGCAGAGAGGGAAGGCCGCTGTACAAGATCGGCGAGCTCCAGTGCTATGTGATCAGGAATGTCATTATGTATTCCGAGGACGGCCGCAACTTCGCGCCCGTCGGTCTGGACAGGCTGCTGAGTCTGGTTGAGGATTAAATTGTTGACTTGTGTGTGTTTTTGTTTGTTTATTTAGCTGTATTATATATTGTCCTGCAACTGTTAAAAGTAACAAATATTTGTAACAGTAATGTATACTGAAAAGTTTAAATCTTTGGCAGACGGGTCGTGAAATCTAATCATTTGAGAAGTCTATCAAAAATAACTTAAGTTAAATTATGTAAATGTCTGGAAGACGCTGACGAAATAACGCATGCATTAATACTGCTCTTTGTTCTTAAAATAGATTATTAACCGTTAAATGCAAACATACATATGATCACTATTAAATATGTTTTCCTCTTATCCAATCTCAAGAAACAAAACAATGGAACAACTTCGTTCTAGCACGATATTTCATATTGAACTTTGTTACAAGTTGAAGCACGATCTGTTACAACAAAGGTCGATTTGTCGTTGAAGGAAACAAAGATAGAATGTGAATTGTGTATATTTTATATAGAAACACAAGGTTTTATTTATGATAAGCAATATAAACAAAAAAAATATACAACAGGCTTAAAACAATGTAATAAAATTAAGTACATGATAACATTGTCTGGTTTTTGTGTGTTCTACTTTAAAAGAAATGCGCAAAATACTGGTTTTTATTTAAAAGACTCGAAAGTTTAATAAATGCAAATTCATAAATGTTCAGTAAGTGAACAACAAGTTTAAATCTGGGTAATTACTTGTTACTGAGGTCACCTTGAAGGCTATGGAAGCGATAAGCTCTAAAACATTGTACACCGTTAGCAACGCCTAAGGAAAAATTGCACAATGATAGAGCGTAGTTTATAGGTTTAATGACGAGGCAGTATCTGGTCCAGATAAGACCGGTTGCAGCCAGCGTGGCGGACTGCGTTGGAGACACCTTATTAAGCGGGCGTCGGAACTCGTCTATCGAGGTAAAGACTAGGGCCTGAAAATATATTAGAAATGCTTTACAAAATGTTATAAAATATTCTAGTTCAAGAAGTAAGCATAGGCAATATAGTACACAGGAGAAGAGTAGGTATACTTACATATAGAAACACGAACCTTTACCATAGATCTGACAAAAGGAACATGGGTATCGAACCCGTGATTAGGACTTGCACTACTGGTTGGATTTGGACTACTAAGCTATAGCATTTGAGGTTCTAAGAAACTACTAAACTACGTTGTAAAGATACGCTAGAGCAATGTTCTAACTACATACTAGTGCTATCATCTAAAGTCTAAACACACCAAACTTTTTAAGTCATTTATTGTCATGATAACATTCCATTATGACATGCATGTTATGTATGTAATGTGAGTTATGCATAATGTGCAGTGTGTGAGCAGGCAATTAAAGATGTGCAGCAATAAAAAAATCTATATTTACCTCTGTATCGTCCACTTTGTTTTTTTTTTTGAGCGAAGCGAACGAAGTGAGCGGAGCGTTTTACTGGAGACTTTTTACATTCTTTGTTACGAATTGGCTCGAAAACTACTTGACGGAAAATTATGAAACTTTGCAATCAAAAAGACACACATTAGGTAATGGTTTTTAAAAAGGTAGCCAAAAAAAACTTTTTTTTATTTATTTTATGTCAAAAAACTGGTATCCCATTAAGTCAATGGGAAACGATGAGTCAACACACTGGGCTCGCTTCGCTCAATATGCTAACGGCACCCGAGATTTCGCGAGCGCAGGGAGTCGAAATTGAGGGTTTGTTGGCGCCCCTAGTATATTTATGTACTTTACCTATATAACTACTTGATTGATATAATATATAACAATGACATGAAATGAATGTCATTATGATATTGATAATCTGAAAATGCTAAAGAGAATAAAGAAAGCAACTGTTAAAATATTGAAAATATATTTGTCTTATGTAAAAATCAACACAAAAATAGTCAATGATATATTTTAATAATAATAATTTAATATTATCATTGTTATGATATATATATTTAACTAAATTAAGAATATCAGATATTCTTTATCACAAGTGTATAAGAGCACCATAATTCTAATAATGGTATCTTTATTTCACTCTCATAACATTATAATTTAATAGTCTTTCTATGTAGTATAAACATATGTTCTACTTAGCTATCAATTCCCCATCAATTTAAAATACTTAAAAGTAATAGAAAATAAATATCATTTGACATGGTTCACTATCAACTACTCATTTAAACTACTATCGTTAACTTTCGGTTGTCCTAAACTTGAATCATTTTTCTTTATTCTTAAGTGATTGTTGATATTTAAACGCTCTACCAATCTGGTACAGATTTGTTAGAGCCACAAATACATTAACTGCAAATAAACTGTAATTTTTGGGTATGATGACAAGTGAATATCGAGACCAAATGAGTCCAGTGGCAGCGAGAGACACGGATTGTGGTATGGACAAGGCCTCAACTGGCCGATTCAAGTCACCCAACCCAGCCATCACCAAGCTCTGAAAGGATTACAATTAATGAAATCAATTTCATTCATTCAATGTCCAGTAATGGATTTGGTGATATAATAGAGGCAAGTCTCATCGGAACATAAATCATAAGATTTACTCAAAATATGTTTACTTGCCATACAAATAATTCAAATAAATTGTCCCACTTCTATTATCAAACGTTTATTAATCAAAAAGGTTAATGGTATTTCCACCACTTAATATGAATAATAATGATGAATTATATTTGTCATTGATATGCAGCATTCTATTAAGAAATTAAATTTAAATAATGTTGCAGAACATTCATAATAGTGATATGTTATGAAGTACAAAAAAAGAAGTTTCACCACAACAAAAGATGAAAAACCTATTTAATTTAGTATAAAAAAAATAAATGGATGTTTAGATATGTAGAAGATTTAGAGCCCATTATATATTTTAAATAATAATATAGAAATTGACCTTGACTTCACTCAAACGCATTAGTGATAGATTGACCTCGAAAACATTATTATTATATTTATCATACCCATTTAAAGGCTGGGGCCCAGAAGAAAATTGTTTTCGGACCTACAAAAACACAAATATATTAACTTAAATGCGATTATATAATTAAATAGAAGATTTTATTTTTTATTAGGAAAATACGTTTACCAGCTTCATGTTCCCACAGAGGGCGTAATTTTGATGGTACAAATCTCTCCGTTACGGTTACTACTGTCTTATATAATTTAGACATTTTAGTAAATTTTTAATTATATTTTACTGTATAACTAAAAGACGTTTATAATTTTATAATTATGAGATAGAGACTGAAGTCAGAAGCTCTCTGTTCAAAACTCAGGTCAGAAGTAATTTGAAGGAATTGTCAATTAACGTCAAATGATAAAGAAATTGTCTTTGAATACTCATAAGGACGTGAGAAGCGTTTAATTTTTGAAAGTGCTAAATATAACTTCTAAAATTATTTATAAAATGTTATACTACAATACATTTTTTTAAATTACAAATTATATTTTTAAACGACATTTTGATAAAAACGTGTATAGACCGTACAAAGTACAAATATTAATAGTAAAACAATTATTGACGTATTGATAATAACAAAAATTATAATAATAATTACGCCAATTTATTAAAATTTGGTCAACTTAACTTAAGGTACTTTTAATTAAGATAACATAATTTCTTTTATTTCTATTGTTATGACAAAAAAATGTATTAGAACGCTTCTTAAAGTTCCTAATTAAAGAAACATGGGTGCGGGCTTATGCGTGTGAATGTGTCAGTGTAAATGAAATAATTTATTATTTTCTTTGTTTATTTTGCACAAAATATTTTCGTTCACTTATTTTTGTAGTTAATTACCTACAAAAGTTCAAGAGTTATGATTTTAGTGTTTTGAGTTAAGTTTATAATATGGGTACTAGCACAATGGGAAGCGATTTACATTCTGATAAGCAAGACAAATTGCTAAAACTGCAAGCACGAAAGAAAGAATTAGAGCAAATGCTGGCTTCTAAAAATGAAGAACTTTACAATTTATGTGTTCAAGAAGTTCAATTGACTGGAATTATGCCACCCGAAGCTCCTCTAAGTCCGGAAGTTCCACAAAGAGAAAGATTAGGAAGTATACGTAGTGTTGAGAGGTCAACTGACGGCACTGATGTCCACGACGGATCTGATAATACTTCGAGACGTTTTCGTAACGCTCCAGATCGTATCCATGATTCCGATCCGAGTCTTCGTAAGAATCTTTCACATAGATTGTCTACGCCATCGATTTCAGGTATTTCGTCAAAAAGTGTACACCCAAGGCATGTGCGTCGCCCAGAAACTAGTTGTTCTAATTTCTTTCCGTCACCGCCGCAAGAACGCAATCCTGAAACATTTTCAATTCATACTTCCCACACTTACCCTGCTCTAGCTGGTCGTCATGACTCCATGCCTACAGATAATATACACAATGATCTTCAACAAGGTCCCATTTTTAGACATCATACTTTGACAACTGAGTATACTAATAAAATTTATTATAACAATCCAAATGATGCACATAATGTATCCCGCTTAAGAGAGACACATTTCAGTTCAAGTCATCCTGATATAACCACAAATTATACCCATGGTACAATATCTGCACCGCCTGTTCCATCCCCAAATGGTTTGCGTAACACCCCACTTCTGTATCAATATGCATCACACTTAAAGTCGCAAAATCAGCATCTTGGAGTAGTAAATCACAACCACCAAATGCCAGTGCAGTCCAAAAGAAGAAATGATGGAGTTCGACGTAACACTTTGCAACGCACTCAGACCTATCATCTAACATCACATAGTGATTACAACCAGCATTTAGAAAATATGACTGATACATACCGACCACCCATGCCTGTTTATCAGCATAGATCCCAACCTGATATACAGGAGCAACAAATGGAAAGAAGACAACTACCAATGGAACGTAATATTCCAGTACCAAACACCCTTCCATTACGTGAACGCAACTCTATAAGAAATCCACTTCACCTACAATTACAGATTTCCACAGATGACTATACCCTAGATGACCGAAGACACTACCCCGATGCAATGAGTCCAGTTAGCCAAAGATCTGGATATTCACATAGTAACTTTGATTCAGTGAGTGTGAATAAGTTCTCTCCGTTATCTCAGGATACAAAAGTAAAAGAAAAACAGTGGTATGAGACAGCACTAGATTCACCGACAAAAAATGAGGCTCCCCTACTGAAGAAAAGTACTACTATAAAGAGAACACCAAGTGTAGGAAATTCTCAAACATATGAAATAATGATCTCCTCGGGACGGCATTCAGCAATGCAAAGCCCTAATTACATAGCCAATAGTCCACCGGTGTTGTCCCCTAGTGCGGTGTCTTTGGAGTCTCCTAAAAATATGACTGTAATAGAACAAGGTAAATGCATACCATACAGAGAAGAAACTAAACCTTTCGAGATGTCCGACTTTTATAAATATTCTACAAAGTTCCGTCAAACTAATGTCCAAAAAACACCCACGAACCCAGTTCAAAATACTAGTTTAATGTATAACAAAGTGCCAATGGAGTTGCCGAATTACAGCCAGGACCAGTGGCACAGTCACGGCAATTGAAAATTAACATATGTGTTATGTGTGTGCCCTTATTTATATACTAAATAGTTTTAGATTTATTTTTAGTACTTAATATATAATTATGAACAGGATCTCTAGAATATTTAAATAAATTGTTTTCAATTTACTCTTTCATAGATAAGGTACAAGGTTATATTCTATAGAATGAGATTTGGAGCTTGGGTCTATAAAAATATTGATAAAATATTTGTAACTGTCATCTGTGATATTGAATTAAGAAACGCTGATATCAGAATAAAATATTGTATCACAATATGACAAGTTATTTACAAAGGTTACTGTTTTCATCGGTTATCATATTTCAGACAGAGAACACTTTAATACAAAAAGTTAATTTCACTCCCAATTTAACTTTTGAATAAAGTAATCATGTATATTCATGTATTTATAAGCAAATAGGTTGCTTTCCTCAATATTTTGAAATTGTTATATTTATTATATATGTATAAATATGTGAGCAATCCTATGCTTTTTAAATAAATGAAAAACAGGATTAAAACCTGTTTCGTAGTTAAAATCGAGTGTGAACGCCGCAAGCTGAAAGACGCAAGTTCGACCCCGATGTTGAATAGTGTTTATTCTATATTTATTTAAATCTTAGGGTAACCATATTTTCTGGTTTAAATGGAATCAAAAACAGCCAGAAACTATTATAAATATGTATGCTCTAGTGATAATGCCTTATTCCCACCGCTTGTATCAGAATACTTTTTGTATTCATTAGCATACAATAGTTGTCTCCATTAGTTAATATGTTTGCGTAATCATGCCATATTGTCATCCTTGTCAAACTTGCCCAAAACAATTGCTACGTAATTGCCAGAACAAACTACGAACATCTTATTAGAAAGTAAGTTACATATGATTAATATTTTTGTGAAGAAAATTTTAGTTTCAGGTGCATTTTTTTTTTAAAATATGAGCACATTATATACAACATATTTTAGTTTCAGGTGCATTTTTTTTTGAAAATATGAGCACATTATATACAACATATAACCATGGTAATATATAATTTAAATTTATATAGACTAAAATAGAAATTAAATTTAAGAAGAGCGTTTGTTTTTCTTATTAAATTAGTTACAAATAATAACACAAATATGTCGTATTCGAAGGTTATAAATAGTGATGTGATTGGAAACCGTCAGTTTTTGTAAATCGTCTCTTTATTCTACATCTATCTTTTTTTTTAATTTAATCCAAATAAGTTTTGGACTGTGATCTAGTCTTCATAAAGCTTCATATCTAAAGTTCAATTTCAATGACTGAGTAATCGTTAAGTTGGTGCTTTGTTAATACTTGCCAAGCAATTTGAGCCTTCGATGCAATGACTTTGCCTTACCTGTGTCGTCCATTTATGTTGACAATATGTATGTTGTAAATGTGATGCAATTTAAAATTGTGTGTAAGATTGAAGAAAGATAATATTTTTGTATCATCTATTTAATTGGATGTAATAAAAATTATTATAAGTCGTGGTAGTTTTATTTTGCATGTTTATCGACTTATTATTTTGGTTAGCTATTTAATTTTTAAATTGTAAGTAGTTAAATTATGCTGGTTGAAATAGGCTTTAACTGAATAATGATGTGCTACGCTAAGCTCCACGAAATAATAAAAGAAAACTTTATATTAATTTTTATTTTTAATGAAATGCATGTATCCAAAACCGTAAAACAAACAATGAAATGTTTACAAAATCTTCAACTGTTTACTGATGCTGGTTTCTATTAATTTTGGACAGCAATTTATAGATGAACTGTCTATCGTAAAGAATTCCACCTTTGCCTAAAAAAATATACTCATTAGAAAAAAATACATTATATTACGATTACAATAGTGACCTACTTGTAATTATGGACTTTGGTCTTGGAATAATGACAAGAAGTATAATGTACAAAAAACATTTGTTTCACAATGTTTACAAATTGCTTTGTGTAATTGATACAGCGCTGCTGCAACTTACCGAGATTAATGTGTTCTTTGCAGTTTTCTCCAACACAACGTTTCCCAGGATTGAATCCTCCATTAATAAAGTCATCGTCTCGACCTTTTTAAAAATAAAGAAAAGTATTTCGTCGATTTATCTAAAGATATCAATTAATTAACTTATTAGAAACAATTTTTTAATCCTTCAATAAAAGTAACCCAGAAATTATCTTGATAAATAAGTGTAATAAGAATTTATTCTCCTTTTATATCTATGTATGTAACGATAGTTGCTGCCTGCTACATCCTCTGTCACATTCTGGACGTAAGCCATACGCATTCACGCTTTAAAATTTCTCAATTTTTATTAATTTTTAGTTTCTATTGTATAAATCGTATAATTTTTTTTTGTGTGAAAATTCATGAATGGCAATAAATAGATTTCAAAATATTAACTCAAATCTTAAGGCTGCAATAAATTTCGTTTAACACTAAACCTACCGACAATTTTTGTATACCTGTTCCTACCTCACGCGCTCAAATTGACTGGTAATTAAAAGTTATTTTATTACATAACGCAGGTAATAATGGAAATAACTAAAAGTAAAGAGTGAAGAAAATATTATATGTATATTCTAAGAATTGTCATGTAGTTTGATAACGATATTATAACGTTTAAAAATATGTAAGTTTTAGATAGATAGATAGATAGAATATACTTTATTGCACACCACACAATAAAATAAAAAAATAAAAAAAACAAAAATAATAATAAAGTAATCGAAAACATGGTAGAGTACAAAAAGGCGGTCTTATCGCTAACTAGCGATTTCTTCCAGACAACCTTTGATAATGGAGCAATTGTATCGAATATGGCAGGGTAGTGCAAAAAATAAAAAATAAAAAAAATCTATATGTATATATATATATAAATATACAAATGTGAAAAAAGAAATCAAAAAAGTATAAATAAATAAATTAAAAAAAAAATATATATATATAATAATAAGAATGAAATAAATAAATAAATATATATATATACATTAACATATAAATATATACATACATACATCCTATATGTACATAGAATACAAATAACTCATATAAAAACCATGTACTTATATAACATACATACACACATACGTAAATATTTATTATTTATATACAACTTAAAGTGAGATAATGCGACTTTAATTTAGTTTTAAATGAAACAAGTGATGTTGATTTCCTTATGTGCAACGGCAGACTATTCCAAAGTTGAATGGCCTGAATCGTTAGAGATTTATTGAAAAATTTTGTTTTGTGAACTGGCATGTATAAGGTCAAGTTTTCAAAGGATCTTAAAGATTTGTTAGTAGTACCCAAGAATTGGAATTTATTTTTTAAATAGGGAGGCGAAGAGGGATTAAATAGCACACAGTACAGAAATGTAAGTATATGCATTTTACGGCGAAATCTAATTGGTAACCACTTGAGCTGTAGGCGAAACTGAGAAATACGGTCAAATTTGCGTAATCCAAATATAAACCGTATTGAAAGATTTTGGAGTCTCTCAAGTTTATTAAGTTGGTCCTCGGTTAAATTGGTATAGCTTGCGTCTGCATAATCTAGAATAGGTAGGATTAGGGACTGTGCTAGCATAATTTTGGTTGGAATAGGAAGGAAAGTACCGAGGCGGCGCAAGGAGCCCAATGCTGCAAAAGTTTTGCAACTGACTTTTTTAAGGTGATCAGACCAAGATAATGTATTGTCAAATATTATCCCCAGATTTTTGACACTGGTGCTGTACGGTATAACTACATTATTGTATTTTATACTAGGCAAGGTAGCCCAGTCAATTTTGGATATAATTGCAGGACTGCCTACAATAATACTTTGTGACTTAACCGGGTTAACTTTAAGACCATAAGATATAGTCCAGTCGTAAATATTGGCAAGGTCTGAATTAATGATAGAGATTTTACTTGGTAAGGTCTCTATATCACTATGACAGTAAAATTGCACGTCGTCTGCATACATAAGGTAGAGAGACGAAATTTTATTAGTAATCGTATTGATGAAAATTGTAAATAGCAAAGGAGACAGCACGCCACCCTGAGGTACTCCAGCACGAATCTCGCGCCACGACGAAAAAATATCGTCGACGCGAGTTCTTTGCCGGCGTCCCTGTAGATAACTACGAAACCAGTCAACCACTAATGGAGATATGTTAATAGAGCACAATAGGTTTAACAATATATCAAAATCCACATTATTAAAAGCATTACTTAGATCTAACAGAAAACAAAACAAAAGTTTACAAAAGTTTTACAAAAGAACGGTCAATTTGACCGGTACTGGTAGGTTTAGTGTTAACTAATTTCGTCTATCGTAAACAAATCTACCGTATTCTACCTTTGTTCTTTTACATTAATAGTGTAATAAGTAGTAAGAAACCCATACGACCGACGGATTTTTCGTTAATTTTGAAAAATACTCAACATCAACAAAAAATATATGTATCTGAAATACCTTTTGATTTGATACAGGCCTTTTATTGTGTGTATTATATTTATTTTAACCAATAATTTATTGATTTATTTCAATAATGTATTTTATTCAATAGACACGAACACGTGAATCGGCGGGCAGTAAATCGATAAAGATCCTAAAGGGCCTTTTATCTAGGTCTGTCTTCTACCATCTTCATAAAGTTAACAATGGTTATTGTCAACGTCTTCGGAGTATGTTCGGTGTTCACCGAAGCCGACCGTCAGGCTTCCAGTATGGTTCCTTCGATGCTTTCATAGTTACACATTAGAAGCGTACAGTCGTAATAAATATTATTTCTAAATTCAACTTGCATATCATATTGTACACGTCACAAGCGACACAATAAATAATGCCATCTTTATAGATTACGAGTACTCACCTGACCCCGGCAGTTGTCCGTTGGCGCATCCCTCGTCCCACATGTTAATACATCGTTTTCCTGGATTGAAACCGCCATTTATAAAGTCATTGTCCAGTCCTGAATGTATAGTAAGTTTGAATTATCCGTAAATGTTTACAACTAAAGTGATGGAATTACGATGGAATTTAAGAATAAGCTGTTAGACAATGTTTAGTAATTACTTATATAATAGATAAAAAGGAAAAAAGAAACAAATTAAGTCGATTTCATATATTACATATTATTGAATTATACTGTGGGGAAATTCAGTTGATTTAATAAGCTATTCAAGATTATATTTATTTGAAATACTTGAAAATTGCCTTTCCTACGTCAAATTATAAAAAAGTAGGTATTTATATTTCTCATCAATAAACTATATCATGACAATGACTTTTTAATGACATTATACATACATTTTAATGTCATGTTGTCTTACCTGACCCCGGCAGCTGACCGTTAATACAACCTTCGTCCCACATATTGATGCAACGACGGCCACCTGGAGAAATACTTTGTTAATATTTTTTTTTTGTAAAATTTTGTAAATATATTTGTGTAGAATAAAATTTTGTTAGTTGAGAGGAATCATAGATAGTAATTCGTAGCGATATTACGTAGAATGAATATCCGTTCGTCAAACAATCGCCCATGAAGATATTTTCCGGTTTTAACTCTTGAAGTCTCATCTCTTACGAAAATTTCTGATATATTGTAAACCTTCGATCGAAATTTGACACTAATGAGATTTCTTGACTGTTTTCATCATTATATTTCAATATTTCTCAGTTATAAACACTTTATTTAAAAATATTTAATAATAATACATTTTGTTTGTGTACAACCAACCTTGTGATACATATTTTCCTGATGCTCTTTCGCAGTGAAAGAGAAATATTATTCCACATACAATAAAAATGAAATTCATTTCGATGAATATTCGTTGAAAACGTTCACAATATTCAACTTAAATCATTTGTAATTCCAAACTTTTATACCATTCATATGAAGTGGGCTACTGTTTGTTTTAGCAATCGTTTTCAATGACCACTCGAGATAAAAAAACCAATAAAGCAAATGAAAAATTGGTGGTTAATCCTCGAGGAGTGGCTAAAGACGCCTATCAGATATTCATAGACTAAATAATAGTAGATTACTAAAATATTATATTGCCTATATCCTGAGGTTAGCACTGAAGAATCAGTTTAATCGTGAGTACTTTTAAATAAGATTACTGAACCACTCTTAACAGTTATTAAAAATAGATAATCTACTGTTTTGGTTACTCTAATCCTAATACTTTTACCTTCTCTCGTTTCTTTCATTTTCTTTTGCCTTCCTATTTTCATTATTAAAGCTACCATGCGAATTGGGACAGATAAAGTAAATGGGTATTACATTTAAATCAGCTTATTAACAAATAAAAGTTAATATTCAAAAATTTATTTTTTTTATAGTCTTCATAAAAATAATGCAATTTTAATATAATTGGCTCAAGATTTAGAAGAAGAATTACCTTTTTCGATATTCAAGACTGTACCTAATGCACTTCTAAATTCGAAGCTCAAAAGTCAGAATACAAACCTAATTAATTAAAAATTATATTTATAAACACACCTGTGTTTGAATTAAAAACGACATATAAATACATATAATATAAACTGCTATTTTTGGAATCTATCTATTGGGTAGTATAGCGCAGAGAAGCAAAGGGTAGGTGCGTGGAGAAGAACCGACAAGAAACTCCACGGATGTTCTTTAAACTTCTTATTAATTTACCATTTGAGTCAAATAAATTCGCATACAATTCAAACAGAGAATATTAAAATAACCAAACTAGACTACAACTATTAAGATACTCTTACATTTACAAGTGATATCTTTAAAAATTTCAAATAATACTGTAAATTATATACAGTTTCATGCCATGGACCAAGCATGCTATTAGATAAGAGTTACAAGGAAAGGAAACAGTAATAAGGAAACAACATATAATAGTATAGTAATTATTATTCGTAGTGTCAATATTATGTTATTATCCTCTTTTCAAATGCATAATTTTCAAATACTTTTGTACGTATTTCTTTAAGACATAGTGACGGACGAATAAGTATTGTGTCTTTAAAATAATTTTAAGAAACTTCCGCGGATTCATGTTTTTTTTATATAATATGGCTCGAAAATCTTTCTTATGTAAATTAAAACAGATTCTACATCGCTCCCATCATCCCCTGAGCAGAACGCCTGACCATGTAATACTAAGAAAGAATACAAAGTAAGCCAATCTACCTATGGCTATATCACTTATCTGTCTAAATTACCTAACAACATATGAGTTTAAACGTTTAGTCTGTGTGTGTGTGTGTTGCCGTTAAAAATATGTTTTTCTCCTGTTTGGGAAAAAATTTGGTAAGGAAATATTGAGGCATTTTGATTTGTTGATAATGAGTACTTGCCGCAAATCGTTTGGAAAGAACGACTAAGATTGGTTTACAATTAAAACATTCGTGTCTTTTCTGTCTACATTAAAATTACCTCTTATTACTATCGACACAATACATATGGACGTAACTAAACTAAATAGTATTAGAAATAGACCACGGGCGGGTGGGACTTCACAAGCAATTCCAGAAAAAAACAAGATACAAATTTTGCTAATAGAAAATAAGAGTAAGGCTATAATGAAAATAAACGGGCAAGGATTTTCCGTACTTGCCTATGATGGATACATCTATCAATATATAATTCTCTAGTATATTATTTAAATTTGCGATGTAAGCGAACAAAAATATATATCTTCAGTTAACCATCTATTACTCGTAAACTTAAAGGCTGCTTAATTCTGATAGCTTTCTTTTCAAATTCTTTATATTCTGTAGTATATAAAACTATCGTGAGTTTTTATAGCTCCAAATCAACCATTAACGTGGCAGAGGAGAAGGGCATTTGAATCTAGCAAAAATATGAACTTTAAAGCTTAATATTTTTCAAATGAACTCTAAAAATGGTTTTTGCACTTGCATCCACAGAAAAACTGTGGAATCAACTACTTCCATTGCTTTTTCATTGAACAGTACATTAGTTGGTACCTGTATCACATACTTCTTTGGAGGGGAAAGGTGTACCTTTTAAGGAATTGCATTTGATCTGCGCTATATACAATCGGTCTAGTAGTCTCGTAGGCAAAACAGCTTCCTGTAAAACTTCCTGGGGACTGCCTATATTAAACCAACCGCTTAGACAGTGTCTAGTCAGCAGAAGAATCACATAAAATTAAAACTTATAATAGTATACCGCGATTAAATTACCATGTTACAGCTTAAATTTTGTGTTTCATCACTAGCTTATCGTTTAGACATTTTGCCTACATGTGACGTCACAAATGTTATTTATTTCGGTTTCAGCCTAGTTTCGTGACGGCGTTTCTAAATTGTGTATGGTCCAAGATTCAAGCCAAACAAATGTTTATATGTATGATGTACCGTCAAAGCAACATTTTGAGGTCCGCATGTAGTAAAGTTTTTTGATACGTTGAGCAAGCGTTCTGTTTTTTATCACGTCTTCCACATTATTACGGAAGAACGGATGGAGCCACTATTTCACTTTACCTGCCGTTAATTTAATCCAATAAGTAAAAGTATTTTCAGTTTAGGAATTTACGCAAGATTCTTGAATTAATAAACTAGTGTAGCTTATAATTTTAAAGGTTAGACAAACAAACCAAAACACAACAAAATAATATTGTAAATATTGATTTTCTCTACTATTTTATTATAAAGTAGGTCTAGAACAAAATCAACACAAAAAAATCAGAAGTAGATTAATGATAACCGAAAAGTACTACAACAATAACACAATTATTTAATTTATATTTTACCTCTTTCATAGGAATTGTCCGATGAAGTGGTGCTGTGTTAGTAAAATACATATTGAAAAAACTATTCACTTAAACATAGGATGAATGAATCATTTCGTTTCTTATTTATGGTCTCGTTTCATGGTATAATGGGCCACAAAATAAAAATATATATAAATATATTATAGTACTTCTAAAATAATGTATTTTATGAATTACCTCGTAAGATAAGATGACATCTATATATTGATATCTGTATAGATAAATGAATAATTAACAGAGCTTTAGTTTTAGTGCACAATTGCATTTTATCTCAAGGTACAGCTTTGGTTGCGATCTACTCTGTGGAACGGTGGAGTTTTCATACTTTGTTCTATATAGTCCGGTGTCAGTACATTTTCTAGTTATTAAATATAGTGGATCCTCAGTGTAGTGCTAAGTCCGTGCCGACACGTGCATTTAAGTAAATGTGATGTGAATCCGTTGGTATACCTATAATAACTAAAAATTTAACCGTAAGTGTCATTACTATTATATATGTAAGAACAAATCATTTGAAATATTTGGATAGACATATTCACGTTAAATCTTTGTATTTCTTTCTAGAAATCTATAATAGGTAGACTTGTATCATATAATAATATCATCATGGTGCCATCATTACAAAATAAGTACTTTAAAATTAAATGTGTTTGTTTTTATTGTAATAATATGTTATTGTTGTGTAAATAGCTTATAATATTTATTTTTTAATCGTTGTGTTGATATATTACAATACAGGTATTCAATTACACGTTTCACGGCCATACCCTATACCTTTAACATATATTATAGTTTAGATAATTGGGCATAGATAATTACAGAAAAAATATAGTAAAAAATAGCCATGTGTAAAACATGTACGACTAATCTCGACTAGATAAACCTAACACGCTCCATTGGCCGGAAAACAAAATACAACTCGGCATTGAACTGTGAATATAATGTCTATTACTATAGTATACTCTGCTTTATTAAGAAGGTATATAGTATATATTTGATAACCTAATAGTGTAAACACTATAATTAATAATAAATTATATAACAATTCTATTAAAATGCAACTATAATAAGTTACGAACTTACAGATGAGTCAGTATTGTTTATAAATTTATTTAGATTTAATGCGATTGTGATTTCGCTCCTATAAAACATCAATTATATTACAGTAAATATATATTTTAATGTGTGTAATATAATTGTTTAGTTTTCTTATCTTCTTTCACACTAGATAATCAATATCTTAATACTCGGTACAGTTCATGAAAATCTTCTAACCTTTTCTCCTCCTAGTACCTCTACTTACTCTAATGTTTAACTTTTTGGTTACAAGTGTCGTCTAAATAAGTAATAAGTGCGAATAAGACAACCGTCATTGTTAAAGCCTCACACATCCAATTTTACAAATATTTATACAAATCACTACATTATACATTTTATTATAATCCGTCTAACGTTTTTAACATACATATTTTGCTTGATTACTTTTTACTATATATATATATGTATAGTTAGTATTTTAAATATCAGCTTATATAAATGGATGAGCCATAAAAGTAAGTCTAACACAAAGACAATAAAATAAGCCGCCCATGGCAAAGCATAATAGCGTCTACGTCAAATAGTCAAATTATAGTAGGTATTTGTTTTGTAATTGAAACGTACGATTAACATTTGAAATAATTATGAACTCCATATGTAATAAAAACTATGCATATGTTAAATATTCTCCATAATAACAACAAGTGTCGCTTGTGTGTGTATCAGTCCTTTCGTATACATCAGAGCACATGTTTTTTGTAATTTTTTTTGCAAAAACTTCAAACTAATGATACTATTATAAACATAATATGTTGTTTATTAATAAAAAATATTTAATTTGTCTTTATTTAGTTGACGTCACCCTAAGAATGCTTTGGTAAATACAATCGTGAGTTATGTTAAATAAAGATTGCTATGAAAAATATTTAACTTCGTAGAAATTGATTTTCCTACCAATATCTAAAGGCATGTATGTAGAGGTTAATGTCTGTGGTCGAGGCGAAAGAGGTATGTAGGGACCGTAGCGTTTGGCGCTCCATCGTCTCTGGCTACCCCGCAAGGGATATGGCGTGAAGTTAAATAAATAAATAAATATAAATATTTATAATTATTATTAATATAATTTATTTATAAGGCTGTATTCATGTTAATCGTATCGGAATTTTCGACACCATTCGGGGTTCTTACTTTCAAAATTTGGTATTTTCGAACCGAAAATAACGCGAAATCTCGTTTATTACGCGTTACTTTTCATAGATTTTTAATGATAACGACGTCACATTAATATACAATTTTATTATGATTCGAATTCGTGTACAATACGAAGAGAAAATTTCGGAGTAGAAAAGAAACAACAAAGTCAACAAACCAAAATAATAGCGTAAAGAACAGTTTAAAATTAAGAAGATATTAAAACAGAAAAACAAGAGAATAACTCTTTTTTTAATGTTAATTTCCTTATTACAAATAATGATATTATTTTTCAAAATTACATTATCTGGCTCCTTTATTTTATACATTTCTTTAAAGATGCAGTTGAAGATCACCATCCTTGTATCAGTATTGGTCTCATCGAGCCAGGCTTTGAGACTTCTGGTGTTTTTTCCTATGTTGTCTAAGAGTCACAGCATTTTGGGTCACGGAGTCGTCAATCGATTACTGGAAGCTGGGCATGAGGTAAAGATATCCTACAATTAGAATATTGCTATTTAAAAAAACATGTACGTTGTATAAGTATATTCTATATATTGTACAGAAACCCAATAAATAAGAGTTATTTACGGGAAGATATCATTAAAATTCATGCGGATTATATGACTAGGTGTTCAACAACTAATAACCTGTAATAAGTGACCTAAGTGACGTGTGGGACGTATAATTAAAACTGGTTCCATCTCGACTATGGTTTACATATTAATTAGGTACTTCCTGGTTTTAAACAGCGATCATGGTTAGATGTATTTGTCTTCGTGAGCCGTGTCACACTATTAAAAATTATTCGTATTGTTGATCATATTTTTTTACATTTTAGTTTAAATAATATGACTAATATATTTATGAATAATTTAAAGTAGATATTTATTGTATTACTTGCAAATTACTTGATCGTAATAATGTTGTCAGAAGTAGAGTCAAAAGTAGGGCAAATAATATGATACAGTGAAGAGAAGTTGAAAGGAAGTCCCTTTTATTCGTATGTACTTGTATTACTTATCCACGTTTTACTAAAAATTTTAGGTAGTACACGTAACGTCTTTTCCTCGAGAGAAACCTTCCGTAAATCTGACTGAAATAAATGTGGAAGCGGCGAGCAGCGAATTGAAGAAACAATCTGAAAAAGGTAGAGTTTTTATTATGTTTAAATACTATGATTAAATGAGCACACTTAATTGAACTATGATAGTACATTAACACTAAACTATGTAAATGCCTATATTAGGTTTGATCAATAAGAAACCGATAAGATATTGAGCCTGTAGTACTAAAATAACACTACTACTTTTGGATACAAAAAAAAGTAGTAGTTAAGAACATGCTATTTTTATCAGTAAGAAGAATCAAATATTTATTTTAATTCGTTAAAACATATTTTTAGGTGACTTTAAACTAAAGAATTTGATAGGAAAAGGAAATTTTGGAGATTCTGTATTTTTTCTTTATTTTACACATGAATTTACTAAGCGGTACCTAGAGGACCAGACCTTAATTAATTTCTTTAAAGATCCTAAAGAAAACTTCGACGCTGTAATCGTTGAGTGGTTATTTTCCAATTTATTTGCTGGGTAAGTGCATTTTATTTTTTATTTAATAGCAGAAAATATTTTTGTTGAAATTATAAGCTACACTAGTTGATTAATTCAAGAATCTTGCGTAAATTCCTAAGCTGAAAATACTTTTACTTATTGGATTAAATTAACGGCAGGTAAAGAGAAATAGTGGGTCCATCCGTTTTTTCCGTAATAATATGGAAGACGTAATAAAAAACAGAACGCTTGCTCGACGTATCAAAAAACTTTACTACATGCGGATCTCAAAATGTTGCTTTGACCGTACTTCATACATATATAAATTTGTTTGACTTGAATCTTGGACCATACACAATTTAGAAACGCCGTCACGAAACTAGGCTGAAACCGAAATGAATAACGTTTGTGACGTCACATTTAGGCAAAATGCCTAAACGATAAGCTAGTGATGGAACACAAAATTTAAGCTATAACACGGTAAAATAAACGCGGTACACTATAATAATTTTTAATTGTATCTAATTCTTCTGCTTACTAGACACTGTCTAAGCGGTTAGTTTAATATGGGCAGTCAGTGAGATAGGAAAAAAGGGCCACATATTATAATAATGTAGCTAGTAACGAATTGAATACAAAAATATTTATATGTTTTTGTATTCAATTTGTATTCTTTGAATGATAATTTCGTTCAATGTTTATTTCAAATATAAATAAATCCATTTAAACAAGAAACTTTATAAAACATTCTTTTAAAATTTCTGTGCAAATTAAATGTCTATTTGTTTAAGTTGCACCAATTCTATATAATTTAATGAATAATTCTTTAAACTAATAGGAATTATGATAATTTTTCAAGTGCTGTTTTCAGTATCGCACCACTATTCGAATGTCCTCTGATCTGGTTCGGCTCCACAGAAGCTCATTGGCAGATTCTTGAAATTGTTGACGAGATTCCAAATCCTTCTTACAATGTAGACATCTTCTCGGTCAGTAAGCCACCGCTTAATTTTTGGGAACGATTATCGGAGCTTTACAGAATAATAATGTAAAAAATCTTAACTATGTAAGTATATCACAATATGTGATTTTGAAATAAAACAAATTATAATCATTTTTATTTTCAGTGTACTAATCACTCCATTGGAAAGACAAGTTTATGATAGTACATTTTCACACATAGCTAAAGAAAGAGGAGTATCATTGCCGCCCTACGATGACGCTATTTACAATGGCTCACTATTGCTTATAAATTCGCATCCGTCTATTGGTTCAGCGTTCAATCTGCCCCAGAATGCAAAATATGTAGGCGGATACCACATTGATAAGAAGGTCAAACCTTTACCAAAGGTAGGACAGACTCATAGAAATTACCAGTACAAAATGGAACACTAGTTTATCGAGCTCCATGGTTTACTTTTTAACTACAATAGTAATAGTTTATAGTTTAATATAGTTATAGTATAGTTTGAACCTGTAAAAATATTTTTCGCGATCTATGACATTTTAGGATCTGCAAAAAATTATGGATGACGCGAAACATGGAGTTATATACTTTAGTATGGGAAGTAATTTAAAAAGTTCAGATATGACTGAATTCATGAAAAATTCGTTGCTTAAAGTTTTTGGCAAACTAAAACAGACTGTGATATGGAAATTTGAGGATGATCTGGACAATGTTCCTTCTGGAATCCACTTGGTAAAATGGGCACCACAAGAAGGCATTCTTGGCAAGTGATATTTCAATAAGTATGTTACAAAACATAAGGTTGTGGTGATTTAATTCATGTTGCCTTTTCCGTTTTTAGCTCATCCCAACCTCAAATTTTTCATTACTCACGGCGGACAGCTGTCAACCACTGAGGCTATACATTTTGCTGTGCCAGTGATTGGTTTGCCGGTGGCGGCCGATCAGCACGTTAACACTTTCACTGCCAGCTCCGTAGCGTGTACGGAGACGCAAGTTTCACCCCGTGTTCCACCCCAGGGCCGTAGCATGTACGGAGCAATTAAAAGTCAATTTTTTATAGTATTTAATTGGCTCAACATTTTTTTTACTATTTTTCCGTTTATTTAAATGCCTTTATGCAAACGTTTATATGAAAAATTGAAACAGCACACAGGACTCAATTTCTGAAAATCTGGTGGCAGCGAAAGTGTTAATATGAAATCCGTTGAAAGTAAAGGATTTGGTATTTCGGTGAAACTAGCTGAAGATATGGCCGAAGACTTGTATGAGGCTATTCAAGAAATGTTAAAAAATCCATTGTAAGTAACTCCACTAGACTCCAGACTTTTCCTTTCACATAGCATCAATTCCCCAAGACCTGAGTATAGAGTACACTTGTCACAAAGTCATAGGCGATAATTCATCATAACGTAAATGCATATTAATTCTCCACTCCGTCTCTCGAATTGACTTAGTTCTCACAACGTGAAAAGACAAAGTTCTAAAATACAAGGATAATTCCTGGAATTCCACCTCCGATCACAGTTGAAAAAGCCTTCTATCCGTAAGAAAATGTCTTCGGCATATTTGTTTAAGCAATTATCTTCTGGAAGGCTGACTGGAGTGTATTACACGTTACTCAAACTGTTTGAAGATATCTTCCACAAACATGTATGAGAGTATTAAGGATTAAGTACATATGTATTAGATGATAATTAAATAATAAGTATTTGTGCTTTTTATCGATATCAATACTGTGCTATGTATTTTATGTATGTAGGTATATATTAGTCGATAATGTAAACAATAGTTATTATATATTTTAATTATCTAGCTGATTGTTATTTTTTTACATGAGATCGATCTGTAGCATTAAGACCAGTATTGCATGTTTTTTAGATCCTCAAGATTAGATTAATTAAATAGTCGGCAAACACGTTCGAGTCAAATAAAGCTGGAAAAAAGCTGTTTTTAATGAATTTTAATGAAATGTCCTTAACATTTTTTCAGATACAAAGCAAAAGCCAAAGAGCTATCTCTCTTTTACCATGACCGCCAGCAGACGCCGGGGGACGAGCTAGTGTTCTGGGTTCAGCACGTTGTCAGCACGCGCGGCGCCAGCCATCTTCGGTCAGCCGCTCTAATACCCTTCTATCAAAAATACTATTTAGATCTCCTCCTCATTGTGCTGACTTTTCTAGTACTGTGCACTTTCACCGTCAAGTATTTATTGATTAGAAAAGTAGATAACTCTACGAATATGAAGAAAGTTAAGACAAAATAAATGTTGAGATAGATGTTAAGTAAATTTAAAATATGTTTTAGAAATCTAATTTAAAATTAACGAGTGTATGAACTACGACTACGCAATATTATTAGATTTATTTTATTCGACTTACCTAAACTTATAAATAAACTCACAACTAAATATTTGTTTCTTTTCTTTAATAACAATTTGATATCCCTGATATTGCCTTTTACAACTCTATCGTTTTCAAATAATCTTTCACAGTTCTTCCGGCTATATATTATCAATAATATTTTTTGTATATAAAGATGCATATGTGTACATGTAGATATATCTATTGAAAACTACTTAAAATATATAGATATACTTCATTTTCAATAACATTTCATTGTTTTCTTCTACTAGATAGATAGATAGATAGATAGACATATATACTCGCAGTTTTTTTAAATCATTTTAAAATATAAAATTCTCTAATACATTATTTAGATTTTGCGATGTAAGCGAACAACTCTAAATCAATCATTAAACTGGCAGGGGAGGGTGCCTTCAATCCACTGCCAATCCACTTCAATTCAATGCCACTTCAATCTAACAAAAATTTGAACTTTAAAGCCTAATATTTTAAAAATGAAAACCAAAAATGGTTTCTGTATTTGCATCCACAGAAAAACTATAGAATCAACTACTTCCATCGCTTTCTCATTAAATAGTACCTTAGTTGGCAATTTTGTTACACATTGCTCTGGAAGGAAAAGGTACCTTTAAGGAATTGGATTTCATCCGTGCTACGAGTATATACAAACGGTCTAATATTCTCGTAGGCAGAACAGCTTCCTGTAGAACTTCCTGGCATTTTTGCTTTTAACTTTTAGATACCTTCATTGTGGAAATACAGGAAGAGGAACCCAGGTATATTCTCTATGCTGACGACTTTGTTCTTATCGGTGAGTATGGTTTCGAGGTTCAAAGCAAACGGAAAAAGTTGCAACAAATATTGCATAGCGTAGATCTAAGATCGAAAACTGAATATCTCGTTTGTAGAGTTGGTTCTGACTTTTAGTGCATTGATTTAGGGGTTTATGATGTATGCAAGATACGTTGAACTATCAAGCACAGGATCAACGCAACATGGATATAATGCATGCATGCATGCAAATAAAAGTATGCATGTATTATATGTATTATTACCTACATATCGAACCTTCATGATATAATATTTTGTATTGTGGGTAATGCAATAATATCATTGTTTATATAACTATTTAATCTTTAATTGTAAACGTGTAATTGTATTAAATGGATTTAAGAATTTAAAATTACTTACAACAATTGTTATTACTAAACATATTATACTAAAGTGGAAAATAAAATATATTTTGACATGTTGGCAGAAGACATTTTCAATTATTATGTTAATAAATATGTTAGGAACAATATGTTATTATGTTGTATTATGTTAACAAATATGTGAGTTACGGTTGTTATAAAACATCTAGGAATTAAGTGTTGTTCAGAATAATTATTTTGTTAGTATTTAACTTATTGATATGTTTAAAGTTATGATTATGATAAAAAGCGGAAAAATATATTGAATTGTCTATTTATATATATATGTATATATATATATATATATATATATATATATATATATATATATATATATATATATATATATATATATATATGTATAAATGCTGTAGAAAGGATTAATTATCTCTTTTAGAGATATGTCCCAGTTACTCTTTGCTGTGAGTCAGTATGTACAAAACATTGCGGTATATTAATACGAAAAAATAAGTAGAAGAAAAATATTAAATGATATTGAAAATGAAGTATATCTATATATTTTAAGTATTTTTCAATAAATATCTACATGTACACATATGCAGCTTTATATACAATAAATATTATTAATAAAATAAATATAAAATGAGCCGGAACAGCTGTGAAAGATTATTTGAAAAAGATGGAGTTGTAAAAGGCACTATCAGGGATTTCGAATTGCTATTAAAGAAAAGAAACATAATTATTTACAAAATATGTTTATTTATAAGTTTAGGTAAATCGAATAAAATAAATATAATAATATTGCTTAGTAGACTTAGTTCATATACTCGTTTATTTTAAGTAGATTTATAAAATATATTCTAAATTTACCTAATATCTATCTCAACATTTATTTTGTCTTAACTTTCTTCATCTTCGTAGAGTTCTCTACTTTCCTAGTCAATAAATACTTGACAGAAAGAGTGCACAGTACTAGAAACGTCATTACAATGAGAAGGAGATCTAAATAGTATTTTTGATAGAAGGGTATTAGAGCGGCTGACCGAAGATGGCTGGCGCCGCGCGTGCGGACGACATGCTGTACCCAGAACACTAGCTCGTCCCCCGGCGTCTGCTGGCGGTCGTGGTAAAAGAGAGACAGCTCTTTGGCTTTTGCTTTGTATCTGAAAAAAATGTTAAGGACTTTTCATTAAAACTAATTTAAAACAGCTTTATTTGACCCGAACGTGTTTTCCGACTATCTAATTAATTTAATTTTGAGGATTTAAAAAGCATGCAATACGGGTCTTAATGCTACAGATCGGTTTCATGTAAAAAAATAACAATCAGGTGACAGCTAGATAATTAAAATATATAATAACTATTGTTTACATTATCGTCTAATATATACCTACATACATAAAATACATAGCACAGTATTGATATCGATAAAAAGCACAAATACTTATTATTTAATTATCATCTAATACATATGTACTTAATCCTTAATACTCTCATACATGTTTGTGGAAGATATCTTCAAACAGTTTGAGTAACGTGTAATACACTCCAGCCAGCCTTCCCGAGGATAATTGCTTAAACAAATATGCCGAAGACATTTGCTTACGGATGGAAGGTTTTTTCAACTGTGATCGGAGATGGAATTCCAGGAATTATCCTGGTATTTTAGAACTTTGTCTTTACACGATGTGAGAACTAAGTCAATTTAAGTGTACTCCAACCTAAGGCTATGGAGAATTGATGCTATGTCAGAGGAAAAGTCTGGAGTCTAGTTGAGTTACTTACGATGGATTGTTTAACATTTTTTGAATAGCCTCATACAAGTCATCGGCCATATCTTCAGCTAGTTTCACCGAAATACCAAATCCTTTACTTTCAACGGATTTCATATTAACGTGCTGATCGGCCGCCACCGGCAAACCAATCACTGGTACAGCAAAATGTATAGCCTCAGTGGTTGACAGCTGTCCGCCGTGAGTAATGAAAAATTTCAGGTTGGGATGAGCTAAAAACGGAAAAGGTAACATGAATTAAATTACCACAAACTTATGTTTTGTAAACATATTTATTGAAATATGACTTGCCAAGAATGCCTTCTTGTGGTGCCCATTTTACCAAGTGGATTCCAGAAGGTACATTGTCCAGATTATCTTCAAATTTCCATATCACAGTCTGTTTTAGTTTGCCAAAAACTTTAAGCAACGAATTTTTCATGAATTCAGACATATCTGCACTTTTTAAATTACTTCCCATACTAAAATATATTACCCCATGTTTCGCCTCATCCATAATTTTTTGCAGATCCTAAAATGTCAAAGATCACAAATGTTTTTACAGATTCAAACTATACTATAACTATATAAAACTATAACTATTGTGAGTGAGGTAATTGTTATGAGTTTGTCCTACCTCTGGTAAAGGTTTGACCTTCTTATTAATGTGGTAACCGCCTATGTATTTTGCATTCTGGGGCAGATTAAACGCTGAACCAATAGATGGATGCGAATTTATAAGCAATAGTGAGCCATTGTAAATAGCTTCATCGTAGGGTGGCAATGATACTCCTCTTTCTTTAGCTATGTGTGAAAATGTGCTATCATAAACTTGTCTTTCCAATGGAGTGATAAGTACACTGAAAATAAAAATGATTATAATTTGTTTCATTTCAAAATCACATGTGATAAACTTACGTAGTTAAGATTCTTTTCTTTATTATTCTGTAAAGCTCCGTTGCTCGTTCCCAAAAATTAAGCGGCGGCTTACTGGCCGAGAAGATGTCTACATTGTAAGAAGGATTTGGAATCTCGTCAACAATTTCAAGAATCTGCCAATGAGCTTCTGTGGAGCCGAACCAGATGAGAGGACATTCGAATAGTGGTGCGATACTGAAAACAGCACATGAAAATTTATCATACTTCCTATTAGTTTAAAGAATTATTAATTAAATAAATTATTAGAATTATATAGAATTGCTACAATTTAAACAAATACAAATAAAATTTGCACAAAAATTTTAAAATGATGTTTATTAAGTTTTCCGTTTAAATGGTATTATTTAAATTTTAAATAAATTTTGAACGAAATTAACATTCAAAAGAATACAAATTATATATTTTTGTATTTAATTCGTTACTAACTACATTATTATAATAAGTGCCTCTCTTTTTTTCCAAGTCCCTGATTGCCTACATTAAACCAACCGTTTAGGCAATGCCCAGTCAGAAGAAGAATTACATTATAAAAATATACAAATTATAAATTTAAAAATTATCATTTTATATAGGAAAAACGGATGGAGCCACTATTTCTCTTTACTCGCCATTACTTTAACGTAATAAGTAAAAGTATTTTCAGTTTAGGAATTTAAGCAAGATTCTTTAATTAATCAACAAGTGTTGTTTATAATTTTAACAAAATAGAAGTGAATATTCTGCAATTATATAGAAAATAAAATGCACTTACCCAGCAAAAAAATTGGAGAAAAACCACTCAATGATTACAGCATCGAATTTTTCTTTAGGATCTTTAAGGAAATTAATCAGGGTCTGGTCCTCTAGGTACCGCTTACTAAGATCATGTGTAAAATAAAGAAAAAATACAGAATCTCCAAAATTTCCTTTCCCTATTAAATTCTTTAGTTTAAAGTCACCTGAAAATATGTTTTAACGAATTAATATAAATATTTGGTTCTTCTTACTGATAAAAATAGCATGTTTTTAATGTGTTCTACTTTTTTGTATCCAAAGGTAGTAAGTAGTATTATTCTTGTACTACAGGCTCAATATTTTATCGATTTCTTATTGATCAAACCTAATATAGGTTTTTACATAGTTTAGTCTTAATATACTATCATAGTTCAATTAAGTGTGCTCATTTAATCATAGTATTTAAACATAATAAAAAACTGTACCTTTTTCAAACTGTTTCTTCAATTCGTTGCCCGCGGCTTCCACATTTATTTCAGTCAGATTTGCGGAAGGCTTCTCTCGAGGAAAAGACGTTACGTGTACTACCTGTAAATTTTTGGCAAAACGTGGATAAGAAATACAAGTACATATGAATAAAAGGGACTTCCTTTCAACTTCTCTTCACTGTCTCATATTATTTGACCTACTTTGGACCCTACTTCTCAGAACATTATTACGATCAAGTAATTTGCAAGTAATACGATAGGTATTTACTTTAAGTTATTCATAAACATGTTAATAACTTTATTTAAACTAAAATGTAAAATAATATGATCAACAATACGAATAATTATGAAAACCTGCAGTTCACAGATAGTTTGACACTGCGCTCGAAGACAAATACATCTAACCATGATCACAATTTGCAATGTCTAAAACCAGGAAGTACCTAATGAGTATGTAAACCATACTCGAGTTGGACGCAGTTTTAATTATACGTCCCACACGTCACTTAGGTCACTTATTACAGGTTATTAGTTGAACACCTAGTCGTATAATCCACATTTAAATACGTCTGAACTTTAATCATATCTTGGCGTAAATAACTCTTATTTATTACGTTTCTATATACTTATACAATATAGTGTAATTGTAGAATATCTTTACCTCATGCCCAGCTTCCAGTAATCGATTGACGACTCCGTGACCCAAAATGCTGTGACTCTTAGACAACATAGGAAAAAACACCAGAAGTCTCAAAGCCTGGCTCGATGAGACCAATACTGATACAAGGATGATGATCTTCAACTGCATCTTTAAAGAAATATATAACGTTAATGAGACCGATGATGTATATCTTTTGAAAAATAAGAAAGAAATCAACATTAAAAGAGTTATTCTTTTATTTTTCTATTTTAATATCTTCTTGATTTCAAACTGTTCTTTATGATCGCTATTATTTTAGTTTGTTGCGTTTGTTGTTTTTTATTTACTTTGAAATATTCTCGAATTCAAATCATAATGAAATTAGATATAATTGTGTCGTCGCTATCATTGAGAACTTATTAAAAATAATGCGTAATGAACGAGATTTTATGTTATTTTTGGTCTGAAGAGACCAAATTTTGAAAGTAATGAACTATGTATAAAGGTTTATAAAGCTATTGTTTATAAAAGTTTATCATACGTGCTCAGTCTTTGTTTCTCTGTTTTTATAAGGAAATTATATATAAAATATATTTAAAATTATTTTGTATTTAACGCTTCGTGATAATTTTTACAATTGAAGTTACTTATATTGGAATTTTATTTGATAAGTTGAACCCATTCGACCGCGACGTGAGCTTATACCGCGATAGTGATCCGATCCTTATACATAGTGACCTTGATTCGATCTTAAGTTAGGACCCCGAACAGGTTCAAAAATTTCGATACAATTAACATAAATACAGCCTTTAAATATATGGCATTTTGGTAAAAATAAAAATTTGTATGCATTGTTAGGATGACGTCAACAAAATATAGACAAATAAAATATTTTTTATTACAATGCAACAAGTTATGTTCATAATAGTATCATTAGTTTGAAGTTTTTGTAAAAATTACAAAAAACATGTGATGTATACGAGAGGACTGATACACACACGTGACACTTACTCTTATGAACAATAATACGTACAGACACATTATTGTATATTAACATATGCATAGTTTTTATTACATATGGAGTTCATAATTATTTAAATTGTTAATCGTTGGTTGGAATCACAAAACATGTATTATAATTTGACTATTTGACGTAGGCGCTATTAATCTTTGCCATTTGCCATGGCAGATTGTTTTATTGTCTTTTCCATTAATATAATTTGATGTTTAAAATAGTAACTATATATATGTATATATAGTAAAAAGTAATTAGGCAAAATATATATATTAAAAATTTTGGCGGATTTTAAATTACTTGTGTGTGGTAGATATTAATAACATTTGCAAAGTAAAAAAACCTTATGGGTGTTTTTGCAAATCTTGGTAATTGGCTATTACTATAATAAAATATATAATGTATAGATTTGTATAAATATGTGTAATATTAGATATGGGAGGCTTTAACAGTGACGGTTGTTATTCGCAGAAATTAGTTTAGACGAAATTTATAACCAAAAAGTTAAACATTAGAGTAAGTAGAGTAGGAGGAGAAAACTACAAAGATTTGTATGAAGAAGTTATGCGTAGATATTAAGTTACTGAATACCTAGTATGAGAGAAGGTAAGAAGAACACTAAATAATTATATTACACATTAAAATATATATTAAGTGCAATGTAATTAATATATTATGCAAGCGAAATCACAGTCGTATAAAATCTAAATAAATTTATAAACACTACTGACTCATCATCATCATGTAAGTTCGTAATTTATTATAGTTGCATTTAGTATATAATTTATTATTAATTATAGTATATATATACACTATTAGGTTATCAAGTATATACTCTATACCTTCTTAATAAAGCAGAGTATACTATAGTATAGTTCACAGTTCAATGCCGAGTTGTATTTTGTTTTCCGACCAATGGAGCGTGTTAGGTTTATCTAGTCGAGATTAGTGGTATTACATGTTTTACATATGGCTAATTTTTTACTATATTATTTCTGTAATTCTCTATGGCTAATCTAAACTTTAATATGTAGTAGTATGTAGTGTATGGTCATGAAACACAATTGAATACCTGTATTACATATAATGTATAATATAATACCTGTATAATATCCACCAAAAAAATATCCAATAAAAAAATTAATATTATAATCAATTTACACAACAATAACATATTATTACAATAAAAACAAACACATTTAACTTCAAAGTAATTATTGTGTAATGATGACATCATGATGATACTATACAAGTCTACATATAATAGATTTCTAAATAAAATACAATGATTTAACGACAATATATTTATCCAATTTTTTTATGTCTTACAAGTAATAAATATTAATGACTTACGGTTAAATGTTTAAGTATTATAGTTACACGAATCGATTCACATCACATCTGCTCCAATGCATGTGTCGGCACGGACTTAGCACTACACTCAGGATCCACTGTATTTAATAACCAGAAAATATACTGACACCGGACTATACAGAACAAAAAGCAATAAAACGGTACTCCACCGTTCCACAGAGTAGATCGCAACCAAAGCTGTATCTTGAGTTAAAATGCAATTGTACACTAAAAATAAAGCTCTGTTAATAACTCAATATTATCTATATAGATATCATATACTATATAGATATATCTACAGATACACCGGTTTCAATTCTTATCTTAAGAGGTAATTGATAAAGTACGTTATTTCAGACTACTTATTATATTAGACAATCTCTATGAAAGAGGTAAAATAGTTGTGGTCCTTTTCAGTTATCATTAATCCACTTTTGATTTATTAACTATCAAGTGTTCGAGTTGATTTTGTTCTAGACCTACTTTGTAATAAAATAGTTGTGATAAAATCAATATTTACAATATTTTTGTCGTGTTTTGGTTTGTTTTTTTAATCTTTATGATGGGATTTTTATTTATTTTATATCAATTTAATTGTTAAGGCCTATAATTAGTGTAATATATATATATATATATATATATATATATATATATATATATATATATATATATATATATATATATATATATATATACATATAATAATAAATGTTAACAGTTACATCACACCTATAGTCGTTATTTTTTAAAGCAGTGCTGGGGTCAATTTAATTTTAAAATATTTTATTGTTTGTCAAATCAGGCGAAGTCGCGGGCAAGAGTTAGTAAGTTATTTTTATAAAGTTTCTTATATCTTATTCTAGCCTATTTGTCATCTATATACAAATGAACAGGAAAATGTCATGTTATTCCCCTGGCCATTTTATTTTAAATGTTAATAAGTTAACATTCAAGGTTAGGTCGTTGGCCGTAATATAATTTAGCTGGATCGTAGGATATGTTATTAATGACTGTGTGTCATATAATATGTTATGAGATTTTCACGAATGATACACATCTTCATAAAATAATTTTGTGGAAGTAGGTTGCGTACATTTTTTTGTGCATTTATTTTAATCCGACGTGTCGAATGTTTTGCAACAAGTTGACGAACGACAAACATTAAAAAAAATTGATAAGTGACCATAAATATTAAAGTTATTATAGAACTGAAAGCTTTAAGTAACAATATATATGGAAACAAAAAAACATAAGACAGTTAACACAGGTCTTAACTACTTTTTCAAAACCGGTAGAGATATATATTGAGATTGGTCGATCTTCCAGAAACATTCGTTATACCTGGATACAGGGAAGGAAAAATAAAAAGCTATAACAAAATATTAAAGATAGATAGGACAAAACCGATAATTCGCTACATACACCTCTATCAGTGAAGATTCTCAGATATTACACCATCACTATGATAAACAAATTATTGTAGATTAAAAAAAAATGTTCGAAGAAAATGACGAAAAAAAATTCTAACGAAGTTAAGAATTTTTTTGAGGTAATTGAAATTTCTTCATCTTTTCCCATTCATGCTTAAGTTCGATGCGAGGACGAAATTCAATTGTAAATTTGAATGTTTTTGAGAAGAAGTACCCCTCTATAATCATTGCTATGCATAATCATATTTTTCTGTTCTGTCAGATTACAATCTACTCGATCCAATTATCTGAATCTACTATTACACAAATAAATTACAGGTTTCGGCACTTCTGCCTAAAACTTTAACTTTAAAGAAGGGATAAAAAAATCCTTCATTTCCTAATTATATAGATAAGATAATTCTCTATTCAAAAGAGGCGATTGAAATTAAATTAGCTTTATATTTTGTGAAGAAGCGACATCTATGTTGTTAAAAGATAATATTGTGTAGTAACCGAAATAATTCCACAATTTTACAACAGATTGCGCTTTTCTGAAAAAGCCATACTTCAATTTTAGTTTTAACCATTACTTAATCATTATAAAACAGTAATAGAATTTGTTATAATACATACATAAAGTTATGCTCTTCGAGTATTCATACCACTGGGACGCCATCAAATTCAAATTCATATTTCATCTTTATTCAAGTATGCATTTACACGCACTTTTGAATCGTCAGTTAAAAAGGTCGCTGTAGTCAGTCCGTGAGTAAGCTACCACCGGCTCGGAATGCTGCTCTGCTGAGAAGAGCCAGCCAGAATATCAACAGTTGCTCTTTTTAAAAGAAATTTAACAATCTTAGATAATGTACATTATAATATCTGCTCTGCAAATCAGTCAACAACTTAAGTTCCACATATCGCGTGCATCATTATTTATTTTTCAAATGAACTTTGAATGTCTGTTTTTTGTCTGATTGTGACGTCACAGTTCAAGCAAAAAGAGCCCAATACATATTAGGTAATGGTTTACTCTGCAGCCCATGACATTGAAGTTGCTAGTTGCTGTTTTTATTTAATTTTATCGAAGAGTTCCTACAGTTTGGACTACAAGTTTGCAGAGCACCCAATGTTTTGTGCAAATTGTTTTTGTTATTTTGTCAAAAATGATATGTATCTGAAATAATTCATAATAACCAATACTCACTGTAACAAATGCATTCTTTTGAGTAATTTCAAAAACTTTATTAAAATATTATGTTAATTCTTGAACTTTTTAACTTGAATTTTTTAAATCAAATAAAAAATTATAATAGTGTAACGCTGCTAAGTTACCTAAAAACTCAGATAATTTGTAGCCTAAATTCATTGTTTGTTGGTTTTGGCTTCTATACTGATTCCCGCCCGCTGTGCTGAACACACTTGTGTTGAAAAAGTGTTTAATTTCTATTTTATATTTAGTGTAAATTTTTAACATTTTAAATAGCTAAATATAATGCCAGTCAGTTAATTAATACACAGATTTCCACATCATTTAGGAGGTACTGTGTAGTGGGATGCTTTCCCGTTATATACTCTGGCGGGATCCCCAGTTGGCCTACACCACGAAAAAATTGCAAGCAAATTTTGTTTTTTTTTTTTATAATATTTATTTATTTTTCAAATTTATCAAATACGATTTCAATTCGTAATCAATTATATTTTTACGTCCCTGATTTTATATTTATGACAATTTTTAATTTTAAAATTTGAACTTTTTGCACCCCCTGCTCTTAGTGGACGTCTACGTCACAAAATAAGTAACTTTGTAAAATTTTAAGTTAATCGGACAGATAGTTTCTGAGATTTCGAGATGAGTCAGTGAGTGGTAAATCGATTATGTATAGATATATATAATAACCAAGCAGCTTAACATTCTATATGGTATTGGCTTTAACCGGCGGCTTTGTCAGCGCTGAATCAGCTGTATGCAAAACAAAATTATGATAAAAAAATAAGGTATAACAACCAAAATTCTACGAAATTATCATTAGAAAATTTATCCATAATAACTTATTTGAGAATGTTTAGACGTGTTTATTCTATACAATAGCATTGAGACAATGATGCAACCAGGGATTCAACTGGGTATCTATAGGGGAAGGAAGGAGGGGCTACTGCCTCGGGGCCTTCAGAGGAGAGAGACCCCCAGACTAAACATAATTATAATGTCATCGATATATCAAAAACTACAAGTGTACGTTTGCTATATGTTTAAGATTTTATAGAGCATTTCTTTAACAACACTTTTTTTGTGTAGTTTGTAATTTGTAAAGAGAAATAAAATAACAAATATAGCAGTATAACTCACACATTAGCGTCGCTATTCTAGACTATTATTTTAAAAGGCGACGCGGAAACTAGATGTTTTTATAGTCAATATATTTAAATAGATATGTTAATGATTACATATTATTTTGAATGTGTTTTTTGAATTGAATAGACTTGCTTTTTTATATATCCGCAAATTTATTGTTGGAACATGTATTTTTTTCTAATTTATAATACTTTTTTATAACTTGTCCATTTTTTATGCCTGTTCGTTCTTTCATGTTTCACAGATAATAAAAAATGTTGTTTTTTAAGTCTGAAGACTTATTTATCTTTAGTTTAACGAAGGCAGAGTTAAAAGATATTTGTATTATAGTTCACATAGTAGCCAATAGACCATTGTTGAGTGTCGTCTTTTTTAAAGCTTTCTAGAAAATTTTAGTTAATTCACTAGGTTATTCCCAAAATCTAGTAAGTATTGTTTGCAATAAAAGATTTTAAATTGGCCTGGTTATAATTCAAACTACAGTAATAAATTATTTTATATTTTATTATATTTTACACCAAGATCCTACAGTAATAAATTATTTTATGTTTACACCAAGATCATAGTGACGAAAAGTGACGAAATATCGAAAACAAATAACAAATAAATACATAATAAATATTCCTTAAAAATATTTATTGGAACTTTTCTGATGTAACTCTTGAAATATTCAGTACTAGTTAAAATATTCAAAACAGAACGGGCAAAGGCCATTGATTACTTAGTACATAATAAAGTTCGGTATCCATTAAAATTTAATGGCCTTATCGAAGTATGTTTAACACTAACACTTTAAAAGATTACACTAAAAACCTACTCTATCATTTTTACACTATTATTTTTATTTAATTTCTTAATCTAAAATGTTCTTTTTATTAATATAAAACTATTTTTTGTATGATGACTTTTGCATATTATTTTTGTATATGACTAAGCTTGATTTTCTCTTAAAAGTTTCATGAAATTGTATAGTATTTTTTAACCGCATATATCATAAAATCTTTTTTTTCTTATGTCCGGGGTTTCATTTGAAATATAATTTTTATTGCATTTCTAAAGATTCTTTAAATGTCTGAAGGTTTAATAAATTTTTCGATGAATCAAACTTGTTCTGATGAAGGTTAACAAAAACTATGCCTTGAATAATGGTTTTTACGAATCCCAAGCCATCGTAGTAGGTGGCACTTATAAACACGTCATAGTTAACTGAACACACGAAGAATTAAAGATTATAGATATTTTTTTTATTATCAAGTTTTCCTTCTTTTATATGAAAATTTTATCACATACTTGGATTTTTGATATCTTTAAATATTTTCTTTGGCTCTATGGAGATACTCATAGTCTGTTTTTTAAAATGTTAACATCCTCTCAACTCATTGTAGTCAACAAATAGATCTCGGTTAGCGAGCGAGAAGCTTTGTCAAATTTAATATAATGATTGGCCTTGACTACTCACCCACAACTGGTTTACAAATATTCTTTATTATTAACACATCCTATTATGTTTATTATCGAATATTATGAATGTATAATGTCCAATGATCCACAATTCCACGTGGTGAATAAATTGTGCTGGTGGTTATCTTCTTCAAGATATTTTCAATTCCGTTAGTTCTTTACATGTTGTAGTGGTGGTGTTTATCAGTAGGTTACTGCTATGTTAAAGCTAAAAAGAAACCTTTCTTTGACTAACCTATTGAATAAATTATTGATAAACAGCTGTCAAGCTATGTAAGAGATACTCTAAAAGTTGTTTATGGCAACTTTTGCCTGACCTTGTTGCTTATGGGGAATGTAACCGTGGCCCACACAGCAAAAGAGAAAGCCGATCTGGGAACTCTTTTAGACAAAAACTCGATTATGAACGATCAAGGTAATGTACTGCTTTCCATCAAGCGTTGTCAGATCTCAATGCCGGATAATGTGTTGTGGCAATAATCTATATGATGAACTCGACGATAGTCTTTTAACTTGGACGGTCATAAATCGAGTGGACCAGATGAGACTTGCTCCGAAATTAATTCATATGTTTGTTTTGTCATTCCTATTTAAAACGTGTACGCATGAAAAAATGTCCTCGAAGTTTTTTCAAAGGCAACGGCCAAGTTACTATAGATATATGGCCATTATCTTCTCGATCCTCTTTAATAATAGAGGGCATTTAAAATCCTCGTTTCATATGAAGATTCCCAGAAAATCAGTATGTCAACATGGCTATGATTCATCAGCTGGCGATCCTCTAGCGTGTTTAAAATACCAAATAATTAATTAAATAAATACTAACATGACGACTTTAATTTAATAATCTAAAAAGATATAAATCAACTATATATCGGGAGTATAGTGGCGATCAGTTTCTCACTGTCGGACCGTTATCATTAGAAAATATGGAACTCTGTATCAATAAATTATAACAGACCGTATTCATATCACACTTAAACCGTCTATTACTGTGTGTGTCAGAGTTATATAAATATTTTCAATTTGATTTGAATTAAATCTTCTTTGGTAGTGGAACGTGTTTTTTATGAACAAAAACATTATTTAAATTAATTTTAACTTCATGTTAATGAGGAGTATAATAACATCACATGTTTGATCGCAAAAACTAGATTTGATACACGTAATAATACAAATTAACATGAAAATTCTGAATCAGAATAATTATTAACACGAAACCTACCAAGTACCGGTCAAATTGACCGTTCTTAAACTTTTGTAACACTTACACATTCTTAAACGTTATAATATTGTTATCAAACTACATGACATTCTTAGAATATGCATATAATATTTTCTTTACTCTTTACTTTTAGTTATTTCCATAATTACCTGCGTTATATAATAAAATAACTTTTAATTACCGGTCAATTTGACTGCGTGCGGTAGGAACAGGTATACAAGAATTGTCGGTAGGTTTAGTGTTAAAACAAGTTCACCAATACAGACTGGAGATGTCCCATCTTTGAGTATGTTATGGTAGGGGACCATTTACTATTCAATTTAGTCTCGTCAGGACGTGTTTTTTTAAAAATGCCTGTAGGAAAACTTTAGACGCACTGCAGGGGTCAATGTATGTGTATTGCCAAACTGTTCCACGAAATGGATATGAGGTCATATATTATTATTTAGAAACAAATGAATATTACTTTTGTCGACAAAATCTGTAACAACAAAAATACAAACATGGAAATCTAGAGAAAATTAAGTAAATATTTTATAATTAGAAAACAATAACGTTACATGGCGAGGTAAGCAAAATTTAAGAACTTATAAATAGAATAACAATGTCTTAGCCTCCATAACGACACAGGACCTATTATTGCCTCCAAGGCTGGTAATGCTCTTGGAATATTTCCGGTATGGCGATAGAGTAATCGTTCACCACGTTATAACTCGCATGTCTTTTTGAAGCTCTATTTTTACAATTGGAAAAAAATAGTATAAATGTTTGTTCACTGTTGCACGTTACTATTATTATAACATTAATATAATATTAATGTTAGATCATAATACAACTATTGAATAAAAGTAAAATGTGATGAATAGAAACATGGCAAGTGCCTCAAGTTCAAACATTATTATAGCATTTTAATGCTAGTAAAGTATTGGAAAAGATACAATTATATATTGTTATTTATTTATTCCGTTACGTTGTTCGAAAATCTTCTTAACATATTATATTTTTTATATTAACATTATTGATACATTTAATTTTGAAATTGATTTGTATGTATAAAGGTGTGTGTGATGTATTTTTCTATTTAATGTATTTCTTTTTCTTGTTTAATTTATAAAAATATTGTCTTTTTGAACTCCTTCGTAATATAAACTTAAACTAAATGAATTTCATATCCCACCATTCTCGTAATTTTCGTAAAGAGAAGAGCAAAGTTCTTCATCACACAATAATATAATCATAATATAATTTTTTGTTTATAAATCTTACAAAGATAAAGCCAATTTGGAGATAACGCTTAAAATAATCATAGCCGGCAATTTTTTAAATCACAGTTCCAATCCAAGGTCTGAATCTTTTCTTATCTGGAAACGGCTTTTATCAAAGACTTGTATATTTTTTCTATACAGAATTCAGCATTTTTTTATTCAATTACATATACATATCGGTTTTGCAAGTCAATATTTACTTTTCGTTGTTATCGAAATATGATATCGCGAGGTTGGTACTTTTTTAGTTGCACGTGTTAAATAAAAAAAAAAAACAATTATTTTTTTTAAATTACTAAATTGGTGAAAAATATGCACAAAATATATTCCATTGTAATAATTTACAACACAAAAAATATACACAAGAAAAAGTATACTACGGTTTAATTAGTAAGTTTTCTGACTCTATCAGATACGTTTGTCTAAAAAGTTGAAACAGAAATAAGTTACATAAAACAATTTTTCTATTAGTATTTATTATACTCATAAATAATAAAATAAAAATGTCATTTATTATATATTGTTTTGTATTGTTACATTAATAAATACATATGTTTCTATAATGGAATTCATAAATTGTCCTTCGTTAATGCGACAAGTTGTATTTTATGCACATATTTCGAGACGGTTTAGTTTAGTTTCATAATTTAATTTCGATATAATTATCTTTAAAAAAATGCTGGAAATCGAAGAATTGGATAGCGATATATTCTTGCCTGCAAACAAATATTAAGACTTTTATTTCTAACTTTATCTACAGCTCTATGATGAGGAAATTCAATTATTAATATTTTGTAAATTTGTTATTCTTTTGTAATATAATTTGAACCAAATTAAATCTAGTTTTTCTCGACTTATCATTTATCATAGGTCTTTTTCGGAAATAATAATAGTGATGTCATAATTATGATAACATGAGGCAACTATCAGGTACGTAATTTGTGCGAATTGTAGATGCGAACAGTCGGCTGTGGACAGCCTACAGACATGTTTGTTACGAGGCTTGTATTTCTTATCGCAGTATTATATTATTGCGATGCGTATAAAGTGCTTGTTGTGTTTCCTGTACCGGGTAGGAGTCATTCCATCCTAGGAGAGGGCTATGTTAAACATTTGTTGGAAGCCGGTCATGAGGTAGTAATTATATAATAACAATCTATTTATATTTTACGGAAACCTACGGATTGTTTAAATTACTTTTTTCAGTCATTCGTGACCTTTGATTACGCAAACCACGAGGTTAAAAAAAAATCTAAATTGTATAAATCAACAAAATCCAACAGTGTAATAAATAATTAGTTATAATCCGATATAAGTTACATTATTTTATTTTAATTATATATTAATTATTTTGTCTATTGTCTAAAGCGATTTTATAAGTGGTCGCTATAACATTGTAAATACTAATTAAAAATGGAAATAATTTAATGCAATAACTTTAATTGTAACTAGTTCTTACAAGATCTCACATTCTGAGACGTATCCATTTACTCGTTGTCTTAACTGTTTGTCTTCGGGTTTGGTGCAAATTTTATAAACTAAATACGCTTCAGTGAGACCTAAACCTAAAAATACATATACTCCTTCTTTTAAAAAAATGATTCAAGACCTAACGACCAGACAATAGACATTTAGATAGATACATTTACGAAACCTTCACGATTTTAAATATCAATTAGAAATTCAAGTTATTATTAAACATAATATATATTACATTCAAACCAATCCACTAAGAATATATTAGTATAATTTAAGATATTCATAGATGGTAAGTATTATTCCAGGTGACGTATCTAACACCCATTCCAATTAAGAACCCCCATCCGAGCCTCCGGCAGGTCGATGTGTCTGAGAACTTTAAGTTTTTATCGAAAGGTTAGAATACTTACTCATTTTAAACTTAAACAAAATTTAATTGTAAAATTTATTTTTTAGTGGTATAATTTATTGTACTTGTTTCGATATACTAATATTGCATGTTACGTAGATATTTATAAACACCTAAGTCTGTTTTTACACGGTCTTTTTTTACACGGTTTTGAAATAACACGGTTTGAAAATAAAATATTTTTATATATAATAAATATTGGGCTTAATTTTTTTTGTCAAATTTAATTTCTGCGAAATATGTTCATATTACAAATTTAGGAGAATTCCCTTTTTGTGCATAAAAGCAAATTTACTGGTCAGAGCAATTGAAATGTGTTAATATTTTGTGAATAATCTTCAATAACTGTAAAATAAATAAACATGAATACTTGTTCTTAAAAAATCCTTGTTTTTCACTAATAATTTAATAGGTTTTAGAGATTAGGAACCAATCACCTATTTTTGCATACAATCAATGTCTTTTTTTACACGGTTTTTTCTGGAACCAATTTCCGTGTAAAAACAGACTTAGGTGTATTTGTATTACAAAAATAGCTGATCGATCACTTTGCTTGCATCAAACAAGCAATAATACTATATATTGCTTAACATTATATAATAGAAATGAGTTGTTTAATCAATTGTGACATTATAATTAAACGTTCAAATTCGGTAATATTAGTTATAGTCTTTTGGTCTAACATGCATGATTGCGGAATACCCTGAGTGTAGCATCGTGGGTTCATATTCCACACAAGAGAACTTCCTTCAGTTAAAAATATTAATGATTTGAGCTATTGAGAGCTTATTTATCGATTTTTTTATATCATTTTAGGTTTATTCGATGTCAAAAAGTTTATGTATAAGGAAATAGATTTGCAAGATGAATTGATATTCAAATCAGTATTTGATGAAATGTTGAATAAAACCTTCCGATTGGACAACGTACAAAAATTTATAATGGATCAAAATGAAAATTTTGATGTCGCCGTAATCGAGTGGCTTTACTCGGAATTTGGTTCCGGGTATGTAAGGGTGTTTAAGTATTAAATAAATAAAATATTTATATACTATAAGGGAATTTCATAAGTTTTTATGAGGTACAAAAAAATAATATAATAAATTGTTTTCTAGATTTGCATCAGTCTTTAACTGTCCACTGATCTGGTCTTCATCAATGGACGCGCATTCCTCTGTTTTGAGTCTTATGGATGGGCTTCCAAACCCGGCTTACACTTTCCATCACCTCTCCAAAGAATATTCTTTTACATTTTGGAATAGAGTCCAACAACTGTGGCTTGTTTCCAGAACAATGTTGTATGGATGGTGAGTTGCATTTTTATCGTAACAACAAATTATATTCTATACAAACCGCTTATAACACAGGCGTAGCTTGATATTTCAAGGTCTCTTCTGTTATAGTAGGTAATTGGATAAATATATATGATTTAACAATTATAAGGAACTTAAACTAACTACCTTCAAATAACTGTGTAATTATTCGAACAGAAAAACTAGGTTAAATTTTTTATCTTTTGTTACTATTGTTTCTTGTTATGGGTTTAATCTCAAAATAATAACCCTACATAACTGCCGAAGCCAAGCTCCTATTTAGTTTTACTATATTCACCGGCATTTATGAATATGAAAATTAAAGAAAAGACTAAAAGACTAATTTAAAATAATTTCCACGGGTTGCACGTAACCACATGTCCGAAGTTATAATTAATAATATTATTAAAATGAGGGCTCTACCACTATTGTTCATTTTATTAGGATGCAGCGTGATGATAAGAATCGACTGTTTCAAGAGATATTTGGACCAGCCGTTTCTAAAAAAGGAAGACAATTACCACATTTCGACGAGGTCCGATACAATGCGTCCCTTATGCTTGGGAATTCACACGTATTGACGGGAGACAGTAATGCTTTACCGCAGAATTATATACACATTGGAGGATACCATATTGCTGATACTCCTGAAACTCTTCCAAAGGTAAATTATGTAGTAATATATATATATATATATATATATATATATATATATATATATATATATATCATTTTGTATTTATTTACATTTAAAACTCCGATGTCACCGGTGCACCATAATTCTGATGAAGGGAGAAGAATTATGATGATAAAATTATCATGAATGAATTGTAATGAAATTTTTGTTTTGTACTGATAGTTGTTGTAAGTTAAATTGAGTGGATCTTTTCATATTTGTATAGAATTACTTAAATTCTCATATTATTATTATTAGTATTAAATTCTTAAAGATTTTGTATTCTCTTATTACTACCGCAACTTCATAACTGGTCATGTAAACTGGACTAAATATTATTTTAAATCATTATGTTTAAAATATACCAACAAATTTTAGTAATTTTAAATAATTATAACACAAAAATTGATGCAATTTCTGTATACATATCACTTTATATAATTTGCAACCAATTGGTAAACAGAGGTCAAAACATTGCGGAGTGAACTACAAAACAACATGCCTATTGTGAAATTATTTATGTATTTATTCAAATGGTTACTTGATCAAATCTGATATAAAAATAGTTATTGAAAGGAGACTTAAATACTTTTAGTTTGTAACAAATAACTCTGAATTCGTTTGGTATCGCGGGCAAACCAAAAAAAGTAGTCGATCCATATGATGCAGAGTGGTGCGTCGTTCATGGTTATTTGCAAATATGGCAAGATGCAAATACGCTGCCATCTTTGACATATAGGGAAGCATGCGGGAAACTAGGACACGTGAAGAGGAAGGGATGGAGATTGGACATCTGTCTCTCTTACTTACCGTATGAAACGTAGCAACGTATAACATATAGTGGTGAGCAATGACGAATATGATTAGTCAAAATGCTATTGTTAGGCTCTACCAAAAGAAAAATATAAAAAATATGGTGTAACATAAATTCTGAAATCATACAAAAACTTATAAGTTAATTTCCATCCATATCCATTTCCATATATGATATATATATTGTAACTTTTATTCCTGTATTTATTTTTGCTCTAATAATATTATCATTTCGTTTTCAGGATTTACAGAAAATTATGGATGATGCTAAGGATGGTGTAATTTACTTCAGCATGGGCAGTATGTTAGAGGGTAATAAAATACCGCATCAAATAAAACAAAAATTTTTTCAAATGTTCAGTGAATTAAAACAAACAGTTATATGGAAGTTAGATGAAAAATTCAAGGATTTGCCTAAAAACGTGCACATTGTTTCATGGGCACCACAACGAGGGATATTAGGTAGGAACAAAATATAAGATTTCTATGGTTATTATGAATTATTTTTTTATATTATAAAACCGGCAAGCATAAATATGATGAAATGAAAAGTATATACATAAGTAAATCATTTTTTTTTTTTAGCACACCCGAACTGCATTCTCTTCATATCACATGGTGGTTTACTCTCTATCTTCGAGACCATAAAATACGGTGTACCCATCATAGGTATACCTTTTTTCGCCGATCAATATCTCAACGCTGACAAAATTGTTGCTAAGGGCTTCGGCAAACGTATAGACATAAGCGAAAACACACCGGAAGAGTTGAGAATTGCTATCAAAGAGATATTAGGAAATAAAAGGTAATGTAAATTGGACATGGTTATCAAATTTTATAAGAATAAATTGGTAATAGAAGTTGGCGTCGCAATAAAAATACAAGCGTTTGATGTTACGGGTAAAAAGTTTGAAAATCGTTTTTGTCAATTCCATTTTTAATTTTAGGCACAAAGTTAATACTCGTTTATCCTCAGCTACCACGCGCGTGTCAAACAACTGTCGTCGCTGTTCTCTGATGCGGATATGAGCGCCGGTCGGCGGCTGGTGCGCGGCGTGGAGCTGGTGGCGCGCTCGAATGGGGCTCCGCATTTGCGTTCTGTTGCTCTTTCAATTCCGCTCTACAAAAAGCTATACCTGGATCTCGTGCTTCTACTTATAGCACTTCTTCTAGCTATTGTAATTGCTTTTAAATATTTAACGAGGATTATATTCAAGACTAGTAATAAGACTACTACTAAGAAGAAAAAAATAAATTAAGTAAGAAGTTATTTTGGCATATGATTCTTTCACACTATGGTTTAAGATGAAATTTAGGTCAATCTTTAATACCAAAAAAAACCTAAAGAAAGTTCATTAGCTAAAGCCGGTAGAAAAATAAAAAAGACCCCGATTTTGAGTCTTAAAAGAAAAAAAAAACTAATTTATTTTGTCATTACAATTTTTGGCTTATGGAAACCGTTATTACCTTTCAGCTTTTGTGATTATAAAATTCATATAAATCAGTGACAAGTGTCTGTCCAACATGAGTACATTTGAATTACGATTATTCATAATTAAACATATCAGATTTATAAATACTTATGAGGATGCGACAATATTTCGATAACAATGATTTATGTACGGAGTCAATAAAACCCACGTCATATTACAAGTATCAAGGTTATTAATTTTAATTATCAGTATATAAGAAGTTCCAATACAAAAGTTCAGTGGACTTTGAGTTTTAAAAAATTAAAACAACTACGGGATCGGGAATCGGGAGTTAGTTCATTAATATGCTTTGTTTACTGGAATACTGGCTTACTGGAATGTGACGGACAGTTTTATTTAGGTCTACTGGTTGCAGGTTGGTCCGAGATAATCCATTAATACCTTCATTAATTAATATAGCAACAGCTAAAGTTTTTCAAACTATCAAAGCACGCATATGTCAATACTCCAATGATTTCGTATTCCATATGATTTGGGACTATCTATATATAAATTGTAATGTATTAAACACACTCTGACTTGAAGTTCGCAATACTTTACGGGAGGCTATAAAAATATATATGAAAAAAAAGGTTATATTAAGTATCTTATGGTATAGTTGGATAAGTTACTTAGCTCAAAGGGTACATAAAAAATAAGTGAGAAAGTAAGTAAATATTTAGTAATTTCAAATTCTTTGGTGGCTGGACTTGAATGGTCCCGTTATTTATATGTCGTTTATTTATTTCACGAATTATTTTATTTGTTTTTCAAAAACAACATTAGAAAATATAGAAAAAAAACAAGTGGTTTTATAAAAACACGAATTATATGTAAAGCAAAGAGAATTAACTTTATTTATTCGCAACAATTTAGCAAAATGCAAAATAATTAATTACATTTATAATAAGAATAACACTTAATATATCAGTACAATAATTAGAAATATTTTCATTAGGTACTTGATTTATATATAATGTTACTAATTTTATACAAAGCTTATCGTATAAAGATTTACTATAATATTGCTTTGCATATAGGGCAGGTTCTGTTTATATTATATATGCACAAAGTAAAATATATATATATACTCTCTCTCTCAAATGAATAAATGAAAAAGCACACTTAGGGTACACAAACTTTTAATAATAATATATACTTGATTGAATACAATACAATGCAGAAAGAAAGATTAAAAATGATATGGTGCACAATAAGGAGGTCTTATCACCAAGTAACTTTATTCTGGTGACATCATATCTTATAAAGCAAACATATTACATTGTTGTGCATAGTAATTAATAACGTAAGCAATACTACCTATATTGTTTACAAACAATAAAATACGTCATATAAGTATACATACATTCATGATACATACCTACATACAATTATTATTATATGCAATAAAATAATGAGTATAGGAAAGACGTTATACACTACATAACGGATTACATAAGAGCCAACTTTCATAAAACGAATTATCTAAAAAGTATATAATAGTACAGAACTATGCAAGACTAGCACAAGGACTAAGATGATGATGATCTTTGACCAACCTCTTGGAAGTTGTAAAAATACGTGTTTGTCTCATTGATAGCAGTAATGTGCTTGTAATAGTAAAACTTCTTTTGCACTAAATGAATTTTTAAAGAAGGAAAACATGGAGTGAAGAGGTAGACGAAAAGTACGTATCTCAGAAGACCTAAGTGCTTTGCTATAAGTATCTAGAAATTAGTTTTTCTAATTTAAAGCAGAGAAGGTGGGATAAATAACACACACTACAGAAGCGATAGAATATGCAGATTCCAGTGAAAACGAATAGGGTAACCTCTTGAGTTGAGACCCAAATTCAGACACGTGGTCATATTTGAGCTAGCAAACTTTTACATTTGAGTTATGATAAAAATAAATTTTAATTTAGAAATGTACTTTATATATACTGTTATAGATTTTCCTACTTTCGATTTGTTTTTGTTCTAAATAAGTTGTTTTCTTTCTACAAGAGCACAAAACTGACTAATAGCAATCTTGCAGTTGCCTCGTCAATTATAGTCACTCGTATGTGTTGTTTTACAAAGAAGGATTTATTATTAATAAGTTGGGGGGACTGATAATGATATTTTTAGGAGTAAGACAGGGCGAATTTTGCCGATTTGATATAATGACCGGCCGATCCTGATTGCTACGAGTGATGATGGAAAAATGAAATGATAAGATTACATAACTACGGTAGTAATAGGGTAATAGAGGGTGATGACAATGGAAATTGAAAATGTAACACAATATAACAATTCTTATTAAGGGATATGTGAATAATGTGTTTTTTAAATATTATATTTAATAAAATAAATGTATATTATAATTAAATGTATAATAATAATTGACATCAAATACTAACAGTGTAAGAAATGTAAGAAAAACGGAGAAAACAATAGAAAACCATAGAATATGATAATAGATCTATGTATTTTTTGTCTATACAAATATAATTTGCAAATAATAACTATAATACAAAAGAATTAGACATACAGAACATGAGAACAAAATTACAATAGACAAGATAACGAGAATAAACGAAGTTAAGAGTACAATAGTAGAGAAGTTAACGATTTAAAAACACATATTAGAGGAGTATTTGAAGGGCTTCAGTCGGATCAGTATCGTCGCGACTAGTTTAGGGTATCAATATAAAGACTTACAATGTGTTAAAGCATTGTGTAAGATAGTTATTAAAGGAATTAAACGAAAACTTGAGGAATTAAAGGAATCTTTTATTAAGAATAAGGTTTTTTTTTAATTTTATATTTGTTTTTAATTCATCAATTTTGATTTTATCATAAAATTATGTTATTATAAAAAAAATTTGAACTTAATTTATTTTTAATTTACCGGACAGCTTTATCTTAATTAAGGTGTGAAGGTATCTTAAGATATGGTATATGATGATCAATATAACAATCAACACGAACAACAAATCCAGATAGATCTTTTGGTACCAAGGCACCAGAAATGCTAGAGAACGTAAATGCGGTGCTCCCTTGGTCTTGACTACGTGTTCCACCCAATGAACTAAGTCTTTGGCGGGTGAAGATGTCCGGTCGTGGTAAATAAATGACAGTTCCTTTGCCTTATTGGCGTACCTGAAATATTTTTATTTGAATGAATAAATTTAAAACAACCAATAATAATTTGAAATTACTAAATCAAAAATTGCAATTAATCCTGAAACATTAATATCCTCAAAATATATTCTTACTTTGCATCTCTTAGAATTTCATCTATTGCTTCTTTTAAATTTGAAGCCATTGTATAAGAAAGATCAACTTTCATCGCGAAACCTTTCTTGACATATCTTTCTACATTTAAATGCTGATCACCAAACACTGGTATCCCAATGATGGGTACTCCGAAATTAATAGTTTCCGTTGTAGATAAAAGACCACCATGTGTTATAAAAAGTTTACAATTTTTATGTGCTGCAATTTATAATTAGAAATCAATAAAATAATTAAAACTTCTCTTACCATTATTATTTTTTTACTTATGTTCGATAATAGAATGGGACATTGCAATATGAGTAATAACCTTTTGATTTATTATTTATTTTATTTCTTTACCCTGTGTTAATGTAAAAAATACAAAATTTTATTTGCCTTTTTAATTGAAGTTACTTAGTCCTGAATTGTTTTGAATTAAAAATAAATATTTCTCACCCAAAATACTCTGTTGTGGAGCCCATTGTAAGATGTAGACATTACTCGGGCGGTTCGGGAGATCTTCTTCAAATTTCCAAAATACAACTTGTTTTAGTTCGCCAAAGATCTTTAGCAGAGACTGTTTTATTTCAATCGGAAAATGTTTACTCCTTAAGTTAGATCCCATGCTGAAGTAAATAAATCCATGTTTGGCGTTATCCATAATTGTTTGCAAATTCTAGGTAAAAATATCTATCGTAAATAATTATACATACATTTGTCCGATATTAAAAGTATTCAATATTCAGTCAAAATTAATTACAATTAAATTCAAATAAAATGTTACCTGCGGCAATGGTTTGACTTCTGGGTCAATATGGTATCCTCCAATAGGTATCAAGTTAGGAGGCAGCCTCATCGGCAGACCCAATGATACATGTGAATTACTTAATACTAGTGACGCGTTGTATTTTATAACATCAAAGGAGGGTACTTCCCTTCCTCTGCTCCGAATATGTGGTGCTATAAATTCTTCGTAAAGTTTAATTTCAGCATCTGACGTATAACTATGAATTGAAAACTATTTTTAAGTATAAAAAGTCATTTTTATTAACGCTGTTAAAAAACAAAAAGAATTTCAAAAAAAAATCTTATTAAGATTCTGAAATATTTACTATAATTGAAGAAAGCTGCCTTTGATCTGTAGCCATAACTCTTTAGCTCGTTGTATGAAAGTGAATGGTGGGACGCTGTTAGATATAATGTCAACATGATAGGCAGGGTTCGGAAACTCATCAATTAGTTTCAGTATCATCCAATGTGGTTGAACTGTCGAGAACCAGATGTATGGACAATCGAAGACACTGGATAATCTAGTAAAAAATAATTTAAAATGTTGTATAATTTTTTTATATATTTAACCAAAAAAGAATTAAGTATTTTACCCAGCATATATCTCGACAAACATCCATTCAACGATAATGACGTCAAAGTGTTGATTCTGATCACTCATCAGTTTCTGAACATTTGGGTTTGAAAGAGTAATATTACTCAAATTTGATAGCATCTGTAACGAACTTCCAAGACTGTTATTTATTTCAGTTTTCTCTAAAATTTTTTTTAGGTTCAAGGGACCATCTGAAACTAATAGACATTAATTTGAAGAACATATAGACTTTATTCTGTTTTTGTCACCACATGCCAGGACAGCCGTGGTCGCCTTAACCATATAGGAAGGCTGTTCAGATAAATATATTTAGACAACAATAACTAATTATATTGTTGTTAATATCGCCTTCAAATATAGACTGGTGGCTCGATCTTTTATCCTAATTATTACGTGGGAAAATTCTGATCCCCTTGTTTTATATATTGGAAACACCATAGACGTCTCGCCGAGACTGATAACAATCATCAAGGTCTAATAGTAGTGAACATTATTTTCTTTTGTCTGCGCTATCTTTTATGGATATTATCCAAACGACAAATATTGGCAATGAGCTAGGAAGATAGTATATTTATAATTTGAAGCTAATATAATCTCTCCAGTTTATTTTTTTGGTTGGTGTTCAAGCTTCATGTCACTCCTCTGGCTTTGCTTTAACTATCTCTTTAATGTTATATGTGGTGTCTCAAGCTTAACCCTTGTTAATGTTAGACTTACGGTTTACGTCGGGCAAATGAATTTACATTGTAACAAAAATTTTTTTTTTTCATTTTTGTTCAATTTTGTAGTGATGTAAAATTAATTATTTCTATTGCATTCAGTGGATGTTTTTAAAGTCATTATATATTAAATTCTTTAGAATATAAATTTACCTTTCGCAAATATTTTGATATTTTCACTGACATCCACAATTGTAACTTTTGGTATAGGTTTTTCGGGAAGAAGAGATGCTATATACGTTACCTGAAATGCATGAGGCTAGTAATATGGAGCTAATAATATTTTAAGCAAACACACACGTAAATAGATTGAATCAACAAACATTGGAGTAGTGTATAAATTTGGATGTTACATGTTTTTTGTAGAATGTGGATATTAAATAATTGAAAAACCATTTTGAGTAAACAGCTATTATGTTAACACTTTAAAAACATATTGGTACTTGAAGATACACCGCAATTGTACCTTCAAGGACCGTATTATACCTCATGGCCATCTTTCGCTAAGTGGTTCACCATCGCTTCTGCAAGAATGGCATGACTTTTGGCCGGCAGGGGACTTAACATTAAAATCTTATAAGCATTCGAAAAATAAAAACATATAAGAACAAAAATTCCCGATAACCACATCTGAAAAAAAGGTATAAATATTATTAATATTATATATTCTAAGCATAAGACAATCCTATAGGTAATTATTTAGTTTTAAATTGCATTTAAGAGATAAAAAAATATTCCACAAGAAGACAATAACAATTGACATTATAAAGACTTAGATTTTGTACCTAATTTAAAATAATAAAAATACTCATGTTCTATTTCATTGAATTGACTTATATATTATATAACTAGACAAAAAATATATCATTCTTAATCGAAAATCTCGGAAATAACACGATCTAATCCGATTAATATAAGTGTTTTGCAGAACTTATAAATTTATTGTATTACAATAGTTTAAACTCACCTTGAATCCTACGTAACTATAGACGTCAAGAAACTCACTAAAACTAAAATTAGAATTGATTTATTATCATGTGTACACGAGTGAGTAAAAAACAAGGAGACGTCTGTTATGTCTAAGGTTGTTTATATTCTGTTTAATATTTTGTATGATGCATATCAAGTGCCAGATAAAGCTAGCGAGCGTTACGAATATTAATAAAGCAGTAGTTACATTAGACCAAACTTTGAACGGTGCGGATTTACATTTATTCAAATCATTATTTATAATCAAATATTCCCTGTTTTCTTATGGCTATCTACATTTATGCATACATTGTAATATAAATCTAATGTTATAAATAATATATTATGTTGAAGACATTTGCTCCCCTTTAAGATATTCGTAATTATATTTTATTAATTTCAATGCTATGACAACTAGTGACAGGTTCGTGTCAATGATCATTTTGTTATAGGTAATTGAGATTATTAGTGTAGAATGATATGAATAAACATCATTAAAAAATCTCATTAATATTTTGTGATACTGTAAACTACTATACTTATAAATAGTTCGTTAAACAAAGAAGATAACAGTTAGAAAAGGTCAAGGAAGTCCAATGACTCTTTTGTAATATGCGTTACAGCGAAAAAATTACTATTTCTTTAAATTAATAATAGTATTAACTATTATGTATTAACTAGCTTTTAATGGTAATAATAATATTTATATTCTGTCTATAAGACTCCTTTATAAGAAAATAAGCAAACATTTTATTTACCAAATTTCGTTTTTTGCGGTTTCAGGAGACTCTTTATTTATGTAACCAAAAGACAGTCCTTGCTGGTTGCTGAATATACAAATTATTAATTTATTACTACCTATCGTTACTTAGCTTTTGGAAGTTTTAGTCTTGTATAACTATTACAGTTTGTATTTACTTTTGGAACAGAAATGTTTACACGGTTTTGTTAAAAGGGAAACTATGACCGAGCACTTATATTTTTTGTGCGGTCGATTAAAACAATAAATGAAATAATCAATGATAACATTTTTTTAATTTATAATTAGTTTAACTTAAGTCACAATTCCACAATATTTTTAAATATAAAATAAATTATAGTGATTTAATATATTTTAAGTTTACGATTTAGTTTTATTTTAATTAAGGTGTGAATGTAACTTAAGATATGGTACATGGTAATCAAAATAACAATCAACACGAACAACAAATCAAGATAGATTTTCTGGTACCAGGGCACCAGAAATGCAAGAGAACGTAAATGCGGTGCTCCCTTGGTCTTGACTACGTGTTCCACCCAATGAACTAAGTCTTTGGAGGGTGAAGATGTCCGATCGTGGTAAATCAATGACAGTTCCTTTGCCTTATTGGCATACCTGGAATAGTTTTATTTAAATGAATAAATTTAGATCATTAACCAACAAAAATCAGAAATTTCAAAAAAAAGATGCACTCTTATCCTCAAAAGTACATTCTTACTTTGCGTCTTTGAGCATTTCATTTATGGCTTCTTTTAAATTTGAAGCCATTGTATAAGAAAGATCAACTTTCATCGCGAATCCTTTTTTGACCGATCTTTCTACATTTAAATGCTGATCACCAAACACTGGTATCCCAATGATAGGAACTCCGAAATTAATAGTTTCCGTTGTAGATAAAAGACCACCATGCGTTATAAAAATTTTACAGTTTCTGTGTGCTGAAATAAATTGTTGAAATATTTATTTTATTTAAAATACGAAAATAAAATGTGTTTTTCATAATTCTGACCCAGTGTTATACCGTACTCAGCATGAAAACAAAAAATATAGTTACACATACCCAAAATACTCTGTTGTGGAGCCCATTGTAAGATGTGGACATTACTCGGGCGGTTCGGGAGATCTTCTTCAAATTTCCAAAATACAACTTGTTTCAGTTCGCCAAAGATCTTTAGCAGAGACTGTTTTATTTCAATCGGAAAATGTTTACTCCTTAAGTTAGATCCCATGCTGAAGTAAATAAATCCATGTTTGGCGTTATCCATAATTGTTTGCAAATTCTAGGTAAAAATATCTATCGTAAATAATTATACATACATTTGTCCGATATTAAAAATATTCAATATTCAGTCAAAATCAGTAATAATTAAATTCAAATAAAATGTTACCTGCGGCAACGGTTTGACTTCTGGGTCAATATGGTATCCTCCAATAGGTATCAAGTTAGGAGGCAGCCTCATCGGCAGACCCAATGATACATGTGAATTACTTAATACTAGTGACGCGTTGTATTTTATAACATCAAAGGAGGGTACTTCCCTTCCTCTGCTACGAATGTGCGGTGCAATGAGTTCTTCATACTGATTCCTTTCAATGTTTGATGTGTAACTACGAATTTTTTTTTATTAAATGCAAGAAGTTCCAAGAATTTGATTGCAATTAAAAAAAGATTTTTTCCCGACTCACTGGCACTGACAAATTAAAAATCTTACTATAATCGAAGAAATCTGCTAGATATCTGGAACCATAATTCTTTAATTCGTTGTAAGAATGTCAACGGTGGGACGCTATTAGATGAAATGTCAACATTATATGAAGGATTCGAGGCTTCATCTATTAAATCCAGTATCATCCAGTGAGGTTCCACTGTCGAGAGCCAAATATATGGGCAATTAAAAACACTGGATAGTCTAAAAGAAAATAATTGAGATGAAATAATAATTTTGTTGGACAGTTTTAAATTAGCAATGCCGTTAGATCATAACATATTTACCCAGCGTATACTTCAAGGAACATCCACTCAACGATAATGACATCAAAGTGTTGATTTTGATCACTCATCAGTTTCTGAACGTCCGGGTTTGTAAGAGTGGCGTTACTTAAATCCGTTAGCAACGATAGAAAGTTTCCAAATTCATTATTCTCTTCAGTTTTATCCAAAACTTTTTTCAAGTTTATTGGTCCATCTGTCGATAACGTAAAGTTTGTCAAACATTTTTGAAACGATTTTTTTTTAATTGTTGTGTTAAAACTGTATATAACGGAAAAATGGGTCATAATAAATAAAGAAATAAATAAATTTATAGGAGGGAATGAGATAGAAGATATGTTGCCCAATGCATTATGTTGCATTTTTGCTCTTGCTGCACAAATTTTAAACTAAAGCAAGGCATATATTGGAGTCGCTATTTTAAAAAATTACGATACGTGGCATTTATATTTTTGTAAATTTGTTATTTGATGTAAGTTTTTAGTATAACATAAGCAGCTTTGTATAAAAACACAACAATAACAAAACAAATATTTTACATTAAAATATATTTTTTAAGTTTGGTAAAAAATAATAAGTCTTACATTTATCCTAATGCTCCTTATACTCTTATATCTGTATCAATCTTTAAGCTACGTTTCAGAAGTTTCACTTCTGTTTAAACGGGACACATATTTTTTATATTATTTATTTTAAATACTAAATTCAGAAATATAAAAGAGTCATAATCATATTACATATTAACACTTCCTGTCTGTTTTCCACATAAAAAAATATTTTTTAAATCAATACAGACCTTGAAAATTTTTAAGATTCTTGCTGGCATCTATAATTGTGACCCCGGGTACAGGTTTCTCGGGAATAAAAACTGCTATGTAAGTCATCTGAGAAAAGTTTATATTTTTTATATTTAACTCTTAACTGGTTTTGAGTTAATATTATTATCAAAATGTAAACGTTATGAATGTAGATATAATACGAAGATAAGTAGACAGGGATATTATATAGTTAATATTCTAAATCCTGAGCCAATTGCACACTTAAATATACCTCGTGTCCAGCTTCTACTAAGTACTTCACCATCGCTTCCGAAAGGATGGCGTGACTCATTCCTGGTAGCGGACTCATCATCAAAATCTTATAAGGTTCCGAAAAACTAAAACAGATAAGGACAAGAAAGCTAGACCACCGCATCTGAAAGCAAAATATTAGAAATTATATCAAAGATATCAATTCAAGAGTTTTATAATTACAATTGATTTTTAATCTAAATTAATAAATTAATAGAAACTGTTAATGGTGAAAAATTTTAAAATATTGTTTAATTTATAAAATCATGAAGAACTATTTTGGTTCGATAATGCCTCCTAAGACTTAATATAAAGTTAATAAATCGTTTGTCTCTAGAGGACACATTAATTTATAGCATGTAAGCCATTATGTAGTAAATATATATATATTTAGAAAAATTTTAATAATAATAATTACACTTATTGATTCGGTGTGTTAGTATAGTAAGTAATATATAGTAAAGAATATACAATGTGATCTTAATATAACAAACCTTAATATATAGATTTTCTCGATGTAAGAAATTTTGCGAAATCTCTTAGAATTGTCTACAAGATTTAATACAAAAATGAATACATTTGTCAAAAATTTTCATATTGCAAATTTTTAATTATTGCAAAATATTATTTATTAAAAATTAAATAATTTTCTCACTATATAATCTTTATATAACGTAAGTTGTCAATAATTTTCGATATGTTCTGATTTATTTTACGACAAACAACTGTTTTATATTTTCTAAAAGAAAAGAAATATAATATATAATTTATTTCTAAAAAAAAATGATAAAATTGTGCTTTTTTGCGCAGGTTATGTTAACCAAGGGTAAAAAAAGTCGTCTCAAAAATTTGCTCTGCTTAAATGTTTCAAAATAAAGCGAAATGATGTGCTACTAAATTGTGGGATTAAAAAAGATCTACAATGAATTTCACGAGGAGGTAATCTAAATAAAACAGCTGAGCCATAAAAAGCGTTTATATATTAAGAATTAAATACCCACTATATAAGTTAGATGCGTTTTGTGAGGTGATAATATGAAATCTTATAAAATTAAGACATCATCTAGATAATTTCCAGTGGATAGTTTTTTGTCTATACATTATTCAAATTTGTCTAGACTACATATTCTGGAATGATATAGGCTATATTTTTTATGATTGAACAAAAAATTGTGTTAAAAATAATAATATATGTAAATCAAGTCGGCGAAAAGCGGCCGAGATGTGATGCTTTACTGGCGTGCGCTGACTAAATGGGTCTGTATAGAAGAACATAATATTCATCAAAAGTCTTTATTAGGTCTACAAAAAATCCAGTAGTACTCTGTGGGTAGCTTCTACATTTAAATCACTCTAAAGGTTTTTTTGTTAAATGAAAGAGAGAACATGTCTCGTTCAAGAACGAACCAAGAATCTTTATGAATTTAAAATTTGTCGTTGAAAGTATATTATTTGGAAGTGTATATATGTATGTTTGGAATAAACCATAACATTGTATTTGTATTATTTGAACAATGTTCTATTCCACCGGGATAAAATCACCGGCAAAAGTTAGTAATATATTAACAAACATATGTATAGTTAAACATAATATATAAATAAAAAAAGTAAAGTAAATGGCTTACCAATCTAATTAATACTTAATAAGTGAGCTAGGATTGTATTAAATTTTATTTTTATTTTTATTCATGGACAAATAGTATAAAATTTATTGTTGTTTAGTAAAAAAATGTGTACTTTCCATAAATGGTCCGTTAGTCTATAAATGGTCAAGACAGGACAATGTTATAAGCATAAGCTTAGTGTAAAAAAAAGTACTTTAAAATAATGTATATTTGTGTGATTGGTTTAATCGTAAAGAAAACTCATGTGATATAGTATGTGATATGGTCTGGACCTGGACCTGAACCTGTGTTCCATTTTTTCTTTTAGTACTATTAAGCTAATAATTTTTTGAGTACTTACATATTGACAAAAGGCCAAACTTCTACACTGATAACAATTCTCGATTGTTGTAACTAACAGGGGTAGGAAATATGTGGATTTAATATTCTTCAAAGATGTGATACTGGTTTATTTTTTATTTCAAGTTCACGTGATTATCTAAATTATTTGATATATATTTGCTCTACAAAATGTATGGTTCTATCAAAAGATTTCAACACACTTCGATTTTTAACTGTTGTTTAGTTAATATTTTTACTATTTAACACTAACACTGTACAAGATGTGTGGTACGATATTGTGAATACCGTAACATCATCTCTTTCGTACCTTATAAGGAAAAAAAGGAACCTCTGTAAGATCACTTTGTTGTCCACTTGTTCGTCTGTACATCCGTCTATCAGTCGAGATACTTTATTTTGGAAACGTGTAGAGATATCGAGTTGAAATTAGAACCATATACTGTAATAAAACTTCAAAATGAATGTAAAAGCCGTTATAAATATGGCCGTTTATATCACAAAAAAACGCATATTTTAACATTCTCAATGAAAAAACATAAACTACAAACAACGATTTCAATATAAATTTTAATTATTTATAACAATATAGTCATACTATCGATTTGCGCGATTATAGGAGATAGAACAAATACTTGACGCCACTTAAACAGCACTTTACTTAAAGCAAAATAAGTAATTACTTGAAGCGAAGTCGTCTTCGTAGTAACTGAAATGGAAATCTAGAATATAACTTGTATTGTTGGAAATTTGAAATGGAATGCAATTGTCGTAAGCGTAGTTAAGAAATTTATGACAGCTATTCCATTCTTTTTTATTTCTCAGATTTCGAAATATATTACGAGCAATATTTAACAAGAAAATATATGTAATACATTTTTAATACTCGTAAGTAGGACAGCAAGGAGAGACTTTGGACTGACTTTAAATTAAACGAGAAACTCTACTTTATAATTTCTTTGTTTTAGACATACCCAAACTTAGAGTACAATTTGGTAACCATATACTGAAAATGTTTTAGGCATAACTTGTTTAAAATATTATTGTTTTAACGTTTTATTTATGTTAAATGAATAAAAATAACAACGTAATATATTTATGGATGTCTACCAGACACCTCACCTACTTTTAGTACATATACACAATACACCGATTCTATAAAATTTTCTATTAAGTTATAATTATTTTTCTAGTGTGGGAATCGAACTTGCAACCACCGGCGCTATAGTCAAGATAAGAAAAGAAAATACGGATACTGCGCTCAACCGCCCAAAACCCTCTGTTTGTACATATATTTAGAATTATAACTGCGATTGTAGCATTTTTATAATCTTACCAACAGTTCGCAATGTTATTTGCTACAGACCTGAAAAGATCTGGCAACAGAAACTCAGAGGAATTATTTTTTTTTATTTTTTAAAGTCAAACCCTTATCTTTAATTATATACTACTAAAACAATATATGCGAAAGTTTCTGAGGATGTTTGTTACTCTTTCACGCGTTAACTAATTATTAGATATTAATAAAGTTTACTTAAATGTTTTGACATTATCAGGGTCAATCAATATTGGGTAGACCTCGAAGAAATCAGTCTGCCCAATCAGGTGTACCCGACTTTCGAATTTTGGAAAAAAATCTTCACAGGAGGTCTTCTTATGATCCCCTGAGTCCGAAATGACCATTGGTCAAAATTCATAACCTTTTTCTGGTAAACATTTTAATATCACAAGTATTTTTATAATAGAAAGGTTATTTTTTACTCTTAATTTAGGTACCAAAAGTTTTTCCGTAAAAGGTTCCGTTTGCGAGAAAAAAAATAAAAACCGCTTTTAGCTTGAAAATTTAAGGTAGGTAAAACCACGGCAACTTTTTTCTGGTAAACATTCCCTCCTCGCAAATATTTTTAATAGAATGGTGATTTTTTACTCTAAATTTAAGGCAACGCACTAGGTACTCCTTTGACTAAGCCAAATAAAATTATCACAGTTTATTCTCGCAAGGGGTGTTATTCTTAGGTAGTCCCTTATATTTTAAACGAGTTACACACGAGGTCTACTCACGCGTGTCCCCCTGCGGGCACGGATTTTTTTTTCAATATATTTGTCTACAAAAGTAGGCAGAAAAATTGTATAAACAAGGAGGGGGAATAAAACCTGTGACTCAATCTTTAGGTATCCTCATGTCAAAAAGATAATAGTGCTGTTTGTTGTGCGGCAAATTATAAAAAAAATATATCTAAATATCTAGTTTATTCGACTAGACTATTCTATTCCACCAGTCTCATTGGATAATTAAACAAATAAAAAAAACCTCAGACCTCTCATTGCCTTAAACTCGTTAAACCTGTCGTGCTGAATATAATAAATCAGAGACACTATATTAAAGATATATAATTTACATAACATATTATATATAAAACAACATTTCCTAAATCAACAGTTCCTAAACTTCGTACATCATATGTTTGTTTGTAGGCGAGGTCGTTATTTAAAGCGCCCTAAAACCAGATTAAATCTATTTTGTCCTCACGGTTTGACATTAATGTCTTAGACTGAGATTACTGTTTTTTAAGTAATTGTGTTTTGTGCTCATGGTTGCGGATGTGATACTTTAAATTTACCACATTAGAGAGGATTAAACATTGATTTTGTTCATGGGATATTCTCAGATTTGACTACCACGATCTTCTCACTAAACTTCTTCCCTCACTAGTGCAATGTTATTATATTATTACGATCATTGTGGTCAATTTTAAAGAGTTTAAATCGCGCCAATTGTTTATGGCATATTCATAATATTAAGGGTTGAACATAGGGTGGTATTAAATATCTTATAAAATATTATTAAGTTATTATTAAGTTTTTCATGCACCTTATTGTAAGAACAAACATTTTTTTTTCCCTAAATAATTTGCAAATAAGTAATGTATGTATATAATTATCAGAATTTAACTTATTAATTGGTATAAAATCTGTAATAGTAATATAGCGGTAATCTCAGTTATTTTATTTGTGTCTATGACTTAGTTACTCGTATATACGTATTGTTGTATAATTTAAACAATCACCTATTTTGACACAAACAAAATCGGGTTGGAGTATTTTATAATTGTTATGTTCTCTAATATATTATATGAATTTTGTTTTCATAAAAAATTTAAATTTTCTTTACAAATAGTATAATAGTACTCATTGATACAAATTATTGTAATAAAAATGTTTTTATTTGGAATATTTCTTTACATCTTCTTTATCTCATTTCTAATTGACTGGTCGTTTATCTCAAGGTTTACATATTCTATTAGCACACTGTCTACTAGAAGCAAGTAGTATTATAAGACAAATGTTTGACTGATTTAAAAAGTAAATAATGTATAAATTATAACGTAGAGCATTTGTTGCAATGTTAGTAAGATAAGGTAAATATATCAGATAACTTTTTTCAATACAATACTTCGAACGTACAACTACGTATATGTTGAAATCAAAATACATTACTTTTGTGACATCACATTCAGGCACAACGACAAAACCATAATGCAAATACAAAGTATAAATGGTCTACGTGCACACATTATATATAATATGTGCTCGTGCTATAATATATGTGCACTGTATTTGCTTGAACTGTGACGTCACTTTCAGGTACTACACAGTTTGAACGTTAAATACACGCGATGTCGTCTCTAATATGTATATGGTCAAAGATTAAGTGTTATATTAATTAAAATTTGAAAAAATTTATCTCACGCCATTCGATAGTTACTGATTGAAAGAAACACTTCTTAAATAATATAGTAAAGTATTGTTACAGTAAGTAAGTGAGATAATTACTGAATTACTGTTCGGGATATTCCTATTTAAATCATATTACTGCTTGTGCTCAGACTTGTCTAGTATAATGTTTAGTATTTATAATAATTATTTTAACACGTTGAGCCCGGCATCAATATTGCTGTACTTTCCGTTTAGCCGGCAATGAGCAAGAAATCGGGAATATTCAAGCCTGCTAACATGAGTCGCTCAGGAGCCAATGCGGTTAAGTCCGATTTTTGATATTGTCTGATTTTTGTAAATTTTGAAGAAATAAAAGCTTTGATAAAACACATCAAAATTTACAAAAATCAGACAATATAAACAAATGGACTTAACCGCATTGGCTTCTGAGCGACTCATATAATAAACGAGATCTACATACTTTGTTGGGACTTGCGTTCTAGACTGGGGCGATCATAATATACTCAGCGAGAAATACTCAGTGCTAAAAATCAAATCATAAAAGTGTTGATAACAAAACACAGAAAAGTAATTATAAATATTTTTTTCGCTCCTAATTCAACGTTATTTGGATGCAAGAAAGCCAGAAATGTGACTAAAAAAGTCATCACGTTTTGTAATAGATGTAAAAACAAACATATTTTTGTTTAGAGTGTTTCAATAAACTTCATTAAAATTACTATACATTTATATTTTAACTGTCGGTCCCTAGGGACCGACGCCAGCTAAACGGAAAGTTCACTGTCGGTCCCCAGGGACCGACACTGGGCTCAACGTGTTAATTATGACTCAAAATATTTGGATCTGGGAAAAAAGGAAAATTTATACTTACTGACCTCAGTTTCCAGTAGTCTTGATAACCAAGGCTCTGATACCACTTCAGGTTTCTATGCGATGGTATTTTTTGTTGACTTGCGAAGGGTAGAAAAACCAACAGTAGACGGCCAATTTATAAATGTGTCCTCTTCCCTCCCCAGTTTAAAGTACTCTCTTAGGTAAGACTGAGTGCAGCTATCGGTAGTACAATGTAGCGGATGTGCACAGATACTACATATCATTAAAAATTTGCATAGACTATGCTTATAGATAAGATTGCTGAAAGGGAATCATGACCCAAAATTTCTGTCTCGCTTGTAGGGTTTGTTTTAACAGAATTTGTATGTGGATATGAATAGTGTCGAGACCTTGAAGACAATGAAATATGTTATACGAAAATACAAAATAATAAATGAAATTTATTCAATTATAATTAGTGCACAGCGCATTTTATGTATGATGATGATGATGATGATGATTCCAAATTAAAATAAATTGGGCAAGGATATAGTCGAATGGCAATGGTCGAATATAAGTTCTACTAGAGGTACTAAAGTTGCCAGTCCTAACCAGCAAGGGAAAACTTCTTTTACGACGCCTAGAGACCAAAGCAGGGCTAAAATATTATTGTTTTTAAAATTACAATCGAGCTAACTTCTATAACTTTGTGTTGACGCTAAGAATGCCATGAAAAGGCATATAAAAACTCAAAAACAAAAATAGGGTTTGACAGTGTTAAAGGACAGTGTTGAAAGAGTTAAAAAAAACCTCTATAGGTTTACTAATAATATTCCACCTCTGACGCATTTGTAGCACGTAAACGTAAATAAGATAATGTAATAAATGTAAATATTCCAATCTCCAAAGTCAACTTTAATTAAATTATATTAATATATTAATTATATGACGCAAGTCGAGAGTAATATTATCTTAAATATCTTTATTATGTTAATTAAAAGCGAAGACAAACTAAACATTGAAGTTAACGGTTAAGATTAATCGCTGTAATAAGAAAACCGAAAACTTTTTTGAGAGTATGTTTATATATTTATTTATCATTCTCAAAGCTACCACTAGCTCGGAGACAAAGAGAAGAGCTCCTAACAGAAAATGTTACTGACTTTTGGTCACCGGATTACATAATGTTTTTTTAAACCACACTTAAAGCTTAAATTATAATTAAAATAATCCTTAAAAACGTTAATATCCATTTCGCATGATGTGACATTTAAAAACTATTTAGTATTCATTAGCACACTGTTCCCTAATATTTTTTTATATTTGTTATATTTGTTTATATCTGAACCTTTGCTATAAAGAAGTTGTTTACTTTTTTGAACAGCACAAGATGTAACCACGATTGGTTTTTGTATTTATTATATAATTATGTACATGTTATTATTCTTAGGAACATATAATAAATTATTTACTAATTTATTTATCTTCACGCTATATCCCTTCCGGGGTAGCCAGAGAAGACGGAGCGCCAAACGCTCACCGCTCTTCGGAAGCACCCCTTTCATTCTACAGGTTACCGAACAACCCCAGAAATCATTAACTTCTCGCCAGAAAAACTTCGTATTTTCCCGGAAGTTGTTCGTCAACCTGTCATTCCTTTCTCTCTCAGAATTTTCACGCTTCATCTTTATAAGTGCTTTCCTTTTGTGCTTTTGCAATTTGTACGCTCTTTTTCTTATCTCTTTCATACTTTTATCATTACCTGAGGCTTTATAATCCAGTCATGCTTTCTTCTTTACAGCGTCTTTCACTTCATCATCCCACCATTCATCGCGCTTTTTACTAAAACCTCTTTTCCTTTTACCACATACTTCTGTCGCAACTTTCACAATACCATTCCTAAGGTTCTGCCAGCATATTTTTACACTTTCATGTCCAGAATCACAGCTTTCAAGCTTCTTGGAAACCCTTTCTTGATATTCCTCTCTGATCGGTGGATCTTGAAGCTTCCAGCTTCTTATGTGATAATTCGACTTCAAGTTTGGACACATCGTGCGGCTGCGCTAACCTGCAAACAGGCCTCTTATTCTAGCAACGACTAGATAATGGTCCGTTCCCAGATCAGCACCCCTGAACACTCGCGTGTCCATAACTTGACTTCGAATACGCTGATCTACTAGGAATAAATCAATCATACTTCTTTCTTCCTCTCGCTCCCATGTGTACATGTGAATTTGTTTGTGATCAAACATCGTGTTTGCCACAACCAAATTTCTCTCCTTACTAAATTCCAAAATAAGCTTTCCAGCCTCATTTACTCTCTTATCACCGTATTTGCCTAGCACGCTTTCGTAACCACTTCGCGCGGTTCCAACCCATCAATTCATATCTTCACAGGCTATCAATTTTTCATTATTTCTGACAGTACTTAAAGTATATTATATTAAATAAATATAATATACCGCCCAGCAACCAAGAGCTTACATTAATTTCTTATGTCCTATAGAAACTCATAGGACCAAATTATGAATTTGAATTATGATGTTTATATCGACAGCACTACACCAGAGTATATACTAGTCAACCCTGCTATATCCATTTACATTTGGAATGGAGAATCTGATTAAAAATTAATGTTGCCCACAAGGAGAAAAAAAAACATAATTATCCCTTTTGTTTGTTTGGTAAAAACTGTAAAGTTATTGTCCATAAAGGTAAAAGTATTAGTTTTAGTGCCTAAGTTTTCTATTTGGCTCCCAGAACAAGTTAAAAAGGTTATATGCTTTTGCTAATGATCTCAATTTGGTAATGCTAGAGAAATTGTTAAGGAAGTTCATCGTAAGGTCCCAATATATAGGTTTAATAAAATGTTCACAAAAATTCGTCGTCGTTGGGGTCTGTATATAGTATATACTAAAAACAATAAAATGATGTAGATCTGAACGGGCTATTTCAATGGTCTTATGACAAAGAGATTAAACAAAATCTTTTGCGTATCTTATATTGGAAATGGTTATTATCAAGTAATAAAGAGCCACCGCGTATAATAAATTGCCCTCCTGGTGATTGGCCAAATTAAACAATAATTTATGAGAGCTCTACGAGTACATAAAGGATATGTATTCATTACGTCCTCAAGTCACTTAGGAACGATAACAGGTGATCTCACATTTAAAAGGTGTTTTATTTTTCGTTTTTGAAAGCTTCTTAATTTAAGCAGGGTAGTAAAAGTAACCATTGATTTTACTCAGAAATTATTAAATTCAATATTTAAAGTTGAGATCTCTACGCAGTAACAATCAATCCAATCAGTAGAACGCTGCTAAGAAACTATTTGCTGCTGCTTAGCTCACCTACTAGTTTCAGCTTTGTCTGACTCTGTAAAACTCGATTTCCCAATGCGATCTCCTCCGTAACGATCCTTTTTTATAAAAGTTTTAAGAAGGAGAATCGTTGAACTTAAACAGTAATTAATTTGATTTCTATATTTAATTAATGGAACTGTCAAGGTTATGTAAACGTTCACACTATGCGACACAAAATGATTGAAGTAATTTTATTCGGTTCATATTTTCAGAGATAACCGGCGAGGTAGTGGGGTGTGGCATTTGGAAAGTATGTAATAAATATTTTTATTTATAAAAAATGATATGACCTAAATGACTTTCCTAATATTTACATTAAGTATATAAGTATCCATTCGAAATAATGAGTATTACTGAAATAATAATTTAATAATAAATTAAAAATTATTAACCAATTGAATACCTATATGTATACTGATATGCAAAAAGTAATTATTAAAATTATAAACAATAAGCATAATATGGAACTATAATTATTTTAAATGATTCTATAAAAAAAAAGTAATGATGGTTAATTTATCATCAATTATGTTTGTTTTCTAATATTTGATATATTCTATTAATGAGATGAAATAAAATTATCATTTAAAATAAAGTGGTTAGGATGTGAAAACGCCAGCAACTATATTGCGTACATTTAATTAATATGTACATTTACACATTTAAAAATACCAGTTAATACCTCAAAATGACGTATTTTAAACCAAACTTTATCTATCAAGATATAAATATAAGGCGTATTTGAACAAGGCACTAAGTTGCTTTTCAGTTTAAGTGTGACCGCAGTGTTTGTACAGACAAGAGCATGGAAGTGCACAAATACTCGTGCTATAAACATCATTTAAAATTTGCATACCCTATGTGTGAAGATACGAAATATTATTTACATTTTATAATTGTTTGAATATTATTTATTCCAATATAGTTTTGAATTTATTATTTAATAAACTCAAAAGTTTAATTATACATTATGTAAGATCAGATTCAAGTTGCAATGTCATCAGCGGCTACGTATACGATTACTCTATAGTTAATAAAACTAACGACTTACCCGTCTGCTTCTGTTATGTATCAAAGAAGGAAATCACATAATCAGTCTGTATTAGTCAAGGATTTGGGGTTACCCAGAGTGTAGGATAAATTGTATAATATTTAGTAAAACGGAAATAATTACGGGACAAATAATTTGATAATTAAGGGTTCCGTCGCGTGACCTCTGGTTCCACGCACACTTCGAGTGCGACGGCAGCCTCCAATTCGACGCTGCAGCCAACATTTCAAACACTCGACACTAATGTAATTTGGTATTTTGGAAACTACTAGAACCGATGATGATAACTCCGCAAAATCGTTAAGCACCAAGATTCACCGAGAACTATCTCGACCGCTATGCGTGCGTTTGTCACACCACCAAAGCGTAACAATTACCCTCGTTTTAATAATAATTAAAAGAACGTAAATATAATCCGCAAATTTAAAATAGATTGACCGCCTGACGGTTGCTATTATTACTCTTGTTTTGATTTTAAAGACATACCTAGTACACTTTTAATCATGTTATCGTCAACATTTTAATATCAAGAATGTGCCCTAATAGGGCACATTCTTGATATTAAACAAAAAAAAAACAAAACAAAAGGTTATTTGATGTAAACCATTTTGAAAAGAAACACTAAATAATATTTTATATATAAAACGTTAATACGAGTCTCTCCTTTTTTTAATAATTAGCAACGTACGGACGGTGAAAGAGTAACATGTCTTCTTCAATACCAGTGATCACTTGTGTCTTTATGGGAAAGCTCGTTAATATGAGGTAAGACCAATAGACAGACAAAAATATTAATTTTATTGTACAGGAAGAAACAGCATCACTAAATTTCTGTTTTCGTTTTGATTAATACGAAGCTACAAGACCAAAAATATGTTGCAAGCCCTAGAAATCTTAGAGTCCTAGAACCTAATCAATATATTAGAAACATTGATTGATGACGAAATTACGACATGTCTAATTCGAAAATATGAGAAGATCCGATAGTGTTCCTTTTTTAGTTGAGCTGTAGGTATGTAGAAAAAAAAATAAAAAAAGTTACAAACACTGATTGGATGTCTTTGTCCCTTTGCGTTATGGCGAAATGTAATTGGCGTTAAATAAATGTTTTCTTAAAAATTTGTACATTGTTCATAAATTAAGTATTTTAATTTAAATTTGTACACTGAGGCATTAAATGAGTTTGTTTTAATTTTGATTTTGATTATATATTTAATAATCTGTGCTTATTTTACATTTTAGATCTATAGGCTCATTGAACCTTATTGTCGATTTAGGTAGACTAAAATCTTGTGCGATCTTATATGAAAAATAATAACAAAAACAAACACATGTTATACATTATTAAAACTTTTTACGCTACAAAACCATCCAAATTACAGCTACCCCACGCTTCAAGTTCTTGAATAGGTTTGTTATAGCTTTGATCGTCCATTTTGACCTTCCAACCTCTACCCAGCTATAAAAATTTACTCACTTAGTCGGGTGCTAAGTGATTGCTATGGATGGGACGAGTTGTAGAAGGTTGTTAGGAAAGATATTTGGATTAAGGTTTTATATTTTACTAGCTTTGCCTAAAACACCCGTATTCAAATATAAAATATATAATATACAAACTGTTTTTTTCTCTGTTTTATAATTTCATAAAAGCTTGCGCTCATAAAAACAAGTCTCAGGATGACAGAGAGTAATAAAGATTCAAAGCTCATTAGCTGGTACATTAATGAAGTAATTAAATACGAGAAACTTTGCAATTACTTGAATAATGCTGGCAATTAGTTGAAAAAATATTACGTATATTTTAAGAAAGAACTTGAAGTTCCAATATCATATTATTGCTTCCATAAAATAAATAATATTTTTTATGTTCTTAATAATATTATACAAACACAAATGCAAAATGAAATACGAGGGTAAATGTTATTTTAAGTTTGACTAAACTATTTCAAAGTCTAAAAACAGTAATAGTATACCTACGCGGTTTAAATGTCTTAAATGATACTTACGTTACCAATACCACGCTGCAACCGCAACTTAACAAAAACAATTATTTCTTGCAAACTTTTCTCATATAACATTTCGGAAACTCAAAGACACTTGAAATAAACTTGCTAACTGCGTTATCAAGTACGAGCGAGCTGTCATCTCGAGTACGTTAAATTAAATACGAGCTTCATAACTCAGAACTAGCAGCATTTCAATTTGTCAACTTACTTCTCAACCGTTAATTTACTTTTGCTAACTTCAGTTTCCTTATTTCAAGTGACTTCAACTTATTAACAAGATAGCAAAGAATTGTAAATTAATTAGAATTACTAAGAAAGAGGACAGCCAGCTTATGTTAATCCTAACATATTTATAATCGGCGTAAAATTACTTTATTTCAAAACGAAATGACACTATTACAAAACGTATTCTAGTGAGGGACTTTATAATACATTCTTATTAAATTTAATGTGTTTTTTTTATTAATTTATTATGTATTTGTAAATCTTTCTAACATTGGTAGTAGGAAAAATTCCTAATAAACCAACGTGAGTAAAACCGTGAGTAAATATAATTTTAATATTTGGAAATTTCATAAATAACATCGTCAGCATCATCATTGTAAAGGATATTACAGTACCCCACTTAACAAAGTAAGTAGTTCGGTATCAAAATTGTCATCTTAACTACATGAAGTATCCCGTTACAATTAATTTTCCCGCCTGTTAACTGGTTAGAAGCTGTAATGGAGCCCGAAATGGCAGTTTTCCGTCTGAAGAATGGAACGCTTAGCACTTGACACTAAGTAAAACGTCTAAAGGACAAGAAATAAAATTGCGTGACTCCTTAACGGTGACATTACTTGCTAAGAAGTCTTAACGGTTATACAGTTTATTGCATTAAAACTTTTGTACATAAATTTAATATGTAGAACTATAAACGTGGGTAATGATTGTGTTTTGTAAAAGTTTTACATTCGTCCATAAGCCATTAAAAGTAAATATCCTGTTAAAAATATTTTGTAGCTGTGGTAGAAATTAAATGATTTTGTTTGTAGATAGATTTATTCCATATTTTTCTTTTTGTTAATATATTATATTCAAAGAGTCAGTGTTTAGACTTATTTAATTGATAAAAAATTTGTATCGAGACATAATTCAGTTTAACTTTTTTCTTTTCAAAATAGCATCAATGTCTTGGCGTTAATATGATGTATTATTTAGAAAATGAATACTTTAAAAATTTACAAGAATTTATGTTTCCGTTATAGAGCACTTGATATGATTAGTTTTATGATTTCAATCAATTTTTTTTTTTCTTTTTTCTATGGTCTCCAATAACCGAAAACGACGTCTTAACTGATCTGGATCACAAGAGTTATAGTAGGAATATGTAATGTTCCAAATGCTGCTCCAAATGCATTAAGCCCGCCTTTTGTGCATTATTTTGTGTATTGTGCAAAGAAGAATTAAATAAATAAACTTTATATAATAATGCCCGAGCAAAAGTTGATATACACATATACATATGATAGTTGAAAATGTGAATAATCTATACTGAAAGAAAAAACTGGATTGAAAGCAAGTTATTTACTTTTAAAATATATACGCTCCCTTGCTACATATTTACAAGAGTTTTGAGGGTCCTTGAAAAAGACGTAGGCACCAGTTTAAACAGTAACCATATCGTGTTGCTGTTGTATTCTTGCTGAACGGAATGCCGAACTGTCTTGTAACTTGTCCGATAAATTTCATTTGGAAAATAAATCACGACAGTTTGTCATAGAATGGAAACTCCTTTAATTATTGCTTAAGCTCTAAACCGTTTGGGAGACCTGTTTTGTGTTTAGATGTTTCCCGAATGCGACGAGATAATTAGCTAAAAATTTTCTCATGTGTGTTTGAGCCAAACGCGGATGTTATAGCGAAAACAGATTGAAAAAATGTTTAGCCATTCAAAAGTTATCAAGAAAAGAAGAAAGGAGAGGGGCTCAGCACAACACCCGCCGCGCACGGTTGGCGGATCCTAGTTATTTGTTTTTATTTCATAAATACTAACTACTTCTACGTATATAATTTTTTTCTAATTAGGGATATACAATTCCTTTAAAGAATTGCTTAGATAAAATAGGTCGATGAAAGTGTAATGGGGACACAAACATTCTAATTTGTCTTCATAATCGCAAGTACAATGCTTTTGGAAGAAAAAGCTTTTCAACTAATTTATTTTTAGAAATTTTTAATAGATAATACAATAGAGAATAAAAGAAGCTTTTCATGTTAACCTAAATTGTAAATTATAGTATTAATTATTCTTTTTTTTGATCGTAGCGTTTGGCGCTCCGTCGTCTCTGGCTACCCCGCAAGGGATATGGCGTGACGATAAGTAAGTAAGTAATTATTCTTTTTGGTATTGTATCTATTCTTCTTAAAATTCCTGGAGAATCTATTAACAAGGTAAGGTCGGTCATTAATTATATTCTATTAGGATGTTGGCTCCCGACAGACAAATACTAGAAAAGAATATGACATTATACGAACCACGTGTCGTCTGTATTGTGCTAACTTAATGACGTGAACCACTGTCATTAGTGTTTAAAATACGCAACTTATTCAAAACAATACATTGTTAAAACAGCAATTCTCACTCTTGTAGCGTAATTAAAGTAGTGTTTCTTTGTAAAACACGTTTTCAAGCAAATAAACAGTAAATAGCTGTCCTTTAAAAAAATAGATTCTGCTATATTTTAAGATATCAATTAAAATGTCTTATAACATGTTATACGTAACATACACCATAGTAAGACATCTTAAATTTTTATAGGAACGATTTTGAACACAGTGACAAGCTCGACAGGACAAAGAACAAATTAATACATTACAGGCTAAAATACAATGTAAATAAAATTATTTATTCATTATATAAAGTATCAAGTTAAAATGAATAATGTTTTTTTTACTTTCAAAGCTACAAATTCATTTCAGTCTCGAAATTACAAATTGGGGGCGCACGTGCTCCTGCTTGTTAATGTTTTAGGTACAAAAAATAAAAAGTCGCGTTATGTTACAGTATTCATGAGATACGTTATCAACATAAAATAAAATTTTATCTAACTTTTATATTTATTTTTAAACTTCAATAAAATGTACGAATGAAGTTCGTAACAACCACTCAGCTAAAGTGATGACGTTAAAGGTTCGTGGCATTATGTCGCTTGGCCAGTTCGCCTTTTACTCGACTTAAAAAAGTGAGTAAATCTTTCATGGGGCAATGTATACAGTTTTACAACAAAGTCCCAGAAAACGTTCAAGTATTACCATTTAACAAATTTAAGAGAATAACTAAGGAACGTTTGTGTGCAAAAGGATACTACAATGTATCTGAATACTTAGAGGATAATGCACCGTGGGTATGAAGCGATCGCTGCCAGACTGCTTCAAGATTATTTATTTAGTATTGTGTAATGTATTTATGTAATTTAGAATTTAAGAAATAATAATAAAAAAAAACAAATCATGACAATCCTGCTGAGTTTCTGTCGCCAGCTCTTCTCAGGTCTGTGGAAATAGTTTTCCGAGCTGGTGGTAGCTTTGACAATGAAAAAATGTTTTGTATGAAACTTATTTTCAATAAAGATTTTTGATTTGATTTGATTTGAAATACAATTTATTATTTCGTCACAAAAAGATTACATTAGTAATTTATTTGATGTTTATTTATTGTAATAATACATATTTTTTATTATCACAATGAAGAATAATTAGGAATTCACTTAAGCCTACGAACTAGCCGGTTTAGTTTGTTTCTACTTGTTTCTATTTTAGGATAAGGGTATAAACGTAATGCTATTATTTACATCGTATGCTTTTCAAATCTGGGATTCAAAGCCCTGTGGTGAAAGGGTCGTCAAACATATTGGACATTATTCACTATCATTTTAAGCTCATATATCTTTCAAATATCTGTGTCATTATATATTACATACAAAATTTATACAAGTAAATAATTAAGTTTCGAACAATTTTGAATTATATATTTTTTTAATAAAATAACTATTATAAAAGATGTATCAAGTCTGTATGACCTTCTTGTCTCTTTATTTATTACTAGTAGAAGCGACTTCGTCCTGTCCCTCTTTACGTTTCAGAATCATTTATGATCTTAGCCAAAATATTTCAATTCTCTTCCAGTGTAACCGTAATATACATTTTTACTGTTATAAGTTATCTCAAATGTACTTACAATAAGAAAAATATTTTTTTTTGTGTCGTTCCAACGAATAGACCGACAAACATAAACAAACTAATTAAGAACCAAAAATAGTTAAGACAAAATTTTGTCTGATCACACATGTATTATCTGTGTTATTAATAAGGCTAAATTTAATACTAGAAGCTAGTTAATTTTTTAAAAACTTATATGATTCATGATTGCTTAGTAATAAATCTAAAGAGGAAAATTCAATTTTTATATCGATTAAAAAGTAACATTAAAAATTGTTTTTCAATCAATAATAGTTTTTCTTTATTTCTGTACCAAATCCATTTCAGATACATTTGATACTACCAAAGAGCGTGATAACAATTATAACGACAAAATATAGAGACAAACAAAGATAGAGTTTTCGAAGGTGATGGAGCCTAGCTGTATCAATCTGATTGCAGCTCATATTGGGCTGGTTCGACTGGGAAAGGACCAGCCTCTCGCAGAAGTTCAAAGAGAGAATCCGGAAGCTCAACTCTCTAAATATACCCTAGAAAGCTACCGGAAACCGGAGAACTCTCGGATTTTGCTAGGGTTGTCGTAGCTGGTCCGCCCAAAGTATTAAAATTTGTGTTCGCAAACAGAAAACAACACAACACAAATACAAAACATCACAGCATACCTATCATATCCCGGATAAAAACTTCAACATCATTTTATATATACCACACGCCGGGTATTTACGAGGGGAGGTCCAAAAGTTCGTGGAATAGAGAGGATGGAGCGGGGGTAGGGGCGCTCGCTTGGTGTCATACAAATTGGAGACTTACCATTAGTATAAATACCGAGTTTCAACCCGATTGCGTTATTCGTTTACGAACAGTCGCCTGCTGAACAAGTCAATCTAGAAGAAAACTGAAACTATGGAGAAAATTTAACACCGCGCTGTGATAAAATTCCTTACCAAGCAAGGAAAGAACGCTCAAACCATTTTGAATAAAATGAGAGTCGTTTATAGGGAATAGTGCCTTATTAAATCAATGACTTACAAGTGGCACGGTCTTTACAAACATGGTCGAGAGTCAATTGAAGACGACCCCCGCTCAGAAAGTCCAGTTGAGGCCACCACATCGGACATCGTCGAAAAAGTGGAGAAAATTGTACTAGAGGATGCCCGTTTAAAGAAAAAACAATTATCTGCATTAGTTGGAGTATCAGATACCACCATTTTGCGAATCCTACATGATCACCTGGGTATGAAAAAAGTCATTGCAAGATGGGTACCGAGAATGCTCACGCCGTTTTAGAAAGAGCAGCGCGTCGATGCGTCAAAGCATTTTTTGGAGTTGTGTGGAGAGAAACCTGCACAGATTTTGGACCGAATTGTTACGGGAGATGAAACATGGGTTCATCCCTTTGAGCCTGAGTCCAAACAAGAGTCCATGCAATGGCATAAAAAGGGGACACAACCGCCAAAGAAATTCAAGGTGTCGGAGTCGGCTGGAAAGATGATGGCTACTGTTTTTTAGGATTGTGAGGGGATAATCTTGATTGATTACAAAGAAAAGTGAAGGACTAGAACCGGAGAATACTACGCAACGATATTAGAAAAATTAAAGGATGCCATCTAGGAAAAGCGGCGTGAAAAATTTACAAAGGATGTGTTGCTCTTGCAAGACAACGCGCCGGTTCACGCCGCGAGCTGAATTGCAATGGCTGTACTGCACACGCATGGGTTCGAATCCCTAGTTCACCCACCCTACAGTCCAGACCTGGCCCCAAGTGACTTTTTTTATTCCCCAATTTAAAAAAAGACTTAAGGGGAAGAAATTATTCCGACGACAATGAGGTAAGGGAGGCAATTTCGGCTCATTTTGACGGAAAAGATAAAACATATTTTTATAGTGGTTTAGAAAAATTTATTCATAGGTCTAATAAATGTTTTGAGCTTAAGGATGATTATATTGAAAAAGAAAAATAGTTTTGTTGTTTTATTTTATTTAGATCCCTTTCATTCCACGAACTTTTGGACCTCCCCTCGTATGTTAGTAGTGAAGGATATCTGCTATCGTCGCCTTTAAAATTTTGAAGGTCCTCTCCGTACTCTGACAGTGCATAGATATGGGCGATCATGTCAGAGTCTACTAGTGCCTTTACAGGTCCCACAGTGTTAATGTAAGTATGTAATGTATAAGTCATCGGATTGGGATGGAATGCGGTCCATTTTTGTATCCTACTCATGGGGCCGGTTTGTTTCCCTTCCAATGATGCCAATGACTACGCTGCGGCTTTTGCTGGTACTTCTTGGTGGTAGATTGCGGTCTTGGTTTTATGCGCAAGATTCCAGCCTGGCACTTGTTAGTTCTGGGCGTTCTGAAAAGCCACTCTGTGTAGTTTTTGCTTGCCGACCCTACCGCCATTACACACGAGGAATGACTCTCTGGCCCATACGGTAAAAGAGGAAACCGATCTCTTGATCGTTATTTTTGCCTCAAGCTCGACTATATAGGATCAAGGGAAGACATCGCCTATTATCTCACGGTATCAGAGCTAAATGGCGGAAATAAAAACCATACGCAAGGCTCTTTTTTCCTTGGACAGTCATAAGTCGAGTGGATGCGGATGACAGTACTGAGGATGCAGTATAACTCGGCCGTGAAGATCTTTCTCGGGAAAACGTCGATGAGTGCCGAAAGAAACTTATGTCTTCTTTAGAAACCTTGGTGATGTTTTCAGAGTGGTGTAAAATAAGCCTCGTTCAGATTAATCATTTATCGCAGCAAACCATGCCGTCACCTGTTATACCGTTTCTACCACCTGGATATATGGCGAAGTTCCATTGTACGGTTTTCAAGGTCTTTTCTTTCATGTACGTATAAAAAGGCCTATACTCCTATCCAAAAGAACGGCCACTCTCGTGATGTCCCTTATGTTGCAAGAATTCGTGGGCGGCGGTGATCACTTTACATTAGTGATCCGCACGCACCTTTGCCCTCCTAGCATAAAAAAGAGTTAATTACGTGAAAAAAATATTATTCATGTGTTAATTGCTTGAAAAAATAACACAAGGTTACTTTCTTTTCTGAAATTAATTCATTTATGACTCTTTAATAAGAATCAGTTGATAAAACTTTTGCCAAAAATTTCTCTGAAAAAATATCTTTTTTTCCTTAAAATTTAATCTTCGATTAAATGATCTTAGGTTGGTTACCCTAGACTTCCTAGATTAGTTCACAGTACACTATATTAGTTTCCACAAAGTCCTCGGAGGTTACATAACTGCTTAATTTATTTTTTCACGACTTAAAGTAAATTGAGTGATTGGTTTATACAGGGTGGGCCAAAAATTTTTGCAAATAGCAACACTTGATTTCTCCAAAACCGTGAGAGCAAGGGACGCGCGGGTGGCGGGGAATTGTGCGTCGTTTAATGCAATTTTAGTCAAGATGGAGCACTTCACGGGACAACAGCGTGCTTTTTGCGTAAAACAATTTTACAAAAACAACGATTCCTACGTTACTGTGCGACGCCTCTTTAGAGTTGAATACGGATTACAACATGTAAGTGAGTGTCCAAGTGTTAATTTAATTAAAGCTTGGGTTAAAAAGTTTGAGCAAACGGGATCGACAACGAATATTAAACAAACTGGGCGACCACGTTCAAGAAGAAGCGAAGAGAACATTCGGGAGGTTGAAATTTCTGTAAGGGAAGATCCAGAATCATCTACGCGTAAGCGGTCGGCGGCTCTTGCTATACCAAAAACTAGTCTGTGGCGAATCTTGCATTTGGACCTTGAACTGCACCCATATAAGCTTCAAATTGTACAGGAGATGAAACCAAACGATTACATTCAACGCAAGTTATTTGCTGACACTATACTGGAGCGATTCTCTAGCCTTGAGAATGTATTGTTTACGGACGAGGCCCATGTTCACATTAATGGTCACGTAAATAAACATAATTGTCGATATTGGAGCACGGAAAACCCTCGTAAACTCGTCGAAAAACCACGTAACTGTGAACTTAGCGGAATATGTGAAAATGTTGCGAGAGTTTTTGACACCACAGTTGCATGAATTTGAAGGATACAATAGCCGGACTTGGATGCAACAAGATGGAGCAACATGCCATACATCAAACGTGACTTTACCGGTGGTCAAAGAAATGTTTCCTAACAAATTGATTTCTCGCTGAGGTGATATCCCTTGGCCTCCCAGAAGCCCGGACCTTACACCTTGCGATTTTTTTCTTGTGGGGATATCTGAAGAGTCGAGTATACCTTAATAAACCGACGACCATATCCCAATTAAAAGAAAACATCCACGAGGAGATAGCCGCGATTCCTCGCAGCATGTGTCAACGAGTTTTCCAAAGTTTACATAGTCGATTGCAGGAGTGCCAACGACGAGACGGAGCACATCTTGACGATGTCATTTTTAAAAAATTAATTTTAATAAATGATAATTACGTTAAATAAATCATAAACAAAATAACATTTTTTACTTTTATTTCTAGACATGTTTCAAAAGTGCAAAAATTTTTGGCACACCCTGTATATCGGCAGTTATAAATAGAGACATACAATTTTGTATTTTAGCGATATCATACACAAAATGTGTGTACGATTAATAAACGATAATATGTATTTATTCAAAGCCTTACTTTATTTTATATTATGTTTAGTGTGTTACTTTATTAAATATTATATTATGTTCTATAATCACTGGACCAATAATTACAATTATTAATAGTATACGATAGTAATATTAGACAGTTGTTTTATAAGTCGGTGTGCTGACTCAATAATATCAAGTTGGTCCGATAGTCCGAAAGTACGACACGCGAAAATAAAACTTATTTTTTTAACATAAAAGATGATAACATTGTAATTGAAATCTGATCTTAGTAGTTAGCATAATATCGTTTGCATAATCCGCCTGATATTGCATGCTTTAAGCAACTTTCATAAAAGGAATAGGCAAAACTAAGTACAGATTTGAATTGAAATTATTTTACTTCATTTATTCAGTGCTGGATAGACGGTATCATCGGTATCTTTTCATTTAGAAAATAATTTCAAATAGTAAGTTGAAAACTATTGAGATTTACTCGAGAGTAGTTTTGCTAATAAACGGTAAAACAAGGCATGTTTTATTTGAAAGTGACCTGAGTGGCTGTACTCAGGAAATTAAGCATTTACAAGCACTTTTTTAATCAATTATTACATTTAAAGGTCAGTGTTATTAGTCCGTGAGTTAGCTACCATCGGCTCGGAATGCTGCTCTGCTGAGAAGAAACTCAACAGCTGCCCTTTTTAAATGAAATTTAACAATGTTTAATATATAATATATTATATGAGATTTATTTAAAAATATACTTTTGATTTTAGATTCAAAACTTAGAAAAGAAAGGTCTAAGATATTGTATTAAATATCATTATATATGCGTACACCGAAGGATTGTTATCAAATCAAATCAAATCAAACGTTGTTAAATATGTATTGAGAGGTTAATGTAAGATTACAAATTTCTTTAAAAACATATCTCAGAGAATCACTAACTGTTAAGTTATAAATAGCCCGCACAAATCTTTTTGGCAAAATAAATATAAAATTAATGTCTGCAGCGCTATGAAAATGTAATATTCGAGTCGAGTTGTATTAACGTCCGTTATTTGTCTAACTTTTGTAATTGTAAAGCGGGGCTAAGTACGTAGCGAGTAACTTAACTGACAAAGATCATCGGTTTTTTGCATTTTACACGCACACTGCACATTGCAAGTGTGCATTTGGCATACTTTAAAAAACGTTTATTACGGCCTCTAATATTATGAATCAAGTCGGCAATTGCAGCAAATGATTAAGAATTTAAATAATGCTTGGCTTTTATGGGAATTTCAGTAAAAAAATCTCAAAAAGAGCCGTCACATTTATATCTGAATTTATTTCAATTCTATCATTTTTAACTTAGGTACATTATCAGCCATAGTTTTCCTAGTAACACTAGATAAAACATCGCAAGATGCCTTTATGTTATCTTCTGAATTTAAGAAATTATTTCTAATATAAATCATCTTAACTTGTACGCAAACATTCTTTAATATTAAATAACTAGGGGCGCCAACAAACCCTTAATTTCGACTCGCTGCGCTCGCGAAATCTTGGGTTCCGTTTGCATATTGAGCGAAGCGAGCCCAGTGTATTGACTCATCGTTTACCATTGACTTCAATGGGATATCAGTTTTTTGACATGACTTTGTGATATGACGTGTTGCTTTTGATTGCAAAGTTTCATAATTTTCCGTCAAGTAGTTTTCGAGCCAATTCGTGACAAAGAATATAAAAAGTCTCCAGTAAAACGCTCCGCTTACTTCGTTCGCTTCGCTCAGCAAATCCTTACTTTGTTCAAGAACACCAGGCCATGATTCCATTGCCTCTCATCATATAAATTATAAAACTTTTCTTTACTAATATAAATTTTAGTTTTAAGCATTCTGTTATTGTTTTTTGTTTAAAAATATTATTAAATTCATGTAACAAAAATATAAAATTTTATTATTTAAATATATTTGGATTATCATCAGTCAAGTCTACTTTCAGCACTTTTTGCGTAACATTATTTTGAAAAGTAAGGACTCAACTTTTTCTTATTAGTTTGCAAGCAAATTTTGTGGATCCTTTCAATTTCATGGTTAATTAATAGAGAAAATTTTTGATCACAGTGGTCTGAACTTAAATTCATTAAAATCTCTGTACACAATCAGAGGCTTATTTTTATGACAAAGTTTTATTACAATATCCTCTAAAATAGTAAAATAAATCAAATTCATTTATAAAATAATGACATATTAAGATTGTATATATATTTGTTTTATCTGTCCAAGTAAATGGATAAGTATGGGAGGGAGTTTACAATTATTTTTTATTAATAACTCTATATTTTTTATAATTTTACTCTTTTTAACGGACAAAACGTCTCCATGCAATAATTCAATAGTACTATTATTCGTCAAATTAATATAATTTTCGTTATATTTCACATCATAATTTACAAGAAACCCAAAACCTTGACCTAATTTGTCAGAAAAAATAAAGTTATTATTTGCGAGCACAACGTAGGATTTTTTTTTTACTATTTTTCATGATATCTACATTCTCAATGTTATGTTTAGTATATATAGTTGAATCACCCAATGCTTAAGAGCTTATTTTAGTAAAAACATTTAATTTTTCATTTAATAAAAAAAAATAGAAACATGTGATAAGTGTGTGTGAAGTATTGTTTTAATTTATTTTCAGTATTTTTAAAAAGTGTGTTGGTTTGTAAAATATTATTTCTGGTAACTTTCAACATTTCAGAATGACTTCAGAATTTCAATAAAAAGGTGTTATTTAGGAGATTTTCGTGGTAAGCCTGAAAATTTCATAAGAAAATTGAAGAATCTCTCACAATTGCGGTCAAAGAGCACTGTCAAAGTTCCCTCCAAAGCCTTTAGTAGTCATTTCATTTATGTCTACAAGAAGATCAGAAAAAGCAGCTAAAAATCCAGGTGAGTTTTGAATTTTTGTTTGACTTTTAAAAACACCTTACCTTACCTTACCTTACCTTTTTATTACCTTTTCCCAAACTTTCTCTCTTCCAAATATACCACAGTTATTTGAAAATTAGTAAACAAAACGCTATTTCTGAAGTTTTAATCATTCCTATTGATGATGAAAATGAAACTGAATGTATTTATACTGAATTATAACTGAATGTATATACTTATTTTTGTATTTTCTGATTATTAAAATAAAAAGTACTTAAATCAAACATTTATATGAAATTTGTCCATAAATTATTATTAAATATGTAATTTATTCAACAATTTCAGCAAAATAACTTTCCTTTCAAAACACCACTTCAGTAATATTGGACACAATTAATATGTCAGTAATTTTTCTAAAGTCTTTATTTTGAGAGTGGTTGGCAGGTGAGTGTGAGTAAGTGAGAGTGAATGAGTGAGTGGTACGAGAAAACAAAAACAAATAAATCTTCTCGAAAGTTAGCTTCCATATTTTTAAACTTGTTAAAACCCTTAAATATATAGACTTGTACAAAGTGACATTACATTATGCCACTTTCAAAATAAATCATATGTAAAAAGTTATAGCAATTATGTTTTTCCTCTTTTGGTAAATGGTATTTGTAACACTATGACCGTTAAATTTATATGCAGCTTATTTATTTTAACAATATAAAGTTAATCCGCGTAAAATGTAATATTGTTCAACTCATGTGAGTCACTAAACGACCGGAACGACCTGCTTGCCTATAATTGTAACTTTGCCTATAATTGTTTTATTTATGAATTTAAATAAAAGATAAGAAAAAAAATATATAATTAGTTAATTATAAAATTTAATTTACATATATATTAATAAAAAACGATAAAACTACTGCATGCATTAATAGTAATTAATTTATTACTCGTAACAATATATTAAAAAAGCCAACGAATGATGTCTTCTTTCATTGTCAAGATGAGAATTCAGTAATACTGTAATGTGTGTGTGCATTTTTAACAACCAAAAATATACCCCAAAGCAAATTTTTAATACTTTTTGAATGTTAACCTTCATAATTTCATTTAGATACCTTGCGATACGTTGGTTCAAAAAAATTTTATTTATTCAGAATAAAGACGATAAATGTCATTTCTATGTTATATTCTGTTAAGTACAAAATGGATACCACTAGTCGTGTAAATGGTATAAATAACCATTCACGTTTTGATCGTAAATGTAATTGAACGTTAATCATCGATAAAGGAATTTGGAAAGGTTACGTATCCGCATTCAAAAGGTATCCAAATAACTGAAATTTATCTTAAAAGTTAAATAATGCCAAAGATCAAAGTTTGTATGAAAATCACGCAAAGTTTGTAAGAAGTTGTTAGTCGCAGTAACAGCGTTAGGTATTCATGGAGTTTTGTCACACGGCAAATTCAATTCATTTGTTCGTCAAAGCAAAGCTTTGTGTGGTAGCGGATGCTTAATTCAATACAATAGCTTCAATGAAAACTTTGATCTTTGTAAAGGGATTGTTGAGATATTATTTTTCACATAAATGATTGGCGTCACAGTCATTTACATATTTGATTGCCATGTATATTAATATTTGAATAATTTTTCATTTGTTATCTTAATGAAGTAATATAGAAATACGAGTATTCATAACTTCAAAGGATTTAATTACATTATTGTTTCAGTGGCCATAGAGCTAAGGTTAATTTCTTTTATTAATTATTAAATTAAGTGAACTAATATATATTAGTATTGATTGTTTGGATTAGGTATTTAGATTTAGTTTGAACTAAACCCTAAATAAGTTTATGAAGATAATTTAGGAGTAATATCGAATTGATACTATACTTAACATTTTATAATGTTATTATAAAAAAATATTACTACAGATGTGTGTGTATATTTAAATAAAACGATTTCACGGTTTTAGCTCATGTATATTGTTTGCATTTTAATTTATTATCTGAATTTTAAATATGTATGTGGGTATTCAGATTTTGTAGACAGAAAGTCATTTTATCGACTACTTCCGTATACAGGCCCGTTACGAAGTCAGATGAGAAAGAAAAACTCTTCGAGAGTTCTCTCTCTGCTCATCTCATGCTCCACCTAAAGCAGGGGTCTCCAAACTTTCCAGCCTTAGGGCCATACTGATTACTCCAGTAAGTTCCGAGGGCCAAGATGGCAACACTGCATATTATTAATTTTCTTGTCATTATCTGTAACTTCTAGATTTGTTGTAGAGTACGAGCCATGAGTAGCAACGTGACACGACAGCTGGTGGGCACAAGCGGAAATAGGTAGTACCTTCGATCGCTAACAGATGGCGCTAATAGCAGGTACAGAATAATATCGTTGGTTCTAGAAAGTTCTGGTGTCTTCCACTCACTTCTAGATGGCAGTAATTGGAATATATAAATAGGGCGCACCTCCTTAAAACAAGTTTGTGCGTGTAACAGTATTTTGATTTGATTTGAATTGTTGCTTTTGTGTGTGATTTAGTAGAATGGAAAAGAAGCGAAAAATTGATAGTGAATGCAGAAAATTCAAAGATCAGTGGAACATTCAGTATTTCGTAATTGAGTCCAGTAACAAGGCGCTATGTTTGATTTGCAATGAAAGCATAGCCGTTCTCAAAGAATATAACATGAAACGTCATTATGAAACAAAACATTCTCAAAATTACTCAAAATATACAGGAATTGTGCGGACAGAAAAATTCGAAGCCTTGAAGCGCGGATTGAAATCGCAGCAATCTTTATTTACAAAAGTCAAAACTGAACAAGAGGCGGCAACTCGTGCCAGCTTTCGTGTGGCTCTTGAAATTGCAAAACGTGGAAAACCATTCACCGATGGAGAAATGATCAAGGAATGCATAATTGCAGTAGTCGAAGAAATGTGCCCTGAAAAGGTAAATTTATTAAAAACTGTCAGTATGTCAGCAAACACTGTGGCTCGAAGGGTAGAAAACATCGCTGAAAATATATCCTCTCAACTGTTCGACAAAAATGGACATGTTGAGTGGTTTTCTTTGGCCTTGGATGAGTCAACGGATGTGTCAGATACTGGTCAGGTGTTGATTTATATTAGAGGAGTAGATAAAAGCTATGAAGTGCACGAAGAACTTCTTGATATGTATAGTATTCATGGCACAACTACTGGTACCGATATTTTTAAAGGAGTTGAAATGGCCATTAATAAAAAGAACCTTCGATGGAAAAATTTGAAATGTATTACAACTGATGGAGGCAAAAACATGAGTGGGAAAGATAAAGGAGTGGTCGCTCTTGTGTCAAAGGTTGTAGAAAATGACGGCGGCTCAAAACCATTAGTCTTACATTGTATCATTCATCAACAGTCTTTGTGCGGAAAATGTTTGGATATGTCTGACGTTCTGAAACCAGTCATATCAACTGTTAATTTCATCAGATCTTTTGGGCTGAATCACCGACAATTCCGACAATTTATTGCAGAGATTGGAGAAACAGACTTACCTTATCATACTGCCGTACGCTGGCTTAGTTGTGGGAAAGTTCTTCAGCGCTTTTTTGAACTTCGAGCAGTGATCGAAATTTTTTTGAATGAAAAGCACCGCCCTCTTACTGAATTACATAACAACGCATGGCTATGGAAATTAGCATTCTATGTTGATTTGACAAAACATGTGAACGAACTGAATTTGAGATTGCAAGGAGAAAACCAGCATCTTCCTGATTTATACACTAATATCAAGTCATTCCGGATGAAATTGATACTGTTTCAATCACAACTACGAAGTAAATGTTTTTCACATTTTAAAACATGTGAAATATTCAGCCACACTACTGAGACTGAGTTTCCTATCGATTTTGCAATCGAAACTTTGAGTGCTTTGAAGATAAATTTTGATACTCGTTTCTCGGACTTTGATGCCATTGCGAATCAAATTAAGATTTTTCAGAATCCTTTTGATGCTGACATTAAAACCCTAGCCCCGGAACTTCAAATGGAAATGATTGATCTTCAGTGCAGTGATATAATTAAGAACAAATATGAAAACTCATCTTTGTTGGAATTTTATAAGAGTCTTCCACTGACACAATTTGATAATTTGCATAAATTTGCTCGTGGGCTGTTTTCCGTTTTTGGTACTACTTATTTGTGTGAGAAAACCTTCTCCAAAATGAAGTACACAAAAAATGTATACAGGTCTAAATTAACTGACGAGCATCTTAAATCTCTTTTAATAATTGGTACAAGTAAAATTAGTCCACAACTACAAACTATTGTCGGTGGAAAATCTCAATTACATACATCTCATTAGCATTTCATATGTCATGTTTGTTGTTCATTACTTACAATGTATAAAATGTTAGTTGGATTCATTTCAATAATTTGTTAGTTATTATATGCTGAAGTTAAATTTACTGCATAAATTATACATGTCTTTACTCATTACCATTCTTATCACAAACATTTTATTTGCTATAAAAAATATTTGTTCTCTAAAAGGAGTTTTCAAGTATGTCTACGCGGGCCGGACAAAATCTGTCTGCGGGCCGGATGTGGCCCTCGGGCTGTAGTTTGGAGACCCCTGACTTAAAGGAAGGAGTCTAATTTCTTAGGTGGTTCGGGATAAAGCTTTGGATAACCGACCCTCAATCAATAGGAAAAAGATCTTGTATCTCCTGTAACCGATCTGGCTACAGCGGGGGTAGCCCTATCCTACATCAAGGGTTGGGTCAACCGGAGGTATCGATCGCTAACGTTCTATTTTGTACTTACAGGGCTTGGATGATTCAGTGGGTATCTGTCAAACCTCGCTTTGTGCCACTTTGATGAGATTTTCGTCAGTGTATTGTTGTAGCAGCTGATGTAGGCTATGAGTTTACGCAAACGAAAATGGTTAATAGTCCATGCGGCAGCGAAATGCAGTTGGTCGCAATGGTCTTTTTGTGCAGAAGAGTGATCATCTCTTGTCTTGAAAATTGGCTATAAATATGATACTTTATGAATTCTTATGTTTTCTTATTGTTATAGTTTTCATCAATAAGAAATATCTGTCTATCCATAGCTTTGTGGAGGATATATATTTACACGCTTTAAAAATAATCGTGGCGTTTTTTGGTTTCAATAGGTTACTTAAAAATTACCCTACGCTATTTTTTAGCCTTTTTAAACTATTATTTTTTTAAAAACATTTATCTTTTTCAACAATCTTGTGTTTTATGTTGTTACAGCAATTTTATGTTGTTGAATATTTTATATTATAATAAAATTATCAATGACCTATTAGAAGTTAATATTTGCACTATATTTTTTATAACAACTTAATAAAGTAAAATTAAAGAAAAGGTTGAAATAAAAGAGAACTCAAACGAGTGATTACATTCACAACATTTACTAAAATATTTGCCGTATATTAATAACTCGAGTCAAGAAAACGCAAAAAATAAACAAGTACACTGTAGATTAAACACTATTAGGAAATCCATGACTTGTGTTGTGTCAGTAAAATGAACCAATTCTTATAAAATATGTTCTATTTTGTATTGCGTTGAAATTAGAACCACATACTGTGATAAAACTTCTAAATTAATTTAAAAGCCATTAAAAGTGTTTACATCACACATAACGCTTATTTTAATATTCTTAATGAAAAAAATAAATTACAAACAACCATTTAAATATCAATTTAAATTATTTATAACAATATAGTTATTATTCTCAATTTGCGCGATTATATACGAAATAGAACAAATACTTGGCGGCACTTTAACAGCTTGAGCCTTCAAATTCTTTTACTTAAAGCAAAATACGTAATTACTTGAAGCGAAGTTGTCTTCGTAGTAACTGAAATTGAAATTCTAGAATATAACTTGTATTGTTGGAAATTTGAAATAAAATGGAATTGTCGTCAGCGTAGTTAAGAAATTTGTGATAGCTATTAATTTTTTTTTGATTTCTTAGATTTCGAAATATATTAAGAGCAATCTTTAACAAGAGGATTTATGTAATACATATTTAATAAGTAGGACAGCAAGGTAATGAAGAAGAGACTTCGGTCTACCTTTAAATTAAACAAGAAACTACTTTATAATTTCTTTGCTTTAGACATACCCAAACTTAGATAACAATTTTGATAGCCATATACTGAATATATTTGTACCCATAACTTGTTTAAAATGTTATTGTTTTAACGTTTTATTTATGTTAAATGAATAAAAATAACAACGTAATGTATTTATGGATGTCTAACAGACACCTGACCTACTTATAGTACATATACACAATACACCGATCTCTATAAAATTATAAGTATTATCTATCCTATTATAGGTTGACCTATAGTTTGTATTTGTATAGAATTATTACTGAGATTGTAGCATTTTTGTAATCTTCCCAAATAGCTCGCAATGTTATTTGATACAGACCTGAAAAGATCTGGCAATAGAAACTCAGCTGGCTTTTCTATGATTATTTTTTAAAATCAAACCTTTATCTTTAATTATATCCTACTAAAGTAATATATGCGAACGTTTGTGAGGATTGTTATTATTTCACACACAAACTAATTATTGAATATCAATAAAGTTTTACTTAAATGTCAAATAATTATCAGGAACAAATAATATTTTTCAATATATTTATCTACAAAAGTGGGCAGAAAAAAATTATAAGCAAGGAAGGGGAATAATACTTATGTTTCAACCTTTAGGGTCTCTCATGTCAGTCGGAGCCTTAGACGAACTGTTTAGATTCAGTTCCAACTTTTGTTAACACTATTCTCTTTGAGTTCTCGTGGCCTTAACAGTATACATTCTTGAAGATGCTAAGTACAATCGAAGGGTTTAGTTACACCACTTCAAATCTTGAACTATTTCTCGCAGGCCTTAAAAATATGCTTTATCAAACAAAATATATTAGTGCTGTTTGTTGTGCGGCAAATTATTTAAAAATAAACAAGATCTAATATAATTTATTATTCCACTAGTCCCATTGGATAATTTAATAAATAAAATAAACCGGTGTTATGATCCCAGACCTCTCATTACTGTCAACACGTTAAGCGTGTCGTGTTGAATGTCATATGTAACATTCTATACATAAAACAACATTTCCTAAATCAACAGTTCCTAAACTTCGTACATCATATGTTTGTTTGTAGGCGGGTCGTTATTTAAAGCGCCCTAAAACCAGATTAAATCTATTTTGTCCCCACGGTTTGATATCTCTTTTTTATTGTCTTAGAAAGAGATAATTGTTTTTTAAGTAATTGTGTTTTGCGACCGTTCTCATGCGGATGTGATAACTTTATTTTTAACATTATAATATCAACCACATTAGAGAGGATTGAGCATTGCTTTTGTTCATGGGATTTTCTCAGATTTGGAATTTAACTTTCACGATCTTTTCACTAATCTTCTCTACTCACTAGTGAAATGATATGATTTTATTACGATCATTGTGGTCACTTTTAAAGAGTTTAAATCACGCCAATTGTTTATGGTATATTCATTATATTAGGGGTTGAATATAGGGTGTAATTGAATCTTACAAAATGTTACTTTTAAGTGTTTCATGCACCTTATTGTAAGAACAAAGTAAATTTTCAAATAAGTAATATATATTATAATTATCAGAATGTAACTTATTTATTGGTACAAAATATGTGACAATAATATAGCGGTAATCTCAGTTATTTTATTTGTGTCTATGACTTAGTTACTCGTATATACGTATTGTTGTATAATTTAAACAATTACCTATTTTGACACAAACAAAATCGGGTTGGAGTATTTTATAATTGTTATGTTCTCTAATATATTATATGAATTTTGTTTTCATAAAAAATTTAAATTTTCTTTACAAATAGTATAATAGTACTCATTGATACAAATTATTGTAATAAAAATGTTTTTATTTGGAATATTTCTTTACATCTTCTTTATCTCATTTCTAATTGACTGGTCGTTTATCTCAAGGTTTACATATTCTATTAGCACACTGTCTACTAGAAGCAAGTACTATTATAAGACAAATGTTTGACTGATTTAAACAGTAAATAATGTATAAATTATAACGTAGAGCATTTGTTGCAATGTTAGTAAGATAAGGTAAATATATCAGGTAACTTTTTTCAATACAATACTACAACTACGTATATGTTGAAATCAAAATACATTACTTTTGTGACATCACATTAGGGCATAACGACAAAACCATAATAGCATACAAACATGAAGTAATCGTGAGTTTTATGCTGGTTTTACTGCGATATAATAATTTGAAATTATATGCTGAATATACATTTTATTAATAAAAAATGTTTGTTTTACTCGAATAGAATGAACGTTTTAATTTAATATTGCAATTTTAATTTTCTTGACTACAAAGTAGACCATTTATCATATTGTATAATATATGTGCATGTGCTATAATATATGTACACTGTATTTGCTTGAACTGTGACGTCACTTTCACAATACAACACACGTACAACACATTTTGAACGTTAAATACACGCGATGTCATCTCTAATATGTATATGGTTAAAGATTAAGTGTTATATTAATTAAAATTTGAAAAAAATTTAGCTCACGCCATTCGATAGTTACTGATTAAAAGAAACACTTCTTAAATAATATAGTTAAGTATTGTTACAGTAAGTAAGTGAGATAATTACTGAATTACTGTTCGGGATATTCCTATTTAAAACATATTAATTACTGTTTGTGCTCAGACTTATCTGGTATAATGTTTAGTATTTATAATAATTATTTTAACACGTTGAGCCCGGCATCAATATTGCTGTACTTTCCGTTTAGCCGGCAGTGGGCGAGAAATCGGGTATATTCAAGCGTGCTAACATATGAGTCGGTCAGAAGCCAATGCGGTTAAGTAAATTTTTTTATATTGTCCGATTTTTGTAAATTTTGAAGAAATAAAAGCTTTTTCGTCAAAATTTACAAAAATCAGACAATATCAACAAATTGACTTAACCGCATTGGCTTCTGAGCGACTCATATAATAAAGGAGATCTACATACTTTGTTGGGACTTGCGTTCTAGACTGGGGCGAACAGTTAGAAACGAACCATGGCAAGCAAAGTACAGTTTGGAAATACTCAGTGCTAAAAATCAAATCATAAAAGTGTTGATAACAAAACACAAGTAAGTAAATATGTATTTTTTTTGCTCCTAATTCAACGTTATTTGGACGCAAGAAAGCCAGAAATGTGACTAAAAAAGTCATCACGTTTTGTAATAGATGTAAAAACCAACCATATTTTTGTTTAGAGTGTTTCAATAAACTTCATTAAAATTGGTATACATTTATTTTTTAACTGTCGGTCCCTAGGTACCGACGCCGGCTAATCGGAAAGTTCACTGTCGGTCCCCAGGGACCGATACCGGGCTCAACCGGGTTAATTATGACTAAAAATATTTGGATCTGGATAAAAAGGAAAATTTATACTCACTGACCTCAGTTTCCGGTAGTCTTGATAACCAAGGCTCTGATACCACTTCAGGTTTCTATGCGATGGTATTTTTTGTTGACTTGCGAAGGGTAGAAAAACCAACAGTAGAAGGCCAATTTATAAATGTGTCCTCTTCCTTCCCCAGTTTAAAGTACTCTCTTAGGTAAGACTGAGTGCAGCTATCGGTAGTACAATGTAGCGGATGTGCACAGATACTACATATCATTAAAAATTTGCATAGACTATGCTTACAGATAAGATTGCTGAAAGGGAATCATGACCCAAAATTTCTGTCTCGTTTGTAGGGTTTGTTTTAACAGAATTTGTATGTGGATATGAATAGTGTCGAGACGGTGAAGACAATGAAATATGTTATACGAAAATACAAAATAATAAATGAAATTTATTCAATTATAATTAATGCACAGCGCATTTTATGTATGATTCCAAATTAAAATAATTTTGGCAAGGATATAGTCGAATGGCAATGGTCGAATATAAGTTCTACTAGAGGTACTAAAGTTGACAGTCCTAACCACCAAGGGAAAACTTCTTTTATGACGCCTAGAGACTAAAGCAGGGCTAAAATATTATTGTTTTTAAAATTACAATTGTGCCAACTTCTATAACTTTGTGTTGACGCTAAGAATGGCATGAAAAGGCATATATGAACTCAAAATCAAAAATAGGGTTTGACAGTGTGAAAGGAGTTGTAGTTGAGAGAGTTAAAAAAACCTCTATAGGTTTACTAATAATATTCCACCTCTGACGCATTTGTAGCATGTAAACGTAAATTAGATAATGTAATAAATGTAAATATTCCAATCTCCAAAGTCAACTTTAATTAAATTATGACGCAAGTCGAGAGTAATCTTATCTTGAATATCTTTATTATGTAAATTAAAAGCGGGGACAAACTAAACATTGAAGTTGACGGTTAAGATTAATCGCTGCAATAAGAAAACCGAAAACTTTTTTGAGAGTATGTTTATATATTTATTTATTATTTTCAAAGCTACCACTAGCTCGGAGACAAAGAGAAGAGCTGCTAACAGAAAATGTTGCTGAGTTTTGGTCACCGGACTACATAATGTTTTTTTAAACCACACTTAAAGCCTAAATTATATTTAAAATAATCGTTAAAAACGTTAATATCTATTTCGCATGATGTGACATTTAAAAACTATTTAGTATTCATTAGCACAAAGGAGTAACTGACAAGTCATATTCTGCGAAGAGATCGCATCTCCACAGCATTCATCTTCCTTACATTCTTCTTCTGTGTTACCCACGTTTGGCTGCTGTATAACAGCGTCGTTAGCAAAACTGCATTGTGTGCAGCCAGTCGTGCAGCTATGCTGACGTTTCGCCGTCTCAACAATGCAGCCAGAGCACCGTTGTCTCTGTTACCGGCAGCAATACGCCTTTCCACATCCATTTCGTATCTTCCGTCTCTGCTAAAGATACTTCCCAAAAATACCGCTTCATTCACTTGTTCTATTATCTTCCCATTCACGTTGGTCTTACATTCTGTTCTTTCTTCATTTCTTTCAAATATCAGAACCTTCGTCTTATCTGCATTCAGGTTTAGACCATTATTTTCACACCCATCTTTCAGACTGGTGACCAATGCCTGAAAATCACATTCTGATGATGCAATGAGCACTGCATCATCTGCATATAGCAAACAATTGGCCTTAAGGTCACCTACTTTCACTCCCATGTCACAGTCTTTCACGTCTTGGAGACAACTATCCGAATACAAATTGAAAAACCAAGCTGACATAGCGCAACCTTGCTTAACACCCGATTGGATGCCAAACCAAGGCGACATGCCAGCTGCTACTCGCACACAGGCTGAGTGATCTCTGTAAAGAGACTTTAAAGCCTGTAGCACGGGTCCGCTCACATTGTATCGGGGTTCACATTGTAATTTCTTTCTCACAACCCTGTCAAACGCCTTTTCCAAATCCACAAAAGCACAAAAAACCTTTTGGTTTAGGGCCAAAAACTTTTCCGTGATCATGCGGAGGGAAAAGATCTGATTTATACACCCTCTTCCAGGTCTAAAACCTCCTTGGGCGTCCCACAACAGCCTTTCAGATCTCTCTTGCATTCTTCTCGCTAATATCTTAGCATAAACTTTACCGCCCAACTAATCAAACTAATAGCCCTATAGCTTGCACAGTCTATCTTTGTACAAAGGTACGATGACTGAACCTCGCCAGTCGTCTGGGACCTCGCCGATTTCCAGTATAAATTGCACAAAAACCAAAAAAGTCCAAGACGCGTGGCCCACCATATTTGATCATCTCGGCAGTAACTTCATCTGCTCCCGCAGCCTTACCACATTTCAGACTTCGTATCGCGCTCTCTACTTCTTCCGAACTGATTTCACTGTCGGCTACATGTGGACTAAGCATTTCGCTGGTAGTCAAGATCGAGGCGTCCTCACGTTCATACATCTTCTTGTAGAATTCCGGCCACCGCTGCAAAACATGTGCTTGCTCTGTTAAAATTACACCGCTCTTCGAAAGCACCCCTGTCATTCTACAGGTTACCGAACAACCCCAGGAATCATTAACTTCTCGCCAGAAAAACTTCGTGTTTTCCCGGAAGTTGTTCGTCAACCTATCATTCCTTTTTCTTTCAGAATTTTCACGCTTCATCTTTATAAGTGCTTTCGTTTTGTACTTTTTCAGTTTGTACGCTTTCTTTTTTATCTCTTTCATACTTTTATCCTTACCAGAGGCTTTATAATCCAGCCATGCCTTCTTCTTTAACTCTACAGCATCTTTCACTTGATCATCCCACCATTCATCGCGCTTTTTACTAAAGCCTCTTTTCTTCTTACCACATACTGCTGTCGCTACTTTCACTATACCATTTCTAAGGTTCTGCCAGCATGCTTCAACATTATAATGTCCAGAATCACAGCTTTCACGCTTTTTGGAAACCCTTTCTTGATATTCTTCTCTGATCAGTTGATCTTGAAGCTTCCAGCTTCTTATGCGATAATTCGACTTCAGGCTTGGACATCTCGTGCGGCTGCGCCAACCTGCAAACAGACCTCTTATTCTAGCAACGACTAGATAATGGCCCGTTCCCAGATTAGCACCCCTGAACACTCGCGTGTTCCATAACTTTATTTCGAATACGCTGATCCACTAGGAATAAATCAATCATACTTCTTTCTCCCGCTCGCTCCCATGTGTACATGTGAATTTGTTTGTGATCAAACATCGTCTTTGCCACAAACAAATTTCTCTCCTAACAAAATTAAAAAAAAAAGCTTTCCAGCCTCATTTACTCTCTCATCACCGTATTTGCCTAGCACACTTTCGTAACCACTTCGCGCGGTTCCAACCCATCCATTCATATTTCCACAGACTATCAACTTTTCATTATCTTTGACAGTAATTAAAGTATATTATATTAAATAAATATAATATATCGCCCAGCAACCAAGAGCTTATATTACTTTCTTATCTCGTATAGAAACTCATAGGACCAAATTATGAATTTGAATTATGATGTTTATATCGACAGCACTACACCAGAGTATATATTAGTCAAACCATCTATATCCATTTACATTTGGAATGGAGAATCTAATTAAACATTAAAGTTGCCCACAAGGAGAAAATAATACATAATTATCCCTTTTGTTTGTTTGGTAAAAAACTGTAAAGTTATTGTCCATAAAGGTAAAAGTAGTAGTTTTAGTGCCTAAGTTTCCTATTTGGCTCCCAGAATTAGTTAAAAGGGTTATATGCTTTTGCTAATAATCTCAATTTGGTAATGCTAGAGAAATTGTTAAGGAAGTTCATCATAAGGTCCCAATATATAGGTTTAATAAAATGTTCACAAAAATTCGTCGTCGTTGGGGTCTGTATATAGTATATACTAAAAACAATGAAATATTGTAGATGATCTGAACGGGCTATTTCAATGGTCTAGTGACAAAGAGACTAGACAAAATCTTTTGTGTATCTTATATTGGAAATGTTTATTATCAAGTAATAAAGAGCTACCGCGTATAATAAATAGCCCTTCTGGTGATTGGCAAAATTAAACAATTATTTTTACGTTTTCTAAAGCTTCTTAATTTAAACGGTTTAGTAAAAGTATCTATAGAAATTACTTAGAAATTATTAAATTCAATATATAAATTTGAGATCTCTTCGCAGTAAAAAAGGGATCCGATCAGTAGAACGCTGATAACAAACAATTTGCTGCTGCTTAGCTCTCCTACTAGCTTTAGCTCTGTATGACTCTGTAAGATTCGATTTCTCAATGCGATCTCCTCCGTAACAATCCGTTTTTTATAAAAGTTTTAAAAAGGTTAATCGTTGAACTTAAAGAGTAATTGTTTTGATTTCTATATTTAATTAATGGAACTGTGAAAGCATAAACGTTCACACTATGTGACACGAAATGATTGAAGTAATTTTATTCGGTTCATATTTTCAGAGATAATCGGCAAGGTAATATTTAATAAGTAATAAAAAAATACATATATGACCTAAATGACTTTCCTAATATTAATATTAAGTATATATGTATCCATTCGAGAGAAAGAGTATTATCTAAATAATAATTAATAATATATCTGAAAATTATTAACCAATTGAATACTTATATGTATACCGATATGCAAAAGTAGTTATTAAATTAAAAAAAACAGAAGTATAATTATTTTAAACGATTATAGATATATTTGATACATTCGATAAAGAAATGTAATGATGTTTAATTTATCACCAATTATGTTTGTATAATAATGTTTAATATGTTCTATAATTAATAAGATGAAATGAAATTAACATATAAAATAAAGAGTGGTTAGAATGTGAAAACGCTAACAACTATATTGTGTACAATTAATTAATATGTTGTTTTTACAAATATAGTAAAATATAATATGCGGTACATTATTATACACATTTAAAAATAATACTAAAACTACTTTATCTGTCAAGATATATATATAAGTCTCTTTTGTAGCAAGGTACTAAGGGACTTTTTAATTGAAGTGTGACCGCAGTGTTTGTAGAGACAAGAGCATGGAAGTGCACAAATACTCGTGCTATATAAACATCATTTTAAATTTGCATATGCTATGTTTGAAGATACGAAATATTACTTACCTTTTATAATTGTTTGAATATTATTGATTCTAATATAGTTTTGAATTTGTTATTTAATAAACTCAAAGTTTAATTATACATTGTGTATAATCAAGCTCAAGTTTCTCAAGTGTATTTTTTAAATTTTAAAATTAACTTAAATTAATCTTGTATGTTGTTGTTGTTAACCCAGTGTGTTGAGATGAACCTCACTGTATCATATAAAGGGGCTGGGCGGACCCCGTGACACAAACTCTAAACGGGCAATGTCATCAGCAGCCACGTATACGATTACTCTATAGTTAATAAAACTAACGACTTACCCGTCTGCTTCTGTTATGTTTCAAAGAAGGAAGTCACGTAGTCAGTCTGTACTAGTCAAGGATTTGGGGTTCCCCAGAGTGTAGGATAAATTGTATAATATTTAGTAAAAGGGAAATAATTACGGGACAAAGAATTTGATACTTAAGTGTTCCGTCGCATGACCTCAGGTTCCACGCACACTTCGAGTGAGAAGGCAGCCACCAATTCGACGCTGCAGCTAACAATTAAAACACTCGACACTAATGTAATTCGGTTTTTTGGAAACTACTAGAACTGATGATGATAAATCCGCAAAATCGATAAGTACAAAGGTTGATCGAGAACTAACTCGACCGCTACGCGTGCGTTTGTCACACCACCAAAGCGTAACAATTACCCACGTTTTAATAATAATTAAAAGAACGTAAATATAATCCGCAAATTTAAATAGATTGAGCGCCTGACGGTTGCTATTATCAACTGTACAGTTTACATAAATATTCCGAATACCCACTCTTGTTTTGATTTTAAAGACATACCTAGTACACTTTTAATCATGTTATCGTCAACATTTTAATTATTAGGGCACATTCTTGATATTAAACAAAAGTTTATTTGATGCAAACTATTTTGAAAAGAAACACTAAATTATCTTTTATATTTAAAACGATAATACGCGTCTCTTCTTTTTTTAATAATTAGCAAAGTACCGACGGTGAAAGAGTTAATCGGTCTTCAATACCAGTGATCACTTGTGTATGGGAAAGGTCGTTGATGTGAGCTAAGACCGATAAAAATATAAATTTTATTTTACAGGAAAATACAGCATCATTTCCAATAAATTTCTGTTTTCTTTTTGATTAATACAAGCTACAAGATCAAAAATATGCTAGAATTCCTAGAAATCTTCGAGTCCTAGAACCTTATCAATCATCAATTAATCAATATATTAGAAGTATTGATTATATTACGTCAAAATAAAGAATTTTATATATAGTATGCTAAATCTATCGAAGAGAACGATATTTCGAGATGACGAAATTCCGAGATGTCGTAGTTTCGAGGAGACCCGATAATGTTCCTTTTTTTATTATAGCCGTAGGAGTGTACAAAAAACAAGTAAAAAAAGGTACAAACAGTACAAACATTGATGGGATGTCCTTGTCCCTTATTGGCGTTACGGCGAAATGCAATTGACGTTAAATATGTTTTCCTTAAAGTTTGTACATTGTACACAAATTCAGTATTTTAATTTAAATTTGTACACTGAGGCGTTAACTGAGTTTGTTTTAATTTTAATTTTGCTTTTATATTTGATAGTCTGTGCTTATTTTACATTTTAGATCTATAGGTTCATGAAACCTTATTGTCGATTTATTGTAGATGACTAAAATTTTGTGCGCTCTTCTACATAAAAAATAATAACAAAAACAAACAAATGTTATTAATTTTTTTAAGCTCCAAATCCATTCAAATTATATCTAACCCACGCTTCAAGTTCTTGAATAGGTTTGTGATAGCTTTGAACGTCCACTTTGACCTTTCATTATCTACCCAGCCATAAACATTTACTCACTTAGTCGGATGCTAAGTGATTACTATGGATGGGACGAGTTGTAGAAGGTTGTTAGGAAAGATATCTGGATCAAGGTTTTTACATTTTATTAGCTTTGAGTATGACACCCGCATTCAAATATAAAATATATAATACACAAACTGTTTTCTTCTCTGTTTAATAATTTCACAAAAGTTTGTGCTCATAAAAACTAGTCTCTTGATGAAAGAGAGTAATTAAAAAGATTCAAAGCTCATTAGCCAGTACAGTAATGAAGTTATTAAATAAAAGAAACTCTGCAATTACTTGAATAATGCTGGGAATTAGTTGAAAAAATATTACGTGTATTTTGAGAAAGAACTTGAAGTTCCAATACCATATTATTGCACCCATAAGATAAATTATATTTTTTATGTTCTTAATAAAATTATAATCAATTTACTATACAAATGCAATAATAAATACGAGGGTAAATGTTATTTTAAGTTTGACTTAACTATTCAAAAGTCTAAGAACATTAATATATACTTACAGCTATACCTACGCGTTTTAAGAGTCTTACATGATACTTACGTTACTCAGAACTAGCAGCATTTCAATTTGTCAACTTACTTCTTAACTGGTGATTTAGTTTTGCTAACTTCAATTCTCTTATTTCAAGTGACTTCAACTTGTTAACAAGATAGCAAAGAATTGTAAATTAAATTAGAATTACTAAGAAAGAGGACAGCCAGCTGATTTGACATATATATATAATATATATATATATATATATATATGTCAAATCAGCGTCAGATTACTTTATTTCCAAATATCAAGATCAATTTCACTGTTTTAACAAAGGATAGGTCGGAAGGATGTGCCGATGGTAAAATACATAAATATTTCTCAGGTTTAGGTAATTAATAGCAAAGCTTGAAAGAACAGGTTTAGTGTTAAACATTTCTACTCAGTTGGAGCAGGAAGGAGTGAAGATCCGAATGAACGTTGTCCTGCCAGAATGGATGTCATACTTATTACGTATGTACTTAATGTTATAACCAAAAATATTCCTTTATCTGCTCCATCAAATTCAAAATAATTTTTCAATTTTTTAACACTTCCACTACACACTATACATTCACATAACTCTTATGGTTTTATAAAATACCTCCCAGATTTTTTAGGCTAACTTAGTTACAACTAAGTTATCAAAGTATTTTTTTTATTTGCTAAGTATGGCAATATTTACATTATGACAAAACGTTTTTATTTTAGTGAGGGACTTTATAATACATTCTTATTAAATTTAATTGTTTGTTGTTATTAATTTATTATGTATTTGTAAATCTTTCGAAATCAACTATAATATTTAAATGGCTTCACTAACATTGGTATTAGAACGAATTCCTAATAAACCAACGTGAGTAAAGAACCGGTTGAATATAATGTAAATATTTGTAACACGGCCGCCCGTCGCGCTCCCGATCGTCGCCTTTATTTGTACCGAACGGCGTATTTAATAACGTTTTTTTTTTTAACGTCACTAATGTGGTAGGTTACGCAAGGTATGAGGTATTCAATCCTCCAGCAGCATTTTTAATTATGTAACTGTAGACAACATACATCATTAGTTTTTAAATAATAAGAATTGTGTTTTTAAATCAGAAATAAATAAATATTTTAAATATATGTTTTTGTTTAATTTTAAGTTTCTTTTTCACAATTCCACTGACCTCATACTTAACATGATAACGTTGAAAGTACATGGAGTCCACACAAAAACTGTTTTTTAGATATCTAGAATTAACATAATAATAACAAATGATAGTCATGAAAAGAGCTATCTAACGACATACGTCTGGTCATTATTGGTCGGTGGGTACATTTCGCCCATTTAATAAGAATGTATTATAAAGTCCCTCACTAGAATACGTTTTGTAATAGTGTCATTTCGTTTTGAAATAAAGTAACGTAGTAGTAAGTTTGACGCCGATTATAAATATATTAGCATTAACATAAGCTGGCTGTCCTCTTTCTTAGTAATTCTAATTAATTTACAATTCTTTGCTATCTTGTTAATAAGTTGAAGTCACTTGAAATAAGGAAACTGAAGTTAGCAAAAGTAAATTAACGGCTAAGAAGTAAGTTGACAAATTGAAATGCTGCTAGTTCTGAGTTATGAAGCTCGTATTTAATTTAACGTACCCGAGATGACAGCTCGCTCGTACTTGATAACGCAGTTAGCAAGTTTACTTCAAGTGTCTTTGAGTTTCAGAAATGTTATATGAGAAAAGTTCGGAAGAAATAATTGTTTTGTTAAATTGCAGTTGCAGCGTGGTATTGGTAACGTAAGTATCATTTAAGACTTAAAACGCATAGGTATAGCAGTAAGTATATATTAATGTTATTAGACCTTTAAATAGTTAAGTCAAACTTAGAATAACATTTACTCTCGTCTTTGTTATTGGATTTGGATTGCAAATTGATTATAATTTTATTAAGAACATAAAAAATATGATTTATTTAATAGGTGTAATATTATGGTATTGGGACTTCTAAGTTCTTTCTTAAAATATATGTTATATTTTTTCAACTAATTTCCAGCATAATTCAAGTAATTGCAAAGTTTCTCGTATTTAATTACTTCATTAATGTGCCAGTTAATGAGCTTTGAATCTTTATTACTCTCTTTCATCCTGAGACTTGTTTTTATGAGCACAAGCTTTTATGAAATTATAAAACAGAGAAAAAAAACAGTTTGTATATTATATATTTTATATTTGAATGCGGGTGTCTTACTCAAAGCCAGTGAAATATAAACCCTTGATCCAAATATCTTTCCTAACAACCTTCTACAACTCGTCCCATCCATAGCAATCACTTAGCACCCGACTAAGTGAGTAAATGTTTATGGCTGGGTAGATGTTGGAAGGTCAAAGTGGACGATCAAAGCTATCACAAACCTATTCAAAAACTTGAAGCGTGGGGTAGCTGTAATTTGGACGGTTTTGTAGCGTAAAAATGTAATAATGTGTAATATGTGTTTGATTTTGTTATTATTTTTTATATAAGATCGCACAAGATTTTAATCATCTACCTAAATCGACAATAAGGTTCAATGAGCCTATAGATCTAAAATGTAAAATAAGCATAGACTATTAAATATAAAAGCAAAATCAAAATAAAAATCTTTATTGAAAATAATTTTTATACAAAACATTTTTTCATTGTCAAAGCTATCACCAGCTCGGAAAATTATTTCCACAGACCTGAGAAGAGCTGGCGACAGAAACTCAGCGGGATTGTCAATGTTTTTTTTTTTTTAATTTGTTCTTAAATTCTAAATTACATAAATACATTACACAATACTAAGTAAATAATCTTGAAGCAGCCTGGCAGCGATCGCTTCATACCCACGGTGCATTATCCTCTAAGTATTTAGATACATTGTAGTATCCTTTTGCACACAAACGTTCCTTAGTTATTCTCTTAAATTTGTTAAATGGTAATACTTGAACGTTTGCTGGGACTTTGTTGTATAACTGTATACATTGCCCCATGAAAGATTTACTCACTTTTTTAAGTCGAGTAACAGGTAGCGCGAGCTTGTGTTTGTTCCTGGTATTTACAGTGTGTATATCACTGTGTTTAATAAAATTGTCAGTATTTTTACGTACATATTTAAGATTTTCAAAAATATACTGACTGGCGACCGTAAGTACATTAATTTGCTTAAACTTATCTCTTAAAGAATCTCTAGGGCCCAGGTTGTAAATTGCACGGACAGCTCTTTTTTGTATAACGATAATGGTATTTATATCAGTAGCACTACCCCACAGTAGGATACCATAAGACATTATGCTATGAAAATAAATATAATACACTAACTTAGCAGTAGTCTCGTCAGTTAGGGATCTAATTTTTTTAACAGCGTACGCGGCATAGCTAAGTTTACTAGCCAATCCAGCTATATGAGGGCCCCCTTGTAGCTTAGCATCAACAGTGATTCCTAGAAAAACTGTGGATTCTACCACTTCCATCGCTTCCTCATTTAAAAGTACATTAGTTTGCACCTGTTTAATATTAGAAGTAGAAAATCTAAAAAGTTTAGTCTTCTTACTATTAAGCAACAGGTTGTTAACACTAAACCAATCCACTATTCTAGAGAGAGCCTTGGTTACATCGTCATACATTACCTGATGCCGTTTTACTTTAAATATATTTACTTTACGTTTATTTTGAAAGCAGTATAAATTACTTTTTCGAGTTAGTGATCACACTAATTACAATTGAATCTATCTTTAAACGTTATCCTTTCATTAAGAAAATAAATTCAAATAATAAGTTGTAAACTATTGAGATTTGCTCGACAGTAGTTTTTCTAATAAACGGTATAACAAGGCCTGCTTAATTTGAAAGTGGCCCAAGTGCTGTACTCAGGAAATTAATTACAGGGCTTAGTGTAAATTCTAATTCAAATTGTAAGTAGGCATTTACAAGCACCTTTGAATCCATAATTACATTAAAAAGGGTCAATGTAGTTAGTCCGTGAGGTAGCTACCACCGGCTCGGAATGCTGCTCTGCTGAGAAGAAACTCAACAGCTGCTCTTTTTAAATGAAATTTAACAATGTTTGATTATATATTATACATGATTTATTTTAAAATATACTTATGATACTTCCTTTTCTTTGTTTTAAATCTGAAATTTAGTTAACTTGTTGAAGAAGAAATTTAAACGTTATGAGTTTATTTTTATTTCTTGGATTTATCGTGTTTCTGTCTCTGTTTTTGAAATAAGTATTTAAATTATTGCGTTTACATACTTCGTTGTTAAATATGTACTGTAAGAGGCTACCGTAAGGCTACCAATTTCTTTAAAAATATCTTTCAGAGAATCTCTAGCTAAGTTAAGTTTTAAATGGCCCTCACTTTTTTTTTGTAACATAAATGTAGAATTAACTCTGAAAATGTAATATTTGAGTCGAGTTGTATTAACGTCCGTTATTTGTCTTACTTTTTTAATTGCAAAGCGGGGCTAAGTAACATAAGTGACAAAGATCACCGGTTTATTACATTTAAGGTTTTAAATGCTGTAATCATTTCATCTCACTAAATTAAAAAAAAACATTTATTACGGACTCTAATATTATGAATCAATTCATCAATTGCATCAGATAATAAAGTATATAAAAATGCTTGGCTTTTATTGGAATTTCAGAAAAAAATATCTCAACAATAGCCGCCATATTTATCAATTTTTAACTTAGGTACATTATCAGCCGTAGTTTTCCTAGTAACACTAGATAAAATATCACATTTCTTATGTCTTATATGTATATGTATTGTCTTTATGTTATCCTCTGAATTTAAGATTTTATTTCTAATGTAAATTGCCTTAGCTTATACGCAAACAATCATAAATGTTAAAAAAACAAATCCTAACTTTATTCAAGAACACCGGGCCATGATTCCATTGCCTCTCACCATATAAATAATAAAACTTTTCTTTAGTTCTATACTAAATTTAAGTTTTAAACATTTTGTTATTATTTTTGGCTTAGAAATATTATTTCATCTAACAAAAATAGTAAACTTTATTACATTAATTATTTGGATTATCATCAGTCAAGTCTATTTTTAAGCACTTTTTGCACAACATTATTTTGAAAAGTAAGGACTTAATTTTTTGTTATCAGTTTGAAAAATTAGTGGGTCTTTTCAATTTCATAGTTAAATAATAGAGAAATTTTTTATCACTGTGGTCTGAACCTTAATTTTTTTTAATCTTTGTACACAATCAGAGACTTATTTTTAGTTTTATTACAATATCCTCTAAAATATTTATTCCAGATTCATCAAATTTATTTATAACAAAATAACATTTGGTTTGTCTATCCAAGTAAGTGAATAAGTATGGGAATTATAAATTTACAATTATTTCTATATAACGTTATCTATTTCCTTATATTTTTAACGGGCAAACCATCTCCACGTAATAAATAGTGCAAAAAACTATTTTTAGTCCAATTAATAAAAATTTCTCTAAATTGTGCTGGTAACTGGCTCCAGCCCAGTATATATTAATGCATTGTTTAATTCATTATTTAAAAGAGACCCAGAGCCTCAACCAAATTGGACAGAAAAAAACAAAGTCATTCTTTTTAAGCACGACGGAGGATTTTTTTTTTACTAATATATATTTTTCTTCTTGTTTAAACGATAAAACTACTGCATGCTACTATTAATACATTACTTGTAACAATATAGTAAAAAAGCTAACGAATTATGTCTTTCTTTATCAAGTAGGGAATTCACTGACACTATAATGTGATTGCATTTTCAACATCTTAATATATACCCCAAAGCAAATTTTTATTAGCATTTTAGATTTTAATCCTCATATGTTCATTTAGATGCCATGAGATACGTTGGTTCAAATTGTGAAATTATGTAAAGATACATATAATATACCTTAAAAAAAAATATTTAGAATAAAGACGATAAATGTTATTTCTATGTTATATTTTGTTAAATACTAAACGGATACCACTAGTCGTGTAAATGGAACTTTATATTCACGTTTTGATCGTAAATATGAACACTGGAATGTAATTGAACATTAATCATTGACAAAAGAATTTGAAAAGAGTACGTATCCGCATTCAAAAGATATGAAAATAACTGAAATTTCACTTAAAAGTTAAATAATGCCAAAGATCAAAGTTTGTATTAAAATCACCCAAAGTTTGTAAGACGCTGTTAGTCGCAGTAACAGCGTTAGGATTTCATGGAGTTTTGTCACACGGCAAATTCAATTCATCTCTTTGTCAAAGCAAAGCTTTGCGTGGTAATGGACGCCTTAATTCAATCCAATAGCTTCAATGAAAACTTTGATCTTTGTAAAGGGATTGTTGAGGTATTAATTTTCAGATAAATGGTTGGCGTCACAGTCATTTACATATTTGATTGCCATGTATATTAATATTTGAATAAACTTTCATTTGTTATCTTAATGAAGTAATATAGAAATATGAGTATTCATAACTTCAAAGGATTTAATTACGTTATTGTTTCAGTGGCCATAGAGCTAAAGTTACATAACTTAAATTAATATATATAAGTATTAATTACATCATTTAGAGTGTGTATGAGTTACCTAAATAGGCTTAGGGTACCCTAAAGCTATAAGAAGACAATTTAGGAGTAATAATGAATTGATATATATATAGCTCGTGTATATTGTTTGCATTTTAATTTTTAACTGAACTTTAACATGTTTATGTGGTTGTTTAGATTTTGTAGACATAAAGTCATTTTATCGACAACTTCCGTTTACAGGCCCGTTACGATGTTAGATGAAAAAGAAAAATTCTTCGAGAGTTCTCTCTCTGCTCGTCACATGCGCCACCTCAAGGAGGGAGTTGGAATTTGTTATGTGGTTCGGGTTAAGGTTCGGATAGCTTTTTTTTTTTTTTATGTAAGAGGAGGGCAAACGAGCTGGCGGGTCACGGATGGACGTGATCACCGCCGCCCATGAACTCTTGCAACATCCGAGGATTTACAAGAGTGTTGCCGGCCTTGTAGGTAGGAATAAACGCCTTTTTTGAAGGTACCCATGTTGTACCGATCTGGAAATACCGCCGAAGGGAGTTCGTTCCACATTCGAGTGGTATGTGGAAAAAATGTCCTTGAAAACCGCACAGTGGAGGATCGCCACGCATCCAGGTGGTAAGGATGGTATTGGAGGCGATGGCGCGCTGTGCGGTGATGAAATTCGGCGGCAGGCTTCAGATCGAATAGTTCTTCGGAACACTCCCCGTTGTAAATGCGGTAGAAGACGCACAGAGAAGCAACGTCTCTACGCAATGCCAAAGAGTTCAGCCGTTCGCAGAACACCTGGTCCCCGACAATTCGAACGGCTCTCCGTTGTACGCGGTCAAATGGTAGAAGCTGATATTGGGGTGATCCGGACCAGAGATGAGAACAGTACTCCATGTGTGGCCGGACCTGCGCCTTATAGAGCGCAAGTCTTTGGCCAGGTTTGAAGTACTGCCTCGCTCCATTGATCACTCCCAATTTCATCGAGGCCAACTTGGCCTTGCTCTCCAGATGACCACGAAACTGACAGTCGCTCGAAAAGGCGAGACCCAGTATTCTGATACTTGGCGAGGCAATGAGGGGAGTGCTCTCGAAGAGCGGTGATACGACAAATGGGGTTTTCTTAGTGGTAAACGCGCAAACCTGTGTCTTTAGGGGATTGAACTGAACGTGGTACAGTTCACCCCACTCAGAGACCATCCCCAGGGAGGTCTCTATTGAAGACACAAGTTTCTTTTGGCACTCGTCGACGTTTTCCCGAGTGAGACCTGCACGGCCGGAATATACCGCATCCCCAGTACTGTCATCCGCATAACAATGTATGTTGGAGATATCCAAAATATCATTGATGTGCAGGAGGAACAGAGTTGGGGATAGCACGCAGCCTTGGGAACCAGCGTTCACGGGCTTGGGGTCCGAGCAAAAACCGTCGAGAACGACCTTTATGCTCCGCCCAGTGAGGAAACTGGTGATCCACTTGCATAAACTCTCGGGAAGCCCATAGGAAGGTAGCTTCGAAAGAAGCCCCCTGGGGCCATACACGATCGAAGGCTTTCGCCATAACCAGACTAACTGAAAGACCCTCTCCCTTGCTTTCTATAACAGCTGCCCAACGGTGCGTAAGATATAACAGAAGATTACCAGCCGATCGACCATGGCGAAAGCCATATTGCCGGTCATTGACCAACTGGTGATCCTCGAGGTAGGTTAGGAGCTGTTTATTGATAATGCTCTCCATTACTTTGGAGAGCAGAGAGGTAATGGCGATAGGTCTGTAGTTAGCTGGTTCCGAGCTATCACCTTTTTTAGGGATCGGATGGACAAGGGCACGCTTCCATGTGACCGGGACTACGCCTTTCAGGTAGGAGTACCGAAATAGACGCGTTAGCACTGGAGTCAACTCAGGGGCACACGTTCGTAGCACCAATGGAGAAATGTCATCCGGCCCACTCGACTTATGAACGTCCAAGGAAAAAAGAGACTGCCTAATAGTTTTCTGCTGAAACACTATTTCCGGCATTGAGCTCTGACACCGCGGGATGATAGGCGGTGTCTTCCCCTGGTCGTCCAAAGTCGAGTTGGAGGCGAAAAGAGTGCCCAAGAGATCGGCTTTCTCTTTTGCCGTGTGGGCCAGAGAGTCATTCCCCATGTGCAACGGCGGTAGGGACGGCTGGCTAAAGTTTCCCAAAGTGGCCTTTGAAAGCGCCCAGAATTTGCGCGTGCCAGGTGGGTACTTTGCGAGCTGATCCCCAATTTTGACGACATGCTTGAACTTTGCTCTAGCGATTTGCCGTTTGAAGAATCTGGAAGCACGATTATATTTCCTCTTCAGAACTCTAGAGTTCGGATCCTTAGTGACTAACGCATTGACCCAAGCTTGATAAGCCTGCCGTTTGCCAGCTGCTGCAGCCCTGACAGACGCATCAAACCAAGGCCGCGATCTGCCACCAAGTGGTACCACAGAGCTTGGTACAAATAGTTCCATGCCCTGTAGTATCACATCAGCTACAGCCTCAGCGCAGTCACTAGGATCATCGGAAGGGAAACAAATCGGCCCCCATGGGTAGGATGCAAAAAAGGACCGCATTCCATCAAAATCCGCTGACTTGAAGTGCCAAACGCGTCGAGTCGCAGGTGTTGTGCGAGCCGACCGTTGAATGGGCACTACACTCCGTACCAGACAGTGATCAGAGGAACCTAAGGGAGCCTCGACAGTGATCTGGTACTTTTCTGGATGTGTAGTCAGCAGAAGATCCAACAAAGAGGGCGTGTGGCTGTCCACGTCCGGTAGACGAGTGTGCGTCTTTACCAGCTGGGACAGACCATTTGCCAGAGCAAAGTCAAACACAGATCTCCCCGCGTAGTCGTAGTATAAAAGTCCCCTAGGACTACGACTTCGGCGGAGGGAGTCTGTGAAAGCAGATCGTCAATCTTCGCCTGAACATGGCCCAAGAGTTGATCCGTTTCTGCATTACCACTATGGGACCTGTAGAGGCACGCGTAGACTCTGACATGGTCGTCCATGTCCACGCGTAGCCAGAGTATAGACAGGTCCCGACTTTCAAAAACCTGAAGGCGACGGTAGCAGATATCCTCCCTTACGAACACAGATACCCCGGCGTGTGGTATAAAATGGTGTTCTAGTTTATACCCGGGGTATGACAGGTACGCTGTGTCGCTAGGTTGAGATATCTGCGTTTCCGTCAGAAACAACAAGGCCGGCTGCGCCGTCTCTAGATGATAATGGACGGCGTTCAAGTTGGAATGAAGTCCCCGGATGTTGCAAAAGTCCACATTTAGAGTGGGTCGGGGTGCCGCTGTGTTGACTCGTCGTTTGCCCTCATAAAACACAAAAGGCGATACTTTGCCCGCCCCAGATACGACGGGCAGCCCGAGCAAAATCCGAGAATCATTTCCCCGATTTTGCTCGGGGAGGGGGTCCCCGGCTTCATCAAAGCCGGTACCCTCCTGGGGTATTTTTCTTCTAGGCATCGCTTTCATGTTTGGCGCGGAGGGGAGGTTGGGCTTCCGGATTCTCTCACTCACCGACGGAACATAACCAAATGAATTTGGTTACTACACGTCGGTCTTCTGTGAGAGGGTGGTCCTTCCCCGGTCGAGCCAGCCCAATACGAGCTGTAGTCGGATAACTACAGCTGGGCTCTACCACCTAGAAAAACCACATAGAAAAAGAAAAAAAAAAGCTAACCCTCAATCAATAGGAAAAAAGATCTTGTATCTCCTGTAACCGATCTGGCTACAGCGGAGGTAGCCCTATCCTACGTCAAGGGTTGGGTCAACAGGCGGTATCGATAGCTAACGTTCTATTTTGTTATTTCAGGGCTAGGACTGGATTCAGACAGATACCCGTCAAACCTTGCCTTGCCCCACTTTGATGAGTCTTTTGTGCTAGCAGCTGCTGTAGGCTATGTTTCGCTAAGGAAAATGGTTAATAGTCCATCCGACAGCAAAATCCAGTTGGTCGCAATGGTCTTTTTCTGCAGAAGATGACCATCTCTTGTCTTGAAAATTGACTATAAATATGATATAATATGATTTTTGGTGTATTTATTATTTCTCATTGTTAGAATTTCCATCAACAAGATATATCTCTTATCTTCGTAATCGATACGAATCTTATCGTATGTTGGTATGTAATGGAAACTTTGAACGATTTTAACGTACTTCAAAATATCGGAATAATTTGAAACTTTGCATACTTATCAAGACAAAGCAAAAAAAATAAAAAAATAAATTAAGAATAAAGTAATAATGAAAAGTTGATAGTATATGGAGATATGAATGGATGGGTTGGAACCGCGCGAAGATGTTACGAAAGCGTGCTAGGCAAATACGGTGATAGGAGAGTAAATGAGGCTGGAAAGCTTATTTTGGAATTTTGTAAGGAGAAAAATTTGTTTGTGGCAAACACGAGGTTTGATCTCAAACAAATTCACATATACACAAAGAAGTATGATTGATTTATTCCTAATGGAACAGCGTATTCGAAGTCAAGTTATGGACACGCGAGTGTTCAGGGGTGCTGATCTGGGAACGGACCATTATCTAGTCGTTGCTAGAGTAAGAGGTCTGTTTGTGGGTTGGCGCAGCTGCACGACGTATCAAAGCTTGGCGTCGAATTATCGCATAAGAAGTTGGAAACTTCCAGGTCCACCGATCAGAGAGGAATATCAAGAAAGGGTTTCCAAAAGCTTGAAAGATTCTGGAAATAAAAGTGTTGAAGTATACTGGCAGAATCTTAGGAATGGTATGGTGAAAGTAGCGATAGAAGTATGTGGTAAGAGGAAAAGAGGTTTTAGTAGAAAGCGCGATGAATGGTGGGATGATGAAGTGAAAGATGCTGTAGAGTTAAAAAAGAAAGCATGGCTGGATAATAAAGCCCCACGAAAGGATAAAAGTATGAAAGAGATAAGAAAAAGAGCGTACAAGCTGCAAAAACACAAAACGAAAGCACTTATAAAGATGAAGCGTGAAAATTCTGAGAGAGAAAGGAATGACAGGTTGACGAACAACTGCCGGGAAAACACTAAGCTTTTCTGGTGAGAAGTTAGTGGTTCCCGGGGTTGTTCGGTAACCTGTAGAATGAAAGAGGTTCTTTCGAAGAGCGGTGAAATTTTAACTGAGCAAGCACACGTTTTGCAGCGGTGGGCGGAATTCTAAAAGGAGATGTATGAACGTGAGGACGCCTCGGTCTCTACCAGCGTAATGCTGAGTCAAGATGTAGCCGATGGTGAAATCAGTTTAGAAGAAGTAAAGAGCGTCATTCGAAGTCTGAAATGTGGTAAGGCTGCGGAGCAGATGAAGTTACTGCCGAGATGATCAAATATGGTGGGCGACGCGTCTTGGACTTTTTCTGGTTTTTGTGCAATTTATGCTGGAAATCGGGGGAGGTTCCAGACGATTGGCGAAGTGTAGTCATCGTACCTTTGTATAAAGGCAAAGGTTCACAGATAGACTGTGCAAGCTATAGGGTTATCAGTTTGATTAGCTTGGGCGGTAAAGTTTATGCTAAAATATTATCGAGAAGAATGTAAGAAATATCTGAAAGGTTGTTGTGGGAGGCCCAGGGAGGTTTTAGACCTGGAAGAGGGTGTATAGATCAGATCTTTTCCCTCCGCATGATCACGGAAAAGTTTTTGGCCCTAAACCAAAAGGCTTTCTGTGCTTTTGTGGATTTGGAAAAGGCGTTTGACAGGGTTGTGAGAAAGAAGTTATGGGAGACAATGCCCCGATACAATGTGAACGGACGGAACGCCCTTGCTATAGGCTGTAAAGTCTCTTTACAGAGATCACTCAGCCTGTGTGCGATTAGGAGCTGGCATGTGGCCCTGGTTTGACATCCAATCGGGAGTTGAGCAAGGTTGCGCTATGTCAGCTTGGTTGTTCAATTTGTATTTGGATAGTCGTCTCCAAGGCGTGAAAGACAGTGACATGGGAGTGAAAGTAGGTGACCTTAAGGTCAATTGCTTGCTATATGCAGATGATGCAGTGCGCATTGCATCATCAGAATGCAATTTGCAGGCATTGGTCACCACTCTGAAAGATGGGTGTGTAATTAATGGTCTTAACCTGGCTACTGGCTACCCCGCAAGGGATATGGCGTGAAGCTAAATAATAATAATAATAACTTTAAAAAAATCAAATGTTTAAAATCGTGGGGTGCATGGTGTCAACAGATCATTTAAAAAGGACTCTTCGCTATTTTTAGCCCATTGTTACTTTAATCAAATTAAAATTTAATAACTGAGCTAGCATTGTATTCAATTTCATCGTAAGTATCGTAGTTTCAGTTCGGCTTTACTCCGTGGACAAATAGTATAAAATTTGTTGTTGTTTAGTTAAAAAATTTATTACTTTTTATAAATGGTTAGTTAGTCTATAAATAGTCTATAGTAGTTGTTTTTACCACTTATTATTATTAAGGAAATTTTTCGTGAGTACTGTCATATTGATAAGGCCCAATTTCTTCTCTGATAATAATTCTCTATTGTTGAAACTGACATCGGTAGTAAATATATTGATTTAAAGTTTTAAAAAATTGTAATAGCGGTTTATTTTGTTTTAAGTCCAGATGATTATCTTAATTAATCGATTATTTTATATAATATATTATATAATATATTATTTTAGATAATATTTGCTCTACAAAATGTACGTTTTTTAACTGTTGCTTAGTTATTATTTTTACAATTTACCACCCTCACTGTACAAATTGTGTGGTACGATATAGTGAATACCGCAACATCCTCTTCCGTACCTGAAAAGGAAAAAAAAGGAAGTCACTGTCACTGAAGGGTCACTTTGTTGTCCATCTGTTGGTCTGTACATCCGTCTATGGGTCAAGATCCTTATTTTGGGAACGTGTAGAGATATTGCGTTGAAATAAGAACCATATACTGTAATAAATATTAATGTAAAACGAAAATATTACCGTTTATGTCACAAAAACGCATATTTTGATATTATCATGAAAAACATAAATTACAAACTACCATTTAAATATCAATTCTAATTATTAATAACAGTATAGTCATTACTATCGATTTGCGCAATTGTATACGAGATAGAACAAATACTTAGCGCCACTTTAACGGCTTGAGCGTTCAAATTCTTTTACTTAAAGCAAAATACGTAATTACTTGAAGCGAAGTTGTCTTCGTAGTAACTGAAATGGAAATCTAGAATATAACTTGTATTGTTGGAAATTTGAAATGAAATGGAATTGTCGTTAAGAAATTTATGACAGCTATTATATTTTTTAATATTTCTCAAATTTCGAAATATATTACGAGCAATCTTTAACAAGAGGATTTTTGTAATACATTTTTAATAAGTAGGACAGCAAGGTAATTAAGGAGAGACTTTGGACTGACTTTAAATTAAACAAGAAACTCTACTTTATAATTTCTTTGTTTTGGACATACCCAAACTTAGAGAACAATTTTGTTAACCATATACTGAAAATGTTTTAGGCATAACTTGTTTAAAATATTATTGTTACACATATTAACGCTTTATATATGTGTAACTCAAAAATTAAAACGTAATGTATTTATAATGTCTACCAGACAATTAACCTACTTATAGTACATATACATAATACCCGGATTCTAAAATATTATAAATATTTTTCTAGTGTGGAAATCGAACCTGTGACCACCGGCACAATGCAAAAATAATATATGTGAAAGTTTGTGAGGATGTTCGTTACTCTTTCACGCAGAAACTAATTATTAGATATTAATAGATATAAACTAATTATTATTCAATAAATTTGTCATTACAAGTTATGTCAAAAAAATTATATAAATAAGGAATGGGAATAAGACCTATGTTACAACCTTTAAGGACCCTCTCATCTTAGTCGGAACCCTAGACGAACTCTTTAGATTCAGTTACAACTTTTGTAAACTCTATTCTCTTTGAGTTCTAGTTGGTTTCTAGTTGGTTTAATGGTATACATTCTTAACCATGGTAAGTACAATCTAAGGCTTTAGGTACATCACGTCAAATCTTGCTATCCCTCGCAGGCCTTAAATATATGCTTATAAAAAGATGTGTTGCAAATTATTAAAAAATATATCTGTATAGTAGATCTAATATAGTTTATTCGACTAGGCCACAATTCCCATTGGGTAATTAAATAAATAAAATAAATCGGTGTTATGGTCCCAGACCTCTCATTACCGTAAACTCGTTAAGCCTGTCGTGTTGAATATAATAAACCAGAGACACTATTTTAAACATATATAATTTACATAACGTACTATACATAAAACAACCTTTCCTAAACCCATAGTTCCTAAACTTCGTACATCATATGTTTGTTTGTAGGAGGGGTCGTTACTTAAAGCGTCCTAAAACTAGATTAAATCTAGATTGTCCTCACGGTTTGATTATTATTGTCTCAGAATGTGATAACTGTTTTTAAGTAATTGTGTTTTGCGACCGTCATCATGGCTGCGGATGTGATATCTTTAATTTACATTATAATATCAACCACATTAGAGAGGATTGAACATTGCTTTTGTTCATGGGATGTTCTCAGATTTGGATTTTAACTTCCACGTTCTTCTCACTAAACCTCTTTGCTCACTAGTGAAATATTATGATTTTATTACGATCATTGTGGTCACTTTTAAAGAGTTTAAATCGTGTCAATTGTTTATGGCATATTCATTATATTAAAGGTTGAATGTAGGGTGGAATTGAATATCATACAAAATGTTATTTTTAAGTTTTTCATGCACCTTATTTTAAGAACAAATTTTTTTTCCCTAAATAATTTGAAAATAAGTAATTATAATTATCAGAATTTAAATTATTCATTGGTATAAAATCTGTGACAATATTATCGCGGTAGACTTAGATATTCTATTTGCCTTATATAAGTTGTATAATTGTTATGGTCTCTAACATATATGATATGAATTTTGTTTTCATAAAAAAAAAATAATTTTCTTTACTCAGATTATTTTAGTACTCATTGATGCAACAGGTGTCATAAAATACTTATACAATTATTGTAATAAAAATGTTTTAGTTTGGAATATTTCTTTTTATCTTCTTTATCTCATTTTTAATTGACTGGTCGTTTATTTCAAGGTTGACACATTTTATAAATGCACTGTCAAATAGAAGGAAGTAGTATTATAAGGTAAATATTTGTTTTTTTTTTAAAGTAAATAATATATAAATTATAACGTAGAGCATTTGTTACAATGTTAGTAAGATATGTAATACATATCAGATGATATTTTATTATACAATACGTATAATTACGTATATGTTGAAATCAATATACATGACTTGTGACATCACATTCAGGCACAACGACAAAACGATATCCAGTTCATAATATACCAACATGCAGCTCGCTTTACGGTGGTTTTGCTGCGATATATTATAATATAATTTTTTTTTTTAATTCGATAAAAATGATCTTAATTATTATCCTGAATTGAATATACATTTTATTTAAAAAATAGTTCATTGTAGGTAGAATGAACGTTTTAATTTTATATTGTATAAAGTAGACCATTTATCATATTATATAATATATGTGCACGTGCTATAATATATGTACACTGTATTTGCTTGAACTGTGACGTCACTTTCAGGTACAACACAGTTTGGACGTTAAATACACGCGATGTCGTCTCTAATATGCATATACTCGAAAATACCAAACAATATAGTATGTTTTATTTTCATATTACCAATTATATGAAGTTTATTTATATAATTGTCATCTGTCATTGTTTATAATTGGTTATTAAATGATAATTTAAGGTTATCTTCACGAGGCGAACCCTTTATATAAGATAGTTGTTTTTAATTGTTTAACTGATATTATATTTAATAATATTATTATGTAATTTGTATAAACATTCACCCTTAACCAGATATATATTACCAGATAAAAGATTAAGTGTCATATTTACAATTTGAAAACATAAAGATCACGCCATTCGATATATAGGTTTAATAAAATGTTCACAAAAATTCATCGTCGTTGGGGTCTGTATATTGTATATACTAAAAACAATAAAATGATGTAGATCTGAACGGGCTTTTTCAATGGTCTAATGACAAAGAGACTAGACAAAATCTTTAGCGTATCTTATATTGGAAATGGTTATTATCAAGTAATAGGCTCTTTATTACTATATACCGCGCATAATAAATTGCCCTCCTGGTGATTGCCAAAATTAAACAATAATTTATGAGAGCTCTACGAGTACATACAGTACATGTATTCATTACGTCCTCAAGCCATTTAAGAAAGATAACAGCTGATCTCCCATTACTTTAAAAGGTGTTTTTTTACGTTTTCTAAAGCTTCTTAATTTAAAGGGTTTAGTAAAAGTATCCATAGATATTACTCAGAAATTATTTATTATTATTTTGATTTCTATATTTAATTAATGGCACTGCGAAAGCTACATAAACGTTCACACTATGTGACACGAAATGATTGAAGTAATTTTATTCGGTTCATATTTTAAGAGATAATCGGCGAGGTAATATTTAATAAGTAGTAAAAAATACATATATGACCTAAATGACTTTCCTAATATTAATATTAAGTATGTAAGTATCCATCCGAAAGAAAGAGTATTACTTAAATATTAATTAATAATATATCTGAAAATTATTAACCAATTGAATACTTATGTGTATACCGATATGCAAAAGTAGTTATTAAATTAAAAAAAACAGAAGTATAATTATTTTAAACGATTATAGATATATTTGATACATTCGATAAAGAAATGTAAAGATGTTTAATTTATCACCAATTATGTTTGTATAATAATGTTTGATATATTCTATTAATAAGATGAAATGAAATGAATATATAAAATAAAGAGTGGTTAGGATGTGAAAACGCCAGCAACTGTATTGCATACAATTAATAAATATGTTGTTTTTATAAATATAGTAAAATGCGGTACGTTATTATACACATTAAAAAATAATACTAAAACTACTTTATCTATCAAGATATAAATATAAGCTTTATTTGTAACAAGGCACTAAGTTGCTTTTCAATTGAAGTGTGACCGCAGTGTTTGGAGAGACAAGAGCATGGAAGTGCACAAATACTCGTGCCATATACATCATTTAAAATTTGCATAGACTATGTTTGAAGATACGAAATATTACTTACCTTTTATAATTGTTTGAATATTATTGATTCCAATATAGTTTTGAATGTATTATTTAATAAACTCAAAGTTTATTTATACATTGTGTATTTTATTGTTTATTTAAATTAAGCTGAAGTTGCTAAAGTGTATTTTTAAAATTTTAAAATTAACTTAAATTAATCTTGTATGTTGTTGTTGTTAACCCAGTGTGTTGAGATGAGCCCCACTGTATCATATAAAGGGACTGGACGGACCCCGTGACACAAAGTCTAAACGGGCAACGTCATCAGCAGCCAAGTATACGATTACTCTATAGTTAATAAAACTAACGACTTACCCGTCTGCTTCTGCTATGTTTCAGAGAAGGAAGTCACATAATCAGTCTGTACTAGTCAATTATTTGGGGTTACCCAGAGTGTAGGATAAATTGTGTAATATTTAGTAAAATGGAAATAATTACGGGACAAAGAATTTGATACTTAAGTGTTCTGTCGCGTCACCTCAGGTTCCACGCACACTTCGAGTGAAAAGGCAGCCACCAATTCGGCGCTGCAGCTAACAATCACACTCACACAATCACACTCACACTCGACACTAATGTAATTTGGTCTTTTGGAAACGACTAGAACCGATGATGATAACTCCGCAAAATCGTTAAGCACCAAGATTCACCGAGAACTATCTCGACCGCTACGCGTGCGTTTGTCACACCACCAAAGCGTAACAATTACCCTCGTTTTAATAATAATTGAAAGAACGTAAATATAATCCGCAAATTTAAAATAGATTGACCGCCTGACGGTTGCTATTATTACTCTTGTTTTGATTTTAAAGACATACCTAGTACACTTTTAATCATGTTATCGTCAACATTTTAATTATTAGGGCACATTCTTGATATTAAACAAAAGTTTATTTGATGCAAACTATTTTGAAAAGAAACACTAAATTATCTTTTATATCTAAAACATTAATACGAGTTTCTTCTTTTTTTAATAATTAGCAAAGTACCGACGGTGAAAGAGTTAATCCGTCTTCAATACCAGTCATCACTTGTGTATGGGAAAGGTCGTTGCTATGAGCTAAGACCGATAAAAATATTAATTTTATTTTACAGGAAAATACAGCATCATTTCCAATTAATTTCTGTTTTCTTTTTGATTAATACAAGCTACAAGATCAAATATATGCTAGAATTCCTAGAAAACTTCGAGTCCTAGAACCTAATCAATCATCAATTAATCAATATATTAGAAGTATTGATTATATTACGTCAAAATAAAGAATTTTATATATAGTATGCTAAATCTATCGAAGAGAACGATATTTCGAGATGTCGTAGTTTCGAGGAGACCCGATAATGTTCCTTTTTTATTTTAGCCGTAGGAGTGTACAAAAAACAAGTAAAAAAAGCTACAAACAGTACAAACAATGATGGGATGTCCTTGTCCCTTATTGGCGTTACGGCGAAATGCAATTGACGTTAAATATGTTTTCCTTAAAGTTTGTACATTGTACAAAAATTCAGTAATTTTATTTAAATTTGTACACTGAGGCGTTAACTGAGTTTGTTTTTATTTTAATATTGCTTTTATATTTCATAGTCTGTGCTTATTTTACATTTTAGATCTATAGGCTCATGAAACCTTATTGTCGATTTATTGTAGATGACTAAAATTTTGTGCGCTCTTCTACATAAAAAATAATAACAAAAACAAACAAATGTTATTAATTTTTTTTAAGCTCCAAATCCATCCAAATTATATCCACCCCGCGCTTCAAGTTCTTGAATAGGTTTGTGATAGCTTTGAACGTCCACTTTGACCTTCCATTATCTACCCAGCCATAAACATTTACTCACTTAGTCGGATGCTAAGTGATTGCTATGGATGGGACGAGTTGTAGAATGTTGTTAGGAAAGATATCTGGATCAAGGCTTTACATTTTATTAGCTTTGAGTATGACACCCGCATTCAAATATAAAATATATAATACACAAACTGTTTTCTTCTCTGTTTAATAATTTCATAAAAGGTTGTGCTCATAAAAACTAGTCTCTGGATGAAAGAGAGTAATTATAAAGATTCAAAGCTCATTAGCTGGTACATTAATGAAGTAATTAAATACAAGAAACTCTGCAATTACTTGAATAATGCTGGCAATTAGTTGAGAAAATATTACGTATATTTTAAGAAAGAACTTGAAGTTCCAATACCATATTATTGCACCCATAAAATAAATTATATTTTTTATGTTCTTAATAAAACTATAATCAATTTACTATACAAATGCAATAATAAATACGAGGGTAAATGTTATTTTAAGTTTGACGTAACTATTTACAAGTCTAAGAACATTAATATACACTTACAGCTATACATACGCGTTTTAAGAGTCTTACATGATACTTACGTTACCAATACCACGCTGCAACCGCAACTTAACAAAAACAATTATTTCAAACTTTTCTCATATAACATTTCTGAAACTCAAAGACACTTGAAATAAACTTGTTAACTGCGTTATCAAGTACGAGCGAGCTGTCATCTCGGGTACGTTAAATTAAATACGAGCTTCATAACTCAGAACTAGCAGCATTTCAATTTATCAACTTACTTCTTAACCGTTAATTTACTTTTGCTAACTTCAGTTTCCTTATTTCAAGTGATTTCAACTTATTAACAAGATAGCAAAGAATTGTAAATTAATTAGAATTACTAAGAAAGAGGACAGCCAGCTTATGTTAATGCTAATATATTTATAATCGGCGTCAAATTACTTTATTTCAAAACGAAATTACACTATTACAAAACGTATTCTAGTGAGGAACTTTATAATACATTGTTATTAAATTTAATGTGTTAGTTTTTTATTAATTTATGATGTATTAGTAAATCTTTCTAACATTATTAGTCGGGAAAATTCCTAATAAACCAACGTGAGTAAAACCGGTTAAATATAATGTAAATATTTGGAAATTTCATAAATAACATCGTCAGCATCATCATCGTAAAGGATATAACAGTACCCTACTTAACAAAGTAAGTGGTTCGGTATCAAAATTGTCATCTTAACTACATTAAGTATCCCGTTACAATTAATTTTCCCGTCTGTTAACTGGTTACGAGCTGTAATGGAGTCCCAAATGGCAGTTTCCCGTCTAAAGAATGGAACGCTTAGTACTTGACACTAAATAAAACGTCTAAAAGGACGAGTAATAAAATTGCGTGACCCCTGAACGGTGACAATGTAACATATTTGCTAACAAAAATCTCAACGGTTATAAATTTTATTGGATTAAAACTTTTGTACATAAATTTTATATGTAGTACTATAAACGTGGGTAATTTGATTGTGTTTTGTAAAATTATTGTATTTATCCATAAGCCACAAAAAGTAAAAATGTTTTATAGCTGTGTTAGTAAGATAATGAAGTCTAATATGATGGAAATTAAATGATTTTGTTTGTAGAAAGATTTATTTACTAGATCTGGATCACGAGTGTTATAGTAAGAACACGTAATTTGCCAAATGCTGCTCCAAATACATTAAACCCGCCTTTTGTGCATGAATTTGTATATTGTACAACGAGGAATTAAATAAATAAATTTTATACAATAATGCCCAAGCATAAACTGATATGCGTATACTAATGATAAGTGAAAATGTAAATACCTTATACTAAAAGATAAACTGGATTGGATTGAAAGCTAGTTATTTACTTTTAAAATATTTACTCTCCCTTTCCACATATTTACAGGAGTTTTAAGGGTCCTTGAGAAAGGCGTACGCACTCATTTAAACAGTAACCATGTCGTTTTGTATTCTTACTGAACTGGATGTCGAACAATCTTGTTACTTGTCCGACCAATTTCATTTGGAAAATTATTCATGACAGTTTTTATGGAAAAGAAAGTTCTTTAAAGAATATTATTTGTTTATCTTTCATTAATACTACTTCTACGCAGATAATTTGCTTCTAATTGGGGATATACAATTCCTTTTACGAAATTTCATAGATAAAATAGGTCGGTGAAAGTGTATTGGGACACAAACATTAGATTTAGTCTTTATAAACGGAAGTGCAATGTTTTTGGAAGAAAAACTTTCAATTAATATTTTTAATAGAGAATAATTCTTCTTATAGTTCCTGGACAATCTTTTAACAAGGTAAGGTCGGCCACTAATTATATTAGGAATTTGGCTCCCATCAGACAAATACTAGAAAAGAATATGACATTATGCGAACCACGTGTCGTCTGTATTGTACTAACTTAATGACGTGAATCACTGTCATTAGTGTTTAAATACGCAACTTATTCAAAATATTTATTATACATATTATAAATTAATTGTTAAAAACGTGGCAATTCTCAACTCTTGTAGTGTAAATAAATTTATGTTTCTTTGTATGACACGTTTTAAAGCAAATAAACAGTAAATAGCTGTTCATTTGAAAAAAAAAATAGATTCTGTTATATTTTAAGACATCGATTAAGCTATCTTATAACATGTAATACGTAATATACATACATCATAGTAAGTTCTTATGGGAACTATCTTGAACACAGTGACAAGCTCGACAGGACAAAAAATAATAATAATACATTACAGGCCAAAACACAACCTTTTGTTACAATTATTTATTCATTAATAAAGTATCAAGTTAAAATGAATAATGATTTTTTTACTTTCAAAGCTACGAATTCATTTCAGTCTCGAAATTACGAATTGGGGGCGCACGTGCTCCTGCTTACGTAATGTTTTAGGTACAAAAAATAAAAAGTCGCGTTATGTTACAGTATTCATGAGATACGTTATCAACATAAAATAAAATTTTATCTAACTTTTATATTTATTTTTAAACTTCAATAAAATGTACGAATGAAGTTCGTAACAACCACTCAGCTAAAGTGATGACTTTAAAGGTTCGTGGAATTGTCAGATGTCAATTTATTTTTCGTCACAAAAATGAAGTACATAAGTAATTTATTAGATGTTTATTTATTGTAATATTACATATTTTTTTGTTATCGTAAAGAAGAATAATTAAGAATTCACCTCAGCCTACGAACTGGCCGATTTAGTTTGTTTTTACTTGTTTCTATTTTAGGATAAGGGTATAAACGTAATGCTATTATTTACATCGTATGCTTTTCAAATCTGGGAATTAAAGCCCTGTGGTGAAAGGGTCGTCAAACATATTTAACAATATTCACTATCATTTTAAGCTTATATATCTTACAAATATCTGTGTCATTATATATTACATACAAAATTTATACAAGTAAATAATTAAGTTTTGAACAATTTTGAATTATATATTTTTTTAAATAAAATAACTATTATAAAAGATATTTAAAGTCTGTATGACCTTCTTGTCTCTTTATTTATTACTAGTAGAAGCGACTTCGTCCTGTCCCTCTTTACGTTTCAGAATCATTTATGATCTTAGCCAAAATATTTCAATTATCTTCCAGTGTAACTGTAATATACATTTCTACTGTTATAAGTTATCTCAAATGTACTTACAATAAGAAAAATATATTTTTTTGTGTCGTTCGAACGAATAGATCGACAAACATAAACAAACTAATTAAGAACCAAAAATAGTTAAGACAAAATTTTGTCTGATCACACATATATTATGTGTTATTAATAAGGCTTAATTTAATACTAGTAGCTAGTTATTTTTTTAAAAACTTATACGATTCATGATTGCTGAGTAATAAATATAAAGAGGAAAATTAAATTTTTATATTGATTAAAAAGTAACCTAAAAAATTGTTTTTCAATCAATAATAGTTTTTCTTTATTTCTGTACCCAATCCATACATTTGATACTACCAAAGGAGATCGAGCGCGATAACAATTATAACGACAAAACCTAGAGACACACAAAGATAGAGTTTTCGAAGGTGGTGGAGTCTAGCTGTATCAATCTGATTGCAGCTCATATTGGGCTAGTTCGACTGGGAAACCAGCCTCTCGCAGAAGATCTAAGAGAGAATCCGGAAGCTCAACTCTCTAAATATACCCTAGAAAGCTACCGGAAACCGGAGAATGATTCTCGGATTTTGCAGGGCTTGTCGTAGCTGGTCCGCCCAAAGTATTAAATTATGAGTTCGCAGACAGAAAACAACACAGCACAAATACAAAACATCACAGCATACCTATCATATCCCGGATAAAAACTTCAACATCATTTTATATATACCACACGCCGGGTATTTATGTTGGTAGTGAAGGATATCTTTTATCGTCGCCTTTAAAATTTTAAAGGTCCTCTCCGTACTCTGACATTGCATAGATATGGGCGATCATGTCAGAGTCTACTAGCGCCTTTACAGGTCCCAAAGTTTTAATGTAAGTATGTAATGTGTAAGTCATCGGATTGGCATGGAATGCGGTCCATTTTTGCATCCTACTCATGGGGCCGGTTTGTTTCCCTTCCAATCCAAACACTGCGGCTTTTGCTGGTACTTCTTGGTGGTAGATTGCGGTCTTGGTTTATGCGCAAGATTCCAGCCTGGTACTTGTTAGTTCTGGGCGTTCTGAAAGCCACTCTGTGTAGTTTTTGTTTGCCGACTTGGGAATGACTCTCTGGCCCATACGGTAAAAGAGGAAACCGATCTCTTGATTATTATTTTTGCCTCAAGCTCGACTATATAAGATCAAGGGAAGACATCGCCTATTATCTCACGGTATTAGAGCTAAATGGCGGAAATAAAAACCATACGCAAGGCTCTTTTTTCCTTGGACAGTCATAAGTCGAGTGGATGCGGATGACAGTACTGAGGATGCAGTATATCTCGGCCGTGAAGATCTTTCTCGGGAAAATGTCGATGAGTGCCGAAAGTAACTTATGTCTTCTTTAGAAACCTTGGTGATATTTTCAGAGTGGGGTAAAATAAGCCTCGTTCAGATTAATCAATTATCGCAGCAAACTACGCCGTCGCCTGTTATACCGTTCCTACCACCTGGATATATGGCGAACTTCTATTGTACGGTTTTCAAGGTCTTTTCTTTCATGAAACTATAAAAAGGCCTATACTCCTATCCAAAAGAACGGCCACTCTCGTGATGTCCCTAATGTTGTAAGAATTCGTGGGCAGCGGTGATCACTTAACATCAGTGATCCGCGCGCACATTTGCCCTCCTAGCAAAAAATATTTTTTTATTAAGATCTAATTACGTGAAAAAAACATTATTTATGTGTTAATTGCTTGAAAAAATAACACAAGGTTATTTTCTTTACTGAAATTAATTCATTTATGAGTCCTTAATAAGAATCAGTTGATAAAACTTTTGACAAAAATTTATCTGAAAAAATATCTTTTTTTTTAAATTTAAACTTCGATTAAATGATCTTAGGTTGGTTACCCTAGACTTCCGAGATTAGTTCACAGTACACTATATTACTTTCCACAAAGTCCTCGGAGGTTACATAACTGTTTAATTTATTTTTTCACGACTTAAAGTAAATTGAGTGATTGGTTTATATATCGGCAGTTATAAAGAGAGATATACAATTTTGTATTTTAGCGATATCATACACAAAATGTGTGTATGATTAATAATAATAATAAATTATGCTATGTATTTATTCAAAGCCTTATTTTATTTTATATTAAGTTTAGTGTGTTACTTTATTAAATATTATATTATGTTCTTTAATCACTGGACCAGTAATTACAATTATTATTAGTATACGGTAGTAGTATTCGACAGTTGTTTTATAAGTCGGTGTGCTGACTCAATAATGTCAAGTCGGTCCGATAGTCCGTAAGTACGACACGCGAAAATAAAACTTATTTTTTCAACATAAAAGATGATTATATTGTAATTGAAATCTGATCTTAGTAGTTAGCATAATCCGCCTGATATTCCATGCTTCAAGCAACTTTCATAAAAGAAAAAGACAAAACTAAGTACAGATTTGAATTGAAATTATTTTACTTCATTTATTCAGTGCTGGATAGACGGTATCATCGGTATCTTTTCATTTAGAAAATAATTTCAAATAGTAAGTTGAAAACTATTGAGATTTACTCGAGAGTAGTTTTGCTAATAAACGGTAAAACAAGGCATGTTTTATTTGAAAGTGACCTGAGTGGCTGTACTCAGGAAATTAAGCATTTACAAGCACTTTTTTAATCAATTATTACATTTAAAAAGTTATTACATTAAAAAAGGTCAGTGTTATTAGTCCGTGAGTTAGCTACCATCGGCTCGGAATGCTGCTCTGCTGAGAAGAAACTCAACAGCTGCCTTTTTTAAATGAAATTTAACAATGTTTAATATATAATATATTATATGAGATTTATTTAAAAATATACTTTTGATTTTAGATTCAAAACTTAGAAGAGAAAGGTCTAAGATATTGTATTAAATATCATTATATATGCGTACACCGGAGGATTGTTATCAAATCAAATCAAATCAAACGTTGTTAAATATGTATTGAGAGGTTAATGTAAGATTACAAATTTCTTTAAAAACATATCTCAGAGAATCACTAACTGTTAAGTTATAAATAGCCCGCACAAATCTTTTTGGCAAAATAAATATAAAATTAATTTCTGCAGCGCTATGAAAATGTAATATTCGAGTCGAGTTGTATTAACGTCCGTTATTTGTCTAACTTTTGTAATTGTAAAGCGGGGCTAAGTACAAGTAACTTAACTGACAAAGATCATCGGTTTTTTGCATTTTACACGCACACTGCACATTGCAAGTGTGCATTTTGCATACTTTAAAAAACGTTTATTACGGCCTCTAATATTATGAATCAAGTCGGCAATTGCATCAAATGATAAAGAATTTAAATAATGCTTGGCTTTTAATGGAATTTCAGTAAAAAAATCTCAAAAAGAGCCGTCACATTTATATCTGAATTTATTTCAATTCTATCATTTTTAACTTAGGTACATTATCAGCCATAGTTTTCTTAGCAACACTAGATAAAACATCGCAAGATGCCTTTATGTTATCTTCTCAATTTAAGAAAAATATTTCTAATATAAATCATCTTAGCTTGTATGCAAACATTCTTTAATATTAAATAACTAGGGGCGCCAACAAACCCTTAATTTCGACTCGCTGCGCTCGCGAAATCTCGGGTGCCGTTTGCATATTGAGCGAAGCGAGCCCAGTGTATTGACTCATCGTTTACCATTGACTTCAATGGGATATCAGTTTTTTGACATGACTTTGTGACATGACGTGTGTCTTTTTGATTGCAAAGTTTCATAATTTTCCGTCAAGTAGTTTTCGAGCCAATTCGTGAAAAAGAATATAAAAAGTCTCCAGTAAAACGCTCCGCTTACTTCGTTCGCTTCGCTCAGCAAATCCTTACTTTATTCTAGAACACCAGGCCATGATTCCATTGCCTCTCATCATATAAATTATAAAACTTTTTACTAATATAAATTTTAGTTTAAAGCATTTTGTTATTGTTATTTGTTTAAAAATATTATGAAATTCATGTAACAAAACTATAAAATTTTATTATTTAAATATATTTGGATTATCATCAGTCAAGTCTACTTTCAGCACTTTTTGCGTAACATTATTTTGAAAAGTAAGGACTCAACTTTTTCTTATTAGTTTGCAAGCAAATTTTGTGGATCCTTTCAATTTCATGGTTAATTAATAGAGAAAATTTTTGATCACAGTGGTCTGAACTTAAAATCATTAAAATCTCTGTACACAATCAGAGACTTATTTTTATGACAAAGTTTTATTACAATATCCTCTAAAATAGTAAAATAAATCAAATTCATCAAATTCATTTATAAAATAATGACAAATTAAGATTGTATATATATTTGTTTTATCTGTCCAAGTAAATGGATAAGTATGGGAGGGAGTTTACAATTATTTTTTAATAATTACTCTATATTTTTTATAATTTTACTCTTTTTAACGGACAAACCGTCTCCATGCAATAATGCAATAGTACTATTATTCGTCAAATTAATATAATTTTCTTTATATTTCACATCATAATTTACAAGAAACCCAAAACCTTGACCTAATTTGTCAGAAAAAATAAAGTTATTATTTGCGAGCACAACGTAGGACTTATTATTTTTTTGCTATTTTTCATGATATCTACATTCTCAATGTTATGTTTAGTATATATAGTTGAATCACCCAATGCTTAAGAGCTTATTTTAGTAAAAACATTAAATTTTTCATTTAATAAAAAAATAGAAACATGTGATAAGTGTGTGTAAATTATTGTTTTAATTTATTTTCAGTATTTTTAAAAAGTGTGTTGGTTTGTAAAATATTATTTCTGGTAACTTTCAACATTTCAGAATGACTTCAGAATTTCAATAAAAAGGTGTTATTTAGGAGATTTTCGTGGTAAGCCTGAAAATTTAATAAGAAAATTGAAGAATCTCTCACAATTGCGGTCAAAGAGCACTGTCAAAGTTCCCTCCAAAGCCTTTAGTAGTCATTTCATTTATGTTTACAAGAAGATCAGAAAAAACAGCTAAAAATCCAGGTGAGTTTTGAATTTTTGATTGACTTTTAAAAACACCTTACCTTACCTTACCTTACCTTTTTATTACCTTTTCCCAAACTTACTCTCTTCCAAATATACCACAGTTATTTGAAAATTAGTAAACAAAACACTATTTCTGAAGTTTTAATCATTCCTATTGATGATGAAAATTAAACTGAATGTATTTATACTGAATTATTACTGAATGTATATACTTATTTTTGTATTTTCTGATTATTAAAATAAAAAGTACTTATATCAAACATTTATATAAAATTTGTCCATAAATTATTATTAAATATGTAATTTATTCAACAATTTCAGCAAAATAAGTTTCCTTTCAAAACACCACTTCAGTAATATTGGACACAATTAATATGTCAGTAATTTTTCTAAAGTCTTTATTTTGAGAGTGCTTGGCACGTGAGTGTGAGTGAGTGAGTGAGTGGTACGAGAAAACAAAAACAAATAAATCTTCTCCAAAGTAAGCTTCCATATTTTTAAACTTGTTAAAACCCTTAAATATATCGACTTTTACAAAGTGACCTTACATTATGCCACTTTCAAAATAAATCATATGTAAAAAGTTATAGCAATTATGTTTTTCCTCTTTTGGTAAATGGTATTTGTAACACTATGACCGTTAAATTTGTATGCAGCTTATTTATTTTAACAATATAAAGTTAATCCGTGTAAAATGTAATATTGTTCACCCAACTCATGTGAGTCACTAAACGACCGGAACGACCTGCTTGCCTATAATTGTAACTTTGCCCATAATTGTTTTATTTATGAATTTAAATAAAAGATAAGAAAAAAATATATATAATTAGTTAATTATAAAATTTAATTTACATATATATTAATAAAAAACGATAAAACTACTGCATGCATTAATAGTAATTAATTTATTACTCGTAACAATATATTAAAAAAGCCAATGAATGATGTCTTCTTTCCTTGTCAAGATGAGAATTCAGTAATACTGTAATGTGTGTGTGCATTTTTAACAACCAAAAATATACCCCAAAGCAAATTTTTAATACTTTTTGAATGTTAACCTTCATAATTTCCTTTAGATACCTTGCGATACGTTGGTTCAAAAAATGTTTATTTATTCAGAATAAAGACGATAAATGTCATTTCTATGTTATATTCTGTTAAGTACAAAATGGATACCACTAGTCGTGTAAATGGTATAAATAACCATTCACGTTTTGATCGTAAATGTAATTGAACGTTAATCATCGATAAAGGAATTTGGAAAGGTTACGTATCCGCATTCAAAAGGTATCCAAATAACTGAAATTTATCTTAAAAGTTAAATAATGCCAAAGATCAAAGTTTGTATGAAAATCACGCAAAGTTTGTAAGAAGTTGTTAGTCGCAGTAACAGCGTTAGGTATTCATGGAGTTTTGTCACACGGCAAATCCAATTCATTTGTTCGTCAAAGCAAAGCTTTGTGTGGTAGCGGATGCTTAATTCAATACAATAGCTTCAATGAAAACTTTGATTTTTTTAAAGGGATTGTTGAGATATTAATTTTCACATAAATGATTGGCGTCACAGTCATTTACATATTTGATTGCCATGTATATTAATATTTGAATAAACTTTCATTTGTTATCTTAATGAAGTAATATAGAAATACGAGTATTCATAACTTCAAAGGATTTAATTACATTATTGTTTCAGTGGCCATAGAGCTAAGGTTAATTTCTTTTATTAATTATTAAATTAAGTGAACTAATATATATTAGTATTAATTGTTTGGATTAGGTATTTAGATTTAGTTTGAACTAAACCCTAAATAAGTTTATGAAGATAATTTAGGAGTAATATCGAATTGATACTATACCTACTTAACATTTTATAATGTTATTATAAAAAAATATTACTACAGATGTGTGTGTATATTTAAATAAAACGATTTCACGGTTTTAGCTCATGTATATTGTTTGTATTTTAATTTATTATCTGAATTTTAAATATGTATGTGGGTATTCAGATTTTGTAGACAGAAAGTCATTTTATCGACTACTTCCGTATACAGGCCCGTTACGAAGTCAGATGAGAAAGAAAAACTCTTCGAGAGTTGTCTCTCTGCTCATCTCATGCGCCACCTCAAGGAAGGAGTCTAATTTCTTAGGTGGTTCGGGATAAAGCTTCGGATAACCGACCCTCAATCAATAGGAAAAAGATCTTGTATCTCCTGTAACCGATCTGGCTACAGCGGGGGTAGCCCTATCCTACATCAAGGGTTGGGTCAACCGGAGGTATCGATCGCTAACGTTCTATTTTGTACTTACAGGGCTTGGATGATTCAGTGGGTATCTGTCAAACCTCGCTTTGTGCCACTTTGATAAGTTTTTCGTCAGTGTATTGTTGTAGCAGCTGATGTAGGCTATGAATTTACGCTAACGAAAATGGTTAATAGTCCATGCGGCAGCGAAATGCAGTTGGTCGCAATGGTCTTTTTCTGCAGAAGAGTGATCATCTCTTGTCTTTAAAATTGGCTATAAATATGATATGTTATGAATTCTTATGTTTTCTTATTGTTATAGTTTCCATCAATAAGAAATATCTGTCTATCCGTAGCTTTGTGGAGGATATATATTTACACGCTTTAAAAAAAATTGTGGCGTTTTCGGTGTCAATAGATTACTTAAAAAGGACCCTACGCTATTTTTTTGCCTTTTTAAACTATTATTTTTTAAAAAACATTTATCTTTTTCAACAATGTTGTGTTTTATGTTGTTACAGCAATTTTATGTTGTTGATTATTTTATATTATAATAAAATTATCAATGATCTATTAGAAGTTAATATTTGCACTATATTTTTTATAACAACATATTAATAAAGTAAAATTAAAGAAAAGGTTGAAATAAATGAGAACTCAAACAACATTTACTAAAATATTTGCCGTATATTAATAACTCGAGTCAAGAAAATGCAAAAAATAAACAAGTATACTGTAGATTAAACAATATTAGGAAATCCATGATTTATGTTGTGTCAGTAAAATGAACAAATTCTTATAAAATATGTTCTATTTTGTATTGCGTTGAAATTAGAACCACATACTGTGATAAAAACTAAATTAATGTAAAAGCCATTAAAAGTGTTCACATCACAAATAACGCTTATTTTAATATTCTCAATGAAAAAATAAATTACAAACAACCATTTAAATATCAATTTTAATTATTTATAACAGTATAGTTATTACTCTCAATTTGCGCAATTATATACGGGATAAAACAAATACTTAGCGTCACTTTAACAGCTTGAGCGTTCAAATTCTTTTACTTAAAGCAAAATACGTAATTACTTGAAGCGAAGTTGTCTTCGTAGTAACTGAAATGGAAATCTAGAATATAACTTGTATTGTTGGAAATTTGAGATGGAATGGAATTATCGTAAGCGTAGTTAAAAAATGTATGATAGCAATTCTATTTTTTTTATACTTCTCAGTTTTCGAAATATATTACGAGCAATCTTTAACAAGAGGATTTATATAATAAATTTTTAATAAGTAGGGCAGCAAGGAGAGACTTTGGACTGACTTTAAATTAAACAAGAAGTAGTACTTTAAAATTTCTTTGTTTTAGACATACCCAAACTTAGATAAAAATTTTGATAGCCATATTCTGAAAATGTTTTAGGCATAACTTGTTTAAAATGTTATTGTTTTAACGCTTTATTTTGTTAAATGACTTAAAATAAAAACGAAATATATTTATGGATGTCTACCAGACAACTGACTTACTCGTACTTATAGTACATAAACACAACATCCGGATTATATATTTCTAGTTTTTTTTCAGCGATTGTCGCATTTTTATTATCTTCCCAATAGCTCGCAATGTTATTTGCTACAGACCTGAAAAGATCTGGCAACAGAAACTCAGAGGACTTTTCTTTTTTTCTTTTTTAAAGTCAAACTTTTATCTTTAATTATATACTACTAAAATAATATATGCGAATGTTCGTGAGGATATCTGTTACTCTTTCACGCAGAAATTAATTATTAGATATTAAAAAAGTTTTACCGAAATGTAAAATAATTATCAGGAACAAATAATATTGTTTCAATATATTTATCTATAAAAGTAGGCAAAAAATTTTATAAATCATCATCAATCATCATCATATCATCAATTATGTTTCAGCCTTTATAGACCCTCATGTCAGTAAGAGCTTTAGACGAACTCTTTAGGTTCAGTTACAACTTTAGTAAACTCTATTTCACTTTGAGTTCTGTTGCTTTAATGGTATACATTCTTAACCATGCTAAGTACAATCAAAGAGTTAAGATATTTAATATCAAATCTTAGACTAAGACTTCCTGGCTTGCCTTAAATATAGGCTTATTAAAAGATATTGGTGCTGTTTGTTATACGGCAAGTTATTAAAAAAAAACAAAATCTAATATAGTTTATTCGACTAAACTATTCTGTTCCACCAGTCTCATTGGATAATTAGATAAATAAAAAAAACCGGTATTATGATCCCAGACCACTCATTGCCGTCAACTCGTTAAGCCTGTCGTGTTGAATATAATAAACCCGAGACACTATATTAAAGATATATAATTTACATAACATACTATACATAAAACAACATTTCCTAAAACATCATTTCCTAAACGTAGATCATATGTTTGTTTGTAGGTGGGTCGTTATTTAAAGCTCCCTAAAACGAGATTAAGTCTATTTTGTCCTCAGGGTTATTGTCTTATACTGAGAAAACTGTTTTTTAAGTGATTGTGTTTTGCGACAGTTCTCATGAACATTGATTTTGTTCATGGGATATTCTCAGATTATGAAGCTAACTTCCACGCTCTTCTTACTAAACTTCTTCACCTATCACCTATTTTGATAGATAAACAAAATCTGTTTGAAGTATTTTATAATTGTTATATGAATTTTGTTTCCACTAAAAATTTTAATTTACTTTACCCATAGTACTTATTGATGCAAATTATTGTAATGAAAATGATTTTATTTGGAATATTTCTTTACATCTTCTTTATCTCATTTTTAATTGACTGGTCGTTTATCTCAAGGTTTACATATTTTATGAATGCACTGTCAACTAGAAGCAAGTAGTATTTATAAGGCAAATATTTGACTGATTTAAAAAAGTAAATAATTTATAAATTATAACGTTACAATGTTAGTAAATTACGTAATATATATCAGATGACATTATACAATACAATACTTCATACATACAATTACGTATATGTTGAAATAAATATACATGATTTTTGAGACATCACATTCAGGCACAACGACAAAACGATAGCCAGCTCAGAATAGCCAGCTCACAAACATGAAGCCTGCTTTACAGTGGTTTTATTGCGATATATTATAATTATTTTAGGTTTTATAGCAGGCATTTTCTTTATAATTCTATTAAAAATTATCTTAATTTTTATTAAATAATATCCTGGACTGAATATATAAAAAATGTTTATTCTACTCAAATAGAGTGAACGTTTTAATTTAATATTGCAATTTTAATTTCCTTGACTACAAAGTAGACCATTTATCATATCATATAATATATATACTCGTGTTATAATATATGTACACTGTATTTGTTTGAACTGCTGATTTTCATATTACCAATTATATGATTTTTTTTATATAATTGTCATCTGTCATTGTTTACTCGTATAATAGTTCATTAAATGATCATCTAAGGTTATCTTCACGAGGCAGACCCTTTATATAGGGAGTTATAAAGAAAGTTTGTTTTTTATTTTTTTTATGATATTATATTTAATAATGTTATTATGTAATTTGTATAAACATTCACCCTTAACAAGATATATATTACCAGATAAAAGATTAAGTGTTGTATTTACAATTTGAAAAACATAAAGATCACGCCATTCGATAGTTACTGATTAAAAGAAACACTCCTTAAATAATATAGTTAAGAATTGTTATAAGTAAGTGAGATAATTACTGAATTACTGTTCGGGATATTCCTATTTAAATTGTAATACTTTTTGTGCTCAGACTTGTCTGGTATAATATTTTAAATTTCTTATTATTATTTAATTGTGATTAAAAATATTTGGATCTGGGTAATAAGGAAAATTTAAAATCACTGACCTCAGTTTCTAGAAGTTTGAATAACCAAGGCTCTGATACCACTTCAGGCTTCTATGCGATGGTGTTTTTTGTTGGCTTGCAAAGACTAGAAAAATGCATACGACGCGGTTGTTGGAGGCCAATTAATAAATGTGTTTTTTTCCTCTCCAGGTTAAGCTTAAGACTGAGTGCAGCTATCGGTAGTAAAATGTAATGGATGTGCACAGATACTACATATAATTAATAGTTTGCAAGATAAGGTTTCTCAAAGGCGATAATTTTTGAACCTTTTAACAGAATTTGTATGGAGATACGAATGGTGCCGAGACGTTGGAGACTATGAAATATTTTTTACGAAAATACAAAAATATGTACGATTCTAAATTATAATAATTTAGGCAAAGGATATAGTCTAACCAGTGGTCGAATATAAGTCTTATTAGAAGCACTAAAGCTTACAGTCTAACCACCAAGGCAAAATATCTTTAAAGACGCCTAGGGGCCAAAGCAGGGATAAAATATGATTGTTTTTAAAATTACGATCGACCTAATTTCTATAGCTTTGTGTTGACGATAAGAATGTCATGAAAAGGCATTTAAAAACTCTAAAACAAAAATAAGCTTTCATTAGTGTCGGAGAAGTTGTAGTTGCGGGGGTTAAAAAAAAACGTAAATTAGATAATGTAATAAATGTAAATATTCCAATCTCCAAAGTCAACTTTAATTAAATTATGACGCAAGTCGAGAGTAATCTTATCTTGAATATCTTTATTATGTAAATTAAAAGCGGGGACAAACTAAACATTGAAGTTAACGGTTAAGATTAATCGCTGTAATAAGAAAACCAAAAACTTTTTTGAGAGTATGTTTATATATTTATTTTTCCTTTTTTAAAGCTACCATTAGCTCGGAGACAAAGAGAAGAGCTGCTAATAGAAAATGTTGCTGAGTTTTGGTCACCGGATTACATAATGTTTTTTTTAAACCACACTTAAAGCCTAAATTATATTTAAAATAATCGTTAAAAACGTTAATATCCATTTCGCATGATGTGACATTTAAAAACTATTTAGTATTCGTTAGCACAAAACTGCTCCCTAATATTTTTTTATATTTTTTATATATGCTTATATCTGAACCTTTACTATAAAGAAGTTGTTTACTTTTTTAAACGGCATTAGATGTAACGACGATTGGTTTTTGTATTTATAATATGATTATATTATTCTTAGAAACATATATTAAATTATTTACTTATTTATTTATCTTCACGCCATATCCCTTGCGGGGTATATTGCGAGAAGATGGAGTGCCAAACGCTACGGTCCCTGCATACCTCTTTCGCCTCGACCACAGACATTAACCTCTTCATACATGCCCTCCGGGGGGTCCTCATGCTTTTTACGTGACCTTCCTTCAGTATCGTAGCTACTGTGTTTTCAAAGGTCACTCGAGGCCTCCACCTGTCTCTCTTACCGCTCACTTTTCCTTTACAAATCTTTTTTACCATTCTTTCATCACTCATACGTTCGACGTGCCCAAACCACCTGAGCACGTTCTTCTTCATTCTCACCATGACATCTTCGCCATTTCCTGCCATTCTGTGGATCTCTTCATTGCGGATTCGATCAGCTAGACTGACTCCGCATATTCTGCGAAGAGATCGCATCTCCTCAGCATTCATCTTTCTTACATTCTTCGTCTGTGTTACCCACGTTTGGCTGCTGTATAACAGCGTCGGTAGCAAAACTGCATTGTGTCCAGCAAATCGTGCAGGTATGCTGACGTTTCGCCGTCTGAACAATGCAGCCAGAGTACCGTTGTTTCTGTTACCGGCAGCAATACGCCTTTCCACATCCATTTCGTATCTTCCGTCTCTGCTAAACATACTTCCCAAATATACCGCTTCATTCACTTGTTCTATTATCTTCCCATTCACATTCATTCTGTTCTTTCTTAATTTCTTTCAAATATTAGAACCTTCGTCTTATCTGCAATGATATGCAATGAGCACTGCATCATTTGCATATAGCAAGCAATTGACTTTAAGGTCACCTACTTTCACTCCCATGTCACTGTCTTTCACGCCTTGGAGACAACTATCCAAACAAATTAAATAACCAAGCTGACATAGCGCAACCTTGCTTAACACCCGATTGGATGTCAAACCAGAGCGACATGCCAGCTGTTGCTCGCACACAGGCTGAGTGATCTCTGTAAAGAGACTTTACAGCCGGGTCTGCTCACATTGTATCAGGGTTCACATTGTAATTTCTTTCTGACAACCCTGTCAAATGCCTTTTCGAAATCCACAAAAGCACAAAAAACTTTTTGGTTTAGGGCCAAAAACTTTTCCGTGATTAGGCGGAGGGAAAAGATCTGATCTATACACCCTCTTTTAGGTCTAAAACCTCCTTGGGCCTCCTACAACAACTTTTCAGATCTCTCTTGCATTCTTCTCGATAATATTTTAGCATAAACTTTACCGCACAAGCTGATGATACTGATAGCCCTATAGCTTGCAGAGTCTATCTGTGTACCTTTGCCTTTGTACAAAGGTACGATGACTGCACTTCGTCAATCGGCTGGGACCTCCCCGATTTCCAGTATAAATTGCACAAAAACCAGAAAAAGTCCAAGACGCGTGGCCCACCATATTTGATCATTTCGGCAGTAACTTCATCTGCTCCCGCAGCATTACCACATTTCATACTTCGAATCGCGCTCTTTACTTCTTCCGAACTGATTTCACCGTCGGCTACATGTGGACTTAGCATTTCGTTGGTAGTCAAGACCGAGGCGTCCTCACGTTCATACATCTTCTTGCAGAATTCCGCCCACCGCCGCAAAACGTGTGCTTGCTCTGTTAAAATTTCACCGCTCTTCGAAAGCACCCCTTTCATTCTACAGGTTACCGAACAACCCCAGGAATCATTAACTTCTCGCCAGAAAAACTTCGTGTTTTCCCGGAAGTTGTTCGTCAACCTGTCATTCTCTCAGAATTTTCACGCCTCATCTTTATAAGTGCTTTCGTTTTGTGCTTTTGCAGTTTGTACACTCTTTTTCTTATCTCTTTCATACTTTTATCCTTTCCTGATGCATTATAATCCAGCCATGCTTTCTTCTTTCTTTCTTTCTTTCTTCTTTAACTCATCGTCTTTCATTTCATCATCCCACCATTCATCGCGCTTTTTACTAAAACCTCTTTTCCTTTTACCACATACTTCTGCCGCAACTTTCATCATACCATTCCTAAGGTTCTGCCAGCATACTTTAACACTTTCATGTCCAGAATTCAAGCTTCTTGGAAACCCTTCCTTGATATTCCTCTCTGATCGGTGGATCTTGAAGCTTCCAACTTCTTATGCGATAATTCGACTCCAAGCTTGGACACGTCGTGCGGCTGCGCCAACCTGCAAAGAGATCTCTTATTCTAGCAACGACTAGATAATGGTCCGTTCCCAGATCAGTACTCCTGAACACTCGCGTGTCCATAACTTGACTGTGAATACGCTGATCCACAAGGAATAAATCAATCATACTTGTTTCTTCCGCTCGCTCCCATGTGTACATGTGAATTTGTTTGTGATCAAATATCGTGTTTGCTACAAACAAATTTTTCTCCTTACAAAATTCCAAAATAAGCTATCCAGCCTCATTTACTCTCTTATCACCGTATTTGCCTAGCACGCTTTCGTAACCAGTTCGCGCGGTTCCAACCCAGCAATTCATATCTTCACAGACTATCAACTTTTCATTATCTCTGACAGTAATTAAAATATATTATATTAAATAAATATAATATACCGCCCAGCAACCAAGAGCTTACATTAATTTCTTATCTCGTATAGAAACTCATAGGACCAAATTATGAATTTGAATTATGATGTTTATATCGACAGCACTACACCAGATTACATACTAGTCAACCCAGATATATCCATTTACATTTGGAATTAAAAATTAATGTTGCCCACAAGGAGAAAAAAAAATCATAATTATCCCTTTCGTTGCTGCGCTGCTAACTTTGCTGCTGCTTAGCTCTCCTACTAGCTTTAGCTCTATATGACTCTGTAAGATTCCATTTCCAAATGCGATCTCCTCCGTAACATTCCGTTTTTAATAAAAGTTTTAGAAAGGAGAATCGTTGAACTTAAAGAGTAATTAATTTGATTTCTATATTTATTTAATTTAATTGTTGAATAAAAAAAACACCAAACTGTAAAGGCTATATAAATATTTACACCATGTTACACGAAATGATTCATGCAATTTCATTCGGTTCATATTTTTAGAGATAATCGGCGAGGTAGTAGGGCGTGGCATTGGGAAACTATGTTATAATTAATAAGTAAAAAAATATATTTCATTATATTACTTTCATAACACTAATATTAATATAAGTATGTAAGTATCCATACGAAAGAAAGAGTATTACATAATAATATATTTGAAAATTATTATCCAATTGAATACTTATATGTATACCAATATGCAAAAAGTAATTACTAAAATAAAAAAACAGTAGTATAACTATTTTTAACGATTATAGATATATTTGATACATTCCATAAAGCAATGAATTGATGTTTAATTTATTACCAATTATGTTTGTACTCTAATGTTTGATATATTCTATTATTAATATGAAATTAAACGATTATATATAATAAAGAGTGATTAGGATGTGGAAACGCCAGCAACTGTATTGCTTATTATTAATTAATATGTTGTTTTTACAAATATAGTTAAATGTAATATGCGGTACATTACTATTCACATTTAAAAATAATTCTAAAACTACTTTATCTATCAAGATATTTATAATATAAGCTTTATTTGACACAAGACACTAAGTTGCTTTTCAATTGAAGTGTGACCGCAGTGTTTGGAGAGACAAGAGCATGGAAGTGCACAAATAGCACGAAATAGCAATAAGCACGAGTGCTATATATACATCATTTAAAATTTGCATACACTATGTTTGAAGATAGGAAATATTACTTACCTTTTGTAATTGTTTGAATATTATTGATTCCAATATAGTTTTGAATTTATTATTTAATAAACTCAAAGTTTAATTATACATTATGTAAAATAAAACTCAAGTTTCTAAAGTGTATTTTTAAATTTTAAAATTAATTTAAATTAATCTTGTATGTTGTTGTTGTTAAACCAGTGTGTTGAGATGAGCCCCACTGTATCATATAAAGGGGCTGGGCGGACCCCGTGACACAAACTCTAAGCGGGTAATGTCATCAGCAGCTCGTATACGATTACTCTATGGTTAATAAAACTAACGACTTACCTGTCTGCTTCTGTTATGTATCAAAGAAGTCACATAGTCAGTCTGTACTAGTCAAGGATTTGGGATTACCCAGAGTGTAGGATAAATTGTATAATATTTAGTAAAAGGGAAATAATTACGGGACAAATAATTTGATACTTAACGGCTCCTTCGCGTGACCTCCGGTTTCACGCACACTTTGAGTGAGACGGCAGCTACCAATTCGACGCTGCAGCCAACATTTTAAACACTCAACACTATTGTAATTTGGTCTTTTGGAAACTACTAAAACCGATGATGATAACTCTGCCAAATCGTTAAGCACCAAAGTTCACCGAGAACTATCTCGACCGCTACGCGTGCGTTTGTCACACTAACAAAGCGTAACAATTACCCTCGTTTTAATAATAATTAAAATAACGTAAATATAACCCGCAAGTTTATAATATATTGAGCGCCTGACGGTTGCCATTAGGAACTGTGCAATTTACATAATAGCTATTCCGAATACTCACTCTTGTTTTGATTTTAAAGAACTACCTAGTACACTTTTAATAATGTTATCGTCAACAATTTAACAAAAGGTTATTAGATGCAAACCATTTTGAAAGAAACACTAAATTATCTTTTGTATGTAAAACTTTAATACGCGTTTCTTCTTTTTTTAATAATTAGCAAAGTACCGACGGTGAAAGAGTAAATCGGCCTTCAATACCAGTCATCACTTGTGTGTCTTCATGGGAAAGGTCGTTAATATGAGCTAAGACCAACAAAAATATAAATTTTATTGTACAGGAAGATAAGTTTGTACATTATTCATAAATTTAGTATTTTAATTCAAATTTGTACAATGAGGCGTTAACTGAGTTTGTTTTAATTTTAATTTTGCTTTTATATTTAATGTCTGTGCTTGTTTCATTTTTTAGAAGGATCCAGAGGCTCATGAGATCTTATTGTGGATTTAGGTAGGTAACTATAATTCTGTGCGTTATAAAAAATTATAATATAAAACAAACAAATGTTATTATTTTTTTAAGCTCTAAATCCATCCAAATGATGTCTACCCCACACTTCAAGTTCTTGAATAGGTTTGTGATAGCTTTGAACGTCCACTTTGACCTTCCAATATCTACCCCGCCATAAACATTTACTCACTTAGTCGGATGCTAAGTGATTGCTATTGATGGGACGAGTTGTAGAAGGTTGTTAGGAAAGATATCTGGATCAAGGTTTTATAGTTTACTAACTTTGACTATGATACCCGCATTCAAATATAAAATATATAATACACAAACTGTTTTTTTCTCTGTTTAATAATTTCATAAAAGCTTGTGCTCGTAAAAGCTAGTCTCTGGATGAAAGAGAGTACTTTAAAAGATTCAAAGTTCATTAGCTGGTACATTAATGAAGTAATTAAATACAAGAAACTCTGCAATTACTTGAATAATGGAAATTAGTTGAAAAAATAACACGTTTATTTTAAGAAAGAACTTGAAGTTCCAATACCATATTATTGCACCCATTAAATAAATCATATGTTTTATGTTCTTAATACAATTATAAACACTATACAAATACAAATGCAAAAACAAAGACGAGGGTAAAGATTATATTAAGTTTGACTAAACTATTTCAAAGTCTAAAAACAGTAATATTATATCTACGCGGTTTAAGAGTCTTAAATGTTACTTATGTTACCAATACCACGCTGCAACTGCAATTTAAAAAAACAATTATTTCCTCCAAACTTTTCTCATATAACATTTCTGAAACTCAAAGACACTTGAAATAAACTTGTTAACTGCGTTATCAAGTACGAGCGAGCTGTCATCTCGGGTGCGTTAAATTAAATATGAGCTTCATAACTCAGAACTAGCAGCATTTCAATTTGTCAACTTACTTCTTAACCGGTAATTTACTTTTGCTAACTTCAGTTTCCTTATTTCAAGTGACTTCAACTTATTAACAAGATAGCAAAGAATTGTAAATTAATTGGAATTACTAAGAAAGTGGACAGCCAGCTTATATATTTATAATCGGCGTCAAACTTACTTTATTTCAAAACGAAATGACACCATCACAAAACGTATTCTAGTGAGGGACTTTATAATACATTCTCATTAAATTTAATGTATTAGTTTTTTATTAATTTATTATGTATTTGTAAATCTGTCTCACATTGGTAGTCGGGAAAATTTCTAATAAGCCAACGTGAGTAAAACCGTTTAAATATAATGTAAATATTTGGAAATTTAATAAATAACATCGTCATCGTCATCATCGTAAAGGATATTACAGTACCCCACTTAACAAAGTAAGTAGTTCGGTATAATTGTCATCTTAACAACATTAAGTATCCCGTTACATTTAATTTTCCCGCCTGTTAACTGGTTACAAGCTGTAATGGCAAAGCCCGAAATGGCAGTTTCCCGTCTAAAGAATGGAACGCTTAGTACTTGACACTAAATAAAACGTCTAAAAGGACAAGAAATAAAATTGCGTGACCTCTTAACGGTGACATTGTAACATATTTGCTAACAAAATCTCAACGGTTATAAATTTTATTGGATTAAAACTTTTGTACATAAATTTAATATGTAGAACTATAAACGTGGGTAATTTGAATGGGTTTTGTAAAATTATTATATTTATCCATAAGCCACTAAAAGTATAAATGTTTTCTAGCTGTGCTAGTAAGATAATGAAGTCTAATATCATGGAAATGAAATGATTTTGTTTGTAGAAAGATTTATTCACTAGATCTGGATCACGAGTGTTATAGTAAGAACACGTAATTTGCCAAATGCTGCTCCAAATGCATTAAACCCGTCTTTTGTGCTTTATTTTGTATATTGTATAACGAAGAATTAAATAAAGAAATAAATAAATTTTATACAATAATGCCCAAGCATAAACTGATATGCGTACACTAAGGATAAGTGAAAATATGAATACTTTATACTAAAAGATAAACTGGATTGGATTGAAAGCTAGTTATTTACTTTTAAAATATTTACTCTCCCTTTCCACATATTTACAGGAGTTTTGAGGGTCCTTGTGAAAGGCGTAGGCACTCATTTAAACAGTAACCATGTCGTGTTGTATTCTTAGTGAACTGGATGCCGCACAATCTTGTTACTTGTCCGACCAATTTCATTTGGAAAATTATTCATGACAGTTTTTATGGAAAAGAAAGTTCTTTAAAGAATATTATTTGTTTATCTTTCATTAATACTACTTCTACGCAGATTATTTGATTCTAATTTTGGATATACAATTCCTTTTACGAAATTTCTTAGGGCGGTGAAAGTGTATTGGGACACAAACATTAGATTTGGTCTTTATAATCGGAATTGCAATGTTTTTGGAAGAAAAACTTTCAATTAATATTTTTAATAGAGAATAATTCTTCTTATAGTTCCTGGACAATCTTTTAACAAGGTAAGGTCGGCCACTAATTATATTAGGATTTTGGCTCCCGACAGACAAATACTAGAAAAGAATATGACATTATGCGAACCACGTGTCGTCTGTATTGTGCTAACTTATTAACGTGAATGTCTCTCTCACTGTCATTAGTGTTTAAAATACGCAACTTATTAAAAATATTTATTATACATATTATAAATTAATTGTTAAAAACGTAGCAATTCTCAACTCTTGTAGTGTAAATAAATTTATGTTTCTTTGTATGACACGTTTTAAAGCAAATAAACAGTAAATAGCTGTTCTTTTGAAAAAAATAGATTCTGTTATATTTTAAGACATTGATTAAGCTATCTTATAACATGTAATACGTAATATACATACGTCATAGTAAGTTCTTATGGGAACTATCTTGAACACAGTGACAAGCTCGACAGGACAAAAAATAATAATAATACATTACAGGCCAAAACACAACCTTTTGTTAGAATTATTTATTCATTAATAAAGTATCAAGTTAAAATTAATAATGATTTTTTTACTTTTAAAGCTACGAATTCATTTCAGTCTCGAAATTACAAATTGGGCTCGTACGTGCTCCTGCTTACGTAATGTTTTAGGTACAAAAAATAAAAAGTCGCGTTATGTTACAGTATTCATGAGATACGTTATCAACATAAAATAACATTTTATCTAACTTTTATATTTATTTTTAAACTTCAATAAAATGTACGAATGAAGTTCGTAACAACCACTCAGCTAAAGTGATGACTTTAAAGGTTCGTGGAATTATGTCGCTTGGCAAATACAATTTATTATTTCGTCACAAAAATATTACATTAATAATTTATTTGATGTTTATTTATTGTAGTAATTCATATTTTTTGATATTACAATGAAAAAAAAATAAGAATTCACCTCACCCTACGAACTGGCTGATTTAGTTTGTTTCTACTTGTTTCTATTTTAGGATAAGGATATAAACGTAATGCTATTATTTACATCGTATGCTTTTCAAACCAGGATTCGAAACCCTAAGGTTGAAGGTTTGTCAAACATAAGGGACCTTATTCACTATCATTTTAAGCTTATATATGTCGCAAATATCTGATCATTATATATTACATACAAAATTTGTACAAGTTAATAATTACGTTGAAAAAATTTTGAATTATTTATATTTGTAAATAAAATAACCGTCGTAAAAGATATTTAAAGTCATTATGATCTTATTGTCTCTTTATTTATTACTAGCACATACGACTTCGTCGGGTCCCTCCTTATGGTTCAGAATTATCTATTATCACTTAAAATCTGTAAAATAAATATTTTTTTGTATGTTATGGTGATCTTAGCTAAAATATTTTTATTCTCTTCCAGTGTAAACGTAATATGATTTTTCACTCTTAAAAGTTATCTTAAATATGGGCTATAAGATTTAACTGAACCAAATGTTTTTAAGATACGAAAAAAAATTTTTTTGTGTAATGCTCGAGCGAATAGATCGACAAACATAAATAGACTAATTGATAACCAAAAATAGTTAATAATTAATATGTGTAATAAGGCTAAATTTAATACTAGTAGCTAGTTTTTTTTAACTTATATGATTCATGATTGTTTGGTAACAAATATAAAGAGGAAAATTCAATTATTATATCGATAAAAAATAACATTCATAAGTATATATAAAGCAATAAATTCTGTTCTCTTACTGACATACTCGTATATATCTGGTTATTTATTAGACACAGTAACTGTTTTTCCTTATTAAAAAGAGACCAAACGTGAATGCGGATAACCTGATTGAAAGTGATCTAGTTTCTTTCTTCACTTGTGGATGTTTTATATATAGTATCTTGCTCAGTCGCAATATACTGCAAACTCGATGCTGTCTGATCTGCATAACAAAAATCCAAAATATCATGTTATATCAATAATAGTTTTTCTTTGTGTAAAAAATCTATTTGAGATACATTTGAGAGGTTGAGAGCCAGTGGTGATTGAGTATGTCATTCATAAGTCGAGTGGATCGGATGGCATTTCCAAAAAGGTGCCCCTGGGTTGACTTCAGTGCTAATGCGTTTATTTGGGGACTCCTGCTTTAAAGATGTAGTCCCGAACTCATTAAAGCTGGTAGCTTGGACCTAGCTAACTACAGACCTATCGTCATTACTTCTCTTCTCTCCAAAATAGTGGAGAGTTTTATTAACCAACAGCTCTTAACGTACCGAGGATAGTCAATTGATTAATGACGTATAGAAGTGTAGCTTTCATCATGGCCTTTTGGCTGGTGATCTTCTATTACATCTTACGTGCCGTTGGCCAGCGATTATTGCAAGTAATAGAGAGTGTCTGGCACTTAGTCAGGATACGGCACAACAGCCGTAGATCGTGTATGGTACGAAGTGTTTCTGTAGAAGCTTCCTTGCTATAGGCTTCCTAAGTGATTATGGAAGTGAATCACCAGCTTTGTGACCAGACGGAACATACAGATCATTCTCGATGGTTTTTGCTCAGACCTCAAGTCCGTGTACGCTGGTGTACCCCTGTGTAAGGCTGTGTGCTATCCCTAACTCTATTTTTTCTGAATAATATAGTTGAATATCTCTAATGTACATTGTTATGCGGATTACAGAACTGGGGATGCGGTATATCCCGGCCGTGAAGGGCTTTCTCGGGAAGACGTCCTTGAGTGCTGAAAGAAACTTATGTCTTCTATGGCGACCTCCTTGGTAATGTTCTCAGTGTGGGGTAAACTAAATCTCGTTCAGATTAATCAATTTCCATCGCCGCATAGCAGATCGTCGTCTGGAATACCGTCCGTATCACCTCGATGTATGGTGGACATCTATTATATAAAACTGCACGTTTTCAAGGACTTTTCTATCACGTACGTATTAAAACCTCATACTCCTACTTAAAAGATTTGCCGCTCTCGCGATGCCCCTGATGTTGCAAGAATGCGTGGGCGGCGGTGATCACTTAACATCAGTGACTCGCACGCTCGTTAGCCTTCCTAGCATTAAAAATAGTTAATTACGTGAAAAAACTATTATTCATATGGCAATTAACTTTATTTTCTGAAATAAATTTATTTTTGAGTTCTTAAGTTTATATCAGGCGATTGAAATTTTACCACACATTAATTAAAAAAAAATATCTTCGATTTTAGGTTGGCAACCCTACAGTACAGTACTTAGTTTTCACAAAGTCATAAATAATTGATTCATTTAATTTCACGACTTAAAGTAAATTGAGTAATTCATATATATATATAAGCAGCTATAAAGAGAGATATACAATTTTAAGTTGTTTCGATAGACTTAAAGTACGACACGCGAAAATAAAAACATTTTTTAACACAAAAAATGATAACATTGTAATTGAAATCTGATCTTAGTAGTTTCGTATCGTTTGCATAATCCGTCTGATATTGCATGCTCCAAGAAAGTTAAAGCATAAAATAAAAAGGCAAAACTAAGCACAGATTTTAATTGAAATTATTTTACTTCATTTATTCAGACTGTGGAGTCATCTTTCTTTAATATAAATGGATGCAAGCCGGTATTAATTAAGCGGTATAAATCACTTTTTCAACAAAATCGAGTTCATCACACTATTTCCAGATGAATGGAGTCCTTTCTTTAGAAAATAATTTTAAATAATAACTTGAAAACTATTGAGATTTGCTCGAGAGAAGTTTTGCTAATAAACGGTATGACAAGGCATGTTTATTTTGAAAGTAGCCCAAGTGGGTGTACTCAGGAAATTAATTACGGGGCTTAGTGTAAATTCAAATTAAAATTGTAAGTAGGCATTTACAAGCAGTTTTGAATCAATTATTACATTAAAAAGTTATTATTTTAAAAAAGGTCAGTGTAGTTAGTACGTGAGTTAGCTACCACCGGCTTGGAATGCTGCTCTGCTGAGAAGAAACTCAACAGCTGCTCTTTTTAAATGGAATTTAACAATGTATGATTACTATATTATAAACTATATTATAAGAGATTTATTTAAAAATAAACTTTTGATTTTAGATTTAAAACTAAGAAAAGAAAGGTCTAAGATATTGTATTAAATTTCATTATATAGTGTACGCAACACTGAAGGATTGTTAAAGTTTTTGAAGACAACCACTTTCTTTGAAACCATCTCTCAGAGAATCACTACATTTTAAGTTATACGTAGCCTGCACAAATCTTTTTGGTAAAATGAATATACAGTTAATTTCTGCAGCGCTATGAAAATGTAATATTCGAACCGAGTTGTTTTAACGTTCGTTATTTGTCTAACTTTTGTAATTGCAGAGCGGGGCTAAGTAACTTAACTGACAAAGATCGCCGGTTCTTTGCATTTTACACACACACTGCATACAGCAAGTGTGCATTTTGCACACTTTAAAATACATTTATTACGGACTCTAAATATTTTTAGTCAATCCCTCATTGCTTTAACTTGTAAGCAAACATTCTTAAATATTTAGAAAACAAATTCACAACTTTATTCAAGGACACCGGGCCATGATTCCATTGCCTCTCACCATATAAATCATAAAACTTTTCTTTAGTTCTGTACTAAATTTAAGTTTTAAGCATTTTATTATTGTTTTTGTCTAAAAATATTTTTAAATTCATGTAACAATAGTAAACTTTATTGTATAAATTATTTAGATTATCATCAGCCAAGTCTACTTTTAGCACTTTTTGCGTAAAATTATTTTGAAAAGTAAGGACTCAACTTTTTGTAATCAGTTTACAAGCAAATTTTGTGGACCCTTTCAATTTCATGGTTAATTAATAGAGAACATTTTTAATCACAGTGGTCTGAACTTAAATTAAATAAAATCTCTGTACACAATCAGAGACTTTTTTTTGTGACAAAGTTTTATTACAATATCCTCTACAATATTTTTTTCTAATGTATCAAATATATTTATACCAAAGTAATATTTGTTTTGTCTTTCCAAGTAAGTGTATAAGTGTGGGATTTACGAATATACTATTTTTTTATATACCGTTATCAAATTCTCAACTTTTTTAATAATTTTACTCTTCTTAACGGAAAAACCATCTCCATGTAATAAATACTACAAAAAACTATTTTTAGTCCAATTAATATAAATTTCACTAAAATGTGCCGGTAACCGGCTCCGGCCAGCATATATAACATGCATTGTTTAATTCATAATTTAAAAGAGACACAAAGCCTTGACCTAATTGGTCAGAAAAAAAAAAGTCAGTGCTTTTGAGCCCAACGAAGGATTTATTATTTTTATTACTATTTGTCATAATATGTACATTCTTAATATAATGGTAAGTATATATATATCTGAATTACCCAATGCCTAAGAGCTTATGTCAGTAAAAACATTTAATTTTTAATTTAATAAAAGAAATAGAAACATGTGATAAGTGTGTGTGATGTATTGTTTTAAATTATTTTCAGTATTTTTAAAAAGTGTGTTGGTTTGGAAAATATAATTTCTGGTAATTTTCAATATTTCAGAATGACTTCAGAATTTCAATAAAAAGGTGTTATTCAGGAGATTTTTGTAGTAAGCCTGAAAATTCCATAAGAAATCTGAAGTATCTCTCACAATTGCGATCAAAGAGCACTTTCAAAGTTCCCTCCAAAGTCTTTAGTAGTCATTTCATTCATGTCTACAAGAAGATCAGAAAAAGGAGCTAAAAATCCTTTTTACCTTTTCCCAAACTTACTTTCTCCCAAATATACCACAGTTATTTTAAATTTTTTAAACAAAACACTATTTCTGAGGTTTTAATTACTCCTATTGATGATGAAAATTAAACTGAACTGATGTATTTTCTAATTATTTTTGTATTTTATGATTATTGAAATAAAAAGTACTTAAATCAAACATTCATATTAAATATATCCATGGCATAAATTATTACTACTGCTATTATTGTAGTGTTAGAATTGATTGAATTAACAAATTTCTTAGGTATAACATTAGATAAAAAGCTCCAGTGGAACCCCCATCTCTCAACAGTCGCAGCCAAACTCAGCTCCGCCGTCTTTGCAATTACAAAAGTTAGACAATTAACGGACATTAATACGGCTCGACTTGTTTATTCTAGCTATTTTCACAGTATTTTATCTTACGGTATTTTATTATGGGGCACTGTTGCTGAAATTAATTCTATATTTATTTTACAAAAAAGAGCTGTGCGGGCTATTTATAACTTAAAATCTAGAGATTCTCTGAGAGATGTTTTTAAAGAAATAGGTATTCTTACAGTCGCTTCGCAATACATATTAATTAACGTATTATATATACGTCAAAATTTAAATAGTTCTATAAAAACAGTGACAGACACGCGATAAATACGAGAAATAAAAACAAACTCGTAACGCCAAAGTTTCGGCTTCAAAAAGTTAATAATTCCTTTATGGGTACGCATATATAATAAAATTCCACGAGATATCTTAGACCTTCCATTTCTTAGTTTCAAATCTAAAATCAAAAGTTTAATATTAAATAAAGCTTATTATAACGTTCAAGAGTTTTTAGTGGATCGAAATGTGTGGAACTTAAGTTGTTGAATCATTTGCAGGATTTATATTATAATGTACATCACCTATTGTTATATTTCTTTTGAAAAGAGCAACTGTTGAGTTTCTGGCCGGCTCTTCTCAACAGAGCAGCATTCCGAGCCGGTGGTAGCTTACTTACGGACTGACTACACTGACCTTTGTTTGTATTGTAGTAATTGACGATTCAAAAGTGCGTGTAAATGCCTACTTGAATAAAGATATTTTGAATTTGAATTTGAATTATATATGTAACTTATTCCATAATTTCAGCAAATCTTCAAAACAACCTTTCAAAACACCAGTAATATTCGACACAATTAATATTTCTAAACTCTTTATTTTGAAAGTGTTAAAGTCATTTTACTATAATGGAAAGTGATGATTTTTTTATATTTATACGAAATTATGCATACTGAGATACATATAAGTATCTCGGGAAAACAAAAATAAATAAATCTTTTCGAAAGTTAGCTTCCTTATTTTTAAACTTGTTAACACTCTTTACTATATCGACTTGTACAAAGTGACATTACATTATGCCACTTTCAAAATAAATAATATGTGAAAAATTATAGCAATCATGTTTTTCCCCTTTTGGTAAATGGTATTTGTAACACTATAGCCGTAAAATTTTTATGCAGCTTATTTATTTTAACAATATAAAGTTAATTCGTGTAAAATGTAATACTGTTCAACTCATGTGAGTCATTAAACGACCGGAAGGACTTGCTTGCCTTTAATTGTAACTTTGCCTATTTTATTTATGAATTTGCCGTTTTATTTATGAATTTAAATAAAAAATAAGAAAAAATATATATAATTAGTTAAATAAAATGTTATTTACATATATATTAATAAAAAACGATAAAACGACTGCATGCATGCATTAACAGTAATTAATTGTTGTTGTTGTGTTGATGTTCTTCTTTCTTCGTCAAGTGGAGAATTCACTAACACTTTAATGTGTGTGTGCATTTTTAAAAACCTAAAATATACCCCAAATCAAATTATAATTTCATTTAGATACCATGCGATATGTTGGTTCACTAAAATGTTATTTATTCAGAATAAAGACGATAAATGTTATTTCTATGTCAAATTCTGTTAAGTACAAAATAGATAGCACTAGTCGTATAAATGGTATAAAGTACCATTCACGTTTTGATCGTAAACAGTACGTATCCGCATTCAAAAGGTATCAAAATAACTGAAATTTATCTTAAAAGTTAAATAATGCCAAAGATCAAAGTTTGTATGAAAATCACAGAAAGTTTGTAAGAAGTTGTTAGTCGCAGTAACAGCGTTAGATATTCATGGAGTTTTGTCACACGGCAAATCCAATTCATTTGTTCGTCAAAGCAAAGCTTTGTGTGGTAACGGATGCTTAATTCAATACAATAGCTTCAATGAAAACTTTGATCTTTGTAAAGTGATTGTTGGTATATTAATTTTCACATAAATGGTTGGCGTCACAGTGATTTACATATTTGATTGCCATGTATATTAATATTTGAATAAACTTTCATTTGTTATCTTAATGAAGTAATATAGAAATACGAGTATTCATAACTTCAAAGGATTTAATTAAATTATTGTTTCAGTGGCCATAGAGCTAAAGTTAATAACTTTTGTTTATTATTAAATTAAGTGAACTAATATATTTTAGTATCAATTACATAATTTAGAATGTGTATGGGTTAGCTATTAGGTTAGACTTAGGGTACCCTAAGGCTACAAGAAGATAATTTAGGAGTAATATAGAATTGATAATATAAATAATATTTTATAATGTATTATATAAAAATATTATTTTAGATGTGTGTGTATATTTAAATAAAATTATTTCACTAATTTTTTACTGGACTTTAACATGTTTATGTGGGTATTTAGATTTTGTAGACAGAAAGTAATTTTATCGACTACTTTCGTATACAGGCCTGTTATGATGTTAGATGAGAAAGAAAAACTCTTCATCTTCACTTCTCACTCCAAGGAGGGAGTTTAATTTCTTAGGTGGTTCGGGTTAAGGCTTCAGATAACCGATTTTAAATCAATAGAAAAAGATCTTGTATCTCCTGTAACCGCTCTGGCTACAGCGGGGGTAGCTCTATCCTACATCAAGGGTTGGGTCAACAGGCAGTATCGATGGCTAACGTTCTATTTTGTATTTACAGGGCTTGGATGATTCTGATACCCTTCTGTCAAACCTCGCCTTGTGCCACTTTGATGAGTTTTTCGTCAGTGTATTGTTCTAGCAGCTGATGTAGACAATGAGTTTACGCTAACGAAAATGGCAGCGAAATGCAGTTGGTCGCAATGGACTTTCCCTGCAGAAGAGTGATAATCTCTTGTCTTGGCTATAAATATGATATCTTAGGTTTTTTCATAAATTCTTGTTGTTATAATTTCCATTAATAAGAAATATCTGTCTATCCGTAGCTTTGTGGAGGATATATATTTACACGCTTTTATTAGCCTCGTATATTTGTATGTAACGGAAACTTTGAACAATTTTGACGTACTTCAAGATATCGGATTAATTTGAAACTTTGAATGCCTATCAAGAACCAATGACGATGCATTAAAAATCTAAACTTAAAATAAAAATAAATTTAAATAAGAAATAAATTATACATAAATTTAAATAGAAATCCCGGGGTTTTTGGTGTTAATAGATTACTTAAAAAGGACCCTACGCTATTTTTTAGCCTTTTAAACTTTATTATTTTTATTTATTATTTTATATTATTTTTTAAAAGACATTTATCTTCAACAATCTTGTGTAATAAAAACAATCATTACAGATAAGATTAACATTGTATTACAACAAATTTATGGTGTTGATTAATTTATATTATGATAAAATTATCAATTAGAAGTTAATATTTGAAGCATATTTTGTGATAACTTTATTAATGAAGTAAGATTAAAGAAAAGGTTGAAATAAATGAGAACTCAAAGAAATAATTACATTTACAACATTTACTAAAATATGTACAGTATATTTATAAATTTAATCAAGAAAATGCAAAAAAATAAACAAGTACACTGTAGATTAAACAATATTAGGAAATCGATGACTTGTGTTGTGTTAGTAAAATGAACCAATTCTTATAAGAGATGTTCTATTTTGTATTGGTTACTGATGTATAATTATAACTGATAACACTAGTTTACAAAATTTTGTACTTGAAATGTAGTCTTTTTTAAATTAAGGTGTACTGAGCTAAAAAAAATATTTAGAAATCCACTCCGTTTTTTAAATATTTATTATTTTTAATTTACAGCAAAAAAAAATGTCATAAAAGAATAAAAAAAATCTAAAATGATTTATGCTGACTGAATTGACATAACTTTTTTTTATTTGAAAACTAGTGTATTTAAACAATCATAAAAATAGGATTTATGATATCATGAAAAAGTTCAAAGAGATGATCTCCATTCTGCAGAAGTGAAGAATTGTAATAATATTTAAAGTAAAAACATTAACTAAAATTATCATTAAAAGAAAATAATTAGTCTTCCTGTTAAGATTTACGGTAAGCTAATTGGCTTATAATATGATTTTAAATTTTATTTTATTGATTAATTTTAAATTTAATTTTATTGAATTGAATTTAATTTAAATTTTAATATTATGTGATTTGTGTATACCCTTACTTTTTCTTAAACTATGACGTTGCATTCAGGTGAAACACAAAATCAACGTTGGTTTACGAAAAATTACGTTGAATGCAGGCGACGGCGTCTCTAATATCAGTATGCTCGAAAATAGGCCCCGCCGTTCTAACAAAAAAAAAAGTTAAAAGAATAACACATATCACTCACTGATAATATTGTTCTCCATAATTTTTTTCTTAATTATTTGCATCAATCATCTTCTTATCTTAAATCTATCTTTAATTTATTTTAAGTTAACTGTTATTGCTTTACTGTGTAAGAAGTAGAATCAAAAGAAAAAGAATCAAAGTGTAGCTGTTGATAAAGTGTTGTGTTTCATGAAACTAATTGTCACCTTAATCTATGCCGTAAAAATATGTAAACTTTGTATTTGCTATACATACAACAGTGTAAAATAGGTAAAAGAAAGTGAAGCTTGTCTGATAATTTTAATAAATATCTATCATATTTCTTAAAAATAAAACACGTTTATTACTTTTAATTTATTATATTTATATATTTGAATGTAACTTTATTTTTAATAGTTAGTTATGTAATCTACATATTCTTATATATTAGTACAAAGTACTTTGTCACCAACGAAGTAAATTTGGAGAAGACGATCGTATAAGGAATCTTTTCAACTGGCATTATATTTCGAAGTCTGTATTCAAATATAAAAGATTACGTACATAATATAACGTTTTGAACAAACATTTCACCAGAGAATATAAAATTTAAAACAGTGCGTCTCCGTATAATAAAACACTGATACGAATACACTTGTACTTTTATCTTGTCTAAAATTTACAGAAGCTATAAAAAGTTCAGGAATAAAGAAGATCCGATTAAGAACTTTAAACTTTTTGGCACTACAGGAAGATGTCGAAATGATAAGGCAGTGCAATCAGGCTTTCCGATGCGAGCCAAGTTGCCAGCTTTGCTGAAAGTTAAAACGATACGTCTTTGAAGTTGCATATACTTTGCCAATACTTTTATGCAATGTATAAAACTGTGAATTCACGGAATTTGTTACAGTATATACATTTAAGAATAACACAAATTCTGCAAATAAATAAAAAACCCACTTCTAATGTTTATACTAAACAGACTGAATTATACGTGGTATTGTTCTTAGTCAATGTTAATATCAAGATTTGCAAAAACGTAAGGTATTTTTTGTGATTTTTCGGTACAGACAGTGTCTTCACTAATTGCCTAATTTAAGTCCAATACTATATTTTGAATTTAAAGAAAATAGTAGATTTAAATGTATAGAAAATAGAAGCTTATCAAGTAATTAATTCTGAAATTTCATGATAGTATATGATGAAAAATTTCAAAATATAGATTTAGTGCGATGGACCTTTACATAAAATATTGTTATCTTGTTTTATAGAAAATTGATAAGATTATTAACAATTTTTATTACAAGGTTTGGAGCTCATGTGCCAAAGTTAGAGCTACTTTACATTACATATTATGAAAAATATTTGACAACTAGTCCATCAGTACTATATCTATAAGTACTGTAGCTAAGAAATTATTCAAAAATATTATAAAGAGTTTATATACAACCTGAACAATTGGTGATGAATAATGAAATACCTTCTTCAAATTATAAAATTAACATTCGTGTCAGGTTATAAACCAAGAAGGCGTACAGTTAAAACGACGAAGTTACGAAATATGTACTACGAAATAACTGACTAAAGGTGATAGAATAATTTTTGGCAAATTAGATATCGCTAAGACACTAAAACAACTTCACTAACATTCTCATAGAGGTTATTATAACATTATGCTTAAAAACAGATGCTTAAAAACAGATTACCTTAAAAATGTACCTGTTTTAGTTTAAGGAGTAATACGTACTCCTATTACAACAATAAAGTAATTTAGAAGTTGCAATGTAAGTAACATAAGGAACCTATGAGGTGTATCTGTTTCAGTCCTTACTATCATAGTTGATATTATTACTTTTGTGTTTACAGGCATTCTTATAAATTTATAGGAATATGAATTACACACTTAAGTTATAGTTATTTATAAATCCGGGTGTGCAAATAGTCCTTATTATTCCAAACCCATTTCTGTAGTTTTCTGTAAGAATGAGGAAGATCAATTGATTTATTTAGTTAGAATTTAATATAAATGGAATAATACATAGTCAACAATTAAGTTTTACGAAAGAGAGGTCTATAAATTATGAAGGTGTGGGAGGTCACACATAGTCCAGAAAGAACTCACAGGATGGTAATAGATTCTTTTGCGATCTAGAAAAGTAACGTTACTCTATAAACTTCATTATTATTAAAAACGTGGCCATCTTCAAATAGACAACAATAATATAGTAAAAAGTAATTGAAATTATTAATGAAACTTTATTTTCGATGTACACTTACTTTCATAGTATTTTGTCTTATCGTATTTTTCTTTATAATTTAATTGCTGCAAGGTTTTATTTTATTCAACTTAATAATGAATACTGTAAGAAATGTAAGGTAAAGGAGTATTCAATGAGTTTCTTGTCCATTCTTCTAGATATCCTTTGGAACCTTTGAATTTCTCCTTCAAACCGTGTTACTAGAGAATAATGTTTCGTAATCATATCAAATACATAATTTTTGTCAGTTAAGTTTTTCTTTCAGAAAAATAATCTTAAGGAAACCACTGGATACTAATAAATCTTTTTATCGCGTCAAAGTAAACCGAGGCTGTCTCACTAATTATGCTTTATGGACCAGATGAAACCTTAGTAATAAAGATGTTTTTTTCAATTATTAAAATAATTTAAAGTAAAAGCTAACAAAAATATTATTTCATAATATTATTCTACTTCTAAATAACAAAACACTACCGAATTTTATTTCATCATAAATAATACACGAGAAGATATCGCTTTACACTATCTTATCTCATTTAAATCTATCTTATTATATCTCTGAATCCATTTATTGTCAAGATGTGTCGTGTTTGGACGTTGTTGGTTTTAAGTGTATTTAGTGTAGTCAGTGAAGAGCTCTATGAGTTAAATATAGTTCACTATAATGATTTTCATGCAAGGTAATAACACCAGTGTAAAGTATAAATTACCATTAGGTTATATTATGAAATCGTCATTTAAATTTTGAATATTGATATAAGCTTACTGTTTCTCGTATATAGCATTTATGAGGACAAGTATTGTGTATCAATATCTAATTTAGACAATAAGCTTGCAACGCTAAACTCAATATATCATAATACCGTTTTCCCGAAGCAAAATACAGAATATTCGGCATTAATAATATATATATAAATATATATATTAATTGAAGCATTAAATTATACTAGTTCATATCGAGATAAAATTTGTCTAATAGTTTTTATGTGATGCGTAAATACACAAAAAGACAGACAGACTTATAACCAAAAATAAAATATTATTATTTTCTTCTTTTATTAACCTATTCATCGTTTATATCTCTTATCAAGCATGCTCCAATTTCATGTGTTAAATTTTACCTCATGATTATGATTTTATCAATAATTTTTGATAACATAATAATATTTTTAGCTAATGTTCCATTATTATAAAACAATTCTCGGCAGATTTGTGGAAACCAGTCCAGCTGGAACAATATGTAATCCAAGCGTAGCTCCATGTATCGGAGGCTTCGCTCGTCTCGCCACCCTTATCAGACAAGCATTGGATAAGAATCCGGAGTCCTTAGTTCTTAACGCCGGTGATAGTTTCCAAGGAACCATCTGGTATAATCTATTGAGGTGGAATGTTACTCAAGATTTCATGAATATGGTCCATCACGACGCTCATGTAAGTTCCTTTACAAGTTTTAGATATAAAATTATAATTTATCAATATGATAAACTTCTTATGAATACAAATATTTAATAGAAGTAAGCAGTTAGTAAAACATAGGTAATTTTAAAAATTATAAGAAATCTAATAAATAATAACAGCTACTACTTATAAAAATATATTGTTGGTTTATAGACTTTTAAAATAGGGTTTATCTGCATTTTAAAATAATAGTTAATAATAGCGAAGTTAATATCATAATCGATTCATCTGCCCAGGTACTTGGAAATCATGAATTTGATAATGGCATTGAAGGTGTTGTTCCATATCTACAACATTTAAAGTCCCCAGTTGTAGCCGCTAATATAATTGACGACGATGAACCAACAATACAAGGACTGTATAAACCAAGTATTGTAGTAGAAAAGGGAGGCCGTAAAATTGGTATCATTGGTGTTATCATAGCGAGCACCGATGTAAGTATGTAATTAAGAGATTTGTGATCAATAATACTATCAACAATATAAAAATACTATAATATTTCACTTATTAGAACCTCGCAAGTACAGGAGATCTAAAGTTTACCGATGAAGTAGAAACTGTTAAACGAGAAGCAGAAAAGTTACACGAGCAAGGAATAAATATTATTGTAGTGTTATCACATTGTGGATTAGATATAGATAAGTACGTATAATAGAAATACGGTTTTTTTTTTATATTTTTTAAGTAAGAATTTAATTAACAATACCTTACAGACAAATAGCCCTTAATGCGGGCCCTTATATAGATATAATTGTTGGAGGTCATAGCCACACACTTCTATCAAACACTAATCCACCTGGAGATTCTCCATTCAACCCACAAGGACCTTATCCATTTGTAGTGGAACAGCCAACGAGATCGGTAAGTTTCATTTATTGAATGTATTGTACAGTATACGTTCTTTCTTTATATATTATACAGTTTTCTACTAGTTTTTTATTGTCCCCTTTTTTATATTATTTTTAAAGTAGTTTTTTCTGGATAAAAGTAACTCCATTTTACAAAAGAAATATAAAACAAGTAGATTAAGTTAAGATTAAATCGTTAAGAATAAACACACAGGCACCTGAATTTTATACTAATTTGTAAAATATTGTACTTTTTTTTCAGGTTCTAATTGTCCAAGTTGGAGCTCACACAGCATTCTTGGGAGAAATTAAACTTCACTTTAATGATGACGGTGATCTTATTAAATGGGCTGGAGATTCTCACTATATTGGCAATGAGGTAGTTCAAGGTAAAGTTGACAATAAAACATATTTGTATATTAAATTTATAAAATTGTGGTCCAAACTAATTACTAAATAATTATACGTATCAGCACCGGATGTCTTAGAAAAGATTAACGAATACTTGCCAATAATAAATGACCAGGCAACGGAACTGATAGGAACATCATTGGTTCATCTATCATCGCAGTGCAACTGTGGAGAGTGCAATCTTGGAAGTTTTATTTGTGATGCATTTTTGCACGAAGTAAGTAATATACTCGTAATAAATATTCATATAAGCAATATATGATTAACCATTGTTAATTTTTTTTTTAGACTGTGGTGAAATCAGATAATAATAAATGGAATGAAGCCCATATTTGTGTTATTAATACTGGTGGCGTGCGTTCAAGCATTGAAGCTGGAAGTAAATTTTTCTTATATTGTATTATATATATAAATATTTCAATTATCAAAATAAAGCATGTTGTAAAAATCTTTCCTATAGAAAAAGAGTGAAATGATAATAAAAAACAAATGTAAAACACTTATTTAGTTATTACACATACACACATATTTAGTTTTATGAAAGGAAAGTAATTTAATTTGAAATAGATAGAAAATAGATAGAAACTAGGAAATAGAAACGTCGAGTTCTGAATGAAGTATCAGTAAATAGGTGCTGAATATCATAATATATTGCAGATGTGACATTTGAAAATATACTTCTTTCAACTCCATTTGAGAACAAAGTCGAGATGTTTGATCTAAAAGGAGAACATATCATGGAATTGTTGGAGTATGCTGTGGCTAATGATCCGTGGCCTGGAGCGAGGATGGTCCAAGTTTCAGGTAAGTTTGGGTAATTTTATGTAGCTTTGTACTTTATGAAAGAAAACTGTTGTTTTCGGAGTGTGTGGATTCTTTAAAGGTCTATATAATACTGTCGAGCCGCCCGAGATGATAATTTTCTAAAATAGCTTCGTTTAGGTTTCACAATTATCTATTTTTATTTATAATTGTCCTACCGCTACGCATATCGTAGCATTATTAATATTATTATCGTATTAATATTAATATTAATTTAAAAGAAATCATTGAGTTTGTTATAGTTAAACGGTAGATGGCTTATAAGTATTTATTCTTATATAAAAGATAACAAAGACATTTATGAATAAATTTTAGGAGATATAAACACCATACCACTTTTCCTGTAGACTTTTATGAGATATACAAAACTAACTATATTATAGTGATCATATAAGAAATATAAGTGTAAAAATAGGCCCGAAAGTTGATGTTAATGTTTTAATTATAACGATTGATTTTAATATACTTATTATAAATTTAATTTTATATAAAACAATCTTACTTACTGGTAAAATCTTGCGATTATACAAGCAGATAATCAGAAAAATGTTTTGAGTCTTTTGTCAGCTAAGCAACAATTTTAATAAATCTTGAATGTTAAGATTTTGCCGCAAACTACTTTTAATATTAATCTCTAAACGTATTGGGCATACATTGTTTTACAGTTGTAATATTATTAAAATTTAGAATAATGAAGATAATTTTTTAAAGTTAAAGTTATTTTTGTGTTAAATTGATATGCCTCCAACTTGTGACGAGAATCATTTGGACACAGGATTGCGTGCAAAATTTGACGGCGTGCGTCCTATCAACAATAGAGTTGTAACTGCGGCAGTTCGATGCAACGATTGTGATATCCCAAGATACGAGCCCTTGGACCCGAATAAGGTTTACAAGGTTGTCTCCCAATCCTTCATCGGAGGAGGTGGTGATGGTTTTAGTGTAAGTTGATGATTTTTATAATTTTGTTATTAGGTTTGTTTTGATTCATTTGAAGTCAAAGGTAATTGATTCTTGCAAAAGTTTCAATGTTGCGGTGACAGGTGTGTATTATTAAAAAAAATATGTGAAAGAGTTTAATTATCTCCTAAACCTATTGATCTCTTTATTTCATACTATCTATTTAATAATCTCGTCAAGTACCACAAATTATTTGTTACAAAAAAGAGGTTGTATATTTTTAATTGAGGTTTATATGAGGTTGCATATTTTAACAAAACAAAGACCTTTTGGAAAAAACTAACAAAAGAAAAATTAGTTTAATATAAATAGAAAGATATAATAAAAAAAATATAAAGAAAAGTGGTAAATAAAATTAAATCTGTTTTAATTAAGGTAAATTTATATTAATATTACTCTTAAATAATAAATATTTTGATAAGAGTATCAAATTTAAAACTATTTTAATTTAGGTATTAATATATATTTTTATATTATATTAATGCCTAAATTTAATGTTTTTAATAATAATAATAAATGATTTATTGTTTTGTATTATTTTGATTTATTATTATTATTTATTGACTTATTCAGTTAAAACTTTAACATAAACCTTTCAACTATATACATGACATTTAAGTATAATTACTAAAATAAAAAATAAAAATTATAATCAGGGAATTAGAAGAAAAGTTAGTCAGATATTTTGGTAGCATCATAAGCAACATCATATAAATCTAAGGTTGTATAGAGTGTTTATTTAGTCAACAACAATTTGTTATTATTTGAAATGGTCTATAAAAATGTCATGAGTTTTATGTACCTATAGAAATAAAAAGTCATCAAAAGGAACACGGTTCGGAAATCCAAATTAATTCGTCGATACTGGTAAAGGTAGTACTCGATAGATAAAAATAAATAGTGTTTAATTTATTTATAGTATAAAACGTCGGAAATAGCAATGAAATAAGTTGGTCCCGAAATTATTAGCCAAGCCATATTTATGTAAACGAAATATCTTGTAATGTATTAGGTTCAACCGTCGATGGTTATATTAGATTTATGATTGGTTAGGTGATTGTTTATCTTTATAGAATCCACACATCTAAAGGGAGAAAATTATTAAATGCCAGATTTGAAAGCAAATCAAGACATTGCCGTTATGAACCTGGGAATCAAAAATTTACATAATATTGAAGTTTTAGTTATGATGGGGTCAGTTAATTCTAATTGCAGGTATTCGAGTGGTGTTTGATGGTTCACGGTCACCAGGTAGTCGTGTAGTTAGCGCGTCTGTCCGCTGTATTGAGTGTCGTGTACCGCAATATTATCCGTTGATACTAAATGAATATTATAAAGTTGTGTCAACAGATTTTATAGGAAATGGTGGAGGCGGATATACAGTGAGTATGTGAACTAATTTAGACTGATTCTAAGTCTTATAATTTAATGAATGAAGTTAGATATTAAACAGATCAGGAAGTTACCGATAAGGGATTACAATAGTTTATGATTTTAAGATCTTGATTGACGACATTTACTGAACTAGAACATTCTTTGTAATAATAAAAATTTGTACGTAAACAGATAGCGCTCAAAATAAAAATAAATAACTTTATTGACAGTCAATTTTACATAAAACATTTCAAAGCTCGGAAAGTAATTTGAAACAGACCTAAGAAGAGCGGGTAATAAAAACTCAGCGTTTTTGTCTTACATTTTTTTTTAAATATTCAATTACATATATAATAAATTTTGAAGTAGCCTGGTAGTGAGCGTTCCATGTTCCAGAAATTTGGAAATATTATACGTAGCACACAAACGATCTCTAATAACGTTCACAAGTACCTTGTTGAAAATTACTCGCTTTTTGAGAACAAAACAGGTAAAGAGAGGCTGTGTTTGTTTACTATATTTATATTACATAACTTTATGCTTAGTCTTTTGTACATATTTAAGATTTTCAAAGATATACTGAGCAGCGACCGTAAGTATATTGGTTAGCTTGGACTTATCGCGTAAGGAATCCCTAGGACCCACATTGTAAAATACAAGTATAGGTTTCTTGGTATAACAAAAATGGTATTTACCTTTCCAGTGTACTAGGATACCATACGATACTATGATGTAAAAATAGCTATAATAAACTAACTTGACAGTAGTCTCGTCAGTAAGGGACATTTTTTTAACATTATTTGTAGCTAAACTAAATTTTCTAGCCAATCTATCTATATGAGAGCTCCATTGTAATTTAACATCTACAAAGATACCAAGAGCCTGTGGTATCAACCAATTCCATCGCCTTCTCATTTCACAATTCATTAGTTGGGATATTTTACATTAGGAGTCTTAAACCTGAGAACTTCAACGTTTTTATTGTGGAGTACCAGGTTGTTAACCTGAAATGAATCCACTATTTTAGAGAAAGCTTCATTTCAAAGTTAATGAACTAGAACAAGCTCAGATGCACGATGCTATTGTCATATGTGGAATACAAAACAAAACAATGGTTGAGAAGGATAACAAGAACGTTAAACAAATCAAGATGTCACTCGCTGTACCAAAATATGGAAGACATAGTAAGTGTCTTTAGAAAAAAGAAACATGAACGACAGATTAATGCTCAAGTGAAACGCTCTAAGTTAGATTCACCGATCATAGTTTCATCATGCGAAGGCAGGTGGAATGATTGGATTAGAGCTGCAAAATCCAAGAGTCTTATCGGGAAGAAATTAGTTGGAGAAGGCGAGCGTTCGGTATTCATACGCGAAGTATTGACTCCGACAACAGCTTACCTCATAGCGAAAAGTAAAACAACCGTACAGGAAACCTCAATTTGTAAATACATGTGGTGTAAAAATGGGCAAATGAAGGTTCGCAAATATGAAGGTGAAAGTAAAATTTATTTAAGCTCAGAAAACGACATTGAGAAATTGGCAAAGAATGTCAAAGAAAAATTCGTAATAATTATATTATAATTTAATGATTAATCATCGATATTTAAATCTAATTACGAAACATGGAATAACTTCACTAGTAATATCAAAAAGGAACATAATAAATTGCTATTACTGAATATAAACATTCGATCGATGATTAAAAATCACAGCACAGCTGAAATATATCGTTGACACTAGCCCGGTTATAATTCACATTATAATTCACCTTCCAATATCACAAAAAAAATATTTAACTTAAATAATTATTCAATGTACACGGAGCTTTGACACCACAGGAAAGGAGGCGGCGTAAGCATATACATTCATAAAAATATTTATTGTAACACTATAAAATTATACTTGAATACTCTGAATGAAATAGATTTTGAATTCACAATTCACTGGAATCGAGAAAAATATTAGTGGCGTATCCAAATCGTGTATCGATCACATGTTCATCTGCGACGTGGGCGAGCGAAGTAATAGTGGCCAATCGATGTAAACAGCGGTGGTGCTCAATGCACTGGCGACAACTACATGACCGGTCTTGCTTTGATATGTTCGGATTGTATGAATACATATGAAACTATAACTAAATTAGTAAAAAAAACGAATCGAATTAGTTAAAATAAATTGGAATCCACAATTGCTCAGCGAGGATTTAAATTAAATTATTGAATTCATTATTAAAAAAAAAACTTTTGTGTTTATAAAACTATTATTACCACTAATTATAAACAAAAAAAAAATATTTTTTTTGTATATTCCAACTGGATTATGGAAAATACGTTCAATATCTGTAATAAAAAAATAATAAAGAAAATTAACGAATATATAGTACATACAAAAACAAATCTATCAGGAAAATAGTTCAATACCTAAAATAAATCAATTAAACGAAAAATTACTGATAAATTTACAAATACAAAATAAAACGTGAGAAATAATAAACAGGCTAACGGAAATAATTGTGAATGCCATTGATGATATCCTAATTAACTCTTTAAAATTAAAAGCAAGCGAACTAGCAACAAAAATTGCAAACAACTTTAAAGATAACGTTGAAAACATTATAGTTTCATGCGACGAACCATTATTAGACGAAACATTTTTTAAAAACACACCTAATATCTCCTTGCGCTTTAATAAACGAAACGAGAACGAGACGAGACGAAAAAACGGCCTCACAAACAATAACTAATATTACTTAATGCTAGTTAAACAAAAGAAGGTCAGTGATTGATAACGTACAAGCAAAGGATATTAAATTCCTATCACATCAGTTAACTTAAATTTTAACGCATTTAATTAATTTATGTATTAATAGATCTGTAGATCCAGATAAATCAAAAATTGGTCTTATTAGACGCATTCATAAGAATAGTTGTTTTATTGATACTAACAATTATAGCGCTTGGGCAAAATTATAGAGAAGAAATTTGGTCAATTGATTATAATTTTTTATCACGTAATGTCATAATTCACTATTGTAAATTGTTTATTAAGAACTTGGATTTCAAAAACAAAAAATACGTCAGAAGTTATAGGTTTTGATTTCAAATGAAATTAATGCGCATTTAAATCATAAAAATCTTTTTATTGACTTCAGTAAAGCATTTGAAACTCTAAAACATAAGAAGTTGTCTATAAATGCAGCATAATGGTATACAGGGCCTCATATTGGAGTTGTTTGATAAATATCATACAAATAGATATAATACGTTACGCATAGCCGATGAATTTATTTAACTAATTCCAACTACCCAAGGAACAGTTAAAGGATTAGTATGAGGCCCTATGGAGTACTTAATATATGTCAATGATATGTACCACATACTGCGACACGATTCTGCGGATCAATTTGCTGACGATACATGCTTAATCACTGCACATCGTAACGTAGAATGGACTAATAATATGATGCAAACAAATTTTGATTCTTTGTGTAAATGGACGTAGGATATTGGCCTATATATAAATTATTAAAAAAATTAGTTTATGTACATACACTCACGACAAAAAAACAGCTAACTTCATACCTAATATTGTGGCGCATGACCAGAGTTGCATGCATGGACGTCATACTCCATGTGTACGTAGGTCACTTGAAATAGTTAATCTGAAAATAGACCACCATTTTAATTGTACTCCTCACAAAGATGAAGTTTGTTATAAGCTGAAAGCTATTTTGGCAAAAAAGTGTATAATTGAACATAAACTTGCGGTTTCCATTACAACTTATGGCAGAATCTAAAAAACTCTATTAAAATCAATAGTCCCGCTAAAAATAAAATATAAATTGAGACATAACTTCGACCTTATATTTAAACACTATAATTTAATTAACGCTTACGAAAGAGTAAACCTTGATATAATAACAGAATATTAAAATAAAATTATATGCTAGGAAGAAATGACAAACATATCATCATTCATATTTAGCATGTAACAACGTATATGGAAAGAGAATTTGGTCCAACATTCTGCCTTGTACTTTTAATAAGTTACGAAAGAAGTTGATTACATTTTTTAAATTAAATATACCGTCTTGTCTCTCAATATTGTTAGCATAGAATATGTTTACTAGAAATTTAAGTTGTATATAATACCTTTATAACTATGTTTTTGTTATAATTATTTTATTGTTTATATTATGTCAACGCTGGAAGGTGAGGAGAATATGGTAGTACTAACTTTTTTCATTGTTACAGATGATATCAAAAAATCGTAAAAACATAGAAGTCCTAGGTGTGGATTACGATGTTCTGTTACGTTATATGCGACATCAGTCCCCGGTCCTGAAGGATTTGGATGGCCGAATACAGATTACGAATCCTTGTGTTCCAAATGACACGCTTTGATGTTTTATATTTTTAAAATCAGTAGTTGAGTTAGAGAAATATTGTAAGAATTACTGTCACAATATTTCTCTATCAGCTCCATGGTATAACCTCTAAATAAAATGAGTAAAAGCTGGATTATTTTTTATTAAAAACAATTTGGGTTTCTGTAATTCACTACAAAGCTACACAATAATTCCATTCACAACACTAATACAGTCTAAGCGATTGTAATATAATTATGTTTTGAAGCTTGACAAGTTTTATTGTTTATATGGCAATGGTAAAACTATATGTCTGTAAAAATTTGTGAATGGTGGAGTTGTTCGATAACATTTTGAGAATATTTTCTTTACCTGGCATAAATTTTGATTGCGATACTAAGTAGCTGTTTGTCTAATTTGTCTTCCACTGTCAGTCTACTGCTCCATAGTATCGATGGAGCTTTCGAGTTTTGATACCAATCCGGTGCTTGAGACCAGCGTCATCAACTTTTTATTATTTTTATTATAAGATTGTTATTATTATAGTTATTATATATAATATATATTGTTATTCTAAAAAAAAAAATCAGAGATTTAAAATATTGATGTTGAATCTGCTATAGTGAAACAACAAAAAAACTGAAAATTACTCTTGTCACAAATGTATAACATCAATTTAAATTGAATACCTGGGAATTGTTAAATTGTTTGGTTTAAAAAAAACTTCTGAACTTCTTTCTTATTTTTTTTTTAGAATTATTACCATTTTTGTTTATTTTAAAAAAGTGATCACATACGACTAGCAAAAGCTGATTTTGTTCTAAATTAATTTCGTTGCTATTTTTCTGAATATCATTCAATCTTTTAAAATTACTTAATTAAAATTGCATTAAAATAATACAAACGAATGAATAAATTTAAGAAAACACATACAGTAAAACCTAATTAAATATTATTTTCTTAAGGTATTTTTGGGTAGACCTCGAAGAATTCGGTCTTCCCATTCAGGTGTACCCAACATGCGAATTTTGGAAAAATTTCTTCACAGGAGGTCTTTTTATGACCCCCTGAGTCCGAAATGACCATTGGTCAAAAAGTTTAGGTCAAAAAGGTCGTGCGTGCGTCCAGATTCAACTTTTGTCAACACGATTGCGGCCGTAGTTTCGCACGGATCGATTTCAAACTTTGCACAAAAATCAACCATCCAAAAATGAAGGTCAAGTTCGTTAACCAGAGAAATCCGGCCACGGGGGGCGCTAGGGCCTCACTTTTTCTGATTTCAGTTTTTCGACCATAGCTTTTTCCCTATACAAAGTAGATCAATCGAGTTCTTATTATATGATGTCTTTGATGAATACCTATAACTAATGTGTATAAACCGAAATACTAACTTCAATAACTTGGGGGGGGGGGGGGGGTTGTTAAAAAAACCGAAAATTTTTGGAAAAAAATTCATAACTTTTTTCTGGTAAACATTCTTACGTCACAAGTACTTTTAACGGAAAGGTTATTTTTTACTCTAAATTTAGGTACCAAAAGTTTTTCCGTAAAAGGTACCGTTTCCGAGAAAAATAATAAAAACCGCTTTTAGCTTGAAAATTTAAGGTAGGTAAAACCACGGCAACTTATTTCTGGTAAACATTCCCTGCTCGCAAATATTTTTAATATATAGATTATTTTTTACTCTAAATTTAAGGCAACGCACTAGGTACTCCTTTGACTAAGCCAAATAAAATTATCACAGTTTATTCTCGCAAGGGATGTTATTTTTAGGTAGTGAGATATATTTTAAACGAGTTACACACGAGGTCTACCCACGCGTGTCCCCCTGCGGACACGGATTTTTTAATATTTTTTTGTTTAGTAATTTCAGTATCGGTTCCTACATATTATATTGTTTAAGCAAATACAGTCCTCGGTTGCCTCGTAAGTAACGTAATTTAATTGCGAAACTAGAAACCACTAAATAAAATATGGGCATACCTTTTGCGAGTATTTTGACTTCGTCTTTATTGAACATTTTAAATGTGTCTGCAAATAAAACTTTTGAAAATAGTTATATTATTTTTAATGGTATTTTTAGTTGGAATATTCATAGAATTTCCGTGTTAAATCCGTTAAATTTTTAACTTTCATAAACGGATGCTTCTTTTTAACTTTTGATATTTTATGAATACAATCTTATAAAGGGGACGGCGAATTAAGTTGCGTGGAATTAATCATGCAAGGTATGCTCATTGCATTAGTGGAGGGAGACGGCATCCCAGTCGCTTTCAACCGATACGCCGCGGGATAAAAACCAATGTATATTTAACTGACTATCCATGTTTATCATAATATCCATGTCTATCATTATTATGCAAAATATTATTAAAATATTTTGAAAAGTTAGGATATAAATGATATAAATATTGTAGTGACTTAATTTAAAATAATTAGTTATCATTTACTGTAAAATATATCATGGAAACGCTGTAATTCGTGTTATTTTATTAAAAACGTTCTAGTGGATAAATCATTTTAACACATCATTTAAAGTAAAGCGCAGCTGTCTCACTAATTATGCTTTATGAATCAGAGGAATCTTTATTAACGGAGTCGCGGTATTTTCTGTTATGAAATTAATTTATAAACCTAACAATTTCCAGGCTAAAATTGTTGTCGCGGTTGTATGCGCAAGTTTTCCCACGTTCCCTGTGGTAATCCCATGTAACCGTCTCTTTCCTCCCCCGGACTACGGCGTGTACTCGTTCCAGGCGCAAAAAAAGGCTAAAAACAAGTTAATAATCACAGAAAATTCACAAAATCTGTTAATATGACAGAAAGGACGTTAATGTTTATAAAAACTTTTTATTTTATTATAAGTTAAGGATGAAAATTTCTTAACACGAGCAGGACTTGAATTTGTGATTTCTGGGATTCTTTTATATTATGGTTGTAATTATTAGTCAATGAGGTGAAAAGTGATTAGCATCTCTTGAAATGTTTTTTTTAATATTGTTATCGAAAAATTCAAACGTGTGTTCAAATATTTATTGTTAAATATTATAAAGTATGTTATAAATTAATTGTAATAATTTAATTTAACGCCTAATTCAGACTATTACTCAATAAAAACAAATGATAAGGTGATATCGTGATTTGATATCTTATCTTATTTTAATTTTCTGTTAATCTGACTATAAAAATAAATCCATTTTAGTATTTATTGTAAAGATGTGTCGTGTTTGGACGTTGTTGGTTTTAAGTGTGTTTAGTGTAGTCAGTGAAGAGCTCTATGAGTTAAATATAGTTCACTATAATGATTTTCATGCAAGGTAACAATAGATTATCTATATATCAATCAGCACTACTTTTAAAAACGTTAGGGACGTGTTATTTATTTTTTGAAAAATATAATAATAAAAAAAGCAATTTTTTCGTAATGTGTCAACGATAACAGTGTAAAATAAATAAAAGGTGTAAAAATTTAATATTGCAAAATAAAATAAAATCAGATTTTCTTAAAGTCAGTATTTAGGATTTTTTGACCTACACAGTAAATATGTTGCAAATTTTTAAAACAATCAAGAGTTTTTATAACATTTATGTTTTTACTGATATGCCCTTATCTTAAATTAAATTTTGTAAAATTATTGTAAGTAAAATTAGTAGTTTGGATCATGCGTTGAACACATATCTTTACAGATTCGTAGAAACTAGTCCATCCGGTTCCACATGTAATCCAAGCGTCGCTCCATGCATTGGAGGCTTCGCTCGTCTCGCCACCCTAATCAGACAAGCAATGGATAAGAATCCGGAGTCCTTAGTTCTTAACGGCGGTGATAGTTTCCAAGGAACCATCTGGTATAATCTATTGAGATGGAATGTTACTCAGGATTTCATGAATATGGTCCATCATGACGCCCATGTAACTATGCTTCTGCAAATTGAGAATATGAATAAGTAGTTTTTATTCTAAAAGAAAGCAAGAAAACAACTTCGGCTCGTCATCTTCTTTGTCGATCGTGATATATAACGATGTTTATTAAAGTTAACAAAGCTTGAAGCTTTTCTGGCGAGAAGTTAGTGTTTCCCGGGGTTGTTCGGTAACCTGTAGAATGGAAGGGGTGCGTTCGAAGAGCGGTGAAATTTTAACAGAGTAAGCACACGTTTTGCAGCGCTGGGCGGAATTCTAAAAGGAGATATATGAACGTGAGGATGCCTCGGTCTTAAGTACCAGCGAAATGCTGAGTCCGGATGTAGCCGATGGTGAAATCAGTTTGGAAGAAGTAAAGACTGTGATTCGAAGTCTGAAATGTGGTAAGGCTGCGGGAGCAGATAAAGTTACTGCCGAGATGATCAAATATGGTAGGCCACGCGTCTTGCACTTTTTCTGGTTTTTGTGCAATTTATGCTGGAAATCGGGGGAGCTCCCAGACGATTGGCGAGGTGCAGTCATCGTACCTTTGTATAAAAGCAAAGGTTCATAGATAGACTGTGCAAGCTATAGGGCTATCACTTTGATCAGCTTGGGCGGTAAAGTTTATGCTAAAATATTATCGAGAAGGATGCAAGTGAGATCTGAAAGGCTGTTGTGGGAAGCCCAAGGAGGTTTTAGACCCGGAAGAGGATGTATAGATCAGATCTTTTCCCTCCGCATGATCACGGAAAAGTTTTTGACCCTAAACAAAAAGGTATTCTGTGCTTTTGCGGAAAAGGCGTTTTCGAAAAGGCGTTTTACAGGGTTGTGAGAAAGAAATTATGGGAGATACTGCCCGGAGACACTGTGAGCAGATCCTTGTTACAGGCTGTAAAGTCTGTATACAGAGATCACTCAGCTTGTGTGCGAGTAGGAGCTGGCATGTCGCCCCGGTTTGACATCCAATCGGGTGTGAAGCAAGGTTGCGCTATGTCTGCTAGGTTGTTCATTTTGTATTTAAGGTCAATTGCTTGCTATATGCAGATGATGCAGTGCTCATTGCATCATCAGAATGCAATTTGTAGGCATTCGTCACCATTCTGTAAGATGAGTGTGAAAATAATGATCTAAACCTGAATGCAGATAAGACGAAGGTTCTGATATTTGAAAGAAATGAAGAAAGAATAGAATGTAAGATCAACGTGAATGATAAGATAATAGAACAAGTGAATGAAGTGGTATATTTGGGAAGTATGTTTAGCGGAGACGGAAGGTACGAAATGGATATGGAAAGTGATTTGTTGCGAAATGTCAGCATAGCTGAGCGTTTAGCTGTACACAATGCGGTTTTGCTACCGACGCTATTATATGGCAGCCAAACGTGGGTAACACAGAAGAAGAATGTAAGAATGATGAAAGCTGTGGAGATATGCTCTTTGCAGAATATGCGGAGTCAGTCTAGCTGACCGAATCCGCAATGAAGAAATTCACAGAATGGCAAGTATTAGCGAAGGTGTCACGGTGAGGATGAAGAAAAACGTGCTCAGGTGGTTTGGGCACGAATGAGTGATGAAAGAATGGTAAAAAAGATTTATATCGGAAAAGTGAGCGAAGAGAGACAGGGGGAGGCCTCGAGTAACCTTCGAAAACACAGTATCTATGATAGTGGAGGAAGGTCACGCAAAACGCATGCGGACCCCCCGGAGGGCATGTATGAAGAGGTTGATGTTTGTGGCCGAGGCGAAAGAGGTATGTAGGGACCGTAGCGTTTGGCTCTCCGTCGTCTCTGGCTACCCCGCATGAGATATGTAGTAAAGATAAATAAATAAATATAAATATCAATGTTAATAATACGCTTATATATGAATAAATTTTCGATATTGCTTCAAGGAAATATCAAAAAACTAAAGGGTTGAATGCTTTATTATTGTAGAATTTAATTTATTAAGTTGTAAAAACCAATATATATTACTGTTAATATTTTCATTATCTATGATTTATTTTTATACAAGTACGTGATTGCAGGTACTAGGCAATCATGAGTTTGACAATGGTATTGAAGGTGTTGTTCCTTATCTGCAACATTTAAAGTCCCCAGTTGTAGCTGCTAATATAATTGACGACGATGAACCAATAATAAAAGGACTATATACGCCTAGCATTGTAGTGGAAAAGGGAGGTCGTAGAATTGGTATCATTGGAGTAATTACAGCTATTACTGATGTAAGTATTTATTTTATTAAATTTATATTTATTTATTAATTATTTTTTATTTTTTATTTTATTGTATACTTAGTCGTTTGATTTACCCGGTCAATAGACAGTATTTTATTTATACTAAGTGTTTTTATTTTTTAATAGCAACTCGCGATAACAGGACGTTTAAAATTCACGGATGAAATAAAATCTGTAACGCGAGAAGCGGAAAAATTACATCAGCAGGGAATAAGTATTATTGTTGTTCTTTCGCATTGTGGTTTTGATATAGACAGGTAAAACGTATAATGTGAGTATTAATTATATATGGATAATACATATATAACTTTTAACCGAAATTTAAAAAACTATTTCAGACAAATAGCACTTAATGCTGGTTCTCATATAGATATCATTGTTGGTGGTCACAGTCACACACTTCTTTCAAATACTAACCCACCAGAAGATTCACCATTCATCCCACAAGGACCTTATCCATTTGTAGTCGAACATCCTACAAGATCTGTAAGTTGAGTAAGATATAATGTTAAAATATAGGCGTGTAAAATGTGTACAATGTCTGAAATTCGTATTTATGTAATATATAAAGACTTTCTTTCCCTGGACTGTATTTACAATCTTTTTATATATGTTAGTTTGAAAGTTTTTAATAGTAATTAAATTAATTTTTTAGGTACTAATCGTTCAAGCTGGGGCTCACACAGCATTCTTAGGAGAAATTAAACTTTACTTTAACGACGATGGTGATCTTATTAAATGGGCTGGTAATCCTCATTTTATTGGTAATGACGTGGTAGAAGGCAAGTCTGTTTTTAAAATAGTTACTCTTCATTAATTTATTATAAAAAATACAACTAAGTAATTGTTATTAGCACCGGATGTCTTACAAAAGATCAACGAATATTTGCCAATAATAAATGACCAGGCAACAGAACTGATTGGAATCTCTAAAATTCGTTTGTCTTCACAATGCAACTGCGGAGAATGCACTCTTGGAAGTTTTATTTGTGATGCATATATGCATGAAGTAAGTATTTTAGTATTTGTTAATTTAGTAGGTTTTACATTACAGAAATAGGCAGACAAATAGGTTATATATATACGATGTTTTGTAACATTAACTATAATCATCAAGAATTTGTAGAGAAAATTTTAAGTTTACTTATATGTTTTTTTCAATATCTTCTATTTAAATAACGTTGGATGATTGAAAACAGTTTATTTTTTAGACGGTAGTGAAATCGGACAACAAGAAATGGAACGAAGCTAATTTTTGTGTTGTTATAAATGGCGACTTGCGTTCAGACCTTGAAGCAGGAAGTAATTTTTTTATATAACATGTTTTTTTACTGATTTAGATATTTTGTTCAGCAGTAACAGAATTATCTGATTCTTACTCCTGTTGCAAATTTAAATACCCTGTTCTACTTTTCACTGTAATCAATACATAGAATGATATAAGTAGCTACACAATACTTAATTTTTTTAATTATAGACCGCAACAGCAGTGCGTCAAAGGCGTCACCCTAAATCACTTTAAGAAGCTTAATCATCCAGTTGCTTCATGTTTTCTGAATGGATAAATCATTATTGATTTCTAAATTTTGTTTGCTTGTTTTGTTGGTTTACGTTTGCAAAATATGCTTACTTATTTAGGTAGGGAGAGCCTACATTTTTATCTTTATAGATATAATATTTTGGTGTACACCTTAATTTACGGAGAACAGATTTTATTTATATAGATAGTACATTAATTTAGACACTAAATTATGAATAATGATTACTACAAAATAATCCAGATATAACATTTGAAAACATACTTCGTTCAACTCCATTTGAGAACAATGTCGAGATGTATGATCTAAGAGGAGAACATATCATAAAAATGTTGGAATATGCGGTTGCTAACGACCCACGGCCTGGAGCAAGGATGATCCAAGTTTCAGGTAAGTTTTAAACTACTAAAAAGGTAGTAGATATACTTCATGTTTGTAGTTTTTTTTAAGTTTTCTTTTATGTTCTGCTTATAATGTAGTAAATATGAATATATTTAAACAAAGTCGGAAATTATTTTCATTTCTAAAATATAACTGCTTGATTTGTAACTACCTTTATATAGGATTGCGAGCGGTATTTGACGGAGCGCGTCCTATCAACAACAGAGTTGTAACTGCAACAGTTCGATGCAACGATTGTGATATCCCAAGATACGAGCCCTTGGACCCAAATAAGATTTACAAGGTTGTCTCCCAATCTTTCATCGGAGGAGGTGGTGATGGCTTTACTGTAAGTTATTTCAGCATTAGAAGAGATGAACTTAACCCCGTAAGGACACTTGGATATAAATGGCTAAAGTTTTAATTTGGCATTAGGTTAGTTCGTATATCTTTTTCTTAAAGTCAAATAAAAATTGATTAAAATTGATATATTATCGGTACGACGAAACATGAATCACGAAAGCATGAAAGACTAGGTGATAGAATTGTTGACATCAATAAGATACTAAATATAGTATTTAATGTAATCTAATTTAATCAATTTTACTTAAATGTCTTCCTTAACTGTATGGTCTGATTGTGATAAACCTTTTTTGGAGAACAATAGTTCTCCATGTGGAATACCACATCGGTACAGTACATATTCGTTGATGATCCACAAGGAGCACTATCTTACTTGTCATGATACGTTCAATACTTAACAGTGATGTAAGTATGTTATGTATTTATAGTTTTCCACTAAATTTGAAATCCATCACGGATTCGTTGAGGAGTGAAGACTACACTTCCGCTTAAAGATCTTTTTTATCTCTGTTACGTACGATCTCATTTTATTGAGAAACACATAGTCTTTATTATATTTTGGAATTATGTTACTTTTAATGGAGTTTGTCAAAATTTTGACATTGTTGCAAGAATCAGGTTTATTTCATTAGACCTATTTTTTTATATATAAGCAAAATATTGTCTTGAGAATGAAGTAAAGAAAAGCTATATTATCATTATAGAATGTCATTTTTGTTACAGATGATATCAAATAATCGAAAAAACGTAGAAGTGATAGGTGTGGATTATGATGTTATATTGAGCTATGTGCGGCATCGCTCACCAATAGTGCAAGACTTGGACGGAAGAATACAAATCTCGAATCCATGTATTCCTAATTAATGTTTATTTTATAATTCTGGCCAAGTTTGTTAAACAATGTTTTTTATCGTTTAGAATAAAATAAAATTGGATTCCTAAGTAATTTATTATGGATTTGTATATAATACCGAAAAAAGCAGACCAGCATTAAAGGATTTTACTCGGATGTCAATCCCGTGAACGTGCCCTGGTTGAATGTGAATTTTTAATTTATTCTTGAAGTTCTCAATTTGTTTTGGGAACTTGTAATATGTATTAAACGCGTAGTGGGGATGGAAGAGATGCTTTGGTGAACTCGTCAATAGTAAGGAAACCCAAAATCTGAGATTCACTCGCTTTCGTAGCGAAATGACAGTATGGAATTTTTCAGTTACTTGGCTTATGATGATGACCTGGTAGAAAAACGGTAATGGTAAATAACTTACACAGTAACAACCAACACTAAATACTAATACGAAACAATTGAATACATAATGAAATCCATTTATTCAACAGTGCAATTAATAATAATTGAAACAAATAGATTAAAACCGATTAAAACCAACAACAGTATAGTATGGCTCTAAAAATTATTTTAGTTCAGTTAATTTATAATAGAATTGCGTGTTAATTGCAGAAGCGGTATTTGCTACATTGTTTCACCGCAGTGCTCGGTAAATAATGCTCCGTTAACAGTTGATTTGTTAATAAGTAAGTTTATAATTATACTTTGAAGTTACTAGTAAATAAATTAGATTGTTAGTGGAATTAAACATTCAGGTCTTAAATTTTTTTGTTAATAGTATTAAATATAAAGTTTCTGAATTTCTTAATTAAAATAGTGTCTAAAATAAGATTGTAGATCTAGTATAGTCTGAGTACTTTTTGCCTGAAGAGTTCTTTGTGATATAGAACGCTTGAGTTTTCTTATTAGGTCACACACTCTGCATCTAATTAAAATTTAATTTCGTCCACATCGTACTATATGCTTTCACTATATTGTATACAAAATATATATATTATACTATACTATTAAAGTAATTACATTAAATATTTTAAATGCTATTTAATATAAGATATTGGTATCAATTGTTGGTAAAAAAAGTTGGTAATTTTACATTGCTTGGAAAAAAGATAATATTTTATATTTCTTACTGCTAACTTTATCTTAATAATATCTTAATATATATTTAGTGTTAGTCAGAATCAAAATATTTTAGTATCCGTGAGAAATGATTTAATTTTCACTTTGGAAATATCAGTTTTTTGGAACCTCTGCTGATAGTTTGTAATTTGTAATGAGAGATATGATTAATTATAATGCTATATTGGATATCCTTTTTTAATAAAATAATATTTAGGTATTTGGTAAATTGTATTTATTTATTTATTTGGTGTATATCTAATGGTGTTACAAAATTAAAGATTTATATAATATTTGCTTATGACTTATGAATAGTATTACACTATTATGAATTTCATGTTTAAAATCTGATTAGAAAACAATAAACATGCTTTATCGAAAGATGTAAATGTCAAGATGCAAAAAAGAGAGGTGTAAAAAATATGTGTATGTGTGTGTGATTGTGCGTGCGTGCATTTGCGAATGAGTGTTCTTGTTTGTGTATGTAAGTATTAGTAAGTGTAAACATATGTATGGATGTATGTTAATAAATAATTTTAACATTATTGAATGTATAATATGCAATAATCAAATCCTACCCTTTTTACTGCATTTTAAAAAGAAGCCCTGGTCATATTAAAAAGATCTAGATGGGTGTATAGGTCTATATAAGTGCTGCTAATAAAATTTATGACGCAGTTCCGTTCACAATTTCTATTCATAAGAGTGAGGTATTTCGAGTTCTCTTGTTTGGTATTCTAAAGTGAAGAGCATTAAGAAGTTCACTGCAATCAATTTCATTGGACAATAGAGAATATAACATCATTATTTCACAGTGTTTAGGCCTTGCTTCTAAAGTATCAAAGTGGTAGTTCCTGCATGCTTCAAATTAGTTATTAAAAAAAAATGTGGTTTTTTAATCTTAAAAACTGTATAAATTTCTTTTGTATATTTTAAATTTTCTCTTTATAAATATCGTATTGTGGGGAATAATCGTCTAATAAACTGCAAACATATGAGAAATAGAGTATTTTAATGCAATTCATATTATAAAACGAGTTACATGTACATTTATTGGTTTCTACCAACCTCCAACCTCCACAGCCTTGAACACAGGCGTAGAATTGTGAGTCTCTCAGTATTCTATAGGATACATTTTGGTGAGTGTGCGCTGGAATTACACGATCTAATTCGTCCGTCCCCCTTCCATCACAGGACATTCCGACGCACGGAAGGTATTCATCCTTACGTTGTGGACATTCCCCCTGTCTGAACGAAGCGCTTTGCTTCGTCTTTTTTAATTCGTTCAGTAAAGGACTAAAACAGCTTGCCTGCGTCGGTATTTCCGTCCGAATAAAATGTGGGTGTCTTCAAGCGAAGAGTGAATAGTTTGCTAGGTTAATGCGCCTTACCACTTATGGCTATATTTCCACTTTCCATCAGGTGGAAGGTAGTCAAGCATTAATCTAGATAGTATAAAAAATATATATGTAATTGCGTAAATGTAATTAATTGTATATGATTGATCCGGTATTCAGCTTAATTCTAATAATTTAGAATCAAGCTGAATCACATGAGAGAGATCACGCACAGTTGAAACTGTTTGAAATTGCTGTCTCTTTATGTAAACGTATGGCTTAATTTATTTATTTTACGAGTAAATGCACTCATTTTTAACGGTTAATTGTGATTCTGTTATTTTAATAGTAATTTAGAAGATTGTCCAAGTCGTGTTGCATGTTATGACAATCTGTGAGTGATTTAATTCGTTAATAGCTTTTAGCGTTGTCTATAAACATTAGAAAGGCATTGAAAGCCATCCCAAATCAAACATCCCAAAGCCACAGCTTGACTTTTCTTTATCACATATGAAACGATCCACTCGTGCAAGTCACCACGACTACCGAGGGTGGATGCCTGGGATTTTCGTGATAAGATGACGTACTCCACACGGTTGAAAGCCTTTTCAATATGAGTGTTAATAACATCGACCTGTTTTCTTCTATCCATTGACATCAAAACGTAGTTTTCTAAATATTCTTAAATTAGTAGTTGTTGAGTATTTATTCATGAATCTGTGTTGTTCGGGTGGTATGACTTATAATGGAAAATGGCAAATTCATTTATTATTCGTATTAAAATTACAGATAATGGTTCAGTAAGACTATTTAAAAAAATAACAAAAGATAGGAGGGATGTTATCAGCACCGGTACCTTTAGTGGAATCGATATATATATTTTTTTATAATAATAAAAGTTTTTATCAAAATTAGTAACTTCATCCTTGTCAGATATTAGTAAATGCATATTAAAATCCTTAGATTTAGGTTTGGAGAAAACACATTCAAAAAATTTTTTTAGAAATCCAAACATACTTCTTCCACATTATTGCATTGTTGTTCTGACAAAGTTGTAGACCTCGTTTAACCTGTTCTATTACCACGCAGGCATTTTTGATAACACCAAAAGCATTTTGTCACACTGCAAAGTTTTCTGTCTAAGGCGTAGAAAAGAAAACTCTTTGTAATCTCTTGGTTTATTGTAGGTTTTCCAGCCATTATGGGCCTGATATTTATATTTTGTTATATGAATTATTTATCTACTATACTAAATAGACATGACGTTTTGACTGTAGTGTCGCCAGTCAAGATTTTAGATCAGTCTAATCGAGATAGTTAGTCCGCGCTATGAAAGTTAAATTTGACTACAGCGGCGTTGTTAGCTTTTTAAGTGTTTTGTCTGTAACATCTATTTTAAGAGTAGAGTGGTATTTATCTTCACTAACGAGAGATCAATCAGAGCGTTGTAAATCTATAAGCATATTGCAAAAAATTTAGTCTAGGTTTCTAACCATTTCGTTAGTTATCTTAGTTGTATCAAATTGTTAAAACTAACTCTAACAGAAATTTATAAAATTTGATAAAGTATTATAGAGTCAATTTAAGCTGGTACTATTCTGTATAGACCCCGACTTAGTCCATTGTACATTTTAAATCGCTAGAAATTATAAAGTTATCATATACGAGTAGTTTAGCTCTGAGTATGTTCTTGAGACAAGTCTCAAAGGCTTCTACGTTTATACGCTTTATTTGTAAAGAATCGGGGAGAAAATAAACTACTCCAATAATAATCACTAGAATACTGATAGATACAACTCCTCTACTTAACTTTCACTTTTTAACAACTTTGAAGACAAAATTTAAGCGTTACGAGTTTATTCTTATTTATTGTATTTATCGTGTGTATGTCATTATCTATATACAAGCGATTTACCACTTACTGACTCATCTCGAAATCTCCGAGTCTGTCCGATTAACTTAAAATTTTACATAGTTACTTATTTTGTGACGTTGATGTCCACTAAGAACGGATTTTATGGAATTTCTATCCCAACAGATTTCCAGTTTTTGCATACCAATATTTACCATGACAACGGTTACCATTGCAGTGCCACCATATGTTACCATGTTACCATGGCAACCAGAGTTTAGATGAAGTGGGGGGTGCAAAAAGTTGAAATTTGAAAATTAAAAATTGTCATAAATAAAAAATCAATTGACTACAAAATTGAATTGGATATATTTGAAATTTAAATAAACTTTATAAAAAAAAATTGTCCTTAGTTATATGCCTACAATTTTTTCGTGGTGTAGGCCTATTTTGGATCCCGTCTTATTACATAACGGGAACGCATCCCAATACACAGCACCTTATAGGTAATGTAGACATCTGTGTATTCACTGACTGGCATTATATTTCTCTATTTCAAATTTAAAAAAATTTCACTAAATATAATTTTTTTTCAATACAAGTAGTCTAAGTTCACATCAAAATTAATAGTGTGCCCAGCGAAGCGGGCGGGAATCAGCTAGTTTTATATATAAGAATTTAAATGTTGTCGACCGTAAGAATACCAATTTCTTTAAAAACATCCCTCAGGGAATCTCTAGCTTTTAAGTAATAAATAGCTCCAACAGCTCTTTCTAGAAAATTAATACGGAATTAATGACGGCAACCCCATAACAAAATACTGTAAGGTAAAATGCTATGAAAATGAAATAAACAAGTTGAGCCGTATCAACGTCCGTTAATTTTCTAACTTTTCTAATTGCAAAGACAGTGATGAAAAGTGGGAATTCCACTGGAGCTTTTTATCTAATGTTATACCTAAGAAATTTGTTGAGTCAGTGAGTTCTAACACTTTATTGCTAAGGAGCAAGCTACAAATTTGACTTTTTACATTAGAAACTGTAAACTCCATGTATTTAATTTTCTTAGCATTTAATGCCATTTTATATTATTATTAATTTTGGATCAATAAAGAACACGTGACAGAGTATTGTTTACCGCATCATTATTAGTTCTTTCACACTCTACTTTAAAAATAAGCAGATTGTCATTAGCAAAAAGTACAATATCAAATCATACATCTTGTATGTAGCCATTACGGAAACATAATTAACATGACGGAAAAAGAAAAAGGGATCAAAAATTAAGATTGTGGAATAACCATCTTTAGGGGAGAACCAACTGATTTAGAGTTATATACACTAACGTTCTGGACTCTTTGATTCAGGTAAAAGGCAATAAAATCAAGCGCAGTTCTTTGCTTACCATAGTAGTTAAGTTTGCATAGCAATGTTTGATGGTCACGTAATCAAATGCTTTGGATAAATCGCAAAACACCCCTGATACTTCACACATGCGTCGTAAATGTGCTTAAGAAGCGTGGATACTGCATCAGTTGTCGATTTACCCTTGGTGAAATCATATTGTTAACTATTTATGATTATATTGCTATATACAAACTCTGTCACTTGATTTAGAAGACTTTTTCGAAGATCTTACTTCATGTCGGTAAAACAAAGAAAGGCCTAATTTTAGGTTCAAGTTTATAGCCATTTTTAAACCATTCCTTTGATTCCATTCAACAGCTAATTCAGTCGTTCAATATAAGAATGGCGGAGTTTCAACAAAATTTGAGACAAACTTAATATAAAATTTACCCTCGTCTTTGTTATTACATTTATATTTGTATAGTGATTATAATTTTATTAAAAATATGATTTATTTAATGGCTACAATAATAATTTATTGGAACTTCAAGTTCTTTCTTAAAATAGACGTAATATTTTTTCAACTAATTGCCAGCATTATTCGAGTAATTGCAAAGTTTCTCGTATTTAATTACTTCATTATTGTACCAGCTAATGAGCTTTGAATCTTTATTACTCTTTCATCCTGAGACTAGTTTCTATTAGCACAAGCTTTTATAAAATTATTAAAAAGAAAAAACAGTTTGTATATTTTACGAATATATTTTATATTTGAATGCTGGTGTAATATTCGAAGCCAGTAAAATATAAAACCTTTATCCAAATAACCACCTTCTACAACTCTTCCCATCCATAGCAATCACTTAGCATCCAACTAAGTGAGTAAATGTTTATAGCTGGGTTGATATAGGAAGGTCAAATGGACGATCAAAACTATCACAAACCTATTCAAGAACTTGAAGCGTGGGGTAGCTGTAATTAAGATGGATTTGGAGCGTAAAAAGTTTTATAACATTTGTTTGTTTATGTTATTATTTTTTAAATAAGATGACACAAGATTAGTCATCTACCTAAATAGAAAATAAGGTTCAATGAGCCCATAGATCTAAAATGTAAAATAAGCATAGACTATTAAATATAAAAGCAAAATTAAAATTAAAACATACTCATCTAACGCCTCAGTGTACAAATTTAAATGAAAATACTTAATTAATGAACAATGTACAAATTTTAAGAAAAACATTTATTTAAGGCCAATTACATTTCGCCGTAAAGTCAATGAGGGACAAAGACATCTTATAAATATTTGTCCCTTTTTTACTTTTTTTTCTACATACCTATGGCTCAACTAAAAAAAGAAACATCGGATCTCCTGGAATCTGCGATTTAGACATCTCGGAATTTTTCATCTTGAAACATCGTTCTCGTCATACTCACTTTGATAGATTTAGCATTCTATATAAATTCTATATTTTGACGTAATATAATCAATGCTTCTGATATATTAATAAATTAATTAGGTTCTAAGACTGGATTGAATTGGATTGGATTGGATTGGATTGGATTGGATTGGATTGGATTGGAAATTATGTTGTTTTTCCCTGTATAATAATATTAATATTTTTCTTGGTCTTAATGGTTTGCATCAAATAACCTTTTAATAGCAAGAATTTTATTTATTTAACATGTCTATGTATTCTTGTGTAGTTATTTTTAAGTACTTTAGTTATTTTTGTATATTTACGCCACCTACTGCTTCATTGAATCATAAGCGTATTTCAACATTAATATTGGTTGTCTGGAAGAAATCGCCTATAGGCGATAAGACCGCCTTTTGTATCACCATCGTTTTTTATTTTTTTATTGTTATATTTTTTTTTACTTGTTTTTATGCTATGTATGGTGTGGAATAAAGAATATAAATAAATAAATAAATGTTCCCTAATAATTCAATTCTTGATGATAACATAATTAAAAGTGTATTACGAAGTATGTCTTTAAATTTAAAATAAGAGTAGGGCTCATCTCAACACACTGGGCTAACAAGATATCACCACAGTTAATTGAAAACAACAACACACAACATTAAATATTAACAATAAATTTTAAAATACACTTTAGCAACTTGAGTCTGATTTTAAACAATGTATAATTAAACTTTGAGTTTTATTGAATAAAGAATTCAAAAATTACATTATAATGAATAATATTCAAACAATGGTATTGGTATATCTTCACACATAGTGTAAGCAAATTTTAAATGATGTTTTTACGACACGAGTACTTGTGCACTTCCACATATTACAGGTCGGTTGAAATTTTTCTTATTTTTACCGGCAACAACACAATTAAATAAATATATAAATCAAATTAATTACTCTTTAATTTCAATGATTCATCGGAATGTTGGATGAGTCATACAGAGCTAAAGCTAGTAGGAGAGCTAAGCAGCAGTAAATTGTTTCTTAGCAGCGTTCTACTGATCGAATCGATTTTTACTGCGTAGAGATCTCAACTTTAAATATTGTATTTAATAATTTCTGATTCAATTCAATCGAGGACATATTCTGAAAGAGTAAAACCTGAAGGGGAAGTATTAGAATTAAAATTGCATCAAATAAATAAATCACAAAGAAATGAGTCATTTGTGAGGTCAAAGTTCACGTCGTCGGGCAGGCGACCGCGACGCACGGCACTCGAGTTCTGCACTGATCGACGAGGTGCTGCGGTGCGGGGGGAGCGCGGGATGGAGGCGAGCTCTCTGCGTGCGAGTGTACCGAGCGGCCGTTCCCGAGTGACCAGTGGTTTCAACGTCGGGCAGCGACTGTCGGCTCCGGGTTCCAGTTTGCAGTGTAATTATTGTGAAAATTTGCTTAAAAAGTTTGAGTGTCCGGCTTATGGTCAAAGGTGTTCGCGATGTTTAAAGATGAATCATTTTGCTCGTGTGTGTGGAATTCATTACATAGTGGAATCAGATGAGAAGGTAATTTATTTATTAAATAATAGTAGTGAGTGGAATGTTAACTTTAAAATTTGTGGAATCTAACTTAAATCAGACACTGGTTAAATGTTTTACCGTTAGAGTATTTTGAAAAATTATACGTTTCTCAGGAATTTTAAACTCTTTATTGTAAACAAATTGTTATTCTGGTGCAAGGATAGATATTCTAGGGAAAATATTTCTAAATGTTACCTATAAAAAAAATATTTACATGCTCGAGTTTATAGTGGACAATGTGCACTCAGTACTTGCTTCATGCTTGCTCAGAATTAGACTATTAGGTTAGGCGTGTCATGTCTGTAAGTAATAGAGATGGCAATCTCGATTTTCTTATGAAATTTGGAGACGTGTTTCATGGCCTAGGCTGCTTACCGGGATAATACAAAATCCATTTAAAAGAAGATGCTAAGCCTGTAGTTCACGCGCCTAGAAAATTACCGTTTGCTATTAAAGAAAAAGTAAAGGAAAAATTTATGAAAATAGAATCATAAAAAATTATTGCTAAGGTTGAGGGTCCATCCGAATGGGTTAACAATATAACAGTCGTGAAAAAACCTAACGGTGATTTACGTATATGCTTAGATCCAAAGGAATTAAATCCAGCGATTAAAAGGGAATATTTTAGATTAACGACATTAGACGAGATTTTAGCAAAGCTATCCTATATATATCCCTATATGCTATATAGGGGCCAAATATTTTAGTACTTTAGATACATCATCGGGTTTTTGGAACATATCTTTGGATGATACTACTAGTACGTATTGTACGTTTAACACTCCGTTCGGAAGATATAAATTTTTGAGAATGCCATTTGGAATTTGCTCAGCATCTGAAGTTTTTCATAAAAAGATGATTGAAAATTTTGATGAGTTAGAGGGAGTTTGCATGTACATGGATGATTTGTTAATATATGGGTGTAATAAAGAAGAGCATAATGAAAGACTTAAGAGAGTGTTAGAAAGGTGTAGAAAAGTGAATCTTAAATTAAACAGAAATAAATGTAAAATTGGATTAGAAGAAATAAAATTTTTATGTCATAAAATTACAAAAAATGGACTATATCCAGATGAAAGTCACATAACAGTTAACAACTAAAATGCCCACCCCTAAAAATTAAAATACATACAAAGATTTTTAGGTATGGTTAATTATATAGGTAATTTTATTCCTAATTTATCAGATAGAATTTATCCTCTGCGCGAGTTGCTAAAAAATGATATTGAGTGGCCCTGGGATGAAAGACATGAAAATTGTTTTCAAGATATTAAGTGTTGTTTAACTAGTCGTCCACGTTTACAATATTATGATCAAAATAAATCGATTACAATATCAGTAGACTCAAGTATAAGTGGACTAGGTGCATGTCTTATGCAAGACAATATGCCGGTGTGTTATGCTTCGAGAGCTTTGACTAAGGCTGAACAAAGATAAGCACACATAGAGAAAGAACTATATGCTGGTGTGTTTGCGTGTAAAAAAATTTATGCATACATTTACGGAAGGTCAGATGTAACAATAGAAACGGATCATAAACCACTGATAAGCATTATAAAACAACAACAACTTTTTATTGCCGACACACTATCGCTTGCATATGAACCAGCTGAGACAGCGGTTTTGTATACAAGCCGTGATTCTCTTCACGATGAGGTGTGCGCCGTCACTCGCGATGCTACTTCTGCGCTTTCACAATATTTTGACAATGCACAGTTTATAGCTTTACAGAAACGTACAGAAAATGATAATGAACTACAACAAGTAATCAAATATATAAATAGGGGATGGCCTGAAGGAAAGCATGATGTTTTGAAGTTAGTTAAACCATTTTGGAATTACAAGGAAAGTTAAATTTGGAAAAATTAAAGGGTAGTAGTACCGAAAATCTTGAGGAAAGAAATGTTAAGTAAATTACATATTGGTCATATGGGTTTAGAAAAGAGTAAGTTAAGGGCAAGAGAAACAATATTTTGGCCGGGTATCAATAATGATTTGGGCAATTTAATAAATAGCTGTGATGTTTGTTTGGCACACAAAAAAATAAGTCAAAAAGAGGAATTGCAATCTTATGAAATTCCTGACAGTCCATAGATTAAAGTTGGCGTTGATTTGTTTCAAATTAAGGGGCTAAATTATCTTATTATAGTTGATTACTTCAGAAAGTTTTTTGAGATAATTGAATTACAATCGACGAAATCTGTATATGTAATTAATTGTTTAAAAAATATTTTTTATCATCAAGGAATTCCGATTATTTTGCATTCCGATTGCGATCCGCAATTCAGTTCCAACTATTTTAAAGATTTAGAGAAGAATGTGGTTTTAATCAAATAAGTTTTTCTCCTCACTATCCACAATCGAATGGTCAAGTTGAACGCATGATTCAGACAGTAAAACGCATAATAATTAAAACAAAGGAAAAGGGTACAGATTATCGCTTGGCTATTTTGGAATATTTAAATACTGCTCTTTCAAGAGAGTTACCATCTCCAGCAGAGTAGAAAATTTAGAAGTATTCTTCCAATGTCTAAAAAAATCACTCAAGCCATAGGTTTATAAAGGAATACCCTCACCACCACCTCGCTTATTTTTAAAGTTGAGCGTGATAGGATTAATTATGACGAAGTAAACAGTACTTTGTCACGAGTCCTGCATTGGTTCGAAATTAATAATTTAGTGTTAAATGCTAAGAAAACTAAATGCGTAGAGTTTACACTTCCTAATGTAAAAAGTAAAAATTGTAACTTGCTCCTTAACAATGAAGTGTTAGAATTGATTGACTCAACAAAATTCTTAGGTTTAACATTAGATAGAAAGCTCCAGTGGAACCCCCATCTCTCAACACTCGCAGCCAAACTCAGCTCCGCCGTCTTTGCAATTAGAAAAGTTAGACAATTAACGGACATAAATACGGCTCGACTTGTTTATTTTAGTTATTTTCACAGTATTTTATCTTACGGTATTTTATTATGGGGCAGTGCTGTCGAAATTAATTCTATATTTATTTTACAAAAAAGAGCTGTGCGGGCTATTTATAACTTAAAAGCTAAAGATTCTCTGAGAGATGTTTTTAAAGAAATAGGTATTCTTACAGTCGCTTCCCAATACATATTTAATAACATTTTATATATACGTCAAAATTTAAATAATTATATAAAAAACAGTGACAGACAGGCGATAAATACGAGAAATAAAAACAAACTCGTAACGCCAAAGTTTCGGCTTCAAAAAGTTAATAAATCCTTCATGGGTTTGAGTATACGCATATATAATAAAGTTCCACAAGATATCTTAGACCTTCCATTTCTTAGTTTTAAATCTAAAATCAAAAGTTTATTGTTAAATAAAGCTTATTATAACGTTCAAGAGTTTTTAGTGGATCGAAATTTGTGGAACTTAAGTTGTTGAATCATTTGCAGGATTTATATTATATTATAATATACATCACCTATTGTTATATTTCTTTTGAAAAGAGCAACTGTTGAGTTTCTGGCCGGCTCTTCTCAACAGAGCAGCATTCCGAGCCGGTGGTAGCTTGCTTACGGACGGACTACTCTGACCTTTTTTTTGTATTGTAATAATTGACGATTCAAAAGTGCGTGTAAATGCCTACTTGAATAAAGATGTTTTGAATTTGAATTTTGAATTTGAATTTGAATAAAACAAAAATTATCACATCAACAACAAATTCAGAAATTTTATTATGATAAAAACGCAAAAAATTTAAAAGAGTTGTGTAAAGGTCAAAGTGTAAGGATTTATGATTTACGAAGTAAGACATGGATACCTGGTTCGATAAGCAGTATATTAGATAATAGGTCTTATGAAGTGAGTATGCCAAACGGCAATAAATTAATTCGTAATAGGCGGTATAATGTTGCGGATACGGCAATTAGACATGACACGCCTCGCTATAGCTGTCTATACGATGATATTAATTGTAATAAAGAAATAAACATAGAAACTAATAATAACAATTATGTAACTCGTTCTGGCAGGACAGTGAGGCCTCGGGATAGATTGGGATTCACATGAGACGAGTTTTCTTCAAGATTTGTTTGATAACTGATAAACATGTTATTGTAATGCTATACATAATATATATATATATATATATATATACATATATAAATAATAATAATAATAATAATTAAATGTATAATGTACCGAGTGTAAGATAGAAATCATAATTTGACTAATATGATTTACTTATCTTTATATTTTGTGAAATGTTTTGACAATATCAATGTATTATGTTTATCAATTTTGATCATTTGTAAAAATTTTGTTGCCAATTAATTGTTAATTACATCATAACTGTATTAAATATAATGTAATTGTGTTTTCATAATTTAAGGGGAAAGATGTGAGGGTATATAAATAATAATTGCATGTAATCGATGTTATAAACAATAAATGATCAGTTCATGGCACCACCCCGCTTAAATTAAGAAACTTTCAAAAACGAAAGTAAAAACCTTTTTAAAGTAATGTGAGATCAGCTGTTAGACCTTTCTTAAATTTCTTGAGGACGTAATGAATACATAAAGCAGGGCTAGGATCAAGTAGGAAAGAACCAGACATAGAAATAATAAAATCCTTTATTCGGCACGATGAAAATGATAATTACCGGTTGCACGCGATGAGCCTAGAATTGCAAAACGAATGGGTGACCATAGGAGATTTTTGTATTCCATTAGCTTTACGATGGCGCACCCTGCTTCATGATTGGTCCCCAGCATTATTAAAATTTTATCTTAATGCATTCCAAATGACTCTCCCAGATCAAAGTAACTTAGTAAGATGGGGCAAAGCCACCGAAAAATCTTGCAACATCTGCGGGGAGGCAGTAGGAACCGCGAAACTCGCGTCGCCACGATAAAGTATTAGAAATCATACGAGAAGCGGTTAGTCTTTCTGTAGCAAGAGCGCAGAGGGGTATAACAACCACCAAAAAATCAGTAGAGTTCGTAAAGGCAGGTTCGTCCAAAAAATCTAAATTAAAACCTTATTCCATCTTGGACGCGTCTCCTGATTGGACTCTCATGATGGACACGTATGAAAGGCAATACAAAATCCCCGGGGATGTTTGTGTTTCGTCATCTAGGCCGGACTTATTCCTGTATTCAAAACAACTAAGGCGCGTTATACTTGTGGAGCTTACTGTACCCTGGGAAACAAACATACCCAAAGATCATACATTTAAGCTTAACAAGTATTATGAACTGTGTAACGAACTGATCAGGAATAAATTTATAGTTAATTTGTACGCTGTAGAAGTAGGAGCGAGAGGTATAACAGCAAAATCTCTCTACAACTTATTTAAGGATCTCGGCCTTTCTAGAACGATCATCAGTTCATTTCTGGAACGTATTTCAAAGGCGGCTTTAGTAGGTTCTTACGATATTTGGTTAGGTAGGGAGAGGAGCGTAAACAGTGAAGGTGAGCGTGTATGCGCATAGTAAAGGGGCCCCTTAAACCTACATCTGGGTCGCAAGTCCCAGGCATTGTTTGCGCTCCTCTTCTTGCAACGCGATGGGCCCGGCACCCGCACGGTGAATCCATGGAATGCTAAGAAGCTTCGTCTCTCTTTATGTACTCGTAGAGCTCTCATAAATTATTGTTTAATTTTGCCAATCACCAGGAGGGCAATTTATTATATGCGGTAGCTCTTTATTACTTGATAATAACCATTTCCATTATTAGCGAGAAGAATGCAAGAGAGACCTGAAACGATCTTGTGGGAGGCCCGAGGAGGTTTTAGACCTGGAAGAGGGTGTATAGATCTTTTCCTTCCGCATGATCTCGGAAAAGTTTTTAGCCCTAAACCAAAAGGTTTTCTGTGCTTTTGTGGATTTGGAAAAGGCGTTTGACAGGGTTGTGAGAAAGACATTATGGGAGATACTGCCCCCATACAATGTGAGCGGACCCTTGCTACAGGTTGTAAAGTCTCTTTACAGAGATCAGTCAGCCTGTGTGCGAGTAGGAGCTGACATGTCCCCCTGGTCTGACATCCAATCGGGTGTTAAGCAAGGTTGCGCTATGTCAGCTTGGTTGTTCAATTTGTATTTGGATAGTTATCTCCAAGGCGTGAAAGACAGTGACATGGGAGTGAAAGTAGCTGACCAGGAGTAGGAGGTGATGCAGTACTCATTGCATCATCAGAATGCAATTTGCAGGTATTGGTCACCACTCTGAAAGATGGGTGTGAAAATAATGGTCTAAACCTGATAAATACAGATAAGACGAAGGTTCTGATATTTGAAAGAAATGAAGAAAGAACAGAATGTAAGATCAACGTGAATGGTAAGATAATAGAACAAGTGAATGAAGTGGTATATTTGGGAATAATGTTTAGCAGAGCATGCATGAAGAGGTTGATGTCTGTGGCCGTGGCGAAAGAGGTATGCAGGGACCGTAGCGTGTGGCGCTCGTCGTCTCTGGCTACCCCGCAAAGGATATGGCGTGAAGCTCAATAATAAATAATAATAAATAACCATTTCTAATATAAGATACGCAAAAGATTTTGGCTAGTCTCTTTATCATAAGATCATTGAAATAGCCTGCAGCATCTTATTATTTTTAGTAAATGCTGTGTATACAGATTCTAACGACGGCGAGTTTTTGTGAACATTTTATTAAAACTATATATTGGGACTTTATAAAGAACTTCCTTAACTATTTCTCTAGCTTTACCAAATTGAGATCATTAGCAAAAGCATATAACCTTTTTAACATGTTCTGGGAGCCAACTAGAAAACTTAGGCACTAAAACTACTACTTCTACCGTTATGGACAATAATTTCATAATATTTTACCAAACACACGAAAGTGATAATTATGATAATATTTTTTCTCGTTGTGGGCAACAAACATTTTTAATGAGATTCTGCATTACAAATGTAAAAGGATTTATCTGAATTTATTACGTACTCGTATATGCGGCGGAAGTAAGTAACTTCTGCCTCATATAATTTATAAAATAAAATCTTATCCTATCTTATGGATAACATTAGTGCAAAGATGAAGTGCTAATAAATGTCTGTCTTTCTGTTTGTTGAACTTTGGTATGGATATAGATATTAAATATGCCGACGAAACTGTACTAAAAATATAGAAAAACAAATTTAGGGTAAATTTAGGCTAGGTTTCCCTTACTCTGAATGTTTGGATTACTTTTTTTCTCAAAGTAGAATATCGTATGAGGGGTACCTCATAATAAACTTTCTAATGGTAATTAGAAAGGTAATTAAGAAAATATTATGAGGTTGTTTAAACCAAGTTTTGATTAAGGTAGCCGTTTGCGAAATTTTGAGGTTACAAGTAATAATTTATGTTAGTGTCATTAGTCGGGAGTTCTAAAAACCATTTGGTTGTCAGTAGGTATAAATAAAATCACTTTTAAAAGGTAACACATGTTATGAAATTCAAAGGAAAAAACTATTACAGCTAGGTAGGCTTAACTAAATATAAATTAACAGAGTAACTACGTAAAATATAAAATTGGTAAAGGAAAACTCCATATTAATTTTATTTTGCGATATGTCCTTTCTGAAATCGTAAGTAATAAGTATGTATCATGTAAGACTTATTGAATGTTTATGTCTCAACAAACCCCGGACGAAGTCGGGGCGGGTTGTTAGTTTTTAATTAAAATAAGATAACAGTATTTTATGTTACGGTTCATTGCCTTTAATTTTGAAATTACTCTTGATACGATATTATGAAATTTCAGAATTAATTATTTGTTATATTTCTATTTTGTATACATTTAAATAAAATATCTTCTTTAAATTCTATATATATATATATATATATATATATATATATATATATATATATATATATTATTAGACTTAAATTAGACAATTAGTGAAAATATTGTCTGTAACGAAAAATCACAAAGCAATACAAGAAAGTTTTAAAAGGTGCAACGTTTTTGCAACTCTTGATATTCACATTCACTAAGAACTGTATATCTATATTTATTTAATAAATGTTTAAACATTAAAATTTTTTATTTTTTATTTTTTTTGCAGAATTTGTGTTCTTTTAAAATATATACTGTAACAAATTCTGTAAATTCACAGTTTTATTTATACATTGCATAAAAGTATTGGCAAAGTATATGCAACTTCAAAGACGTATCGTTTTAACTTTCAGCAAAGCTGGCAACTTGGCTCGCATCCAAGGTCTTACTGCCTAGATCCGAATGATATATGGAAAGCCTGATTGCACTGCCTTATCATTTTGACATCTTCCTATAATGCCAAAAAGTTTAATATTCTTAATCGGATCTTCTTTATTCCTGAACTTTTTATAGCTTCAGTAAATTTTAGACAAGAGAAAAGTACAATATTGTACTCGTATCAGTGCTTTATTATATGGAGACGCACTGTTTTGAAATTTAAATTCTCTGGTATAATGTTTGTTGCAAACGTTATATTATGTATGTACTCTTTAATATTTGAACAGACATTTATAGACTTCGGAATATAAAGCCAGTTGGAAAGAAGGAACGGCTACTTACATGATCGTTTTCTCCAAATTTACCAGTTACTTTCTTGGTGGTAAAATAATTTGTACTAATATATAAGAATGTGTAGATTACATTATTAACTATTTAAAAAGTTACATTCAAATATATTAAATATAATAAATTTAAAGTAACAAATGTGTTTTATTATTAAAAAATATGATAAATATTCATTAAAATAACAAGATAATTTACCTATTTTACACTAAAATATGCAAGGCAAATATAAATTTTAGATATTTTAAAAGCATCAATAAATTTGACAATTAATTTTATTAGTAGTAGTAATTAGTTTTATAATATTCTAGCTTGCGTTATAACGTCTATATGAAACACAACACTTTCCTAAGAGCTACGCTTAGCTTTTTCTTCTTCTTTTATTTCTTCTTCTTACACAATAAAGCCATAATTGTTAACTTAAAACACGCCGTCGTGTGCATTTAACGTACTTTTTTCTTAAACCAACCTTAGGTTTCGCCTGAATTTAACGTCACAGTTTAAGAAGAAAGGCGAACAGCCGCGTGGATATACACAGATCACATAATATTGTAAATGAATATCATATTATAAGGCATACCGTAAAACTTATCGAGAACAATAGTTTACTTTTTACTTACAATTTTATTAGAGTTCACTTAGGCCGAATAAAAACAATCTTTTTGAACTTTTTCACGAAATCATAAGTCCTATTTTTTGCGATTGTATGAATACACTAGTTTACAAATTAAAAAAAAAATAATGTCCACCAATACTAAATTATGAAATTTCAGAATCATATATCATTATCTAGCTAGTTGATTTTAAATTTATTATAAAATTTTGAAGCATAAATCATTTTAGATTTTTTAACATATTTCTTTATGAGATTTTTTGCTGTAAATTAAAAAGAACAAATATTTTAAAAACGTATTGGATTTTTAAATATTTTTTTGAGCTCTATACACCTTAATTTAAAAAAGACTACATTTCAAGTACAAAAACTTCGTAAACTAGTGTTATCAATGATGGATATTACATATCAATAACCTATACAAAATAGAACATCTCTTATAAGAATTGGTTCATTTTACTAACACAACACAAGTCATCGATTTCTTAATATTGTTTAATCTACAGTGTACTTGTTTATTTTATTGCAATTTTTTGACTCAAGTTATCAATACACTGCAAACATTTCAGTAAATGTTGTGAATTTAATTACTTCTTTGAGTTCTCATTTATTTCAACGTTTCCTTAAATCTTAATTTAATAATAAAGTTGTCACAGAAAATATACTTCAAGTTAAAATTCAGGGTTTAGTGAAAACTAAACTCTAAATAGGTAAGTCATACACACTGTAAATGATGTAATTAATACTAATATATGTTGGTTCACTTAATTTAATAAGTAATAAAATGTTATAACTTTAGCTCTATGGCCACTGAAACAATAACGTAATTAAATCCTTTGAAGTTATGAATACTCGTATTTCTATATTACTTCATTAAGATAACAAATGAAAGTTTATTCAAATATTAATATACATGGCAATCAAATATGTAAATGACTGTAACGCCAACCATTTATGTGAACATTAATATCCCAACAATCACTTTACAAAGATCAAAGTTTTCATTGAAGCTATTGTATTGAATTAAGGCGTCCATTACCACGCAAAGCTTTGCTTTGACGAACAAATAAATTGCATTTGCCGTGTGACAAAACTCCTTGAATTCTTAACGCTGTTACTGCGACTAGCAGCGTCTTACAAACTTTTTGCGATTTTCGTATTAACTTTGATCTTTGGCATTATTTGACTTTTAAGTGAAATTTCAGTTATTTTGATATCTTTTGAATGCGGATATGTACCCTTTTCAAATTCTTTTGTCAATGATCAATATTTAATTATATTCTAATGTTTATATTTACGATCAAAACGTGAATAGAAACCTCCATTTACACGACTAGTGGTATCCGGTTTCTTTTTAAATATATAACAGATATAACATAGTAAATCGTCTTTATTCTGAATATATAAAATTTTAAGAAAGGTCACATAAATTCACATAATTTCACAATTTGAACCAATATATCTCATGCTATCTGAATGAAAAAATCTAAAATGCTAATAAAAATTTGCTTTTGTATATATTAAGTTGTTAAAAATGCAGTCACATTACAGTGTCAGTGAATTCCCTACTTGATAAAGAAAGAAGCCATCATTCGTTAGTTTTTAAATAAATTGTCATATAGTTAATTATTAATTAATTTTATATATATTTTCTTTTCTTGTTTTTTTTTTTAATTCATTAACAAAACATTTAGTTACAATGTTAGGCAAGCAGGTCACTCCGGTAGTTTACTGACTCGCATGAGTTCGGTAAAAAATATAGCATTTTACACTAATTAACATTATATCGTTAAAATGAATAAGCTGCATAAGAATTAAACGGCTATAGTGTTACTAATATTATTTACCAAAAGTGGAAAAACATAATTGCCATAACTTTTTATATATGAGCTGTTTATTTTGAAAGTGGCATATATGTCACTTTGTACAAGTCGAAATAAAGGGTATGCGTTTTAACACGTTTAAAAATATGGATGCAACTTTCGCAACTTTATTTGGTTTTGTTTGCTTGAGATTTTGATATGTATCTTAGTGTGAATAATTTCTTATAAATATAAAAAAGTGTTTAATTCCTCAGAAATCGTATTTATTTTAAAAGTTAAAAAAATTGGAATATTGGGGAGAGAGTAAGTTTGGGAAAAGATAAACCACTTATCTGGATTTTTATCTGTTTTTTTCTTATCTTCTTGTAGGCACTTTCTGGTAATTTCTGCCGATTTCAAATGTAAATCATGTTGAGGATGAATTGCCTTTTTTCACATTCATCTTTACAAGTTTCATTCTTTTATTTCAAAAAATCTTTTATAGGTTGACGAAAGTGCATATTAAAGTCATTTTTGAAGGATTTCCTGTTTTGTATCCACTCGATGTCATGATGTTGTTCTTGCATATACAGGGTGGGCCAAAAATTTTTGCACTTTTGAAACATGTCTAGAAATAAAAGTGCAAATGTTATTTTGTTTATGATTTATTTAACGTAATTATCATTTATTAAAATTTATTTTTTAAAAATAACATCGTCGAGATGTGCTCCGTCTCGTCGTTGGCACTCCTGCAATCGACTACGTAAACTTTGGAAAACTCGTTGACACATGCTGCGAGGAATCGCAGCTATCTCCTCGTGAATGTTTTCTTTTAGTTGGGATATGGTCGTCGGTTTATTAAGGTATACTCGACTCTTCAGATATCCCCACAAGTAAAAAATCGCAAGGTGTAAGGTCCGAGCTTCTGGGAGGCCATGGGATATCACCTCTGCGAGAAATCAATTTGTTAGGAAACATTTCTTTGACCACCGGTAAAGTCACGTTTGATGTATGGCATGTTGCTCCATCTTGTTGCATCTAAGTACGGCTATTGTATCCTTCAAATTCATGCAACTGTGGTGTCAAAAACTCTCGCAACAATTTTCACGTATTCCACTGAGTTAACAGTTACGTTATTTCCTTGATTATTTTCAAAGAAGTATGGACCGATTATGCCCTTTTCGGATATGGCAGCCCACACTGTCGTTTTTGGTGAATAAAGAAGCTTTTGGTGTTTATAGTGAGGGTTTTCCGTGCTCCAATATCGACAATTATGTTTATTTACGTGACCATTAATGTGAAAATGGGCCTCGTCCGTAAACAATACATTCTCAAGGCTAGAGAATCGCTTCAGTATAGTGTCAGCAAATAACTTGCGTTGAATGTAATCGTTTGGTTTCATCTCCTGTACAATTTGAAGCTTATATGGGTGCAGTTTAAGGTCCAAATGCAAGATTCGCCGCAGACTAGTTCTTGGTATAGCAAGAGCCGCCGACCGCTAACGCGTTGATGATTCTGGATCGTGCCTTACAGAAATTTCTACCTCGCGAATGTTCTCTTCGCTTCTTCTTGAACGTGGTCGCCCAGTTTGTTTAATATTCGTTGTCGATCCCGTTTGCTCAAACTTTTTAACCCAAGATTTAATTAAATTAACACTTGGACACTCACTTACACGTTGTAATCCGTATTCAACTCTAAAGAGGCGTCGTACAGTAACGTAGGAATCGTTGTTTTTGTAAAATTGTTTTACGCAAAAAGCAAGCTGTTGTCCCGTGAAGCGCTTCATCGTGACTAAAATTGCTTTAAACGACGCACAATTCCCCGTCACCCGCGCGCCCCTTGCTCTCACGGTTTTGGAGAAATCAAGTGTTGCTATTTGCAAAAATTTTTGGCCCACCCTGTACATTGCACATTTTCCTAATATTTATATGTGGACTTATATATTTTAAATGGAGTTTATGACAACTTGTTGTAATGGCTACTAAATGCAGGGAAGCTTTGAAAGTTCTCTTTGACCGCAATTATGAGAGATTCTTCAGTTTTTCTTCTGGAATTTTCAGACTTACAACTAAATTGTCCTAAAAAACATCTTTTTTTTAGCACGAGTTAGTAGTCATTTTGAAATGTTGAAAGTTACCAGAAATATTATCAAAAATAATGACTTCGTTTTTCTGACCACTTAAGTTAAGGCTTTGGGTTTCTAATAATTATGAATTAAACAATGCATGTAATATATACTGGCCTGCAGCCAGTTACTGGCACAATTTAGAGAAATTTATATTAATTGGACTAAAAATAGTTTTTTTTAACTATTTATTACATGGAAATATTTTGTCCGTTAAGAAGAGTGAAATTATTAAAAATATAGAGAAATTGATAACGTTATATAAAAATAATTATTAATTTGTAATTCTCATACTTATCCACTTACTCGGACAGACAAAACAAATATTATTTTGTTATATATAAATGTGTTGAATTTGAAAACAATACTTTATAGGATATTATAATAAAACTTTGTCATAAAAACAAGTCTCTGATTTTAATGAATTTACTCGTACTACTGTGAACAAAAATTTTTTCTATTAATTAACCATGAAATTGAAAATTTGCTTGCAAGCTGATAACAAAAAGTCAAATCCTTACTTTTCAAAATAATGTTGCGCAAAAAGTATTGAAAGTAGACTTGAGTGATGATAATCCAAATAACTTATATAATAAAATTTAATTTATTTGTTACATGAATTTAATAATATTTTTAACCCAAAAAAATAACAATATGATTAAAACTTAAATTTAGTATAGAACTAAAGAAAAGTTTTATGATTTATAAATGGTGAAAGGCAATGGAATCATGGCCCGGTGTTCTTGAATAAAGTTAGGATTTGTTTTTTTAATATTTAAGAATGTTTGCGTAGAAGCTAAGGGGATTATTATTAAAAAAGCCAACAGCCAACTAACGATGTTTTATCTAATGTTACTAGAAAAATTACGGCTGATAATGTACTTAAGTTAAAAATTGATAATATTGAAATAAATTCAAATATAAACGTGGTGGCTATTTTTGAGACTTTTTTTTACTGAAATTCCAATAAAAGCCAAGCATTATTTAAATTCTTTATTTTCTGATGCTATCGTCGAATTGACTAATAATATAAGAGTCCGTAGTAAATGTTTTTTAAAGTTTTAGTGAAATGAAATTGTTAGCGGTTTTAAAACCCTAAATGTGAACCGGTGATCTTTGTCAGTTAAGTTACTTAGCCCCGCTTTGCAATTAAAAAAGTAAGATAACGGATATTAATACAACTTGGCTCAAATATAACATTTTCATAGTGCTGCAGAGTTAATTCTATATTTATTTTACGAAAAAGATTTGTGAGGGCTATTTATTTCTTAAAAGCTAGTGATTCTTTGAGAGATGTCTTTAAAGAAGTCGGTAGTCTTACGGTAGCCTCTCAATACATATTTAACCACGTAGAATGTAAACGAATACGCATAATTAAAATACTTATATCAAAAACAGCGACAGAAACACGATCAATCCAAGAAATAGAAACAAACTCATGACGTTTAAATTTCGCCTTCAAAAGGTTAACAAATCCTTCAGTGTATGCGCATATATATAATGAAATTCCACACGATATCTTAGACCTTCCTTTTCATAGTTTTAAATCTTAATCCATAAGAATATTTTTAAATAAATCTCATATGACATATAACTCAAACATTGTTAAATTTCATTTAAAAAGAGCAGCTGTTGAGTTTCAGCAGAGCAGCAGTCTGAGACGGTGGTAGCTAACTCACGGACTGACTACACTGACCTTTTTTAATGTAATAACATTTTTAATGTAATAATTGATTGGAAAGTGCTTGTAAATACCTATTTACAATTTGAATTTGAATTTACACTAAGCCCCGTAATTAATTTCGACTTTGTTATACGGCAGCCAAACGTGGGTAACACAGAAGAAGAATGTAAGAAAGATGAATGCTGTGGAGATGCGATCTCTTCGCCGAATACGCGGAGTCAGTTTAGCTGACCGAATCCGCAATGAAGAGATCCACAGAATGGCAGGTACTAGGGAAGATGTCACGGTGAGAATGAAGAAGAACGTGCTCAGGTGGTTTGGGCACGTCGAACGAATGAGTGATGAAAGAATGGTAAAAAAGATTTATAAAGGAAAAGTGAGCGGTAAGAGAGATACGGGGAGGGCTCGAGTGACCTTCGAAAACTCAGTAGCTACGATACTAGAGGAAGGTCACGTAAAAAGCATGAGGACCCCCCGGAGGGCATGTATGAAGAGGTTAATGTCTGTGGTCGAGGCGAAAGAGGTATGCAGGGATCGTAGCGTTTGGCGCTCCGTCGTCTCTGGCTACCCCGCAAGGGATATGGCGTGAAGTTAAATAAATAAATAAATTAATAAATTAATTAATTAACTCGATTTTGTTGAAAAAGTTATTTATAGCAGTTTCAAAATAAACGGCCTATATCCACTGAATATATAGCACTGAATTAATGAAGTAAAATAAATTCAATAAAATCTGTACTTAGTTTTGCCTTTTCCTTTAATGCTTAAACTTACTTGGAGCATGCAATATCAGGCGGATTATGCTAACTACTAAGATCAGATTTCAATTAAAATGTAATCATCTTTTATGTTGAATTTTCGCGTGTCATACTTTCAGACTATGGGACCAACTTGATATTATTTAGTCAGCACACCCACTTATAAAACAGCTGTCTAATATTACTGCCATATACTATGAATAATTGTAATTATTAGTCCAGTGATTATAGAATATAAATAATATTTAATAAAGTAATACTGTAAATTAAAAACAGAATAAAGTAAGGCTTTGAATAAATGCATATTATCGTTTATTACAATCATACATTTAATATGTAAAATTGGTAAAATACAAAATTGTATATCTCTCTTTACAACTGCCGATATATAAAACAATCACTCAATTTACTATAAGTTGTGAAAAAATAATAATGTGTCCCCGAGGACTTTGTGGGAACTAATATCGTGTACTATAAATTCCTAGGATTGCCAATGTAGGATAGATTAATCGAAGATTAGATTTGAAGATAAAAAAGGTATTTTTTTAGATAAATTTGTGGTAAAAGTTTAATCGACTGATTCAATCTTAAGGACTCACAAATGAATTTATTTCAGAAAAGAAATTAACCGTGTGTTATTTTTTAAGTAATTAACATATGAATAATAGTTTTTTCACGTAATAAACTCTTTTTTTATGCTAGAAGGAAAACGAGCGTGCGGGTCACTAAAGTGATTACCGCCACCCAAGAATTCTCGCAACATCAAGGGTATCGCGAGAGCAGCCATTCTTATAAATAGGAGTATAGACTTTTTTATACGTACGTGAAAAAAAAGTCCTTGAACACATTACCGTGGAAGTTAGCCATACATCCAGGTGGTAGAAACGATATTGCAGGTGACGATGTGCTATGCGGCGATGAAAATCGATTAATCTAAACGAGGTTTAGTTCACCCCACTCTGAGAACATCACTAAGGAGGTCTCTATAGAAGACATAAGTTTATTTCTCGACTCTTATCGACGTTTTCCCGACAAAGCCCTGCACTCCCAGAATATACCGCATCCATAATTCTGTCAACCGCATAACAATGTACATTAGAGATATTTAACATATTATTGGAATGTAGAAGGAAAAGAGTTGGGTATATCATACAGCCTTACACGGGGGTACATCAGCATACACGAACTTGAGGCCCGAGCAAAAACCATCTAGAATGACCTGTATGCTCCGTCCGGGGAAAAAAGCTGTGATTCACTTCTATAATCTCTCGGGAAACCTATAGGAAAGAAGCTTTTGCAGAAACCCTTCGTGCCATACACGATCGAAGGTTTTTGCCATATCTAGACAAACTGCCAGACCCTCTCCATTACTTTCAAAAATCGCTGCCCAACGGTGCGTAAGATGTAATAGAAGATCACCGGCTGATTGACCATGGTGAAAGATATATTGAAGGTCATTAATCAATTGGCTATCCTCGACACGTTAGGAGCTGTTGCTTAATGAAGCTCTCCACTATTTTAAAGAGAAGAAAGGTAATAGTGATAGGTCTGTAGTTAGCTGGATCCAAGCTGCCATGAGATCGGGATTACACTTTTCAAAAAAGGAGTGGAAAATAAACGCGTTAGCACTGAAGTCTACTCAGGGGAACATGTTGGTAGCACCGTTGGGGAAATGCCACCCAGTCCACTTGACTTATGAATGTCCAAGGAAAATAGAGCCTTGTGTATGGTTTTTTATTTCCGGCATTGAGCTCTGATACCGTGAGATGATAGGCAATGTCTTCCCGTGATCCTCCAAAGTTGATATTGAGGCAAAAAGAGTGCCGAAGAGATCAGTTTTCTTTTTCGCCATATGGGCCAGAGAGTCATACCCCGTGTACAATGGCGGTAGGGACGGCTGGCAAAGACTACACGTCATGGCTTTTGAGAGCGCCCAGAACTTGCAAGTGCCAGGTTGGAATCTTGTGCATCTACCACCAAGAAGTACCAGCGAAGCGAAAGCCGCAGCGCAGTCACGGGAGTCATTGAAAGGAAAACAAACCGGCCCCATGGGTAGGATGCAAAAAAGGACCAAAAGGACTTGTAGTGTGAAACGCTTCTAGACGCAGGTATTGTGGTCATTATGTGCGTTAAAGTCCAAGAGTTGATCCGTTTCTACATTAACACTATGTTACCTCTAGAAACACGCATAGATTCTGACTTGATTGCTCATATCTACGCACAGCCAGAGTACAGACATCAGTGCAGAGATCTTAAAAATTTTAACGGCGACGATAGCAGATATCCTTCATTACGAACACAAATACCCGGCGTGCGGTATAAAATGATGTTTAAGATTTTATGCAGTATATGATAGGTATGCTGTCATATTTTGTGTTTGTACTGTGTTGTTTTCCCTCCACGAACACAAAATTTTAGCGCCCCAGCTACAACAACCCTAGCAAAATCCGGCTTCCGATAGCTTTCTAGGGTATATTTTTTTGAAGAATTTCTTTCAGGTTTGGCAAAGACGGAGTTGGGCTTCCGGTTTCTCTCTTTGATCTTTTGCGAGAGACTGGTCCTTTCCCGGTCGGGCCCTCCCAATAAGAGCAGCAATCACATGAATACAGCTAGGCTTCACCACCTTCGAAAACATATCTTTCTCTCAAGTTTTGTCGTTATAGTTGTTATCACGCTCGATCTCCACTAGCATTATCAAATATTTCTCAAATGGATTTGGTACAGAAAGAAAGAAAAACCATTATTGACATAGCACTGATATGTATTGAATTTTTTATAATGCAGATGACAGCATCGAGTTTGCAGTATATTGCGTTTGAGCAGGATACTGTATAGAAAACATCCACAGGTGCTGAAAGAAACTGGATAACTTTCAATCAGTTAACCCGCATGATTTTAATGAAGAAAAACAGTTATTGTTTCTAATAAATAACCAGATATATATGTCCAACAGTATGTAGAACAGTATCTGTTGCTTTATATACAATACTTACGAATGTTACATTTTAATCGATATAATAAATATATTTTTCCCTTTATATTTATAACTAAGCAATTATGAATCATATAAGTTTTAAAAAAATTAACTAGCTACTAATATAAACTTTAGCCTTATTATACACATACACATACACATATAATATATGTGTGATCAGGCTAAATTTTGTATTAATTATTATTGGTTATAAATTAGTCTGTTTATGTTTGTCGGTCTAGTCGTTCGAGCATCACACAAAAAAAATATTTTTCGTATTTTAAGAACATTTGTTTTGTTATATTTTATTAACCCTATTTAAAATAACTTTAAACAGTGAAAATTTATATTACGTTTATACTTGAACAGAATTAAAATATTTTGGATAAGATGACAATAAAATACTGAAATTTACTTATTTTTCGTGATAATAGATGATTTGATATATAATGATACAGATATTTGCAAGATATATAAGCTTAAAATGATAGAGAATAATGTCCAATATGTTTAACGACCCTTTCACCACAGGGCTTCGAATCCCGGGTTTGAAAAGCATACGATGTAATACCATTACGTTTATTCCCTTATACTAAAATAGAAACAAGTAGAAACAAACTAAATCGTCCAGTTCGTAGGCTGAAGTGAATTAATTATTATTTATTATGATAACAAAAAATATGTATTATTACAATAAATGCACATCAAATAAATTACTAATGTACTTCATTTTTGTGACGAAAAATAAATTGTATTTGCCATGTGACATAATTCCACGAATCCTTAAAGTCATCACTTTAGCTGAGTGGTTTTTACAAACTTTATTCCTATATTTTATTGAACTTTAAAAATAACTATAAAAGTTAAATAAAATGTTATTTTATGTTGATAACGTATCTCATGAATACTGTAACATAACGCGACTATTTATTTTTTGTACCTAAAACATTACGTAAGCAGGAGCACGTGCGCCCCCAATTTATAATTTCGAGACTGAAATGAATTCGTAGCTTTGAAAGTTAAAAAAAACATTATTTATTTTAATTTGATACTTTATACAATGAATAAATAATTTAAACAAAAGGTTGTATTTTGGCCTGTAATGTTTAATTTGTTCTTTGTCCTGTCGAGCTTATCACTGTGTTCAAGATAGTACCCATAAAAATATTACTATGAGGTATGTATGTTACGTATTACATGTTATAAGACATTTTAATTGATATCTTAAAATATAATATAATCATTTTTTTAAAGCACAGTTATTTGCTGTTTATTTGCTTGAAAACGTGTCATACAAAGAAACACAACTTTATTTACACTGCAAGAGTTGAGAATTGCTAGTTGCTAAATATTTTGAATAAGTTGCGTATTTTAAACATTAATGTCAGTGATTCACGTTATTAAGTTAGCACAATACAGACGACACGTGGTTCGTATAATATCGTATTCTTTTCTAGTATTTGTCTGATGGGAGCCAAAATCCTAATATAATTAGTGGACGACCTTACCTTGTTAAAAGATTGTCCAGGAATTGTAAGAATAATAGATACAATACCAAACAGAATTATGAATATACTATAATTTGCAATTTAGGTTAACATGAGAAGCTTCTTTATGTCTCTATTTTATTATCTATTAAAATTCATAAAAATAAATTAATTGAATAGGTTTTTCTTCCAAAAGCATTGTACTTGCGATTATGAAGACCAAATCTTTTTTTTTTTGTTTGTTTTTGCTGTTAGCCCTACTGGCCATGACAGCGTCACCGGTGGAATGGACAGGTGCAGAGACCCGCCCTTGAAAAATGGGGGCCTGAAGGGCCCCAGGAGAACGCGCATCTTGAGGACATCTCCTGTGACTTACTATTCCATGACAAACTCTCATGAATTTATGTTGCAAATGAAATTTGTCAGACAAGTTACAAGAATGTTCGGCAACCAGTTCAGTAAGAATACAACAGGACCTGGTTTAGTTTAAATGAGTGCCTACGCCTTTTTCAAGAACACTCAAAACTTCTGTAAATATTCTATTGTGGAAAAATATTTTAAAACGAAATAACTAGTTTTCAATCCAGTGTTTTTTAGTATAAAGTATTCACATTTTCACTTATCATTAGTATACGTATATCGGTTTTTACTTGGGAATTATTGTATACGATTTGTTTACTTGTTTATTTATTTATTGAAATATTCTTTGCACAATACACAAAATAATGCACAAAAGGTGGGCTTAATCCATTTGGAGCAGCATTTGAAAAATTACGTGTTCCTACTATAACACTCGTGATCCAGATCAGTCAAGATGGCGTGTTTGGGTTATTAGAGGCCATAAAACAGAAAAAAAATGAAAATATTGATTGAAATCATAAAACTAATTTTTATCGCATTTTCTTTCAAAATAATAACATAAATGTAAAAAATATTTTTATCAAATGAGCATGTTGTCGTATAATTTAAAAAAGAAGGCGAAACTAAATTATGCGTTGATACAATTTTTTATCAGTTAAATAAGTATAACACTGACTCTGATTATAATATATTAACAAAAAGAAATATATGGAATAAATCTTTCTACAAACAAAATCATTTAATTTCCATCATCTTAGACTTCATTATCTTACTAGCACAGCTATAAAACATTTTTACTTTTAGTGGCTTATGGTTAAATATAATAATTATACAAAACCCATTCAAATTACCCACGTTTATAGTTCGACATATTAAATTTATGTACAAAAGTTTTAATCCAATAAAACCGTTAAGACTTTTGTTAACAAATAATGTCACCATTAAGGGGTCACGCAATTTTATTGCTTGTCCTTTTAGACGTTTTATTTAGTGTCAAGTACTCAGCTTTCCAATCTTTAGACAGAAACTGCCATTTCGGGCTCCATTACAGCTTATAACCAGTTAACAGGCGGGAAAATTAATTGTAACGGAATACTTAATGTAGTTAAAATGACAAAACTACTTACTTTGTTAAGTAGGGTACTGTAATATCCTTTACGATGATGACGATGACAATGTTATAAATGAAATTTCCAAATATTTACATTATATCTAACCGGTTTTACTCACGTTGGTTTATTAGGAATTTGTCCGACTACCAATGTTAAAAAGATTTACTAATACATAATCAATAAGAATTAAAAAAATAAATTTAATAAGAATGTATTATAAAGTTTCTCACTAAAATAGGTTTTATCATAGTGTTAACATTTCCATACTTCACAAATTAAAAAAAAATACTTTGATAACTTAGCTATCCTAACAAGTAAGTCTGAAAAATCTGCAAACTGCGGGATATCTATCTATCTTTCTATCTTTATCTTTTATGAAACCGTAAGAGTTATGCGAATGTATAGTGGAAATGTTATGAATTTGATAAAGAATTTTTTTTTTTTTTTTTAATTTATTATAAAAAAATTTAATACATAAAACAAATAACACATAATTTTTTGCCAAACCAAATATTTTTGGGCATGACATTAAGTACATACATAATAAGTATGACATCTATTCTAGCAGGACAAGGTTCATTCGGTCTGCAGTTCTTCCTATTCCGACTGAGTAGAAGCATCGGCACATCCTTCCGACCTTTCCATTTTTTGAACAGTAAAATTAATTTTGACATTTGGAAATAAACTAATTTGACGTTGATTGGATATATATATATATATATATATATATATATATATATATATATATATATATATATATATATATATATATATATTTGTATTAACATGAGCTGAATGTCCTCTGTCTTAGTAATTCTAATTAATTTACAATTCTATCTTGTTAACAAGTTGAAGTCACTTGAAATAAGGAAACTGAAGTTGGCAAAACTAAATTACCGGTTAAGAAGTAAGTTGACAAATTGAAATGCTGCTAGTTCTGAGTTATGAAGCTCGTATTTAATTTAACGTACCCGAGATGACAGCTCGCTCGTACTTGATAACGCAGTTAGCAAGTTTATTTCAAGTGTCTTTGAGTTTTAGAAATGTTATATGAGAAAAGTTTGGAAGAAATAATTGTTTTTGTTAAGTTGCTGTTGCAGCGTAGTATTGGTAACGTAAGTATTATTTAAGACTCTTAAAACGCGCAGGTATATTATTAATGTTCTTAGACTTTGAAATAGTTAAATTCTTTATTGCTGCAAGTTTGCTATTAGTAGGCTGTTTCGCAACTTTGTTTATAATCAAAATATTAAAACCTCTATGAAAATCCGACCGAGACAGAGGCAGGGGTTTGAGGATGTCCGCATCTGAAGGGCAAGATGCTAGTATAACTCCAAAAAAGAAAAAAAGGAATACTACTTTTTAATCGGTTAATTCAGTCTATCTATCTATAGAAGCAGTTATACAACCTTTTTGTCATAATTGATACCTTGTAAGTTTACTAACAACATGTAACAACAGTGTAACTGTATCTATTTCACCTTTTTATATCTTAAGGAAAAGAGTGACTTGGCAATTGAATAGTGATTACTTGAAGTCACAACAAATTAAATAAGTTTTTAACACTTTGTTTACTGTTCATTTTTTATTCAAATAGCGTAAATGATTGTCACTGTTTTCTTTTACGATTGGGTTATAGAATTTGAGTAGATAAAGCATTTGAAGTACGGTTTCCGGATTTGTTTTATGAGAGCTTCGATACCCGTTCGCTCCCTGTCTTTATTATCTTATTATTTTTAATATTAAAATTTGTGCAAAGATGAATATAAAATTATAATATTACTTTTTATTAAAAGGTTCTTTTTACCTGCAAAATCCTATTATCTAAGTATACTTAGTAAAAATAACAATGAATCTCTTGGTATCGTTGCTCGTCGGAATGCAGTTTTGGAACAGCGCCAGTAGTATACGTGTTGGTAAGCGCGGTCATTCGCATAGCGGGCATTACTAATTCTACCCATTTGTTTTATCTTACGGAAAAATAATTGTCATGTAATATGTATAGATGCCGTGTTTTTACGTCTGCGTTTAATTCTATTTTCATTGTAAATTTTTGAGTGAAAGTGGCAACAAAATTGTATTAATATTTAAAAATGTCAATGTTTGGCTTTGTTTAGGATTCAAACCTGAGACCTCTAAAAACCGTTCCATCGCTCTGTCAATTAATTTCAGATCAATAACTTTATCATTCTATACATAGTTTAAAAGTTTAAAAGTTTATTTTATTTTTAAAATTTACAAACATGTAATACTTTCCATTCTTAAGCAAAAGTTTAATTATGCCGGTATTTCTGTATTATATGAAATTATAAATAAATCTGCACAAAATGTAGTCATGGAAATGTAAGCTGTTTTAAAATAGTGCCTGATGAAAAAAACGCTTTTATTTTATTTTACTTACATATAACTTTTTATTAATGTCGTTGGTAAAAAAATTATAGACAAATATTATATTCCTCCTAAGGACGAGTGATAAGATAGCGTTTTATTTTAGATCACAAACGAACTAGAACCTAATCATAAGGTATTAATTTCAATACACCTTTTGATTATTTATTTACAATATATTAAGTGTGAAGAAAAAGTATTATGATCTTATATATTAGTAGATAATGTCAAATATAACTGTGCCCATTTAAATGATAAGATCCGTGTCACTTACGAGCCATGCTAACGCTACCTACGTATTGGAGAAACGATTCGGAAAAATTGCCTCTTTCAGTTGGTATCTCTAATTGGTTACCAGGAGCTGCAAATTTATTTTTTTATAAATTCTTGTTGATGATTTTCATGAAAACACATTATAAAATCATAGTTTCGAAAAATTACTTTATATACTTAGATCAATAAACCAAAAACTAAACATAAATATATAAAAGAAGACTTGTCTTATCTTGCTTAATAATTGTCTAACCCATCGTACATTAGTATTATTCTTCTTCTTAAGTATTTTTAAATTTTATTATTGATATATAAATATTTTCGTTATTAGGTTAACATAAAACAAAAATCTTTGGCCAAATAATAGTTTTATACTTTTTCTGTTAAATCATATATAACAAATATCATATAAGATTTTATTAACTTAATAGTTGGATATATTTGTAAAAACTTACCTCGGGAAATGAGAAACGTTAGAATCGGAATCCTTACTAAAGCAAAATAGTGGCTTGCTTAATACTTTGGCTTCTATTGCCTGTGTTCTTGTAAACGATCATAGGGTTGTTTGCTGAGTAAAAGTTTTACTAAACAAAGACCATACAAGAATGAGTAGCTAAATGTTTTCTTATTATATCTAAATATACATATATTATAAGTATTAAATCTATCATTTTACATAGAATAAATGGATTATACAGAATGATAAGCATATCGTTACAAATTATATTTTTAGTACAAGTCTCAAATTGTAATTTAATAAATTCTATACGTTTGTATTTTTCTGATCTGAATTAGTTGTGTAAGAAGATTTAAACGATTGATATGAAATTAAAACATTATATTAAAAGGATGCAAGTTGAGATGGCTATGTGGTGGACATATAATTATTATTAATAACATAAGTAAATTAGGAATACCTAATCTCAGTTATACGAAGAGTTATACAAACAGAAATAACTTCTGTAAAGTACACTCGAAGTCTTTGGATCACGCCAACTTTAACTCCCTAATAAAAACAGGCTATCCTACGCATGGAAATTAAAACCCTACATTTTGTGCTAACAAGACTGTAAGATTTCAACTATTATATGAAGTCTTACATAGGTCCAACAGCTTTATTCCATGGTACCATGAAGGTCAAAAGTATATTCTTTAATATTCTCACAAGTAAAACACTTCATTACTAAAACGTTACTTTTAACAATGAATTGAAAAAACACTAGCAGCTGTTATTTCACTCTCTGTTTGATTTCCTTTGAATGATTTTAATCGAATTTCTAAGATAATATAAAAACAAATATAAATTTAATAATATGTTAATTATTTTACCTAATTAGGATTGGATTTTTTATAAAGTTAAAACTGATGTCTTAAAATTGAATAAAACTAATTTTTTATTTGTCTTTTACTAAGTTTTTATAAAGAACTCTTTTGATATTAATAAATATTAAATTTAAAACGTTTTGTTGAATAAACCTACCGACTTCAAATATTGTTCCGCTGCAGTGAATTCGACGCTCTTGGGATGTAGCTTCGAATTCCGGTCAACGGTGTAACATTATTGCCTCTGTTAATTCAATTGAGGTTAGCTTATTCGAGTCTTGTGCAAAATAAACTTATTTCAAACAAACACTACATGTACTGAAAGCAACTATGTATGTAATATTTATTAATAATCATTTATATTTCGGAAGGTGCATTTAAAGAATAAAAATCAAATTCTAGTTTAAAAATTGGAAGAAACATTTTAATTACCGCAATATAATCTAACAATATAGTAAACCTTTATTTAAGTTATTTATCCTATAATTTACCTACTATTTGTCAAAGGAATTAAATATGCGACTTTTTATATCAAAACATACAGTAACGCTCGATGTTACGGTATCTACGAGAGAGTCATTCTTCGAATTTGTGATGATGGACTTCGAATGGGTTCCAAACTAATCGGGTAAATTTCTATTTAATTAACGTACAGTCGAATAAATACATATAATTGAAATAAAGTTGATGACGACTAGTAACTTACGATTGAGTAGTTGAAAGATCGTTACAATATTATTCAATGTTGTATATAATGCATCGTATCTATATATATTGTACATGTGCCTTCCATTTTTAATAAAAATTCAAACATTTTAAAATTATTTTAATTTTTAGTCCGTGGTTTTGTTATAAATACAAAAGAAACAATTAACATGTCTTTATACTATTACACAATTTGAATTTAATCAGGCACGTCCGTAGGAGACAACTTAAATAAGGGTTTAGGATAAGGGGTTGACTGAGGTGTCAAGGCAACAAAGAAAATATGTCTTCAACGATTTACGGTGTCGTCCATTGACATTATCTTAAACGTAAATTAAATGTAATACATCTTATCCTAACCTCCGTATCCTTTTAGTCCCTAAATTATTACTCTGGTGACTTTACGCTAACTTTTTAAATAAGTGACAAAAATATATTAAACAAGTGCAATTAACTATGACTGAGTTATAAATAATTTATATACTGTATTTATTATCACTTTGTGTCTCTTTCGCATACAAAATAAATAAATATCAATAAATACTTATAACCAAATACCACACTTTGTATAGATTGTACTCGTACCAATTAGATAATGTAACGTAACAGAAATTCCAAATGTAATTGAATTTACCGTAATTTTCCGAAATGTGTTATTTGAGTTCTGGTCGGAGTAAACCCATCTCCCTCGTTCCAGTTTATTGATTCCTAGACGTGGCTCTATCATTAACAGAATGATTACTAAACATAACACGCACCGGAAACTAGAGGTTGAAGTTAGATTAGTGTGGGATATTGACCGAATTTAGTTTAGGGTTCTTCTCAACACGATAAGTAGTAAATTTAACAGATAGGGATTGATCGTGTCATTTTTATGGGGAAAAGAACTTTTTTTATTAACATTATTAAATTAAGCAATTTTAGAAATATATTACAGTCAAGATTCTCTAAAATTCTCGGTCAATCCTTTGAAAAACATTTGAATATAAGCAAGAACGTATATTTAAAAACAGGTTGAAAGAGGATTTTGAATCCTTAATTAAAAAAATTTGTTAACATACAAAGACATACATGTGCAAATAAAATTCCTTTTACTCGTTTTGTAGTTGTATAATAATTATAAATACTTACCAACATTGTTGACTTTTTAGGCTTAGACTTAGGTATAAGATTTGATGAGAGTAAATAAATAAATATCTATTATGTTATGCAATCATTATATATCAATTCTACCTAATTACGTGAGTTTAATAGGGAATTATAATTGTAACATTTTTTTTAATGTGAACTTGTTGTGTATTACGAGTATTTAACGAACTGATGGTTAGTTCAATAATTACTCATGATGCCCGTGGAGGCGCCTACCTCTTACACATATAAGACATTGAATATTATCCTGTGCCTGGTCCGGATAATAACGATCCAATTCAAGTAGAACCAATCTAGAACCCATTGTTCGCATCGATAGAATTACTATTCAATTCGTTTTCTGACCCAGAGTGACGTTATCGGGAAAACTCGGCTGGTTAATTTCATTACACAAGATGTCAAAGCGTATATTTTCATCAATTATATTACATATTGTTAAATATATAACATTTATATACAGTAGAACTGAAAATTATTTTGCCATGTATAGTTTACTACATATAAAAAAATAAAAACAGTTTTGTTTTGAATTATAAAATATATTTAGAGTGGTGTCATGTTTCACAAATTAAGACAGTATGAAATGGCAAACAAAAAAAAATAAACAAAAGTTAGCCCAACACCGCTCAAAAGTATTTTGATAATTTACTTTTTTTTATTTAAATTATATGATGCTAATTAATTTCGAATTTTTTAGCATTTGGTAGCATTTGCTTCTTAATTATCTTCACATATACAAAACGACCCATTTTACCTTCTATTCTTACCAATGGTCCAACTCCATGGCGTGAAAAGCATCTCCAAATCGCCATATTGCCACATGGCAGTGGCAGAATCACCAATATATATTTTTTTGTTTGTTGTCCACTTTTCACAGTTGAAACGTATATATTAATGTCATAATTTTCTCGTAACTTGTTTTTTTAACAGCGTATTTTCAGACATCACTGGTCTTTTTATCAAGTGGTTTTCTTTCGTAGTAGTGTTTTCCGGATGGCCACTTCGAGGTTTATTTTTTCATAGTCTTAAGTTCACTATAAGTTTTATTCCACGCACTAACAACTTATTGAGTTAACACTTTAAACAATCGAACAACCTCTGCTTGAGCCGTTAAAGTTTGTACGGCGGCTATCACATAATTTTTAAAGTAATTTCAATATTCTTTAATCTTGAGCATGATTAATCTTAATATATAAAACACAAAGACACTCACTGACCCATTCATCGCTCTACAGCCCAAACCGTAATACTTAGAAAGCTGAAATTTGGACACAGGACTCCTGACATATTGAATAGGTGCAATAAGAAAGGATTTTGCATAAGTCCAAACCGGTCCAAAATTACAGCTAAAAAACTGCAAAGGTTACCCCCCCCCCCCTCCCTCTCTTCTCCCATTGCATTGCAGTAGAAATAAATTATTTAGCCTCTCACTATGTTTATTCGTAGGATTAGGGTTTCATAACTCACATACAGTTTGTGATTATTTGTGATTATTTTCTATTTAACTACATACAGTATGTGATTATTTGTGATTATTTTAAGTTTACCCACATACAGTTTCTGATTATATATATGATTATTTTCAATTTACCCACATATAGTTTAAGATTATTTGCGATTATTTTCAATTTACCCACATACAATTTGTGATTATTTTCAATTAACCCACATACTGTTTGCGATTATTTGTGACTATTTTCAATTTACCTACATACAGTATTACCTTCTTACATTAATACTTGTTTTTATTAAGAGATTCAATCATGTAGTATGTGCTAAAATGAAAGTGAAACTGAAAAATGTCAGGTATTTAGGATTATATATGCTATTTATTATGGGCTTGTTCATTAGGGATGGGAAAGAGCGTCATAGTTTGGCGAGTAAAAGGTTACTTTTATAAATTATTAATAAGATGCCAGACGGGTCCACGGTCCACCCGATATGTAATAGTGATAATGAACATGGAAATATGGAAAAATACCACGTTGAATAGTTGCCACGCTTGAGGAATGAGAATGCAGGAGTTAACTTACAAAACATTGCTATAATAGTTTTATCACGCTAATCTTCTACGAATTCTTCTATAAGACAATGTAGTTACATAAATTACGACTTCTACTAGTTATTAGTTAATTAGGTACAGCTGGAAACAAAAAATACGTATGGTGGTTTTGCGATAAATTAAAAAAATATATATTAACAGAAAAATAAAGACATGTGGTAAGTGAGACAATAGCACAGATAAAACCAGCAAGCAAAGGTTGTAGTGAGGTTACATGTTTCGTATCCAAGGCTGCACTAAAGCAAAAGCAAGTGTTTTATAAACTATAAGTAATAAACAAAAAGTATTAATAATGTATTATATGTTTGTTGCATAAAAAGAGATGTTTCTTAAGCAAAATAGTGGTTTTCTAAAACAGCTAATTTCATTAATAATATAATACGATTAACAATAGAGTTAAAATCAAATGACGAGGATTTATGGAAACGCTCACATATTGATAGGTATTCCAATGGAATTGCCTTGGGAAATATTTGTATCAGAGAATCTAAGGTGACGATGAATCCACAGCTCATCAGTCATACGACATTTTTGCTCTAATGGGACATTACATTTATTTATTTCATTGTTATTGCCCAAAAATAGAAACAAAGGCAGACTTAATGCTAAAAAGCACTCTCTGTCTTCGATCTGTCAAAAAGGGTTAAAATTCATTACATATAAATCAATAAATCATACAATTAAGTAGTAATGTGACAATTTATACTTACTTTCGTTATGCTGATATTTATTATAAAATAATACACTTTATTTTGTTAACAAAGAAATGGTAACGTTTTTTAATACTCTCGTATTCATTACTACTAATGTAATAATAATAATCCTCAAGGGCTCGGGTCTGTTATACGACGTGACAAAGTACATTTGTTATGTTCCATCTCGGATATTGAACACAAATCTATATTACCTATAATCTAGTTAAGGAGAAGATGTGAGATCATTTTTCTACAAGCAAAGCCTTATATTTTTTAAATTGTTTGTAGTGTGGTCACCACAAAAATAATATTCTAATAATTTTCAAATAACAATAACGCAAGTAGTTTATATAATACACGCTTGCTATAGATTTTAGGAAAAGCTTCAGATTTACATCCCAATGCAGTCAGTTTTTTCTTTGACTTTGATTGTCTGAATAGAATTGTAAATCTTTGGTGATATCTTACAGATAATTTTAAGTCATGAACTGTTTAAATGTCCCCTTTTAAATATTCAAAATGTACAGATCTATGAGAATAATATGTAAATTAACAAAAAGTAAATATAATATAATTTAAAAAAAATGTGATAAACATGAAAAGGTTATGAATTATATATTCATGGATTAATAATATATTACATCAAAGCGGGCGTTAGCTAGCTCAGAGTGACGAAAGCACCCATAGTGCTGAAAGTCTAACTCAGTATATATACGCGCAATATCGATTTTTTTATACAGGAGACCTTCTGATATGAGTGTGGTATCTTTAGAAAGCCCTTGGCCCATAGACCCAGAAAATGCATTTATACTTAGCAATATACCTACCGCCTCACCTCTACGGCCGTTTGGCCGTTTGGAACGTTGCCAAACAAACAAAAAAACAAACAAAAAAAAATACAAACAAAAAATGTGAATGTGCTCGAAACGTTGCACAAATTGCATTTTTGATTTTATTTTATTAGATTGATCAAGGCAAGTTGGCAACGTTTCGAACACATTCACATTTTTTGTGTTTGTTTACGTTTGTGAATAAAAATGTTCGTGGTTTTTTTCGTCGCAAAATTCATATCAGGAGTTTTGTCAGTGGATTCGCTTTCGTCACTCGGTATTTACTTCGTTGAGAAGATTTTGTTTTGATATAACAATTTTTCACAGCTGATATTTATAAAATCTGATGTAAAGATTTTTTTGCCACTCGCTTCCCCTTAACAATTTACGACATCGTAAAAGAACAGCAACTATAGGATGCTCGAATAACGATACAAAATTACTATCATTGTTATTGAGCCATAATATAAGGAATTACTTAACTAAATTGTCATTTTCCGAACTCAAATATTAGACAACACATTATTTTTGTTTATACTAAGAAATACTCATATCAATCCAACACGATACCATGTCTTATATTTCTTCAATATTGTTGATATAAAGTTATGTTCTTAAATAATATTCGACAAATTTATTTATTTTTTAAATATCCAATATTAATAAAGATATCACGTTGTTTTGTACTTTATATAAAAGTTTCTCTCTTATAAGGAAAACTTGTATTGGTTAGATGATAATCTTGAAAAATAATAGCATAACTTTATTTTCACTTCTTTATAATTTTACTGAAAGATTTAACTACCGTCTTCAAAAAATTTATTACTGGTTTGTACCAATGAAAGAAAAAATTTACAAACGTATAGTATATATTATGATGATACAATTATATATATGTTTAATCCCCAATAAACCACTTCTTTACATTGAAGGTTTTTTTTATCATGGTTGATATACAGGTTTTCTATTCTAATGTAGGAAAGCTAATGCATATATACACATTATTTACATTAATACATATTAATACTTATTATTTAAAGTTTGTTTTTTAGCATGGTATTTTAATAAAAGTACTGAATTGAATAAATTTATAATTCATATTAGAATATATGACTTCTACCGTATTTATTTATTATTTATTTATTTAGCTTCAAGCCATATCCCTAGCCAGAAACGACGGAGCGCCAAACGCTACAGTCCCTGCATACCTCTTTCGCCTCGGCCAGAAACATCAACCTCTTCATACATGCCCTCTGGTGGGTCCTCATGCTTTTTACGTGACCTTCCTCCAGTACCATGGATACGGTGTTTTCGAAGGTCACTCGAGGCCTCAACCTGTCTCTCTTACCGCTCACTTTTCCTTTATAAATCTTTTCTACCTTTCTTTCATCACTCATTTGTTTGACATGCCCAAACCACCTGAGAACGTTCTTCTTCATTCTTTTTCACCGTATTTCTAAGTTATTTATTGATATATTTTATATAGTTTCTATATTATGTATTGTAAAGTCAACTTTACTAAACCTTATTATGTCTTAATACTGAATACTACACCACCAAGCCATAAAAGCTGAACTTTGGGACGAGGAGAAAACGAGCCAGAAATCTTAAAAGCGCTTCCAACTTTGAAACTGAAAATACGCATATATTTTGAAGTCTGTATTCAAATATTGAAGATTACATAAGGAATTGTGTAAACTTCTCACCAAAGAATTTGAATTTTAAAACATTCAATTTTAATTGCCTCATATACTCTCTTAAAGCCTATTCCAAAACTTTGTTAAGAAAAAAATGAAGTAAATTCTAAGAATATATTTCAATGAGTTAAGGTAGGTATTGTTGAATAATAGCCATCTATCTTTATCCGAATATTAAAAAGACATTTAGAGATAAACCTTACACAGATATAAAGAATTTGAATCTAGGAATTACACACTGAATGGTACAGACAGATTTTGAAACGGTGAAACAGATAAATTAGGATTTTTATAACACATCCGGATCGAGGCAGCGAGACCTTGGATATGAGCCAAGGTGTCTGCTTTACTGAAACGATACATCTTTTTCAATAATTTGAAGCCACTTATACAAGAATAATGTAAATATTTATATATTACTTTCTACTAAATTACTATTATGTTTATTTTGTAACAAGACATCTCTTAAGAAAAAAAGTTTTAGTCATTACTACTTAAGTTGTAACATTATACAATTAGGCGATAATATATTTGTATTTCATTATAAAAAATGCATGAAAACAGTTTTTATCAATTATATACAGAAAACACAATTTAAAAAAGTTTTTTAATATAATAAAGAAGAGTATCTCTAACTGAGATGAATATTTTGCTTTTGAAAAAGATCGCTTCTGTCATACTGACCAGAGGAATTCTCATTAACGAAGATTTACCATTTGAATACAAAACATAATTGCTGAACCTAATCATAACTTATATAACATGGAAAGTAAAACCTGTTGAAAGTAAATTTCATTTTATTCATTATACAGTTTAAAATAAAAAAATAAAAATAAAAATACAGCTAATGTTATGAGTAAAACTGACTGTGACTGCACTAATATTCTATATTACTATTAATTATATTTACAACACTCTAAAACACAGCTATCTATCATTTATAGCATTGTTGAAAGTCGAGCCATAAGACTTAGTATGTATTAGAATTTTTTTTTTACGCTATTTTAATATTAATTTCATTTTCGATATATTATTATAAATAAAATATTGGAGACTAAGATATTAATTCACAAAATTAAATTTTATAATAGACGAATTGCGGAAAAGCAGTTGCTTGAGAAATATTTCATCGACAGCAGTTATGTCGGGATTTTAGAAAGATAATAAAGTGGTGGAGAATTTTAGAAATGTTTTCTGCATTACATCCATTATCAATCACTCCGTCGTCTTTCTGTTCCGAGCTTTATAACATATCTATCAAAATATAACTGAGATGAGCTAAATCTTCCATTTTAACTCAAAAAAATAAATAATAAGCAAAGACAAAAATATATAATATGTAGTCCCGATTAAAAACACGCCGTTTAAAGTTGTTAAATTATTAATAAATACATAATTATAAATGATTGGCATTTTTTGTTAACTATTACATTATCATTAATCATTTTTTTTCAATAATTAAGTGCATTCATTTAATAACACTTACCTGCACTTGAAATTATAGAATTATTAAGTAAAAGTGTAAACTCTCTATAATGAAACTCAAAGGACTGAGCATTTTTCATCGTTATAGAGAGTTATCGTTATATGGAGTGAACAAATAAAACAACCAAATTTACAATAATGTTTAATAAGTTTTAGATAAAATATGCATATATGTACATATATTGTTATTTACACATGTAGTCCGTTAACTTTGTCTGACGTTTTTCGCTATGCCAGTACTTGTTTTGTATTATCTTATGTATCCTATTCATATCTAGATATGTGGTGGAATCATCTTGATTAAACAACAAAAATGTTTCTATCAACTTAGCAGCATCTAGCGCTTGTTGAATTGTTGGTGGTGATTCGGCTTCGTCCACTTGATCATCTTCTTCATCATCATTATTGGGGTTTTCCTTACTTTTTGAAACTAAATCAACAATTTGTTCATCTGTAAGTGAATCGGTTGTGGCGACATCCTAGTAGTCAAGACGTACCTCGAAACACTGAAATGGGAAATTCTACCTCACTCGCCATACTCTCCAGATGTTGCTCCATCTGATTACCATTTATTTAGGACGATGGCACACGGCCTGGCGGGTCAGTGCTTCGATTCTTTTGAAAAAGTGAAAGAATGGATCGATTCTTGAATCTTATCAAAGGATGAAGAATTTTTCCGACGCGTTGCCGTTGCCTGAAAGATGGGCCAAAGTAGTGGAAAGTGACGGACAATACTTTGAAACATAAATAAGATACCATTTTTTTAATATAATTTTTAAAATAAATAAAAAAACCGCGGGAGCAAAGTTGTAGACCTAATAATAGTTAACCAAAAATGCCAATCATTTATAATTATGTATTTATTAATAATTTAACAACTTTAAACGGCGTGTTTTTAATCGGGACTACAGGTTGACATCGAAAGATACTGTATATAGATAAACACTGCGCGCGCTATCTCGAAAATGGTTGAAGATATAAAAAAAATGTTTAAACAAAAGTTGTAGAGAATTTAGTCCTCTACAATATTTATCATACATATAAATAGCATAAAACTCATAGGAAATGAGATATTTGCGATAAATGTGTAAAAAATCGATTTTTTGACCTTTGGCCTTGGAATATCTGTAGACGCGGACACCCTACGATAAGTAGGTTTTGAGACAAGTTTTAGGGTGTTGAAATAAAGGTTTATACAAGTTTATAGCCGACTATCTCTCATTCCGAGATTCTTGCCCTCATATGACTAATTTGCCTGGACTATAAGGGTTTACGTAGGGATTTTTAACTTTTAAACACATTTTTTTAATATCTGGAAGACCCCACAACGATATGAGACTAGCCCCCATTATAACAAAGATAAAATATCTGGAACTAACTGCTTTTATTTTAATAGATATCATTTAAGTAACTATAACATTTTTCCCACAACGAATTGAGACTAGCCCCCATAATAATAAATGATAGTCATGAAAAGAGCTTTCTAACGACATACGTCTGGTCGTTATTGGTCGTGGGTACACATCCCATACATTTTTGCCCATCATCCTTTGTGACACTTGTTAAAATATTAAATTCCGTTGCCACCTTCTTTTTATTAATGTTTTAATTGTTAAGTTAGTTTAGTGTGTTGTAGTGTTTTTGAAGTTGAAGGAAAACTTAATATTATCATTGTTAGAAAAAGAGCAGGACATTTTAGAAGAGAGAGATAAAAATTACCCATTTATGAATGAGCGGAAATAAACATGTGCTGATAAGTGATTATGTATGATACTTTTTATAAGCTATTTTACTTTGGAATTGATGTGCAACATAAATTAATAGATTAATATAAAATTACTCTTATGTAAGATATCTTTAGAGGTAAATAATATTATATAATCATTGCTATATAAGTACATAAACATTTATAAGTTTATAAATAATACTATTTTGAAGAATATTGGCGGTAGAAATTCAATAACAGAAACTTTTATTACCTTGGCAAAGAACCATTTGATATTGGCTTTTAAATCTTTGCTTCTGAATAGACTAAATTGAGCTAAATTAAGTAATAAAACGAGATAAAATTAAATTCAAAGTAAAGGGGGAGGAAGATAAACCTTCACGATTATGTGTAGCGGTTCAAGATATTACAATAGAAATGGAGTTTATAAGAAATGTTTAAGAGCGACATATTTAATAAGAAGCGAAGCTGCATAGATTATCCTTCTTGGCTTTAATTACAAAAAATATGAAGCTAGGTCTACATAGTTGTTATCTTACTACAAGTTATATAATCCTGCAGTTTCTGTCGGCGTTTTTATGTTTTTATTGTTATTATTATTAGTAATTACGTTGAAATTACGTTTGTTTATGATTTTAATTGTTATTTGTGATATTATAATAAAGGTAGTTTGTCCACCTGTAAAAATATTTCACATAATGGAATTGCCATTCTAATATCTAGACGGTCTATTAATATGGTTAAATATAATTTCGTTGTCGTCGTCATCATAATTATCACAGTATTACCTACGATTGCGATAGTTATTTATAATTGCAGGTATTCAATGGTTCACAGCCATCAGGAGTAGTTAGCGCGTCTGTTCGCTGTATTGAGTCTTATGTACTACCATAACATCCATTACTACTTATTTATTCATTAAGTATTATTGGAAAATGTATTAATTTTACTTATTTGTAGTGTCTTTACTGCACAAAGAAATCGTATGGGGATTAATACTGGATCGCTCTCTACTAATCAACCGACATAGTAAACAGGAATAACTGTATTATTAAGATAGATATAAAGTGTTTTTGTGAGATTTATAAGAAATGAAAAAAATAAGTCAGTAAAATATAAGCAACAACAAACAGGTATATATTTTTTTCATATTATATTTTAGTTTGTAATTAAAGAAATCGTAATTTATTATTCACCAGGATATTGATCCTGGTGAATCGACAGACTATTGAGTCTGTCGATTTTTTATTTATATTGTTTAGTGTTCATAGACGATTTTAGAAATTATAATAACTAAAGATCCTCTCGTTCTTATCTTTTTTGTAGAATTCTGATTTTTTTTTTGACATTATAAATTTCACAATCAGAGAAATGGTCCTGTTATTACGAATTAAGCGATTCTATCTAATATATTATCAGCATTTTATATATAGTTTTCTTTATCAGGATTGATAAAAAAAATAATATGTAGAATGCTGAATATATCAAGATGGGTAGATAATTGGGTAGATACGGTCGCTTAATTCGTAATAAAAGAAAGAGAGCCTTTTTTCGAAAATCCTTGTTGTCTGTTTCTGACTTTGTACTATTAAGTTGCTTAGTTGGACTTCAATAAAAAAAAGATACAAGTTTTTGCAAAGTACACCCAACAGAGAAGAAAATGTTACTTACTAAATAATAAAAAAAAATGACAACTTTAAAAATAAAAAGAAAGGAAAATAAAAGTGTCCAATCTTTTACAAGCTAATAATTTACCCACATATTTTATATTATAATACAAATCTTAAATGTTCAAATATTCTTTAGCAACCACGTTCTTTAGTTTGTTAGTTAACTTATAATTAAGAGTTCCAGTGAAGACGTTAAGTAAACTTGTGCTTGTCTAAAGAGTTTTACTTGGTATGGAATAAGTGCTGGCTAGTACTTTAAAAATTTCAAAGCTTTACGCTATTGAATTCATAATGCAGTGTGATCTTGAAGGATCATGGCGGTCATTCGCATAGCAAACTAGTAATTTTATCCGTTTGTTGTATCTTAGAACTCTCAAAATTACAAAGATCATGTAAACATTTTCTATTGTTTTGTTACGTTTAATATGAGTGGACAAAAGTGGCCAACGACTTCACCTATCACAATATTTGTACAACATAACAAAATATCTTCCTATCAGGTGTTTAATAATATCATCGACAGTAGTAGATCCAGGTTTCTGTTCGGGGTTACTTGACACTGGGCAATGTAATTAAATAATATATTTAATATATTATTTAATTACATTATACATACATATACCTTTAACTTGTTATTATTTTGTTATATTAAAGTTATCAAAAACCAAATAAAAAAAACGTACTTGTGCTCAAACCCTAAAAATATATTTTTCTCATACTAAATTTCATCCATCTTTTCAACTATTCAAGTATTACTTATCTAGCGAACTAATCAGAGGTCGTGAGTATTGCTTAATAATTTATAAAAAAATCTGCATGAAAAATTGTGTGAGTGTTAATAGATATGATATGAAAAAAGTTTAACGTGTACACTTTTAGAATTATAAATAAATGCATAAAACTGAAAAACAAAAATTTATTTATCGATATTATAATATAATCCTAGTTTTCCGACATATTGTTGTATTTTCACAAAAGGTATAAAGGGAGTTCAACCACGAACAATATTATTTTTATAAATCTTAACTCATTATTGTTTCACCATATCTTATAAACTTACAAACTGAATTATATTGAATTAAGTCATAAGATTAATTCTATGATTTAATTTAATTGTCATCCTCGGTATTATAAGGACTTCAAAAATTTTATTAGGTTGTATTAAATTAACAAGTTTAAGATTTACATTAAATTTAATATAATGTTATTAGTAGTTCCTTCTCTGTCAATATTATTGTGTTGGCTATCTACATACTATTAAAATACTTATCTAATAATATCGTTTGATTCCAAAATACATTTTCCATATCAGTAGCTAGAAAAAGATCTCGAATAATTTCACAAATGAACGCAAAATCGTCGAAAGACATTGACTAGAGACTTTTTGTAAAAAACCTCACAAAGGACTAATACAATTTCAACGGAACGTAGCAGACTGTGTTGGATTTTTTTAGTTTTGTTTTTTCGTTATTAAAAAAAAATTAATAAAGGTACTTGATTATCAGATTCAAGAAGTGTAAAATTTTTTTTTCAGTTTTTACTCAATTCTTTATTATTAAATTATTAAAGCTGCACTGCTAAAGTATCGATCGCGTTCGTTCAGTAACCTAAGATTGTCACAAGAATTACAAATAATGAAACTTTAAAGAATGATCTAGTATTCATTGTAAATATTTTTTCTTTTTGATTTGGGTTAAAAAAATATGAACCCATTTTTAACAAAATCTGTTACCTACTTTGATAAACTTAGTACGACAATTAAAAAACATAACTCTTGTACTAGAAATTTTCAGAACGGTTATAATAAATGCTTCATTATAAAATGTAAAAAAAATATTTCACTAGTCGTTCTGTGAACAGTATTATAGACCTCAGTACATTAGGGGATGAGACAATGTTTTACATAGTTAGTTATGTACCTACATACATACATAGGTATATGTATGTATGTAGGTACATAACTACCGAACGAAATTTGGCTCCATCAAAAAAAGAACGGAGTTATGCAACTTTAAAATTTTTGATAATTCGCTATGGCCGCCATTTTGTATTTTGAAATAACGAAAAAACACCTTAGAATTCGGCAAAGAATACTTAGACGAAATTTCAGCCCGCTAGCTGCCGCAAAGTCCATTTTTGTGGTACGGATCAGAAAACCGCCATTTTGAAATTTTTCGCCCTATCAAAAAAACGGCTTGACATAAAAATTTTAATAACTCTAAGAACACACCTACTAATTTTCGTGACGATTGCATAAAAAATACGCCTGCTGCGCCAAAACATATTATTATTATAAATCACCGCATTTTGAATTTTTTCTCCCAGTAAGAAAAAGGGCCGGACAAAAAAAAATAACTTAAAGAACATTATCACCAATTTTTGTGGCGATCGGATGAAAATTGCTCCTGCTACGCCAAAAAAAAACGTCGCCATTTTGGATTTTTTCGCCCAATTAAAAATCGGCTCGACATAAAAATTTAAATAATTCAAAGAATGCCGATTGCCGTGACGATAGGATGAAAAATACGCCGGCTAAACCGGAACAAACGTACTGAAGTACATACGGCAAAATAAGAGAATGGTCCTATCTAGTGGAAACGTAGTCCTTCGGACAAACGCCTCGCCACGCTCAGCATTCGTCCTTCAGTCAATAAAATTTTACTACATAATTTTATAACATTTCTTTCTATATTAAGATCAAGAAATTATGACTATGTTACATTTTATTATTAATATTCGTTAACATATTTAAGCCACTAATAGACATTGTTATGCAAAATCAGCACTAATATTCAACATTATATTTGAATTTGGAACATACAGTAAAATAGCAGTATTATTTAAATTCGGCAGTACATTATATCCCTCTATTTTAAGACCAATTTGAGTATTACCTACAAGACAAAGAAGAAATAAGTTAATAAAGACAAAGAGAAAATAATCTTAGTCCGCTAGTTAGACATTATAATATATAATAACTTTTTGCATAAAACAATTTTGTTTTACTATTGGTCGCTCTACATAGATATCAGTGTTGAATTATTGCTGAATAGTTTCGAAGTCTGGGAGGATTCACAAGATGCACTTTTCATTTTCTATGATTTATCGAAGGCGTTCAATTGTGTACAGTATTGAACTCTAACTAGAAAATTACATCATTATGGAATTAGAAATAAGGTTCTTGATTTGATTACTTTATAAGGAGATGTGAATGGAAATAGAAATCGCCATAAAGAACTCACTGCAGTTTTTAAAAAAGAGAGATCAAATTTAATAAAATAATGAAGTTTTGCATTGCTTATTTTTTTTGTTAAATAATAATTTTTTGACGCAAATTACTCGTATATGTAAAAAAAATTATTAATCGAATCGAATCGAATCGAATCAGACAACAAATACTTCCTTTACATTATGCGGATTAGCATACATTGGTTTTACAAAGACCACTGGTCCCAGATATATAGAATATCTAAAAATCAAGTAATTAGTAGATTAGTTCAATAGAAAGTTTTAAAATAACACATTTTAAATGGTGTCATTAATATTAATTTAATCCTATCTTTGTAACATTTTCTCCGCATTGAAATCCGTTACAAAAATCTTTTGAAAAGGTCTTAAGTGAATGCATTTTAGCAATATTGAATTCGTGTATTTGTCTTTTGTTTTGTCCTATTTGAAACTATCAAAGCCTAAGATGTCTTTAAAATGAAATGATTCAATAAGATAACAGTTATTTTAAAAACTAAAATAATATTGCATCATTAAATATATTCATATGTAGTTTATTTACTTTAACTACTCTGGGTAACTGCCGTTATAAAATAATCTCTATTACATTACTTACTAGAACTTAGTTAAGACAGAAGAAGCCATTACCGAAGTCATCTTGCCATAGCATTAATTTCATTAGTAATGAGAAAATGAAGACTGATTTAAAAAAAAAAGTACTTAGAATCGATAATAGGGTAAATTTTGAAGGTAAATCCGATAAGATCTTCATGATGTAGTTACCTATATAAATTAAACTTCTTATATGAATAGGCGCAAAAAGTTAATTTTGTAATCATTTTGATGTAATCAAGTTTTTAAAAACGGGTAGCACTTTTGCATTAAAATTTAACTATAGTAATGTTTTTATTCGATTATTTAAGTATTTTGTATTATTGTAAATAATTAAAATTCACGATAACTTCAGGTTATCCTGAAAATATTTGTTATATAAAGAATAATTAAAGTGCACTCCAGTGAAATTTTCCTTTTTACTGGATAGTGTACTAAACGGGTTGACGGGCCACGCTGACGTCAAACGCTTCCCAAAGGTCTTAGCGTACGAAACATTACTATAACACATCTACATCAAACTCATCCTCTGTGAGAAGTTAGTACTAGTTCACAAAAACTAAAGTTCGGTAAAGACATATCTAAGGATAAATCAGATGTTTGATCCTGCTTTCGTTAAAATTTATTATAATGCTATACAATAAAGTATGAAATATTTAGCACAGAGTATATTATTTTTATGACTATAAATACACATGGCACAAAATAAAAAAAATATATAGCCACTACCTCATCCCTGATTAATTAAAAACAAGACAAATTAATCTTAACGTATGCTCTTTAGACTGACATCCTGATTGTAAACTGACATTCTTTAGTTAGTTTACACTTAAACCTTCCAGTCAAGACGTTGAGTAAATTTAAACTTGAAGACTTTTAATCAACGGTGAAGACGGATGAAACATTAACTGCATCAGTATATGTATATTTGTAAAATTGTTTAAAGAATAGTTTATATAATAACTAATCTTAAAGAAATCGTACAAATATATATATATATATATATATATATATATATATATATATAAATTGAACAATAAAATACTTTATCCTTTTAACGTAAAGAATATAAAAATTAAATTTTTAAAGTTTCATTTCATCTTTTAAATTATTAATTATAACGGATGACTGTGCTTGGAATACAAGTAAAAAGATAATACGAACTCGTCATGGCTCACCGTATCCGTAATTTATCATATCGTATCAGATATTTGCATATGAATTATTTATTTTACGCTAGGATTGCGACAACTACATTAATCAATACGTAATTATCCAATGTCACCTCTTTGTTTTACATAATTAAACACCTTTTTGTAGTTGTGAGAATTAATAGACACTTTATTTCCTTTTTTCTATCTATAACATGTATGTTATATTCCCTGTAAGTGAAGGCTAAAACAGTCGATAGTAGTTACCTAATAAACGAATGCAAATGCGAAATACACGGAAGTGACGGGGATAACACATATCACATATCTAAATATTTGTATTATATACATAAGTTTAAATAAGAGGAAGAGCGATTATTTTTGTCCCTTTTGCAAGCAATCATAGACAAAGCTACAATAAAATTATATAACGAGGAAATCAGTAATCATAGCATTTACAGCAGTAGATTAATAACATAAAATAACTTATTTTCTACTTTTAAAAGAAAGAGTAAGGCTTTGTCCACTCATATTACCCGTAACAAAACAATAGAAAATATATAGATGATCTTTGTAACTTTGAGAGTTCTAAGATACAACAAACGGATAAAATTAGTAATTTTGCTATGCGATGACCGCACTTAACAAAACGTATCCCACTGGCTCTGCTCCAAAACTGCGTTCCGACGAGAAAATGTATCAAGAGATTCATTGTTATCACTTTTGCCAAGAGTACTTACATAAAAAGGTTCTAAGGTGAATAAAAATTTAGTTTTGTGGTTACGATAGTTAAGTTAGAATCTATAGTATTTACAATTAAAATTTAAGTTTTTTCAACTTCCAATCGATTATCTCCTACAAATTTATAGGAATCAGGTGAAAATTTAATTAATAAATAACGATTTATACAATTACAACATTTATTTACTTCAACTAGGTAATAACAATTAGACTTTTAAAATAAATCACTAATCATTAAACATTGAAATTAATTTACAAAACTGTCATTCGTGGACAAATCAAACACAGATTTACAGAATATGTATTCACAGATCACACTGTCAATTACTTATCAGTCCTACAGCGCTTCTGCACGCATGTGACTTTGCATCAAAAATGACTACTATGACTATTACACTACTACACGAATCTTGTACTTCTTCACGAATGGTCTTGAACCTGGAAATCAAAAGTGTTTTAGAATTAGGTGCAGGGTCTTTTCAAAACCAATGTAACTATGATGTAGTTTAGGAATACAACCTAGTAATCTCGGCTCGACAGTCGGTGCACGTTAATTTAATTAAAAAACAACGATTTATGTAAATATAACATTATATATTAGAACTAATTAAATAATAATTCGACTCTTAAACAAAATCAGTAAACATTAAACATTGAAACCAATTAACAAAACTGATATTCGTGGAGAAATAAAACATAGACATAGACACAGAGTATTTATTTACAAAACAAACTGTCAATCACTATTCACTCCTACATGCAAATCAAACTTCTCACCAAAAGTGACTGCCAAGACTAATGTTCGAACTTATAAAGAAAGATCCTCACCGCCATCTTAAAGTACCTTTAACTTCTAACAACATTTTATTAAATATTTTATTAATGCTAGATGCTGTTATTGATATCATTTGCCACATATTCAATTTCTCTCTGAGTTCGTGTCAATTTCCCAGCAACTGGCGAAAAGCTTTAGTTAGACCTATCCAGAAAATCTGTAACCCCTCTAACTTTGAAAATTATCGTCCTATATCCATTCTTCCTTTTCTTTCCAAAGTTCTTGAGCGCATTGTCCATTACCAACTAAACGTGTTTCTTCATACTAATAACATCCTAAGCCCCTTCCAATCTGGTTTTCGGCCTGGCCATAGCACCACATCGGCCTTAGTAAAAGTATGTGATGATATTCGGGTTGCGATGGATAATAGAAATGTTACAATTATTGCTTTTCTTGACTTTAGCAGTGCTTTTAATAACGTTGATCATGACTTGATGCTCGCCATATTAAAATCTATTAATGTAAGTCCGAGTGCAGTGGAATGGTTTCGTACATATTTATGTGATCGCCAACAATGCTTAAAATTAATTAACAAATTTTCTCAATTTTCATCACTAAATGCCGGTGTCCCTCAGGTCGGTGTGCGTTCTCCCCTTCTTTTTTCTATTTTTATGAACACTGTCACTAGTTATCTGTCCTCCTCTTACAATCTTTATGCAGATGATTTACAAGTTTACGTTTCAGGTTCTATAGCTACTATTGATGATGTTGTAGCTGAGTTAAACGGAGAACTTAGTAAAGTTTTAGAATGGAGTGAAGCTTTTAGTCTGACTGTAAATGCTAGCAAATCCCAGGTTGCTGTTGTAGGTCATCGAAATCAAATTGGTAAAGTTGACCTTAATAACTTATGCCCAGTAATGTGGGCTAATGCCATTCTACCTTATTCTTCTACAATAAAAAATCTTGGACTTCAAATTGATAGTTCTCTTTCTTGGACACCGCAGGTTGAATATATTATAAAATATTTGCCACTATAACTTGTCTCAGGCGGCGGAAATATTTATTACCTGTCAAAACAAAGATCGCTCTAGCTAACACTAACCTATCTTGGACTATGCAGGCACCTGTTACCTAGATATTTCTGAGGAGTTGCTGAATAAATTAGAACGTTTGTAAAATATTTGCATCCGTTTTATTTTCGGGCTGCGTAAATTTGATCATGCGCAGTTAGGTTGGTTACCTATTAGACAACGCCGAAATATGCTTGCCCTTACTCTTCTTTACACTATTCTTTTCCATACTTATACTCCTCATTATCTCAAAGAGCGCTTCACTTTTCTTAACTCACGGTCATTATTCAACTCTCGCTCTATTAACGAACTTAAATTAAAACTTCCTAACTTCAATACTCGTCTGTACAGCAACTCGTTCACCGTTAAATCTATATTGCTCTGGAATGATCTACCATTAGAAATTCAGATATCAAAGTCATTATTAATTTTCAAAAATCGTTTGAAACCATATTATTAAGGTAAATAGATAAATAAAATGATAAATATATATGTATATTGTTATATATTGTATATTTTTATTTATTATATCATATTATATATGTATATATGTAGATGTTTGTTTAATTGTTTATGTATTGTATAGATTATAATAAATTTATATACGCCGATAGTTACTCCTATATGATTGTGAAGTAGATTCATTTGCACTACCCTGTGACTTTTCTAATTGTCATTGTTCATCAAGGGTTGTCTGTAAGAGATTGCTTTAAGCGATAACACCGCCTTTGCACTTTATTTTACTGCATTTATATAAGCATTGTAATATTCTTTCTTTTATAAGATTTTTATGTGCAATAAAGTTTTAAATAAATCAATAAATAAATAAATATATTTATGCAGTTGCTTGGAACCAATCGCCAACAAGCATCATGAAAACCGTCGTACTCAGCTTCCTCCCGCTCAAACGAACTAACTAACTATTATAACCAAATCTAACCCACCGTGGATTACAACGAGAAAGTAAAAGTTTATGTTATTTATAATCTAGTAGTAGTTGTAGCGGCGTTCAGAAGCTAGTTATATGCATGTGTACTACGCTGTTCTGAAAATTCAACGGCCACGTCTGCCATCTGAAGATTAAATAGTCGAAGGTGCTGGCAGCGTGTGAGTGAACGTGTTATTTTAGTGGAAAAGAATGCTGCGAATGACGCTCTTTGAAAGTTTGGGGCAAATAAACTTCTCAACATCACTTACTCTCAACAGTTTTACGATCTTCCAGTTGAATTACTGCAATTTTTTATAAAACACTCATTATCAAACATTATTTATTATCAAAGATTCTTTGACGAGATAATAGTTTTATATTTGTTCTATTAAATCGTATTTTAAAAAATATATAATAATGTAAAGATTTTATGAAGTAAATAGTTGGATATATCTGTAAACATTTACCTCGGGAAACAGGAAACATTAGTAATGGAATCCATTCTAAGGCACAACAATGGCTTGCTTAATTAATAATTTGGGTTCTATTACCTGTGTAAGAACACAAGAGTAAACGATTATAGGGTTGTTTGCTAGGCAAAAATTTTACTAAACAAACACCTTTCATACAAAAATGAGTAACAAAATATTTTCTTTTTAAATCTAAATATACGTATATAATAAGTATTAAATAAAAACATAGATAACAAGCATTCAATCTAGCATTTTAATGGATTATACAGAATGAAAAGTGTATTATATGATTACAAAATATATTTTTAGAGCAAGACTCAAATTGATTGTGTAGTTGAATAATTTCTATACGTTTGTACTTTTCTGAACTGAATTAGTTGTGTAAGAAGATTTAAAGGATTTAAATGAATATATTATTTTAATAGGATGCACGTTTAGTTAGCTTTGTGGTGGAAATATAATTATTATTAATAACGTGAGTAGTCATAACCAATATTTTTGTAGTGTTCCTGCCGAGATCTTAGTATTTTCATGTACTTTACTGCAGGCACATGGACAGTTGTAGGTAACTTACTACATTTAATTATATTTCAATAAACTACCCGCATTTAAGAATACCTAATGTCAGTTATACGAAGAGTTATACAAACAGAAATAACGGTCATAAAGTACACTCGAAGTCTTTGGATTACGCCAACAATAATCCCTTAATAAAAACAGGCTATCTTGCGTATGGAAATTAAAACCCTACTTTTTGTCCTAACAAGATTGTAAGATTTCAACTCTTATATGAAATCTTACATAGTTTCAACAGCTGTATTGGCCATTCCATGTGAATGGAATGTGACTTCAGAAGTATATCCTCCTCTAGAATTTAAAAAAAAGTTAAAACTGATGTCTTAAAATTAATTAAAACTATTTTTTTTTTCAACGAAGCTTTTATAAAGAACAGTTTTGGTATTAAGATAAAATAAATTTAAATGGTTTTGTTGAATAAACCTACCTATCAACTTCAAATATTGTTTCACTGCAGCGAATTCAACGCTCTTGGGATGTAGCTTCGAATTCCGGTCAACGGTGTAACATTATTGCCTCTGTTAATTCAATTAAGTTGTAGTAACTTACGACTGGGTAGTTGAAAGATCGCTATAATATTATTCACTATTGTGTATAACTAATAAAATCTATTTATGTGCCTTGCATTGTATTTAAATTCAAAATATTTAAAAGTAATTTTGATTTTTAGTCGAGGTTTTGTTTTAAATACAAAATACGCAATTAAAATGTCTTTATATAATTACACAGTATACTTTTAATCAAGTTACATCCTTAGCAGATAACTTAAATAAGGGTTTAGGATAAGGGGTTCTTTGAGGTGTCAAGGCAACAAAGAAAATATGTCTTCAACGATTTACGGTGTCGTCCATTGACATTATCTTCAACGTAAATTAAATCTACTACATCTTATCTTAACCTCCGTATCCTTTTTGTCCCTAAATTATTACTCTGCTGACTTTACGCTAACTTTTCTAATTAACTTGTCAATTAGATTGTATAAAATTAAAGATATATTAAACAAGTACAATTAACTATGACTGAATTATAAATAATTTATTTACTGTATATGTTATCAAAACAAAAACTTCTCAACGAAGTAAATACCGAGTGACGAAAGCGAATCCACTGACAAAACTCCTGATATGAATTTTGCGACGAAAAAAACCACGAACATTTTTATTCACAAACGTAAACAAACACAAAAAATGTGAATGTGTTCGGAACGTTGCCAACTTGCCTTGATCAATCTAATAAAATAAAATCAAAAATGCAATTTGTGCAACGTTTCGAGCACATTCACATTTTTTGTTTGTATTTTTTTTTGTTTGTTTTTTTTGTTTCTTTGTTTGTTTGGCAACGTTCCGAACACATTCACATTTTTTGTGTTTGTTTACGTTTGTGAATAAAAATGTTCGTGGTTTTTTTCGTCGCAAAATTCATATCAGGAGTTTTGTCAGTGGATTCGCTTTCGTCACTCGGTATTTACTTCGTTGAGAAGTTTTTGTTTTGATATCAATAGTTTTGTAAAAGGATTGGAAACAAAATGCTGTGCGATTATTTTTCATGCAAATATATACTCATTTATTTGGAATAGTTGCCTCTGACAAAATGAGAGTGTTTCGGCTCAGAGGATGAGCCTTGTAATGACAAAGACGAGACCTCGAGTTCGATTCCCACAGGTGCCCGATTTTTTTTTCATTTGATTTTTTCAGTTTCCATTTATTTTTTTAATTCATTGCTTCAAAACAGAATTTCTTCAGTATTCGGATTTTTTTCTGTTTTATTTAAATTTTGTTTTATTGTTACAGACGGCAATGCGTTAGTGAGTTTATTCACTGTGCAACTAGCATTGAATTTTAACCGTGTTGTGAGTACGATTCTGGCTTTAAAAGTCATTTTTTGGCCATTTTTGGTCATTTTTCATGATTTTTTGAAATTCTCACGGCCATATCTCAAAATAACGAGTTTTTCCAGATATATGCTATATACCAAATTTTAGCTCTAATTTGGGGCTACGAATGAGGAAATTTTCGAAAAAATCGTTGGCGCCGTTTTCGAGAAAATGGCCGATCTGTCCCCGGCCAGTTCGCCATTTTTTGCCTTTTGACCAAAAATGTCACGCCAACAAATGTTTTTGCCATTAAAATGGACATTATTCAGACCTTTCCAATGATGCCCAATTTGTCAATGTACGTCAACTGGTTTGGCCACAGTCCCTGTACGAAAAATGGCCATTTTTGGCCTTTCGAGGGCTGGCCACGGTCAACATGGCGGCCAAATCGAAATGTCGTAGAACAAAAAAGTCTTAGTTTTTGATGTACTTCAATCCCTGAAAGTTTGAACAAAATCAGTTGAAACTACGAACTACTTTTTTTAAGGTGGAAATAAGTGATTTTATACTGGTGCGGAGCCAAAAACTAAATTTTAGTCTCATTTTTCAAACGGCCGTAGAGGTGAGGCGGTAGGTATATTGCTAAGTGTAAATGCATTTTCTGGGTCTATGGGCCAAGGGCTTTCTAAAAATACCACACTTATACCAGAAGGTCTCCTGTATAAAAAAATCGATATTGCGCGTATATAAACAGAGTTAGACTTTCAGCACTATGGGTGCTTTCGTCACTCTGAGCTAGCTAACGCCCGCTTTGATCACTTTGTGTCTCTTTCGCATACAAAATAAAAAATAATAAATAAAAAATAATTAAATAATATATATAATGATAGATAAAATGATATACATAGAAAATTGTATACTTTATGTTTCTTATGATTCTTTCTTAATTATATTCACAAAAACAAGTGTTTGTTATTGTGATATCATAAGAAAAAAAATTACATAAAGTGACACAGATACACTGAATGAATGAATTTGTATCAATAATGTACTAGAATATCAATAAATACTTAAAACCAAATACCCGATTTTGTATAGATTGTACTCGTACCAATTAGATAATGTAACGTAGCAGAAATTCCAAATGTAATTGAATTTACCGTAATCTTCTAAAATGTGTTATTTGAGTTCTGGTCGGAGTAAACCCATCTCCCTCATTCCAGTTTATTGATTCCTAGACGTGGGTCTATCATTAACAGAATGATTACTAAACATAACACGCACCGGAAACTAAAGGTTGAAGTTAGATTAATGGATATTGACCGAATTTAGTGTCGGTTTCTTTTCAACACGATATGTAGTAAATTTAACAGATAGGGATTGATCGTGTCATTTTTATAGGTAAATTCATCTTTGGAATCTACCTGTTTTTATTAACATTATTATATTAAGGAATATTAAAAATATATTACAATTAAGATTCTCTAAAACACTCTACTAATCCATTAATAAACATATGAATGTAAGCAAGAACTTATAGTTAGAAACATAAAACAGGGAGAAGAAAGATTATGAATATTTAATTAAAAAATATGTTAACCTACAAAGACATAAATGCACAAATAAGTTGTATAATAATTATAAATACCTACCAACATTGTAGACGTTTTAGGCTCAGACTTAGGGTATAAGGCTTAACGTCTTGATAAGAGAAAATATGTAAATATATATTATGTTACGCAATCATTGACCGAAGGACGAATGCTGAGCGTAGAAAAGCGTTTGTCCGAAGGACTACGTTCCCACTAGATAGGCCATTCTGATATTTTTCCGTATGTATCTCAGCATGTTTGTTCCGTAGCCGGCGTATTTTTCATCCTATCGTCACGAAAATTGGCAGGCGTGTTCTTTGAATTATTTTAATTTTTATGTCGAGCCGTTTTTTGATCGAGAAAAAAAAACAAAATTGCGGCGTTTTTTAGTTTTGTTTTTGCCGTAGCAGGGGCAATTTTCATCTTATCGCCACAAAAATTGGCGATCATGTTCTTTGAGTTATTAAATTTTTTTTTATCCGGCCATTTTTTGTACTGGGTGGAAATATCCAAAATGGCGGTGATTTGAGTTTTTGTTTTGGCGTAGCAGGCGTATTTTTCATGCAATCGTCACGAAAATTGGTAGGTGTGTTCTTTGAATTATTTAATTTTTTATGTCGAGCCGTGTTTTTGTTTGGCAATTTCAAAATGGTGGATTTCTGATTCCGTACCACTAAAACTGACTTTGCGGCAGCTAGCGGGCTGAAATTTCGTCTAAGTATTCTTTACCGAAATTTAAGGTTTTTTTTTTGTTATTTCAAAATCCAAAATGGCGGCCATAGCGAATTATCAAAAATTTTAAAGTTGAATAACTCCGTTGTTATTTAATGAAGCCAAATTTCGTTCGGTGGTTATGTACCTACATACATACATAGGTATACTTTTTCCTTTTTGGAAAAGGTACTTAAAAAGCACACTGTAGGTAAGTACCTATCACAATTCATTTTCTCTTGCCAGCAGTGAACACATAAATTTCGGGTTTGTTACGTAGAAGTGATGATTTGTGACGGGTTTTTTAAAGACGTGAGTCGGCAACAATGTTTGTTATTTACCGGCGCCATTTTAATGATACTATCAGAACCGTCCACGACAGGTAGATAATTTTCCAACATTGTCTCATCCCCTAACATACTGTTCACAAAACGACTAGTTAATAATATTATATTATATATTGTTAGATATGTAACATTCATATATAGTAGCGCTCAAAATTATTTTGACATGTACAGTTTACTACATAATAAAAAAATAAAAACACTATCGTTTTGAATTAAATAATATATTTAAGGTGGTGTAAAAATATGTTTCACTACTTAAGATACCTAAAAGGTATGAAATGGCTCGCAAAAAAAAACTAAACAAAATTAGCACAAGAACAGCGGTTCTTACAAAAAAAGTATTTTGACAACTATTATTTTTTTATTTAAATTGTATGATGCTAATTATTTCAGATTTTTTTATTAGTATTTCGTTACATATCCATTCGCCTTCAATACCACCTCACAGTGCGCTGGCATTGAATCATTTTTTTTTCGCAAACCATCAATAGAATTAGGATTCATTTTTAGTTCATACTTTGTACAAAGATTCCTTGTTTGAATAATTCCGACATCTTATGCGGTGATCTCGTTTCACCCAAAGATTTATTTAAGATTTATCGGATTTGAATCGGCAGTTGAGCTTGGCCACCCCAAGAGTTTAATTTTTCGAGTTTCATGAAGTCAGTTACATGGTTCGACTTGTGCTTATCTTTATTTTGTTGAAAACACCAGCCAGGTGGTATATTCGTTTCAGCATTTGATAGCGTTTGTTTCTTAATTATCTCCGCATACATAAAACAATCTTTCTTATCTTCTATTCTAACTAATGGTCCAACTCCGTGGCATGAAAAGCATAAAAAAACCGCCATTTTATTTGTTTTTTGGACGTCGCACGTATCGTAGACCATCAGATGACAATAAATTAAGTTTACTTCCATCATTCTACAACACCTTGGACCATTTTGAAGTCATCCATGAGCTGAACCATTTTTAAGGAAGCAAGATGCAGTTTTGCGTCCTTTGCAACATTTAAGGCGAGTGTAAAGTCGCTCCAATTGTGTAATTTTTATAAATTATTAATAAGATGTCAAACGTGTCCACGATCCATCCGATAAGTAATGATACAAACACTAATGAACACGGAAATATGGAAAAATACCACCCTGAACAATTGCCATGCTTGAGGAATGAGAATGCAGGAGGTAAAGGCACACTAAGGTTCACTCACTTAACTTATGAAACATTGCTATAATCGTTTTTTCACGCTAATCTTCTATGAATTCTTCTATGAGTGAATGAAGCTACAGAAGTTACGACTCCTACTAGTTACTAGTTAATTATCTTTAGCTGAACTATTTCATCTAAAAAACATAAATTTCTTCAATTATGATATACGGGTATCTATATATTTTTATATCTAATTTTAGTTTATTTACAAAACCAAGGTACGCAATATAAAATTTATTGAAAAATAAAGCTACTATAAGAAATTATTTTTTATATATAAAGAAAAGCTGAACATCATGAAAAGAGAAAATATATATTTAATCTTTCTCGATGAAATTCTGATTTATTTCAAGCTCATTTCAAATTCGTTTCGCTCATAATTTTGTCGCTTCCTTGATTTTGCAGGCACAAAGAAAAACCAATAACAATCTAGTTCTTACGTACGTTAAATAATGTATCACATATTTAGAAAAAAAGAAAAAAAATAATTAGGTGAGATAAAATAATTATATAGACACAGAAAAAGAAAATAGATAATCATCATGGAATTAGTTAGACTATTTCGAAACAAAAATAAAACTATTTATGACTATTATCACTGTTACAAGTAACATCATTATTTATCTATAATTATTTTTATGTTTTAATGAGACGTGTCATTCAGTTAAATGTTGGGTAGGATGCCGAAAGTAAACTTTTCTTGCCTAAAAGTCAGTGGCAAACTCCAAATATAAATCAAAGTTACTAACAACGTAATACATTAAACGTAATAATTAAAAAAAAAAAAACATTTAGTCTATGTATAAAATATATGAACATAAAAGAAAACAGATTTAGTATAAATGAATTGATTTGACAAATAATATATTAATAACATTGAAAACAACCATTCCTTGTAGTTGTGACGCTGACAACTGTAGTAAAGTATATTATAAATATTTTACATTATAAATTGAGATAAACACGAACATTTATTGTACCGCGATCTGGTATTATTTATGATTATAACTGAAAATAAATAAACGTCACTTACATTTAAGTCTAAATGAAATTTAAGGTTGAAGTATATATTTATAACGTCAGTTGAAGACTTTTATAAATTGTATTATTATTATTATCAATAACTTTCTTATGCTTTGCTATTGTTTTCACAGGATGAGATATCGGTGTTTGGCAGTAACTTTGTTAATAAGTCATCTACCCCCAACGATTACTTAGTTTCCAGTCGTATTCAGTAGGCACACATAACGCAATAGCAGCGTCTTAGGTATAACAATGGTGTCAGAAACATTGGATTTTATATACTTTATAACTTAGTCTTAGTCAATCAGCTCCATAAAAAAATTTGGGTATTTTTTTTAAAACTCACTAATCACTTCTGGTAAATAGCGATGTTCCTCAGCTAGAATTTGCGGTTTATCGAATCTAATATGTAAGTGATTGAGCTTGTTTATGTTATGTTCACAAAATAGTGATTTTCCGGAATAGCTAATTTCATTAATAATATATTTAAATTAAAAATGGAGTCAAAATCAAATACCTAGGATTTATGGAAACCCACACATTGATAGGTATCCCAATTGACTTGGCAAATACCATATTTGTATTAGAAAATCAAAGTTGACGATGAATCGACAGCTCATCAGTCATACGATTTTTTTTTCTATTGTGACTTTACATTTGTTTACTCGTATGTCATTGTTATTGCCCAAAAATATATACAAAAGGCAAGTTAATATTAAAAGCACTCTCTGTTTTCGATCTGTCAAAAAGATTTAAAGTTCATTACATATAAAGCGTCAATATTACATATGAAGTTATTCATACAAAGTTCAAATTTATTCGCATGTTAAATAAAACATATCAAAGTTGCGTTAAATTGCGTTATTACATAGAAGCGGTCGTTATCCAAATAGCTGTGTGAATAACTGAAAAGGATAGTTAATAAATAATGCATTTAGAGCAGGTCGCAGTAATCAAATGCTCGCCGTTGTTAGCCTCTGAGGTTTAGGATTTAGTGTCAAAACTAATTTTGCGCGTTACACTGGATGACAAGCATTAATATATGTTTCCTGAACAGAGTTAGTTGTGATTTATCTTTTGTTTGAATCCGGTACAAATATTGCTTATAGAATAATCATTTATTGATAACTCGACCACAGTGCCTATGGGCTCCATTTTTTAACAGTTTTACCTTACAGAATCTAAGAAATTAGTGTGAGCAAAGCGCCACGTAAAAAATTCTAGCTTAGCTATGAATTATCGTCGGTTCATGTTATACAACATGTATTATTATCGTGTAATTATAGCGTTTAATATTAAATTGATATATCATTTAATTTGCTTTCTTCTTGTTGCTTTATTTATTTTAAGTTTGAGGATAAGAAAAAATAATTTGTAGATAAAAAATAGACTCTAGTAACTTAGCTCCCAATTGTTTTGCCAATTGTATTCGCCTTTTTGTTTATTCCGTATTTAAACATATTTTTAACAAGGATTATCAGAGTTCCCAACTTCTTTTTGGGTCGATAAATGTAAGTAAAATATGTTTAGAGTTTATAAACTTCTCCTTAAAACTAAATTAAGTAGTAATGTGACAATTTATACTTACTTTCGTTATGCTGATATTTATTATAAAAAATACACTTTATTTTGTTAACAGAGAAATGGTAACGTTTTTTAACATTCTCGTATTCATTACTACTAATGTAATAATAATAATCCTCAAAGGCTCGGGTCTGTTATACAACGTGACAAATTATATGGGTTATATTCCATCTCGAATATTGAACACAAATCTATATTACCTATAATCTGGTTAAGGAGAAGATGTGAGATCATTTTTCTACAAGCAAAGCCTTATATTTTTTAAATTGTTTGTAGTTTGGCCACCACAAAAATAATATTCTAATAATTTTCAAATAACAATAACGCAAGTAGTTTATATAATACACGCTTGATATAGATTTTAGGGAAAGCTTCAGATTTACATCCCAATGCAGTCAGTTTTTAAATGCTTTTATTTAACTTGACATGTATCGGATCAAATCTTGTAACGCGAAATTTTAATACTCAGACTCAATGAATTTCGATGAAAATTAGAGCACATGTTCGGCTCCGGTGACAATACAAGTAAATGGGGTTACCCGAAGAAAACATCCCCTTTTGACCCCTGTTTGCCACCCCTACGTGTTTTTTCTTTGACTTTGATTGTCTGAATAGAATTGTAAATCTTTGGTGATATCTTACAGATAATTTTAAGTCATGAACTGTTTAAATGTCCCCTTTTAAATATTCAAAATATAATACAATTACCTCGTATATGTACAGATCTATGAGAATTGTGATAAACATGAAAAGGTTATGAATTATATATTCATGGATTAATAATATATTACATATAACAATTTTTCACAGCTGATATTTATAAAATCTGATGTAAAGATTTTTTTGCCACTTTCTTCCCCTTAACAATTTACGACATCGTAAAAGAACAGCAACTGTAGGATGCTCGAATAACGATACAAAATTACTATCATTGTTATTGAGCCATAATATAAGGAATTACTTAACTAAATCGTCATTTTCCGAACTCAAATATTAGACAACACATTATTTTTGTTTATACTAAGAAATACTCATATCAATCCAACACGATACCATGTCTTATATTTCTTCAATATTTTTGATATAAAGTTATGTTCTTAAATAATATTCGACAAATTTATTTATTTTTTAAATATCCAATATTAATAAAGATATCACGTTGTTTTGTACTTTATATAAAAGTTTCTCTCTTATAAGGAACACTTGTATTGGTTAGATGATAATCTTGAAAAATAATAGAACAACTTTATTTTCACTTCTTTATAATTTTACTGAAAGATTTAACTACCGTCTTCAAAAAATTTATTACTGGTTTGTACCAATGAAAGAAAAAATTTACAAACGTATAGTATATATTATGATGATACAATTATATATGTTTTATCCCCAATAAACCACTTCTTTACATTCAAGGTTTTTTTTATCATGGTTGATATACAGGTTTTCGAAGGTCACTCGAGGCCTCAACCTGTCTCTCTTACCGCTCACTTTTCCTTTATAAATCTTTTCTACCTTTCTTTCATCACTCATTTGTTTGACGTGCCCAAACCACCTGAGAATGTTCTTCTTCATTCTTTTTCACCGTATTTCTAAGTTATTTATTGATATATTTTATATAGTTTCTATATCATGTATTGTAAAGTCAACTTTACTAAACCTTATTATGTCTTAATACTGAATACTACACCACCAAGCCATAAAAGCTAAACATTGGGACGAGGAGAAAACGAGCCAGAAATCTTAAAAGCGCTTCCAACTTTGAAACTGAAAATACGCATATATTTTGAAGTCTGTATTCAAATATTGAAGATTACATAAGGAATTGTGTAAACTTCTCACCAAAGAGTTTGAATTTTAAAATATTCAATTTTAATTGCCTCATATACTCTCTTAAAGCCTATTCCAAAACTGTGTTAAGAAAAAAATGAAGTAAATTCTAAGAATATATTTCAATGAGTTAAGGTAGGTATTGATGAATAATAGCCATCTATCTTTATCCGAAATCTATAAAGACATTTAGAGATAAACCTTACACAGATATAAAGAATTTGAATCTAGGAATTACACACTGAATGGTACAGACAGATATTGAAACGGTGAAACAGATAAATTAGGATTTTTATAACACATCCGGATCCAGGCAACGAGACCTTGGATATGAGCCAAGGTGTCTGCTTTACTGAAACGATATGTCTTTTTCAATAATTTGAAGCCACTTATACAAGAATATTGTAAATATTTATATATTACTTTCTACTAAATTACTATTATGTTTATTTTGTAACAACTAAAATATTAATTCACAAAATTAAATTTTATAATAGACGAATTGCGGAAAAGCAGTTGCTTGAGAAATATTTCTTCGACAGCAGTTATGTCGGGATTTTAGAAAGATAATAAAGTGGTGGAGAATTTTAGAAATGTTATCTGCATTACATTCATTGTCCAGCATTTATATTATTAACTCAAAAAAATAAGTAATAAGCAAAGACAAAAAAATATATTATTTAAATTTGTGACACTTGTTAAAAATATTAAATTCCATTGCCATCTTCTTTTTATTAATGTTTTTATTGTTAAGTTAGTTTAATGTGTTGTAGTGTTTTTGAAGTTGTGGGAAAACTTAATATTATCATTGTTGGCAAAAAGAGCAGGACATTTTAGAAGAGAGAGATAAAAATTAGCCATTTATTAATGAGCGGAAATAAACATGTACTGATAAGTGATTATTTATGATATTTTTTATGATCTTTTTTACTTTGGAATTGATGTGCAACATGAATTAACTAATAGATTAATATAAAATTACTCTTATGTAAGATATCTTTAGAGGTAAATAATATTATATAATCATTGCTACATAAGTAAATAAATATTTATAAGTTTATAAATAATACTATTTTAAAGAATATTGGCGGTAGAAATTCAATAACAGAAACTTTTATTACCTTGGCAAAGAGCCATTTGATATTGGCTTTTAAATCTTTGCTTCTGAATAGACTAAATTGAGCTTAATTAAGTAATAAAACTATAATTAATAAAATTATGATATAATCCTAGTTTTCCGACATATTGTTGTATTCTCACAAAAGGTATAAAGGGAGTTCAACCACGAACAATATTATTTTTAAAAATTATTGTTTCACCATACCTTATAAACTTACAAAGTGAATTATATTGAATTAAGTCATAAGATTAATTCTATGATTTAATTTAATTGTCATCCTCGGTGTTATAAGGACTTTAACAATTTTATTAGGTTGTATTAAATTAACAAGTTTAAGATTTACATTAAATTTATTATATAATGTTATTAGTAGTTTCTTCTCTGTCAATATTATTGTATTGGCTATCTACATACTATTAAAATACTTATCTAATAATATCGTTTGATTCCAAAATACATTTTCCAAATCAGTAATTGCAAAAGCTAGAAAAAGATCTGGAATAATTTCACAAATGAACGCAAAATCGTCGAAAGGCATTGACTAGAGACTTTTTGTAAAAAACCTCACAAAGGACTAATACAATTTCAACGGAACGTAGCAGACTGTGTTGGATTTTTTTAGTTTTGTTTTTTCGTTATTAAAAAAAAATAATAAAGGTACTTGATTATCAGATTCAAGAAGTGTAAAATATTTTTTTCAGTTTTTACTAATTTCTTTATTATTAAATTATTAAAGCTGCACTGCTAAAGTATCGATCGCGTTCGTTCAGTAACCTAAGATTGTCACAAGAATTACAAATAATGAAACTTTAAAGAATGATCTAGTATTCATTGTAAATATTTTTTCTTTTTGATTTGGGTTAAAAAAATATGAACCCATTTTTAACAAAATCTGTTACCTACTTTGATAATCTTAGTACGACAATTAAAAAACATAACTATTGTACTAGAAATTTTTAGAACGGTTATAATAAATGCTTCATTATAAAATGTAAAAAAAATATTTCACTAGTCGTTCTGTGAATAGTAGACCTCAGTACATTAGGGGATGAGACAATGTTTTATGTGCCTTTTCCAAAAAGGAATAAGTATACCTATGTATGTATGTAGGTACATAACTACCGAACGAAATTTGGCTCCATCAAAAAAAGAACGGAGTTATGCAACTTTAAAATTTTTGATAATTCGCTATGGCCGCCATTTTGTATTTTGAAATAACAAAAAAACACCTTAGATTTCGGCAAAGAATACTTAGACGAAATTTCAGCCCGCCAGCTGCCGCAAAGTCCATTTTTGTGGTACGAATCAGAAATCCGCCATTTAGAAATTTTTCGCCCTAGCAAAAAAACGGCTTGACATAAAAATTTTAATAATTCAAAGAACACACCTATTAATTTTCGTGACGATTGCATAAAAAATACGCCTGCTACGCCAAAACAAATACTTAAATCACCGCCATTTTGATTTTTTTCTCCCAGTAAGAAAAATGGCCGGACAAAAAAAATAACTTAAAGAACATTATCACCAATTTTGATGGCGATCGGATGAAAATTGCTCCTGCTACGCCAAAAAAGAACACCGCCATTTTGGATTTTTTCGCCCGATTAAAAACCGTCTCGACATAAAAATTCTAATAATTCAAAGAATACGCCTGCCAATTGCCGTGACGATAGGATGAAAAATAAACCGGAACAAACGTACTGAAGTACATACGGCAAAATAGTAGAATGGTCCTATCTAGTGGAAACGTAGTCCTTCGGACAAACGCCTCGCTACGCTCAGCATTCGTCCTTCAGTCAATAAAATTTTACTACATAATTTTATAACATTTCTTATTATAATAAGATCAAGAAATTATGACTATGTTACATTTTATTATTAATATTCGTTAACATATTTAAGCCACTAACAGACATTGTTATGCAAAATCAGCACTAATATTCAACATTATATTTGAATTTGGTATAATTCCTGATCTAATGACATACAGTAAAATAACAGTATTATTTAAATTCGGCAGTACATTATCCACTATTTTAAGACCAATTTGAGTATTACCTACAAGATAAAGAAGAAATAAGATCTTTGACAAAATAATCTTAGTTCGCTAGTTAGACATTATAATATATAATAACTTTTTGCATAAAACAATTTTGTTTTACTATTGGTCGCTCTACATAGATATCGGTGTTGAATTATTGCTGAATAGTTTCGAAGTCTGGAAGGATTCACAAGATGCACTTTTCATTTTCTGTGATTTATCGAAGGCGTTCAATTGTGTACAGTATTGAACTCTAACTAGAAAATTACATCATTATGGAATTAGAAATAAGGTTCTTGATTTGATTACTTTATAAGGAGATGTGAATGGAAATAGAAATCGCCATTTTCTCCGCATTGAAATCCGTTATAAAAATCTTTTGAAAATGTCTTAAATGAATGCATTTTAGCGGTATTGATATCGTGTATTTGTCTTTTGTTTTATCCTATTTGAAACTATCAAAGCCTAAGATATCTTTAAAATGAAATGATTCAATAAGATAACAGTTATTTTCAAAAATAAAATAATATTGCATCATTAAATATATTCATATGTAGTTTATTTACTTTAACTACTCTGGGTAACTGCCGTTATAAAATAATTTCTATTACATTACTTACTAGAACTTAGATAAGACAGAAGAAGCCATTATCGAAGTCATCTTGCCATAGCAGGAATTTCATTAGTAATGAGAAAATGAAGGCTGATTTAAAAAAAAAGTACTTAGAATCGATAATAGGGTAAATTTTGAAGGTAAATCCGATAAGATCTTCGTGATGTAGATATCTATATAAATTAAACTTCTTATATGAATAGGCGCAAAAAGTTAATTTTGTAATCATTTGATGTAATCAAGTTTTTAAAAACGGGTAGCACTTTTGCAATAAAATTTAACTATTGTAATGTTTTAATTCGATTATTTAAGTATTTTGTATTATTGTAAATAATTAAAATTCACGATAACTTCAGGTTATCCTGAAAATATTTGTTATATAAAGAATAATTAAAGCGCACTCTAGTGAAATTTTCCTTTTTACTGGATAGTGTACTAAACGGGTTGACGGGCCACGCTGACGTCAAACGCTTCCCAAAGGTAGTGCTCTTAGCGTACGAAACATTACTATAACACAGCTACATTAAAATCATCCTATGTGAGAAGTTAGTACTAGTAAACAAAAACTTAAGTTCGGTAAAGACATATCTAAGGATAAATCAGATGTTTGATCCTGCTTTCGTTAAAATTTATTATAATGCTATACAATAAAGTATGAAATATTTAGCACAGAGTATATTATTTTTATGACTATAAATACACATGGCACAAAATAAAAAAAATATATAACCACTACCTCATCCCTGATTAATTAAAAACAAGATAAATTAATCTTAACGTATGCTCTTTAGACTGACATTCTGACTGTAAACTGACATTGATATTTCCTGAACAGAGTTAGTTGTGATTTATCTTTTGTTTGAATCCGGTACAAATATTGCTTACAGAATAATCATTTATTGATAACTCGACCACAGTGCCTATGGGCTCCATTTTTTAACAGTTTTACCTTACAGAATCTAAGAAATTAGTGTGAGCACAGCGCCACGTAAAAAATTCTAACTTAGCTATGGATTATCGTCGGTTCATGTTATACAACATATAATATTATCGTGTAAATTATTGCGTTTAATATTAAATTGATATATCATTTAATTTGTTTTCTTCCTGTTGCTTTATTTATTTTAAGTTTGAGGATAAGAAAAAATAATTAGTAGATGTATACTTACTTTCGTTGTGCTGACATTTATATTAAAATACACTTTATTTTGTTAATACAGAAATATAACATTTTTTAACATTCTCGTATTCATTACTACTAATGTAATAATAATAATCCTCAAAGGCTCGGGTCTGTTATACGACGTGACAAAGTACATTTGTTATGTTCCATCTCGATTATTGAACACAAATCTATATTACCTATAATCTAGTTAAGGAGAAGATGCGAGACCATTTACTTTGTATATTATATTAGAATATTCATTTTTTCTACAAACAATATCTTATATTTTTAAATTTTTTGTAGTGTTGCAAAACTCAAAAATTTTTTTTTTAATAATTTGTAAAAAACAATAATAAAGTTATTAATATAAAACATTCTTGTTATAGATTTTAAAGAAAGCTTCAAATATACGTCCCAATGTTGTCAGCTTTTTCTTTGACTTTGATGGTATGAAAAGAATTGTATATCTTTGGTGACATCTTATAGATAATTTAAAATAATAAACTGTTTGAATGTGCCCTATTAAATAATTCACAAAATAAAACAATTACCTCGTATTTGTAGAGATTTTTGAGAATAATATACAATTTAACGAAAAGTTAATACAATATAATAAAAAAAATATTATGTCTAAAATAATTCTGATAACCATGAAAAGGTTATGAATTTGTATGAATTATATATTCACTGATTAGTAATATATTACATATAACAAATTTTACACAGCTGTTATTTATAGAATCTGATGTAAAGATTTTTTTGCCACTCGCTTCCCCTTAACAATTTACGACATCGTAAAAGAACAGCAATTATAAGATGCTCGAATAACGACACAAAATTAGTATCATAGTTGTTGAGCCATAATATAAGGAAATATTCAACTAAATTGTCATTTTTCGAACTCAAATATTAGATTAGAATATAAAATTATTTTTTTTGTTTATACTAAGAAATACTCATCCAATTTCAATTCAATCCATTACGATACCGTGTCTTATACTTCTTAAATATTTTAAATATAAAGTTATGTAATATTCGGCAAATTAATTAATTTTTGAAATATCGAATATTAATAAAGATAACACGTTGTTTTGCACTTTATATAAAAGTTTCTCTGTTATAAGGAAAACTTGTATTGGTTAGATGGTAATTTTGAAAAATTATAGCATAACTTTAATTTCAGTTCTTTATAAGTTTACTGAGAAATGTAATTAGCGTTTTCTTGCAGTCTTATTCAAAAAATATAATGTATCAATGAAAGAAAAAGTTTACAAACATATAGTATATATCATGATGATACAATTATATATATGCTTTATCCCTAATAAATCAATTTTCTTATTATGGTTGATATATAGGTTTTCTATTATAATATATGTAAGCTAATGTTACATACATTACTTGTAGTTTTTAATATTAATGCTTATTATTTAAAGGTTTCTTAAGCTTGGCATTTTAATAAAAGTATTCAATAATACATATTAGAATATATGACTTCCAACTTATTTTAAAGTTATTTATTGATATATTTTATATGGTTTTGATATGATGTATTGTAAACTTTACTGAATTGTATTGTCTTAAAACAGAATACTACGCTACCAAGCCATAAAAGCTAAACTTTGGGATGAGGAGAAAACGAGCCAGTAATCTTAAAAGCGCTTTTAACTTTGAAACTAGAATTACGCGTATATTTTGAAGTCTGTATTCAAATATTGAAGATTACACAAGGGATTGTGCAAACTTACACCAAAGAATTTGACTTTTAAAACATTCAATTTTAATTCCCTCATGTTTTTATGTTTAATTTTAATTTCTTCATATATAAACTTAAAGACCTTTCCAGAACTTTGGTAAGAAAAAAATTAAGTACTTTCTGAAAATACATTTAAATGAGTAAAGGTAGGTATGGTTGAATAAGAGCCATCTATCTTTATCAGAAATTCATAAAGGGGTTTAGAGACAAACCTTACATAGATGTAAAGAATTTGAATATAGGAATTACACACAATGGTACAGACAGATTTTGGAACAGCGAAACAGATCAATTAGGATTTTTATAACACATTTGGTTCGAGGCAGCGAGACCTTGGATATGCGCCAAGGTGTCTGCTTTACTGAAGCTATATGTCCTTTTCAATAATTTGAAGCCACTTATACAAATTGAAACTGAATTCAAGAATATTGTAAATATTTATATATTACGTGATATATTTTGTTAATTTTGAAACAAGATATTTCTTAAGAAAAAAGTTTTAGTCATTGTACAAATTGCGATAATATATTTGTATTTAATTATAAAAAACATGCATGAAAACATTTTTATCAAATGTATACAGAAAACATGCATTTAAAACGTTTTTCAATACATTAATTTTAGTTTATTAATTATACAGCTTAGTATAAAAAATAAAATAAAAATACAGCTAATGCTATAAAATAAAACTGACTGCACTAATATTGGTTATTACTAATGTTATATTTACAACACTAAAACACAGCTATATATCATTCACAGTATTATTGTAAGTCGATTCTTAAGACTAAGTATGCATTAGAATATTTTTTTTACGCTTTTGTAATATTAATTTCATTTTCGAAATATTATTAATAAAATATAGTAGACTAATTTATATATTCACAAAATTATATTTCATAATAGATGAATTTCCGAAAAGCAGTTGCTTGAGAAATATTTTGTCCGCAGCAGTTATGTCGGGATTTTAGGAAGATAATAAAGTGGTGGAAGAATTTTAGAAATGTTTTCTGCATTACATCCATTATCCATCACTCCGTCGTCTTTCTTTTCCGAGCTTTATAACATATTAAACAAAAAATAACTGAAATGAGCTGAAATTACCATTTTAACTCAAATAAATAAATAATATAGGTTTTAAGCAATGACAAAAATATATATTAATTAAATTTATGACACTTATTAAAAATTATTAATCTGTCCCCTTATATTTATTAATGATTTTATTGTTAAGTTAGTTTAGTGTATAGTAAAGTGTTTTTGAAGCTGGAGGAAAACTTACTACAATTGTTGTAAGTAAAAAGAGCAGGACATTTTAGAAGCGATAGATAAAACTATCCAATTATTATTGAGCGGATATAGTAAAGTATTGATGAATGATTATGTATGATATGATTTTCAAGTTATTTTACTTTGGAATTGATGTGTAATTTGAAATAACTATTAGATTAATATTAAATTACTCTTATTTAAGATATCTTTAGAGGCAAATAATATCATATCATCATTGCTATACGTGTACATATACATATATAAGTTTATTAATACTATTTAAAGAATATTGGCGGTGGAAATACAGTAACAGAAAATTTTATTACCTTGGCAAAAAGCCATTTGGTATTGGCTTTTAAATCTTTGCTTCTGAATAGACTGAATTGAGCTTAATTGAGTAATAAAACGAGATAAAATTAAATTCAAAGTAAAGGGGAAGTAAGATAAACCTTCACAGTTATGTGTAGGGGATAAAGATATTACAATAGCAATGGAGTTCATAACAAATATTATTAAGAGCGATATACGTAATAAGAAGCGAAGCTGCATAGATTGTCCTTCTTGGTTTTAATTGTAAAAAAATATGAAGCTAGATCTACATTGTAAGATAATTTACCTATAGTACTGGTTGTATAATCCTGCAGTTTCTGTAGGCGCACTTATGATGTTTAGGGCATCTTTTAGTGTTATCATGTGGTATTATAATAAAAGTAGTTGGTATACGTGTACAAATATTTAAAAAATTGAATTGCCATTCTAATGTCTAGATGGTAATTAATACGGTAAGTTATAATCTCGTTGTTGTTGTCATCATAATTATCATTGTATTACCTATGATTGCGTTGGTTATTTCTAATTGCAGGTATTGGACGGTTCACAGCCATCAGGTGTAGTTAGCGCGTCTGTTCGTTGTATTGAGTCTCATGTACTACCATAACATACATCAGTACTTATATATTCATTAAGTATTAATGGATAATGTATTAATTTTATTTATTTTTAATGTATTTAATGCATTAAAAAAAATCTTAAAAATGGGGGATTAATGATAAAGCGCTCTCTACTAATCTACCTACATAGTAAACGGGAATAACTGTATTATTAAGGTACTAGCTTTTTCCCTCCCGTTTCGCTAGGCACATTATTAATTTGGATGTGAACTTAGGTTGCTATGGTATGGTCAGTCGATTTGACTATTTATATTGTTGAGTATTCATATACGATTTTAGAAATTATAAAAAGTAACACAGTAAAGATCATCTCGTTTTATCTTTTTTGTAGAATTGAGGAACGTATTTTTTTTGACATTATAAGTACCACAATCGGAGAAACCATCCTGTCATAACGAATTAAGTGACCGTGCCGTTACCCATCTAGATATATTCAGGATTCTATATATAATTTTCTTTATCAGGACAGAGTTTTTTTTCGAAGATCCTTGTTTGTAAGTTTGCAATAATAAAATAGTTCTGAATCTTCAAATCTACTACATTTAAAATAGTAGGTTGGTTATCAGAAAAACCCTTACTTAACCCATTTCATAGAGAGTATAAAATTAGTATTGCGTACATTAATTTTTAAATATCTAGGCGTGCACAAAATGCACTTCCAAAATCGGGTGGGCTATATCGGTTAGGTTGATTAATTTTTATAAAAGAAAAACTCAACAGTTGCACGTGATACGTGATGGTGATATTTATTAATTTTTATGTCATTTATAAATCAAGTTGGTTAGGTCGACTTAAAGAAAAAGATACAAGTTTCTGCAAAGTATACCTAACAGAGAAGAAAATATTACTTATTAATTATAAAAAAAGACCTTAAAAATTGAACCAAAAGGAAAAGAAAAGTGTCCAAACTTTTACAAGGTAATAATTTACCCACATATTTTATATTATAATACAAATCTTAATAAATGTCCTTTAGAAACTGCGTTCTTTAGTTTGTTAGTTAACTTATAATTAAGAGTTCCAGTGAAGACGTTAAGTAAACTTGTGCTTGTCTAAAGAGTTTTACTTGGTATGGAATAAGTGCTGGTTAGTACTTTAAAAATCTCAAAGCTTTACGCTATTGAATTCATAATGCAGTGTGATTTTGAAGGCCTGACTGTTGCCAACGACTTCACCTGTCACAATATTTGTACAACATATTAAAACATCTAACTATCAAGTATTTAATAATACCATCGACAGTAGTAGATCCAGATTTGATAAATAATATACGTAATATGTATCTTTTCCTTGTTATTATTTTCTTATAATATGTTTATCAAAGACCTATAAATATATAAATAAAAAAACATACTTGTGCCCAAACACTAAAAATATTTTTTCTCACAGTAAATTGCCTCCACTTTTTCACGCCTTCAAGCATTATTTTGCAACCGTAGGTAGCCCATATCGATCTCCGTCTTCTTCAAGGGCTATGTCTATACTAGTATACTAGAATCCATCAAAATCGGATCTGTCGCTTTAAAGTGAAAAAGGAACACACGTTGATAAAACTAGTAGGGGTAGTAAATATTCATAGTCGGATTTTCGATACAGATTAGAAAAATAGCTACTAATCCATAGTGTACATAACTCACTCCATAAGAATTAAGACTAAAATTGGATGAAGTACTTGAATTACAGTCCAAAAATTGTATAGAGATGATATCTAATGGTGGTCAATTGGTGGATAGGTGGACAATTTGTTTCCCACGCCGCGAGAAGAATCAGAAATTATTATTAATTAAAAAGTATTTAAACTTAATACTGACTTAAATATTTTAATAATTTTCTACAGACATACACACCTACATATAATAGACACTAACCACACACTGTAGTGACTAATACTACAACTTACTGATCGCACACTAATCAGAGGTCGCGAGTATTGCTGAATATTTCATTTAAAAATCTCCGTGAAAAATTATGTAACTGTTAATAGCTATAATATGAAAAAAGTTCAATATGTACACTTTAAGAAATATAACCAAAGGCATAAAACTGAAAACAAAAAAAAGGTTATTTATTGATATTATAATATACTTATAATTTTCTGAGATATTGTTGTATTTTCAAAAAGGTACAGAGGGAGTTCACAAACTAACAATATTATTTTTATAAATTTTAACTAGTTATTGTTTCTTATAAACTTACTAAGTGAATTATATTTAATTAAGTCATAGGATTATTCTTATTACTAAGTTAAATCATCTTTCTCGGTAATATAAGGGCTTTAAGAATTTTATTAACTTGAATTAACAAGTTAAAGTTTTACATTAAGTTTATTATATTGTTATTAGTAGTTCCTCCACTGTCAATATTATTGTTGCCAGTTGTCTATCTACATATAATTAATATACTTATTTAATAATATTGTTTGATTCCAAAATAAATTTTCCATATCAGTAATTGCGAAAGCTAAAAAAAGGTTCTCGAATAATTTCAAAAATGAACGCAAAATCGTCGAAAGGCAAGTCGTGACAAGAGACTTTTTGTAAAAAACCTCACAAAGGACTCCTACAATTTTAACGCCGAGAATGGAACGCAGCAGACTGGATTGGATTTTTTTTTGTTTTGTTTTTTCGTTATGAAAATAAAACTTAATAAGGGTAATCGATTATCACATTAAAGAACTATTAATTTAGTTTGTCAGTTTATCGACCGCGTTCGTTCAGTATACTAAGATTGTCACAAACATTACAAATAATGAAACTATAAAGAATGGTCTAGTATTTATTGTAAATGATATTTCTTATTAATTTGTTTTAAAGAAATATGAACCCTTTTTTAACCAATATCTGGAACCTACTTGTTAATCGAGGTATGACATTTTAAAAGTCGTAACGGTTGTACTTGAAATTTTCAGAACGGTTCCAATAAATGCTTCATTACAAAATGTAAAGAAACTATTTCATAAAATTTAGTACAATATATTATAACATATATTTTTTATACTAAGATCAAGAAATTATTGACTATGCTACCTACCTACAAGATAAGGAAGAAGTAAGATATTTGAAAAAATATTCTGAGTCCACTAGTTACGCATTATAATATGTAATAACTTTTATCATAAAACAATTTAGTTTTACTCTTGGTCGCTCCACAAAATATACCAGTGTTGAGTTATTGCTGAATAGTGTCGAAGTCTGGGAGGGTTTACAAGATGCACTTTTAATTTTCTGTGCTTTCTCGAAGGCTTTCGATTGTGTATATTATGAAACTCTAATTAGAAAAATACATCATTATGGAATTAGAAATAAGGTCCTCGATTCGATTACTTCATAAAGTAGATGTGAATGGAAAGCGGTCCTCCTGTTCATTTGTCAAAATGAATCATAAACCTCTATATTAGGACCTTTCTTATTCCTCATTTACATAAATGACTTGCTTTACTTTGTGAGGGAAAAACATGGAAGTGTTGTTTGCTGATGATATTTTTCTTAATTTTAAAAGTAATAAACAGCAGTCCGTAATGGACGGTGTAAACTGTACTCTCTCAGATGTTGTACAATGGTTTAATTTTAATAATGTGTTGCTATTATAAATAAACGAATATATCTTTTGTTTATGTACATATTTATATATAATATCTATCTTTTGATATTTGGATTTCAGACAAAGTATAAGAAAATCGATAATCGACATATCTACGGCACAATTATATTATATATTTAAATTCTTTTAATTTAAAAATATTTGTGTCTATATTTAATTGTCTTACTAATAATATTGTTTTGCAGAATATGTATATATTTTCCTCAATATAAAGCTCTCTAAAGTGTCCTGAATGTTTTGATAGTTTAATAATATAGCGCTAAGTCACTTTAAACACCGGAGGATAAATAAGCTTAGAAGGTTTATACGATTTCGTAAATTTCACTTAAAACCTAAGCTTTGTTAAGCTTCAAGGAAGACGTAAACAATTATAAAATGATTTCCAAATCTCTCACTATCTTTATTATACCTGCATTAGGATATTATGATTTGTAACAATTTTTAAGTCAAATAAGTCTATTATTAAAATTTTATCCATATTAGTAAATGGTGACACCCATATTATTCTATAATGCTTTTAATGAAATTGCGTTACAGAACCCACTGCAATACTAAGAAAAGAAAGAAACAAAATATAATAAAATAATAACGAAGTTTTGCATTACTTCTTTTTTTTTGTTTCGCAACAATTTCTTATTTATTATAAGGAAGTTTTTTGATAAATAATATGTGTACAAGTGATATCTAAAAATTTTTAATCTCCAACATTGTTATGAATAATTCCATCAGACAACAAATAATTCCTTCACATTATGTGGATGTATATTATTTTTACTGTGAATGTAATTAGCATACATTGGTTTTACAAAGACCACGGGTGCCAGATATATAGAATATATAAAAATCAAGTATTTAGTAGATTAGTTCAATAGAAAAATTTTAAATAAAACATTTTAAAGGGTAATATTAATTTAATCCTATCTTTGTAACATTTTCTACGCGTTAAAATTGTAAAAATCCTTAAATAAAAGACTTTTGAAAAGGTCTTTAGTGAATGCATTTTGAAGATATGGAATTCATGTTTTTGTCTTTTGTTTTACCCTATTTGAAACTATTAAAGACTAAGATATCTTTAAAATGAAATGATTCAAAATAACATATCAGTTATTTTTGAAACTAGATTAATATTGCATCATTAAATGTAATCATATGTAGTTTATTTACTTTTACTATTCCGGGTAACTGCCGTTATAAAATAATCTCTATTACATTATTTTTTAGAACTTACTTAAGATAGAAGAAGCCGTTAACGAAGTCGTCTTGCCATGGCAGGAATTTCATTAGTAATGAGAAAACTGACTTCCAAAAAAAGTACTCCGAATCCATAATCGGGTTAATTTTGAAGATTAATAAGATAAGATCTTCGCTGATGATTTTGTTATGGAAGAAGAGCAGAGACGCAAAAAGATTACTTTGTTATCATTTTGATGTAATCAAGTTTTTAAGAACGAGTAGTATTTTTGCATCCAAATATAACTAATGTAATGTTTTAATTTAAATATTTTAGATTATTGTAAATAATTAAAATTCAGGATAACTTCAGGTTATCCTGAAAATATTTGTTATATAAAGAATAATTAAACTGCACTCCAGAGAAATTTTCCTTTTTCTGGATGGTGTATTAACCGGATTGACGGGCCACGCTGACGTCAAACACTTCCCAAAGGTAGTGCTCTTAGCGTACGGAACATTACTATAACACAGCTACATCAAACTCATCCTCTGTGAGAAGTTAGTAGGTACTAGTTCACAAAAACTAAAGTTCGTTAAAGACATATATAAGGATAAATCAGATTTTTAATCCTGTTATTGTTATAATTGATTATAATGCTATACTCGTACAATAAAATATAAATGTATAGAGCACAGAGTATATTATTTTTATGAAAAAAGTATACCCACTACTACCTCATCCCTGATTAATTTAAACAAGACAAGTTAATCTTAATGAATGCTCTTTAGGAACTGACATTCTCTAGTTAGTTTACACTTAAACCTTTCAGTCAAGACGTTGAGTAAATTTAAGCTTGAGGACTTTTAACCATCGGTGGAGACGGATAAAACATTACCTGCGTTAGAATATATTTGTATGATTTCTTTAAACTTAGTTTAAATAATAAATAATCTTAAAAAAATCGTACAAATACACATAAATTGAACAATAAAACATTGTATTCTTGTAACGTAAACAATATAAAAATTACGTTTTTAATGTTTTATATCATCTTTTAAGTTATTTATTATAACGGATGTATGTGCTTGGAATACAAATGAAAAAGATAATTCGAACTCGTCATGGCTCACCGTATCCGTAATTTATCATGTCGTATCAGATATTTGCATATGAATTATTTATTTTACGCTAGGATTGCGAGAACTACATTCATTAATACATAATTATCCAATGTCACCTCTTTATTTTCCATAATTGAACACCTGTGTGTTATAATAATTAATAGATACTTAATTTACTTTTTCCTATCTATAACATACAGTAAAATCTAAATCAGTCGATTGTAATCACCTAATAAACTTATGCAAAGGCGAAATTGACGAGGCTTACACATATTACATATCTACATATTTGCATTATAAACATAAGTATAAATAGGAGGAAGAACGATTATTTTGGTTCCTTTAGCAAGCAATCATAGACAAGGCTACAATAAAATTATATAACGAGGAAATCAGTAAAAGCACAGCATCTACAGTAGTAGATTAATAAAATAAAATAACTTCATAGAATAAGGCTTTGTCCACTCATATTACCCGTAACAAAACAATAGAAAATGTTATTTTGTATATATTATAATTTTGAGAATTCTAAGATACAACAAACGGATAAAATTAGTAAAGCCGCTATGCGAATGACCGCACTTAACAAAACGGCTCTGTTCCAAAACTGCGTTCCGACGAGAAAATATATGAAGAGATTAATTGTTATCACTTTTGCCAAGAGTACTTAGATAAAAGGGTTCTGAAGTGAATAAAATTTAAGTTTTGTGGTTACATTAGTAACGTTAGTATCTATAGTATTTACAATTTAAATTTAAGGTCTATCAACTTCCAATCGATTATCAGCTACAAATTTTTAGAAATCAGGTGAAAATTTAATTAATAAATAACGATTTATACAATTACAACATTTATTTACTTCAACTAGATAATAATAATTAGAATCTTAAACTAAATCACATTACTAAATAAACATTAAACATTGAAATTAATTAACAAAACTGATATTCTTGGACAAATCAAACACAGATATATACGAATATGACTTCGCGCCAAAAATGACTACCAAGACTACTACCCTACTTCTTGTACTTCTTCACGAATGGTCTTAAACCCGGAAATCAAAAGTGTTTCAGAATTAAGTGAAGGATCTTTTCAAAACCAACGTAACAATAGTCGACGCACATTCGGTTGGAGCCATCTTTCTTTATAACCAAGATAATGGGGTTCGAGTATTCGGATTCTAACTCCCTAACTCCTGGGGGTCACCAAGAGATTAATATTACGTTTCTGTGAGAAAATGAAGTATCTACCGCGAAATAACCTTCATAAATTTCAAATGTTGATGCAGGGTCGTAAGAAACTGCCTGTGATTCAATTTTTACTTTAGTCCTAATCTCCCGAAGTGTAACCTTTTTTATTTTGTCCCAATAACCACTCCACTATAATGACTTTCCTTCGTGGGATATGTCGGCCTTTGTGCATAAATTTTTGTTTTATACATTGAGCGATGTATTTTATGTGTATTATTCGTGTACAAAAAAGAGCAAACCATAATTTTTTCTTGGGTCACTGCAGTTGTCAGTCGGTAAAGTCAGGGGTCGTTGTTTATCATCATAGAAAATTTTATATATTATTTGATATTTGATTTTTTTATTAGAAAAAATATATATTTATAGGAACACTAATTACGCTATATTGTCATATATGAAGTGTTTATGCAATAGTAGCAATAATGCGGGCCGCAGTTTACCTTTTAATAGCTATGCTAATAAATACCATACGGGAAAAAAATGGCCGTCAATTTCTACTACACATTTATTAATTTTGTAGCATATTATCAATAGAGACGTACAATTTTGATTGATAATATTGTCTTTATATTTTTAATACATATATTTTTGTTAACTTATCTGTACGCAAATGATTCTAAATAGAAGTCCTCGAAATTTATGTTTAACAATAAAACGTAGTTTTAGAAAAAGATAACAAACCCTCATTCTAGTATCCCAAAAGTTATTCACTACTCATTTTGGATAAGAACTTTATAAAACTATTCGGTACAGGCCCAGAATACTTTCAACTTTCCTTTACATTAAGGCTTGTAATTAAAACGTGCTCTATTCTAATGTACTGTTTGTAGCGTTTGTACTATTAAAGCATAATGTATTACATAATTATCTTATAATATTTAATAAACATTCAAAATAAAACTATAAGAATAATTTATTGCAATATAGAAAATTTATATTAATTAAAAGCTTTGATTGTATATCCCTACCGATAGTATTGTATATTTTATAAGCATAATTCCAATCATCACGAAGATCGTGATGATTGGAATTATGCTTGATCGTAAATTAATCATTTAGGATTTTTTTTTCTAAAAATAAAGACATTTCTAAAATAATATCAAGAACCCTTTGAATGTCTGTATTGTTCATCAAAATCGTTTCAGAAGTTAATTATGGTGGCAGCGAAGATTGTAATGAAAATCAATTAATTTCAAAAGTTATAATAAAGAAATGCAATTTAAAATTACAATTAAAACTTATTACTTAATTCTAAATAAGGTGATTCCAGGTCAGCAATTGACCCAAGAATGCCTGTAGTGCCAGTAGTTTCTAGCTCGTTTCCCACTGATCGCTGCAATGTGGGCGGTGTCGTCTTCATTTCATATGAAGGTGCTAAGTCAGTATTTTAATATTCTGCACTTTTATTATGGGAATTGACTTAGTCTTTAGTATGTGAATTTGCCCTTGCTATGCTTTCGTAACAAGTTTATAAATATAGGGACAGACAAAGTTTGTGTTTTATTTTGAAATTTGTTATCGATACAGTTTATTTACTTATCAGTTTCTTAAAGCTAACTAAAAATTTACTAAACATACAGAGAACACACTAATAGCATGTTATGGTCTTACTAGGGATCGGCGTTTATAATTGATTTATTTAGCCTGCCCTTACTATGGATTCAAATTATAAACAAAAAATCATTGTATTTGTCTATTTGGATAATAAACTAATACCATACCAATTTTTATTCTAACTCTGTTCCGTAGTTTTGTTGTGCTAATATTATAGTCAGCTTAAATAAGGCAAGTACTTCTTAAATTTAAATCGCTTTTAAGAGAAAGTGAGAAAAAATTTATTAGATAAAATCGAGAGTATTTTGTTAGTTTATTCGATTGTAATTGTATTGTAATACATTGAAAAGAAGTAATCATTTTTATTTAAAAAGTTAAAAAATTAAATTAGAATATTAACGATGGAAAGAAAATAATTGAAGGATTTTAAAAAGACAACTTAACTATATTTGATTATTTTCGTTAAATTTCTTTTTGTGTCACAACCCACCACCTAATAATTTTGTGCGTGATTAAGATTTTGTAATACGTTTGAACCAATTCTAAGAAAATACGGACAGAGAAAACTCGAATTGAATTTGTTTATGTCAAAAATGCCGAAAAAATAAGTAGTTTTGTATTCCCATGGTCGTAAAAGGTTGAGTTTGAGGCAAAAATAGTACCCAAAGAATTGACTTTCTCTTTTAAGAAATGCCCACAACTTGCGCATGCGGCGGATCAATAATTTTAATAACAACCTTGAACTATGCTCCAGTGATTTGCTGGTTTAAGAATCTGGAGTCACGTTTTTATTTCGTTTTCAGAACTTACAATTCCGATTCTTACTGACTAACGCATTTAAGCTTGATACGCCTGACGTTTGCCAGATGATATCTATGATAATAGACATATATTTTTAGTATTACTATAACAAATTATATCCCATTAGAAGTTATATAGTACATATTTAAAAGGATAGAATAGACAAAAATAAATAAGCAAAAAAAACAAAAATATGTATTTTTTTATACATATGGTTTATTTGTTAGCATACCAATTTTTTTCATTTTCTCCTAAAAACATAGAACAAAATTACCAACTAACCCATAAACTATTTTAAAGAAATAAGTAGAAATAAGATTAAAAAAATATTTAGTTTTAAGTTTTAGATTAATACGAGTATCAGAGAACAGATGTATAAAAAAGAACTAAACTATAATAATTAAAGCCGTTAAAGTAATAAAAATATACGAGTAGTAGTAGTAGATTGCGATTAGTAATACTTTCTAGGTACATATGATTTCATTAAAGCTAAGAAAGGAAATCTATTTAGCTTAGGTGTTTTTGCTCTTAAATATTCGCTATCATGTCTATAATACGTTCATATTTTCAATAACTGTTTATTAGCGCCTAGGGTTTTGTTTCATTGCAAGATATGATTTTACTTAGAATAAAATTATACTTGATTTTAATATTTAAAAAGAGTATACTATCGAAATATTAATTCTTTAAAAATTAAGGAAAAATATACTTAAAAATAATAATATGTTGCTTATTGCAATTCCTATGCCAAGTACCGGTAAGTAATTGACCGTTCTTAAACTTTTGTAAAACCTCCACATTTTTAAACGTTATAATATCGTTATCAAACTACATGAAAATTCTTAGAATATGCATATATTATTTTCTATACTCTTTACTTCTAAATATTTCCATTATACCTGCGTCATATAATAAAATAACTTTTAATTACCGGTCAATTTGACGGCGTACGGTAGGAACAGGTACACAAGAATTGTCGGTTTAGTGTTATTATAAATAGAGCACTCACAACACGAGAGAGCATTTCGACATTCTAAGAGATGAATGTGGGCTATTTGTTACTTAGGACCATTAAAAAGTTATAGATGTTAATTACGTTTTTATATATACGTATCATAGTGGTTTTGGTTAATTATCATAGTGGTTTTTATTATGACTAGATATTGTATGGTATAGCATTGTTATTTGTACGGCCATTAGTGCAAGTATGTAACCTAAACCACTTCGGTGGAACCGCAGGTACAACGATTTACTGTGTTATCACTTTTTTTATTTACTGTGTTATCAAGTTTTGTAAGATTCAAGTGTCACGCATTTGGTAACGCTTTGTAGCACTGGATAAAAGGCAAATATATATTTTCGGAAATAGTTTTAAGAACCTTGTAAACCAAAAATATTATCAAATAAACACGAATAACGATTGTTTTATGAAACTAGACATACGTTTTTTGATGCGTTCGGAATAAAATCAGAGGTTTTTTAAATTCTATTTTTGCGTGTATGGATGACTTTATGATATAACGTAACAAATATAAGTATAAATAATAACACAGGCACACAAAAAAAAAATCATGAACCAGAGGGGAGACCCCATTATTCTTAGGTTTTTGGGATCGCTGATAAATGATAACTAAAAATTAATTCAAGACCTCCATAACCCGTTAACACTTTCTTACTACCCCTTATGGGGAGTGAAGTTTTCCATTTTTGTTTAAAATAAAGATGAATGTGTATTTCTAAATTGCTTCATTAAGCCGAGCTTTATGTGGAGTGGAGGAAGAAGAACTTTAGTAGGTGGCACTAGAGGATCATTCAGGATATTTTCTGAGCCAGGTACTAAAGAGGCTCTAGCAGTACATTTGAAGTTTGTGTAATGCTTTTCACGATCTCGACTATTCCAAAGGCATAAAAAGCAAGGATTCCTTGTAAAACCACTTTTCTAGGTTATGGAGGTCTTGAATTAATTTTTAGTTATCATTTTCGGTTTCAGCATCCCAAAAAACGTAGAAATACACATTTATCTTGATTTTATACAAAAATTTAAATTTCACCCCTTAAGACATAGTAAGGGGGTGCTAGCGGGAAAATGGGCAATTAAAATTAGTTTTTATTGTTATATTCGGTTTCAGCGATCCCAAAAACCTAAGATTAGTGGGGTCTCCCCTCTGGTTCATTGTTTTTTTTTTGTGTGCCCGTGTTATCCATGTCAAATTGAGATTATTCTTTTTCTACCTCTTAGATTTGAGTACATTTTATTGGACCAAATTGTGTGACCAATCAATTAGAATTGTTCATTTATAAGTGGCACAATTTTCGTAGTTCGGAATGGTAAAGGGTTCGTAAAATTGGACATGCTGACGGTAGTTTTGCGATTAAATGCACCGTGCACCAACGTTTGGGTCTAAGTGAAAACTCATTAACCAACAACAATGGTGTTGGTAAGTGTGTTGCGTACATCTTAAATTGGCTTGTATGCATATATATGAGAGTAGTGCACGTCATTTCAAATTAGATAAGCTCTAATACTGATTGGACTGTATCACCATTTCAATATCTGTCTGGTACAACAATGGGTTTAGAATTCTTACACGGAAATTTTGAGTTCCTGAAGTTAGTTCGTAAATGATTTTCTAAATTGCTAACATATGTATTGCTCAATTTTGTTATTAAATTCATTAAATGTAACATTTGGAATATTTGAAATACTAATGATATGTAAATATATTAATATTTACGTAAAAATATCTTCTGTTTCTTTAAAAAAATATTGGAAACGACTTTTAATAACTACATGAAAAAAATATATATATAAGGGGAATATTGAAGGAGAACTTAATATTTTAAAATTTTAATTCTTTGGTGAAAAGTTTATCCCACAATCCCTTATGTAATCTCCAATATTTGAATACAGACTTCGAAATATTATAATGTCAGTTTCAAAGTTGGAAACGCTTTTAAGATTCCCGACTCGTGTTCTCCACTCCTCAAAGTTTTGTCGTTATCGCTTGGTAGCGTAGTATTCTTTATTATGATTGTAAAGTTAATTTTACAATACATGATTTTGTTCCGGCTGCTCGTCGTATCTACCACATGCCGGGGTATCTGTGTGCGTAAGGGAGGATACCTGCTACCGTTGCCTTCAGATTTTTGAAGGTCTTTTTTTTTTTTTTTTTATGGAAGAGTAGGGCAAACGAGCTGGCGGGTCACAGATGACTTGTGATCACCGCCGCCCATGAACTCTTGCAACATCCGAGGATTTACAAGAGTGTTGCCGGCCTTGTAGGTAGAAGTAGACGCCTTTTTTGAAGGTACCCATGTCGTACCGATCTGGAAATACCGCCGAAGGGAGTTCGTTCCACAAGCGAGCGGAACGTGGAAAAAAAGTCCTTGAGAACCGCACAGTGGAAGATCGCCACGCATCCAGGTGGTAGGGATGGTAAAGAAGTCGATGGCGCGCTGTGCGGTGATGAAATTCGGCGGCAGGCATGAGATCGAATAGTTCTTCGGAACACTCCCCGTTGTAAATGCGGTAGAAGACGCACAAAGAAGCCACGTCTCTACGCAATGCCAAAGAGTCCAGCCGTTCGCAGAGCACCGGGTCCCCGACAATCCGAGCGGCTCTCCGTTGTACGCGGTCAAATGGTAGAAGCTGATATTGGGGTGATCCGGACCAGAGATGAGAACAATACTCCATGTGTGGCCGGACCTGCGCCTTATAGAGCGCAAGTCTTTGGCCAGGTTTGAAATACTGCCTTGCTCTATTAATCACTCCCAATTTCTTCGAGGCCAACTTGGCCTTGCTTTTCAGATGACCACGAAACTGACAATCGCTGGAAATGTCGAGACCCAGTATTCTGATACTTGGCGAGGCAATGAGGGGGGTGCTCTCGAAGAGCGGTGATACGACAAATGGGGTTTTCTTAGTGGTAAACGCGCAAACTTGTGTCTTTAGGGGATTGAACTGAACGTGGTTCAGTTCACCCCACTCAGAGACCATCCCCAAGGAAGTCTCTATAGAAGACACAAGTTTCTTTCGGCACTCGTCGACGTTTTCCCGAGAGAGACCTGCACGGCCGGAATACACCGCATCCCCAGTGCTGTCATCCGCATAACAATGTATGTTGGAGATATCCAACATATCATTAATGTGCAGGAGGAACAGAGTTGGGGATAGCACGCAGCCTTGGGGTACACCAGCGTTCACGGGCTTGGGGTCCGAGCAAAAACCGTCGAGAACGACCTGTATGCTCCGCCCAGTGAGGAAGCTGGTGATCCACTTGCATAAACTCTCGGGAAGCCCATAGGAAGGTAGCTTCGAAAGAAGCCCCTTGTGCCATACACGATCGAAGGCTTTCGCCATATCCAAACTAACTGCCAGACCCTCTCCCTTGCTTTCAATAACAGCTGCCCAACGGTGTGTGAGATACAACAGAAGATCACCAGCCGATCGACCATGGCGAAAGCCATATTGCCGGTCATTGACCAACTGGTGATCCTCGAGGTAGGTTAGGAGCTGTTTATTGATAATGCTCTCCATTACTTTGGAGAGCAGAGAGGTAATGGCGATAGGTCTGTAGTTAGCTGGTTCCGAGCTATCACCTTTTTTAGGGATCGGATGGACAAGGGCACGCTTCCATGTGACCGGGACTACGCCTTTAAGGTAGGAGTACCGAAATAGACGCGTTAGCACTGGAGTCAACTCAGGGGCACACGTTCGTAGCACCAATGGAGAAATACCATCCGACCCACTCGACTTATGAACGTCCAAGGAAAATAGAGACTGCCTAATAGTTTTCTGCCGAAAAACTATTTCCGGCATTGAGCTCTGACACCGCGGGATGATAGGCGGTGTCTTCCCCTGGTCGTCCAAAGTCGAGTTGGAGGCGAAAAGAGTGCCCAAGAGATCGGCTTTCTCTTTTGCCGTGTGGGCCAGAGAGTCATTCCCCATGTGCAACGGCGGTAGGGACGGCTGGCTAAAGTTTCCCAGAGTGGCCTTTGAAAGCGCCCAAAATTTGCGCGTGCCAGGCGGGTACTTTGCCAGCTGATCCCCAATTTTGATGACATGCTTGAACTTTGCTCTAGCGATTTGCCGTTTGAAGAATCTGGAGGCACGATTATATTTCCTCTTCAGAACTCTAGAGTTCGGATCCTTAGTGACTAACGCATTGACCCAAGCTTGATAAGCCTGCCGTTTGCCAGCTTCTGCAGCCCTGACAGACGCATCAAACCAAGGCCGCGATCTGCCACCAAGTGGTACCACAGAGCTTGGTACAAATAGTTCCATGCCCTGTAGTATCACATCAGCTACAGCCGCAGCGCAGTCACTAGGATCATCGGAAGGGAAACAAATCGGCCCCCATGGGTAGAATGCAAAAAAGGACCGCATTCCATCCCAATCCGCTGACTTGTAGTGCCAAACGCGTCGAGTCGCAGGTGTTGTGCGAGCCGACCGTTGAATGGGCACTACACTCCGTACCAGACAGTGATCAGAGGAACCTAAGGGAGCCTCGACAGTGATCTGGTACTTTTCTGGATGTGTAGTCAGCAGAAGATCCAACAAAGAGGGCGTGTGGCTGTCCACGTCCGGTAGACGAGTGTGCGTCTTTACCAGCTGGGACAGACCATTTGCCAGAGCAAAGTCAAACACAGATCTCCCCGCGCAGTCGGTGGCACGTGACCCTAGCCAATCGGCATGGTGCGCATTAAAGTCCCCTAGGACTACGATTTCGGCGGAGGGAGTCTGTGAAAGCAGATCGTCAATCTTCGCCTGAACATGGCCCATGAGTTGATCCGTTTCTGCATTACCACTATGGGACCTGTAGAGGCACGCGTAGACTCTGACATGGTCGTCCATGTCCACGCGTAGCCAGAGTATAGACAGGTCCCGACCTTCAAAAACCTGAAGGCGACGGTAGCAGATATCCTCCCTTACGAACACAGATACCCCGGCGTGTGGTATAAAATGGTGTTCTAGTTTATACCCGGGGTATGACAGGTACGCTGTGTCGCTAGGTCGAGATATCTGCGTTTCCGTCAGAAACAACAAGGCCGGCTGCGCCGTCTCCAGATGATAATGGACGGCGTTCAAGTTGGAATGAAGTCCCCGGATGTTGCAAAAGTCCACATTTAGAGTGGGTCGGGGTGCCGCTGCGTTGACTCGTCGTTTGCCCTCATAAAACACAAAAGGCGATACTTTGCCCGCCCCAGATACGACGGACAGCCCGAGCAAAATCCGAGAATCATTTCCCCGATTTTGCTCGAGGAGGGGGTCCCCGGCTTCATCAAAGCCGGTACCCTCCTGGGGTATTTTTCTTGTAGGCATCGCTTTCATGTTTGGCGTGGGGGGGGGGGGGGGGGGGGTGTTGGGCTTCCGGATTCTCTCACTCACCGACGAAACATAACCAAATTAATTTGGTTACTACACGTCGGTCTTCTGTGAGAGGGTGGTCCTTCCCCGGTCGAGCCAGCCCAATACGAGCTGCAGTCAGATAACTACAGCTAGGCTCTACCACCTGATAAAGTCGGGAGTAGTCCGTCTTCTGTCCTCGAGTGGACATGGACGACCACGTCAGAGTCTACGCGTGCCTCTACAGGTCCCATAGTGGTAATGCAGAAACAGATCAACTGTTAAGCTACGTTCAAGTCACTTAACTTTAACTTTGTTTTGGCAAATGTTCTGTCCCAGTTGGTCAAGATACACACTCGTCTACCGGACGTGGACAGCCATATGTTCTCTTTGTTGGATCTTCTGCTGACTACACGTCCCAGAAAGTACAAGGTCACTGTCGAGGCTCTCTTAGGGTCCTCTGATCATTGTTTGGTACGGAGTGTAGTGCCTATTCAACGTTGGATTGAGATGGAATGCGTTCCTTCTTTTCATCCTACCCATGGGGGTCGATTTGTTTCCCTTCCAATGATCCTAGTGACTGCACTGTGGCTGTAGCTGATGTGATACTAGAGGGCATGGATCTATTTGGGCGCTTTCCAAAGCCACTCTAGGAGACTTTTGCCAGCCATCCCTACCGCTACTGCACACTGGGAACGACTCTCTGGCTCACAAAGCAAAAGAGAAAGCCGATCTCTTGGGCAGTCTCTTTGCATCAAACACGATTTTGGACGACCAGGAGATGACACCGCCTATTATCCCGCGGTATCAGAGCTTAATACCGGAAATAGTTTATGGCGCAAGGGGCTTCTTTCGAAGCTACCTTCCTATGGGCTTCCCGAGAGTTTATGCAAGTGAATCACCAGCTTTCTCACTGGGCGGAGCATAAAGGTGGATATTCCCAACATACATTGTTATGCGGTTAACAGCACTAGGGATGCGGTATATTCCGGCCGTGCAGGTCTCTCTCGGGAAAACGTCGATGAGTGCCGAAGGAAAATTTTGTCTTCTATAAAGACCTCCTTGGGGATGGTCTCTGAGTGAGGTGAACTAAACGTTAAGTACAATCCCCTAAAGACAAGGTTTGCGCGTTTACCACTAAGAAAACCCCATTTCTCGTATCACGTATTTTTCGAGAGCACTCCTCTCATTGCCTCGCTAAGTATCAGAATACTGGGTATCGACATTTCGAATGATTGTCAGTTTCGTGGTCATCTGGAGAGCAAGGCCAAGTTGGCCTCAATGAAATTAGGAGTGATCAATAGAGCGAGGCAGTATTTCAAGCCTAGCCAAAGACTTGCGCTCTATAAGGCGCATGTCCGGAAATACATGGAGTATTGTTCTCATCTCTGGTCCTGATCACCCCAATATCAGCTTCTACCATTTGACCGCGTACAACGGAGAGCTGTTCGAATTGTCGGAAGCCCGGTGTTCTGCGAACAGCCGAACACTTTGGTATTTCGTAGAGACGTTTCTTCTTTGTGCGTCTTCTACCGCATTTACCAAGGGGAGTGTTCCGATAGCTTTCAAAAACTTGTGCAGGTGTACAATTTCCTGCGAAGTTACCATCGCAATTAAAATCGTTACAAAATTGTTTTAAAATTACAATGAAAGGCATGGACAAATGTCTATGTCTATGTCATTAAGAAAAAAAAAAAAAAAAAAAAAAAAAAAAGAGAACCTCGATCTTCCACTGTGCGGTTCTCAAGGACTTTTTTCCTCGTACCACTTGAATGCGGAACTCCCTTCGGCGGTATTTCCAAGTCGGTACGACATGGGTAACTTCAAAAAAGGCGTTTACTCCTACCTCCAAGGCCGACAGCGCTCTTGTGACTCTTTGATTCAGGTGGGAGGCAATAATATCAAGCGCAGCGCTACGTTCACCATAGTGGTTAAGTTTGCATATCAACATTTTATGTTTCACGCAATCAAAGGCTTTGGACAAATCGCAAAACATTCCAATTGCATTCTACTACTGCTCCCATGCGACGTAAATGTGCTTAAGAAGCGTGGATTCAACATTTTAACATTATTAGTCACTTTGCGATTGCGAACGATTGCATTAGGTGATGAAGAATTTAATTTACGTATGATTGTTATTGGAATTTCAGTAAAAAAGTCTTAAAAAAAGCCGCTTTTATATTGGAGTGTATGTCAATATTATAATTATTTATAGGTTCGTTTGATGTCCTAATTTTCCAAGTAACACTAGATAAAACATCCCAAGTTGTCTTTATATTATTTTCTGAATTTAAGATTCTATTTTTCTTGTATTCCCATAGTTACACAATCACTAAATTTAAGTTTTAATTATTTAGTTTTCGATTTTGGATTAAAAATGATATGAAATTCATGTAATAAAAAATCTAAAACTTTATTATATAAATTATTTGGATTATCATCAGTCTAGTCTACTCTAAGCACTTGTTGCGTTACATTATGTTTAAAAGTAAGAATTTCATTTTTAGTTATCGGTCTGCATATACATTTTTAGGGGCCCTTCAATTTCATGATTAATTAATACAATTTGTTTTTACCACAGTGGTCTGAAATTAAATTCGTCATTAGTACTTATATAAGCTATTGCTTCAACTTTATAAGCCTTTGCTTCTACTCATAACTTACAGATGACATATTAGATAAAATTTCCCAAAATAAAGCTGCAGGAGATCACAAGTTATACGTTTCAGTAAACTTTAAAGATCTGTAGCAAAGTTTTGTCATAATTTTGCCAGATTATCATCTAACCAATGTAAGTGTTACTAACAACGAAGGATCTCTTGAAACATTAAGTTCTTTTGTTACAGATACGACGTAATTACTTTTAAGTAGCAGATAGTTATCTGGGCCTGAGTCTAGTTATATAAAAAAAGATCAAACAATTTCATACAAATATATTCGTATAATTTTATATAATGAAAGCCATGTTGAGATCACATTAACGAAAACAATTTTATTTATTATTTTATTTTATTTTAAAACCTATGGTGGAGTGAGTATATATTATTAACGATTGTAGTAACATGGGCAATTAATAAAATATAACATTTTATATTAGGTTTCAATTAGTCAATTTGATAAAAATGGCTTAAAAAAAATATAAATATATTTATTTATTATACAGGTAACGCAAATACTGCAGTGTTGTTTCTAAATATTACCTTCCACTATCACCAGAATAATTAAATATTACGAATAACAAATTAATTAAATTAACGTCTATTTTTCATCGGCTGTGAATTTACATTAAACTGAAACAATTGAATATTTTATTGTGATTCTATTATTAAGATGAAGCTTTTATCGCTACATTCTTCGCTTCCGGATTTAACTCAGAAAAATAGTTAATGCTATCGTTAACTTCTTATTTCATTAGTCCTCGCTCGCATCATTAGGTATTCCATAGTAATATAATATACAGATTATTATAAAGTTAAGTTAAGTTAACACTAATATTTTAGATCTCATTTTGAAATGAACTCTTTAGAATAGTTGTGATTTGAATCTCGGTGTATGGAAAAATGCGAAAAGAAACAAAATTATAAATGTAATAATGTACAAACCAATGGAAATTTGAGGAAAAAGTGAAGTTCTTTGTTCAGAGGCTTTGTTCCTAATTGTATATCTGAGACATTTAGTAGTTATAAAAGTGTTAAATATATGTTGTTATAGTGCAAAATAAAGTATTAATTAATTTTAAGCTTGGTAAAAAATATTAAACCTTCAATTTGTCCTAATGCTCCTGATATCTAGTCCATCTCAATTTTCCGTAGGCTGCTTTTTAGAAGTTTCCATTCTGCTATGTGTGAATTCCATACCCACACTTTTTATTCAATCTTTTTATCTTCTATTTTATGCTACAAATGTAACGGAACATATTGTTATATAATTTAATTACAATTATAATTCTTCCTTGTTGTCCGTATAATTCTTATACCAATCTTCTTGGGTGACCTATGCATAGCATACTAAAGTCCTTTTTGGCTAACTGTAAAATTCATTACAGCAAGTCCGTTAGCAAATAAGTCTATGTTATTTTATAATTGCACTAATGTTTTAATAAAAAAATATTATGATATGTCGGTTTCAATATTTAACGTTATAAAATACGGTGTTAGCACTATTATTATTTATTTAATAATAGTGCTAACACCGTATTTATGTATATTATACTACATAAAAATATATAAATAATAAAATAAAAAAGTAGACATTATAGATGTAGATGGGTTATGGTAAATACACCGCGTCATATATTTGGTACAGGTCCTTCGAGAATGACGAGACCAAGTTTTTGTTTTTAGATTAACATTAGTAGTTCTGCCAGATAATCTAATAGGTTCTATATAGAAACAGAAATAATATACATTGGCAGATAGGCAACCGGCAGGTGTTCCATTTTATGATACGCATTTATTATTACGTATTTAATAATGTGCATTAGAAAAGAATCTTAGGATGTATAGAGAATCAGGAACGGGGAAAGGCAAGAAATGTATAGGACAGAGAAGACTTTTGGCCTTCCCTCTCTCTCTCTTACCTACCTAATAGGAATAACGCAAATACTGTCGTGAGTCTGTTATCATTTTCAGCAATGATTGCTTTAAAGGCAATAAAATAAAAAGAAACAGAAATCGCACGTACCGACGTAAATTACAAGTATCCATAGGGATTAGATGCACTGAGAATAACTATACAGAATAGATTTCAAAGAGTCTTATCTTTATCTCGATATCGGAATTATATTTTTGTATGAAATGTATTTCATTGTAAGTCATTTGTTTAATAATACTTAAAGTTTTTATACATAATATTCTGTAATTAAATTCGATGTGCACTTACTTTATGTGTTTATTTTAACTAAATGTATAAGATAATTGTATTTCCCAGTTTCACACATAATGAATTAAAGCTCGTGCATTATTCAAAGTATTAGTTAGTTTATCCGCAGTTTATGCAGTCGTTGTATACTCAAGTGACGGAAACAATGCTACTGTTTACGATATCCTACTTTAAAAGTCAAATTATAGTAAAATATTAGTATGTTGAATAGAAGCTATTAAAAATTCGAAGCGAATAAATATAATACACATTAATATAGAGGTTTTTGAAATGAAACGAACCACTTCATCGGCCTAGAATGATCTATATTTTTTAAGACATAAAGTAATGGGAGCGTAATAGACTGGTTCAAAAAAAGTGACTATTTTTTTTTTTTGAAACAATGTCATTTATACCTTCGAGGAGGTGTAGAGAGATGCCTGTTAAAAGGAGAGTTCTTAATATTAATATTTAGAGGTCGCTCATCGCAGATTTCTATTTCCCATTGAAATAACATTGGAAAAAAAAATTTAAAACTTTGGAATTTTATATTTCGGTCTAGAAGCAAAATGCCGAGATGAGCGACATGTATTTTTATAGAAAATTTGTTGCTCTACAAAAAGGGTTTCTTATCATTTTTCGACAAATTCACTCCTTCAAAAGTTATTCAAGGTTAAAGTTTAATTTAAAGTAAATTCAAGTTTTTTTTCTTGATTTCTGACAAAATGTTACAACTTATCACTTAAAATCATAAAATCATTCATGAAAATTTAATGAATGATTATCTAAAGAAAAGTAGAGCCAGTTTAAAATTCTAGATTTAGAAATCTCTAGTTAAAATCATAAATAACCCCAATTGAAGTTTAGTTCCATGTTAATTTATATTAATTCCACTTTCAATGGTAAAATTTTTTTGAAACAGTTACCAACAGTAGTTTATGGAGAATATCGGTCACTTTCTTATCGGTGGACCAAAAATGAAGCATGTTATTACTTTGTTCGTTATCGTTTTAAGTTGCTGAGAAGTTTTCTTTTAAATTCCGACTCGTATGTTATTGTTTAAGATTTCAATTAATAGAAATTTATAATTTTCGTTTTGAGTAGTTTAAAATTTTACTATTAATATTATGGAAAAGAAAGTATATTTAATTGGTGAATTGAGTGATAATTTCACTGGACGTAAACTTCCGACCAATGGAGAAGTTATGTCTGTGTTCTTGTATTAGCATAACCAACTCAAGTTGACATTAAAACATAGTGCTGTTGTTACTGTAAAAAAAGTGGAAGAGTAGGTGATTTCTAAATCTAGAATTTTAAACTGGCTCTACTTTTCTTTAGATAATCATTCATTAAATTTTCATGAATGATTTTATGATTTTAAGTGATAAGTTGTAACATTTTGTCAGAAATCAAGAAAAAAACCTGAATTTACTTTAAATTAAACTTTAACCTTGAATAACTTTTGAAGGAGTGAATTTGTCGAAAAATGATAAGAAACCCTTTTTGTAGAGCAACAAATTTTCTATAAAAATACATATCGCTCATCTCGGCATTTTGCTTCTAGACCGAAATATAAAATTCCAAAGTTTAAAAATTTTTTTTCCAATGTTATTTCAATGGGAAATAGAAATCTGCGATGAGCGACCTCTAAATATTAATATTAAGAGCTCTCCTTTTAACAGGCATCTTTCTACACCTCCTCGAAGGTATAAATGAAATTGTTTCAAAAAAAAAAAAATAGTCACTTTTTTTGAACCAGTCTAGAGCGTAAGTGTTAAAGCGTCTATAAAAGCAATTTCAAAAACATATAAATATTTATGTTATATTTAGCGCTAACACCTCTATTTTGTGAAATAAAAATAGATTTTTTATATGTCTATGATACCAGGAGTGTGCGTTAAGACGGCAGTTTAAACTCAAATGTCTAGCTAAAACTACGGTTTCATTAATAGTCTTAATTATGTTGTCATCAAGAACTAAAGTTAGACCTATTTAGGGATCTTTGAGAACCTTTTTTTTCTTACTGTTCTGATTTCTTTTCAGTCAGATAAGTATTTTATTATAAAAGAGGAGGGGCCATTGAGGTAAGTAATTATTATCTTCCACGAACTCTTGATATATGTAGGAAATCGCAAGAGCGTTTCCAGATTTGGAGGAGGTCCAAATAGCTCTCCGTTTTACGTAGTCAAAGGTTATCTCATACTTGTGTCTTTTGAGAATTGAAGTTCATTCCATTCTACGACCATCCCCAGGGACGTCGCTATAGAAAACCCAACTTTTTTTCGCTGATCGTTGACTTTTTCCCGAGAGACACGGCCGGAATATACCGCATTTTAATTTTAATTTTAAATGTTTAATTATGACAGAACCGATATATACATCAGTACAGTAGCGTCTTCTTTCGACTTATAATCACGAAACAGATATAGCTCTTAAAAAAATAATACTTTAAATTTAGGCAGTGGTCAAAACGCGTAAATTTTACAGACGATGAAGATGATTAAAAGGAATTTGCTAAAAAATATCAGGAAGGAAAACTTACCATAGAGGCATTTGAAAATTTTTTAACATATTAAAATAATTTTGTTTGATATAACCGTTTCATACATTCATTCATTCACTTGTGTGACATTACAAGGTCATTATTAGTTTTTAGGTACTAACACTAGAGATTAAGCTTTATGCAAAGATTACTAACAATTATGGACCTTTTGCTGTCCGATGAATAAAGATTTTTATTTTTATGTTATTTATATAAAAAAAAAAAATAAACTTTGTTTTTGACATACACAAGTGATCACTGGCATTGATTGAAAGTGAAAAGATATAAATAAATTAATAAAAAAGAAAACAGGACGTAGAGCCAAGCTGTAGTTCTTGGACTACAGCTCCTATAGAACTAGCTGGACCGGGTAAGGACCACTCTCTTACAAAAGATAGTAGCTTAGTAACCAAAGTATACTCACCCACCGAAAAACATGAAAGTGATGGCTAAAAAAAATATACCCAACTACCTTTATTTAAAATATAAGTTTAAAATACCGTCAACTTCCCGATCAAAGTACTACATTATACACCCTTCAATTTCTTATTCACACAACATTAAATAAATACACATATATCACACATTACACTATTCACTTTTTTATGGCTGAGATCTATTCCTTTCCGTAAAATTCTAAAGCAAGTATACCTTCAAACTCTCTAGATAAACTATAGTTGTAAATATGATTTGGTACAGGTTGATTTCGAAAAGGGTATGGTTTTATTAAATAGCTCTTCATAAGGTTAAACTTCACAAGATTACAAAAAGGAATAGATAATGTTTGTAAAAAATTATTTTCGATTCGATTTGATTTGATTTGATATGTTATATTATTAAGAATCTAGGCATTATGTTAATAAGTATCTGTGCTCTTATATATATATATTATATATATTCTACTTTCTATCTACCTACCACACTCAACTTACACGCCGCTTAGTGTCGTTACGACTACGACAATAGTTTTAGTATGCGGTTAGAACAGTATTTTGTTCTTAGCCCACCTATTCTAAAGAGCATTTTCACAAAATAAAATAATGTACTATATGGTTTATTCTTATCTTTACATTTTAATATTGATGTACTAATAACTATTAATGCATAAATATTTTGTTTTTGTTTCCAACTCGCAACGTATAAGATACGAGTAGATGAGTGATGAGCCTCTCAAATTTGTGATTGGCTAGAACATTCTGATTCTGAATAACAATAATAATCAGACCCAAAGATACGAAACAGAATTATATGGATTATGTTTTGTTTCCTTGGATTCTGTAACCCCGAAAACTACTGTTTCATAATTAATAACACTGTTTAATAATTCATAAACCTTATTATGCCGTTACTGAAAAGTCTTTGCATGTGCCGTCTATGTGCAATACATGTTACGAGACAGACATCTTAAAATCTCAGTTCTAATGAATTATTGGAAATTTTATGTAACTGTTTTTTAATTTATTTAAAAAATATCCTGAGTTTATATGATTTTTATCTGTGCATGAGATTGCATTTTTGTTATTTTTATGTCATACTGGTTCGTACAAAAATAAATTCAAAAGAATGAGTATTTTGTTTTCATGCGTCTAGTAATGTTATTTTCAGGGTGCTAAATTACAAATGAAGCTTTGAGATAAAATTTTATAAATACTTTTAGTGCGAAAATAAGTTTTATTTTTTAACATTAACATTTCCGGAGACAAGCTGATAGTGTCATCAATCAATCAACAACAACAACAACAACAACAAATCAAACTGTTGTCAAGGAATGGGGTCATCGGAAAACGTTTACACGGGTCCAATTAATCGAATTAATTATGTTGACAATGCCTTCGATCGCGCACGAAAATGAATTCAGAAAGAAATCAGCTGCATTTGTTGAAACATTTATAATTTTTTTTCTTGCTAAAAAACGGAAAAGAAGCCGTAAAGTAAAACATTAAAATTAAATAAAAAAATCTTTAATTAACTCCGTTCCGCATTATATAAAATTTTATCTATGGTTGCGATAAATACCGTTTTATTTATTCACTAGCATATGCATCTCATTTGAATTTCCTTTTTCTATTGCATCTCGGGCCGCTGGTTGCGTGGTACATTTGATTTGACGTTGAATATGTACACAAAAAATAGGTCTATAAAGGCTTTACTGTCTAAAAATTATAGAAATCCCTATAAAAATATATAACATGGTAATTGAAAAAGAATATGATTATTAAATAACTTTTTACTCGAGGTCACCGCATGGATGGAGCAGCGTTCATAAGCGTACACGAAATAACGTTTTAGAGCTTTGAATTTAAAGTTTTTTAATATGAAAAGTATATATATACGTATATTTATAAGTACTAGCCGATTCCCGCCGCTTTGCAGGGCACACTATTAATTTCTATGCAAACCTAGGTTGCTATGGTAACCGTTGTCATTGTAACCATTGTTATGGTAACCGCATTAAGTGTGTAGCTCCTATAGGTTTAAAACTTGGCGAAATGCAAAAATTTGGGATAGGAATTCCGTAAAACCCGTTCTTAGTGGACGTCTACGTCACAAAAGAAGTAACTATGTATAATTTTAAGTTAGTCGGACAGATAGTTTCGGCGATTTCGTCATAAGTAAGTGAGTGATTAATCGCTTATATATATAGATTATGTAAAAAAAATAAATCAACATACGAAATTCAAGAATATATTTAAGTAAATATAATTCGTAGGAGGATATCTGCTACTGTCGTCTTCAGGTTTTTGAAGGTCGAGACCTGTCTGTACTTCGGCTGCGCGTAGACATGGACGACCATGTCAAAGTCTCCGCGTACCTCCTACAGGTCCCATAGTGGTAATGCAGAAACGGATTAATTTTGGCCATGTTCAGATGAAAATTGACGATCTGCTTTCATAGACCCCCTTCGCCGAAGTCGTAGTCTTCGGGGACTTCAATGCCGGTTGGCTATTGTCACGTGCCACCGACTACGCGGGGAGATTTGTGTTTGACTTTATTCTGGTAAATGGTTTGTCCCAGTTGGTCAAGACGCACACTGGTCTATTAGACGTGGACAGCCATAAGCCCTCTTTGTTGGATCTTCTGCTGACTACACATCCCGGAAAGTACCAGGTCACTGTCGAGGCTCCCTTAGGGTCCTATGATCATTGTTTGTGTAGTGCCCATTGAACGTCCAGTACGCACAAGACTTGCGACTCGACGCGTTTGGCACTACAAGTCAGTGGATTGGGGTGAAATGCGGCCCTTTTTTGCATCCTACCCATCGGGGCCGATTTGCTTCCCTTCCAAATGATCTTAGTGACTGCGCTGCGGCTGTAGCTAACGTGATACTTCAGGACATGGAACTATTTGTACCAAGCTCTGAGATACCACTTGGTGGCAGATCGCGACATTGGTTTGATGAGTTTGTCAAGGCTGCAGCAGCTGGCAAACTGCAGGCTTTTCAAGCCTGTGCTAATGCATTAGTTACTAAGGATTCGAACTCTAGAGTTCTGAAGAGGAAATATATTCGTGCCTCAAGTAACTTCAAACAGAAAATTGCTAGAGCAAAGTTCAAGCATGTCGTCAAACTTGGGGATCAGCTGGCAAAGTTCCCGCCTGGCACGCGCAACTTCTGGACGTTTTCCAAAGCCACTCTGGGAAACTTTTGTCAGTCACCCTTACCGCCATTGCACACTGGGAACGACTCTCTGGCCCACACGGCAAAAGAGAAAGCCGATCTCTTGGGCACTCCTTTTGCCTCAAACTCGAATTTGGACGACAAGGGGAAGACACCGCCTATCGTACCGCTTTGTCTCCAAGCTTTATGCCATGAGCAGACTATGTCGAAAGCAGGTCAATGACCGGCAATATGGCTTTCGACATGGTCGATCGGCTGGTGATCTTTTTTATCTAACGCACCGTTGGGCAGCTGTTATTGAAATCAAGTGTGAGGGTCTGGCAGTTAGTCTGGATATGGCGAAAGCCCTCGATCGTATATGGCACAAGGGGCATCTTTCGATGCTACCTTCCTATAAGTTTCCCAAGAGTTTATGCAAGTGGATCACCAACTTTTTCACTGGGCGGAGCAAACAGGTCATTCTCGATTTGCGCGGTGCCCAAGCCCGTGAACGCGGTGCCCAAGCCCGTGAATCTGGAGTGCAGGGTCAAGTTGGCCTCGATGAAATTGGTAGTGATCAATAGAGCGAGGCAGTATTTCAATCCTGGCCAAATACTTGCGCTCTACGAAGCGCAGGTCTGGCCACACATGGATACTGTTCTCATCGCTCGTCCGGATCACTCCAATATCAGCTTCTACCATTTGACAGCGTTCGACGGAGAGCTGTTTGGATTATCGAGAACCCAGTGCTCTGCAAGCGGCCTGACTCTTTGCCATTACGTAGTGACGTTGCTACTCTATGAGTCTTCTACCGCATTTACCACGGGGAGTGTTCCGAAGGGCTATTCGATCTGATGTCTGCCGCCGAATTTCATCACCGCACAGCGCACAATCGACTCTTTTACCATCCCTACAACCTGGATGCGTTTCGATCCTCCACTGTGCGGTTCTCAAGGACCTTTTTTCCACGTTCCACTCGCTTGTGGAACGAACTCCCTTCGGCGGTACTTCCGGATCGGTACGATATGGGTACCTTCAAAAAAGGCATTTACACCTACCTTCAAGGCCGACAACTCTCTTGTGAATCCTCGGATGTTGCAGGAGTTCATGGGCGGTGGTGATCACGTCCATCTGTGACCCGCCGTTACCTTCCTCTTAAACAAAAAAAATTAAAAAAAAACTATGTTATATTTTAATTTAGTCGGACAGATAGTTTTGGATATTTCGTAATGAGTCAGTGAGTGGTAAATCGCTTATATATATAGATATTTAAAATTGGTAATACAATACGCTGCTACATTATTGTGTTGTTGGAATGTTTTGTTATTAGGACATTTAAGATCCAATTATAGTCCTCTCAGCATATCGGCGCTGGAACATTGCTCCACTCTAGTCTTAAATGCAGATATAGGTAATGCGGTTGAATCTGACCATTTTTCTTCCCATGTTCCCCATGAAACGGCAGCGTAATTTGTAAACAATTTAGGTTGTTGTTGTTGTCTTATTACAATTTATGGCTTCTTATTACATCTTATTATATTGGCGAAGCTTATCATTTAGATAAGGATTAATACTAAACCACAGTAATGAGCCGTGAAAATAAAGTGATATTTTTATAATATCTTTGCCGTAGTTTTGTAGATCCATAAATCTCTAGTACATTACTTTAGTGTATCTTCTGGTTTACGTGGCACATGCGAGTAAAGCGCCTTACATGTGAGATTTTTTACGACGGCGCAATCACTTTAACAGTAATTGTTATATTTCAGTGAATCTACATAATACCGTAATGTACTATGTACCTAAACTTTATTTAAGAATTTCACTATCTCTTAATAAAACCGTATATATATTGATTCAGCAGTTTTTAAGAAAATTAATTATATACAGAGAAACAGTTTTGAGGACTATCTCTTATATATAAAGATTTAAAGTAACCACTGTGTTTGAATTGAAATGTTCTACGTATGTTTCAAATGTAAATTATTTAAATGCTCATTAGATATTTCAACTAGTCGTAGGTACAATGATATGAAGATTCGAAAATCTCGAATATTGAAACGTCGAATCTAAAATGATTCAAAATGATAATCTACCACCTTCATATTTGCATCGAAATTTATTAGAAAATTAATTCAATTACTTCTATTATACCTAAAATGGAATCACAAGTTACAAATTGACACCTCTGAAACGGCTGGTAAGGATTGATAAACTATGAGGCAAGTCTTAAATACTTTAATTTTGTAACATATCTTTGCTTATCCTAATTTATTTTATTATAACTACTCGAAGTATAATATATTGTAAGTGTAAACAATATTATGTTATTTGTAAAAAGTACACATACAACAAAGTTCACATTTCATTTTTTAGGACTATGGGTACGTACCTAATGCAGGTTTTTTTATCCTTTAATAGCCCCAGTGAAAAGATTAGATTTGCGAAAAATAGTCTTATTTAATAACTAAGGTGTATAAAATGAAATACTCTTAAATAAATTTAAAGCATATTCGTACAATTTCGCTGTTCCGGTATAATCCGAATGTTCCTGAAAGTATATTTGAATACAAAATACCGATTATGTATGCATTGGAACTGCGACGCTGGTATTTTATCCTACATAACTTTAACTTTCATATTTAAATAAACTAAAATCTACTTGAATACTATTTTTGTTAAATAAATGATATAATATAATAAATGTACAATGCCTACGTATACGGTATAGATGCTGCTCTAAAATATAAATTTTTCTAATGTTTGCAGACGACACAATAATCTGTTTACGAATTAAATAACTCACAGATTGTCACAACATACAACAATGTACAAAATTACTATAAACATAACAGAATTACAATCTACCATTCAAAATGTGATCAGATTACATTTTCTCGTAAAATAAATAGAATAATCCATACATATGAGTTAAGAGACAATACGACACCACAATACCACATTTATTAAAGATAAAATTGAAAATATACAAAAGAAATTACAAATAATATCTTAATATCAAAATATTTGACCACAAATTATTCGATAACTATTTTGAAGCATGCAGATATTACCACATCGATACTTCAGAAACAAGGCCTAAACATTGCGAAATGATAATGCTATATTCTCTATTGTCTCCGTGCACTCCGCTTTAGAATACCTAACAAGAGAACTCGAAATACATCACTCTTCGCTAGCTACCACATGAATACAAATTATGGACGAAATTATGTTATAAATCATATTAGTAGCACTTACAATAACCTATACTCCCAGCTAGATCAGCTTTCAATCAATATAACGGGTAGACATTTGAATAATTCTTATAATAATAAATAAATAATTTATAAGATACAACGAAAAATTAAGAAGTTACAAAGGTTTTGCATTAATATAGACAGTTTCAATAGAATTTGCATTAAGAAATAATCACCGACACAAGCCTATTCTTTATATGTCCATAACATTTTGAAATTTTATTATTTTTGTAAAAAGTACTGTGGAACGTTTACTAATATTTTATTATAGGTATTTTAATATGAGATATTTTAATATGGGTGTTCCTACCCACTATTTATATTTTTATTCATCCTATAAATATCTAAATAGTAATCTATTGAATAGATGTTACCCACTGAGGGGTGAACAATAGTTAAGGGATATCTGCAACGCTCTCGACAGCTAATAGCCAATTACTGCAAACTGTTGCCGTTCCACTACAATCTTACGAAGACGATTAATAGCTCCCACTGATAATTACAGTTCAAAACTTAATAGCTTCTTGACTTAATTGTTACGAATGGCTCTAAACTTACAAAATGTATTAAAGTTTACAGTTATGATGATTGTGTGATTATCTTCATTCATACATTCATTCATAATAAAAAGACCTACAGTAGAAAATGTTGCAGTAAATGTCATCTATCTATTATGTTAACCTAATTTTATGAATAGATACAATCATATAATATATTTTTTCTATTACAATTAAAATAATAAATGTTGCTGTTTCATGACTGTTACTTTAATAAAAGTATTATATTGTTAGGAGTTAAGGACATCTTTAAGATGGTGGTGGGGAACTTTCTTTATAAGTTCGAACCTTAGTCACGGTAGTCACTTTTGGTGCGAAGTCATTTGCGAGTGTTAGGTTTAATTATAATGTATAATATTGAATTTTAGTAAAATATATTAAATTTTTAATAACATTTAATTCACACTAAGTCTTACACAATAGCAAAATTTCATGTATAATATAATAAAACAAGATTTATTTATTATTCTTTTAACAGTAATAAAACATATCATACCTTAACTGTAAAAGCTTAGTCCAAACTATAATTTCATGTTGTTGTACTTGTAGTCACTTTACTCGGACTCAGTTATGATAACTTTCACTGTCACTTGTTTTTAATTATTTTTATCACTTCGATGATTGTAGAGTAACTGATGATTATACTCACCCATTTCCATCATTTCATACCGATTTTCTAACAAAGAACCATAGCCGACCATTCTTAGCAGAGTCTAACTACTATTTAATTAAATATAACATTTTGTATATTATTCTGATATTTAGTAATCATATATAATGGTTTAATTGATTTACATACAAATTAATTAAAATTACAAATATAACAATCAAATTAAATAATTAATAAATAATATCATTAAACATTGTATAGGAGACGGAGCTTCTTAGGATTCCATGGAGTCACCGTGCGGGTGCCGAGCACATCGCGTTTCAAGAAGAGGAGCATTAACAATACCTGGGACTTGCGACCCAGGTGTAGATTTAAGGGGCCCCTTTATTGTGCGCATACACGCTCACCTACACTGTTCACGCTCCTAATTAATAAAATATTACATTAGTACTGTATAATGAAACAGTTTTCTATTATTTTAGTATTATATTAAATATTTGTTATAATTACATAATTACACATTCAATTTATATTTTACCATTTAGTAATAATATGTTAACTTTGAGTTAGTGATTGATTAATAATATGTAATTATAAGATTTGCAATACAATTTGTTGTCCATTGTCTACTAGAATTATTATACATAATTTTATATAATATTCTTAACATATATTCGTATATTTACACATCAAATTTATATTTTATCTATAAGTGATGAAATAGTAATTTTAAGTAAATCGAGTGACTTATAAAATGTAAACATCAGGTTTATTCTACTTAACCTGATATATAGTGATTTTAGTTATTATATATAATTTTAAGATCATTTTAAATATTATTCGTATATTTAGAAATATAAATTATAATTTAAACAAAAAATGATAATGTGACAACTTCAGTGTAGTCAAATCATTTCTTAACCAAATATTCCAACAGGTTGATTAATAACACAAGTTAAACATTGATATATAATCTTAGCTTTATATTAAACATATATTTTTCATAATATAAGCCAAGCTAAAGCGCAGTAGTAATGATAAGTGATTGACAGTGTGATCTGTGAATACGTACTCTGTTTTTGATTCGTTCACAAATATCAGTTTCATTAATTAGTTTGTTTAATATTTAGTGATTTGGTTTAAGAGCTATTTGTTTTTTAATTAGTTGAAGTTTATAAATGTTGTAATTGCGTTATTTTAATTAAATTTCCATTTGAGTTCTAAAAATATATTTAATTGATTTTTATATATTATGAAATAAAATAATGTATATGGTTTTATATGCTGCTATAACGTATAGTAAAATCTTAAGACTGCAAAATAGGAAGAAAAGCAAACCTCAGATAGTTTATATTAGTTTCTTTCTTAATTTAGAAACGTACTTTATATCAACTGACATCATTAATAAAGTCGTAGGTATAGCCTTTAACTCTTAAATAAATATATATGAATTTTGAATGTTTTGACAATCAAGTTAGTTTAGTTTATTTAGTTAACGGAGCCGAAGACAGGTCGAACATTTTGAACTCCGCAGGAACCAAAGTTAATGGAGATCATACGAGAAACTTTGCGTCGGGTATTGAAAATCAAATTGAAATAGTTTTGTCAATTAATATTTCAAACATAAAAAAATAATAGTATTGACTTTGGAACACCTAAAATAGCTAAGATAATACAGCAGCTGGGCTAGTTTAAAAAAAGCAACGTGCAATGTAAGGTCCGTAATTAGCTATATACAACCGTAGACTTTTTATAAATTTTTTAAGGTTTACAATTCTATAGTATTTAGATTTATTTTCTAAGATTTAGCAATATAAACGCATAAAAATATATATTTCAACTTATTCGACTATAACTGGTACATACTAAATAACTATAACTATAAATCTTGTATAGCCTACATTGTAATAGTTTTCCTTTAAATTTTTTATACGTCCAACCATCGTTTTTTTTCACAACTTTTAAAACAACCATTTAGGTGGCATTGGGACGAGGACGACACTTGAATCAAACAAACATTTTGACAACATTTCTCAAACGAATCACGTAATGGAATAATGGTTTTAGCAAACCTACTGTGTTTTGTAAAAAATTATCTAACGGTAACACACGTCAGGGGTTACTTGAGAAAAACAATACAACTACCCTAAAATACGGACGGACGGACATGATGAAACTATAAACGTTCCTAGTGATTACATTATAAATTAAGAAGAAATTTGTTGATATAAAACTAAAAAATAAAATAGTTCCAAGTTTTATTATCTTGTTATAAAATAATACTATTTTTTTTTTTAATGCTTCACATAAAGTGCGATCTTCCTACAGTTTATTGTATACAAACATGTGCTGACTAAATATATTCCAAGTAATATGTTTATGTTAAATTTTAAATTACAATATATATCATTTATAACTTTTATTCTTATATCTCCATCCCATTGTCGATCTCAAAGTAATAAAAGTACAATATCTGTAAAGTTAATAGCGCTATAACATCGTTTTGTAGAAATCATAAAAATAAGAAGCGATAGCGTTCTTATTTAGGGTGGTATTAAATGTTGTGTAACCGAATGTTCACTTTTAATCAGGCTTCCAGAATTAAATTATTGCAATGAATCATAATATTATATTTTATTTTTATCAATTCATTTAGACTACTATAGAATATAATTTTATCAATGTCGATTTCTTTTATTAACAAAATATTTTACAATCTGCTAATAAGACCACCTTAGTTTAAAAAAAACTGCATTGTACAATTAGTTAGAAAGAAAAAATGGAACAATTTTTAAGTGATTTAAATGATGTTTGGAGGCGGCCGTGCCTCTAGTTTCACCATTAAAATTCAATGGCCAACTCTTTGAAATTGATTTATAGTAAACTATGTTAAAGTTATTATGTAATATTGGCTCTTTAGTCACAGTAATAATTAATATATGAGAAGAAATTAGTATTCAACTAAAGCGTAATACTAAAAGAAGACTAGAATAATTCAGTACGACACTACTAGTTCTATGATGTTATCACTTTTACAAGGTATTGAAGCATTTTAAACATTAACTTTCTAAATGACATTAATTTTAAAGTATTTTAACTTTCAACTTAAAATGAATATGTAATAAAAATACATAAAAGATAAATATATAATATATAATAAAAACGATTAATAGAATAAATAGAAACGTTTCATATAATATATTTTTTCTTTTAATATCCAAATCCAAACAAGTAGATAATCACCAAATGACTACTGGACCATCCTTTCCCAAATGGTAGTGAACATTGGCTACCGTCCAAAATAAAATACCGATGCGTACTAATTAATTGTCAGCAGTTTTGCCAAATGCAATTAATGTGGGTTTCGATGTGCCGAGATCCTAAACATTGGCTGGTACAATGTTTTTTTTCTGTCTTGACGAAAAAACAGACAGTCATCCCGTTCTTAGAATCATCTTATATTTGTTAAAAAGTAGTAGAAAGATCATTTTATTATAATGGACACTGTCTTTCCAATAGTGAATTTTAATGAGACAAAGATTTTTTTTAAGTTAAGTAAAGAAAACAAGACCTCGAATAATAAAATTGTAAGTTTAAAGGAGATTATAAATAACAATAATATTATTAGCGTAATATATACATATATATATATATATATATATTAGTAACATATATACATTTTTAAGAAAAAACTATGTTTAGAAATAAACAGAATGTGACTACTATTCTTAAAATATATAATATCTTACATTTAGTTAATGTTATTTTTTGACAGTGCGTCCTGAAGTCCGGGTAACTACTACCTTCGGGTTCAAGTTACTTCACTGCAAATTGTGATAAGGAGAAAGTAGCCATGATGTTATTGCTGTTAAAAGCTGAAGGAAGTTCCGAGGTAAAAGAAATTTACACACAATGAATCAAGCTGTGGGTAAAAGCTAATGTACTACGAACATGTTTTCGAACGCGAGCGAAGCCGCAAAAGCTAGTAGATATAAATTCTTATTTGGCAAGAAACTAATATTTAACTTAGACCAAACTAATAACAAATATATTTATGGATCATATATAGTTATTAAACATGAAATGAAAATGAAGGATAATTCTTATTTTCTCTGTAATATCCAGTTGAATTTGTTATCTGTGAAACATTAACATGAGTCATTGCTCCAGGGTAGGTGATAAAAAGCGCGATGTATGTTTTAACCTGATATTAATGTATGTAACTGATATTTTTTTTGCATTTTTAATGTTTGACTGTATATTTAAAATTTTAAATTAAAATGCGAAAGATTTCCTCTACATTTCCATTGAGAATTTAAAAATATTTGTTCTATATAATTCATGTCTTTTAATATAAAACTCTTCGAACTCGAAGATAACAAAAACCACAAAACGTGTATTCAGTTTTAGTTCTACTGCCTTCTACACTTTTGTCCGGTCTATCCTTGATCCTAACACCGTCCTCATCTGAAACAACTATGTCGTCACCTAAAATTATACGCCAGGTTTAAAGTTAAAAATCCATTAGCAGCGGGTAAAGTCGAGGTTAATTATAAAACTACGGACAATATTTTATAAAAATAAACTTGCTTACAATTTGCCGTGTGTTGCTTCACTGTAATCACGTTAAAGGTCTGTGTACAAGTTTTTAGTGCAATTGTAAAGCAGTATAATATCATCATATGTGACATCATAGTAAACACTAAAACAAAATGAAAATTATAACAAGTTAAAGTAGTATCCAGTCAGTTTCTGGCTGCTTCTTCCCCATCTACCTTATCGTAATGTGTAGCATGTATAGTCCAACGTTTTTAGTTCTAAATGCAATTTTTTTACTTTAAAACAAGTTACAGTGCTAAGAGGGTCAAAGAAATGTATATATCTGACAGCTTATGTTTGTCAAAATGTTGATTAAAGCTTTTTACAAAAAAGATTTTTATTAATAAAGCTGAATTGATTCTTATGATGAATTACATCTCCTACTGCATTTTGTATCGTCTCTAAATATTTCTTTGATATAGGGAAAATCTGTTTCTATAAAATTATATTTTCTGTTTCAATAAAAATTATTTCTGAACTTTTTACATGACTAGTTTGTTTGTTTATTTACTTGTTCTCTAGTTGGTAATGTAAACAAAGTTTTTAAATTATTTAGTAGTTTAGTATTGTACAAAATCGAAACAACTTAATCGTTCCTTCCTTTAATGTTAGGAAACTATAATTAGTACGTGTTTGTATAAAGTTTGAAAAATAATATGGTGTAAAATAGTTTCTTTGCAAATTATGTAAAATAGTTTCTTTAGATTTTTTTAGAAATCATTTATGATATAAGGAATCTTTATATAAATCAGCAAAAAATTCTAATTCTGATTATTTATATATTATTTATATGGAGTGGTACTTACATCAAATTATAAATTTTTAGAATTATTTGTAAGTGTGTTAATATTTTGCCCTGAAATTCTTAACATTAAGTACGCAGGCGATGTATGATCCTGGGTAGTCTTAAAACTCCTTTTTGCCCAAAAGTGCTCTGCAATTTGATTTTTTTTTTTTAATATTGTCACATATCTATTGTACGAGTATATCATTTGTTCTCTAGCGGGTGTCAGCGGTCCCTACTTCATGGACTTCTAATGTTATATATATATGTCGAAGAGGTCATGAGTATATAGCAGCACCGTCGCGATTACGTCACACATATTACATAGATATTTCTGCATATTTCATGCTACGATGGACTCTACATGGTGGAGTAGTGCTAAAAGCGGACATTTGCTTTCAAACCACATTAAAGACTAGTACGTCACTAAATACTGTCATACGTTTCGTCTCCTCGACTACCAGATCCACAAATCACGTTCAAATTAAATCTAAAGTTCGGTTTCAAAAATAATATTTAGAATACAAAACTGTAACAAATATTATTAAATACATGTAGACTAAACTATAAAATCTAATTATAAAGATATAATGCTACATTATAAAGATATAATTTATAGTTTAGTACAAATAACATAGACAAGGTAGTTTTGATAGTGGTTGTTTCACTTAATTAAATTCTTGAAAAATCCTATTCAATTAAATCTAACAGACAAGTTGGGTTTCTTTTGAAATAAGCTACTATGCGAGCAAGATACATGATACAATAGCAATGTCCTTTTTGCAAGCTTCTATTTATCTTGAGCTGATCTTGAAACTGAATATAGAAATGGCCAATTGAACTTATATGTTACACCTATATAACAAATAGATTATACCTATCTATTTATGATTATCGTTATCATTGATTTAATTAATATTGTATATTTAAATATGTAGTTTCATTTTGCGAATGTTTCCGAGTCAATTTTTGACCAAATTACAGGAAAAACTGCGGGCATCGAGATTCAATCTGAGTTGTTAATACTAATATATCACAGATAAAGTCTAGATAAGTAGTGTCGTTATAATTGACTATTCTGAGTCAAACTTATTTTATAACTTTAGTATAATGTTATCTACGAGTGAATCAACCACAGCATTCTTGCAATCTATCTCTCCATTAGTGTTTTTTAGCATTCTAGGAACAAAATATTGTAAACGTCGTGCATATAATAAACACCGATTACTTTGTGATTAAATGTCGGAAAAGTGTTTGCGACGTCTAATAAAAGCTCCTTGTATACATAGTCTTATAAAGCTTCTGATAGACCAATAAGTGATTGTTAAAAAAAAGTTGTCGAAAGTTGTAAGTAAAAATAACATAGATTAATTAAAATAACATTAATTAATTTAAACAGATGGCATGTTTAAATTAATTTATATTCTATCAAATTATTTATTTAGATGCTATCTTTTATTGAATTTCATTGAATTCATTCTACAACCAATAACATTTCCATAACAACCAATACTTTTCCACCGAGTCGATTAAGGGTTAACTGATAAAAAAGTTTAAGATTTAAATTAATCTTGTGAAAACTTATAGATAAACAAATGGTTTCCTTTATCGAAAAACAACTTCGAGTTAAATAATATCCTTAAATGTTTTTCCGATACTCGGAAACTGAGAGTTTGAATACTCGTAGAATAATAGCATAGAGAGATTCATATATTTAAATTCTTCATATAACCAGAAAGCAAGCAAAACACAAAGTCTGTCCTATATATATTATTTATATAAATGGAATATAAGACAAAAAATATACATTTTCACAAATATAAAACTATTTTTTCACTTAATACTGTGATAACCATCAGCGACCAGACCCATGTATGTGACGTACCGCAGAGAACTACGGCACAGATGCGTTTCTTATAATAACTATACTATAATATTAATCATATTATAAATAATTGTCCTACGATTTTTAATGCTAATAAAGCATGTTACACTCTTATTAAATTCATATTAAATTTTGCCCACGAATCCATTCGTAAAAGAAGAGTGTTGTTTTTTTTTATTATTTACCATGTTTAAAATATTGCATACTCTTTTTGCTATATTAATATAGATTTTGTTTTTTGTACATAAAATTAATTAATCATAATTAGAGCTCACAATTAAAGTTTAGAAATAAAATATACGGTTAAGGAATTTATCTTTAACGCTTTAGCGTTAATTTCTCATCTCAAATTAATTGGAAAATGTCCAACATAGCCTTTGCTGCGTTGGAATTTAAGTATTTTGAATAATTATAGTAGAAAATATTTTAATTTACAAAAGTTTTTTTTTCAGTTTTAGTAAATTTCTATGTGAAAATGTTGAGAAGTAAAAGAAATTATTATGTGGCCATATAATACTTTTAAAATGCTACCTGAGATAGAACTTAAAGGAATCATCTTAAAATTTATGTCTTTTCGCTTATTTTTTTCTACAAAAAATAGTAAATAAGTGAATCACGAGAAATTATATTATCTAATATATATAATACGCTATACTTAATCTTTGATATAACAAATCTCCAAGATTATTTTTGGTAGCTGTTATTATTTTAGCTTAATTAAAAATTAAGAAAGTAGTAGCCAGCAAAATTAATTAATATCGGACATTAATCTTATTCCATTTTATCAGATTTTATAAATAAACTCTTAAAACCATTCGATTTTTAATAAAGTAAACAAATTTAAAGGTTATTTCAAATCTTTTAAAAGTTTTTATTCTAAAAATTAATAGCAATAACTTAATACATATGTATTGATGGAAAATGTATATGCATTAATTTTATATTTCATTTAAAACTTGATACTTTATAAAATATTATATTTTCATTTTTACGAAGTTGAAACAAAATTTTCAGACAGGATCGTTTTCTAGAACTACATTTATAACAGTAGAACAGTAAGCTTCAGCTACATATTAATGTCGTGAAAGAATGTTGCAAAAAATTTGCAATGTTTTATGGTTGATGATAAATCTGTAATGGAAATTTAAACCTATTTTAAATGTATAATATTATAAATTTAATAATAATAGTAATACTATAATATTACTAACAGTGCTTTTTTTCTTATGCTTTTGCTTTCTTATAAACTCAACACTACGGCATTATAAAAGTTAATCAAATCATGGTGTTTATATTTAGAAACACCAAGTCTTTTAATAAATGAGCTGGTGTCGTTAGTTCATACGTAGCACTTTTTAGGACTAGTATATAGTACTATTCAATTATTTGGCTACCTTTTTTTCATGATACATATTAAAGAATCGAGTATATTCAGAAGTAATGGGTGTTTTTTTAGAGGTATATAATTTTAGGTTCAAATAAAACACGTCAATTCAATAAATGGCGTTAATTGCCATGAATTTGGTTTTATTCGAAAATTAATGCTTTGCCATTTTTATTTCAACATGATTTCCGGCATATGGCCACCTCGGCTGGCTCAGAGAAAGTCCAATCGGGAAGTCCAATTTTCAATCACTTTTTGCAGCAACGGAGGCCGTATATGAGTGATAACGTGGCGAATATTTTCTTCCAAGGCGTCAATAGTGTGTGGCTTATCGGCGTAAACCAGAGATTTCACATAGCCCCACAAAAAATAGTCCAGCGGTGTTAAATCGCATGATCTTGAATTCCAATTCACGGGTCCATTACGCGAAATTATTCGTTCACCGAACGTTTCTTTCAATAAATCAATTGTGAAACGCGCTGTGTGGCATGTTGCACAGTCTTGTTGAAACCACAGCTCCTCCACATTAAGGGCATGCAATTGTGGAACAAAAAACTCAATGATCGTGGCCCTGTAGCGGTCACCATTAACTGTAACGTTCTGGCCGGCATCGTTTTTGAAGAAATACGGACCAATGATTCCACCGGCCCATAAAACACACCAAACAGTGACTTTTTCAGGATGCAATGGTGTTTTGATAATGGCATGAGGATTCTCTTCAGTCCAAATCTGGCAGTTTTGCTTATTAACGTACCCATTCATCCAAAAATGAGCTTCATCGCTGAACAAAATTTTCTTGTGAAATTCAGGATCAACAGTAAGTCGGTTTTGAGCCCATTCGCCAAATGCACGGCGTGCCCCATGGTCGTGCGGCTTCAATTCTTGCGTGAGTTGAATTTTGTAAGCTCGCAAAGCCAAATGTTTCCACAAAATGTTCCATAAAGTGGATGGACGAAGCTCCAATTGTTGAGCACGACGCCGAATGGAGTCATTTGGGTCTTCCTCGATACTACGCTCTACAGCAACAATAGCTTCTTCGGTACGAAGTGTACGACGTCTCTGAGGATGCGTGTTGTCCCGTAGAGTAAAAGTGGTGCGCAAACGATCCATGGTTGCTCGAATTAATTGCTTTGATGGACGATTATGCCGACCGTAAAATGGACGAAGAGCGCGATGAGTTTCCTGAACTGAATGAATGAATTTCTTCCATGTTTTTCGTAAAAAATCTGCACAATTTGCAGGCGTTGTTCAGTGTAAGTCTATTCATGATAAAATGGCAAACCAAACTAAACACAAAACAAGTGACAGTTATCAAAATAGCGCGCATAGAAATCAAGATTTTGCTACACTACACATAATTTTCAATGCTAAATGGGACAATAATAATTTACTCAGCCACTTTTCACAAAAAATTTTTAGCACTCACACGCAATTACTAGTTCATATATCTTTAGGTCGAAATAATGCTGCTTATAACGACCCTGTGCTTATAATGTGCCGAGCTTATAATGAATTATATAAAAAATAGGAAACAATGCACGATATCTACCAGTTTATTTAAGTAAATGTAATGCATATATGTATGGCCCATATTCAGTACTTTTAATATAGTATCGTCGTGTCCCTATTAATGCTTAATTTGTTTATCATAAAAGATAATTTTGTTATGTTTGTTTTAGTTATATATTTTTTTTATCTTACTAAAAAGACGATTTTTAAAAGTATTTACTTTTACAATTAGTATTTGTTAATATCTATTGAGGTGGAAATTTATAATGTATCATAGTAAACATTACGTAATCTAAATTTTTATTCTTCTAGTTACGCCTTGTAGTAAATAAAGAAATAGGTAGGCTGAAATTAAATTCGCCAGTATTCTGTTTTACTCTATTTAGCTACTCCCACACATACCAAGACCTTCGAATTCGTTTTTGTAAAACAATTGTATAATATACCTTAGTATCTTAATGTAAATTAAGGAATGAGTAAAATTTTAAATAATCTCAAAACTAATCCCATATCATATACGGCACAGTTAGAAATATTGGTTAGGGTCTATTCAAGAAGCCAATAGATGTTGCCTCTGTCCCGATAAGGACATGTACTCGTATACTCGTATGTACTCGAAGCAGATGATGATACGATAGCTTAAATGGTGGAGCGACAGGACAGTTTCCCAGTAATATATCTTAATACAATTAAGATTCTCAAAAACACTTTAATAATCCTTTGACAACCATTTGAATGTTAGCAAAAATGTATATTTACAAACATAAAATAGGTTGAAGAAGGATTTTGAATACTTAATTAAAAATAAAGTTAACCTACAAAGACAAAAAAAATGCACAAATAAAATTCTGATTTACTCGTTGTGTAGTTGTATAATAATTATAAATACCTACCAACATTGTTGAATTTTTAGGCTCTGACTTAGGGTATAAGGCTTGACGTATTGATAAGGGAAAATATGTAAATATCTAAAATGTAACGCAATCACTATATAATAATTCAACCTAATTACGCGAGTTTCATAGGGAATTAAAACTGTGAAAAACTTTTAAATGTGAACTTGTTGTGGTATTACGAGTATGTAACGAACTGATGTTCAGTTAAATAATTACTCACGATGCCTGTGGAGAGTCTTACACATATAAGACATTGAATATTATCCTGTGCCTGGTCCGGATAGTAACGATCCAATTCAAGTAGAACCAATCTAGAACACATTGTTCGTATAGACAGAATTACTATTCAATTTGTTTTCTGACCCAGAGTGGCGTTATCGGGAGAACTCGGCTGGTTAATTTCATTACACAAGATATTTAGTATCTTAATGTAAATTAAGGAATGAGTAAAATTTTAAATAATCTCAAAACTAATCCCATATCATATACGGCACAGTTAGAAATATTGGTTAGGGTCTCTTCAAGAAGCCTATAGATGTTGCCTCTGTCCCGATAAGGACATGTACTCGTATACTCGTATGTACTCGAAGCAGATGATGATACGATAGCTTAAATGGTGGAGCGACAGGACAGTTTCCCAGTAATATATCTTAATACAATTAAGATTCTCAAAAACACTTTAATAATCCTTTGACAACCATTTGAATGTTAGCAAAAATGTATATTTACAAACATAAAATAGGTTGAAGAAGGATTTTGAATACTTAATTAAAAATAAAGTTAACCTACAAAGACAAAAAAAATGCACAAATAAAATTCTGATTCACTCGTTGTGTAGTTGTATAATAATTATAAATACCTACCAACATTGTTGAATTTTTAGGCTCTGACTTAGGGTATAAGGCTTGACGTATTGATAAGGGAAAATATGTAAATATCTAAAATGTAACGCAATCACTATATAATAATTCAACCTAATTACGCGAGTTTCATAGGGAATTAAAACTGTGAAAAACTTTTAAATGTGAACTTGTTGTGGTACTACGAGTATGTAACGAACTGATGTTCAGTTAAATAATTACTCACGATGCCTGTGGAGAGTCTTACACATATAAGACATTGAATATTATCCTGTGCCTGGTCCGGATAGTAACGATCCAATTCAAGTAGAACCAATCTAGAACACATTGTTCGTATAGACAGAATTACTATTCAATTTGTTTTCTGACCCAGAGTGGCGTTATCGGGAGAACTCGGCTGGTTAATTTATTACACAAGATATTTTTATTAATAATATTATATTATATATTGTTAGATATGTAACATTCATATACAGAAGCGCTCAAAATTATTTTGACATATACAGTTTACTACATAATAAAAAAGTAAAAACACTATTGTTTTGAATTAAATAATATATTTAAAGTGGTGTAAAAATATATTTCACAAATCCAGATACCTAAAAGATATGAAGGTAAAGAAAACAAAAAATTAAACAAAACTTACTCAAGCACGACTCAAAAAGCATTTCTTCAATTAAGATATACGAGTATCTATATATTTTTATATTTAATTTTGGTTTAGTTACAAAACCAAGTTACGCAATATAAACTTTGTTGAAAAAAAAAACAGCTTTCATAAGAATTTTTTTTTTAATATATAAAAGCTGAATATCGTGAAGAGAGAAAATATATATTTAATCTTTCTCGATGAAATTCTGATTTATTTTAAGCTCATTTCAAATTCGAGTCGCTCATAATTTTGCTGCTTTCTTGATTTTGCGGGCACAAAGAAAAACCAATAACAACCTTGGTCTTACGTCCCTCAAATAATGTATCACATATTTAGAAAGAAAGGAAAAAAATAATTAAGTAAGACCTTAAATAGACACAGAAAAAGAAAAAAAGATAATCACCATGGAATTAGTCAGGCTTTTTCGACACATAAATAAAACTATTTATGACTATTATCACTATTACAAGTAACATCATTATTTATCTATCATTGTTTTTTTATATTTTAATAAGATGTGTCATTCAGTTTAATGTTGGGTAGGATGCCGAAAGTAACCTTTTCTGTCATAAAAGTCAGTGCCAAATTCTAAATATAAATCAAACTAACTACTGACAACGTAACACATTAAACGTAATATTTTAAAAATAAAAACATTTAGTCTATAAATAAGTATTTGAACATACCAGTAGACAGATTTAATATAAATTAATTAAATATATAAATAATATAATAACAAAGAAAACAACTATTTCAGCCTATTTTTTGTAGTTGTCACACTGACAATTGTATAAAGTATATTATATTTATTTTACATTATAAATTGATATAAACACTAACTTTTATTAAAATACTGAAGCAGCGTGATCCAGCGTGGTTAAAAAAAATTTAAAACCTATTGCGGTTTTGCGATTAATTTTTAAAAATATGTTTTAACACAATAATAAAGACATGTAGTAAGTGAGATAATAACCATCAAACAAAGGTTGTTGTGAGGTCAAAATACATGTTTCGTAACCAAGACTGCACTGAAGCAAAAGCAAGTGTTTGATAAATTATAAGTAATAAACAAAAAAGTATAAATAATATATTATATATTTGTTGTACCTGGATCTATTATTATTTACGATTCTAACTGACTATTAAGTAAACGCCATTTATATTTAAGCCTAAATGTAATTTAAGGTTGAGATATGTTTATGATGTCAGTTGAAGACTTAAAAAATTTTATTGTTATTATTATCATCAATAATTTCTAATGCTTTGCTATTGTGTTCACAGGATCAGATGTTGGTATTTGACATATTAATTAGTCATCTACCCCCAACGATTACTTAGTTTCCAACGGTACTTAATAAATCACGAACATCGGATTTTACATAGTTCATATGTGGGTCTTGATGACTCGGCAAATATTTGTATCAGAGAATTAAAGTTGACAATGAATCGATAGCTCATCAGTCATATCACATTTTTGGTCTGATGGGACATTACATTTATTTATTTCATCGTTATTGGCCTAAAATAGATACAAAAGGTAGATTTAATGTTAGAAGCACTCTGTGTCTTCAATCTGCCAAAGAGAGTTAAAGTTCATTACATATAATGTGAAGTTCATTACATATGTGTGTGATGTATGTGTCAATATTACATATGAATTTATTCCTACAAATTTCAAATTTATTCGCATGTTAAATAAAACTTATCAAAGTTGCTTAAAATTGCGTTATTACATAGATGCGGTCGTTATCCAAATAGCTGTGTGAATTACTGAAAAGGATAGTTAATGAATAATGCATTTAGAGCGGGTCGCAGTAATCAAATACTCGCCGATGTTAGCCTCTGAGATTTAGTATCAAAACTAACTTTGCGTGTTACATTGGATGACAAGCATAATTAATATATGTTGCGTGAACAGAGTTAGTTGTGAATTATCTTTCTGTTTGAATCCGGTATAAATATTGTTTATAGATTTTTTTAATAACCTAACCGAAGTGTCTATGGGCTCCATTTTTCAACAGTTTTACTTTACAGAATTTAAGAAAACAAGTGTGAGAGACAGCGCCACGTAAAGAATTCTAGGTTAGCTATGTATTGTCGTCGGTTCATGTCATAAGACATATAATATTATAGTGTAATTATAGCGTTTAACATTAAATAATTTTTTCTTTTATTTGTCTTCTGCGTGCTTTGTTTATTTTAAGTCCGAGGATAAGAAAAACACGATTTGATAAATAATACACTTGACTATCTTACGAGTAGCTCTCAATTGTTTTGCCAATTGTATCGTATTTATTTTATTCCGCATTTAAACATGTTTTTAACAAGGATTCTTAGAGTTCCCAACTTCTTTTTGAGTCGATAAATAATATGACAATTTACTAATTTACTTTCGTTATGTTGATATTTATTATAAAATACACTTTATTTTGTTAACACAGAAATTGTAATGTTTTTTAATATTCTCGTATTTATTACTACTAATGTAATAATAATAATCCCCAAAGGCTCGGGTCTGTTGTACGACGTGACAAAGTACATTTGTTATGTTCCATCTCGAATATTGAACACAAATCTATATTACCTATAATCTAGTTAAGGAGAAGATGCGAGACCATTTAATTTGTATATTATATTAGAATATTCATTTTTTCTACAAACAATACCTTATATTTTTAAATTTTTTGTAGTGTTGCAAAACTCAAAAATTTTTTTTTAATAATTTGTAAAAAACAATTATAAAGTTATTAATATAAAACATGCCTGTTATAGATTTTAAAGAAAGCTTCAAATATACGTCCCAATGTTGTCAGCTTTTTCTTTGACTTTGATGGTATGAAAAGAATTGTATATCTTTGGTGACATCTTACAGATAATTAAAAATAGTAAACTGTTTGAATGTGCCCTATTAAATAATTCACAAAATAAAACAATTACCTCGTATTTGTACAGATTTTTGAGAATAATATGCAATTTAACGAAAAGTTAATATAATATAATAAAAAAAATATTATGTCAAAAACAATTCTGATAACCATGAAAAGGTTATGAATTTGTGTGAATTATATATTCACTACTTAGTAATATATTACATATAAGAAATTTTACACAGCTATTATTTATATTATTTTATTTATAAGATGCTCGAATAACGACATAAAATTACTATCATAGCCATAACATAAGGAATTATTTAAATAAATTGTCATTTTTCGAACGGAAACATTGGATAACACATAATATAATATAAAATTATAATTTTTGTTTATACTAAGAAATACTCATCCAATTTCAATTCAATCCATTACGGTACCGTGTCTTATACTTCTTAAATATTTTAAATATAAAGTTATGTAATATTCGACAAATTAATTAATTTTTGAAATATCCAATATTAATAAAGATAACACGTTGTTTTGCACTTTATATAAAAGTTTCTCTGTTATAAGGAAAACTTGTATTGGTTAGATGATAATTTTGAAAAATTATAGCATAACTTTAATTTCAGTTCTTTATAAGTTTACTGAGAGATGTAACTAGCGTCTTCTTGTAGTCTTATTCAAAAAATTAAATGTATCAATGAAAGAAAAAGTTTACAAACATACAGTATATATTATGATGATACAATTCTATATATGCTTTATCCCTAATAAATCACATTTTTTTATTATGGTTGATAAATAGGTTTTCTATTATAATATATGTAAGCTAATGTTACATACATTACTTGTAGTTTTTAATATTAATGCTTATTATTTAAAGGTTTCTTAAGCTTGGCATTTTAATAAAAGTATTCAATAATACATATTAGAATATATGACTTCCAACTTATTTTAAAGTTATTTATTGATATATTTTATATGGTTTTGATATGATGTATTGTAAACTTTACTGAATTGTATTGTCTTAATACAGAATACTACGCTACCAAGCCATAAAAGCTAAACTTTGGGATGAGGAGAAAACGAGCCAGAAATCTTAAAAGCGCTTTTAACTTTGAAACTAGAATTACGCGTATATTTTGAAGTCTGTATTCAAATATTGAAGATTACACAAGGGATTGTGCAAACTTACACCAAAGAATTTGACTTTTAAAACATTCAATTTTAATTCCCTCATGTTTTTATGTTTAATTTTAATTTCTTCATATATAAACTTAAACACCTTTCCAGAACTTTGGTAAGAAAAAAGTTAAGTACTTTCTGAAAATACATTTAAATGAGTAAAGGTAGGTATGGTTGAATAAGAGCCATCTATCTTTATCAGAAATTTATAAAGGGGTCTAGAGACAAACCTTACATAGATGTAAAGAATTTGAATATAGGAATTACACACAATGGTACAGACAGATTTTGAAACGGCAAAACAGATCAATTAGGATTTTTATAACACATTTGGTTCGAGGCAGCGAGGCCTTGGAAATGCGCCAAGGTGCCTACTTTACTGAAGCTATATGTCTTTTTCAATAATTTGAAGCCACTTATACAAATTGAAACTGAATTTTTGAATATTGTAAATATTTATATATTACGTGATATATTTTGTTAATTTTGAAACAAGATATTTCTTAAGAAAAAAAGTTTAGTCATTGTACAAATTGCGATAATATATTTGTATTTAATTATAAAAAATATGCATGAAAACATTTTTATCAAATATATACAGAAAACATGCATTAAAAACGTTTTTCAACAAATTAATTTTAGTTTATTAATTATACAGCTTAGTATAAAAAATAAAATAAAAATACATCTAATGCTATAAAATAAAACTGACTGCACTAATATTGGTTATTACTAATATTATATTTACAACACTAAAACACAGCTATCTATCATTTACAGTATTGTTGTAAGTCGAGTCTTAAGACCAAGTATGCATTAGAATATTTTTTTTACGCTTTTGTAATAAAAATAACTGAAATGAGCTGATATTACCATTTTAACTCAAATAAATAAATAATATAGGTTTTAAGCAAAGACAAAAATATATATTAATCAAATTTATGACACTTATCAAAAATTATTAATCTGCCCCCTTATATTTATTATTGATTTTATTGTTAAGTTAGTTTACTGTATAGTCAAGTGTTTTAGAAGCTGGAGGAAAACTTACTACAATTGTTGTAAGTAAAAAGAGCAGGACATTTTAGAAGAGATAGATAAAACTACCCAATTATTATTGAGCGGATATAGTAATGTATTGATGAACGATTATGTATGATACTTTTTATAAGTTATTTTACTTTGGAATTGATGTGTAATATGAAATAACTAATAGATTAATATTAAATTACTCTTATTTAAGATATCTTTAGAGGCAAATAACATCATATCATCATTGCTATACGTGTACATATACATATATAAGTTTATTAATACTATTTAAAGAATATTGGCGGTGGAAATACAGTAACAGAAAATTTTATTACCTTGGCAAAAAGCCATTTGGTATTGGCTTTTAAATCTTTGCTTCTGAATAGACTGAATTGAGCTTAATTGAGTAATAAAACGAGATAAAATTAAATTCAAAGTAAAGGGGAAGTAAGATAAACCTTCACAGTTATGTGTAGGGGATAAAGATATTACAATAGCAATGGAGTTCATAACAAATATTATTAAGAGCGATATACGTAATAAGAAGCGAAGCTGCATAGATTGTCCTTCTTGGTTTTAATTGTAAAAAAATATGAAGCTAGATCTACATTGTAAGATAATTTACCTATAGTACTGGTTGTATAATCCTGCAGTTTCTGTAGGCGCACTTATGATGTTTAGGGCATCTTTTAGTGTTATCATGTGGTATTATAATAAAAGTAGTTGGTATACGTGTACAAATATTTAAAAAATTGAATTGCCATTCTAATGTCTAGATGGTAATTAATACGGTAAGTTATAATTTCGTTGTTGTTGTCATCATAATTATCATAGTATTACCTATGATTGCGTTGGTTATTTCTAATTGCAGGTATTGGACGGTTCACAGCCATCAGGTGTAGTTAGCGCGTCTGTTCGTTGTATTGAGTCTCATGTACTACCATAACATACATCAGTACTTATATATTCATTAAGTATTAATGGATAATGTATTAATTTTATTTATTTTTAATGTATTTAATGCATTAAAAAAAATCTTAAAAATGGGGGATTAATGATAAAGCGCTCTCTACTAATCTACCTACATAGTAAACGGGAATAACTGTATTATTAAGGTACTAGCTTTTTCCCTCCCGTTTCGGTAGGCACATTATTAATTTGGATGTGAACTTAGGTTGCTATGGTATGGTCAGTCGATTTGACTATTTATATTGTTGAGTATTCATATACGATTTTAGAAATTATAAAAAGTAACACAGTAAAGATCATCTCGTTTTATCTTTTTTGTAGAATTGAGGAACGTATTTTTTTTGACATTATAAGTACCACAATCGGAGAAACCATCCTGTCATAACGAATTAAGTGACCGTGCCGTTACCCATCTAGATATATTCAGGATTCTATATATAATTTTCTTTATCAGGACAGAGTTTTTTTTCGAAGATCCTTGTTTGTAAGTTTGCAATAATAAAATAGTTCTGAATCTTCAAATCTACTACATTTAAAATAGTAGGTTGGTTATCAGAAAAACCCTTACTTAACCCATTTCATAGAGAGTATAAAATTAGTATTGCGTACATTAATTTTTAAATATCTAGGCGTGCACAAAATGCACTTCCAAAATCGGGTGGGCTATATCGGTTAGGTTGATTAATTTTTATAAAAGAAAAACTCAACAGTTGCACGTGATACGTGATGGTGATATTTATTAATTTTTATGTCATTTATAAATCAAGTTGGTTAGGTCGACTTAAAGAAAAAGATACAAGTTTCTGCAAAGTATACCTAACAGAGAAGAAAATATTACTTATTAATTATAAAAAAAGACCTTAAAAATTGAACCAAAAGGAAAAGAAAAGTGTCCAAACTTTTACAAGGTAATAATTTACCCACATATTATATATTATAATACAAATCTTAATAAATGTCCTTTAGAAACTGCGTTCTTTAGTTTGTTAGTTAACTTATAATTAAGAGTTCCAGTGAAGACGTTAAGTAAACTCGTGCTTGTCTAAAGAGTTTTACTTGGTATGGAATAAGTGCTGGCTAGTACTTTAAAAATCTCAAAGCTTTACGCTATTGAATTCATAATGCAGTGTGATTTTGAAGGACTGACTGTTGCCAACGACTTCACCTGTCACAATATTTGTACAACATATTAAAACATCTAACTATCAAGTATTTAATAATACCATCGACAGTAGTAGATCCAGATTTGATAAATAATATACGTAATATGTATCTTTTCCTTGTTATTATTTTCTTATAATATGTTTATCAAAGACCTATAAATATATAAATAAAAAAACATACTTGTGCCCAAACACTAAAAATATTTTTTCTCACAGTAAATTGCCTCCACTTTTTCACGCCTTCAAGCATTATTTTGCAACCGTAGGTAGCCCATATCGATCTCCGTCTTCTTCAAGGGCTATGTCTATACTAGTATACTAGAATCCATCAAAATCGGATCTGTCGCTTTAAAGTGAAAAAGGAACACACGTTGATAAAACTAGTAGGGGTAGTAAATATTCATTTATTTTTTTTTTTTTTTTTTTTTTTTTTTTTGTTTGTCTCTGCTGTTAGCCCTACTGGCCATGACAGCGTCACCGGTGTAATGGACGGGTGCAGAGACCCGCCCTTGAAAAGGGGGGCCTGAAGGGCCCCAGGGGAACGCGCGTCCTGAGGGCGCCTCCTGTGAGGCTCGGACCACGGCTCAGGACGCCGTTAGGTGGGAAGCGAGGGTTGGATGTGGGTTAGAATTTGACACTAACGTCCTCCGACGGCAGAACGCCGGAGCAACGTGCTTGGATGGGGGCCTCGTCTTCGCCGGCGAAGACGCTGTGTGTGTGTATGTGTAGTATTTATGTTCGCTTTGCCGCTTTTACGTAGCGTTCCCTAACGTAATCGCGTCGTCCGGGTCGAAAAGTACCGACTTGGGTCTTCTCTTTCTGACTTTAGGAGTCTTACGGGCCGTGTATCCTGTGGCCTTAACCACCAGCGGGTTTGGGTGTCCCACAGCATTGTCAAAGTAGCTTTTGGAGAGCCCCTTGAAATACTGTGCGATCGTCGGTAGATCTAAGTCTCTGTGCAAGTCGATATTACGCATATAGTAAATATTCATAAGTCGGATTTTCGATACAGATTAGAAAAATAGCTACTAATCCATAGTGTACATAACTCACTCCATAAGAATTAAGACTAAAATTGGATGAAGTACTTGAATTACAGTCCAAAAATATGTATAGAGATGATATCTAATGGTGGTGAATTAGTGGATAGGTGGACAATTTGTTTTCCCACGCCGCAAGAAGAATCAGAAATTATTAATAATTAAAAAGTATTTAAACTTAATACTGACTTAAATAATTTAATGATTTTCTACAGACATACACACCTACTATAATAGACATTAACCACACACTGTAGTGACTAATACAACAACTTACTGATCGCACACTAATCAGAGGTCGCGAGTATTGCTGAATAGTTCATTTAAAAATCTCCGTGAAAAATTATGTAACTGTTAATAGCTATAATATGAAAAAAGTTTAATATGTACACTTTAAGAATTATAAACAAAGGCATAAAACTGAAAACAAAAAAAAGTTTATTTATGGATATTATAATATACTCATAATTTTCTGAGATATTGTTGTATTTTCAAAAAAGATACAGAGGGAGTTTACCCACTAACAATATTATTTTTATAAATTTTAATTTGTTTCATCATATCTTATAAACTAAGTGAATTATATTTAATTAAGTCATAGGATTATTCTTATCACTTAATTAAATCGTCTTTCTCGGTATTATAAGGGCTTTAAGAATCTTATTAACTTGAATTAACAAGTTAAAGTTTTACATTAAGTTTAATATATTGTTATTAGTAGTTCCACTCCTGTCAATATTATTGTTGCCAGTTGTCTATCTACATATAATTAATATACTTATCTAATAATATTGTTTGATTCCAAAATAAATTTTCCATATCAGTAATTGCGAAAGCTAGAAAAAGGTTCTCGAATAATTTCACAAATGAACGCAAAATCGTCGAAAGGCATTGACAAGAGACTTTTTGTAAAAAACCTCACAAAGGACTACTACAATTTTAACGCCGCGAAAAGAACGTAGCAAGCAGACTGGATTGGATTTTTTTTGTTTTGTTTTTTCGTTATGAAAATAAAACTTAATAAGGGTAATTGATTATCAGATTGAAGAACTATTAATTTTTTTTGTTAGTATATCGATCGCGTTCGTTCAGTATACTAAGATTGTCACAAACATTACAAATAATGAAACTATAAAGAATGATCTAGTATTTATTGTAAATAATATTTCTTATTAATTTGTTTTAAAGAAATGTGAACCTTTTTTTAACCAATATATGTAACCTACTTTGCTAATCGAGGTACGACATTTTAAAAGTCGTAACGGTTGTACTTGAAATTTTCAGAACGGTTCCAATAAACGCTTTATTACAAAATGTAAAGAAACTATTTCATAAAATTTTGTACAATATATTATAAAATATATTGTTTATACTAAGATCAAGAAATTATTGACTATGCTACCTACCTACAAGATAAAGAAGAAGTAATAAGATCTTTGAAAAAAATATTCTGAGTCCACTAGTTACGCATTATAATATGTAATAACTTTTATCATAAAACAATTTTGTTTTACTCTTGGTCGCTCAACAACATACACCAGTGTTGAGTTATTGCTGAATAGTGTCGAAGTCTGGGAGGATTTACAAGATGCACTTTTAATTTTCTGTGATTTCTCGAAGGCTTACGATTGTGTACAGTATGGCACTCTAATTAGAAAAATACATCATTATGGAATTAGAAATAAGGTTCTCGATTCGATTACTTCATAAAGTAGATGTGAATGGAAAGCGTTCCTCCCGTTCATTTGTCAAAATCAATCATAAACCTCTATATTAGGGCCTTTTTTATTTCTCATTTACATAAATGACTTGCTTTACTTTGTGAGGGAAAAACATGGAAGTGTTGTTTGCTGATGATATTTTTCTTACTTTTAAAAGTAATAAACAGCAGTCCGTAATTGACGGTGTAAACTGTACTCTCTCAGATGTTGTACAATGGTTTAACTTTAATAATGTGTTGCTATTATAAATAAAAGAATATATCTTTTGTTTATATATATATTTATGTATAATATCTAGCTTTTGATATTTGGATTTAAGACAAAGTATAAGAAAATCGATAATTGACATATCTACGGCACAATTATATTATATATTTGAATACTTTTAATTTAAAAATATTTGTGTCTATATTTTATTCATGTATATATTTTCCTCAATATTAAGCTCTCTAAAGTGTCCTGAATGTTTTGAAAGTTTAATAATATAGCGCTAAGTCACTATAAACATCGGAGGATAAATAAGCTTAGAAGGTTTATACGATTTCGTAAATTTCACTTAAAAACTAAGCTTTGTTAAGCAAGGTTCAAGGAAGACATAAACAATTATAAAATGATTTCCAAATCTCTCACTATCTTTATTATACCTGCATTAGGATATTATGATTTGTAACAATTTTTAAGTCAAATAAGTCTATTATTAAAATTTTATCCGTATTAATAAATGGTGACACCCATATTATTCTATAATGCTTTTAATGAAATTGCGTTACAGAACCCACTGCAATACTAAGAAAAGAAAGAAACAAAATATAATAAAATAATAACGTTTTTTAATTATTATAAGGAAGATTTTTGATAAATAATATGTGTACAAGTGATATGTAAAAATTTTTAATCTACAACATTGTTATGAATAATTCCATCAGACAACAAATAATTCCTTCACATTATGTGGATGTATATTATTTTTACTGTGAATGTAGTTAGCATACATTTGTTTTACAAAGACCACTGGTGCCAGATATATAGAATATATAAAAATCAAGTATTTAGTAGATTAGTTCAATAGAAAAATTTTAAATAACACATTTTAAATGGTAATATTAATATTAATTTAATCCTATCTTTGTAACATTTTCTACGCGTTAAAATTGTAAAAATCCTTAAATAAAAGACTTTTGAAAAGGTCTTTAGTGAATGCATTTTGGCGATATTGAATTCGTGTTTTTGTCTTTTGTTTTACCCTATTTGAAACTTTTAAAGCCTAAGATATCTTTAAAATGAAATGATTTAAAATAACATATCAGTTATTTTTGAAACTAGATTAATATTGCATCATTAAATGTAATCATATGTAGTTTATTTACTTTTACTACTCTGGGTAACTGCCGTTATAAAATAATCTCTATTACATTATTTTTTAGAACTTAAATAAGATAGAAGAAGCCATTAACGAAGTCGTCTTGCCATGGCAGGAATTTCATTAGTAATGAGTTTTCTCATTACTAATGAACGGGGGCTGACTTCCAAAAAAAGTACTCCGAATCGATAATCGGGTTAATTTTGAAGATTAATAAGATAAGATCTTCGCTGATGATTTTGTTATGGAAGAAGAGCAGAGACGCAAAAAGATTACTTTGTAATCATTTTGATGTAATCAAGTTTTTAAGAACGAGTAGTATTTTTGAATCCAAATATAACTAATGTTATGTTTTAATTTGATTATTTAAGTATTTTAGATTATTGTAAATAATTAAAATTCAGGATAACTTCAGGTTATCCTGAAAATATTTGTTATATAAAGAATAATTAAAGTGCACTCCAGAGAAATTTTCCTTTTTCTGGATAGTGTATGAACCGGATTGACGGGCCACGCTGACGTCAAACACTTCCCAAAGGTAGTGAGTGCTCTTAGCGTACGGAACGTTACTATAACACAGCTACATCAAACTCATCCTCTGTGAGAAGTTAGTATTAGTTCACAAAAACTAAAGTTCGTTAAAGACATATATAAGGATAAATCATTTTTTTAATCCTGTTATTGTTATAATTTATTATAATGCTATACTCGTACAATAAAATATAAAAATATAGAGCACAGAGTATATTATTTTTATGAAAAAAGTATAGCCACTACTACCTCATCCCTGATTAATTTAAACAAGACAAGTTAATTTTAATGAATGCTCTTTAGGAACTGACATTCTCTAGTTAGTTTACACTTAAACCTTTCAGTCAAGACGTTGAGTAAATTTAAGCTTGAGGACTTTTAACCATCGGTGGAGACGGATAAAACATTACCTGTGTTAGTATATATTTGTATGATTTCTTTAAACTTAGTTTAAATAATAACTAATCTTAAAAAAATCGTACAAATACACATAAATTGAACAATAAAACATTGTATCTTTGTAACGTAAAGAATATAAAAATTACGTTTTTAATGTTTTATTTCATCTTTTAAGTTATTAATTATAAATAATGGATGTATGTGCTTGGAATACAAAAATGAAAAAGATAATACGAACTCGTCATGGCTCACCGTATCCGTAATTTATCATATTGTATCAGATATTTGCATATGAATTATTTATTTTACGCTAGGATTGCGAGAACTACATTCATTAATACATAATTATCCAATGTCACCTCTTTATTTTCCATAATTGAACACCTCTGTGTAGTTATAAAAATTAATAGATACTTAATTTACTTTTTCCTATCTATAACATACAGTAAAATCTAAATCAGTCGATTGTAATCACCTAATAAACTTATGCAAAGGCGAAATTGACGAGGCTTACATATATCACATATGTACATATTTGCATTATAAACATAAGTATAAATAGGAGGCAGAGCGATTATTTTGGTCCCTTTTGCAAGCAATCATAGACAAGGCTACAATAAAATTATATAACAAGGAAATCAGTAAAAGCACAGCATCTACAGTAGTAGATTAATAAAATAAAATAACTTCTAAAAGAATAAGGCTTTGTCCACTCATATTACCTGTAACAAAACAATAGAAAATGTTATGTTGTACCTTATAATTTTGAGAGTTCTAAGATACAACAAACGGATAAACTTAGTAACGCCGCTATGCGTATGACCGCACTTCACAAAACGTATTCCACTGGCTCTGTTCCAAAACTGCGTTCCGACGAGAAAATATATGAAGATATTCATTGTTATCACTTTTGCCAAGAGTACTTAGATAAAAGGGTTCTGAAGTGAATAAAATTTAAGTTTTGTGGTTACATTAGTAACATTAGTATCTATAGTATTTACAATTTAAATTTAAGGTCTATCAACTTCCAATCGATTATATCAGCTACAAATTTTTAGAAATCAGGTGAAAATTTAATTATTAAATAACGTTTTATACAATTACAACATTTATTTACTTCAACTAGATAATAATAATTAGACTCTTAAACTAAATCACATTACTAAATAAACATTAAACATTGAAATTAATTAACAAAACTGATATTCTTGGACAAATCAAACACAGATATAAACAAATATGACTTCGCGCCAAAAATGACTACCAAGACTATTACCCTACTTCTTGTACTTCTTCACGAATGGTCTTAAACCCGGGAATCAAAAGTGTTTCAGAATTAAGTGAAGGATCTTTTCAAAACCAACGTAACAATAGTCGACGAACATTCGGTTGGAGCCATCTTTGTTTATAACTAAGATAATGGGGTTCGAGTATTCGGATTCTAACTCCCTAACTCCTGGGGGGTCACCCAGAGATTAATATTACGTTTCTGTGAGAAAATGAAGTATCTACCGCGAAATAACCTTCATAAATTTCAAATGTTGATGCAGGGTCGTGGAAACTGCCTGTGATTCAATTTTTACTTTAGTCCTAATCTCCCGAAGTGTAACCTTTTTTATTTTGTCCCAATAACCACTCCACTATAATGACTTTCCTTCGTGGGATATGTCGGCCTTTGTGCATAAATTTTTGTTTTATACATTGAGCGATGTATTTTATCTGTATTATTCGTGTACAAAAAAGAGCAAACCATAAACTTTGCTTGGGTCACTGCAGTTGTCAGTCGGTTGAGTCAGGGGTCGTTATTTATCATCATAGAAAGTTTCATATATTATTTGATATTTGTTTTTTTTTTATTAGAAAAAATATATATTTATAGGAACACTAATTACGCTATATTGTCATATATGAAGTGTTTATGCAATAGTAGCAATAATGCGGGCCGCAGTTTGCCTTTAAATAGCTATACTAATAAATACCATGAGGGAAAAAAAATGGCCATCAATTTCTACTACACATTTATTAATTTTGTAGCATATTATCAATAGAGACATACAATTTTGATTGATAATATTGTCTTTATATTTTTTAATACATATATTTTGGTTAACTTATCTGTACGCAAATGATTCTAAATAGAAGTGCTCGAAATTTATGTTTAACAATAAAACGTAGTTTTAGAAAAAGATAACAAACCCTCATTCTAGTATCCCAAAAGTTATTCACTACTCATTTTGGATAAGAACTTTATAAAACTATTCGGTACAGGCCCAGAATATTTTCAACTTTCCTTTACATTAAGGCTTGTAAGTAAAACGTGCTCTATTCTAATGTACTGTTTGTAGCGTTTGTACTATTAAAGCATAATCTATTACATAATTATCTTATAATATTTAAAAAACATTCAAAATAAAACTATAAGAATAAGAATAAGTTATTGCAATATAGAAAATTTATATTAATTAAAAGCTTTGATTGTATATCCCTACCGATAGAATTGTATATTTTATAAGCATAATTCCATTCATCACGATCTTAAGTAAATTAATCATTTAGGATTTTTTTTTCTAAAAATAAAGACATTTCTAAAATAATATCAAGAACCCCTTGAATGTCTGTATTGTTCATCAAAATCGTTTCAGAAGTTTATTATGGTGGCAGCGAAGATTGTAATGAAAATCAATTAATTTCAAAAGTTATAATAAAGAAATGCAATTTAAAATTACAATTCAAACTTATTATTACTTAATTCTAAAAAAGTTGATCTCATTTCCCACTGATTGCTGCAACGCGGGCAGTGTCGTCTTCATTTCATATGAAGGTGCTGCGTCAGTATTTTAATATTCTGCACTTTTATCGTGGGAATCTTAATATCTGAATATCTTTAGTATGTGAATTTGCCCTGGCTATGCTTTCGTAACAAGTTTATAAATATAGGGACAGACAATGTTTGTATGTTTTATTTTGAAATTTGTTATCGATACAGTTTATTTACTTATCAGTTTCTTAAAGCTAACTAAAAATTTACTAAACATACAGATAACACTCTAATGGCCTTGTTATGGTCTTACTAGGGATCGACGTTTATAATTGATTTATTTAGCCTGCCCTTTCTATGGATTCAAATTATAAACAAAAAAGCATTGTATTTGTCTATTTGGATAATAAGCTAATACCATATCAATTTTTATTCTAACTCTGTTCCGTAGTTTTGTTGTGCTATAATTATAGTCAGCTTAATTAAGGCAAGTACTTCTTAAATTTAAATTGCTTTTAAGAGAAAGTGAGAAAAAAATTATTAGATAAAATCGAGAGTATTTTGTTAGTTTATTCGATTGTAATTTATTCTTTGAATGAAGAATGTATCCTTGTACATTGAAAAGAAGTAATCATTTTTATTTAAAAAGTTAAAAAATCGATCCGATTGCTAAAAGTTGGTAGCTCGGACCCAGCTAACTCAATTAAGTAGTACCGAAGTAGTACCGAAATTCACGGGATATCACTGTAGTCAACTTAGGGACACGTTTTCGTAGCATCATTGGAGAAAATTGGGAAAATGCAATCCAGTACAATCGATCTATGAACGTTCAAGGAACATACCGAAATATTATTTCCGGCCTTGAACTCTCCCACCGCTGAATCGTAGGTGCCTGTATTCCCATGGTCGTAAAAGGTTGAGTTTGAGGCAAAAAGAGTACCCAAAGAATTGACTTTCTCTTTTAAGAAACGCCCACAACTTGCGCATGCGGCGGATCCCTAATCTTAATAACAACCTTGAACTATGCTCCAGTGATATGCTGGTTCAAGAATCTGGAGTCACGTTTTTATTTCGTTTTCAGAACTCTACAATTCCGATTCTTACTGACTAACGCATTAACATAAGCTTGATAAGCCTGACGTTTGCCAGATGATATCTATGATAATAGACATATATTTTTAGTATTACTATAACAAATTGTATCCCATTATAAGTTATATAGTACATATTTAAAAGGATAGAATAGACAAAAATAAATAAGCAAAAAAACAAAAATATATATTTTTTTATACATATGGTTTATTTGTTAGCATACCGATTTTTTTCATTTTCTCCTAAAAACATAGAACAAAATTACCAACTAACCCATAAACTATTTTAAAGAAATAATTAGAAATAAGATTTAAAAAATATTTATTTTTAAGTTTTAGATTAATATCAGAGAACAGATGTATAAAAAAGAACTAAACTATAATAATTAAAGCCGTTAATGTAATAAAAATATACGAGTAGTAGTAGTAGATTGCGATTAGTAATACTTTCTAGGTACATATGATTTCATTAAAGCTAAGAAAGGAAATCTATTTAGCTTAGGTGTTTTTGCTCTTAAATATTCGCTATCATGTCTATAATACTTTCATATTTTCAATAACTGTATATTAGCGCCTAGGGTTTTGTTTCATTGCAAGATATGGTTTTAATTAGAATAAAATTATACTTGATTTTAATATTTAAAAAGAGTATACTATCGAAATATTAATTCTTTAAAAATGAAGGAAAAAATATATTTAAAAATAATAATATGTTGGTTATTGCAATTCCTATGCCAAGTACCGGTCAAATTGACCGTTCTTAAACTTTTTAAAACCTCCACATTTTTAAACGTTATAATATCGTTATCAAACTACATGAAAATTCTTACAATATCCATATATTATTTTCTATACTCTTTACTTCTAAATATTTCCATTATACCTGCGTCATATAATAAAATAACTTTTAATTACTGGTCAATTTGACGGCGTACGGTAGGAACAGGTACACAAGAATTGTCGGTAGGTTTAGTGTTATTATAAATAGAGCACTCACAACACGAGAGAGCATTTCGACATTCTAAGAGATGAATGTGGGCTATTTGTTACGTAGGTCCATTAAAAAGTTATAGATGTTAATTACGTTGTTATATATACGTATCATAGTGGTTTTGGTTAATTATCATAGTGGTTTTTATTATGACTAGATATTGTATGGTATAGCATTGTTATTTGTACGGCCACTAGTGCAGGTATGTAACCTAAACCACTTCGGTGGAACAGCAGGAACAATGATTTACTGTGTTATCACTTTTTTTATTTACTGTGTTATCAATTTTTGTAAGATTCAAGTGTCACGCATTTGGTAACGCTTTGTAGCACTGGATAACAGGCAAATATATATTTTCGGAAATAGTTTTAAGAACCTTGTAAACCAAAAATATTATCAAATAAACACGAATAACGATTGTTTTATGAAACTAGACATACGTTTTTTGATGCGTTCGGAATAAAATCAGAGGTTTTTTAAATTCTATCTTTGCGTGTATGGATGACTTTATGATATAACGTAACAAATATAAGTATAAATAATAACACAGGCACACAAAAAAAAAATCATGAACCAGAGGGGAGACCCCATTATTCTTAGGTTTTTGGGATCGCTGAAACCGAATATGACAATAAAAACTAATTTTAAATGCCCGTTTTCCCGCTAGCACCCCCTTACTACCTCTGAAGGGATGAAAATTGAAATTTTTGTATAAAATCAAGATAGATGTGTATTTCTACGTTTTTTGGGATGCTGAAATCGAAAATGATAATTAAAAATTAATTCAAGACCTCCATAACCCATTAATACTTTTTTACTAGCCCTTATGGGGAGTGAAGTTTTCCATTTTTGTATAAAATAAAGATGAATGTGTATTTCTATGTTTTTTGGTATGATGAAACCGAAAATGACAACCAAAAGTGAATTTGATACCTCTTTTACTCAATACCACCCCCTAACCACCCCTAACGGGGAGGTGGGGGTAGTTTCAATTTTGTATAAAATCAAGATGTATGAAGAAATTTTAACGATTTACAGTAAATGACATGTTTATCAAACTAGTTTGAGGTTACTCTTAGCTCTTATATTAGAAATTCAAATGCTTTATCGATCAGAAGTATCTGATATATATTCATGATTTAATTCTACTCTTAGCGTAACCCAGGAACAACGGCGTGGATATAGTAGATTTCTGTTCCCTTTTGGGGTGCTGGATTAAAGTGAGTCCCCTTGCCTGTCACTATTCAGCGTCTACCTGTTTCTACGATAACGAACTCTCTTGTTTTCAAAAGTTCTTCGAAGTGGTTTCCTTTTATTGGTTCTTTTCTGTTCTGGCAAATCTCTTTTTAAATTCCAATAGTAGTCTGTTAACATATTGATATCCAATATACCCTGATACCCTGATTCGAGGAAGTGTAATTTCAAATTCATCAAGCAACCTAGTATATTATAGTTTATTAGCAGTTTCTTTATATCTTTCTTGTAATTTGGACTTTTCCATTGCCTAAAAAATTCTCTACTACACACTTAAAAATAAGCCATGCATTTTTTTCCTTAGCACTCATCGACTGAATGAATTCAGTATCAAGTAAAAGCTTTCGAATTTCCGGCCCATCGAATATTCCTTATTTAAGTTTAGCGTCAGATTTGGTTTGAAACTTCTTCTGAAATAAATTATTATTATTATTTATTTAAAGAGGCTCTAGCAGTCCATTTGAAGTTTGTGTCATGCTTTTCACGTTCTCGACTATTCCAAAGGCATAAAAAGCAAGGATGCCTTGTAAAACCACTTTTCTAGGTTATGGAGGTCTTGAATTAATTTTCAGTTATCATTTTCAGTTTCAGCATCCCAAAAAACGTAGAAATACACATTTATCTTGATTTTATACAAAAATTTAAATTTCACCCCTTAAGACGTAGTAAGGGGGTGCTAGCGGGAAAATGGGCAATTAAAATTAGTTTTTATTGTTATATTCGGTTTCAGCGATCCCAAAAACCTAAGAATAATGGGGTCTCCCCTCTGGTTCATAGTTTTTTTTTGTGTGCCCGTGTTATCCATGTCAAATTGAGATTATTCTTTTTCTACCTCTTAGATTTGAGTACATTTTATTGGACCAAATTGTGTGACCAATCAATTAGAATTGTTCATTTATAAGTGTCACAATTTTCGTAGTTCGGAATGGTAAAGGGTTCGTAAAATTGGACATGCTGACGGTAGTTTTGCGATTGAATGCACCGTGCACCAACGTTTGAGTCTAAGTGAAAGCTCATTAACCAATAACAATGGTGTTGGTAAGTGTGTTGCGTACATCTTAAATTGGCTTGTATGCATATATATGAGAGTAGTGCACGTCATTTCAAATTAGATAAGCTCTAATACTGATTGAACTGTATCACCATTTCAATATCTGTCTGGTACAACAATGGGTTTAGAATTCTTACACGGAAATTTTGAGTTCCTGAAGTTAGTTCGTAAATGATTTTCTAAATTGCTAACATATGTATTGCTCAATTTTGTTATTAAATTAATTAAATATAACATTTTGAATATTTTAAATACTAATGATATGTAAATATATTAATATTTACGTAAAAATATTTTCTGTTTCTTTAAAAAATATTGGAAACGACTTTTAATAACTACATGAAAAAAAAAAATATATAAGGGGAATATTGAAGGAGAACTTAATATTTAAAAATTTTAATTCTATGGTGAAAAGTTTATCCCACAATCCCTTATGTAATCTCCAATATTTGAATACAGACTTCGAAATATTATAATGTCAGCTTCAAGGTTGGAAACGCTTTTAAGATTCCCGACTCGTGTTCTCCACTCCTCAAAGTTTTGTCGTTATCGCTTGGTAGCGTAGTATTCTGTATTATGATTGTAAAGTTAATTTTACAATACATGATTTTGTTCCGGCTGCTCGTCGTATCTGGGGCGGGCAAAGTATCGCACTTTGTATTTTCTGAGGTCACACGACGGCAAACAACGGCACCCCGCTCCACTCTAGATGTGGACTTTTGCAACATCCGGGGGTTTCACTCGAACCTAAACGCCGTCCACTACGACCTTAAGACGGCGCAGCCGGCCTTGTTGTTTTTGACGGAGACGCATATATCTCAACCTAGCAACACAGCGTACCTATCATATAAACTAGAACATCATTTTATACCACACGCCGGGGTATCTGTGTGCGTAAGGGAGGATACCTGCTACCGTTGCCTTCAGATTTTTGAAGGTCGGGAGTAGTCCGTCTTCTGTCCTCGAGTGGACATGGACGACCACGTCAGAGTCTACGCGTGCCTCTACAGGTCCCATAGTGGTAATGCAGAAACAGATCAACTGTTAAGCTACGTTCAAGTGACTTAAATTTAACTTTGTTCTGGCAAATGGTCTGTCCCAGTTGGTCAAGATACACACTCGTCTACCGGACGTGGACAGCCATATGTTCTCTTTGTTGGATCTTCTGCTGACTACACGTCCCAGAAAGTACCAGGTCACTGTCGAGGCTCTCTTAGGGTCCTCTGATCATTGTTTGGTACGGAGTGTAGTGCCTATTCAACGTCGGATTGAGATGGAATGCGGTCCTTCTTTTCATCCTACCCATAGGGGCCGATTTCTTTCACTTCCAATGATCCTAGTGACTGCACTGTGGCTGTAGCTGATGTGATACTACAGGGCATGGATCTATTTGGGCGCTTTCCAAAGCCACTCTAGGCGACTTTTGCCAGCCATCCCTACCGCTACTGCACACTGGGAACGACTCTCTGGCTCACAAAGCAAAAGAGAAAGCCGATCTCTTGGGCAGTCTCTTTGCCTCAAACACGACTTTGGACGACCAGGAGATGACACCGCCTATCATCCCGCGGTATCAGAGCTTAATACCGGAAATAGTTTATGGCGCAAGGGGCTTCTTTCGAAGCTATCTTCCTATGGGCTTCCCGAGAGTTTATGCAAGTGAATCACCAGCTTTCTCACTGGGCGGAGCATAAAGGTGGATATTCCCAACATACATTGTTATGCGGATAACAGCACTAGGGATGCGGTATTTTCCGGCCGTGCAGGTCTCTCTCGGGAAAACGTCGACGAGTGCCGAAGGAAAATTTTGTCTTCTATAAAGACCTCCTTGGGGATGGTCTCTGAGTGAGGTGAACTAAACGTTAAGTACAATCCCCTAAAGACAAGGTTTGCGCATTTACCACTAAGAAAACCCCATTTCTCGTATCACGTATGTTTCGAGAGCACTCCTCTCATTGCCTCGCTAAGTATCAGAATACTGGGTATCGACATTTCGAATGATTGTCAGTTTCGTGGTCATCTGGAGAGCAAGGCCAAGTTGGACTCAATGAAATTAGGAGTGATCAATAGAGCGAGGCAGTATTTCAAGCCTAGCCAAAGACTTGCGCTCTATAAGGCGCATGTCCGGAAATACATGGAGTATTGTTCTCATCTCTGGTCCTGATCACCCCAATATCAGCTTCTACCATTTGACCGCGTACAACGGAGAGCTGTTCGAATTGTCGGAAGCCCAGTGTTCTGCGAACAGCCGGACACTTGGGTATTTCGTAGAGACGTGGCTTCTTTGTGCGTCTTCTACCGCATTTACCAAGGGGAGTGTTCCGATAGCTTTCGAAAACTTGTGCAGGTGTACAATTTCCTGCGAAGTTACCATCGCAATTAAAATCGTTATAAAATTGTTTTAAAATTACAATAAAAGGCATGGACAAATGTCTATGGTCATTAAGAAAAAAAAAAAAAAAAAAAAAGAACCTCGATCTTCCACTGTGCGGTTCTCAAGGACTTTTTTTCCTCGTACCACTTGAATGCGGAACTCCCTTCGGCGGTATTTCCAAGTCGGTACGACATGGGTAACTTCAAAAAAGGCGTTTACTCCTACCTCCAAGGCCGACAGCGCTCTTGTGACTCTTTGATTCAGGTGGGAGGCAATAATATCAAGCGCAGCGCTACGTTCACCATAGTGGTTAAGTTTGCATATCAACATTTTATGTTTCACGCAATCAAAGGCTTTGGACAAATCGCAAAACATCCCAATTGCATTCTACTACTGCTCCCATGCGACGTAAATGTGCTTAAGAGGCGTGGATTCAACATGTTAACATTATTAGTCACTTCAACGATTGCATTAGGTGATGAAGAATTTAATTTACGTGCGATTGTTATTCAAATTTCAGTAAAAAAGTCTTAAAAAAAGCCGCTTTTATATTGGAGTGTATATCAATATTATAATTATTTATAGGTTCGTTTGATGTCCTAATTTTCCAAGTAACACTAGATAAAACATCCCAAGTTGTCTTTATATTATTTTCTGAATTTAAGATTCTATTTTTCTTGTATTCCCATAGTTACACAATCACTAAATTTAAGTTTTAATTATTTAGTTTTCGATTTTGGATTAAAAATGATATGAAATTCATATAATAAAAAATCTAAAACTTTATTATATAAATTATTTGGATTATCATCAGTCTAGTATACTCTAAGCACTTGTTGCGTTACATTATGTTTAAAAGTAAGAATTTCATTTTTAATTATCGGTCTGCATATACTTTTTTAGGGGCCTTTCAATTTCATGATTAATTAATACAATTTGTTTTTACCACAGTGGTCTGAAATTAAATTCGTCATTAGTACTTATATAAGCTATTGCTTCAACTTTATAAGCCTTTGCTTCCACTCATAACTTACAGATGACATATTAGATAAAATTTCTCAAAATAAAGCTGCAGGAGATCACAAGTTATACGTTTCAGTAAACTTTAAAGATCTGTAGCAAAGTTTTGTCATAATTTTGCCAGATTATCATCTAACCAATATAAGTGTTACTAACAACGAAGAATCTTTTGAAACATTAAGTTCTTTTGTTACAGATACGACGTAATTACTTTTAAGTAGCAGATAGTTATCTGGGCCTAAGTCTAGTTATATAAAAAAAGATCAAACAATTTCATACAAATATATTCGTATAATTTTATATAATGAAAGCCATGTTGAGATCACATTAACGAAAACAATTTTATTTACTATTTTATTTTATTTTAAAACCTATGGTGGAGTGAGTAATAATTATTAACGATTGTAGTACCATGGGCAATTAATAAAACATAATATTTTATATTAGGTTTCGATTAGTCAATTTGATAAAAGTGGGTTAAAAAAATTATAAATAAATATTTATGTTTATGTTATTATACAGGTAACACAAATAGTGCAGTATTGTTTCTAAATATTACCTTTAACTATCGCCAAAATAATTAAATACTATAATAACAAATTAAAGCTAACGTATATTTTTCATCAGCTGTAAATTTACATTAAACTGAAACAATTTTATATATTATTGTGTTTCTATTATGAAGATGAATCTTTTATTGCTACATTCTTCGCTTCCGGAGTTAACTCAGAAAAATGGTTAATGCTATCGTTAACTTCTTATTTCATTAGTCCTCGCTCGCATCATTAGGTATTTCATACTAATATAATATACAGATTATTATAGAGTTAAGAGATATAACACTAATGTTTTAGATCTTATTTTGAAATGAAGTCTTTAGAATAGTTGTGATTTTAATCTCGGTGTATGGAAAAATGCGTTATGATAAAGAAACAAAATTATAAATGTAATAATGTACAAACCAATGGAAATTTGAGGAAAAAAGTGAAGTTGTTGTTCAGAGACTTAGTTTCTAATTGTGTATCTAAGACACTTGGTAGGTATAAAAGTGTTAAATGTATGTTGTTATAGTGCAAAATAAAGTATTAATTAATTTTAAGCTTGGTAAAAAATATTAAACCTTCAATTTGTCCTAATGCTCCTGATATCAAGTCCATCTCAATTTTCCGTTGGCTGCTTTTTAGAAGTTTCCATTCTGCTATATGTGAATTCCATACCCACACTTTTTATTCAATCTTTTTATCTTCTATTTTACGCTACAAATGTAACGGAACATATTGTTATATAATTTAATTACAATTATAATTCTTCCTTGTTGTCCGTATAATTCTTATACCAATCTTCTTGGGTGACCTATGCATAGCATACTAAAGTCCTTTTTGGCTAACTGTAAAATTCATTACAGCAAGTCCGTTAGCAAATAAGTCTATGTTATTTAATAATTGCACTAATGTTTTAATAAAAAAATATTATGATATGTCGGTTTTAATATTTAACGTTATAAAATACGGTGTTAGCACTATTATTATTTATTTAATAATAGTGCTAACACCCCATTTAAAAACATAAAAATATATAAATCACCCCATAAAAATATATAAATAATAAAATAAAAAAGTGGACATTATAGATGTAGATGGGTTATGGTAAATACACCGCGTCATATATTTGGTACAGGTCCTTTGAGAATGACGAGACCAAGTTTTTGCTTTTAGATTAACATTAGTAGTTCTGCCAGATAATCTAATAGGTTCTATATTGAAACAGAAATAATATACATTGACAGATAGGCAACCGGCAGATGTTCCAGTTTATGATACGCATTTATTATTACGTATTTAATAATGTGCATTAGAAAAGAATCTTAGGATGTATAGAGAATCAGGAACGGGAAAAGGCAAGAAATGTATAGGACAGAGAAGACTTTTGGCCTTCCCTCTCTCTCTCTTACCTACCTAATAGGAATAACGCAAATACTGTCGTGAGTCTGTTATCATTTTCAGCAATGATTGCTTTAAAGGCAATAAAATAAAAAGAAACAGAAATCGCACGTACCGACGTAAATTACAAGTATCCATAGGGATTAGATGCACTGAGAATAACTATACAGAATAGATTTCAAAGAGTCTTATCTTTATCTCGATATCGAAATTATATTTTTGTATGAAATGTAAGTTTTTATTTTAAAGAAGTTAAAGAAGTTTAAAGTTTTTATACATAATATTCTGTAATTAAATTCGATGTGCACTTACTTTATGTTTATTTTAACTAAATGTATAAGGTAATTGTATTTCCCAGTTTCACACATAATGAATTCAAGCTCGTGCATTATTCAAAGTATTAGTTAGTTTATCCGCAGTTTATGCAGTCGCTGTATACTCAAGTGACGGAAACAATGCTACTATTTACGATATCCTACTTTAAAAGTCAAATTATAGTAAAATATTAGTATGATGAACAGAAGCTATTCAAAATTCGAAGCGAATAAATATAATACACATTAAAATAGAGGTTTTTAAATGAAACGAACCACGTTCATCGGCCTAGAATGATCTATATTTTTTAAGACATAAAGTAATGGCAACGTAAGTATTAAAGCGTCTATAAAAGCAATTTCAAAAACATATAAATATTTATGTTATATTTAGAGCTAACACCTCTATTTTGTGAAATAAAAATGATTCTTTATATGTCTGTGATACCAGGAGCGGTGTGCGTTAAGACGGCAGTTTAAACTCAAATGTCTAGCTAAAACTACGGTTTCATTAATAGTCTTAATTATGTTGTCATAAAGTTAGACCTATTTAAAGATCTGTGAGAACCTTTTTTTTTCTTACTGTTCTGATTTCTTTTTAGTAAGATAAGTATTGTATTATTATAGAGGAGGGCGTGCGGGTCACTGAGGTAAGTAATTATTACCGTCTACGAACTCTTGATATATGTGGGAAATCGCAAGAGCGTTTCCAGACTTGGAGGAGGTCCAAATAGCTCTCCATTTTACGTAGTCAAAGGGTATCTCATACTTGTGTCTTTTGAGAATTGAAGTTCATTCCATTCTACGACCATCCCCAGGGACGTCGCTATAGAAAACACAACTTTTTTTCGCTGATCGTTGACTTTTTCCCGAGGGACACGGCCGGAATATACCGCATTTTAATTTTAATTTTAATTTTAAATGTTTAATTATGACAGAACCGATATATACATCAGCACAGTAGCGTCTTCTTTCGACTTATAATCAGGAAATAGATATAGCTCTATTAAAAAAATAATACGTTAAATTTAGGCAGTGGTCAAAACGCGTAAATTTTACAGACGATGAAGATGATCAAAAGGAATTTGCTAAAAAATATCAGGAAGGAAAAACTTACCATAGAGGCATTTGAAAATTTTTTAACATATTAAAATAAATTTGTTTGATATAACCGTTTCATACATTCATTCATTCACTTGTGTGACATTACAAGGTCACTATTAGTTATTAGATACTAACACTAGAGATTAAGCTTTATGTAAAGATTACTAACAATTATGGACCTTTTGTTGTCCGATGAATAAAGATTTTTATTTTTATTTTATTTCTAGGAAAAAAATTAAAAACTTTTTTTTGACATACACAAGTGATCACTGGCATTGACTGAAAGTGAAAAGATGTAAATAAATTAATAAGAAAAAGAAACAGGACGTAGAGCCAAGCTGTAGTTCTTGGACTGCAGCTCCTATTGAACTAGCTGGACCGGGTAAGGACCACTCTCTTACAGAAGATTGTAGCTTAGTAACTAAAGTATACTCACCCACCGAAAAACATGAAAGTGATGGCTAAAAAAATATACCCAACTATCTTTATTTAAAATATAAGGTTTAAGATATCGTCAATTTCCCGATCAAAGTACTACATTATACACCCTTCAATTTCTTATCTTATCACACAACATTAAATAAATACACATATATCACACATTACACTATTCACTTTTTTAGGGCTGAGATCTATTCCTTTCCCTAAAATTCTAAAGCAAGTATACTTTCAAACTCTCTAGATAAACTATAGTTGTAAACATGATTTGGTACCGGTTGATTTCGAAAAGGGTATGATGTTAAACTTCACAAGATTACGAAAAGGCATAGATAATGTTTGTAATAAATAATTTTCGATTCGATTTGATTTGATTTGATTTGATATGTTATATTATTAAGAATCTAGGAATTATGTTAATAAGTATTTGTGCGCTTCTTTATATATATATTATATATATAAGTACCTTCTTAACCTTCTACTACCACACTCAACTTACACGCCGCTTAGTGTCATTACGACTACGGCGGTAGTGACGTTTTAGTATGCGGTTAGAACAGTATTTTGTTCTTAGCCCTGCCATTCTAAAGAGTATCTTAACAAAATAAAATAATGTACTATATGGTTTATTCTTATCTTTACACTTTAATATTGATGTACTAATAACTATTAATGCATAAATATTTTATTTTTGTTTCCAACTCGCAAGGTATAAAATAGACGAGTGATGCGCCTCTCAAATTTGTGTTTGGCTAGATCATTCTGATTCTGATAACAACAATAATCAGACCCAAAACTGTTTTTTTATTTATTTAAAAAATATCCTGAGTTTATACGATTCTTATCTGTGCATGAGATTGCATTTTTGTTATTTTTATGTCATAGTGGTTCGTACAAAAACAAATTAAAAAGAATGAGTATTTTGTTTTCATGCATCTAGTAATGTTATTTTCAGGGTGCTAAATTACAAATGAAGCTTTGAGATAAAATTTTCTAAATACTTTTAGTGCGAAAATAAGTTTTATTTTTTAACATTAACATTTCCGGAGAGAAGCTGATAGTGATTGTCATCAATCACTGTTGTCAAGGAATGAGGTCATCGGAACATGTTTACACGGGTCCAATTAATCGAATTAATTATGTTGACAATGCCTTTGATCGCGCACGAAAATGAATTCAGAAAGAAATCAGCTGCATTTGTTGAAACATTTATAGTTTTTTTTTCTTGCTAAAAAAAGGAAAAAGAGCCGTAAAGTAAAACAGTAAAATTAAATAAAAAAAACCTTAATTAAATCCGTTCCGCATTATATAAAATTTTATCTATGGTTACGATGAAAACCGTTTTATTTATTCACTAGCATATGCATCTCATTTGAATTTCCTATTTCTATTTTAGCATCTCGGGCCGCTGGTTGCGTGGTACATTTGATTTGACGTTGAATATGTAAAAAATAGGTCTATAAAGGCTTTACTGTTTAAAAATTATAGAAATCCCTATAAAAATATATAATATGGTAATTGAAAAAGAATATGATTATTAAATAACTTTTTACTCGAGGACACCGCATGGATGGAGCAGCGTTCATAAGCGTACACGAAATAACGTTTTAGAGCTTTGAATTTAAAGTTTTTTAATATGAAAAGTATTTAACGCATATGCAAACAAATGCAATAGTTTAATGTAAAAAACACAAAAATCTTTATTAAACTTGTTTGTATATTTCTTTTATTGCAATTTACCTTAGACTGCTATATACGTGGACGTATAAGAAATTTCTATTTCTAGTATTTTGAGTTAATAAAAAGATAAATTACATGAAAAGTACGATTCCATCTGCATCATCTGTGTTGAATCACTAAATGTTGATGAGACTATATCTAAATAGTTTTAGCCAATCAGAAATCTTAGAAAAATTATGTCCGATTTATTTTAGTGCACTTGCCGTTTAGCCGTTTCCTTACTAAAGATACTAAATCCTATACGCTTAGGATTTCGTCCTTGTCATTGTTATTTTCACATTATGCAATTTTAACGCAATTTAATATGGCATCCTCGGCAGATCCAGTGAGGTCTAAAATTTCGAAAAATAGTTAACTACTTCATCTTTTTCCACAACGGTGGCTATCGATTTTCTCAGTTTGAATGCTGGATTGAATGACATTATCTGACAGACATATTTATTCCTCATGGCAAGGATAGGTCGTTTCTACTAAATCTCCTGTGAGCAATGTCCATGCATTCCCCAATGGAATGGAATAACTATAACAATTATAAAAATTGGACATAGATGAGGTAGATTGATAACACTCATCTCTAAAACAAGTTGTATATCGTGCCAAAATTTGACCTCAATCGGTGCAGTAATATTTGAGTTTTTCAGGTACATATACATATAACCTTTATATATATGTATATATATATCTATATATATATATATATATATATATATATATATATAGGGTGATTCAAAAAATCCTAGTTTTAAATTTTTATAGGGGCACCGTCTTATATGGTTCCAATATGAAAAAACATATACCCATATATATTTTTTTAATTTAAATCAACTTTAGGGGTCGCTACCATCCATTAAAGTTTTTGAAAAATGCGTTATATACGGTAATAGGGTTGCACCCCTTGGGAACTAAAATAGCGGTGCCTTTTGTGTATTTTTGTACCCGAGTGTAAACAAGGTACGTTAGGTTCCTGGTACATATCCTCTATCCACTTTTTTTAACCTCTTCAGTCTTCAGGTTATTGAGCTACAGAAAGGGTTTAAAGGTTAAAGTTGTAATTTCGCAATCGAGTGTGAGCTAGTTTTTAAAGAAGTAGTAATATAGCCAACCTTTTTTAATGTCGTCGTCTTCAACCTCTTTAGACAGTCGGCCGGCTACTCTATTTTCAGGACCGTCTACCACGAAGCCACAGCGAAGACAATGGAGGAAAGAATTAATCGATGACCGTTTGGCTGTAAGTCTTGATGTTGCTAAATTAAGCGATCGAAAAGCTGCTGTGGTATTAACATCGACTCTCAAGAGCGCTGGCTGTGATGCTGAGAAGTATAACGTTAGCTTTTCTTCTATTCGGCGTCAGCGAATTCAGCGACGAAAAAAATTGCAGAATCTCTAAAAAGCGAGTTTAAGCCAGAGGTTCCGCTTGCCGTTCATTGGGATGGTAAAATGCTCGAGGACAAAACGGGACATGAGGTTGTGGATCGCTTGCCTGTTATAGTATCGGGACAGAGAGTGGAACAGCTTTCGGCTAGTACCTATTAGACGTCGCGACGTCTACGTCACAAAGGAAGTAACTATGTATAATTTTAAGTTAGCCGGAAAGATAGTTTCGGAGATGTCGTGATAAGTAAGTGAGTGGTTAATCCCTTATATATATAGATTATGTAAAAAATATAAATCAACGTACGCAATTTAAGAATATATTTAAGTAAATATAATGCGTAGGAGGATATCTGCTACTGTCGTCTTCTGGTTTTTGAAAGTCGAGACCTGTCTATACTCCGGCTGCGCGTAGACATGGACGACCATGTCAAAGTCTCCGCGTGCCTCTACAGGTCCCATAGTGGTAATGCAGAAACGGATCAATTTGGGCAATGTTCAGATGAAAATTGACCATCTGCTTTCATAGACCCCTTCCGCCGAAGTCGTAGTCTTTGGGGACTTCAATGCCAGTTGGCTATTGTCACGTGCCACCGACCACGCAGGGAGATTTGTGTTTGACTTTATTCTGCCAAATGGTCTGTCCCAGTTGGTTAAGACGTCTACTAGACGTGGACAGTCATAAGCCCTCTTTGTTGGATCTTCTGCTGACTATACATACCGGAAAGTACCAGGTCACTGTCGAGGCTCCCTTATGGTCCTATGATCATTGCTTGGTACGGAGTGACTCGACACGTTTGACACTACAAGTCAGTGGATTGGGATGGAATGCGGTCCTTTTTTGCATTCTACCCATCGATTTGTTTCCCTTCCAAATGATCTTAGTGACTGCGCTGCGGCTGTAGCTAACGTGATACTTCAGGACATGGAACTATTTGTACCAAGTTCTGTGGTACCACTTGGTGGCAGATCGCGACTTTGGTTTGATGAGTCTGTCAGGGCTGCAGCAGCTGGAAAACTGCAGGCTTTTCAAGCTTGTGTTTTAGTTACTAAGGATCCGAATTCTAGTTCTGAAGAGGAAATATAATCGTGCCTTAAGTAACTTCAAACAGAAAATTGCTAGAGCAAAGTTCACGCATGTCGTCAAACTTGGGGATCAGCTGGCAAATTACCCGCCTGGCACGCGCAACTTCTGGACGCTTTCCAAAGCCACTCTGGGAAACTTTTGTCAGTCACCCTTACCGTCATTGCACACTGGGAACGACTCTCTGGCCCACAGGGCAAAAGAGAAAGCCGATCTCTTGAGCACTCCTTTTTCCTTTTTACTTTGGACGACAAGGGGAAGACACCGCCTATCATCCCGCTTTGTCTCCAAGCTTAATGCCGGAAATAATTTTTCGGCAAAAAGTCATCCGAAAAGCCCTCCTTTCCTTGGAAGTTCATAAGTCGAGGGGGCCAGATAGTATCTCTCCAGTTGTGCTACGAACATGTACTCCTGAGTTAACACCAGTGCTAACGCGTCTATTTCGGTACTCCTACCTTAAAGGCGTAGTCCCGGTCTCATGGAAGCATGCCCTTGTCCGTCCGATCCCTAAAAAAGGTGATAGCTCGGACCCAGCTAACTACAGACCTATCGAAATTACCTTTCTTCTCTTCAAAGTAATGGAGAGCATAACCTATCCCGAGGATCACCAGTCAATGTCCATGTCGACCATGTCGAAAGCAGGTCAATGACCGGCAATATGGCTTTCTACATGGTCGATCGGCTGGTGATCTTCTGCTTTATCTAACGCACCGTTGGGCAGCTGTTATTGAAAGCATTTTGAAAGCATATTGAAAGCGAGGCAGTATTTCAATCCTTGCCAAAGACTTGCGGTCTACAAAGCACAGGTCCGGCCACACATAGATACTGTTCTCATCTCTCGTCCGGATCACTCCAATATCAGCTTCTACCATTTGACAGCGTACAACGGAGAGCTGTTGAATTGTCGAGAACCCAGTGCTCTGCAAGCGGCTTGATTCTTTGCCATTACGTAGTGACGTTGCTTCTCTGTGAGTTTTTTACCGCATTTGCCACGGGGAGTGTTCCGAAGAGCTATTCCATCTGATGTCTGCCGCGGAAAGTCATCACCGCACAGCGCACAATCGACTCTTTTACCATCCCTACAACCTGGATGCGTGGCGATCCTCCACTGTGCGGTTCTCAAGGACCTTTTTTCCACGTTCCACTCGCTTGTGGAACGAACTCACTTCGGCGGTACTTCCACATCGGTACGATATGGGTACCTTCAAAAAAGGCGTTTACTCCTACCTTCAAGGCCGGCAACTCTCTTGTGAATCCTCGGATGTTGCAGGAGTTCATGGGTGGTAGTGACCACGTCCATCTGTGACCCGCCGTTTGCCTTGCTCTTAAACAAAAAAAATAAAAAAAAACTATGTTAAATTTTAATTTAGTCGGACAGACGAACATTGCTCCACTCCAGTCTTAAATGCAGATATAGGTAATGCAGTGAATCTGACCATTTTTCTTCTCATATTCCCCATGAGACGCAGCGTAATTTGTACACATTTTAGGTTTATGTTGTCTTATTACAATTTATGGCTTCTTATTACATCTTATTATATTAAATGGCGAAGCTTATCATTTAGATAAGGATTAATACTAAACCAAAGAAATCAGCCGTGAAAATAAAGTGATATTTTTATAACATTCTTTGCCGTAGTTTTGTAGATCCATAAATCTCTAGTACATTACTTTAGTGTGTCTTCTGGTTTACGTGGCAAATGCGAGTAAAGCGCCTTACATGTGAGATTTTTATGACGGCGCAATCACTTTAACAGTAATTGTTATATTTCAGTGAATCTACATAATACCGTAATGTACTATGTACCTAAACTTTATTTAAGAATTTCACTATCTCTTAATAAAACCGTATAAATATTGATTCAGCAGTTTTTAAGAAAATCAATTATATACAGAGAAACAGTTTTGAGGACTTTCTCTTATATATAAGATTTAAAGTAACCACTGTGTTTGAATTCAAATGTTCCACGTATGTTTCAAATGTAAATTATTTAAATGCTCATTAGATATTTAAACTAGTCGAAGGTACAATGATATGAAGATTCGAATATTTCGAATATTGAAACGTCGAATCTAAAATGATTCAAAATGATAATCTCCTGTTATGAATACAAATATGGGTTACCACCTTCATATTTGCATCGAAATTTATTAGAAAATTAATTCAATTACTTCTATTATACCTAAAATGGAATCACAAGTTACAAATTGACACCTCTGAAACGGCTGGTAAGGATTGATATACTATGAGGTAAGTCTTACGAGGGGAGGTCCAATAGTTCGTGGAATAAAAGGGATCTAAATAAAATAAAACAACAAAACTTTTTTTCCTTTTCAATATAATCACCCTTAAGCTCAATACATTTATTAGACCTATAAATTAATTTTTCTAAACCACTATAAAAAATGTTTTATCTTTTCCGTCAAAATGAGTCGAAATTGCCTCCCTTACCTAATTGTCGTCGGAAAATTTCCTTCCCCTTAAGCTTTTTTTTAAATTAGGGAGTAAAAAAAGTCACTCGGGGCCAGGTCTGGACTGTAGGGTGGGTGAACTAGGAATTCGAACCCATACGTGTGCAGAGCAGCCATTGCAATTCTACTCTTGTGAGCCGGCGCGTTGTCTTGTAACAGCAACGCACCCTTTGTTAATTTTCCTCGCCGCTTTTCCTTGATGGCATCCTTTAATTTTTCTAATATCGTTGCGTAATATTCTCCGGTTATAGTCCTTCCCTTTTCTTTGTAATAAATCAAGATTATCCCCTCACAATCCCAAAAAACAGTAGCCATCTTCTTTCCAGCCGACTCCGTCACCTTGAATTTCTTTAGCGGTTGTGTCCCCTTTTTATGCCATTGCATGGACTCTTGTTTGGACTCAGGCTCAAAGTGATGAACCCATGTTTCATCTCCCGTAACAATTTGGTCTAAAATCTGTGCAGGTTTATCTCCACACAACTCCAAAAAATGCTTTGACGCATCGACGCGCTGCTCTTTCTGAAACGGCGTGAGCATTCTCGGTACTCATCTTGCACTGACTTTTGCCATACCCAGGTGATCATGTAGGATTCGCAAAATGGTGATATCTCGTACTCCAACTAATGCAGATTATTGTTTTTTCTTCAAACGGGCATCCTCTAGTACAATTTTCTCCACTTTTTCGACGATGTCCGATATGATGACCTCAATTGGCCTTCCTGAGCGGAGGTCGTCTTCAATTGACTCTCGAGCATGTTTATAAAGACCATGCCAATTGTAAATCATTGATTTACTAGGGCACTGTTCCTTATAAACGACTCCCATTTCATTCAAAATGGTTTGAGCGTTCTTTCCTTGCTTGGTAAGGAATTTTTTCACAGCGCGGTGTTCAATTTTCTCCATAGTTTCAGTTTTCTTCCGGATTTACTTGTTTAACAGGCGACTGTTCGTAAACGAATGACGCAATCGGGTTAAAACTCGGTATTTATGCTAATGATGAGTCTCCGATTCGTATGACACCAAGCGAGCGCCCCTACCCCCGCTCCATCCTCTCCATTCCACGAACTTTTGGACCACCCCTCGTAAATACTTTAATTTTGTAACATATCTTTGCTTATCCTAATTTATTTTATTATAACTACTCGAAGTGTAATATATTGTAAGTGTAAACAGCATTATGTTATTTGTAAAAAGTACACATACAACAAAGTTCACATTGCATTGTTTAGGACTATGGGTACGTACCTAATGCAGGATTATTTATCCTTTAATAGCCCCAGTGAAAAGATTATATTTGCGAAAAATAGTCTTATTTAATAACTAAGGTGTATAAAATGAAATTCTCTTAAATAAATTTAAAGCATATTCGTACAATTTCGCTGTTCCGGTATAATCCGAATGTTCCTGAAAGTATATTTGAATACAAAATACCGATTATGTATGCATTGGAACTGCGACGCTGGTATTTTATCCTACATAACTTTAACTTTCATATTTAAATAAACTAAAATCTACTTGAATACTATTTTCGTTCAATAAATGATATAATATAATAAATGTACAATGCCTTCGTATATGATATAGATGCTGCTCTAAAAAATAAAGTTTTCTAATGTTGGCAGACGATACAATAATCTGTTTACGAATTAAATAACTCACAGATTGTCACAACATACAACAGGATTGGGACAATCTACAAAATTACTATAAACATAACAGAATTACAATCTACCATTCAAAATGTGATCAGATTACATTTTCTCGTAAAATAAATAGAATAATCCATACATATGAGTTAAGAGACAATACCACACCACAATACCACATTTATTAAAGATAAAATTGAAAATATACAAAAGAATTTATTTGATATTTGACCACAAATTATTCGAAGCATGCAGATATTACCTCATCGATATTTCAGAAACAAGGCCTAAACATTGTGAAATGATAATGCTATTCTCTATTGTCTCCGTGGACTCCGCTTTAGAATACCTAACAAGAGAACACGAAATACATCACTCTTCGCTAGTTACCACATGAATACAAATTATGGACGAAATTATATTATAAATCATATTAGTAGCACTTACAATAACCTATACTCCCAGCTAGATCAGTTTTCAATCAATAAAACGGGTAGACATTTGAATAATTCATATAATAATAAATAAATAATTTATAAGATACTACGAAAAATTAAGAAGTTACAAAGGTTTTGTATTAATATAGACAGTTTCAATAGAATTTGCATTAAGAAATAATCACCGACACAAGCCTATTTTTTATATGTCCATAACATTTTGAAATTTAATTATTTTTTGTAAAAAGTACTGTGGAACGTTTACTAACATTTTGTTATAGGTATTTTAATATGGGATATTTTAATATGGGTGTTCCTACTCACTATTTATATTTTTATTCATCCTATAAATATCTAAATAGTAAGCTATTGAATAGATGTTACCCACTGAGGGGTGAACAATAGTTAAGGGATATCTGCAACGCTCTCGACAGCTAATAGCCAATTACTGCAAACTGTTGCCGTTCCACTACAACCTTACGAAGACGATTAATAGCTCCCACTGATAATTACAGTTCAAAACTTAATAGCTTCTTGACTTAATTGTTACGGATGGCTCTAAACTTACAAAATGTATTAAAGTTTACAGTTATGATGATTGTGTGATTATCTTCATTCATACATTCGTTCATATTAAAAAGACCTACAGTAGAAAATGTTCCAGTAAATGTCATCTATCTATTATGTTAACCTAATTTTATGAATAGATCCAATCATATAATATATTTTTCTGCTACAATTAAAATAATAAATGTTGCTGTTTCATGACTGTTAATTTAATAAAAGTATTATATTGTTAGGAGTTAAGGGCATCTTTAAGATGGTGGTGGGGAACTTTTTTTATAAGTTCGAACCTCAGTCACGGTAGCCACTTTTGGTGCGAAGTCATTTGCGCGTGTTAGGTTTCATTATAATGTATAATATTAAATTGTAGTAACATATATTACATTTTTAATAACATTTAATTCACACTAAATCTTACACAATAGCAAAATTTAATGTATAATATAATAAAACAAGATGTATTTATTATTATTTTAACAGTAATAAAACATATCGTACCTTAACTGTAAAAGTTTAGTCCAAACTATAATTTCACGTTGTTGTACTTGTAGTCTCTTTACTCGCACTCAGTTATGATAACTTTCATTGTCACTTGATTTTAATTATTTTTCTCACTTCGAAGACTGGAGCGTAACTGATGATTATACTCACTCAGTAATTTTAAGTAAACCGAGTGACTTATAAAATGTAAACATCAGGTTTATTCTACTTAAGCTGATGTGTAGTGGTTTATTTTAGTTATTATATATAATTTTAAGATCATTTTAAATATTATTCGTATATTTAGAAATATAAATTATATTTTAAACAAGAAATGATAATGTGACAACTTCAGTATAGTCAAATCATTTCTTAACCAAATATTCCAACAGGTTGATTAATAACACAAGTTAAACATTGATATATAATCTTAGCTTTATATTAAACATATATTTTTCATAATATAAGCCAAGCTAAAGCGCAGTAGTAATGATAAGTGATTGACAGTGTGATCTGTGAATACGTACTCTGTTTTTGATTCGTTCACAAATATCAGTTTCATTAATTAGTTTGTTTAATATTTAGTGATTTGGTTTAAGAGCTATTTGTTTTTTAATTAGTTGAAGTTTATAAATGTTGTAATTGCGTTATTTTAATTAAATTTCCATTTGAGTTCTAAAAATATATTTAATTGATTTTTATATATTATGAAATAAAATAATGTATATGGTTTTATATGCTGCTATAACGTATAGTAAAATCTTAAGACTGCAAAATAGGAAGAAAAGCAAACCTCAGATAGTTTATATTAGTTTCTTTCTTAATTTAGAAACGTACTTTATATCAACTGACATCATTAATAAAGTCCTAGGTATAGCCTTTAACTCTTAAATAAATATATATGAATTTTGAATGTTTTGACAATCAAGTTAGTTTAGTTTATTTAGTTAACGGAGCCGAAGACAGGTCGAACATTTTGAACTCCGCAGGAACCAAAGTTAATGGAGATCATACGAGAAACTTTGCGTCGGGTATTGAAAATCAAATTGAAATAGTTTTGTCAATTAATATTTCAAACATAAAAAAATAATAGTATTGACTTTGGAACACCTAAAATAGCTAAGATAATACAGCAGCTGGGCTAGTTTAAAAAAAGCAACGTGCAATGTAAGGTCCGTAATTAGCTATATACAACCGTAGACTTTTTATAAATTTTTTAAGGTTTACAATTCTATAGTATTTAGATTTATTTTCTAAGATTTAGCAATATAAACGCATAAAAATATATATTTCAACTTATTCGACTATAACTGGTACATACTAAATAACTATAACTATAAATCTTGTATAGCCTACATTGTAATAGTTTTCCTTTAAATTTTTTATACGTCCAACCATCGTTTTTTTCACAACTTTTAAAACAACCATTTAGGTGGCATTGGGACGAGGACGACACTTGAATCAAACAAACATTTTGACAACATTTCTCAAACGAATCACGTAATGGAATAATGGTTTTAGCAAACCTACTGTGTTTTGTAAAAAATTATCTAACGGTAACACACGTCAGGGGTTACTTGAGAAAAACAATACAACTACCCTAAAATACGGACGGACGGACATGATGAAACTATAAACGTTCCTAGTGATTACATTATAAATTAAGAAGAAATTTGTTGATATAAAACTAAAAAATAAAATAGTTCCAAGTTTTATTATCTTGTTATAAAATAATACTAAAATTTGTTTTTTAAATGCTTCACATAAAGTGCGATCTTCCTACAGTTTATTGTATACAAACATGTGCTGACTAAATATATTCCAAGTAATATGTTTATGTTAAATTTTAAATTACAATATATATCATTTATAACTTTTACTCTTATATCTCCATCCCATTGTCGATCTCAAAGTAATAAAAGTACAATATCTGTAAAGTTAATAGCGCTATAACATCGTTTTGTAGAAATCATAAAATAAGAAGCGATAGCGTTCTTATTTAGGGTGGTATTAAATGTTGTGTAACCGAATGTTCACTTTTAATCAGGCTTCCAGAATTAAATTATTGCAATGAATCATACTATATTATATTTTATTTTTATCAATTCATTTAGACTGCTATAGAATATCATTTTATCAATGTCGATTTCTTTTATTAACAAAATATTTTACAATCTGCTAATAAGAACATCTTAGTTTAAAAAAAACTGCATTGTACAATTAGTTAAAAAGAAAAAAGGCAACAATTTTTAAGTGATTTAAATGATGTTTGGAGGCGGTCGTGCCTCTAGTTTCACCATTAAAATTCAATGGCCAACTCTTTGAAATTGTTTTATAGTAAACTAAGTTATTATGTAATATTGTCTATTTAGTCACAGTAAAAATTAATATATGAGAAGAAATTAGTATTCAACTAAAGCGTAATACTAAAAGAAGACTAGAATAATTCAGTACGACACTACTAGTTCTATGATGTTATCACTTTTACAAGGTATTGAAGCATTTTAAACAATAACTTTCTAAATGACAGTAACTTTAAAGTATTTTAACTTTCAACTTAAAATGAATAAGTAATAAAAAATACATAAAAGATAAATATATATAATAAAAACGATTAATAGATTAAATAGAGACGTTTCATATAATATAATTTTTCTTATAATATCCAAATCCAAACAAGTAGATAATCACCAAATGACTACTGGACCATCCTTTCCGAAATGGTAGTGAACATTGGCTACCCTCCAAAATAAAATAAAGATACGTACTAATTAATTGTCAGCAGTTTTGCCAAATGCAATTAGTGTGGGTTTCGATGTGCCGAGATCCTAAACATTGGCTGGTACAATGTTTTTTTTTCTGTCTTGACGAAAGAACAGACAGTCATCCCGTTCTTAGAATCATCTTATATTTGTTAAAAAGTAGTAGAAACATAATCTTATTATAATAGACACTATCTTTCCAATAGTGAATTTTAATGAGACAAATATTTTTTTAAGTTAAGTAAAGAAAAGAAGACCTCGAATAATAAAATTGTAAGTTTAAAGGAGACTATAGATAACAATAATATTATTAGCGTAATATATATATATATATATATATATATATATATATATTATATATATAATAACATATTTAGTATATTAGTAACATATTTAAAATATTAGTAACATATATACATTTTTAAGAAAAAACTATGTTTAGAAATAAACAGAATGTGACTACTATTCTTAAAATATATATTATCTTACATTTTGTTAATGTTATTTTGACAGTGTGTCCTGAAGTCCGGGTAAACTACTACCTTCGGGTTCAAGTTATTTCACTGCAAATTGTGATAAGGAGAAAGTAGCCATGATGTTATTGCTGACAAAAGCTGAGAAACGCAACGTTTTTCTTCTTTTAAAAATCTTAGAAATCTCAACATAAGCTTAAAGTTCTCTTAAAGTTCTTTATATGTTTTTCTTAGTATAAATTAAGAAACGAGCTGAAATTAAATAATTGTTTATCACATTACTTTTTACTTTTAAAAATTACGTTCAATATTCTTCAACTATGACATTATTACTGAAAGGTATTAATTTAACAATTACTGTTCATAACATGACAACTTACAACGTACCGTAAGTATTAATACTAATCTGGCGATAGAACCTCATACTAATCCTATGTTAATTAATACTTTCTAGCAATGTCACTTATTATTTTAATCTGAACGTCCAAAGAGTAAATCCCAACCCCAACTCAACCTGTGTCTCAGTATCTCAATTTGTTATACTAATTCGCAAACAAAGAATCCTAAGAAAGTGACTATGTTACAATTGGTAGTAAAGTCAAAACACTATTTAAATAAATATTACATAAGGATTATGTTATTCACCTTCCTTCAAAAAAACTTCCTCCAACTTTATTAATTTCCACATTATGGTTCAAATGGTATAGTTTCTTAAAATATTTAAATTGTAAGAAATTTTACCAATGGTATGAAAATGAAATGATCTGTAGAAAAAAGAAAATTTAAGCAGAGCAGTTGTTAGCCTCACCATTTAATATAAATCAAAATTGTCCTTTACACAACATGAATCAGGAAATACTTTAAAAGATATTATAGATTTAAATTTATACACTACTAAAAAATTTTTAACTCCGCGAGCCAGCGCTCTTTCCATGACATGCTTGGTTGAAAATCTAAGAATAGGAAGTTCCGAGGTAAAATAAATTTACACACAGTAGGTCAAGCTGTGGGTAAAAGCTAATGTACTACGAACATGTCTTCGAACGCGAGCGAAGCCGCAAAAGCTAGTAGATATAAATTCTTATCTCGCAAGAAACTAATATATAGCTTAGACCAAAACTAATAACAAATATAATTATGGATCATATATAGTTATTAAACATGAAATGAAAATGAAGGATAATTCTTATTTTCTCTGTAATATCCAGTTGAATTTGTTATCTGTGAAACATTAACATGAGTCATTGCTCCAGGGTAGGTGATAAAAAGCGCGATGTATGTTTTAACCTGATATTAATGTATGTAACTGATATTTTTTTTGCATTTTTAATGTTTGACTGTATATTTAAAATTTTAAATTAAAATGCGAAAGATTTCCTCTACATTTCCATTGTGAATTTAAAAATATTTGTTTTATATAAATCATGTCTATTAATATAAAACTCTTCGAACTCGAAGATAACAAAAACCACAAAATATGTATTCAGTTTTAGTTCTACTGCCTTCCACACTTTTGTCCGGTCTGTGCTTGATCCTAACACCGTCGTCATCTGAAACAACTATGTCGTCACCTAAAATTATACGTCAGGTTTAAAGTTAAAAATCCATTAGCAGCAGGTAAAGCCGAGGTTAATTATAAAAGTACGGACAATATTTTAGAAAAATAAAGTTGCTTACAATTTGCCGTGTGTTGCTTCACTGTAATCACGTTAAAGGTCTGTGTACAAGTTTTTAGTGCAATTGTAAAGCAGTATAATATCATCATATGTGACATAATAGTAAACACTAAAACAAAATTAAAATAAAAATCCGTGCCCGCAGGGGGACACGCGTGGGTAGACCTCGTTTGTAACTCGTTTAAAATATAACTCACTACCTAAGAATAACACATGATGCCGTTGTTTACATCAAAAATTTTCAAGCTAAAATCGGTTTTTTTTTTTCTCGGAAAAGGTATCTTTTTTGGAAATACTTTTGGTACTTAAATTTAGAGTAAAAAATAACGTTTCTATTAAAAATATTTGCGAGAAGGGAATGTTTACCAGAAAAAAAGTTGCCGTGGTTTTACCTACTTTAAATTTTCAAGCTAAAAGTGGTTTTTATTTTTTTTCTCGAAAACGGTACCTTGTACGGAAAAACTTTTGGTACCTAAATTTAGAATAAAAAATAACCTTTCTATTAAAAATAATTGTGATGTAAAAATGTTTACCAGAAAAAAGTTATGAATTTTTTTCCAAAAATTTTCGGTTTTATTACCCCCACCCCTAAGTTATTGAAGTTAGGTTTTCGGTTTATTTACATTAGTTATAGGTATTCATCAAATACATCATATGATATAAACGCGATTGATCTTCTTTGTATAGGGAAAAAGTTATGGTCGAAAAACTGAAATCAGAAAAAGTGAGGCCCTAGCGCCCCCTGTGGCCGGATTTCTCTGGTTAACGAACTTGACCTTCATTTTTGGATGGTTGATTTTTGTGCAAAGTTTGAAAGCGATTCAAGCGAAACTGCGGCCGCTATCGTGCTGACAAAAGTCGAATCTGGACGCACGCACGCATATATATATATATATATATAAACATTTTGACCAATGGTCATTTCGGACTCGGGGGGTCATAAGAAGACCTCCTGTAAAGAAATTTTTCCAAAATTCGAAAGTCGGGTACAAATGAATGGGCAGACCAAATTTTTCGAGGTCTACCCAATTATAACAAGTTAAAGTAGTATGCAGTCAGTATCTGGCCGCTTCTTCCCCATCTACCTTATCGTGATGTGTAGCATGTATAGTCCGACGTTTCGACGTCTGAATGCAATTTTACTTTAAAACAAGTTACAGTGCTAAGAGGGTAAAAGAAATGTATATATCTGACAGCTTATGTTTGTCAAAATGTTGATTAAAGCTTATTACAAAAAAGATTTTTATTAATAAAGCGATTCTTATGATGAATTACATCTCCTACTGCATTTTGTCTCGTCTCTAAATATTTCTTTGATATAGGGAAAATCTGTTTCTATAAAATTATATTTTCTCTTTCTATAAAAAATATTTCTGAACTTTTTACATGACTAGTTTGTTTATTTATTTACTTGTTCTCTAGTTGGTAATGTAAAGTTTTTAAATTATTTAGTAGTTTAGTTTTGTACAAAATCGAAACAACTAAATCGTTCCTTCCTTTAATGTTAGGAAACTATAATTAGTACGTGTTTTTATAAAGTTTGAAAAATAATATGGTGTAAAATAGTTTCTTTACAAATTATGTAAAATAGTTTCTTTAGATTTCTTTAGAAATCATTTATGATATAAGGAATCTTTATATAAATCAGCAAAAAATTTCTAATTCTGATTATTTATATATGATTTATATGGAGTGGTACTTACATCAAATTATAAATTTTTAGAATTATTTGTGTGTTAATATTTTGCCTGAAATTCTTAACATTAAGTACGCAGGCGATGTATGATTCTGGGTAGTCTTAAAACTCCTTTTTGCCCAAAAGGGCTCTGCAATTTGATTTTTTTTTAATATTGTCACATATCTATTGTACGAGTATATTATTTGTTCTCTAGCAGGTGTCAGCGGTCCCTACTTCATGGACTTCTAATGTTATATATATATGTCGAAGAGGTCATGAGTATATAGCAGCACCGTCGCGATTACGTCACACACATTACATAGATATTTCTGCATATTTCATGCTACGATGGACTCTACATGGTGGAGTTGTGCTAAAAGCGGACATTTGCTTTCAAACCACATTAAAGATTAGTACGTCACTAAATACTGTCATACGTTTCGTCTCCTCGACTACCAGATCCACAAATCACGTTCAAATTAAATCTAAAGTTCGGTTTTAAAAATAATATTTAGAATACAAAACTGTAACAAATATTACTTAATACATGTAGACTAAACTATAAAATCTAATTATAAAGATATAATGTAGCGTACAAATAACATAGACAAGGTAGTTTTGATAGTGGTTGTTTCACTTAATTAAATTCTTGAAAAATCCTATTCAATTAAATCTAACACACAAGTTGGGTTTCTTTTGAAATAAGCTACTATGCGAGCAAGATACATGATACAATAGCAATGTCCTTTTTGCAAGCTTCTATTTATCTTGAGCTGATCTTGAAACTGAATATAGAAAAGATTTGACTTTGGCCAATTGAACTTATATGTTACACCTATATAACAAATAGATTATACCTATCTATTTATGATTATCGTTATCATTGATTTAATTAATATTGTATATTTAAATATGTAGTTTCATTTTGCGAATGTTTCCGAGTCAATTTTTGACCAAATTACAGGAAAAACTGCGGGCATCGAGATTCAATCTGAGTTGTTAATACTAATATATCACAGATAAAGTCTAGATAAGTAGTGTCGTTATAATTGACTATTCTGAGTCAAACTTATTTTATAACTTTAGTATAATGTTATCTACGAGTGAATCAACCACAGCATTCTTGCAATCTATCTCTCCATTAGTGTTTTTTAGCATTCTAGGAACAAAATATTGTATACGTTGTGCATATAATAAACACCAATTACTTTGTGATTAAATGTCGGAAAAGTGTTTGCGACGTCTAATAAAAGCTCCTTGTATACATAGTCTTATAAAGCTTCTAGATAGCTGATAGACCAATAAGTGATTGTTAAAAAAAAGTTGTCGAAAGTTGTAAGTAAAAATAACATAGATTAATTAAAATAACATTAATTAATTTAAACACATATGCCATGTGTTTAAATTAATTTATATTCTATCAAATTATTTATTTAGATGCTATCTTTTATTGAATTTCATTGAATTCATTCTACAACCAATAACATTTCCATAACAACCAATACTTTTCCACCGAGTCGATTAAGGGTTAACTGATAAAAAAGTTTAAGATTTAAATTAATCTTGTGAAAACTTATAGATAAACAAATGGTTTCCTTTATCGAAAAACAACTTCGAGTTAATAATATCCTTGAATGTTTTTCCGATACTCGGAAACTGAGAGTTTGAATAGAATAATAGCATAGAGAGATTCATATATTTAAATTCTTCATATAACTAGAAAGCAAGCAAAACACAAAGTCTGTCCTATATATATTATTTATATAAATGGACTATAAGACAAAAAATATACATTTTCACAAATATAAAACTATTTTTTCACTTAATACTGTGATAACCATCAGCGAGCAGACCCATGTATGTGACGTACCGCAAAGAACTACGGCACAGATGCGTTTCTTATAATAACTATACCGTAATATTAATCATATTATAAATAATTGTCCTAAGATTTTTAATGCTAATAAAGCATGTTACACTCTTATTAAATTCATATTAAATTTTGCCCACGAATCCATTCGTAAAAGAAGAGTGTTGTTTTTTTTATTATTTACCATGTTTAAAATATTGCATACTCTTTTTGATATATTAATATAGATTTTGTTTTTTGTACATAAAATTAATTAATCATAATTAGGGCTCACAATTAAAGTTTAGAAATAAAATATACGGTTAAGGAATTTATCTTTAACGCTTTAGCGTTAATTTCTCATCTCAAATTAATTGGAAAATGTCCAACATAGCCTTTGCTGCGTTGGAATTTAAGTATTTTCAATAATTATAGTAGAAAATATTTTAATTTACAAAAGTTTTTTTTCAGTTTTAGTAAATTTCTATGTGAAAATGTTGAGAAGTAAAAGAAATTATTATGTGGCCATATAATACTTTTAAAATGCTACCTGACATAGAACTTAAAGGAATCATCTTAAAATTTATGTCTTTTCGCTTATTTGTTTCTACAAAAAATAGTAAATAAGTGAATCACGAGAAATTATATTATCTAATATATATAATACGCTATACTTAATCTTTGATATAACAAATCTCCAAGATTATTTTTGGTAGCTGTTATTATTTTAGCTTAATTAAAAATTAAGAAAGTAGTAGCCAGCAAAATTAATTAATATCGGACATTAATCTTATTCCATTTTATCAGATTTTATAAATAAACTCTTAAAACCATTCGATTTTTAATAAAGTAAACAAATTTAAAGGCTATTTCAAATCTTTTAAAAGTTTTTATTCTAAAAATTAATAGCAATAACTTAATACATATGTATTGATGGAAAATGTATATGCATTAATTTTATATTTCATTTAAAACTTGATACTTTATAAAATATTATATTTTCATTTTTACGAAGTTGAAACAAAATTTTCAGACAGGATCGTTTTCTAGAACTACATTTATAACAGTAGAACAGTAAGCTTCAGCTACATATTAATGTCGTGAAAGAATGTTGCAAAAAATTTGCAATGTTTTATGGTTGATGATAAATCTGTGATGGAAATTTAAACCTATTTTAAATGTATAATATTATAAATTTAATAATAATAGTAATACTATAATATTATTAACAGTTATAAGGAAATGTCACCTTGTGACATTTCCCTATAAACTTTTGCTTTTTTTCTTATGCTTTTGCTTTCTTATAAACTCAACACTACGGCATTGTAAAAGTTAATCAAATCATGGTGTTTATATTTAGAAACACCAAGTCTTTTAATAAATGAGCTGGTGTCGTTAGTTCATACGTAGCACTTTTTAGGACTAGTATATAGTACTATTCAATTATTTGGCTACCTTTTTTTCATGATACATATTAAAGAATCGAGTATATTCAGAAGTAATGGGTGGTTTTTTTAGAGGTATATAATTTTAGGTTCAAATAAAACACAGTTAAATGGCGTTAATTGCCATGAATTTGGTTTTATTCGAAAATTAATGTTTTGCCATTTTTATTTCAACATGGCATATGGCCACCTCGGCTGGCTCAGAGAAAGTCCAATCGGGAAGTCCAATTTTCAATCACTTTTTGCAGCAACGGAGGCCGCATATGAGTGATAATGTGGCGAATATTTTCTTCCAAGGCGTCAATAGTGTGTGGCTTATCGGCGTAAACCAGAGACTTCACATAGCCCCACAAAAAATAGTCCAGCGGTGTTAAATCGCATGATCTTGAAGGCCAATTCACGGGTCCATTACGCGAAATTATACGTTCACCGAACGTTTCCTTCAATAAATCCATTGTGAAACACGCTGTGTGGCATGTTGCACCGTCTTGTTGAAACCACAGCTCCTCCACATTAAGGGCATGCAATTGTGGAACAAAAAACTCAATGATCGTGGCCCTGTAGCGGTCACCATTAACTGTAACGTTCTGGCCGGCATCGTTTTTGAAGAAATACGGACCAATGATTCCACCGGCCCATAAAACACACCAAACAGTCACTTTTTCAGGATGCAATGGTGTTTTGATAATGGCATGAGGATTCTCTTCAGTCCAAATCTGGCAGTTTTGCTTATTAACGTACCCATTCATCCAAAAATGAGCTTCATCGCTGAACAAAATTTTCTTGTGAAATTCAGGATCAACAGTAAGTCGGTTTTGAGCCCATTCGCCAAATGCACGGCGTGCCCCATGGTCGTGCGGCTTCAATTCTTGCGTGAGTTGCATTTTGTAAGCTCGCAAACCCAAATGTTTCCACAAAATGTTCCATAAAGTGGATGGACGAAGCTCCAATTGTTGAGCACGACGCCGAATGGACTCATTTGGGTCTTCCTCGATACTACGCTCTACAGCAACAATAGCTTCTTCGGTACGGAGTGTACGACGTCTCTGAGAATGCGTGTTGTCCCGTAGAGTAAAAGTGGTGCGCAAACGATCCATGGTTGCTCGAATTAATTGCTTTGATGGACGATTATGCCGACCGTAAAATGGACGAAGAGCGCGATGAGTTTCCCGAACTGAATGAATGAATTTCTTCCATGTTTTTCGTAAAAAATCTGCACAATTTGCAGGCGTTGTTCAGGTGTAAGTCTATTCATGATAAAATGGCAAACCAAACTAAACACAAAACAAGTGACAGTTATCAAAATAGCGCGCATAGAAATCAAGATTTTGCTACACTACACATAATTTTCAATGCTAAATGGGACAATAATAATTTACTCAGCCACTTTTCACAAAAAATTGTTAGCACTCACACGCAATTACTAGTTCATATATCTTTAGGTCGAAATAATGCTGCTTATAACGACCCTGTGCTTATAATGTGCCGAGCTTATAATGAATTATATAAAAATAGGAAACAACTCATGATATCTACCAGTTTATTTAAGTAAATGTAATGCATATATGTATGGCCCATATTCAGTACTTTTAATATAGAATCGTCGTGTCCCTTTTATGCTATTAATGCTTAATTTGTTTATCATAAAAGATAATTTTATTATGTTTGTTTTAGTTATATATGTTTTTATCTGACTAAAAAGACGATTTTTAAAAGTATTTACTTTTACAATCAGTATTTGTTAATATCTATTGAGGTGGAAATTTATAATGTATCATAGTAAACATTACGTAATCTAAATTTTTATTCTTCTAGTTACGCTTTGTAGTAAATAAAGAAATAGGTAGGCTGAAATTAAATTCGCCAGTATTCTGTTTTACTCTATTTAGCTACTCCCACACATACCAAGACCTTCGAATTCCGGCTAAATCAATTACCTTTGCTGATTCAGTTGAGGTCAGCGTATTTTGAGACTTGTGCAAAACAAACATTTGTTGAACTGAAACTAACAGCAGTGTGTAGAGTAACATGTATAATATATCATTAGAAATACTTCGGCTCTTGAAAACAGCAAGAGTTTCGTGTAAGAAATATCTTGATATTTATCTTACAAATTATTAAAAACATGTTATAAACACTTTTTAAAACTGAAGAGAACATTAAAACTTGGACTATTAAGGATACTACAATACAACGTTATTATCAAACTACATTTTTACAAAGACTACATCATAATGACAAAAAAAACATATCGAAAGGATTTTTTCCCAATACAATCGATGAAGAGAAAATATTACCGAATATAGAAATGATTTTACTAACTACCCTAACATTAAATAGAGACACGAATACGTTACGGAGTATAATATTATAACAGCGGGGTAACGTCTAGTAGGAGAATTAATGACTATTAACTATAGTTTAGATTGTAAAAAAATCATTCACAACTTATTTCTTTCATTAAAATATCTAGAACTGCCTTTGAACGATCTAAAAAGAACCCTAATATCTACTTATTATAAAATTATTCGCTAGAAACTTCATCCTTTAACAAGATTTAAACTTTCGAAACATGAAGGTCAATAATGGTTTCAAAAAAAATGGCTTTTTGTTATAATTTTTCAAAGCAAAATTATAACAAAAAGCTTACATAATATCAAACGTTGTCCTCTAATTACAGCAGTAATTACAGCTCACTTAAAATTCCAACACAGCAAAAACTTGGGGACTTGCCCTAATGAGGAATGAGTTCCGTAACGAACTCGGCCTCAGCTTACGATTGCGTGCCTTTTGTAATAAACACTGTTATATTAAATGCAAGAATGATCGAAAATATACAATAATGTCGATTTTTTATTTTTTTTTACATTTTTAACTTCATTTAGTAGACATTATTTTGTTTCTTGTTGCTAACATTAAGACTATTAACGAACCGTTGACAATTAATGGCTCAATAATTGGAACAAGTTTAAAAGTTGGAGAACTAACGAGCTTCGAATTTAGTTTAACGATTCGCGTTAACTGTCGCCCTATGTAATGGTAAAGGTAAAAAGGTTTTAGAAGTACAGTAGATTTTGAATGAATATGAATTTATATTAAATACTCAAAATATGGGTACTTAATTATAAGCATGAATGATTTTCATGAAAATATACCTAAATTTAAGTTTAGTGTAATGATAAAAAGAAACTACTTAGTTTTTATAATGAATTTATTGTAAAAATATTGCCTAAATTTTTCATATTTTTGATAATCTTCTATTGGTGATAAAAGGTCCACTTTACGTAAGATATTACTTTATTTCCAATTAAAGTACTCAAAAGGTTTAAGGTTGTAGTTAAAGGTTTTAGTAATTAAAAATTGCAAAATATTTTTTTATTGCGCTTTCAATTATTACGTAATATATTTTAAATGTTCTATCAACAAAAAGTTTTACTGAAAATATACATAAAGAATTATCTTATAGTAAAAAAAGTATAAAATAAGTACAAGTATAAAAATAACTAACAACTTGTGTATAAGGGAAACAAATATATTTTAAAAATATATAAAGTACGTTACACTAATCGTATGGAATGCGAAATACTGCAATACATTTCGAGAGCAATGTTTAATCTGGTCATCAACACGAACAGATTTTCGACCCAATAAACTATCAGAGGCCGGTTTTAATAGCTTAAACGCTTTATCATATGTTTTTATGCCAATATAAATTACTATGTATATATTACTAGCAAACAAACTTTACTCAATATTTAATATTAAAACTTATTCCGAATTCACTCTATTGTTTATATATACTATATTTTAAAAACTGATCACTATTACAATCCAATCTGGATAAATAACTTAAATTTCTGCATCAAGTTAGTTCAGGCAAGTAAAGGAATTGTTAAAGTCCAGATTAACTAAAATTATTAAGTATTAGGTTTAATGGCTGTGATATTATTATTTATAAATATACTATAAATTTATCGTATTAGCATGTATGTGATGACACATTTACACCGAGGGGTGCTATTAACACTGTCAATTTACTGTTACAGCTACTATTACCGATACTGTTTCCACTACTGCTCCTGCTATTGTTAAGGAAGTTACTTACTTCCCTAAAAGTAACAGTAGCAATAAGAAGAAGTTTTACAGACATCAAAGTTGTTGCAAACTGTGCTTTTTTTAAAGAATTTTAGGTGGACAGGGAGAAAGAGACGGATTTTATTTATATTTCAACAGTGTGACGACATCTTTGCTCTCGTATTTGGGAAAATTTATCTTTTTCTCACAGATTTACGCATATAATATATAGTGATGATATTAAGTTCATTTGTATTAAAATAGAATAAATAATAAACATAATCAAAAATGGCTTTTCCGTTTGGTTTCCATCAAAAAAATTTAGATCAGTCTGAAACATAAAAATCAACTTCTATTCAGTACATAAAGATAGTTCAATTACAAAGTTTTAATTATTAGCTGTTATTATATTCGTAAAGGCTTTTAAAATTAGTTTATGTAGTTAACTATGTTTTCGAATCGTCAAAATTCAAAATGGACATCATCAATTATCATCATCAAATGGAAATCACATGGAATCAACAAATGTTCCTAGCTGCAGCTTCAAATTATAACGCGCACAATAAAGTCTTTAAGGTTCCAAATAGGTCACCCATGGTGGCTATGGCTAACAATTTTAACAATGTGCCACATCCTATGAGTGACATCCGTCACCTCGTCTTAATCCATTATCTTTGAGTAGACATGACTGGCGTAAAGCTGGCAACGCGCTACTCAGTAATTAATTTAAAACTAGTGAAGTTACGAACGTTACAATTACGAATATGACTATGAACCTTATTATAACTGTTACTATCCTGATTATTACGAATAATTTACCCTTACCAGGAGCATACAGATTATTAATCAAATTATAAGTCATATGAATCTCCAAATATAGAGAAGCTTAACTCAACACATGAAATAAAAGGTAAAAATTTTCCCAAAGTATCGATATCAGACAAGACATAATAGACGATAATTATAATATTTACAGATAACGCGACAAATTAAAAAACCATCTTAAAATTTTAAAGGCATGAGAACTAATCTGTCGTTTATATAGCAGTCGAAAAATTCATGTACCATGTATCAACAACCATAACGTTTATAAACATGACTATTTTATAACTTTACTTAGTTTTCCAGAATTTAAAGAACATTGTAACAATACTTTATTATTATAAATTTATTCATGTTGAAGGTATTACTGTTTTTGATTTATTAGAGTTATTTAACACCAACATTGGTTTTATAAATTATTTTCTAGAAATGTTGGGATGCCTGTCGTTATGTATGATTCTCGTAATACTAATCTTTACGAAAGAAATAATACCAGATATCCAAAATAGTAAAATTGATCATAAATTTGAAGAATGGAGATGTATTCATTGGTTACCAGGTAATTAGTAACTGTGTTAATTCTGATGGTTTCACTAATGTGAAAAGCAGTTGTGGTTGGGTTTGAATTTCAAATGTGTAATTAAAATAATGATGTACGAGTAATCTTTTCAAGGATTGTTCTATTACAGTCGAGATATTCCAAGGTTAAGAAGGTTAGCATTTAGAATAAGTATCCGATGTTATTCAAGAAGTTTAATCGCATCTCTTTATAGACCACTTGAATTCGGAGAAACTAGATAATTTTAAATTTATGTGCACGTTATTCAGATGTATTTTACCTTGAGGAAGAGCCATAAACAACTACTAACAAAATAAAAAATAATATTAGAACGAGCGGTGAAGTCCCAATTGTTAATTGGAAAAGGTAATTAAATTTTTACGATCATCTAATTTTAAAATTCAGATAGATAAATCCTAAAGTAAGTTCCTAAAGTTATATACAGAATTCCTAGGGAATGTATGTAAGGCTGGAGTTAAATCCAATCCAAATGGTCATATATAACTATCGCTGCCCAAAACTACCACAGAAACTTAAAGTTTATTTGGTCTCTTAAGATACTACAGCAAAACTTTTACAGTGACTTTGACTCAGTGTTTAAATCAGATTGTCCACATGTTACAAATCTTGAAAATCTTTGACCCAATGTTTAAAGAGAGTTATAGAACAGTTGGCGACCAAACTTAAATTAACTGTGAGCAAGACTTTATTGAAAAATAACCAAATTTTACAGTACTCTAACTTAATAAAGAATTTGTAATGATGACCGATGCAGCTACCGTTGCAAAAGGTCCAAATGGTTACAACAAACTTACGTCTCTAGGACCCTAAAATTAAGTGACCTTTATTAGAATACAATAGAAATACATTCTATTATGTGGGTTTGTAAGTATCTCAGACCATAACTATTCGGCAATAAAAAAAATTAACCGATCGTAAACCTTAAGGAATCTATTTTGAGAGTTTCGACTAAAATTGTGAAATGGTCGTAATAATTTATAATTACAAGGAAAATTAATACTGATAGCGATGACTTTGCGTTGCGTTGCAGATAATTCTAACAGCTTAATGCCTTATACTGTTACAAATATTAAAATCGTAGTCTAATTATTATGTTTTTTTCCATAGATATTGTTTATTTCTCTACTGAAAACTAAATCTCATCTCCAGTGGTTTAGATGTTAATCGGTCAATAAAGTTTTTAAAACAAACGATCAGCTAGCCAGTTGATCTTCAACGGCAGAGAAGCGTAGTTGATCTCCTGTGAATAATTACTACTAGGTTATTTTAATTTTTGAGAGGTGGTGATCATCTCCCAATTCAACACAAAGTACCAAATGGTGACGCTGCTTCTTTTGATAAGTGAAGACGACGTGACTCGTGTATGCCGTCGGTTAAAGTCGGCTACAAGACTACTACATTCATGTTAAAGTACCCAAACTTAATTAACAGATAATTTCTTTTTAAAAATTAATACAAATGATTTGGATACAGACATATATAATTCTTAGTAAATTTAATAATTTTTATTATCTTTATGTATTCTCCAGTTTTTAATTTTTATATATGTTCTCGTATAATAATGAATCCTGTTGTCACGTCTCTTGCCGGACGCTGTTGAATTAAACGTGTGCCACGTGACCAGGTGCGGATTATCTCTTGGATTGGGGATAACCGAAATCCTTGAGTAATCTGTATTTATTTAATAACATTTTATTTTATTCACAGGGTAATATTATAATATAAATAAACTATAACAATAATATTATCTATTAAGTCTTAAGTCCAATATAAAACAAATGGGCTATGGGCTATGGGCTATGGGCATGGGCATGGGCTCCGCTAGCATGTGGAAGTCTTTTTCTTTTAACTCAGAATATTTGTATTTTAGATTTTGTACCTGACTTGTCAAGAAAAGAGTGATGGCTCGCGGAGTTAATAATTTTTAGATGCCTTATAATTTAAATTTTATTATATTCTAAAATATTTATTTAAATGATATAGTGCAAAGGACCATTTTAATATATATTAAATGAAGAAGCTAACAAATGCATTACTATTAATTATTTGTATAAAGATTAATACTGAACATTTTAAATATTTTTTAATAAATAACATATAATTAGATACTGTCAGTTAATCATATGAAGTAAAGTAGTGTTCTTTGTAATATTTTTGTAGATTCTCTAGTAGGTACATTACTTTAGTATATTTCTTCTTGTTTACGTGGCGCACGCTTAAAGCTTCTAGTAGGCGAGATTTTTACGACCGCGCGACCTCTTTAACAGGAATTGTTATTTTTAAGTCAATATACACAATACCGTAATGTACTACCAAAACCTTTCACAACATTTGCTCTATCGATACTCGATATTGGATTTTTTTGTAATTTTTAAGAGAATATATAGATAAATATTTTAAGTAATAATATAATTTAAAAAGATAAGATAAAGAACTAGAGTATACATATGGTATACAGATGGTATAAGCTTGTCTAAAATAGAACCTCAAAATCGAATATTAAAAAAAGGTAGCACGGTTTGGTAACCGTGGTGAACTGGTATTTTCTAATCATTCAAACCATTTTTTATTGCATATTCCCTTTTTTATGATTTTATATCTCATTTTATAGACAAAGTCGTGAAATCTACAAACATAAAATCTAATATAATTTTTGACCTTTTTACAGTATTACTAAATAGTTTGCCCGAAGTTTCTTTAAAAATCGAATATTTAAAAGGTGTTTTCCTATTAACACATCCGTTTTGTTTTTTCAGTTATTTCGTAAAAATAAAGAAACAACAACTTTCTTTACACGTTGAATTAAAACTTTTTAGCTTTTTATACAAAAATATTTCTTAGCACTTTTATTACCGAACCTTAATACATTACTATTGTTTCTGAACTCCGTGCTAGACTATTTCATTTGCGCCATTATAACAAAATTCAAGATGATAACCTACCACTACCTACATACTTTTATGAATGGTACAGAGCGATGATACGAGTTATCTCTCTCTCTTTTCTTTCTTGCTTTCAATAACTATTACCCAACAGTGCGTATGATATAACCGAAGATCACTAGTCGATTGACCATAGCGAAAGCCATATTGCCGTTCATTGATCAACTGATCCTCCAGATACGTTAGGAGCTCCTGGTTAATGAGGCTTTCCATTATTCTGGAGAGAAAAGAGGTCAGTTAGGTCCAAGCTGTCGCCTTTTTTCGGGATCGAATAAATTAATACTAGGACGCGTTTGGAACCCTCATAGCTTTAACATTAAGTTGGACAGTGCTTTTACAGAAGGGCTTATTACGATAAATTTGGTATCGAAATAGGCCCTCCTGACACTTCCATTTTGACATACACAAGTGATCACTGATAATGATTCAAAGTGGAAAAGATATAAATAAATAAATAAATAAATAATAAATTTCGTAAATTAAAGGATCTTAATGTATGTATTGTAATTAATTATAATTATTTTTTTATATACTATTCAAATATCGATTGTAACCAGATTTTAATGCGTAATTCACTTTAATTAACATTCTATATTAGACTGTTATCTTACTATTTATTTGCTTGTTAAGCATTTTATTCCTTATTTTATTTAAATAACACAAAAATATGTAAATTTTGTAATTTAAAAATATAATAAATACTTTTTTTTACTATATATTTTTACCTTCTTGCTGTAATAAATAAATAAAAAAAATCGAGTATTTAGATCTTATTATTTGTTATACGTAAACTTTATAGATAGGCGTATCCCTTTTTTATAATTTTAAAATAAAAACTTTATCCAAGAATTAAACATAACCAAAATGATGCTCTAGGACTATTGCCCAACTCAGAAACAATATATAATAGAACTGTTATCAATTAATATTGATATTAAATATACCTAGTTCTAAATAAAAACTAACTAGTAATAAAATCATTTCCTTACATAATGATGCTTTCTTGGTCTCATACCAATCTTGTATATGATAAAAACCACTACTTTTTATTTGTTACCGCGCTTATGTGTGTTTTACGAAGTGACGGCGCTTATATTAATTGTTACCATCATCTATGAATATTAGGTCATTTAAAATTAGCTTAAAGAAGTAACCAACATTTTCTGTGTTAATAATAATGTTTTAAAGTACGAGTATGTTATGGCTGAGTTGAAGCCTGATAAATGATTGAGATTTCATATATCATTATTTTCACTTGTCTTTGAGGCGAAGATTTAAAAACATTTGTGCATTAAACATTAGATTTTCTAAAATAGGCACGTTATCGGGCCTTATGATCAATAAACAATAGTCGTTTTGACACAATCAATGAATTATCAAATTTTGTTTTTAGTGTCTGTTTTAGAGAGGTACATTTTGAATTGTTTTGCAATACTTTCAATCCTTCCAATTCAATTGAAATCCAATCCCAAAAAAAATATATGTTTAAATTCAAAGTATAAAAAAAACTTATTTTACGTATTTTATTAAAACCTTTTGTACCTGGATAAAAGTTGCATATAAAAATACCTCGTTCGACAGGGTCGATCGTTTTAGGTGGATTCCCGTCGGTTGGATCGACAAAGAAAAACCAGTCAGCAGTATTCTACTGGTCATTACGAGTCTTATGACGGGTCACTCTGTATATATTGGATGAGGGGGGAACGTCTCCCCCCATATCTCATAAACGGGGAGTCGGATCAAAATACTCTTCGAACAAAGAAGTTACCTAAGAGTTAAGAGTTTTTGCTCCCCACTCCCACACCCCTTAACTGGCATCGCCCATTTTTTACACAGGCACTTGGAATGTCCTAAAGAATGAGCCTACCGAGTTTGAATTGAATTAGACAAAATTTTTGGTTTTCCCCTCTCCCTTAGGTCAGATCGGACGAGAAAAAAAAATAATCAGTAGTATTCTACTGATCAATACGAGTTTTTTGAGGGGTAATTCGGCATATATTGGGTGAGGGGGAACCCCCCCCCCCTATCTCCTAAATGGGGGGTCGCATCAAAAAACTTTCCTCGGACAAAAAAGTTTCCTCTTTTAATTTGTTAATTTTCTAAGATTTTTCCGACTGTAATTTTGCCTCCTTCTGAGACTGTTTTCGGTTTTTAACATTCAACCATCCCAGCCCCCCAACCCCTCGACCGATTTCCCCCGTTCAAGAACTTAACCTTCATTTTGTAGTTAAGAATTTGTATACCGAGTTTGAAAATCCTCCGTCCATATTTGCGACCTGTAGCGTGTCCCAAAGGTTTGCACGTTCACCCTCCCTCCCAGCCTCCCCTTTCACTTATTCCAAAAAAAGGAGATGCTACGTTTGTCCTACTAATTTATCCTATCGACCTGTGAAATCAGATTTTGCCTACGATGAATTTGGACTGATGGATCATATATACATATATATATACATATCAATCAATCTCCAGTTCATAAAAGGCGTAGCGCCCCTACTCTGGGGTCTGGGTCCCGTCATCGCATCGATTGCAATAGGTAGATTTATGTATGGAATCTACCTAAAACCAATGCAAAAACTGTATAATAATAAAATTATAGGTTGAATATATATATATATATATATATAAATAATAGCGACAAGAGACTTTAAGAGGTTGAAAGGGATAATCTTCATAAGGGTGTGAGACAAAGGTCCAAGAATGTGTTTAGAAATGAAAGACTAGGACTATATCTTGAACGTTAAAAGATTTTCGTATATAATACAAATAAAAATATAATCTTTTTTGAATAGTCTAAAACTTTACCAATTTTTTGTTTTGTTTTAGTGTCTTTTACTTTCAATCATAAAATTTTACTAAACGAAATCAACATAAAAACGAACATAAGTAACTGATTCTATTCTTTCGACTGCCTAACCTATATTTTCTTTTGTGCAAGCAGGTCTAAAATTCAAACATTATTGATCACATTTGAATATAATAAATAAGTAAAAATTTTTCAGATAGTTTGCCAGGCAAGCGTGTTTTATTTTCAAAATTGCAAAATAGTTACTTTCGTAACACGTCCATGTACATTAATAGCAGAAACAGACAAGGTCAGTTAACAGCGGACTTTGTTGCAGTACCAATGTACATTAGATTGGAAAAGTTGCGTATCATGATATATATTCAAATTCATTTGAAAAGACCTAAGGTTGTTAACACTTGCAGAGTGAAAATGTTTTCGTCTTGTGTCTATTGATATATTTTCTATAAAAGTTAAATATAATTAAAAACTTTAAGAATATAACATATTTTCTAAAAAAATGAGGGTGAACGAACATTTTTTTTTTAAACAATGGTAATTTTCATTTACAAGGCAAGTGAAACAAAAATAACGTATTTTGTGACAACATTTTCTCTGAACATAATGTACTTTTTTTTAAATAATATAGTTATTTTTAATCATATGTAAAACAATCCGCCTGTCATCTGTGAAACTTGTTTATCATATATAGGCAACTGTCTTCCAAAAATATGTTTTTATCAAGTTATATAATTGAATATTCTATTCTATACATATTCATTTGTGGTGAGAAAAAATTATAAATAAATAAGCAAAATAAATACGTGGCTTCAATATTTACAATTGATATACTTATTTATATCTTATTTGTATAGGACTATTAAACATCATTTAATTTGTAGGTGTTACTTTCATATTAATTAAACACAGATTGAAAAACTAACAATTAAATTAATTAAAATTGACTTAAAATATATATTGTAGCAGCTTTCGTTCTCGACTTTGCTAATTATCTTTCATAAGAACTAAGTCTATTAAATAATATTAAAATGATTTGATGTGTCCAAAACCAAAACAGACATTTTGACTTAAATTTAAAAAAGATGCCATATACTAGAATCTATAACCACAACACTTATCTGAAGTTTCCTTATCCTATCAGGTTATGGGATAACTGAATAATGATTAGACGAGGGTCAGAGCACGTAGTTGAGATTGAAATGTCACGAATATGAAAATAATTAAATTTGTAAGATTCATTATATTTTCTACATAAGATACGAAAACAATTTTCTTAAACAAATACTCTTTAGATCTTGTTAGAACGCTGTTTATTTTCTACCCAAACCATCATAAACTTATTTTTTTTACTGTCATAATTCTGAAACAATGAGTATATATAAAGTCTAATATAATTCCTTACATCATTTTGAAAAAATACGATTAATTCTTATTGTAAACGAAAATACGAGTAACCATTTCGTGTTGGAAGTAATGGCTTATATTTTTATCAGTCTTCTTTCCTTTTTTTTGTTGGAGAAAGTTAATAATTATTTGAAATTTCTGAAAGCACCGACGTAATTGTTATTGCCATCCGCAACTTACCAACTAGGTTAGGATATATGGGGTACAGTTAATCTTCATTTGTTTGTTGTATTATTCTTTATTATATATTTTAAGTTGAAATGTTGAAGTATTTCAATTCTGAAATGCAATATAAAATATTTTATGAATTAAAAATACTTTTTATATGATATTTAATTAAAGTCTGTCATTATACCAAGTACGTATTGTTTATTATCATAAGTACGTTGGTATAAAAATTATAACAGATATTATTCAAATAAGTTTTCAAAAATTTCACTTCAAGTAAATTTTAAGTGAATTGCCATTATTATGGGACAAAGTCATAAAATATGCATATGACATACTTTGGTGAATTCAGTTTTAAGTGTTTCGAAAATAGACTTATATCATTGACAGTTAATGTAAAATGCATTTAAGGCATTCTTTTAAAGTTTTCTATCGTAGTTGATGCTATTTTACATAAGGCAGTGAAGGTAATTTGAAATTCCTATACATGTTAAAATAAATAACCTTAGCATATTCATCGATATTTTCAAAAGGTATTCTTTCAAAGTACTATTTAGAATTAGTTTTATGGTGAGTTTCGATAAATAAAAGATTTAAGCACAGCCTGTCTACATTTTCATATTTTATAGATTAAATAATAAAGGATGTTCAATAAAAGTTACATAGTCTGTTGGTTTTAGCTCATAAAATGTTTGTCTACTACTGAAAGTTTACAAGTTACAAAATACGCTAACCTCAACCGAATTAGCAACGGCAATTGAGTAACCCAGTTGACCTGAATTCAACGCTCACTGAGAGTAGGGCTCACTGCGGTAAAAAAATACCGGCGAAAAAAAAAATATATATAAAAGATTTATTTTATACGAATATTTTATTACTTGAAGGCTATGGCGTATAATTTAAAGATAATTTTGTTTGTTTGCTTACAGCAATTGTAACAAAGATATGCCAATAAATATTTGCATACTCACGAAAGTATCTTAGAAGAACAAATAGTTATGTTTGTAAAGAAGTCATTAAAGGTTCTAATTTATATATGAAATATATAATATATACGAGGGGAGGTCCAAAAGTTCGTGAAATGAAAGGGATCTAAATAAAATAAAACAACAAAACTATTTTTCCTTTTCAATATAATCACCCTTAAGCTCAATACATTTATTATACCTATGAATACATTTTTCTAAACCACTATAAAAATATGTTTTATCTTTTCCGTTAAAATGAGCCGAAATTGCCTCCCTTACCTCATTGTCGTCGGAAAATTTCCTTCCCCTTAAGTCTTTTTTTAAATTGGGGAATAAAAAAAGTCACTTGGGGCCAGGTCTGGACTGTAGGGTGGGTGAACTAGGGATTCGAACTCATGCGTGTGCAGAGCAGCCATTGCAATTCTGCTCTTATGAACCGGCGCGTTGTCTTGCAAGAGCAACAACAATTTTTCTAATAGCGTTGCGTAGTATTCTCCGGTTATAGTCCTTCCCTTTTCTTTGTAATCAATCAAGATTATCCCCTCATAATCCCAAAAAACAGTAGCCTTCATCTTTCCAGCCGACTCCATCACCTTGAATTTCTTTGGCGATTGTGTTCCCTTTTTATGGCATTACATGGACTCTTCTTTGGACTCAGGCTCATAGTGATAAACCCATGTTTCATCTCCCGTAATAATTCGGTCCAAAATCTGTGCAGGTTTATGCACAACACACACACAAGGAAACGGCGTGAGCATTTTCGGTACGCATCTTGCACTGACTTTTGTTATACCCAGGTGATCATGTAGGATTCGCAAAATGGTAGTATCTGATACTCCAGCTAATGCAGATAATTGTTTTTTCTTCAAACGGGCATCCTCTAGTACAATTTTCTCCACTTGGTGGCCTCAAGTGGCCTTCCTGAGCGGGGGTCGTCTTCAATTGACTCTCGACCATGTTTATAAAGACCATGCCACTTGTAAATCATTGATTTACTAGGGCACTGTTCCCTATAAACGACTCCCATTTCATTCAAAATGGTTTGTCCGTTCTTTCCTTGCTTGGTAAGGAATTTTATCACAGCGCGGTGTTCAATTGTCTCCATAGTTTCAGTTTCCTTCCGGATTGACTTGTTCAGCAGGCGACTGTTCGTAAACGAATGACGCAATCGGGTTGAAACTCAGTATTTATACTAATGATGAGTCTCCGATTTGTATGACACCAAGCGAGCGCCCCTACTCCCGCTCCATCCTCTCCATTCCACGAACTTTTGGACCTTCCCTCGTATATAATGATATAAACATAATAAATAATATCATTATATTATATATAATGATATTATTTTTTCGTTACTTTTATATTTGATTTTATTAAGCTGTTAATTTAAATGTTTATATTATCCAGAAAGTACTAAAGAATTTCAAGGCTAAATATTTTCTAATGTTTACGAGTATATTACGTATATATAACTCAGAAATATGATCTACTTTTATAGACCAAACAATTCACGGAAAATCCAATTATCATTCGCACAAAACATATTATGAGAAAAAATAAACAAAAACATATTTTGAATGTAAAATTTATGAAGGTATCATATTCATTAACCCGATGGTTATCTAACATTATTATTATGTATATGACATATTTACTAGGAGAAAGACTTCGGTTATTTATCAGAATTAATACTTTCAGAGAACTAAATATAATAGCAATTTATTTTTTATTACAACAATAAAGACCATTTTGCATTTTAATACTATTAATATTGTTGTAATTGTAATAATTAATGGAAGTATTAATACTTTAGTTCTTAAGGTATTTATTTATACGACCTACATACATACATATATACTGTTAATACTGAATTGCTGTTAGAAATTCCTAGCTCTTTTCTATAAATGTTAAAATTAATTTCAAAATTATGTTTATTAACTATTTTTCATTGCTAGTTTTGAACAATCATTTAAATTCGTTTGAAACACAAAGTTATTAATTCAAATCCTCGCTAAATCTACGAGTATGTTGAAAATGTTTTTGATAATATTCTTAAATTATATAACTATCATAAAGTACACAACTCATTTAATATTCATATGTTAATTGTTATCTAGGTATGCTGACATGATTTACTACTGCAGAGGACCTGATAATAGTAGTAACATTCTAAGATTCAGATTTTTGGTTTACACGATGTGTTTTAAAGAGGTTTGATAAGATTATGGTATTTTGATAAAATAGATTAATCCTATCAAATTTCAATGAATCAGTTTAATAAGATTGTAATCTATGGGTGTCTGCGCAATTATTATAATGAATATTTTTTGTAGTCAATAAGTAGACGGCCCGCCTAATAGCAAGTGTTGCTAAATTACATTTGCTAAAATTAATGAAGAGTAGGGAAAATTGAAGAGACTAGCACATATGAGAAGGAACTAGATGTGTTCAACAGGCTACTAGGTACTTTTCGCCGATCTTCTGTGAAGGACAAACAAACAACAAGACACACAAACAAGCAAACATTACCTAAATAGATTCCCAGTCTCATTATAACTATCATATTTAATAAAACGAAATGTATTATTTATACCGGTATCGATCAAATATTTCTTGACCTCATTAAAGTAATATAAGTAACTTCGTTTTAATTTCAAAGTGTATAATTTGTATGTTAAGAATGGTTGAGGTTACTTTATTTTCAACCACCCGTACCCATATAAATCTAAACTTTCATATACCTAGCTTCCTAATTTGCTTTAACTGTAAACGGTTTTGATCATTCACTTCTACATTCGCAAGCTGTTAATGGCTCTAGATGTTAGCATGTAACTTATGTAGAGAGACATTAATTTTTCATTATTTTCATTGAATGAAAGATTCACAATTAAATTGGGCATTGCAAATGAGTCAACAACTTAAGTTTCACACATTTCGATCCACCAAAAACTCTTAGATGTTATAAGATTTATTAAATAAAACAATTTTGATTTTAGATTTATAAGTTAATGTTTACGATATCGTCTCTAACGTCGCTACATTATAAACTTGTTAAATGTTCCTTCAGGAAGTAGGTAAAAAAAATATATTATTTATTTATTTTAGAGTATTAATATATAATATTGATTTCAGAGTTAAAACCGGACACGTAAGTTAAGATGTCTAATATTAAACTTTCCTTTAAGCTTCCGATATCTGAAGTCGTAAATCGTTTAAGACGTAAACTGGCTCTTTGTTGTCTTGACGTTTTCACTCAAACCCTCGTCTCGGCTCCTTATTAAGATTGTAGAGTAACGTTGTAACTCAGTGAAAAGTGTTGAGATTGAAGTTGTAATATATTGCTCTCGTGAAGGTTGTTTAAAGTTGCTTTAGTTAACGGGATATAAAAATTCATCATCATAAAAAGTCATCATATTCTTAAGCTCGTAGCAATTTTCTTTTAAATTCATGAATAGTTGTGGTCTCAGTATTTTCTTATAGTTGCACCGTTTGTACGGGCGCTCGCAGGATATAATAGGATCATCTCATATGTTTTCATGTGTCGGCTAAGGAAGAAAACACAAGTAGATACCATCCTTTATCCTCTAACAGAAAAGTGGAGGTTATATCACCAACATACATTCCAAAAAACTCATTAAAAATTCTTATGAATTTTTAATTTAGGAAGACGTTCGGACTTATGTCCGGACGTTTCCTACATTTAAACTGATTTTAACAATGACAATATTCACATTTATAAAAGTAATATGTTATTCATAAAATTACTTTATACCTTTTGGTTTGGTACATTGACAGTCCATGATATAAAGTTGATAAAATTACCCTATAATTAAAAAATAAGTTTGTGTATTGATAAGCAATAAATATACATTACATATATTTTAATAATTATTGGAGTTACTATAGGAATTTTATGTAGGTAAATAAAAAAGAAACATTTAATGTCAAACTAAAATAATCGGCCTCCCTCAATTTTTCATAATAATATATCTCATTTTATAATATTACCCCATTATTATTTTAAAATTTAGTAAGGAGATTTTATTTTGAGATAACATTATAAATATAGCGAAAAGAAACATTCCTATAAAGATCTGTATCATACAAAGGGGATCAGCGGACACAACCTCTAAACAGGCAACGTACACACACACGTACGCTTCGAGTGTTAAGACAGCCACTAGTTAGCGCTGCAGCCAACAATTTAATGACATCAAGTATTTGAAAATTAATATTTTGGAAACTACTAACTCCGCAACTATCAATGGAATCATGTATGTCCGCCGCTTGGCAGCCCAGTCTAATGACATAAGGGCGTTCCTAATTTACCTTGAAAATTATCCTATTTAAATATAAAAAGTCATGCAGATTTCTTTAATCTTACTTATTATAAACGTATGTTGATGGCTTACTGATAAAAGATTTAGTCTTTGCTCTATTGCTACTAAAAATTAATAAAACAAACAGTCCAGTGTTGTATTGGACACAGCTTTCAGCTACAAGAAAAATATCTGTTTATTCCACTATTCTCCGGATGAAAACTGCAGACATCCTTTTTATTAAATGTAAACTATACCTCGTAGAGCGTTCTAAGCAAATGATACTTGAATTTACAATTGAATACAAATTACATATGGTGTTGTGAATTGTAAACAGTATAATTTCCGTTTTGCTATATGAGACGAAGCTTTTTAGCATTCCATGGATTCACGTGTGGATGCCGGGCCCATCGCGTTGCAAGAAAAGGAGCGTAAACAATGCCTGGGACTTGCGACCTAGGTGTAGGTTTAGGGCCCCTTAAACCTACACCTTTACAATGCGCATACACGCTCACCTTCACTGTTCACGCTCCTCTCCCTACCTAACCAAATATCGTAAGAACCTACTAAAGCTGCCTTTGAAATACGTTCCAGAAATGAACTGATGATCGTTCTAGAAAGGCCGAGATCCTTAAATAAATTGTAGAGAGATTTTGCTGTTATATCTCTCGCTCCTACTTCTACAGCGTACAAATTAACTATAAATTTATTCCTGATCAGTTCGTTACATAGTTCGTAATACTTGTTAAGATTAAATGTATGATCTTTGGGTATGTTTGTTTCCCAGTACAGTACAGTAAACGCCACAAGTATAACGCGCCTTAGTTGTTTTGAGTACAGGAATAAGTCCGGCCTAGATGACGAAAAACAAACATCCCCCGGGATTTTGTATTACCTTTTATACGTGTCCATCATGAGAGTCCAATCAGGAGACGCGTCCAAGATGGAATAAGGTTTTAGTTTAGATTTTTTGGACAAACCTCCTTTACGAACTCCACTGATATTTTGGTGGTTGTTATACACTTCTGCGCTCTTGCTATTGAAAGACTAACCGCTTCTCGTATGATTTCTAATACTTTATCGTGGTGACGCGAGTATTTACCTTTATTTAAAAGTACCCTACACCCTACTAGCAAGTGTTTCGCGGTTCCTACTGCCTCCCCGCAGATGATGCAAGATTTTTCGGTGGCTTTGCCCCATCTTACTAAGTTACTTTGATCTGAGAGAGTCATTTGGAATGCGTTAAGATAAAATTTTAATAATGCTGGGGACCAATCATGAAGCAGGGTGCGCCATCTCAAAGCTAGTGGAATACAAAAATCTCCTATGGTCACCCATTCATTTTGCAATTCTAAGCTCATCGCGTGCAACCTTTAATTATCGTTTTCATCTTGCCGAATAAAGGATTTTATAATTTCGAAGTCTTGTTCTTTCCTACTTGATCCTAGCCCTGCTTTATTTGTTTGAGCACCTATCATAAATTGTTTATGGAATTGAAGTCGTGACTCTAGCTCTGCGGCAATTTTATCTTTTGGGAGAGACGTTATAGTATCATCATTCGATTTTGAAATGATATGTCTTTTGGTCACTCTTAGGTATTTATAGAGTTCCGATGGTTTCTTTAATTTTAACCCAAAATTGTGTTGGTCTCTAAATAAGGTAGAAGAGTCCGCTGGATGGGCTAACCCGAGCCATGACTTCAATGTCCTTATGACGCTTGCATCTAACTTCAACAAAAGGGTCTTATTGATATCGTATCGTGATGTTAAATAATTATCATATATCCCAGTCTTTTTGATGTTACTTATTGGTTGATTGTCTACCTTTTTTAGATAATTCAAAAAGCTATCGACTATTATATCTAACGATGGAGTGCGCCCTTGGTAATCGATTTTTTTGCCTAAGAATTTGAACGGAGCTGCGTCGGTAATTGTAGTAACGCACTTACCGCCTATTATAAGACCCGGATCGTAAGAGGTATATCTGGTGTTTGCCTACCCAGATATAGACTGTAGCATTTATTTGGTTTTGTCCTCAATCCGTCCGTCCAAACACAGAAATCCTCCATAATATTTAAAAGTAGCTGACATTGTTTTGGATTACGTGTCAGTATTGCGAGATCGTCTGCGAATGCTAGTGTGGATTCTGTGTATTTATTGTTAAACTTAAACCGATAACCCCATTTCTTTTCGTTTTTAATTAATTTTACTTTAATATATTGATTACTATGTTAAATATTATTGGAGAAATGCAACAGCCTTGAAATAAAACTATGTTGTAATTTAATGGTTTGGAATGATTTTAATTTGTGATTATGGAAAATTTTAATTTTGAAAAATATGATGCAATCATGTTACTAACTAACGTTGGAAAGTTATACCATCTTAGCGCAAACATCATCAGTTCATGTCGTACCGACCCGAAAGCGTTTTCTAAGTCTATCCAACATACCGTTATTTGTCTTTCACTAGTTCTGGCATCTTTAAGGCTTTCCGATAGTAACGTGTTATGTTCGAGGCATCCAGAAATGCCAGGCAAAAACCCTTTCTGGTGATTAGGCCCGAAATATATATTATTTATCATGAATTGCGTCATTTTTGTTCGTAAAAAAGAAAAAAATATTTTTCATATTGTATTTGTTAGAGCTATCGGTCTAGTTACCCTAGGATCCGAGACATTGTCGCGTTTGGGAATGAGGACAAAAATATCATTTCCGAATGTTACCGTAGTTTGTCTTCTTGATTAATGATATTTTTAATAATAACAAATGTAACAACACCAATTATTATAATATTTATAATAATTATTTTCTCATTTATGGATTGCTATGTGATACCTTCAAATAATTATTTGAACCATTTTAAATGATAAAATTTCTAATGCTTTCTCCCATAAATATGTAATATCTATGTGCAGACAGCGATCAAATACAGATTTTTTGAAGTATATTTCAATGATCTTGGTTTATAAAAATCCCTAAAACATTACAATAGAGACTTGCTACAGACTGGTGCTCTAAATCATCTTCCACCTTTGTCAACTCGAAATACTCCCGAATTTTATTTATGTCAGTTTTCCGTATGTGATGTTAAGAAAAATATATTATAATGTCATCGGTGTAATACCATCAGTAGCATAATGATTATGACCATTTCAGTTATCCTTTCTCTACCACTTTCCACTTTCCTATTGAAGTATAACTCGTTTAATCAATTTCAACACGGTTTTTATCTCGGTACAATAATATCGAAAACAAAATGTTAGCCATAAATAATCTAGACGGTTATCAAGGTCAAGGTATAAACGTTATTTGATATTAGTAATGCCTTCAATACGGTAAATTTTAATTTATTGATTTCAATGTTGTTTTACTTAATATCTCTCTATCGGCAAATTAATGTTTTCTCTATTACTTATATTTGTTATCGAAGTCATTATAGATTTGACTAGTATTTCACAATAGAGCAAATGCTTTTGTGTTTAAGTAAATGTACTTAAAACGCGGGTTAAGTTTAGGTAAATCAGCATATCAACTGCCTTTGGGGTTGTTATTTTTTACCACACTAAAATAAAAAAAAGGGTAAATCCAATTATTTATTTTTTTAAATACTTTTTATTGCATTATATTAAATATAAAGACAACAAAAATAGGGAGTAAAACAAAAAAGCCTTTGAAAATGATCAACAATATAAAAAGTTATGAAAAGAGTAACTTGGCAAACGCAAGCGTGAAAAGAATAGATTATAAATATTATAATTGTAGACTATAAATCTTTATATGTCTGTTAGGCCTTCAAACCTAAACCACAGAATGGATAATGATGACATTTTATATAGAGATATTTTGATCTCAAAAGAAAGAAACAGGATATAGGATTTTACGGCCTGGCTGTTTTGCTTGTATACAGTTATTTATATCTTTTCCATTTTGGATTAATACCAGTGATCACTTGTGTAGTAGCATGAGGGCCTATTTCAATACCACACTTATTAAAAAATACCATTCTGTGAAAACAGTCTCCAATTTAAAATGAAGGCTACGAGGGTTGCAAAAGCTCCCTGGTTTAAGAAGAAATACACAACGGACTCAGCCGGCTATTACCTTATTGTGATCACTGCTTTCTGTTGTTGTTTTAATTAAATATTATTTGTACTGTTATACTACATTTTGTAAATGTGTTAATTCATTCAGTAATTTCAAAAATATCTATGTAACAAGTGCTTTCATAAGTAAAAGAAGAGTGTTAACTAGAGAGATCTTTGTTTGGATAGGGAAAATAAGTTTTAAACTATAGAAATGATTTTTATAGTTTAGATAAATATAGACAAAAATGCCCCTTAGCGACCTTCTTTGTAGATCTTTTTTAGTTCTACAATTCATTAGTACATCATTTTGTCTTATCTTTCACCATTTTACCATCGCAAGAAAATAAATTTTTGAGATTATTTTTTAAACCTTTGGGTTACATAACTTGTTTGTTTTTATATTTGTCTAAGTTTTTCAGAAATAAATTATAGCCTATGTTACTTCCTTATAATATAGCTAAATTAGTAAAAAAATCGTTAAAAGCCTATTAGATACGAACAAACAAACAAAATACAAAAACTTTCCTCTACATAATATTCAATCCCTTCAATATTATGTTACTCTTTTCATGTTGAATGTGGCAAAATTTTAAAAGTCAAATAATAATTGACGAAGGCTGAGCGTAGCGAAGCGTTTGTCCGAAGGACTACGTTCCCAGTAGATAGGCCCATTCTGCTATTTTTCCGTATATATTTCAGTATGTTTGTTCCGGCGTAGCTGGCGTATTTTTCATCCTATCGTCACGAAAATCGGCAGTCGTATTCTTTGAATTATTAGAATTTTTTTGTCGAGCCGTTTTTTCGATTGAGCGAAAAAATCCTAAAAGCGGCGTTTTTAGTTTCGTTTTTGGCGTAGCAGGAGCAATTTTCATCCAATAGCCACAAAAACTGGTGATCATGTCCTTTCAGTTATTTTATTTATTTTTGTCCGGCCTTTTTTGTTACTGGGAGGAAAAATCCAAAATAGCGGTGATTTGAGTTTTTGTTTTGGCGTAGCAGGCATATTTTTCATGCAATCGTCACAAAAATTGGTAGGGGTGTTCTTTGAATTATTAAATTTTTTATGCCGTTTTTTTGCTTGGTCGAAAAATTTCAAAATGGCGGATGTCTGATCTATACCACAAAAACGAACTTTGCGGCAGCTAGCGGGCTGAAATTTCGTCTCAGTATTCTTTACCGAAATCTAAGGTGCTTTTTTGTTATTTCAAAATCCAAAATGGCGGCCATAGCGAATCACCAAAAATTTTAAAGTTGGATAACTCCGTTGTTATTTGGTGGAGACAAATTTCGTTCGGTAGTTATGTACCTACATACATATATAGGTATAATATACTTATTCCTTTTCGGAAAAGGCACTTAAAACATTGTCTCATCTCCTAACGTACTGAGGTCTACTGTTCACAGAACTACTAGTTGTTAGTTCAAAATCCAAAATAGCGAATAAGGTATTATCTCCTGGGTGCGGCTTGGAAAATACCTAACATTGGATTTCACGAGGTCCAGTCCAGAGGTTACTGGTGTGGCGCTCATACTTGGTTCACGGGTGAAATATCGTAACCACTGCACCTCGTGAAATCCACTATAAATAATTTCCCAACATTGTCTCATCTCCTAACGTACTGAGGTCTACTGTTCACAGAACGACTAGTTTATTTATGAAACTTATTTTGTTTTATTAGGTATAATTGCCTAGTGGTGTATAATATTAAATTGTTATTAACTTCGATTATTCCAATTAGCTTATGACGTTAATATAATAACCTTGTTACTATAATTAATTGATTCTTAATGGCCAAGAATTGTGCATTATTTATTATTGCTTTTAAAAATTATATAAGCCAATTTTATCTGAAAAGTCGATTTCTCTATAAAAATATAAGGGAACCTTTAAAGCAATGTGAATAAGAAAAAAACGGAATGGCTCAGTGCTGTTTATCTTTTGTCGAGTTGCTTTTATTACTGCTAAACGCTTTTAAAGTAAGATTTTCATTGCTTATTGTACAAAACAGTGAAAGACAAGTTTAATGTTTTAATGCAAGTTTATGAAAAACCAGTTTAGTTGAATTTGAACGAATTTTCTTTTTTTCAGATAGCATAATTATAACATAATTTTATAATTAGCTAGTAGCTTGAATGCAGCCATGACATAGATTTTATTTCCTTCTCTGTTATATACAAGGCAATTAACAAGGATAAAATATGTATTGTCGATTTTCGTCGTCTAATATTATGTGTGTGAGACCTATCGTTTCTATAGTAATAACTTCTCATTATAAAAATTTAATACTTTTTATTAAAATAAAAATCGACCTTAAATTCTCTAAAATTATTCTTTTAAATGGTTAAGACGTAATAATAAAGGACACAATATGTTTTACAGCAATGTGGAGTGTGGTGTATTTGCTAAAATAATATAGACGTCAGAATAATCGAGAAAAAATAACATTACCGTATAATTTTAATTACACAATATTCATATATATGACATGACAACAGCGTATCGCGCAGTGCAGTGGGGTAATCTAGGCGGGCATCATTTATATTTTTCTTCCAAAGATCATATGAAGGTTCTCATTTGAAGATTAACTAGGTGTGATGTATTCGCTGTTTTTATTAAAAGAGCGAGTTGCTGAAATCTATATCTTCTATACAAATTGAGCACCGCTAAAAGTTTAAACATATTCCTTAACATTGAAAAACTATTGAAGGTCTCGGCTTAGAACCCCAGTCTGCAATATAATAGCCAAGAAAATTCCGTTCACAAAGCTTTTGGAATCATCGATTGTTTGACATTTTCAAAAGTGTTATTTTTCACCCTTCGTACATCTCAGATTTAACTCCATGTGATTTTTTTTATTGCCCACGGTAAAAGAAATGTTTCGTGTGCGATATTTTACCGGAATACTACGAGTATGAATAAATTTTTATTTCACAAAAAAAATTCGGAACAACCCAGAATTGTCGCAAAAAAATGTCTAAAATAAAGTCAAGATCTCTAGTCATTTCGTGTATAAATCGCTGGTTTTACAACTATTTATAACTCCAAAAGTTACTATTATTAAACATTATTGTCCAAAAAGTCATAATAAGCGAACTTAATGCTACAAAGTATTTTCTACCAGTCAACCCGAAACATAAAACAATAAAATATATAAATGGACCAATAAGGGGTAAAACTAAATAATTATACCATATAATAACTTAACATTATACATTAATTAAATTACAAAGAATACTATCTACACATAGACTCGTACTAATATATACTTAAACAAATGGATTATATAGCTAAAATACATAATATACCTAAACCATTGATAAGCCGTTCCAGGGTTTAATTGCGTGGTCTGAAAGAATTTGCACGAAATCTAGAATAATGGGAAGGAACAAAAAAATTAAGAAAAGATGAAGAGCGCAGATTTAAGTCGTGAGCATTTTCTAATATTTCAAATGTATGCTTTGAATACTGAGGAGAAAGTGTATCGTTAAGGGTAGAGAACAATTGTCCTAATAATCTTGAAGTTCACGCTCACGGCTATGGATGGTAGTGGGAGATATAGTCATATTTACGATGGCTAAAACCAAAGCGGATGTTGCTATTGAAAAAGCGATTCAATTTATTAAGATTGAATTCAGAGATAGCATAGATAGGTTAGCAGCAGACATCTGCATAGTCAATGAACTGATTTGTTTATTTATATATTTTTTACTTTGAACCAATACTAGTACTCAAATGAGAGTGACAGGAGGTTCTATTTTGATGCCATATATATAAATCGAAATATATACCTTTCTATAAAACAATCGATCAATCCGCTAAGCCGTTCTAATATTTAGTTAAAAATAAGAAAAAGAAATCAGTGGCTAGCGAGACGACGAGTCACCGCAAGCAGCACCCGTTCACGAGCATAATGCAAAGGTCAAGGTCGAAGAAGTTTTTATTATAATTAATTAATTTCATAAATAAGTATTAAATTTTTCGTATTTTTTGTTTTAATTCAGCACATTATTATTAGGCATTAATTATAATATCCTGAATCCTGGATCCTTCCTGTAGTCTAAATCACGCTATAGGGACTATGTGAAATATTAGAATAAAATTACAAAAACTATCACAATAACAAATTGACTAGTCAAGAAACTAATAGTCTGTATGTACAATAGGGTGAAAAAACTATTATATTTATTCCTCTATGTTAACTACTACCATTCTCTTAATTTCAATAAATTAATATAATATAAAAGTAGTTCAGACTGTACAAGCATAAAATTAGCAGAATAAAAGGTTTTAATTACCTCAATTTGTTTAATATTTTCATAGTAATTACATTTTAAATAAACTGTACACAGTTAACTACTTGTGGTAGTTGTACTAATTGTGTTTCCATAATAACTATTAATTCAAGTTTCCAATAAAATCTTGTTTAATTTTCGTACAATTTTTTTTACGTCTTTTGTTAAAAATATTTTCTATTCCACTACAGCAATAATCAAATACAAGTAAGAAAAATAATACCAATAAGTATATCTCTTACTAATATTGATATGCATTTAACAATAATATTTTGGTTGTCATCGTTATATTATTATTACTGTATTATCTGTTTTATAAGGTTGTGTGGGAAACTGATTATTGGTACATTCTTTTTTGCTTAAAGTCAAAAGTTAAATAAAAATCAGCAAAAATTTTGGATTGCTAAGGATTTCGGACTAAACGACCCAACTTTTGATTGTGCTTGCCAACATTGCGAAGTAAATTCTATTCTATACGATTAATTGAAGTTCGAAGTTTTAAAAATGTAATGCAATTTAGTTTGAGAAAAACTGTTTTTGAATTTGTTTATTGAATTTTTTTATAATCTATACCTAATCTAACTTGTGTTACCGATAAGCAAGAAAGCTTTGAAAACCATCTTTAAAAAATGTACTAATACGAATGTACTTATACGTGCGTTATACTTCAGCACTGAAAATTGATCGTACCACAAATAATTAGTTCAACTTCAAGACAATATTAAGATGTTTTTTTAAAAATTTCGTATATATTTGTTGATTAGTTTTAATTTAATTATTTTCAATAAGTTGCTTTACTTTTTCCTTTTTTGACTATTTTATAAATAACAAAGGCAACAATTACTTGCCAGCAACTCCGCGTTCATGTATTTTAGTAATGGTCTCACGTCCGACACTCGCAGTCAGATGCTGTATTGAGCTTTTTTTTTATAGCTGCAGCAGATGAGACTGATCACATGACATGACCTTTTGCTACTTGGACATAGTTTAAATTATTTTCAAATATCTGTGCACTTATTCTTTAATTGTTAAAATGAACTTGCTGATATTCTAGAGCTCGGTGCTTCAAACCATGTTCGTTTTAATGTTTTTATTTATTTAATAATCGTTTCAATTTCATTTTTTTAAATTTTTTATATCATCATTAATTGAATTTTTTTTAATGTCTTATATCGTTAAGTAAAAAAATAAGGTTTGAATTTGCATTTCCAGATTGTAGATTTTTAGCGATTAAAAAATGTTAAGTTATTTTACTTGTGTTAGGTTAGTTAGTTTATTCAATTTCAAAGAGCACTGAAGCCGATGAATGTATTTTTAAACTTTAAAAATACATTCATCGGCTTCAGTATTTGAAAACTTACATGATCATAATCTTTTATATAATCTTTGAGCTCTTAATTCGACCCAGTGATCAGAAATTGTATTTGGCAATAAAGAAAAATTCAATTTAGCAATACAAGCAGGGATTACCTTCGTATCAATAATATCAATACAATTAAGCTAATCATAGTTTAATGTTTAATGTTAATGTTAAAATTATTTGGCCTCTTACTATGTTTATTCGTAGGTTCCGTAACTCACATACAGTTTGTGATAATTTGTGATTATTTTCTATTTACCTATATACAGTACGTGATTATTTGTAATTATTTTCAATTTACCCACATACAATTTGTGATTTTTTTCAATTAACCCACATAAAGTTTGCGATTCTTTATTATTATTTGCCCAGCAAAGCGGGCGGGAATCAGCTAGTATTACATATAACAAAACTAAACCTTATTGTAAATAGATATGAATGTAACTAATAAACATATTATAAAAAATTTAATGTGTTATTAAGTTATTTATCTTACAATTGGGTCATTAACATTATCGATAATAAGTAATTTAAACTTATATTTAAAGTGCGTAATACTGTTACTATTCTTAATGGCATCAGGTAAATTATTGTATATATATTTCTAATACATTTCAGGGCCTATGGCCAGGCTTAAATTCGCTTAAAATTAGGCTAGACTGATGATTATCTTTAAACTCTCGTATGCATTAAACTCGTGTGTTATTTTGAGTGTATTTTGTTTCCTAAGTATGTACCTATCATTAAAAAATAATAATTGAAAGATTGACAAATCTTATATCTATCAGCAACAATATCATTAGATATTGCAAGTTTTTTAATTTTTTGAGCAGATACTTTTTAATTATGAACATTTTGAAGTTATCATTAGTATAAAAATGCTATACATATTAGATTTATAAGTAAGTAATCTAAAATAAATAAATAATATTATTTTTATGCCGGTATGCGAACCGGACGGGATACAACTAATATTAATATACAATTAGGACTGTCAAAATTTACTTTCTATTGATTGTCTTCATTATTTTTTTTGGTTGAAACTAAAATATAATTATTTTTGGTTGGTTAAAACCAACTTTTATTTTTGTCACGTGCGTTTTGTAAGTAAACACATGTTTTTTATTTGATTATTAGTGATATTGATATTCATTAAACTAAAATCGGAGAAAAGCGTAGTAATGGATAGATGTAGACATATACATATACACTTTTTGTAGATCTTTTAAAGATATACAAAGTACATTATTTAGATATATCTTTCAATATTTAGCTAGCGTTTGCAAAGTAAGCGCACAAAATCATATTTTTTAGGTTAAGCAACTATTACTCGTAAACTTGTAAAACCAATTTACTTGGGATAGTTATTCTTTTAAAATCGCTACTACTATCGTGATATTTTTACTCTATCAGTTTTTTACTACTACCGTAAAATCGAAAAATGAGTTTGACCTAAATGCAATACCTATGCAGGTGATAAGGATGGCATTACAAACGGACCTTTTCCAACAATGCTTTTATCAACTTTCTGCTACGTTTTTCCAGATTGGTTATCTTTAAAAGCGCGCCTACCCTCTCCATTGAAGGAGACCTTGGGCTGCGAAGCGCACTTTGTACCAGTTGAGACGCATGCTCGTTTGTCCTTCTTTTAGGTAGATTCTATAGATGAATCTACCTATTGCAATCGATGCGATGACGGGACCCAAACCCCAGAGTAGGGGCGCTACGCCGTTTATGAACTGGAGATTGAGAATCCGTCGAAAAAAAAAATTATATATCCCTCTATATATATATGTATATATGATCCATCAGTCCAAATTCATCGTAGGCAAAATCTGACTTCACAGGTCGATAGGATAAATTAGTAGGACAAACGTAGCATCTCGTTTTTTTTGGAAAAAGTGAAAGGGGGGGCTGGGAGGGGATGTGAAAGTGCAAACCTTTGGGACACACAGGTCGCAAATATTGACGGAGGATTTTCAAACTTGGTATATACATTGTTAAGGACAAAATGAAGGTTAAGTTCTTGAACGGGGGAAATCGGTCGGGGGGTTGGAGGGCTGGGGAAGTTGAAAGTTAAAAACCGAAAAAAGTCACAGAAGAAGGCAAAATTTTGCCGTCGGAAAAATGTTAGAAAATTAACAAATTAAAAGAGAAAACTTTTTTGTCCGAAAAGTTTTTTGATGCGACCCCCCGTTTAGAAATTAGGGGTGGGGGGTGGTTCCCCGCTCACCCAATATATGCAAAGTGACCCGTCATAAGACTCGTAATGACCAGTAGAATTAACCGGGAATCTACCTAACACGATCGACCCTGTCGAACGAGGTATTTTTAATAAAAAATTGATAATTGATAATTTTTTTTCTGTTAAAATAGTTAATTATATATTATAAAAATTTGCCAAGATATAAAATCTTTTTTTCAAATTTATTTATTACACTAAATATAAGTTAAACAAAAACATACAAATATAACAGCGAATATTTTATAATATTAGTACAACATTTTTGATTGATGTACAAACGCTGTAAACATCGAAATCCAACTTCTTATAGAGTAAGTCCTTGAAATGTTGATATCAAATAAATGAATAAGGATTTTACTTTATTCATTTATTCCTGTTATTTAACAGGAGTGTTCCTTTAAACTTTATTGTCACATAAATATTATAGTAAATATCATTTACCTATAATAAAGTTGTAATTTTATTTTAACAGGTTGGTTTGTTCACATATAGCACAAAATCAAAGTTTTGGGGCAATTTAGTGTTATTAAGATTTATGTCCTTGGAAAACGAATAAAATGCCTTTTAAGAAAGAAAATAAGAAAGATAAGTTTATTTTTGTCTATCATTTTATGTAATAATAAAAAACACAGTTGAATTATATCTATATTTCTATCTATAATACATATTTTGTATTGTGCCAGGGTTATATATTTGGTTTTTTATTATTTTTTTATGTCTACAATTCGGTTAAGATCATTACTTATCTAATTAATTTTGACGTTAATGTTACAGGGTTTAAAAGATAAGTAAATTTAAGTATCCTCCGCATAAATATGATAGCCAAAATGGTATGGTAATGGTATGGTAGTTTTCTTTTCATTATTCATTTTCATTTCATTATTTCAAGAATTTGTTTTCTTGCATAATGACTTGGAGATAAGTAATATTTATTATGTCAAATAATTCTATTTATTATAAAATCAGACTGCATCCTGATTGCATGAATTTTATTGATTTCTATATATTTTGTTAGCTAATTCCCATTTTTTTCTAAGATTTTGAATGCATTAATATTCCTCCATACATTGGAGAAAGATTGTTAATACTATTAACAAAGTTCTTTTTCACTGTAGGTCCCTTAATACTACAAGCGGATACGGATACTCTCCAGTAACGATGGAGGTTATTAATAATATAATAGTACTTAGTGTGTACTAACAAGTGCTAATAAGCATGTTTAGGGAAGTACCGTCGTACGTCGTACGGGTAGGTTTAAGAGGTGTTTATTTATTTCGACAACGTTTACCAGGTGCTCTAGTAGGTGTTCATTCTTTTGCTTTTAATATGAAGATGTTTTTTTAATTTGTTAGTTGTAAAAAGTTAGTTATTTTCTCTGCTACTGTGAAACCATTACTATTGAAGTCTGTGAGATTTATTTCGGGGCTAAGTTTTTTCATATATAGGTCGCGAAATATCACAATATTTAATTATGCACACTGATTGGCTTGTTAGAAGTAGAAGAGTCAAACTTGGTGGCAATTCTCGATTGCCCTCCTTTAAGGGAAGGACGAACATAAAATCTCTTCAGTTTATCAAATTAGAAAAAAAAAATCACACAGCTTAAAAATTTCATGAAATTACTACCTCTACAAGGCCGCCAAGGTAAGATTAGTGACTTTTTATACAGTAATTAGAACCATAAAATAGTTGTAATTGTTATTTAAATTAAACAAAAACTATAGTAATATTTATGTGGCTCTTCATATGATACTAGCATAAAACGTGCTGCGTTGTTTTTAAATACATAAATACAATTTCGTTAATTGGCAACATTCTACACGGTAACTTTTAAGAAAAGGTTGATTTATAAACAACGATATCAGTATTATATAACCTTAAATTATATTTACTCAATGATATTATGAAATAAATGTCTTATAAGATTTTATCTTTTTGAATAAATATATGATAAGGGTTTATTATATATATCCATTATAATATTTTTAATGTTACATGAATCGTAATCATGATTATATTGCTTGAAATTAGTCTGATGGATGTTTTCCGTCTATCTTAGAGTATTGTTTGTCTATTATTGACATAAGATATGGGATATTATTAACAATAATTATACTGTTTTACTATGAATATTAGGTGTTATATTGGATATCCAGTTTATTACCCAAATACTTAGACAAGTAGGTTTACGCAGCTCCGTTTCAAACATATCCTACGTGGTTATTGGCTCAATAAATTAATAAATGATTCAAACTATTTATAACCATATTATCTATTTTATGCTTATGGGAAATTTTCCCTTTGGTAATAAAAAAAATACATATTTAATTAAAGATAAAAAAGTAATCTTAAGTATTAAAACCTTAACCGTTGTCTAAAATTAAAACTAGTTATCACATCTTTATTAGTGTTAAAATATATTACATTAAAAACTAGATGTTTTTAAAGATCTAATATTAACAGGTCAGCTCTAAGTAATCTAATCGATTAAGTCTTATTGTCGTAAAATACGACCAATAGTCAAAGATTAGGTCTAATTGTCGAAAATTTGGTCCAATAATAAACGATTAGTTTCTAAAGTCTAAGATAGTTCTTATAGTTACATGATTAGATTTTAAGCTCAAGGTAATAGTAACAGATTAGGTATAATAATTTTAGATTAGATCTTATTGTCGTAGATTACGCTCCCGCTACCACTGCCCTCGCGGCAGGTCCAGAGAGCTTCGAGTTCATTTTTAAAATTAAAAGAACTTTTTTTAATTTTCAATAACTTCAAGGAATCAAGTATTATTTTTTTTGTTTAAGTGTCATCAACCTAATAAATAAACGCTTTAATAAGGCATAGCTCTATGCTTAGTACCACATGCCTCATAACCTCTTCCTCCAGCCCTTTACGCCATGCTTAAAAACCTATAATTTATCTCAAATATGGCACTTACCATTCCAAAAAAAGAGTTGATACAATATATCAAAATTAATATTTTGTAAAGCGATTCATTCCTTAGTAAAGCACATTAAGAAAAGTTGAAAAAGCCTAGATTTGTCATCAACATACACTTACATAAAAATAAATGAACATGAAACTAGTAAGCCATTATAGACATTTTTATTTTATTCTTATAAATTTTCACTAAGATGGAAATTGGTGAAAGATATAAGACTTCATATTTTAGTAGCGATGGAAAATAAAATGGTTGTGGGAATAATATTAATTGATTTCAATGTGAATAATAAGAAGTAAAAGTAAGTTTTACAGATTTTTATAGAATAAGCGACAGAATAGTCGTAGTGAAAGTGACATGAAAGAGAAAGTGACATGAAAGATAATTTTTAATTCTTTACCACATACTGATGACGGTAAGTAAGTAAGAGATATTTTGGGAAATGTTTGATCCTTTAAGAGACAGTGCATATGCAATACCTACGATGAATCCTTATTATGAGCTGATTTAAGATTTCGAAGGAACTATGCATTAGTATACTTAATAATAATAAAGGTTATGTACAAGACTAAAGCTATTATCGAGGTAAAACGCCCATGACATTTAGTATGAAAATAAGGGAAAAAGGTTTGTTCTTCGTTAAATATACGATAAATAATGTCATAAAGGCTTGTGATAGAGTATCTCATTTGGTTTTGTGTTAGACCCTCAAAAAGAATGGTATGACTGTTAATTATATTAAGTTATTTCTTGCGATGAATGCTGCTAAAAAGCGAATGTTGTAAGAGATGTATGGCGTAAATAAATAAATAACGTAAGAAACAAGTCTGAAATAACTTTTAATTTTTATATGTTGTTAGTGGTAGAAAAGATGGGTATTAAGTCTTTAACGTGGGGCGGTAATGGTCAAGGACACAGGGAGAAGATCCTTTGAAAAAAAGACAAAAAGCAGGGAGACTTTGGAGGAGAGATTTCAGAATGAACATAGATGTTTTTAATAGACTGTCACCTTCTATTGTATTGTAAGACGATGTGTAAAATGATATTCCAATAAAAGTGGGTCCTTGTTTGCTTGCTTGCATGAGAAAGAAATTGGCACATTCAAAACAAACAGATAAGTAAGAAAATAAAGAAAATATAAAAATTATATTATTTATTACCAAAATGGTTTCAATGTTCATATTATTAATCTTACCACAGCTGTAGGTATTATTCAACTGAAGAAAGAAAAAGTTTATGAAAATGTCGAGTGACTTGTTCGTCCGATTTCTTTGTTATAAAAGAAAAACTATTTCCTCAGCTAATTGCTTTACGCCAACTCGGGTTATTGGAACGTGTTTAGAATTTTGAGACACTATTGTTCTGTGGTGAAAGCTTGCAGTAATTAATTTAAAATAGTTTACAGTTCAATATTATGATTTATTGATTTAACGTAACGTATACCATATTTTTTGGTTGTGAACTCAAACAATATTAAAATCTGTTTTGTAAAGGTTATGAAAAATTCTCTTATACTTATTTTACATAATAAAAATGTATATTATTCATTAATATATATAATTTAATTAACATAACAAAATATATATATTGTCAAATACGTCATGCTTTTTTGTGAACATTATCAAGTAGTCCACCGCATAGTCCAGCCGATTTCAAATTCCTATTATTTAATATATTTTAACATAAAACTCTTATATTACATACATATATAACATAAAATAATAGCAGATAGAGAAAATATGTGACATCATAAATCAGTTTTATTTTGCTTTAATAAAACTTGTAAAAAAGTCACAGCGTCCACAAACAATATACTTATAATTAATGTTTATAAAAATATTACAAGCATTATACTTTAAAATCTCGGTTAAGCTATTTCTTTTGTATTGAGAAATTAAAGAGAAAATGTATTTTTCATTGTTCATTAAAACGTCGAACAAAGCAAACTCAAATGTTTGCTTCATTCCAGAGGCCATAATTTGCATTATACATTTTTAATAATCCAATGTCATGTAAGAAAATATTTAGAGTTTTGGAATATATTTATGAAAATTTCAATTTCTCTCATAAACCTATAAGTGCCAACCATATTTTCAGAACGGTTACAATAAATGCTTATTACAAAATTAATCTATTTCATAAAATTTTAGTATTTTAGTTTGATAACATGTATTGTTTTTAATTAGATCAAGAAATTATCGACTATACTACATTTTAGTATATTAATATTCGTTAATATATTTAGGCCAGTAATAGACATTATTGCGCCAAAATCAGCACAAATATTCAACTTTATAGATTTTGGTATATTTTCTGATCTAATGATATATAGTAAAATAGCAGTATTTTTTAAATTCGACAGTACATTATATCCCACTATTTAATGACCAATTTGAGTATTACCTACAAGATAAAAAAGAAGTAAGATCTTTGACAAAAAAATTCTTAGTCTACTAGTTACACATTGTAATATATCATAGCTTTTTGCATAAAACAATTTTGTTTTACTCTTGGTCGCTCAACAACAGATACCGATGTTGAGTTATTGCTGAATAGTGTCGAAGCCTAGGAGGATTCACAAGATGCACTTTCCATTTTCTGTGATTTATCGAAGTCGTTCGATTGTGTACAGTGTGGAACTCTAATTAGTAAAATACATCGTTATGGAATTCGAAATAAGGTCCTTGATTTGATTACTTCATAAAGTAGATGTGAATGGAAAGCATTCATCTAGTTCATTTGTCAAAATGGGATATAAGGCTCTATATTAGGACCTTTCTTGTTCCTCATGTATGTAAATGACTTGCTTTACTTTATGAGGGAAAAACAAGGAACAGCGTTTTTTGCTGATGATATTTCTCTTACTTTTAAAAGTAATAAACATCAGTCCGTAACTGACGGTATAAACTTTACTCTCTCGGATGTTGTACAAGTTATAAAGTTAATAATCTGTTGCGATTATAAAGAAACGAATATTTCTCTTGGTTATATATATATATATATATATATATATATATAATATCTAGCTATTGATACTTGGATTTAAGACAAAGTATAAGAAAATCGATAATCGACATATCTACGGGCATAATTATTTATTATATTTGAATACGTTTAATTGATAAATATGTGTCTATATTTTACCTTCTTAGTAATAGTATTTTATTTTGCAGAATGTGTATTTATTTTCCTCAATATTAAGCTCTCGAAAGTGTCTTGAAACCTTTGAAATTTTAATAATATAGCGCTAAGTCACTTTAACCACCGGAGGATGAATTACTTACCTTAGAAGGTTTATACGATTTCGTAAATTTCATTTAAAATGTGTACTGAAACTAAGCTTTGTTAAGCAAGGTTCAAGGAAGACGTAAACAATTATAAAAAAATTTTTGCAAATCTCTCACTATCTTTATTATGCCTATGATTTGTATAAATTTTCAAGTCAAGTAATTTTATTTTTAAAATTATATCCATATTAATAAATGGTGACATCCATATTACTCGATGATGCTTTTAATGAAATTGCGTTACAGAAGCCACTGCAGTATTTAGAACTAAAAATATAAAATAATAATGAAGTTTTGTGTTGATTATTTTTTTGTATGGAAACCAAATAAATAAGGAAGTTTTGTGACGCAACGTAATATGTGTAAAAGTTTATTAATCGAATTTACAACATTGTTACGAATATTTCCATCAGACAACAAATAATTCATTCACTTTATGTGGATGTATACATTTTTTTCTGTGAATGTAGTTAGCATATATTAGTTTTACAAATGCTACCGGTACCAGATATATAGAATATATAAAAATCAAGTCTTTAGTAGATTAGTTCAATAGAAAGATTTAACATAATACATTTTAATGGTTTCATGAATATTAATTTAATCTTATCTTTGTAACATTTTCTCCGCGTTAAAATTGTAGGAATCCTTTATAAATCTTTTCTTTAAAGTCTCTAAAAGTCTTTTGAAAAGGTGTTGTATTTAAAACTATCAAAGCTTAAGATATCTCTAAAATGAAATGATTCAATAAGATATCGGTTATTTTTGAAACTAGACTAATATTGCATTATTAAATATGTAGTTTATTTACTTTTACTACTCTGGGTAACCTTTATAAAATAATCCTTATTACATTACTTTATTAATTTACTAGAACTTAGTTAAGACAGAAGAAGCCATTAACGAAGTCATCTTGCCGTGGCAGGAATTTCATGAATGATGAGAAAACGAGGGCTGGCTTAAAAAAATACGATAAGATCTTCGCTGATGATGTTTTTACAGAAGAAGAGCGGAGGCGCAGAAAGAAAAATTTTGTAATCGTTTTGATGTATGATGTAATTTAGTTTTTAAAAACGAGTAGTATTTTTGCATCCAAATATAACCATTGTAATTTTTTATTCGATTATTTAAGAATTTTGTAAACAATTAATATTTACGATAACTTTAGGTTATACGGAAAATATTTGTTATACAAAGAATAATTAAAGTGCACTCCAGTGAAATTTTCTTTTTACTAGATAGTGTACTAAACGATTTGACGAGCCACGCTGACGTTAAACGCTTACCAAAAGTAGTGCTCTTAGCTCACAAAACATTACTATAACACAGATACATCAAACTCATCCCCTGTGAGATGTATAGCACAGAGTATATTATTTATATGACCATATATAGTACACATGGCAAGAAACAAAAAAGGGGTATTTTATTGCTTATTAGTCTTTTAATGTATTAACCCTACCTCATCTACATCAAACTCGTCCTCTGTGAGAGTTAGTACTAGTTCACAAAAACTAAAGTAAAGGCATATCTAAGGATAAATCAGACGTTTAATCCTGCTTTTGTTATAATTTATTGAGCGAAGCGAACGAAGTGAGCGGAGCGTTTTACTGGAGACTTTTTACATTCTTTGTCACGAATTGGCTCGAAAACTACTACACGGAAAATTTTGAAACTTTGCAATCAAAAAGACACACATTAGGTGATGGTTTAAAATAAAAATTTTTGAAAATTGTCCTCAAAAATTTTTTTTGATATCCCATTGAAGTCAATGGGAAACGATGAGTCAATACACTGGGCTTGCTTCGCTCAATATGCAAATGGCACCCGAGATTTCGCGAGCGCAGCGAGTCGAAATTGAGGGTCTGTTGGCACCCCTAGTAATATTGCTATACAATAGGGGAGACCGGGGATGGTTGACCAATTTTCAGTTTAAAAGTTAATATCTTTATTGCTTTAATGATTATTTTTGTGAAAAGCAATTCCATTGATAGTGACACTATTCAGCTCTAGAAAGAAATTACAATAAGCTCGATACCTATTAAAACATAGTATATAGGCTCGATTTTATAGAACGGGAAAAACGAGTCAACCTACCCCGTGCCTGGGGCAGGTTGACTTGTCACTAGGGGTAAGTTGACCTAAGAAGTAATGAGTACCAAGACTACGAAGGAACAAGATTTAAATACTAAAGTAAATGCAATCATCATTTTTAAGAACATCTTCAACAACATTAAACACCGTTAAGAACCTATCGGTCCACCTCCAGCCTAAAATAGTCTTTGATAGTCCTTTAGTCTAAAATAGTCAAAATAGTATTTATAGTGAACACGTGGGAAAACGAAGAACGGAAGGACCATATTGCCGAGGCCGAGATAGCAACTGCGACTGTCACCAGCGAAACCTCGGTCAGCAGTCGTCATTTTTCCCAATTTTTTGGTGCCAAGATGAGCTATTACTCTATCACGAATGTGAACCGTTGTCAGTCCTGTTTCATCTACATTCCAAATATACCCAGGGCTTACATTTAAACGTAGGTAAACGGTTCTTAGGTAATCAAAGAACAACTGCGTGTTGTTTTTGTTGAAAGAAGTGGCTCGAAATAAACTCGTAGCTTGAGGAGATCGAATAGAGAGAATAGGATGACGTTTAAGCAAACTCCCTACAAAATCTTTATCAGCAATCTGTTTTTTATCCCATGATTCAGGAATAGCTTTTTTTTTTTTTTGCAAATTCATATGCAAATTTTCGGAACTCGTAAGGCGTTAATCCATAATAAACATCAGCAGCTCCATTATGGGCAATTTTCTGATGCATGCTCTTCCTTGTCACTGAATATTTGTCTATTTTTTATGTAACCAACTCTTTCCAAGGTCAATTAAAATCTAGACAGTCTGGGAGTACATTCTTTTGTTTTCATATTTACTATATGGCGATATTTTATATGGTATAGCAAATTCTTTTGCTGGAATTGATACTTCGGCGAAAATAACTTGTCGACATACTCTCTCCAGTATGTTATACGTCGATTTGACTTTCGTTTATAGATTCGCATCGTTCTAAACTGGAAATATTAGGTTAAGAACAATAATTTTTATACCAATTTATATCTAGTATATCCAAAATTGTATGGGGCAGGTTGACTAGATAGTCAACCAACCCCTTTATAAATGAGTCAACCAGCCCCAAACGACCTAGTAATTTTTAACTACGTGCCAAAACCTTAAAATGGTGTCGTAATTAAAAATAATAAGGAAGCATACAAAGTTCGGAAATCAAAAATTCGTATTAAACAGTTTGACAAGCAATCAAAACAAAATGAAAAGAGTTATAACAAATAGAATTAAGGCAAAAATAGTTACTTAAGTGTCTTGTTTTTGAATAATAGGCTCTAGCTGACAAACGGTTTGGGTCTGCTCGGCGGTTTTTCTGATGATTGTGCGCGGGGGAATAATGGATACGCTCACCTATTCGATCTTTGCAAAAAGTTTGCCTAACTCGCGTTTTTGACAATTAGTCTACCTGCCCCTAAGTCAACCAGCCCCGGTCTCCCCTAAAGAGTATATTATTTATAAAATAAAATAAAATAAAATAAAAAGCCTTTCATTTCTAGAAAGATAAATACAGTTAGCTTATCTAATAAACAGTATGTAATTATAACTTATTTACTAATATTTATGAATTTATAAAGTTAGGTTTCACTTTGTGGTTTTTCCAGAACCCCTCCACGGGTAAAGGCCTCCTCCAAAGATTTCCAGCGTTCTCTACTTTGAGCTTTCTGTATCCAATCATGACCGGCTGTCGTAATAACCTCATCGTGCCACCTCGTAAGCGGTCTTCCTTTTTTTTTTTTTTTTTTTTTTATGTTGCTGGTGGGGGAAATCCTCATAGACACCTGGAGAGTAGTTTCAGGTAGTGCCGGACTCTTACTGGCTAAAACCTACCACCTGCGTTCTATGACCCCTGCCGTGGGCAAGGCCGTTTTGCAACCATTGAATTGCCTATTTCTCTTTTATTTGAAGACGTTAAGGCGACTAGCGCCTACAATTTTAACTTTAAATTCGTTGTAAGCTGGGTTATTAAATCTAGGGACCATAGAACTAATTACACTATAGTTTTTGTTATTTACAGAAACATCTTATTCTATCATGTTTGCCTATATTCGTCTTAGCTTACTTATTGTTTATAATAATTGTCATTTTATTTATATTCTTAATCCTATTTTATATAACTATTTATATATGCTTATGATATAAAAATGTTATACTCGTATTTTACTTATTCTACCTTATTTCTATTATTTACTAATCTTACTATTTCTATGCAGTACTCTAAAAATAATTCTCTATATTTCTTATGCGCTATAATTATTGGATTTTTTTTTACATTTATATTAATTCCGAGTTTTTGTTCCAGATCCAGCCTGCTCCGGGAGAAAATTGGGCAGTCCACGAGGCGGTGAGGAACCGTCTCTTCGACGCCGGGCTCGCAGGCGCATAATGGTTTCCCTTACACTTGAATCAGTGTAAGTATGAGGAGAACCCACCATGCCCCGTCAAGATCTGTGTTGTGTACTGGGAGATATTTATTTTTCTGACAATGCTGTACGCCTCGGTCGCCTTAGGAAAGAAGAGTTTGGTGCTACCAGCGGTAGTCCCCGATCTGTACCTTCTATCCCACTCGTCGACGGTTTCTCAGCGTATTTCACGCTTGACGAATGAGACAGGACACAGATCGTAGTCCGGTTTCCTCTTTGACCCCAGGGCTGCTTCCTTCGCTAGGGAGTCTGCTCTCTCATTTCCCTCGAAACCCACATGAGCTTTGATCCAGTAGAGGGAGACGCGCTTGTTCTGGTCTCGGCATCGCCTGAGCGCATCTCTGGATTCTGCTGCAAGCGGGTGAGGGGACGTCGGATTTGCCAGGGTCTGGAGAGCCGCCATGGAGTCGCTGAAAATACCGAAAGTGGTCTGCTTGCTCTTGAGAGCCTCTTTTGACGCCCTGCAAAGAGCGAGGAGTTCCGCCTGGTAGACGGTGCAGTATGAGGATAAGGTAATCTTGAGGGCCTTAGTTTCGGCGTCACTATTCCACATGGATAGTGCTGCGCCAACCCTGCCCTCAATTTTGGTTCCGTCCGTGTAGATCCGCACATCGAGGTGCCTACAAGCTTCGTACTGCTCTACGTCCACCAGGTCCGTGAACTCCAGCTCCTCCTGCTTTGCCGGATGAGGCGCCTGAATAGCTGGAGACATCCTCTCTATCTCCCTGTCTCCTAATACCGGATGGTTCGCTCCCTTCTTGGCTTCTTCTTGGTTGGCCAATTTTTGCGTTTAAATCTCCCATAATTATATAGAATTTGTGTGCTTCACTGATGGCTTTGTATAAATCTGTGTAGAAATGTTCAATTTCTGCTTCTGTGGCTGATTCCGTGGGCGCATACACTTGAATTAGGGTTAGTTTAGTACTTTGTAGATTTAAATTTAAGAGTGCGACTCTATTGCTAATACTTGTAAAGCTTTCTATGCTGTCTTTATGGCATTTATTTATTAAAAAGCCTACTCCGTACATTCCCTGTGTAATTCCTGTGTAACAGAGAATAAAATTTTCGTACTCCTCAATTTTTGTCCCACTTCTGCGCACTTCAGACATTCCAATAATATCAAATTTCACATTGTTGAGTGCTTCATTCAATTCTAATAATTGTCTGTAAGATGCCAGAGTTCTTACGTTATAAGTTAATAAGTAAAGTTTGTTTTCATTTTTAGTTCTATGTAAATAATTTGTTTCCGTAGTATTATTTGTTATGATCTTTGGAGGGTTGTGGTCATATGCTTCCTCGGTGACCAGCCGTCTTGGAAGAAGGTTTTTATAGTTCTGTTGAATTTGTATGTTGTATGTTTCATCCGTATGAGAGGTGGGCGTTAGTTGCTATATATTTTTATTGTTTTTATCGTTGTCTTGATTCAGCGTTGAATTTTTATTAACTAGATAGTTTAGTATGCCTGGTTTTAGTACTCCTTCCGATATACTATTTGATCTACGTATAGAATATGATTGTAGTGTTTTATTCTTTTTGTTGATTTGTTTAATGCTGGCCCCTTGAGGTTGAATATTTGACTCTGGTGATCTAGGTAGAGACCTCTTGTTATTTGGTTTTAATATAACCAATTTATCATATTTTATCGCGACTTTATTGCCTTTTTCGCGCTCTTGAATTGCTTGTTTTTGCAGTTCTCTCCTTTTGTCTAATATATATTTTGGGTAGTCCTCATTTAAATAGTAGCAGGTGTCGTTGAGCAATCTTTTTTGTTTGAGAATATTAATTTTAATACCAAGAGTTAAGAAGGTCACTATCATTGGTCGGGGCTTCTCTCCTTTTCTCCCCACTCTTTTTACCTCCTGTATGTCTCTATAGTCTAAATCTATCGAGAAATACTCTTTTATAAATTTTATTATGTTGTTCTCTAAATCTTTATATGATGTATCGTTTTCCTCTATGCCGAAGAAAATAATATTACGCTGTCGTGCTTGTTTTTCCAAAAAATAAATCCTGAGTATATTATTTATATGACCATAAATAGTACACATGGCAAGAAACAAAAAAAAGGGGTATTTTATTGCTTATTAATCTTTTAATGTATAAACACTACCTCATCTTATATCATATTAATGAATGCTCTTTAACTGATATTCTCTAGTTAGTTTACACTTAAACCTTTCAGTCAAGACGTTGAGTTGACTTGAGTAAATTTAAACTTGAAGACTTTTAATCAGTGGTGAAGACGGATGAAACTGTCAAATTAACTGTGTTAGTATATATATATATATACGGTACGATACGATTTCTTTAAGAATAATTTTCTTATTATTTAATCTCAAAGAAATCGTACTAATACAAATAAATTAACCAATAAAACATTGTATCCTTGTGTTTAGAATATAAAAATTACGTTTTTAATATTTTATTTCATTTTTTAAATTATTAATTATAACGGATGAATGTGCTTGGAATACAAGTAAAAAGATAATACGAACTCGTCATCGCTCCGTAATCATGTCATCGTATCCGTAATTTATCATGTCGTATCAGATATTTCCATATGAATTATTTATTTTACGCTAGGATGGCGACAACTACATTCAATAATACATAATTATAAAATGTCACCTCTTTATTTTCCATAATCAAACACCTCTGCGTGGTTATGAGAATTAATAGACACTTAATTTATTTTTTTCTATCTATAACAGAGAGTGAAATCTAAGACGGTCGATAGTAATCACCTAATAAACGTATGCAATTACGAAATACACGAAATGGATGAGCGATAATTTTGGTCCCTTTTGCAAGCAATGATACACAAAGCTACAATAAAATCATATAACGAGAAAATCAGTACAAGCACAGCATATACTATTACAAAAGAGCTTCCACCCAATAGTAAATTTTAATGATTTTGTTCTGCCGGTCATTGACATTATAAATTCTCATATTCAAAATTGCTTTAAATCGCTCAATATTTGTAGAATAATAACATAAAATAATTTATTTTCTGCTCCTAAAAGAAAGACTAAGGCTTTGTCCATTGATATTATCCGTAACAAAACAATAGAAAATGTTTTGTCGAACCTTGTAACATGGAGAGTTCTAAGATACAACAAACGGATAAAATTAGTAAGTAACGCCGCTATACGAATGACCGCACTTTACAAAACGTGTCCCACTGGCTCTGTTCCAAAAATGCTCGCGAGAAAATCTAGCAAGAGATTCATTGTTATCACTTTTGCCAAGAGTACTTAGATAAAAGGGTTCTGAAGTGAATAAAATTTAAGGTTTGTGGTTACGATAGTTAAATTAAAATCACTATAGATCCTAAATTTACAATTTAAATTTAAGTTCTATCAATTTGCAATCGAGTATCTGCTACAAAATGTATTTTTAGGAGTCAGGTGAAAAATGTATTATTAAATAACAATTTATGCAATTACAATGTTTATTTATTTCAACTAGATTATAACAAGTAGACTCTTAAACTAAATCACTAATCATTAAACATTGAAATTAATTACCAAAACTGATATTCGTGGACAAATCAAATACAGATATACAGAATATGTATTCACAGATCACACACACACACTGTCAATTACTTATCAATCCTACAGCGCTTCCGCACGCATGTGACTTCGCATCAAGAATGACTACTATGACTATTACACTACTTCTTTTACTTCTTCACGAATGGTCTTAAAGACGGAAATCAAAAGTTTTTCGGAATTAGGTGCAGGGTCTTTTCAAAACCAGCTTAACTATGATGTACTTTAGGGATATAGCCTAGTCACCTGGGCTCGATAGTCGATACATTATTATAATTTTAAATTAAATAATGAATCAACGATACGACGATATGACATACTATACGATTTATGTAAATATAATATTATATATTAGAACTAATTAAATAGTAATTAGACTCTTAAACCAAATCAGTAAACATTAAACATTGAAACTAATTAACAAAACTGATAGTCGTGGAGAAATAAAACAGACATACAGAGTATGTATTCACAAAACAAACTGTCAATTACTATTCACTCCTACAACACTTCCGCATGAAAATCAAACTTCTCACCAAAAGTGACTACCTTGACTAATGTTCGAACTTATAAAAACTCTCAAAGCCATCTTAAAGATAACCTTAACTTGTAACATTATATTTATGCAGTCGCATGAAACCAATCGCCAACAAGCATCGTGAAAACCGTCGTACTCAGCTTCCTCCCACTCAAACTAACTAACTTACTAATATAACTCAATCTAACCCACCGTGGATTACAATGAGAAAGTGAAAGTTTATTTTTTTATAATCTAGTAGTAGTAGTAGCGGCGTTCAGAAGCTATTTATATGCATGTAAACTAAGCTGTTCTGAAAATATAATGTCCTCGTCTGCCATCTGAAGATTTCAAATAGTCGACGGTTCTGTGTGAGTGGGCGCGTTATTTTAGTAAAAAAGAATGCCGCGGATGACGCTCTTCGAAAGTTTGGAGCAAACAAACTTCGCAACATCGCTCACTTGCTACAGTTTTACGATCTTGCAGTTGAATTACTGCATTTTTTTATTAAATACTCATTATCAAACATCACTTGTTATCAAAAATTCTTTGGCCGAATAATAGTTTTATATTTATTTTGTTTAATCATATATTAAAAAATATCCAATAATGTAAAGATTTTATGTAAGTAAATAGTTGGAAATATCTGTAAACACTTACCCCGGGAAACAGAAAACGTTAGAAATGGAATCCATTCTAAGGCAAAATAGTGACTTGCTTAATAATTTGTCTTTTATTACCTGTGTTCTTGTAAATGATCGTAGGGTTGTTTGCTAAGTGAAAGTTTTACTTACCTCGTTCTTCATAGCGAGCTATATACACCTTACATACAAAAATGAGTAGCTAAATGTTTTCTTATTAAATCTAAATATACATTTATAATAAGTGTTCAATGCAGCATTTTAAACAGAATAAATTTATTATACAGATTGCAAATATATTTTGTAATGATATAAATCTTATCTTAACCTCCGTATCCTTTTTGTCCCTAAATTATTACTCTGCTGACTTTACAATAACGTTTTTACTTAACTTGTCAAGTAGAATGTATTAAATTAAAGATATATTAAACAAGTGCAACTATGACTGAGTTATAAATAATTTATTTACTGTATCTGATATCACTTTGTGTCTCTTTCGCATACAAAATAAAAATAATAATCTCATAGTAATATAACACAAGAATGATAATGTATAGTGGCCTAAGTAGAATCTTATAATATAAAATTGTTTGTCTAATTAAACGATAACAACTAATGTATTACTTCACTTTAGTTATATCTTTCGTTCGTAAAAAACAGTGAACTGAATTACTAATGTCTGTTTGGTCATAATCGTTATTACTGAGCTTGGTACCTACTAAATTAGGTTAGGTTAGATTATGAATTACAATTATATATATATATATATATATATATATATATATATATATACACCTTAGTAACTTAATGTAAATTAAGGAATGAGTAAAATTTTAGTTACAGCATATAAGTTTCATAGCATATTATTTATTATTATTTACAAATATAATTTCAAAACTAATCCCATGTTCTATATAGCATAGTTACAAACATCGGTTAGTCTCCGCTAGAAGCCTATTAGATGTTGCCTCTGTCTCGATAAGAACATGTACACGTATACTCGTATGTACTCGAAGCAGGTGGTGATACGATAGCTTAAATGGTGGAGCGACTAGACAGTTTCTCAGGGGTCGCAGATTCGAATCCTGCCCGTCATGATAAACTTTGCATTTTATGATAAAATTTGAATCCCATACTGATAATACTTGTAGATATTTAGCTTATACCAAATAGTATAAGTAAATTGTAACTTCCAAAATTATAAGATAGACGTAGAAAATTATATATTTCATATTTCTTATGAAACATAAGTTATATTCATATAAACAAGAGTTTGTTATAGTGATATCATAAGAAAAATAAATACATAATGTGACACAGACAAACAGAGTGAATGAGTTTGCACCAATAATGTACTAGAATATCAATAAATACCAGATTTTGTATAGATTGTACTCGTACCAGTTAGATAATGTAACGTAACAGAAATTCCAAATGTAACTCAATTTTCCGTAATCTTCTGAAATGTGTTATTTGAGTTCTGGTCGGAGTAAACCCATCTCCCTCATTGCAGTTTATTGATTCCTTGACGTGGGTCTATCATTAACAGAATAATTACTAAACCTAACACGCACCGGAAACTAGAGGTTGAAGTTAGAAATTAAGTGCGGGATATTGATCGAATTTAGTGTCGGTTTCTTTTCTACACGAGGTGTAGTAAATTTAACAGATAGGAATTGACCATGTCTTTTTTATGGAGAAATGAACTTTTTTATTAACATTATAATATTAAGGATTTTTAAAGATATATTACAATTAAAATTCGCTAAAACACTTTAATATTCCTTTGTCAAACATTTCAACGTATATTTAAAAAGAAAACTGGTTGAAGAATGATTGCGAAAACTTAATTAAAACGTTAACCTACAGAGACACAAATGCACAAATAAAATTCTTATTTCCTCGTTGTGGAGTTCTATAATAATTATAAATACCTACAAACTTTATTGACTTTTTAAGCGTAAACTTAGGATATACCATAAGGCTATATGTGTAAATATCTATTACGTTACGCAATCACATAATAATTCCACCTTATCACGTGAGTTTAATAGGAAATTATAATTATAACAACGTTATTCATTGAAACTTATTTTTTTTAATGAACTTATTTTTTTTAATTTGAATTTGTTGTGTATTACAAGTATGTAATGAACTGATGGTTAGTTAAATAATTACTCATGATGCCTGTAAAGGCTCCTACCTCTTACATGTATAAGATATTGAATATTATCCTGTGCCTGGTCCGGATAATAACGATCTAATTCAAGTAGAACCAATCTAGAACTAATTGTTCGTATCGGCAGAATTACTATTCAATTCATTTTCTGACCCAGAGTGACGTTATCGGGAGAACTCGGCTGGTTAATTTATTACACAAGATATTTTTATTAATAATATAATATTATATATTGTTAGATATGTAACATTCATATACAGAAGCGCTCAAAATTATATTGACATGTAATGTTTACTACATATTAATAAAATAAAAACACTATTGTTTTTAATTAAATAATATATTTAAAGTGGGGTCATGTTTCACAAATTAAAATACCTAAAAGGTATAAAAAGGTAAACAAAACAAAAAATTTAACAAAATTTACTCAAGGACCGCTCCAAAGTATTTTTGACAATTTTTTTTTTATTTATATTGTATGAAATAAATTAAAATAATCAATTTTAGATTTTTTTATTAGTATTTCGTTACAAATCCATTCGCCTTCAATACTACCTCACTGCGCGCCAGCATTGAATTATTTAATTTTCTCAAAACATCAATAGAAATTACGATCCATTTTTAGTTCATACTACATACAAAGCTTCCTTGTTTGAATAATTCCGATATCTTATGCGGTGATCTCGTTTCTCTCAAAGATTTATTTAAGATTTATCGGGTTTGAGTCGGCAGTTGGGTTTGGCCACCCCAGGAGTTTCATTTTTCGAGTTTCATAGTTCGACTTATGCTTATGCGTAGGATCTTTATTTTGTTGAAAATACCAGCCAGGTGGCGTTTTAGCATTTGGTAGCGTTTGTTTCTTAATTATCTCCGCATACATAAAACAATCCTTCTTATCTTCTATTCTAACTAATGGTCCAATTCCGTTACATGAAAAGCATCCAAAACTGCCATTTTTTTTGTTTTTAGAACGTCGCACGTATTGTATGCCATCAAATGATACTAAATTAAATTTGCTTCCATCATTGTACAACACCATGGACAATTTTGAAGTCGTCCATGAGCTGAACCATTTTTAAAAAGCAAGATGCAGTTTCCCGTCCTTTACAGAACTTAAGGCGAGTGTAAAAACGCTCGTATTCTATAACTTTTATAATTTATTAATAAGATGTCAAACGGGTCCACGATCCACCCGATAAGTAATGGTACAAACACTAATGAATACGGAAATATGGAAAAATACCACCCTGAACAGTAGCCACGCTTGAGGAATGAGAATGCAGGAGGAAAAGGCACACTAAGTTTTACTCAATTAACTTACGAAACATTGCTATCATAGCTTTTTCACGCCAGTCTTCTATGAATTCTTCTATGAGTGAATGAAGCTACAGAAGTTACGACTCCTACTAGTTAATAGTTAATTATCTTCAGCTGGACTATTTCATCTAAAAAACATAATTTTCTATGATAAGATACACGAGTATCTATATATTTTTATCTTTAATTTTAGCTTATTTACAAAACCAAGTTATGCAATATAAAATTTACTACTACAGCTACTTTAAGAAATTATTTTTTATATATAAAGTAAAGCTGAATATTTAAAAGAGAAAATATATATTTAATCTTTCTCGATGAAATTCTGATTTATTTCAACCTCATTTCAAATTCTTATCGCTCATAATTTTGCCGCTTCCTTGATTTTGAGGGCACAAAGAAAAACCAATAACAACCTTAGTCTTACGTCCGTTAAATAATGTATCACATATTAAGAAAGAAAGGAAAAAAATAATCAGGCAAGACCTAATATAGACACAGAAAAACAAAAAAGATAATTAGTTAGGCTATTGGTTAGGTTGTTGAAATGTATGTATGTTTATGATGTCAGTAGAAGACTTATAAATTGTATTATTAAATATTATTATGAATAACTTTCTGATGCTTCGCTATTGTGTTCACAGGATGAGGTGTAGATATTTTTAGGTAACTTTGTTAATTAGTCATCTACCCCCAAAGACTGGTTTGGTTCCAACTGTACTTAATAAAGCACGAATACGTATTTTACATAGTTCATAGGTGGATCTTAGTCTTAGTCCCAATTATCTTCTTTAACAAATGAGGGTGTTTTTTTTTAATAGAATCGAGAATCACTTTTATTAAATAGCGATATTCCTTAGGTAGGATATGTGGTGTATCGAATCTAATATTACTCGTATGTAGATGATTGAGCTTGTTTATATTATGTTCACAAAATAATGGTTTTCTAGAATAGCTAATTTTATTAATAAATATATATTTCCATTAACAATGAAGTCAAAATCAAATACCTAGGATTTTTGGAAACACACACATATTGATAGGTATCCCAATGGAATTGACTTGGCAAATATTAATAAATAAATATGTATCATCAGCGAATCAAAATGAAGACGAATCGACACCATTTTTCATACGCCAGTCAGTCATACGCCATTTTTGTTCTTATGTCACATTACATTTACTACAATATATTTATTTCATAGTTATTGCCCAAAAATAGATAGAAAGGGCAGACTTAATGCTAAAAGCACTCTCTGTCTTCGATCTGTTAAAAAGAGTTAAAGTTAATTACATATAAGGCGTCAATATTATATATGAATTTGGTCCTACAAATTTCAAATTTATTAGCATGTTAAATAAAACATATCAAATTTGCGTAAAGTTGCATTATTACATAGAAGCGGTCGTAATCCAAATAGCCTGTGAATTACTGAAAAGGATAGTTAATGAATAATCCATTTAGAGAGGGTAGTAATCAAATACTCGCCGATAATAGCCTCTGAGATTTAGGATTTAGTGTCAAAACTAACTTTGCGCGTTACACTGGATGACAAGCATAATTAATATACGTTTTGTGAACAGAGTTAGTCGTGAATTATTTTTTGTTTGAATCCGGTACAAATATTGTTCATAGAATAATCTTTTATTAATAACTCGATCATAGTGCCTATGGGCTCCAATTATTAACAGTTTTACCTTACGGAATAAGAAAATAGTGTGAGACACAGGACCATGTAAAAAATTCCAGCTTAGCTATGAATTATCGTTGGTTCATGTTATATGACATACAATATTATCGTGTAATTATAGCGTTTAAAAATTAAATTAATATTTTTTAAATTTATCTTCTGCTTGCTTTGTTTATTTTAAGTCGAGGATAAGAAGAAAAAGATTAGTAGATAAACAATAGACTCGAGTAACTTAGCACCCAATTGTTTTGCCAATTATATTTGCCTTTTTGTATTTTTTATTCCGTATTTAAACATATTTTTTAACATGGATTCTCAGAGTTCCCAGCTTCTTGTTGAGTCGATAAATGTAAGTAAAATATGTTTACAGCTTATAAACTTGTCCTTAAAACTAAATTAAGTGGTAATGTGACAATTTATATTTACTTTCGTTATGCTGATATTATTATAAAATACACTTTATTTTGTGAACACAGAAATTGTAACGTTTTTTTAATATTCTCGTTTTCATTACTACTAATATAATAATAATAATCCTCAAGGGCGCGGGTCTGTTATACGATGTGACAAAGTACATTTGTTATGTTCCATCTCGAATATTGAACACAAATCTATATTACCTATAATCTAGTTAAGGAGAAGATGCGAGACCATTTATTTTGTATATTACATTAGAATATTCTTTTTTTTTTATACAAGTAATACCTTATATTTATTTAATGTTTTGTAGTGTGGCAACCTCAAAAACAGTATTCTAATATTTTTTAAATAACAATAACGCAAGTAGTTAATATAATACATGCTTGTTATAGATTTTAGAGAAAGCTTCAGATTAACGTCCCAATACTGTCAGTCTTTCTGTGACTTTGATTGTATGAAAAGAATTCTATATCTTTCTTTGGCAATATCTTACAGATATTTTAAATAATAAACTGTATTAATGTCCCTTTTTGAATATTGTATTCAAAATATAAAACAAATACTTCGTATTTTTACAGATCTTGGAGAATAATATGTAATTTAACAAAAAGTAAATATAATATAATAAAAAATATATTATGTCAAATACAATTGTGATAACCTTGGTTATGAATTTGAGTGAATTATATATTTATGGATTAATAATATATTACATATAACAATTTTTACACAGCTGTTATTTATTTCTATAAAGTAATAGTCTTCTGATGTAAAGATTTTTTTGCCACTCGCTTTCCCTTAACAATTCACGACATCGTAAATCGTTCTTAAGCTTGGAATTTTAATAAAAGTATTCAATAATGCATACTAGAATATATGACTTCGACCTTATTTTTAAGTTATTTGTTGATATATTTTATATAGGTTTGATATAATGTATTGTAAAGTTAACTTTACTGAGCCTTATTATGTCTTAATACAGAATACTACGCTACCAAGCCATAAAACTTAAACTTTGGGACGAGGAGAAGACGAGCCAGGAATCTTAAAAGCGCTTTCAACTTTGAAACTAGAATTACGCGTATATTATCAAATCAAATCAAATCAAATCAAAACACTTTATTCGGATAACATAGATTATTAGGTACACATATTAGAAATTAAATAAAAGTAAAATTAACATAAATAAAATATTTTCTATATCATCCGAATTGGATGACCACTCAGCATATGTTGAGAATAGTAAACTCTCAACGCTGGTATTCTGTGGCTGCCATTTATTGAGCCAGGTCGCACTGTGCCTTCATTGAAAATGACAATAACAATATAACATTAACTTAACAATAGTTATAAATGAAAACAAAACAGAAAAACAAAAAAAAACAGGAACTGTCACTTTAAAATAAGTATTTTATAAAGAAAAATAATATATGAAGTAATATTATGAAGTCTCTATTCAAATATAGAAGATTACATAAGGGATTGTGTAAACTTACACCAAAGAATTTGAATTTTAAAAAATTCAATTTTAATTCCCTTTTATTTTCATGTGTTATTTTTATTCCTTCATATATTCACTTAAAGACTATTCCAGAACTTTGGTAAGAAAAAAATTAAGTACTTTCTGAAAATACATTTGAATGAGTAAAGGTAGGTATGGTTGAATAATAGCCATTTATCTTTATTAGAAATTTATAAAGGGGTTTAGACACAAACCTTACATAGATATAAAGAATTTGAATATAGGAATTACACACTGAATGGTACAGACAGATTTTGAAACGGCGAAACAGATGAATTAGGATTTTTATAACACATCTGATTCGAGGCAGCGAGACCTTGGATATGTGCCAAGGTGCCTGCTTTGCTAAACCTATATGTCTTTTTCAATAATTTGAAGCCATACAAATTTTGAATTCAAGAATATTGATAATATTTATATATTAATTTCTACTAATTGATATATTTTGTTAATTTTGAAACAAGATATCTCTTAAGAAAAAAGTTTTAGTCATTGTACAAGTTGCGATAATATATTTGTATTTAATTATAAAAAATATGCATGAAAACATTTTTATCAAATATATACAGAAAAAATCCGTGCCCGCAGGGGGACACGCGTGGGTAGACCTCGTGTGTAAGTCGTTTAAAATATAACTCACTACCTAAGAATAACACATGATGCCGTTGTTTACATCAAACATTTTCATAAAAAAAGCGGTTTTTATTTTTTTTCTCGGAAACGGTACCTTTTACGGAAAAACTTTTGGTACCTAAATTTAGAGTAAAAAATAACCTTTCCATTAAAAATATTGTGATGTAAGAATGTTTACCAAAAAAAAGTTATGAATTTTTTTTCCAAAAATTTAAGGTTTTTTACCCCACCACTAAGTTATTGAAGTTAGGTTTTCGGTTTATGTACATTAGTTATAGGTATTCATCACAGACATCATATAATATGAACGCGATTGATATATTTTGTATAAGGAAAAAGTTATGGCCGAAAAACTGAAATCAGAAAAAGTGAGGCCCTAGCGCACCCTGTGGCCGGATTTATCTGGTTAACGAACTTGACCTTCATTTTTGGATGATTGATTTTTGTGCAAAGTTTGAAAGCGATCCGAGTGAAACTGCGGCCGCTATCGTGCTGACAAAAGTCGAATCTGGACGCAAACTTTTGACTTAAACTTTTTGACCAATGGTAATTTCGGACTCAGGGGGTCATAAGAAGACCTCCTGTGAAGAAATTTTTCCAAAATTCGAAAGTCGGGTACAAATGAATGGGTAGACCGAATTCTTCGAGGTCTACCCAACATGCATTAAAAACGTTTTTCAATACATTAAAGAACAATATCTCAAACTAAGATGAATTATTTTGCTTTTAGAAAAGATCGCTTCTCTCATAAAGACAGTTGAAATTCTCATTAACGAAGATTTGAATTTAAAACTGAATTAATGAACCTAATCATAACTTATATAACATGGGAAATGGATTAAACTTATTGCATATGAATGTTCATTTATTAATTATACAGCTTAAAATAAAATTAGAAATTAAAAATACCGCTGCTGTTATAAAATAAAACTGACTGTGACTGCACTAATATTAAAACAGAGCTATCTACCATTTACAGTATTGTTGTAAATCGAGTCTTAAAGCTAAGTATGCATTAGAATATTTTTATTACGCTATTGTAATAATATTTCATTTTAGAAATATTATTGTTAATAAAATATTGTAGACTAAAGTATTAGTACGCAAAATTATATTTTATAATAAATGAATTTCGGAAAAGCAGTTGCTTGAGAAATATTTCGTCGACAGCAGTTATGTCGGGATTTTAGGAAGATAATGAAGTAAGTGGTGGAGAATTTTAGAATTGTTTTCTGCATTACATCTATTATCCATCACTTCGTAGTCTTTCTGTTCAGAGCTTTACAACATGTCAATCAAAATATAACTGAAATGAGCTAAAATGGCCATTTTATCACAAATAAATAATGAATACAGGTTTTAAGCAAAGTTATTCATGTTTTTATTGTTAAGTTGGTTTAGTGTGTGGTGAGGTGTTTTTGAAGCTGGAGGTATATATGGGCGCAAATCATTATGTTAATGATTATATTGTTTTAAAAATTCCATACTTATTTATAATTAGTTTTTAAATAATCATTCGTAATCACTAAACTGTTATTTCTCTAATTTCAATCTCTTAAAGACATTGTATTGACTGATTGGTTGGTGATTGGTAAATTTCACATCCAATCGGTGAGATTCACATTGGATGTGAAATTTATTATTTAATAATTCATATTGTTGCACCTTTTCATGTTAAACATTTAAAGTAAAACTAAATTAGATTTATTATAACTCCAACATTCATTATGTTATTAAATAAACCAAACTTTATTCAATTTGCATCCTACGTGGTGCGACATCTGTTGAAGATTCATGTAAACTTGTAAGAAATGGAGTTTATAATCTTAAAATAAATGTAATTTGTATAAAATAAATAATTTAGAGATATATAAAATTCATTATAATATTAATTGTGAATATTGAACTATATTTTAAGATTTTATATACAGTAATTTCACTCTTGCTTTAAAATAAGTTTTGATTGTGACTACGCCTAGAAATAAGTATAAATATGGCTGCTATTATTCAATTGCGTCATTCTTGTTACTAGCAGTTATGCGAAAATAAACTATACAAATTCTAAGTGAATTTTCATTATAATGGACAACGAACACGGAATCTCTGACCTATCGCCGACATATACTTACTATAATTATTGTGGGCAAAAAGAGCAGGACATTTTAGAAGAGAGAGATAAAAACTACCCAATTATCAATGAGCAGAAATAAAAATGTACTGAAGAATGATTATGTATGATATTATTTATAAGTTATTTTACTATGGAATTAATGTGCAACATGACTAAATAACTAAAAGATTATTATTAAGTGAGTCTAATCTAAGGAATTTTTAAAGGCAAATAATATTATATTATCATTGCTATATATGTACATATACATATATAAGTTTATTAACAATACTATTTAAAGAATATTGGCGGTAGAAATTCACTAACAGAAACTTTTATTACCTTGGCAAAGAGCCATTTGGTATTGGTTTTTAAACCTTTGCTTCTGAATAGATTAAATTGAGCCTAATTAAGTAATAAAACGAGATAAAATTAAATTCAAAGTAAAGGGGGAGGAAGATAAACCTTCACGGTTACGTGTAGCGGATAAAGATATTACAACAGAAATGGAGTTCATAACATATCTTTAAGAGCGCCATATTTAATAAGAAGCGAAGCTGCATAGATTATCCTTCTTAGCCTTAATTGCAAAAAATATGAAGTTAGGTCTACATTGTTGTTATCTTACTACTAGTTATATAACACTGCAGTTTCTGTCGGGACTTTTATGTTTTTTATTGTTATTATTATTAACAATTACGAAAAAATTACGTTTGTGTGTGATTTCAATTGTGATTTGTGGTATTATATTAAAGGTGGTTGGTACACATGTAAAAATCAAATTGCCATTCTAATGTCCCAACGGTCTATTAATATAGTTAGATATAATCTCGTTGTCGTCGTTATCATATTATTGTGTTATAAAATAATCAAACTTTTAAAAACACATTTGGAAGATTTAAATAATAAAAAAAATAACAAATATATATAATAAATATAGAAACAAAACTAACAGGAACATATTTTTTTATTTAAAATAAAGTGTAATTTCATGTAACGAATCATTATTAGACGTTTTGTCTTTATAAAACCAACCTAATATCTCCTTGCGCTTTAATAAAATCGATGAAGACACGCTCTCACAAACAATAACTAATATTACGTAATGCTAGTTAAACAAAAGAAGGTCAGTGATTGATAACGTACAAGCAAAGGATATTAAATTCCTATCACATCAGTTAACTTAAATTTTAACGCATTTCATTAATTTATGTATTAGTAGATGAGTATATTCGAATAAATCGAAAAAATTGGTCTTATTTAATGCATTTATAAGAATAGTTGTTTTACTGATACCAACAATTATAGACCGATAACAATCTTATCGTGCTTGGGCAAAATTATAGAGAAGTATTTTGGACAATTGATTATAATTTTTTATCACGTAATGTCATAATTCACTATTATGTAATGTCATAATTCAAATTGTTTATTAACAACTTGGAATTCAAAAATAAAAAAATACGTCAGAACTTATAGGTTAGTTTTCGGATGAAATTGATGCTCATTTAAATAATAAAAAAACTTTTTATTGACTTCAGTAAAGCATTTGAAAACATGACAAGTTGTCTAGAAATGCAGCATAATAATATACTGGGCCCCGCATTGGAGTAGTTTTATAAAATATCATACAAATAGATATAATTCGGTACGCATAGCCGATGAATTTAGTGAACTAATTCCTACTACCCAAGGCACAGTTAAAGGATTAGTATTAGGCCCTATGGAGTACTTAATGTACGTCAATGATATGTGTAACATACTGCGACACGGTTCTGTGGATCAATTTGCTGACGATACATGCTTAATCACTGCACATCGTAACATAGAATGGGCTAATAATATGAAGCAAACAGATTTTGATTATCTGTGTAAATGGACGTAGGATATTGGCTTATATACAAATTATTCAAACAATAAGTTTATGTACATATACTACATGTAAAAAAACAGCTAACTTCATACCTAATATTGTGGCGCATGACCACAGTTGCATGCATGGACGTCATACTCCATGTGTATGTAGGTCACTTGACATAGTTAATCTGAATAACTTCCTTAACTTCCATATAACATTCTAAGACATGTACAGAACCATGTCACTTGCTGTTTCCATTATAACTTATGGCAGAATCTATAAAACTCAGAAAGAATATTAAAATCAATAGTCCCACTAAAAATAAAATAGAAATGGAGACATAACTACGACCATATATTTATTGAAACACTATCATTTAATTAACGAAAGAGTAAACCTAGATATAATAGCAGAATATTAAAATAAACTTAATATGCTAGGAAGAAATGACAAAGATATCATCTTTCATATTTAGCATATAACAACGTATATGGAAAGAGAATTTGGTCCAACATCAGGATGTTGGACAATTATTTTTATTACAGTTATTGTATTATTGTCATCATCAATCAATTATCAATTATAATATTATTTGGTATAAATTTGTTATGATTGTATTTTCTTAATTAAATATACCGTCTTTTTGCTCAATATTGTTAGCATAGAATATGTTTACTGGAAATGTAACTTGTATATATTACCTTTAAAAATATGTTTTTGTTATAATTATTTTATTTATTATATTATGTTAACGATGGAAAGTGAGAAGAGATATGATAGAAGTAACTTTTTTCATTGTTACAGATAATATCACAAAATCGTAAAAATGTAGAAGTCCTAGGTGTGGATTACGATGTTCTGTTACGTTATATGCGACATCAGTCCCCGGTCCTGAAGAATTTGGATGACCAAATACAGACTACGAATCCTTGTGTTCGAAATGACACGTTTTGAAATTTTATATTTTTTAAATCAGTAGTTGAGCTAGAGAAATATTGTAAGAATTACTGTCACAATATTTCTCTAACCTCTGTCAGCTCTATACTATAACCTGGTAATGAAATATTAAAAGGTGGATTATTTTTTATTAAAAAAAAATGTGTTTCTGTAATTCACTACAAATCTACACAATCATTCCATTCACAACACTAATACAGTCTATGTGATTGTAATATAATTATATTTTGAAGCTTGACATGTTTTATTGTTAATATGGCAATGGTAAAACTATGTCTGTAAAAAGTTGTGAATTGTGGAGTTGTTCATAAAAATTATGAATATTTTCTTCACCGGGCATCAATTTTGGTTGCGATGCCGAGTAGCTGTTTGTCTTATTCGTCCTCCACTGACACTTTACTGCTCCATTGTATCGCGGGAGTTCTCGAGTTTTTAGTACCAATCCCGTGCTTGAGCTTAGCGTCATCAATATTTTGTTGTGTTTTATTATAAGATTGTTGTTATTACAAATATTATATATTACATATTATATATATTGCTGTCCTAAAAGAAAAGCTTTCAGAAATTTTAAATATTGATGTTGAGTCTGCTATAGTGAAACAACCAAAAAACTGAAAATTACTCTTGTCACAAATGTATATAAATTTAAATTGAATACCTAGGAATTGTTAAATTGTTTGGTTTTTATAAAAAACTTATTAAGAGATTTTTTTTTTGCTTTTTTAAATTATTATCATTCTTGTTTATTTTTAAAATGTGATTACATATGACTGATTTAATTGTAAATTAATTTTGTTGCTATTTTCTAAATATCGGCCAATCTTTTAAAACTACTTAATTAAATTTGAAGATATAAAATAATACAAGCGATCGAATGAATTAAAGAAAACACACAAAATTAAAAACTAATTAAAAATTATTGTCTTAAGGTATGTTAAATATTTTTTGTTTAGTAATTTCAGTATCCGTAGTTCCTACATATTATATTGTTTATGCAAACACAGTTCTCGGTTGCCTCGTAAGTAACGTAATTGAATTGCGAAACTAGAAACCACTAAATAGAATATGAGTATGTTGACTTCGTCTTTATTGAACATTTTAAATGTGTTTTCAAATAAAACTTTTATTATTATTTTTAATATTAATTATTAATTTAAATATTATTTTTAATGGAATTTGTAGTTGGAATATTCATGGAATTTCTGTGTAAGTTTATAAAATTTTTAACTTTCATAAATGGATGCTTCTTTTTAACTTTTGAAATTTTATGAATACAATCTGGTAAAGGGGAGGGCGAGTAAAGTTGCGTGGAATTACTCATATATTGCGTGCTCATTGCATTAGTGGATGGAGACGGCATCCCATTCGCTTTCAACCGAGACGCCGCGGGATAAGAAACAATGTATGTTTAACTGACTATCCATGTCTATCATTACATCCATGTCTATCATTATCATGTAAAATATTATAAAAATATTTTGAAAAGTTAGGATATAAATGATATAAATATTGTAGTGACTTAATTTAAGATAATTAGTTATCATTTATTGTAAAATATATCATGGAAACGCTGTAATGCGTGTTATTTTATTAAAACTGTTCTAGTAAGTAACCACTGGATACTGGATAAATCATTTTAATACGTTAAAGTAAAGCGCAGTTGTCTCACTAATTATACTTTATGAACCAGAGGAATCCTTATTAACGGAGTTGCGGTATTTTCTGTTATGAAATTAATTTATAAACCTAACAATTTACAGGTTAAAACTGTTGTCGCGGTTGAATGACGTTCCCACGTTCCCTGTGGTAGTCCCATGTAACCGTCTCTTTCCTCCCCTGGACTGCGGTGTGTACTCATTAAGAGTTCCAGGCGCAAAAAAGGCTAAAAACAAGTTATTAAAAGAAAATCCACAAATTCTGTCAACATTACATAAAGCACAAAAATTTTTATAAATACTTTTTATTTTATTATAAGTTAAGGATAAAAATTTTGTTAACACAAGCAGGACTCGTATTTGGGATTTTAAATTTCATCAACCATTCTTTTGAATTGTTGTTGAAATTTATGAGTCAATGAGGTTAAAAGTGAAAAGTATCTCTTGAAATGTTCTTTTTAATATTGTTGTCGAAAAATTCAAATGGTATGTACAAATATTTATTGTTATATATTATATATAGAATGTTATGAATAAATTATAATAATTTATTTAAACGCTTATTCACACTATTACTCAATAAAAACATTTCATTCATAATTCGCGACACGATATCTTATCTTATTTTAATTTTCTGTTAATCTGACCATAAAATTAATTCCATTTTAGTATTTATTGTCAAGATGTGTCGTGTTTGAGCGCTGTTAGTGTTAAGTGTGTTTAGTGTAGTCAGTGAAGAGCTCTATGAGTTAAATAACTATATTTAACTCACAGAGCTCTTCAGAGTGAACTATCTTAGAACTCTTTAGAGTGAACTATCACTATAATGATTTTCATGCAAGGTAATAATATCACCATTTCTGACGACGTTAGGGACGTGTAATTAATTAAAAAGAAAAAAATCAATAAGCAATTTTTTGTAACATATTAATGATAACAGTGTAATAAAAGGTGGGAAAATTAGGAAGGTAGTAAGTATACTTTATGTTTGTAAATTCTTTTAAAGTTTTATATGTTATGCCTATAATGTAGTAAATATTAAAGCATCTAAACAAACATTTTTTAAATATAACTGCTTGATTTGTAACTACCTTTATACAGGATTGCGAGCGGTATTTGACGGAGCGCGTCCTATCGACAACAGAGTTGTAACTGTAACAGTTCGATGCAATCATTGTGATATCCCAAGATATGAGTTCTTGAACCCGAATAAGATATACAGGTTGTCTCCCAATCCTTCATCGGAGGAGGTGGTGATGGCTTTACTGTAAGTTATTTTAGCATTAAAAGAGATGAACTTAACCCCGTAAGGACACTTGGATATAAATGGCTTAAGTATTAATTTGACATTTAGTTTGTCGATAAAACTTTGTTAAATCGATATATTGTCAGTACGAAGAAACATGAGTCATGAAGCGTTTAAGAGCAGGTGATAGAATTTCGGACATCAATAAGATACTAAATATTGTATATAATGTAATGTAATCTAATTAATTTTACTTTAATGTCTTCCTTAACTGTATTGCCTGATTGTGCTAAACCTTTTTTGGAGAATTATTCCACATAATTACAGAAATTATAAGTATATTCGTGGATTATCCATAAGGAGCATTTTCAGTCTACTTGTCATGATACGTTCAATACTTAACAGTGATCTAACTATGTTATTTATAGTATTCCACTAAATTTAAAATTCGGCATGTATACGTTGAGGAGTGAAGACTACACTTCTGCTTCTAACTCTTTGTTATTTCTGTTAAGTCCGATCTCATTTTATTGAGAAACATATAGACTTCCTTATTATATTTTTGAATTATGTTACTTTTAATGAAGTTTGTCAAACTTTTTACATTGTTGGAAGAATCGGGTTTATTTCATTAGGTCTATTTTTTATATATATTTATGAGCAAAATATTGTCTTGAGGATGAAGTAAAGAAAAGCTATATTAACATTATAGAATGTCATTTTTGTTACAGATGATATCAAATAATCGAAAAAACGTAGAAGTGCTGGGTGTGGATTATGATGTTATATAGCGCTATGTGCGGCATCGGTCACTAATAGTGCAAGACTTGGACGGAAGAATACAAATCTCGAAACCATGCATTCCAAAATAATATTTATTTTATAATTCCGTCCAAGTTTAATAAACAATGTTTTTTTATCGTGTAAAATTTTGTTAAATAAAATTGGATTCCTAAGTAATTCACTATGGATTTGTATGTTTAAGGATTTTTCTCGGATATCAATCGCATGACCGTGACCCTGGTTGAATGTGTATTTTTAATTTATTTTTGATGTTCTAAATTTGTTTTGGGAACATGTAATATGTATTCTCCACACAGTGGGGATGGAAGGTATGCTTTGGTGAACTCGTCAATAGTAAGGAATCCCAAAATCTGAGATTTACTCGCTATCGTAGCAAAATGACAGAATGGAATATTTCAGTTACTTAGCTTATGGTGATGACCTGGTAGAAAAACGGTAATTGTAAATAACCTACACAGCAACATACAACACTAAATACTAGTACGAAATAATTGAATACATACTGAAATCAATTTATTCAACAGTTGCAATTAATAATATTTGAAACAAATAGATTAAAACCGATTAAAACCAACAACAGTATAGGATGGCTGTAAAAATTATTTCAGTTCAGTTAATCTAGAATTGCGTGTTAATTACAGAAGCGGTATTTGCTACATTGTTTCACCGCAGTACTCCGTAAATAATGCTCCGTTAATAGTTGATTTGTTAATAAGTAAGTTTATAATTATATTTTGAAGTTACTAGCGTAAATAAAAATGCATTATTAGTGGAAGTTTAAACATTCAGCTCTTTATTTTTTTGTAAATTCTAATAAATTTTTAGTTTCTGAATTTCTTAATTATAGTAGTGTCTAAAAAAATATAAAGTTTCAGTTGTTAACATTATTAATTATAGATCTAGTATAGTTTGAGTACTTTTTGCCTAAAGAAGATGTGATGTAAGACGCTTCAGTTTTCTTCTGAGGTCTCAGACTCTGCATCTAATTAAAATTTTATTTTGTCCACGTCGTACTATATGCTTTCACTATATTGTATATAAAATATATATGTTATACTACACTATTAAAGTAATTACGTTAAATAGTTTAAATGCTATTTAATATAAGATATTGGTTTCAACTAATTTTACATTGCTTGCAAAAATATCATATTTTATATTTCTTACTGGTAACTTTATCTTGATATTATCTTTACATATATTTAGTGTTAGTTAGAACCAATATATTTCAGTGCCGATCAGACATGATTCAATTTTCACTTTAACATTGGAAATATCAGTTTTTTGAAACCTCTGCTGATAGTTTATAATTTGTAATGATAGATATGAAATGATTAATTATAATGTTATATTGGATCTTTTTTTGATAAAATAATATTTAGGTATTTGGAAAATTTTATTATTTCTTTTTTTGGTGTATATCTAAGCAAGTGTAATAATTAATTATATATGTATGGATGTATGTTAATAAATAATTTTAAAATTATTGAATGTATAATATGAAATATTCAAATAACAAAAGAAGTCCTGATCATATTAAAAAGATCTATATGGGAGTATAGGTCTTTGTAAGTGCTGTTAATACAATTTATGATGCAATTCTATCCATAACTTGTATTCATAAGAGTGATGTATTTCGAGTTCTCTTGTTTAGTAATCTAAAGTGAAGAGCTCTAAGAAGTTCAGTGCAATCAATTTCATTGGACAATAGAATATAACATCATTATTTCACAGTGTTTAGGCTTTGCTTCTAAAGTATCAACGTGGTAGTATCTGCGTGCTTCAAAATAGTTATAAAAAAATGTGTTTTTTTAAACTTAAAAACTTTATAAATTTCTTTTGTATATTTTCAATTTTCTCTTTATAAATACCGTATTGTGGAGACTAATCGTCTAAACTGACAACATATGAGAAGTAAAGAATTTTAATGTAATTAATATCATGAAACGACTCACAAGTACGTTTAATATACTCCTATTGCGTGTAATTAATTGTATATGTTTCGTCCAGTATTCAGCTTGATTATTAGAAGCTGAATCACACGAGAGGGATCACGTACAGTTGACACTATTTGGAATTGCTTTGTCTCCTAATTTATACGTATGGTTTATTTTATCTATTTTACGAGTAAATGCACTCATTTTGAATGGTTAATTGTAATTTTAATAGTAATTTATTACATTGACCGAGTCGTGTTGTATGTTGTGACAATCTGTGAGTGATTTAATTCGTTAATAGATTTTAGCGCTGTCTGTAAACATTAGAAAACTTGAAAGCCATCCCGAATGAAACATACCAAAGCCATAGCTTGTCTTTTCTTTATCACATATGAAACGATCCACCAGTGCAAGTCACCACGACTACCAAGCGCCTGGGATTTTCGTGATAACATGACGTACTCCACAGTATTAATAACATCGACCTGTTTTCTTCTATCCATTGACATCAAAACGTAGTTTTCTAAATATTCTTAAATTAGTAGTTGTTGAGTATTTATTCATGAATCTGTGTTGTTCGGATGGTATGACTTATAATGGAATATAGCAAATTCATTTATTATTCGTATTTATTACAGATAATGGTTCAGTAAGATTATTTAAACAAAGAACAAAAGATAAGAAGGATGTTATCAGAACTGGTACCTTTAGTGGAATTGATTTTTTTTATTATAATAATAAAAGTTTTTATCAAAGTTAGTATTTTCATCTCTGTCAGATATTAGTAAATGCACATTAAAACCCTTAGATTTAGGTTTGGAGAATACTCATAAAAAAATTGTTTTGAAACCCAAACATACTTTTTCCACATTATTGCATTGTTATCCTGACAAAGTCGTGGTCCTCGTTTAACCTGTTATATTACCACGCAGGCATTACTGATAGCACCATAAGTATTTTGTCTTTTTAATTTATATTTTGTGTAGCATTAACATTGCAAAGTTTTCTGTCTATGGCCTAGAGAAGAAAACTCTTTGTAATCTCTTGGTTTATTGAAGATTTTCCAGCAACAACAATCTGATCGCTTGAGTCGCCAGTTAAGATTTTATATATATGTTATATATGTACGCCAGATATATATGTTCAACAGTCAGAGAACACTATCTGTTGCTATACAATACTTACGAATGTTACTTTTTAAACAATATAATAAATATATATTTCTCTTTATATTTATTACTAAGCAAACATGAATCATATAAGTAAAAAAAAAATTAACTAGCTACTAATATAAAATTTTAGCCTTATTTATTACACTTAAAATTTTAGCCTTATTTATTATTTGATGTGTGATCAGGCTAAATTTTGTATTAATTATTATTGGTTATCAATTAGCTTGTTTATGTTTGTCGGCCTAGTCGTTCTAGCATCACACAAAAAAATATATTTTTCGTAATTTAAGAATATTTATTTTGTTATATTTTATTAACCCTATTTAAAAAAACTTAAAAAAGTGAAAATTTATATTACATTTACACTTGAAGAGAATTAAAATATTTTGGATAAGATAACAATAAAATACTGTAATTTATTTATTTTGGTACATTTTGCGTGATAATAGATGATTTGATATATAATGATACAGATATTTGCAAGATATATAAGCTTAAAATGATAGAGAATAATGTCCAATATGTTTGACGACCTTTTCACCACAGGGCTTCGAATGCCGGGTTTGAAAAGCATACGATGTAAATAATAGCATTACTTTTATACCCTTCTCCTAAAATAGGAACAAGTAGAAACAAACTAAATCGTCCAGTTCGTAGGCTGAAGTGGATTAATTATTCTTCAATATGATAACAAAAAAAATGTTTTATTACAATAAATGAATATCAAATAAATTACTAATGTAATCTTTTTAGAACCTTTAAAGTCATCACTTTAGCTGAGTGGTTGTTACGAACTTCATTCGTACATTTTATTGAAGTTTAAAAATAAATATAAAAGTTAGATAAAATTTTATTTTATGTTGATAACGTATCTTATGAATACTGTAACATAACGCGACTTTTTATTTTTTGTACCTAAAACATTACGTAAGCAGGAGCACGTGCGCCCCCAATTTGTAATAACGAGACTGAAATGAATTCGTAGCTTTGAAAGTTAAAAAAATCATTATTCATTTTAACTTGATACTTTATATAATGAATAAATAATTTTAACAAAAGGTTGTATTTTGGACGGTAATGTATTAATTTGTTCTTTGTTCTGCCGAGTTTGTCACTGTGTTCAAGATAGTTCCCATAAAAACTTACTATGACGTATGTAGTCGTATGTTACGTATTACATGTAATAAGACATTTTAATTGATATCTTGAAATATAACATAATCATTTTTTTAAAACTACAGCTATTTAATATATATTTGAAAACGTGACATACAAAGAAACACAAATTTACTTACACTACAAGAGTACGATTGAAATACCCTGGGTATTTGCATCTTCACTGGTTTATTTATTTATTTAAACCTTCTTTGCACAATACACAAAATAATGCACAAAAGGCGGGCTGAATTCATTTGGAGCAGCATTTGGAAAATTACGTGTTCTTTCTGTAAGACTCGTGATCCAGATCAGTCAAGAAGGTTTTTTTTGGGTTATTGGAGCCATAAAACAGAAAAAAATAAAAATATGATTGAAATCATAAAACTAATTTTAATCGCATTTTTTTCAAAAAAAAAAAAATATTAAATGAGCATGATGTCGTACTATTTTTTTTTAAAAGATGAAACTAAATTATGCGTGACTTTTTTATCAGCTAAATAAGTATAACATGATTCTGAATATAATATATTAACAAAAAGAAATATATGAAATAAATCTTTCTACATTCATTTAATTTCCACCATATTAGACTTCATTATCTTACTAGCGCAGCTATAAAACATTTTTACTTTTAGTAGCTTATGGATAAATATAATAATTATAGAAAACCAAACCAAAAATTACCCATGTTTATAGTTCTACATATTAAATTTATGAAGTTTTAATCTAATGAAATGTAACCGTTAAGAGGTCACGCAATTTTATTTCTTGTCCTTTTAGACGTTTTATTTAGTGTCAAGTACCAAGCGTTCCATTCTTTAGACGGGAAACTGCCATTTCGGGCTCCATTACAGCTTGTAACCAGTTAACAGGCGGGAAAATTAATTGTAACGGGATACTTCATGTAGTTAAGATGACAATTTTGATACCGAACTAATTACTTCGTTAAGTGGAGTACTGTAATATCCTTTACGATGATGACGATGACGCTTTTATTTATGAAACTTCCAAATATTTACATTATGTTTAACCGGTTTTACTCACGTTGGTTTATTTGGAATTTGTCCGACTACCAATGTTACAAAGATTTACAAATACGTAATAAATTAATAAAATATAAACAAATTGAATTTAATTAAAATGTATTATGAAGTCCCTCACTAAAATGGGTTTTATCATAATGTTATCATTTCCATACTCCAAAAACAAATAAAATACTTTGATAACTTAGCTATCTTAACAAGTAAGCCTGAAAAATCTGCGAACTGCGGGATATCTATCTATCTTTGTATCTTTATGTTTTATAAAACCGTGAGAGTTATGCAAATGTATTGTGGAAATATTATGAATTTGATAGAGCAGTTATAAAGAAATAATTTTGGCCATGACATTAAGTACATAAATAGTAAGTATCACATCCATTCTAACAGGACAAGGTTCATTCGGTCTGCAGTTCTTCCTGCTCCGATTAAGTAAATGCATCGGCACATCCTTACGACCTAACCTTTTTTGAACAGTAAAATTCATTTTGACATTTGGAAATAAAGTAATTCGACGCTGATTGGTTGATTGATATATATATATATATATTAGTATTAACATAAACTGGCTGTCCACTTTCTTAGTAATTCTAATTAATTTACAATATTTTGCTATCTTGTTAATAAGTTGTAGTCACATGAAATAAGAAAGCTGAAGTTAGCAAAAGTAAATTAACGGTTAAGAAGTAAGTTGACAAATTGAAATGCTGCTAGTTCTGAGTTATGAAGCTCGTATTTAATTTAACGTACCCGAGATGACAGCTCGCTCGTACTTGATAACGCAGTTAGCAAGTTTACTTCAAGTGTCTTTGAGTTTTAGAAATGTTATATGAAAAAAGTTTGGAAGAAATAATTGTTTTTGTTCAGTTGCTGTTGCAGCGTGGTATTGGTAACGTAAATATTATTTAAGACTCTTAAAACGCGTCGGTATATTATTAATGTTCTTAGACTTTGAAATAGTTACATTTTTCATTGCCGGCAACAAGTCCAATTGCTCATATAGCAGCACAATTTAGAATCTTCTTACTAGCTGCCCTTGAAAGCGTACAGCTGCAAGTTTGCTATTAGTAGGCTGTTTGGAAACTTTGTTTATAATCAAAATATTAAAACCTCTATGAAAACTCGACCGAAACAGAGGCAGGGGTTTGAGGATGTCCGCATCTAAAGGGCAAGATGCTAGTATAACTCCAGAAAAGAAAAAAAAGAATACTATGAATAAAAAGAAACGAGATCCCATAAAAATCATAACATTAAAAAAATGGCGAAGTGTCGCAACACAGTAAAATTATTGTAATCGGTTAATTCAGTCTATCTATCTATAGAAGCAGTTACACAACCTTTTTGTCATAATACCTTGTAAGTTTACTAACAACATTTAAGTGTAACTGTATCTATTTCACCTTTTTATATCTTAAGGAATAGAGTGACTTGGAAATTGAATAGTGATTACTTAGAATTCACAACAAATTAAATAAGTTTTTAACACTGTTCATTGTTTATCTATTATTCAAATGACGTAAATGATTGTCACTGTTTTTTTTTTACCGTTGGGTTATACAGGGTGGGCCAAAAATTTTTGCAAATAGCAACACTTGATTTCTCCAAAACCGTGAGAGCAAGGGGCGCGCGGGTGGCGGGGAATCGTGCGTCGTTTAATGCAATTTTAGTCACGATGGAGCGCCTCACGGGACAACAGCGTGCTTTTTGCGTAAAACAATTTTACAAAAACAACGATTCCTATGTTACTGTACAACGCCTCTTTAGAGTTGAATAAGGATTACAACGTGTAAGTGAGTGTCCAAGTGTTAATTTAATTAAAGCTTGGGTTAAAAAGTTTGAGCAAACGGGATCGACAACGAATATTAAACAAACTGAGCGACCACGTTCAAGAAGAAGCGAAGAGAACATTCGGGAGGTTGAAATTTCTGTAAGGGACGATCCAGAATCATCTACGCGTAAGCGGTCAGCGGCTCTTGCTATACCAAGAACTAGTCTGCGGCGAATCTTGCATTTGGACCTTAAACTGCACCCATATAAGCTTCAAATTGTACAGGAGATGAAACCAAATGATTACATTCAACGCAAGTTATTTGCTGACACTATACTGGAGCGATTCTCTAGCCTTGAGAATGTATTGTTTACGGACGAGGCCCATTTTCACATTAATGGTCACGTAAATAAACATAATTGTCGATATTGGAGCATGGAAAACCCTCACTATAAACACTAAAAGCCTCTTCATTTACCAAAAACGACAGTGTGGGCTGCCATATCCGCAAAGGGCATAATCGGTCCATACTTCTTTGAAAATAATCAAGAAAATAACGTAACTGTGAACTCAGTGGAATACGTGAAAATGTTGCGAGAGTTTTTGACACCACAGTTGCATGAATTTGAAGGATACAATAGCCGGACTTGGATGCAACAAGATGGAGCAACATGCCATACCTTGCGCCTTGCGATTTTTTCTTGTGGGGATATCTGAAGAGTCGAGTATACCATAATAAACCGATGACCATATCCCAATTAAAAGAAAACATCCACGAGGAGATAGCCACGATTCCTCGCAGCATGTGTCAACGAGTTTTCCAAAGTTTACGTAGTCGATTGCAGGAGTGCCAACGACGAGACGGTGCACATCTCGACGATTTCATTTTTAAAAAATAAATTTTAATAAATGATAATTACGTTAAATAAATCATAAACAAAATAACATTTGTACTTTTATTTCTATACATGTTTCAAAAGTGCAAAAATTTTTGGCCCACCCTGTAGAATGTGAGTAGATAACGCACTTTGAGCATGGTTACCGGATTTATGTTATGAGAGCTTCGATGCCCGTTCGATCGCTGTCTTTATTATCTTGTGATTTTTAATATTAAAATTTGTGCCAAGAAGAATATATTATAATATTACTTTTTATTAAAAGGTTCGTTTTACCTGCAAAATCCTATTATCTAAGTATACTTAGTAAAAATAACACTGAATCTCTTGGTATCGTTGCTCGTCGGAATGCAGTTTTGGAACAGCGCCAGTAGGATACGTGTTGTTAAGTGCGGTCATTCGCATAGCGGCGTTACTAATTCTACCCATTTGTTTTATCTTACAGAAAAATAATTGTCATGTAATATGTATAGTTGCCGTTTTTTTACGTCTGCGTTTAATTCTATTTTCATTGTAAATTTTTGAGTGAAAGTAGTAACAAAATTGTATTAATATTTAAAAATGTCAATGTTTACGATTCAAACTTGCGACCTCTAAGAAACCATTCTATCGCTCTGTCAATTAATTTCAGATCAATAACTTTATCATTCTATACATAGTTTAAAAGTTTAAAACTTTATCTTATACTTAAAATTTACAAACATGTAATACTTTCCATTTTTAAGCAAAAATTAAATTATACTGGTATTTCTATATTGTTTGAAATTATAAATAAATATTTGCAAAATGTCACCATGGACGCCATGATACTTGATAAAGTTTGCATGTGAAACAAAAGATATTAACTAGATAACTAATGTATTTTTACATGTCATTAACGTAACTGCACATAAGATATTTAACGCAACTTTTTATAAATGTTGTTGATAAAAAATTTATAGACAAACACATATTACATTACACTCCTCCTAAGGACGAATGATAAGATAGCGTTTTATTTTAGATCACAAACGAACTAGAGCGTAATCATAAAGTATTAAATTCACTACACCTCTTGATTTTCGTTAATTTAAAAAATATTAAGTATTAAAAAAAGTCTTATAATCTTATATATTAGTAAATAACGTCAAATATAATTGTGCCCATTTAAATGATAAGATCCGTGTGCACTTTGGAGCCATGCTAACGTTTCCAACGCATTGGAGAAATCATTAGGAAAAATTGCCTATTTCAGTTGGTATTTCTAATTGGATCCCAATCCCAGGAGCTGCAAAATATTTTTTAATATTTTTTTTTATATGATTTTCATAAAAAGACATTGTAATATGATAGATGATAGTTTCTAAACTTACTTTAAATACTTAAATCAACAAACCAAAAACTAAACAAAAATATATAAAAGAATACTTGTCTTATCTTGCTTAATAATTGTCTAACCCATCGTACATTAGTTACATACTTCTCCTTAAGACTTTTCGAATTTTAATATTGATTTAAAAATAATTCGTTGTTAAGTGAATAAAAAGATTCACTGGCCAAATAATAATTTTATATTTTTTCTATTAAATCATATATAAAAATTGTCATATAAGATTTTATTAAGTTAATAGTTGGATATATCTTTGAAATACTTACCTCGGGAAATGGAAAATTTTAGAAATGGAATTCATTTTAAGGTAAAACAGTGGCTTGCTTAATTATTTCGCTTCTATTACCTGTGTTCTTGTAAATGATCATAGGATTGTTTTCTAAGTGAAAGTTTCACTTACCTAGCGAGCGATAAACACCTTTCATATAAGAATGAGTAGCTAAATGTTTTCTTATTAAATCTAAATATACTTATATAACAAGTATTAAATCTAGCATTTTACACCAAAAAAAAAGTTATACAGAATGAAAAGTATATCGTTACACAATATATTTTTAGCGCAAGTCTCAAATTTATGGTTTAATTTAACAAATTCTATATGTATGTATTTTTCTGAACTGGTTTAGTTGTGTAAGAAGATTTAAACGATTGCAATGAAACATATTATTCTGAAAGGATGCACGTATAGAATAATATGTTTACAATATGTCTATGTGGCGGTAATATAATTATTATTAATAACATAAGTACTCACAACCATTACTTTTGTTCTTGTAGTGTTCTTGACGAGACCTTAGCATTTTCATGTACTTTACTACAGGCTCGTGGACTGCTATAGTTGTAGTTAACTTACGAGTATGTATTAACATTTAATTAGGTTTCAATAAACCTAACGTCAGTTAAATGAAGAGTTATACAAACAGAAATAATGGCCATAAAAATACTCGAAATCTTTGGAATAACCCCCTAATAAAAACAATCTTGCGCATGTAAATTAAAACCCTACATTTTGTCCTAACAAGATTGTAAGATTTCAACTGTTATATGAAAGTTACATAGTTCCAACAGCTATATCGGGTATTTCATGTGAATGGAATGTGACTTCAGAAGAATATTCTATAATATTCTCACAAGTAGAACAATTCAGTACTAAAACATTAATTTAAACAATTTAATTTCCTATGAACAATTTTATTCGAATTTCTAAGACAATGTAAATTCAATAATTATTTTGGCAATTCAAGATAAGTTATTTTATAAAGTTAAAACTGACATCTTAAAGTTGAATAAAACTAATTTTGAGATTGTCTTTAACTAAGCTTTTATAAAGAACACTTTTGGTATTATGTTATCGTAAATTTAACACGTTTTGTTGCATAATCCTACCAACTTCAAATATTGTTTCATTGCAGTGAATTCGACGCTCTTGGGATGTAGCTTCGAATTCCGGTCAACGGTGTAACATTATTGCCTTTGTTAATTCAATTGAGGTTAGCTTATTCGAGACTTGTGCAAAATAAACTTGTTTGAAACAAACACTACATGTAGTGTTTGTATACCGAAAGCAACCATGTATGTAACATTTATTAATAATCATTTAGATTTCAGAAGGGGTATTTAAAGAATAAAAATCATACTCTATAGCGATAAACTATGCATTTTAATCCAGGAAGGAAACCATGTATTTTTTTAGAATTACACACAGTCATGCGTAGTACGTAGTGTCTAAAGGGACGCAAGGTGCAATTGTGCTTAAAGGAGCTAACAAAATTGAATCGATCCTTGTGATGGGATGGAGACCAAGGATGGAATAGAATAGCAAAAAGGATAGAAAGGATATGTAGGTTTCGTCGATGTCTGATAGGAAAACAGTTGAATTTTTTTGCGGTATTTAGAAATGTGATCCAATTTCCTTAGAAAAATATTATTTTATTTTTATTTGCAGACGCTCCAGCTTATTTAAAAGATCTTCATTTTATTTGAGGTAGTAAATGTCTGCATAATCTAAAATTGGCATAAGGAGAGCGTTAGCAAGCAGGGTTTTCGTCTTAAGACGGCAAGAGATTTTTCTGCCTTTTCAGCGATCCAAAAGCCTGAAAAACTTTCCTACTAAGGGTTACTACCTGTGGATTCTGGTTGCTGTCCATGATAATTCCAAGGTTTTTTACGTCAAACTGTAAATATAGTAATAGGGCAGAATAGTAGAATTAAAAAATCCGTGCCCGCAGGGGGACACGCGTGGGTAGACCTCGTTAACTCGTTTAAAATATAACTCACTACCTAAGAATAACACATGATGCCATTGTTTACATCAAAAATTTTCAAGCAAAAAGCGGTTTTTATTTTTTTTTCGGATAAGGTGTCTTTTTGGAAATACTTTTGATACTTAAATTTAGAGTAAAAAATAACCTTTCTATTAAAAATATTTGCGAGGAGGGAATATTTACCAGAAAAATGTTGCCGTGGTTTTACCTACCTTAAATTTTCAAGCTAAAAGTGGTTTTTATTTTTTTTCTCGGAAACGGTACCTTCTACGGAAAAACTTTTGATACCTAAATTTAGAGTAGAAAATAACCTTTCTATTAAAAATACTTGTGATGTAAGAATGTTTACCAGAAAAAAGTTATGAATTTTTTTCCAAAAATTTTCGGTTTTTTTACCCCCACTCCCAAGTTATTGAAGTTAGGTTTTCGTTTTATCTACATTAATTATAGGTATTCATCAAAGACATCATATAATATGAACGCGATTGATCTACTTTGTATAGGGAAAAAGTTATGGTCGAAAAACTGAAATCAGAAAAAGTGAGGCCCTAGCGCCCCCTGTGGCCGGATTTCTCTGGTTAACGAACTTGACCTTCATTTTTGGTTGGTTGATTTTTGTGCAAAGTTTGAAAGTGATCCGAGCGAAACTGCGGCCGCTATCGTGCTGACAAAAGTCGAATCTGGACGCCCGCACGCATATATATATATATATATATATATATATATATATATAAACATTTTGACCAATGGTCATTTCGGACTCAGGGGGTCATAAAAAGACCTCTTGTGAAGAAATTTTTCCAAACTTCGAAAGTCGGGTACAAATGAATGGGCAGACCGAATTCTTCGAGGTCTACCCAAAAACAATAGGAAGGAGTAAGGAATAATTAATTGAGTTTGGAAATTTGTTGGGAGTTACTAATAATAAAAACCTGCGACTTATTACAGTTTATCAGCAGAAAAAAATAAATATTTTATATTTCTTATGAAATTTAAAATATATTCACAAAAACAAGTGTTTGTTAAGATATTATAAGAAAAAAAATTACATAATGTGACACAGACAGACTGAGAGAATGACTTTATATCAATAATGTAATAGAATATCAAAAAATACTTAAAATCAAATTCCAGATTTGGTTTAAATTGTACTCGTACCAATAAGATAATGTAAAGTAACAGAAATTCCAAATGTAATTGAATTTACCGTAATCTTCTGAAATGTGTTATTTGAGTTCTAGTCGAAGTAAACCCATCTTCCTCGTTCCAGTTTATTGATTCCTAGACATGGGTCTATCATTAACAGAAAGATTACTAAACATAACACGCACCGGAAACTAGAGGCTGAAGTTAGATTAGTGCGGGATTTTGACCGAATTTAGTGTCGGTTTCTTTTCAACACAATATGTAGTAAATTTAAAAGATAGGGATTGATTACGTCACTTTTATGGAGAAAATAACTTTTTTTATTAATATTATTAATATAAGGAAACTTAAAAATATATTAAAATTAAGATTCTCTGAAATACTCTGCCAATCCTTTGAGAAATATTTGAGTGTAAGCAAGAACGTATATTTAAAAACATAAAACTGGTTGAAGAAGGATTTTGAATACTCAATTATAACGTTAACCTACAAAGACATACATGCACAAATAAAATTCCTATTTACTTGTTATGTAGTTATATAATAATTATAAATACCTACCAACATTGTTGACGTTTTAATCTTAGACTTAGGGCATAAGACTTGACGTATTGATAAGGGAAAATATGTAAATATCTATTATGTTACACAATCATTATAATATATCAATTCTAATTACGCGAGTTTAATAGGGAATTATAATTGTAACAATCTTACTTTAATGTGAACTTGTTGTGTATTACGAATATGTAACGAACTGATGTTCAGTTAAATAATTACTCATGATGCCTGTGGAGGCACCTACCTCCTACACATATAAGACATTAAATATTATCCTCTTCCCGGTCCGGATAATAACGATCCAATTCAAGTAGAACCAATCTAGAACACATTGTTCGTATCGGCAGAATTACTATTCAATTCGTTTTCTGACCCAGAGTGACGTTATCGGCAGAACTTGGTTGGTTAATTTCATTACGCAAGATTTCAAAGCATATAATTTCATTAATTATATTGTTATTGTCGCTCAAAATTATTTTGACATATACAGTTTACAGTATTACACATAAAAAAAATAAAAACACTATTGTTTGTAATTAAATAGTATATTTACAGTGGTGTAAAATATATTTCACAAATTAAGATGGGATTAAAGGGATGAAAAGGTAAAAAAAAACAAAAAATTAAACAAAGTTTACTCAAGGACCTCTCAAAAGTATTTTGACAATTAACTTTTTTTTAATTTAAATTGTATGACGCTAATTATTTTAGACTCGTTTATAAGTATTTCGTTGCATAGCCAATCGCATTCGCATTCAATACCACCTCACAGCGCGCCGGCATTGAATCATTTAATTTTTGCGAACGATCATTAGAAATTAGGATACATTTTTAGCTCATACTTCCTTGTTTGGATAATTCCGACATCATATCTCGTTTCTCCCAAAGATTTATTTAAGATTTATCGGGTTTAAGTCGGCACTTGGGCTTGGCCACCCCAGGAGTTTGATTTTTGCGAGTTTCATGAAGTCAGTTACGTGCTTCGAACTACTTGGCATATTTGTCTTAGCATTTGGTAGCGTTTGTTTCCTTATTATCTCTGCATACATAAAACAATCCTTCTTATCTTCTATTCTAACTAATGTTCCAACTCCGTGGCATGAAAAGCATCCAAAAACCGTCATTTTTTCATTTTTTGAACGTCGCACGTATAGTATGCCATCAGATGACACTAAATAAAATTTACTTCCATCATTTTACAATACCATGGACCTTCACTAATGAACACGGAAATATGGAAAAATACCACCCTGAACAGCTTTTGCTTTAGTGCAATCTTGTATACGAAACATGTAACCTGACCTCTGATATTTTCTTGCATCAATCATCTCTCTCATTTTTACTATCTCACTTACCGTATCATATATATTTTTTTACATTTATCGAAAACCACCACTTTTTTAAATTATTTTTATAATTTACCGTTTTTTGTTTGTATGTTAATGTTACGAGAATCACGCTACTTTAGTATTTTAGTCAAAGTTTGTGTTTATCTCAATTTATAATGTAAAATAAATATAATATACTTTATACAATTGTCAGTGACAACTACAAGAAATAGGCTGAAATAGTTGTAGTGTTTACTGGTATGTTCAAATACTTATTCATAGACTAAATGTTTTTATTTTGAAGTTATTACGTTCAATGTATTACGTTATTAGTAATTACTTCTATTTCTATTTTGAATTAAGCACTGACTTTTAGGACAGAAAAGGTTTCTTTCAGCATCCTACCCAACATTAAACTGAATGACACATCTTATATAAAACATAAAAAACAATGATATATAAATAATGATTATACTTGTAATAGTGATAATAGTCATAAATAGTTCTATTTAAGTATCGAGATAGTCTAATTCCATGACGATCAACTTTTTTCTTTTTCTGTGTCTATATAAGGTCTTACCTAATTATCTTTTTCCTTTCTTACTAAATTCGTGATACATTATTTAATGAACGTAAGACCAAGGTTGTTATTGGTTTTTCTTTATGCCCGCAAAATCAAGGAAGCAGCAAAATTATTTGCGACTCGAATTTGAAATGAGCTTGAAATAAATCAGAATTTCATCGAGAAGGATTAAATATATATTTTCTCTTTTCATGATATTCAGTTTTTCTTTATATATAAAAAATCATTTCTTATAGTAACTGTTTTTTTTTCAATAAATTTTATATTGCGTAACATAGATTTGTAAATAAACTAAAATTAAATTTAAAAATATTTAGATACTCGTATATCTCAATTGAAGAAAATTATGGTTTTAGATGAAATAGTCCAGCTGCAGATAATTTACTAGTAACTAATAGGAGTCGTAACTTCTGTAGCTTCATTCACTCATAGAAGAATTCATAGAAGATTAGCGTGAAAAAACGATTATAGCAATGTTTCGTAAGTTAAGTGAGTTAACCTTAGTATGCCTTTTCCTCCTGCTTTCCTCAAGCATTCCTCAAGCATGGCAACTGTTCAGGGTATATAAAAAAATATAGATGATGTGGCAAGTGAGATAGTTAAAATGAGAGAGATGATTGATGCAAGAAAATATCAGAGGTCAGGTTACATGTTTCGTGTACAAGATTGCACTAAAGCAAAAGCAAGTTTTTGAAAAACTATAAGTAATAAACAAAAAAAGTATAAATAATATATTATATGCTTGTTGTACATGAATCCATTTATTGTTTATGATTCTAACTAACAGTTAAATAAACGTCATTTATATTTAAGCCTAAACGTATTTAAGGTGGAAATGTATGTTAATGATGTCAGTAGAAGACTTTTATAAATTGTATTATTAAATATCAATAACTTTCTTATGCTTTCCTATTGTCTTCTCAGGATGACATGTTGGTGTTTGTCAGTGATTTTGTTAATTAGTCATCTACCTCCAACGATTATTTACTTTCCAGTTGTACTTAATAAAGTACGAACTTCGGATTTTACATAGTTCATAGACCTATGAACCATGGGTCTTAGTGTTAGTCCAATCATCTTCTTTAATAAATGAGGGTGTTTTTTCTTTAACAAATTAGGATGTTCCTTAGTTAGAATTTGCGGTTTAACGAATCTAATATTATGTAGATGATTAAGCTTGTCTATTGAATTTATTCCTACAAATTTCAAATTTATTCGCATGTTAAATAAAACATATCAAAGTTGCGTAAAATTACGTTATTACATAGAAGCGCTCGTTATCCAAATAGCTGTGTGAAATACTAAAAAGCATAGTTAATGAATAATGCATTTAGAGTGGGTCGCAGTAATCAAATACTCGCCGATGTTAGCCTCTGAGATTTAGGATATAGTGTCAAACTAACTTTGAGCGTTACACTGGATGACAAGCATAATTAATATATGTTTCGTGAACAGAGTTAGATGTGATTTATATTTGTTTGAATCCGGTACAAATATTGTTTATAGACCCGCTTCATTTTTTAACAGTTCTACCTTACAGAATTTAAGAAGTTAGTGTGAGACACAGCTTAGCTATGAATTCAGGGTTCATGTTATACAACATACATACGTAATTATAGCGTTTCATATTAAATTGATATATCTTTTAATTTGTTTTCTTCTTTTTGCTTTGTTTATTTTAAGTCCGAAAATAAGAAAAAAAATGATTAGTAGATAAACAATACAATCGAGTAAGTTAGCACTTAATTGTTTTTTCAATTGTATATTATGAAAAAAAATTGTGATAACTTTGAAACTGTGATAACTAGGAATTCATGTGAATGCATGGATAAGTAATATATTACATATAACAAATTTTACTCAGCTGTTATTGAGCGAAGCGAATGAAGTGAGCGAAGCTTTCTACTGGAGACTTTTTCACATTCTTTGTCATGAATAGACTCGAAAACTACTTGACAGAAAATTATGAAATTTTGCAATCAAAAAGATACATATTAGGTGATGGTTTTAAAAGAAAAAATTTTGAAAAATGTCATGTCGTTGAGGAATAATCGTCAAAAAACTGATATCTCATTGAAGTCAATGGGAAACGATGAGTCATTATAATGAGCTCGCTTCGCTCAATATGCAAATGGCACCCGAGATTTCGCGAGCACAGCCAGTCCAAATTAAGGGTCTATTGGCGACGCTAATTTATAGAATCTGACGTAAAGATTTTTTTGCCACTCGCTTCCACTTAACAATTTACGACGTTGTAAAAGAACAGCAATTATAGGATGGCTCGAATAACGACACAAAATTACTATCATAGTTATTGAGCCATAATATAAGGAATTATTTAACTAAATTGACATTATCCGAGCTCAAATATTAGATAACACATAATATAATATATATGTTATTATTCTTGTTTACACTAAGAAATACTCATTTCAATACATTACGATACCATGTCTTATATTTCTTCAATATATTTAATATAAAGTTATGTTCTTAAATAATATTCGACAAATTTATTTATTTTTTAAATATCCAATATTAATAAAGATATCACGTTGTTTTGCACTTTATATAAAAGTTTCTCTTTTAAAAGAAAAACTTGTATTGGTTAGATGATAATCTTGAAAAATTATAGCATAATTTTATTTCAGCTCTTTATAAGTTTACTGAAAGATGTAACTAGCGTCTTCCTGCAGCCTCTCTCCAAAAAAATAATATTGGTGTGTATCAATAGCACATATAAGACAATTGTATATATGCTTTATCCCTAATAAATTACTTCTTTACAATAAAGGGTTTTTTTATTACGGTTGATATATAGGTTTTCTATTCTAATATATGTAAGCTAATGTTGCATACATTATTTATACTTTTGCATATTAATGCTTATTATTCAAAGGTTGTTTTAAGCGTGTCATTTTTATAAAGTATTGAATTGAATTAATTTATAATACATATGAGAATATATGACTTTACCTTATTTCTAAGTCATTTATTGATATATTTTATAGTTTTCATATCATGTATTGTAAAGTTAACTTTATTGAACCTTATTATGTCTTAATACAGAACACGACGCTACCAAGCCATAAAAGCTAAACTCTGGGACGAGGAGAAAACGAGCCAGGAATCTTAAAAGCGCTTCCAACTTTGAAACTGGAATAACGCGTATATTTTGAAGTCTGTATTCAAATATTGAAATGATGATGATGAAATGAGTAAAGCTAGGTAGGTATTGTTGAATAATAGCCATCAATTTTTATCCGAAAATTATGAAAGCGTTTAGAGACAAACCTTACATAGATATAAAGAATTTGAACCTAGGATTTTTGAAATATTACACACTGAATGGTACAGACAGATTTTGAAACGATAAAACAGATCAATTAGGATTTTTATAACACATCCGGATCAAGGCAGCAAGACCTTGGATATGCGCCAAGGAGCCTGCTTTGCTGAAGTTATATGTCTTTTTCAATAATATGAAGCCACTTAAACAAATTTTTAATTCAAGAATATTGTAAATATTTATTTATTACTTTCTACAAATTCAATATGTTTATCTTGAAACAAGATATCTCTTAAGAAAAAAAGTTTTGGTCATTACTACTTAAGTTGTAACATTATGCAATGTGCGATAATATATTTGTATTTAATTAAAATAAATGTACTCGTATGAACACATTTTTATTAATTATAAAAAAATATACGTGAAAACAGTTTTATCAATTATATATAAAAAATATGCATTATAAATGTTTTTCAATACATTATTAAAGAGTGTCTCAAACTGAGATGAATTAATTTGCTTTTGAAAAAGATCGCTTTTGTCGTACAGACCACAGGAATTCTCATTAACGAAGATATGACCATTTGAATATAAAACTTAATTACCGACCCTAAACATAACTTATATAACATGGGAAATAAAACCTGTTGAAAGTAAATTTTAATTTATTAATTATACAGCTTAAAATAAAAAATAAAAATAAAAAATACAGCTTAAAATTAAGAGTAAAAATACAGTTAATGTTATGAATAAAACTGACTGTGACTGCAATAGTATTTGTTATTACTATAAATTACGTTTACGACACTAAAATACAGCTATCTGTCATTTACAATATTGTTGAAGTCGAGTCTTAAGGCCAAGTATGCATTAGAATAATTTTGTTTCGCTATTGTAATGTTATTAATTTCATTTTCGATATATTATTATTGACCGAAGGACGAATGCTGAACGTAGCGAAGCGTTTGTCCGAAGGACTACGTTTCCACTAGATAGGCCGGCCCATTCTGCAATTTTTCCGGAAGTATTTCAGTATGTTTGTTCCGGCGTAGCCGGAGTATGTTTCGTCCTATCGTCACGAAAATCGGCAGGCGTATTCTTTGAATTATTTGATTTTTCATGTGGTTTTAACGTTCTTTTGATTGGGCGAAAAAATCCAAAATTGTGGCATTTTTTTAGTTTTGTTTTTGGCGTAGCAGGAGCAATTTTCATTCGATCGCCACAAAAATTGGTGATCATGTTCTTTAAATTATTTGATTTTTTTGTCCGGCCATTTTTCTTACTGGGAGGAAAACTTCAAAATGGCGGTGATTTAAGTTTTTGTTTTGGCGTAGCAGACGTTTTTTTTATGCAATCGTCACGAAAATTGGTAGGTGTGTTCTTAGAATTATTTATATTTTATGTGTGAGCCGTTTTTTTGCAAGGGCGACAAATTTCAAAATGGCGGATTTCTGATCCGTACCACAAAAACGGACTTTGCTGCAGCTAGCGGACTGAAATTTCGTCTAAGTATTCTTGGTCGAAATCTAAGGTGTTTTTTCTTATTTCAAAATCCAAAATGGCGGCCATAGCGAATTATCAGAAATTTTAAAGTTGAATAACTCCGTTGCTATTTAGTGGAGCCAAATTTCGTTCGGTAGTTATGTACCTACATACATACATAGGTATACTTGTTACTTTTTGGAAAAGGCACTTAAAGCATTGTCCCATCCCCTAACGTCTACCCTAACGTCCCCTAAGGTCTACTGTTCACAGAACGACTAATTCATAAAATATTGTAGACTAAATAAAATATTAATTCACAAAATTATATTTTATAATAGATGAATTTCGGAAAAACAGTTGCTTGAGAAATATTTCGTCGGCAGCAGTTACGTCGGGATTTTAGGAAGATAATAAAGTGGTGGAGAATTTTAGAAATGTTTTCTGATTTACATCCATTATCCATCATTGCGTCGTCTTTCTGTTTCGACCTTTATAACATATCAATCAAAAAAAAACTTAAATGAGCTGAAATGACTATTTTTAACTCAAATAAATAAATAATAGGTATACATTTTAAGCAAAGACAAAAATATATATTATTTAAATTTATGATACTTATTAAAAATACTAAACTTTGCTGCCACCTTCTAGTTGTTATTGTATTTATTGTTAAGTTAGTTTAGTGTACGGTAAGGTATTTTTGAAGCTGAAGAAAAACTTAATATAATTATTGTAAGCAAAAAGCACAGAATATTTTAGAAGAGACAGATAAAAACTACCCAATTATTAATGAGCAGAAATAATTGGGTAGTACTGTATGTGGTAGTAGTAATGTACTGATGAGTGATTATGTAAGATATTATTTACAAGTAATTTTACTTTGCAATTGATGTACAACATGACGAAATAACTAATAGATTATTATTAAATTCCTCTTATGTAATAAATATTTAGAGGCAAATAATATTATATAATCATTGCTATACATGTACATATACATATATAACTTTATTAACAATACTATTTAAAGAATATTGGCGGTAGAAATTCACTAACAGAAACTTTTATTACCTTGGCAAAGAGCCATTTGGTATTGGCTTTTAAATCTTTGCTTCCGAATAAATTGAATTAAGCTTAATTAGGTAATAAAAAGAGATAAAATTATATTCAAAGTAAAGGGGGAGGAAGATAAACTTATACGTTGCGTGTAGCGGAGATATTACAATAGAAATGGAGTTCATAACAAATATTTAAGAGCCACATATTTAATAAAAAGCTTCATAGATTATCCTTCTATAATTGCAAAAAAATATGAAACCAGACTTACATTGTTGTTATCTTACTACTAATTATATAATCCTTTCTAAGCAGATGCAGTTTCTGTCGGATCATTTATTAATAATTACGTTAAAATTACGTTTGTTTGTGATTTTCATTGTAATTTGTTTTATTGTAATAAAAGTAGTTGGTTGGTACACGTGTAAAAATATTTAAAAAAATTGCCATTCTAATGTCTAGACGCTTTATTATTACGGTTAGTTATAATCTCGTTGTCGTCGTCATCTTAATTATCATAGTAGTACCGAATATTGCGTTAGTTATTTCAAATTGCAGCTATTCGAGTTGTATTCGATGGTTCACAGCTATCAGGTGTAGTTAGCGCGTCTGTTCGCTGTATTAAGTCTCATGTTCTTCTATAACATTCATTAGTACTTATTTATTAATTAAGTATTAATGGGCAATATATTAATTTTATTTATTTATATTGCCTTTACTCGCACAAAGAAATCGTATGGGGAATTAATGCTAAATCACTTTCTACTAATCAACCGACATAGTAAACAGGAATAGTTGTATTATTAAGGTATAACGTTTTTTTGTAAGATCTATTAGAAATAAAAGATATGAGTCAGTAAAATAGAAGCACCAACAAACAGAAATATATTTTTTCATAGTTTGTTTTAGTTTGTAATTAAAGAAGTGATCATTGAGAATTCTCCCGGATCTATTGTCGGTCTATTTGTCTATTTATATTGTTGAGTGTTCATAGACGATTTTAGAAATTATAATAGGTAACACAGTAAAAAAAATTTACGTCAGCAGTACCACAATACAAGAGTTCGTCCTGTCATTTTATGAATTAAGCGACCGTGTCGCTACCCATTTTGATGTATTCAGCATTCTTTATATAATTTTCTTTATCAGTACTGATCTTTTATATCGGTTAATTTTTACAAAAAAGATACTCAACAGTTATACCCGTGATATTTATTGTTTTCTATATCATTTATCGTAGCTCAAGTTGGTTAGATGGATTTTAATTAAAAAAAAAGATACTACTTTCTGCAAAGTATGGGTGTAGAGAAGGAAATGTTTCTTCCTAATAATAAAACTTTAAAAATAAAAAGAAAGGAAAATAAAAGTGTTCAAACTTTTACAAGGTAATAATTTACCCACATATTATATATTATAATACAAATCTTAATAAATGTCCTTTAGAAACCACTTACTTTAGTTTGTTAGTTAACTTATAATTAAGAGTTCCAGTCCAGACGTTAAGTAAACTCGTGCTTCTCTAAAGAGTTTTACTTGGTATGGAATAAGTGCTGGCTAGTACTTTAAAAATTTTAAAGCTTTACGCTATTGAATTCATAATGTAGTGTGATTTCGAAGGACTGGCTGTTGCCAACGACTTCACCTGTCACAATATTTGTACAACATTACAAAACATCTACCTATCAGGTGTTTAATAATACCATCGACATTAGTAGACCAGGAATGTGGTGGGTGTCGGTGTAACTTGACACGGGGCAAATACTTTAAAAAATATATATTTAATAAGAATCTTATCCATGTTACTTATTTTGTTATAATAAGTTTATCAAAGAACTAAATAATAAAAACATACTTGTGCCAAAACGCTAAGAATATATTTTTCTCACACTAAATCACATCCACCTTTTCTATCACCTCTTCAAGTTTTATTTTGGCAACCATAGGTAGCCTATATCCTTTTCCGTCTTCTTCAAGGGCTAATCTCTGTCTTTACTAGTACACTAGAATCCATCAAAACCGGATCCGTCGATTTAAAGTGAAAAAGGAACATACGTTTATAAAACTAGTAAATTTAGTATATATTCATAGGCTGACTTTCGGATTTTCGATACAGATTAGAAAAAAACTACTAATCCATAGTGTAAATAACTCACTTCATAAGAATTAAGACAAAAATTGGATGAAATAGTCGCATAGCGTATCTGATATTTAATGAGATGAATAGGTGAAAAATTTGTTTTCCTACCGCAACAAGAATCATAAATTATTAATAAATAAAAAGTATTAAAATCAGTAGTGGGTATTTAAATTAATACTGAGTTAAAAATGTAATAATTTTCTACAGTCCTACAAAAAATAGACCTATTGGCATTAACCACACACTGTAGTGACTGTTACTACAACTTACTGATCGTACACTAATCAGAGGTCGCGAGTATAGCTTATTATTTCATTAAAAACTCTACATAAAAAATTATGTGTCTGTTAATAGCTATAATATGAACAAAAATTAATATGCATGTACATTTCAAGAATTATAAACAAAGGCATAAAACTGAAAAACATTAAATAAGTTTATTTATTGATATTATAATATACTCATAGATGTCTGACATCTTGTCGTATTATCACAAAAGGTACAGAGAGAGTTCACCCACTAACAATATTATTTTTATAAATTTTAACTCGTTATTGTTTCATCATATCTTATAAACTTAGTGAGTGAATTATATTTAATTAAGTCATAGGATTATTCCTATGATTTAATTAAATCGTCTTCCTTGGTGTTATAAGGGCTTTAAAAATTTTATTAATTTGAATTAAATTAACAAGTTTATACTTATCTAATTATATCGCTAGGTTCCAAAATACATTTTCCATATTGGTTATTGCGAAAGCAAAAAAAATTATCTCGAATAATTTCACTAATGAATGCAAAATCGTCGAAAGGCATTGACAATAGACTTTGTGTAATAAAACTCATTGGATTTTTTTAGTTTTGTTTTTCGTTATAAAACTAATATTTAATAGCTAATACTTAATAAGCTGCACTGCTAAAGTATCGATCGCGTTCGTTCAGTAAACTAATCTTAGTTTAGCATTACAAATAATGAAACTATAAACAATGATATTATATTGATTTAGTTTAAAGAAATATGAACCTGTTTTTCACCAAAATCTGTAACCTACTTAGCTAATCGTGATAAGACATTTTAAAAGTCCTAATTGTTGTACATTAAATTTTCAGAACGGTTTCAGTACATGCTTAATTACAAATGAATCTATTTCACAAAATTTGGGTACATTATTTTTATAACATTTATTGTTTACACTAAGATAAAGAAATTATTACATATTACATATTATTATGCTACATTTTAATATTTAGTATATTAATATTCGTTAACATATTTAGGCTACTAATGGACATTGTTACGCCAAAATCAGCACGAATATTCAACTTTATAGATTTTGGTATAATTCTTGATCTAATTACATGTAGTAAAATGACATTATTTATAATGTATTATTAAAATTCGACAGTAAATTATATCCCACTATTTAAAGACCAATTTGAGTATTACCTACAAGATAAAGAAGTAATATCTTTGAAAAAAATATTCTTAGTCTACTAGTTACACATTATAATATATATTAACTTTTTGAATAAAACAATTTTGTTTTATTCTTGGTCGCTCAACAGATACCGATGTTGAGTTATTGCTTAATAGTGTCGAAGCCTAGGAGGATTCACAAGATGCATTTTCCATTTTCTGTGATTTATCGAAGGCGTGCGATTGTGTACAGTAGAACTCTAATTAGTAAAATACATCGTTATGGAATTAGAAATAAGGTCCTTGATTTGATTACTTCATAAAGTAGATGTGAATGGAAAGCGTTCCTCTGGTTTATTTGTCAAAATGGGATATAAGGCTCTATATTAGGACCTTTCTTATTCCTCATTTACATAAATGAGTTGCTTTACTTTACGAGGGAAAAACATGGAACAGTATTGTTTGCTGATGATAATAAACGAATATATCTCCTGGTTATATATATATATATATATAATATCTAGTTATTGATATTTGGATTTAAGACAAAGTATAAGAAAATCGATAATCGACATACGAGTATCTACACACAATTATAATAAATATTTGGATTTTTTTTATTGATAAATGTGTGTATATATTTCATCGTCTTATTAATAATATTTTTTTTGCATTATGTGTATTTATTTTTCTTTATTTTAAGGTCTCCAAAGTGACTCTATAAAAAAAAAAGTTTAATATTATAGCGCTAAGTGACTTTAAACACCGGAGGATGAATTACATACCTTAGAAGGTTTATACGATTTCGTAAATTTCACATAAAAACTAAGCTTTGTTCAAGGTTCACGGAAGACGTAAACAATTACACAGGCACACAAAAGAAAAATATCATGAACCAGAGGGGAGACCCCACTGTTCTTAGGTTTTTGGAATCGCTGAAACCGAATATGACAATAAAAACTAATTTTAAATGCCCGTTTTCCCGCTAGCACCCCCTTACTACCTCTTAAGGGATGACAATTGAAATTTTTGTATAAAATCAAGATAGATGTGTATTTCTACGTTTTTTGGGATGCTGAAACCGAAAATGATAACTAAAAATTAATTCAAGACCTCCATAACCCATTAACACTTTCTTACTACCCCTTATGGGCGGTGAAGTTTTCCATTTTTGTATAAAATAAAGATGAATGTGTATTTCTATGTTTTTTGGTATGATGAAACCGAAAATGACAACCAAAAGTGAATTTGATACCTCTTTTACTCAATACCACCCCCTAACCACCCCTAACGGGGGGGTGGGGGTAGTTCCGATTTTGTATAAAATCAAGATGTATGAAGAAATTTTAACGATTTACAGTAAATGACATGTTTATCAAACTAGTTTGAGGTTACTCTTGAGTTAAAGTGAGTCCCCTTGCCTCTCACTATTCAGCGTCTACTTGTTTCTACAATAACGAACTCTCTTGTTGTCAAAAGTTCTTCTAAGTGGTTTCCTTTTATTGGTTCTTTTCTGTTCTGCCAAATCTCTTTTTAAATTCCAACAGTAGTCTGCTAACATATTGACATCCTATTTGATAGCGCTGTTCCATTGTCTTAAGATCCTGTCTGATGGAACCTTTCACCTTGCTCCTCACTGTAGTCTCCTAAATTGTCAGGAAAATAGTTCCTTCTATTTCGGAGGCATAGAATTAGGTTCAGCATCTTTTAGTCTCCTAAATTGTCAAGAAAATAGTAACAAATCTATTTCGGAGGCATAGAATTAGGTTCAGCATCTTTTAAGCGTTTTACAAGACTGCCGGATGGATAACAGTATAAGTAGAATTAAATCGAAAACAAAAAAAAACAAAAAATGAAAAAACTTGTTAAGAATAGGACAAAAATCACGATTCAGTCTTATCATCATAATAACAAATATATGCATACAATAAGGTTACCATATACTTTATAATCATTTTTTCTCTCAGCATCTTGAAAAACATAGAAATTCACATCCATCTTGATTTTATATAAAAATTTAAATTTTCACCCCCCGTAAGGGTTGGTGAGGGATGTTAATGGGTGATAGAGGTCTTAAATTTATTTTTAGTAATCATTTTCGGTTCCAGCATCCTAAAAAACGTAGAAATACACATCTTTCTTGATTTTATACAAAAATTTAAATGTTTACCCCCTTTAAGGGGTGGTAAGGGGGCGATAGTGGTCATGAATTTATTTTTAGTTATCATTTTCGGTTCCAGCATCCCAAAAAACTTAGAAATATACATCTATCTTGATTTTATAGAAAAATTTAAATTTTCACCCCTTGTAAAGGGTGGTAGGGGGTGATAGCGGCCATGAAATTATTTTTAGTTATCATTTTCGGTTTTAGCATCTAAAAAAACGTAGAAATACAGATTCATCTTTATTTTATAGAAAAAAATTGAAATTTTCACCCCCTGTAAGGGATGGTAGGGGGTGATAGTGGTCATGAATTAATTTTTAGTTATCATTTTCGGTTTCAGCATCCCAAAAAACGTAGAAATACACATCTATCTTGATTTTATACAAAAATTTCAATTTTCACCCCTTAAGAGGTAGTAAGGGGGTGCTAGCGGGAAAACGGGCATTTAAAATTAGTTATTATTATTTTATTCGGTTTCAGCGATTCCAAAAACCTAAGGATAATGGGGTCTCCCCTCTGGTTCATGATTTTTTTTTTTGTGTGCCTGTGTTATTAAATAAATGTATCAAATCTCTCATTATTTTTATTATACCTTCATTAAGATATCATGATTTGTATAAATTTTTAAGTCAAGTAACTCTATTATTAACGTTATATCCATACTCATAAAAGGTGACATCCATATTACTCGATTATGCTTTTAATGAAATTGCTGTAAAGAACACACTGCAGTTTTTAGAAAAGAAAGAAACAAAATATAATAAAATAATAACAAAGTTTTGCATTGCTTATTTTTTTTTAATTTCGCAACAAAATAAATAAGGAAGTTTTTTGACGCAACGTAATATGTTTAAAAGTAATATATGCAAAGTTTATTATTCGAATTTGCAACATCGTTATGAATATTTCAATCAGACAACAAATAATTCCTTCACATAATGTGGATGTATATAATTTACTGTGAATGTAGTTATTACACATTGGTTTTAAAAAGACCACTGGTGCTGGATATATAGATCTGCCAGATATATTGATATATAAAAATCAAGTGTTTAGTAGATTAGTTCAATAGAAAGATTTAAAATAACACATTTAACATTTTAATATTAATTTAATCCTATCTTTGTAACATTGTCTCCGCGTTGAAATTGAAGAAATATTTTATAAAAGCCTTTTGAAAAGGTCTTTAGTGAATGCATTTTGGCGATATTGAATTCGTGTATTGTCTTTTGTTTTACCCTATTTAAAACTATCAAAGCCTAAGATATATTTAAAATGAAATAATTCAATCAGATATCGATTATTTTTGAAACTTGAATAATTTTACATTATTAAATATATTCATATGTAGTTTATTTTCTACTTTTACTACTCTGGGTAACTACCGTTATAAAATAATCTCTATTAGATTACTTACTAGAACTTAGTTAAGACAGAAGAAGCCATTAACGAAGTCGTCTTGCCATGGCAGGAATTTCATTAGTAATGAGAAAACGAGGGCTGACATAAAAAAAATACTCGGAATCGATAATAGGGTTAATTTTGCAGATTAATCCGATAAGATCTTCGCTGATGATATTGTTACGGAAGAAGAGCAGAGGCGCAAAAAGAAAACTTTGTAATCATTTTGATGTATGATGTAATCAAGTTCTTAAAAAGGACTAGTATTTTTGCATCCAGATATAACTATTGTAATGTTTTACATAATTCGATTATTTAAGTATTTCGTGTTATTGTAAATAATTAAAATCCACGATAACTTCAGGTTATCCTGAAAATATTTGTTACATAAAGAATAATTAAAGTGTACTGTAGTGAAATTTTCCTTTTTACTGGGTAGTGTACTAACCGAGTTGACGGGCCACGCTGTCGGCAAAGGTTTCCCAAAGGTAGTGCTCTTAGTGTACGAAACATTACTATAACACAGCTACATCAAACTCATCCTCTGTGAGAAGTTAGTACTAAAGTTCACAAAAACTAAAGTTCAGTAAAGACATATCTAAGGATAAATCAGATGTTTAATCCTCCTTTCGTTATAATTTATTATATTACTGTACAATAAGGTATAAAAATATATAGTACAGAGTATATTATTTTTATGACCATAAATACACATGGCACAAAATATAAAAAAAATTATTACCACTTTCTCATCCCTGATTAATTTAAAACAAGACAAGTTAATCTTAATGAATGCTCTCTAGGAACTGAAATTCTCTAGTTAGTTTACACTTAAACCTTTCAGTGAAGACATTGAGTAAATTTAAGCTTGAAGGCTTTTAATCAGCGGTGAAGACGGATGAAACATTAACTGCGTTAGGTATATGGTATGTATATTTGTACGATTTCTTTAAGATTAGTTTAAATAATAACAAGTCTTAAAGAAATCGTACAAATATATATAAATTGAACAATAAAACATTGTGTCCTTGTTTCTAGAATATAACAATTAGGTTTTTAATATTTTATTTCATCTTTTAAATTATTGATTATAACGGATGAATGTGCTTCCAATACAATGAAAAAGATAATACGAACTCGTCATGGCTCACCGTATCCATAATTCATCATGTCGTATCAGATATTTGCATATGAATTATTTATTTTACGCTAGGATTGCAACGCAACAACTTAATGTTATTAATACATAATTATCTAATATCACCTCTTTATTTTTCATAATTAAACACCTTTGCGTAGTTATGACAATTAATAAACACTTTATTAACTTTTTTCAATCTACAACATACAGTGAAATCTATAACAGTTGATAGTAATCACTTAATACATAAACGTTTGCAAATGCGAAATACACGAAATTGAGAAGGTTTACATCATAATAAATAGGTGGATAAGCTATAATTTTGGTCCCTTTTGCAAGCAATCATAAACAAAGCTACAGTGAAATCAAATAACGAGAAAATCTATTACAAAAGAGCCTTCACCCAATAGTAAAGTTTAATAATTTTGTTCTTCCTGTCCGCTGTAACATTATAAGTTCTCATATTAAAAGTTGCTATAAATCGCTCGTTGTAGAATAGTAACATAAAATAACTTATTTTCTACTCCTTAAAAGAAGACAAAGGCTTTGTACACTCATATTACTCATAACAAAACAATGGAAAACATTTTGTAGAACCTTGTAACTTTGAGAGTTCTGAGATTCAACGAACGGATAAAATTAGTAATGCCGCTACGCGAATGACCGTACTTAACAAAACATATCACTGGCTTTGTTCCAAAGCTGCGCTCTGACCAGAAAATGTATCAACAGATTCATTGTTATCACTTTTGCCAAGAGTACTTACATAAAAGGGTACTAAGGTGAAAAAAAAATAGTTTTGTGGTTACGATAGTTAAGTTAGAATCTATAGTATTTACAATTTAAATTTAAGGTTTTTCAACTTCCAATCGATTATCTCCGACAAATTTTTAGGAATCAGGTGAAAATTTAATTAATAAATAACGATTTATACAATTACAACATTCATTTACTTCAACTAGGTAATAACAATAAGACTCTTAAAATAAATCACTAGTCTTTAATCATTGAAATTAATTTACAAAACTGATATTCGTGGAGAAATAAAACAGACATACAGAGTATGTATTTACAGAGCAAACTATCAATCACTATTCACTCCTACACCACTTCCGCATTCAAATCAAACTTCTCACCAAAAGTGACTACCAAGACTAATGTTCGAACTTATAAACAAAGATCCTCACCGTCACCTTAAAGACACCCTTAACTTGTAACATTATATTTATGCAGTTGCATGGAACCACTCGCCAACAAGCATCATGAAAACCGTCGTACTTAGCTTCGTCCCACTCAAACTAACTAACTGAGAACTGAGGTAGTGGTAATATATATTTTTTTATTTTGTGCCATGTGTATTTATGGTCATAAAAATAATATACTCTGTACTGTATTTTTATACTTTATTGTACAGTAATATAATAAATTATAACAAAAGCAGGATTAAACATCTGATTTATCCTTAGATATGTCTTTACTGAACTTTAGTTTTTGTGAACTTTAATACTAACTTCTCACAGAGGACGAGTCTGATGTAGCTGTGTTATAGTGATGTTTCGTACACTAAGAGCACTGCCTTTGGGAAGCGTTTGACGTCAGCGTGGCCCGTCAACTCGGTTAGTACACTACCCAGTAAAAAGGAAAATTTCAAATATAAATCAAAGTAATTACTAACAACATAATACAATAAACGTAATAATTTAAAAATAAATAAATATTATAATAAAAATAATAAAATATATGAACATACCAGAAAACAGATTTAATATAAATTAATTAGAGCAGCGTGATACTCGTAACATTAACATACAAACAAGAAACGATAAATTAAAAATAAAAAATACGTATGCTGATTTTGCCATTACTATATAAATGTGTTTTAACAGAAAAATAAAGACATGTAAGTAAGTGAGATAATAGTTAAAACCATCAAGAAAAAGTTGTTGTGAGGTCAGGATAGATGTTTCGTATCCAGGACTGTACTAAAGCAAAGGCAAGTATTTAAAAAACTATAAGCAATAAACAAAAAAATTATAAATAATATGTTATATGGTTGATGTACATGAATTTATTAGATATTATTTATGATTCTAACTGACAATTAAGTAAACGTCATTTATATTTAAGTCTAAATGTAATTTAAGGTTGAAATGTATGTATGTGGTGTCAGTTGAAGACCTTTATAAATTGTATTATTATTATTATCAATAACTTTCTTATGCTTTGCAATTGTGTTCACAGGATGTTGTTGTTTGTCAATAACTTTGTTAATTAGTCATCTACCCCCAAAGATTGCTTAGTTTCCAGCCGTACTAAATAAAGCATACAAAACGCTACATCTAGCTACATCTGAGGTATAACAGTGGTGTCACAAACAATGGATTTTACATAGTTCATAGCTTAGTCTTAGTCAATCATCTTCTTTAAAAAATTTGGGCTTTTTTTTTATAAACTTGCGAACCACTTTTGGTGTACAGCGTACCTACCTTAGCTAGAAATTGCGGTTTATCGAATCTAATATTATGTAATGATTGAGCTTGTTTATGTTATGAACATAACATAACATTGCTTATGTTGTGAATACAAAATACTGTTTTTTAGAACAGCTAATTTCATTATAATATAATACAATTAACAATGGAGTCAAAATCAAATATCTACGATTTATGGAAACTAACACATACTGATATCCTGATACTGGTATCCCAATGGAATTGATTTGGCAAATATTTGTATCAGAGAATCAAAGTTGGCGATAAATCAACAGCTCATCAGTCATACGATATTTTTGTTCTTATGACACATTACATTTATTTATTTCATCGTTATTGCCCAAAAATAGATACAAAAGGCAGACTTAATGCTAAAAGCACTGCCTGTCTTTGATTAGTAAAAAAGAGTTAAAGCTATTATATTTATATTATATTATACATAATGCGTCAATGTTACATATGAATTTATTCCTACAAATTTCAAATTTATTCGCATGTTAAATAAAACATATCATAGTTGCGTAAAATTGTGTTATTACATAGAACGGTCGTTATCCAAATAGCTGTGTGAATTACTGAAAAGGATAGTTAATGAATAATGCATTTAGAGCGGGTCGCAGTAATCAAATACTCGCCGATGTTAGCCTCTGAAATTTAGGATTTAGTGTCAAAACTAACTTTGAGCGGTACACTGGATGACAAGCATAATTAATATGTGTTTCGTGAACAGAGTTAGTTGCGAATTATATTTTGTTTGAATCCGGTACAAATATTATTTAAAGGCTAATCATTTATTAATAACTCGACCACAGTGCCCGTGGGCTCCATTCTTCAACAGTTTTAAATTACAGAATTTAATTTTCTTGGGTCGATAAATGTAATTAAAATATGTTTAGAATTTATAAACTATTCCTTAAAACTAAATCAAGTTGTAATGTGACATTTTATACTTACTTTGGTTATGCTTATAATACTTACAGAAATTGTAACGTTTCTTAATGTTCTCGTATTCATTACTACTAATGTAATAATAATAATCCTCAAAGGCTCGGGTCTGTTATACGACGTGACAAAGTACATTTGTTATGTTCCATCTCGAATATTGAACACAAATCTATATTACCTATAATCTAGTTAAGGAGAAGATGCGAGACCATTTATTTTGTATATTATATTATTTACATATCCATTTTTTTCTACTTCTTATATTTTTCTTTATTTTGTAGTATGGCAACCACAAAAAATCATTGTAATAATTTTTAAATAACAATGACACAAGTAGTTTTTTAGTAGATTTTAAAGAAAGCTTCAGATTTACATTCCAATACTTCTTTGATTTTAATTTTCTGAAAAGAATTGTATATGTTTGGTGATATCTTACAGATAATTTTAAGTAATAAACTGACTGAAAGTGTCCTTTTAAATATAATATTCAAAATATAAAACAATTACCTCGTATTTGTACAGATCTTTGAGAGTAATATGCAATTTATTAAAAAGGTTATGAATTTGTGTGAATTATATATTCATGGATTAGTTACATATTACATATAGCAAATTTTACACAGCTGTTATTTATAGAATCTGATGTAAAAAATTTTTTGCCACTCGCCTCCCCTTAACAATTTACGACATCGTAAAAGAACAGCAACTATAGGATGCTCGAATAACGACACAAAATAACTATCATAGTTATTGAGCCATAATATAAGGAATTATTTAACTAAATTGACATTTTCCGAACTCAAATATTAGATAACACATAATATAATATAGAATATTATTTTTATTTATACTAAAAAATACTGATTTCAATCCATTACATCCATATCTTAATTAATATTAATATTTCTTAAATATTTTTAATAAAAAGTTATGTTTTTAAATAATATTCGACAAATTTATTTAATTTTTAAATATCCAGTATTAATAAAGATATCACGTTGTTTTGCACTTTATATAAAAGTTTATCTTTTATAAGGAAAACTTGTATTGGTTAGATGATAATCTTGAAAAATTATAGCACAACTTTTATTTCAGTTCTTTATAAGTTTACTGAATGATGTAACTAGCGTCTTCCTAGAGCCTCACTCCAAAAATATAATACTGGTGTATATCAATGAAAGAAAAAGTTTTCAAACATATAGTACATATTATGACGATACAACTATATAACATATATATGCTTTATCCCTAATAAATCACTTTACTTTTTTATATTCAAGGTTTTTTTATCATAGTTCTCTTTTTCTATTCTAATGTACGAGTATGTTTGCTAATGTCGCATAGATTACTTATACTTTTCCATATTAATGCTTTTTAATTTAAAGGTTTTTTTATTTTAAGCTTGGCATTTTAATAAAAGTATTGAATAATGCATATTAGAATATATGACTTTTACCTTATTTCTAAGTTATTTATTGATATATTTATGAGCCAAGGAGCCTGCTTTGCTGAAGCGATATCTCTTTTTCAATAATTTGAAACCACTTAAACAAATTTTGAATATAAGATTATTGTAAATATTTATATATTTCTTTCTACTAATTGATATATTATGTTTATTTTGAAACAAGATATCCCTTAAGAAAAAAGTTTTAGTCATTACTATTTAAGTTGTAACATTATATAATTTACGAAAATATATTTGTATTTAATTACAAAAAAATGCATGAAAACATTTTTATCATTTATATACAGAAAACATGCATTAAAAACGTTTTTAAACACATTAAAGAAGAATGTCTCTAACTGACATGAATTATTTTGCTTTTGAAAAAGATCGCTTCTATCTTACAGACCAGAGGAATTCTCATTAACGAAGATATTACCATTTGAATATAAAACATACGAGTAATTACTGAACATAATCATAACTTATATAATAATGGAAATAAAACCTGTTGAAAGAATTTTTTTATTTATTATTTATACAACTTATAATAAAAAAATATAATTGAAAATACAGGTAATGTTATAAAATAAAACTGACTATGACTGCACTAATATTGGTTATTACTAATATTATATTTACAACACTAAAACACAGCTATCTATCATTTACATTATTATTGTAAGTCGAGTCTTAAGACCAAGTATGCATTAGAATATTTTTTTACGCTTTTGTAATATTAATTTCATTTTCGAAATATTATTAATGAAATATAGTAGACTAAAATATTTATTCACAAAATTATATTTTATAATAGATGAATTTCTGAAAAGCAGTTACTTGAGCAATATTTCGTCGACAGCAGTGATGTTGGAATTTTAGGAAGATAATAAAGTGGTAGAAAATTTTAGAAATGTTTTCTGCATTACATCCATTATCCATCACTCCGTCGTCTTTCTTTTCCGAGCTTTATAACATATTAAACAAAAAATAACTGAAATGAGCTGAAATTACTATTTTAACTCAAATAAATAAATAATATAGGTTTTAAGCAATGACAAAAATATACATTAATTAAATTTATGACACTTATTAAAAATTATAAATCTGTCCCCTTATATTTATTAATGATTTTATTGTTAAGTTAGTTTAGTGTATAGTAAAGTGTTTTTGAAGCTGGAGGAAAACTTACTACAATTGTTGTAAGTAAAAAGAGCAGGACATTTTAGAAGCGATAGATAAAACTACCCAATTATTATTGAGCGGATATAGTAAAGTATTGATGAATGATTATGTATGATATGATTTTCAAGTTATTTTACTTTGGAATTGATGTGTAATTTGAAATAACTAATAGATTAATATTAAATTACTCTTATTTAAGATATCTTTAGAGGCAAATAATATCATATCATCATTGCTATACGTGTACATATACATATATAAGTTTATTAATACTATTTAAAGAATATTGGCGGTGGAAATACAGTAACAGAAAATTTTATTACCTTGGCAAAAAGCCATTTGGTATTGGCTTTTAAATCTTTGCTTCTGAATAGACTGAATTGAGCTTAATTGAGTAATAAAACGAGATAAAATTAAATTCAAAGTAAAGGGGAAGTAAGATAAACCTTCACAGTTATGTGTAGGGGATAAAGATATTACAATAGCAATGGAGTTCATAACAAATATTATTAAGAGCGATATACGTAATAAGAAGCGAAGCTGCATAGATTGTCCTTCTTGGTTTTAATTGTAAAAAAATATGAAGCTAGATCTACATTGTAAGATAATTTACCTATAGTACTGGTTGTATAATCCTGCAGTTTCTGTAGGCGCACTTATGATCTTTAGGGCATCTTTTATTGTTATCATGTGGTATTATAATAAAAGTAGTTGGTATACGTGTACAAATATTTAAAAAATTGAATTGCCATTCTAATGTCTAGATGGTAATTAATACGGTTAGTTATAATCTCGTTGTTGTTGTCATCATAATTATCATAGTATTACCTATGTTCAATGAAACAAATGTTGACATCAAAGGTTTATTATAGTTATGACGAATTTTTAAAGGATAATTTGAATAATATTGACATACAAATATTTTAATGACACTCGTATTTTAAATTTATTATTATGATTTCGGTATTTTACTTTTTTTTTAATTATTATTATTTTTTTTTTTATTATTTTTTTTTATTTTTTTTTTTTTTTTCTTTACATTTTTGACATTTTAGTTTAATTATAATGATTTGAATATTTTAATTGATATAGTTATCAACATTTATCGGAGAATGTTAATTAATGTAGTGAAGTGTAAATGATACTTTTGACGACTGATTTGGGACGCCTTAACCGGCAAATTTATATTTTTGGAAATAGTTTTAAGAACATTGTAAACCAAAAATATTACCAAATAAATATGAATATGAATATGATTGCGTTGATTATTTCTAATTGCAGGTATTGGACGGTTCACAGCCATCAGGTGTAGTTAGCGCGTCTGTTCGTTGTATTGAGTCTCATGTTCTACCATAACATACATCAGTACTTATTTATTCATTAAGTATTAATGGATAATGTATTAATTTTATTTATTTATAATGTCTTTAATGCATTAACAAACATCTTAAAAATGGGGGATTAATGATAAAGCGCTCTCTACTAATTTAACTACATAGTAAACAGGAATAACTGTATTATTAAGGTACTAGCTTTTTCCCTCCCGTTTCGCTAGGCACATTATTAATTTGGATGTGAACTTAGGTTGCTATGGTAACCTTTGTCATATTATCCTTTGTCATCGTGGTCGTTGCTATGGTCACCTTTGCTATAGTAACTCTTATCCCCCGCGTTAAGTGTATAGCTACTACAGGTTTAAAACTTAACGAAATACAAAAAGTTGGGAATAGGGGATCCTTGGGATAGGAATTCCGTAAAATCCGTTCTTAGTGGACATCTACGTCACAAAAGAAGTAACTTTGTAAAATTTTCAATTTAATCAGACTGATAGTTTCAGGGATATCGTGATGAGTCAGTGTGTGATAAATCGCTTATATTATCTTTATATAATATAGATAATGGTTTTTTTGTAAGAAAAATATGGGTCAGTAAAATATAAGCAACGACAAACAAGTATATATTTTTTATCATAGTTATATATTAGTTTGTGATTAAAGAAATCATAATTGAGAATTCTCTCGGATCGATTGTCGGTCGATTTGACTATTGTTGAGTGTTCATATACGATTTTAGAAATTATAAAAGGTAACACAGTAAAGATCATCTCGTATTATCTTTTTTTTGTAGGATTGAGGTAAGTTTTTTTTTTTACTTTAAAATACCACAATCGGAGAAACCATCCTGTCATTATGAATTAAGTGACCGTGTCGTTACCCTTCTTAATATTATATATTAGTATTCAGCATTCTATTTACAATTTTCTTTATTAGAACTGAGCCTTTTTTTGAAGATCCTTGTTGTCTGTTTCTAACTATGCAATATTAAAATAGTTCTGAATTTTATTAATCTATTACAATAGTAGATTGGTTATCAGAAAACGCGCTACTTAAACTATTTTATAGATACTATATCTAGGAACGCACAAAAAATCCTAAATCGGGTATATCGGTTGGTTAATTTTTACAGAAAAAAAACTCAACAGTTATATGTTGTATGTGAAAATGTTACTAATAATAAAATAAAAAAAATGAACTTTAAAAATTAAACGAAAGGAAAATAAAAGTGTCTAAACTTTTACAAGGTAATAATTAACCCACATATTTTATATTATAATACAAATCTTAATGGATGTTCTTAAGCAACCACGTTCTTTAGTTTGTTAGTTAACTTATAATTAAGAGTTCCAGTGAAGACGTTAAGTAAACTCGTGCTTCTCTAAAGAGTTTTACTTGGTATGGAATAAGTGCTGGCTAGTACTTTTGAATTTGAATTTGAAATTGAATTCATAATGTAGTGTGATTTCAAAGAACTGACTGTTGCCAACGACTTCACCTGTCGCAATATTTGTACAACATATTAAAACATCTACCTATCAGGTATTTAATAATACCATCGTCAGTAGTGAATCCAGATTTGTGGTCGGTGTCGGTGTTACTTGACACTGGGCAATGTAATTAAATAATATATGTAATATGTATCTTTTCCTTACTTTTATTTTGTTATAATAAGTTTATCAAAGAACTATAAATATATAAATAAAAAAACATACTTGTGCCCAAGCCCTAAAAATATTTTTTCTCACAGTAAATTGCCTCCACCTTTTCACGTCTTCAAGCATTATTTTTGCAACCATAGGTAGCCCATATCCGTCTCCATCTTCTTCAAGGGCTATGTCTATACTAGTATACTAGAATCCATCAAAACCGGATTTGTCGCTTTAAAGTGAAAAAAGAACACACGTTTATAAAACTAGTAGGGGTAGTTAATATTCATAAGTCGGATTTTCGATACAGATTAGAAAAATAGCTACTAATCCATAGTGTACATAACTTACTCCATAAGAATTAAGACCAAAATTGGATCAAGTACTTGAGATACAGTCCAAAAATATGTATAGAGATGATATCTAATGGTGGTCAATTGGTGGATAGGTGGACAATTGTTTTCCCACGCCGCGAGAAGAATAAGAAATTATTAATAATTAAAAAGTATTTAAATTTAATACTGACTTAAATAATTTAATAATTTTCTACAGACATACACACCTACATATAAAAGACACTAAACACACACTGTAGTGACTAATACTACAACTTACTGATCGCACACTAATCAGAGGTCGCGAGTATTGCTGAATGTTTCATTTAAAAATCTCCGTGATAAATTATGTAACTGTTAATAGCTATAATATGAAAAAAGTTCAATATGTACACTTTAAGAATTATAAACAAAGGCATAAAACTGAAAACAAAAAAAAGTTTATTTATTGATATTATAATATACTTATAATTTTCTGAGATATTGTTGTATTTTCAAAAAGGTACAGAGGGAGTTCACCCACTAACAATATTATTTTTATAAATTTTAACGAGTTATTGTTTCTTATAAACTTACTAAGTGAATTATATTTAATTAAGTCATAGGATTATTCTTATCACTTAATTAAACCGTCTTTCTCGGTATTATAAGGGCTTGACAAACAAGTTAAAGTTTTACATTAAGTTTAATATATTGTTATTAGTAGTTCCTCCACTGTCAATATTGTTGTTGCCAGTTGTCTATGTACATATAATTAGTATACTTATCTAATAATATTGTTTGATTCCAAAATAAATTTTCCATATCAGTAATTGCGAAAGCTAGAAAAATGTTCTCGAATAATTTCACAAATGAACGCAAAATCGTCGAAAGGCATTGACAAGAGATTTTTTGTAAAAAACCTCACAAAGGACTACTACAATTTTAACGACGAGAAAAGAACGTAGCAGACTGGATTGGATTTTTTTTGTTTTGTTTTTTCGTTCTGAAAATAAAACTTAATAAGGGTAATTGATTATCAGATTGAAGAACTATTAATTTTTTTTGTCAGTTTATCGATCGCGTTCGTTCAGTATACTAAGATTGTCACAAACATTACAAATAATGAAACTATAAAGAATGATCTAGTATTTATTGTAAATAATATTTCTTATTAATTTGTTTTAAAGAAATATGAACCTTTTTTTAACCAAAATCTGTAACCTACTTTGCTAATCGTGGTATGACATTTTAAAAGTCGTAACGGTTGTACTTGAAATTATCAGAACGGTTCCAATAAATGCTTCATTACAAAATGTAAAGAAACTCTTTCATAAAATTTTGTACAATATATTATAACATATATTGTTTATACTAAGATCAAGAAATTATTGACTATGCTACCTACCTACAAGATAAAGAAGAAGTAAGATCTTTGAAAGAAATATTCTGAGTCCACTAGTTACGCATTATAATATGTAATAACTTTAATCATAAAACAATTTTGTTTTACTCTTGGTCGCTCAACAACATATACCGGTGTTGAGTTATTGCTGCATAGTGTCGAAGTCTGGGAGGATTTACAAGATGCTCTTTTAATTTTCTGTGATTTCTCGAAGGCTTACGATTGTGTACAGTATGGCACTCTAATTAGAAAAATACATCATTATGGAATTAGAAATAAGGTCCTCGATTCGATTACTTCATAAAGTAGATGTGAATGGAAAGCGTTCCTCCCGTTCATTTGTCAAAATCAATCATAAACCTCTATATTAGGGCCTTTTTTATTCCTCATTTACATAAATGACTTGCTTTACTTTGTGAGGGAAAAACATGGAAGTGTTGTTTGCTGATGATATTTTTCTTAATTTTAAAAGTAATAAACAGCAGTCCGTAATGGACGGTGTAAACTGTACTCTCTCAGATGTTGTACAATGGTTTAATTTTAATAATGTGTTGCTATTATAAATAAACGAATATATCTTTTGTTTATGTACATATTTATATATAATATCTAGCTTTTGATATTTGGATTTCAGACAAAGTATAAGAAAATCGATAATCGACATATCTACGGCACAATTATATTATATATTTAAATTCTTTTAATTTAAAAATATTTGTGTCTATATTTCATTGTCTTACTAATAATATTGTTTTGCAGAATATGTATATATTTTCCTCAATATAAAGCTCTCTAAAGTGTCCTGAATGTTTTGAAAGTTTAATAATATAGCGCTAAGTCACTTTAAACACCGGAGGATAAATAAGCTTAGAAGGTTTATACGATTTCGTAAATTTCACTTAAAAACTAAGCTTTGTTAAGCTTCAAGGAAGACGTAAACAATTATAAAATGATTTCCAAATCTCTCACTATCTTTATTATACCTGCATTAGGATATTATGATTTGTAACAATTTTTAAGTCAAATAAGTCTATTATTAAAATTTTATCCATATTAGTAAATGGTGACAACCATATTATTCTATAATGCTTTTAATGAAATTGCGTTACAGAACCCACTGCAATACTAAGAAAAGAAAGAAACAAAATATAATAAAATAATAACGAAGTTTTGCATTACTTCTTTTTTTATGTTTCGCAACAATTTCTTATTTATTATAAGGAAGTTTTTTGATAAATAATATGTGTACAAGTGATATCTAAAAATTTTTAATCTCCAACATTGTTATGAATAATTCCATCAGACAACAAATAATTCCTTCACATTATGTGGATGTATATTATTTTTACTGTGAATGTAATTAGCATACATTGGTTTTACAAAGACCACGGGTGCCAGATATATAGAATATATAAAAATCAAGTATTTAGTAGATTAGTTCAATAGAAAAATTTTAAATAAAACATTTTAAAGGGTAATATTAATTTAATCCTATCTTTGTAACATTTTCTACGCGTTAAAATTGTAAAAATCCTTAAATAAAAGACTTTTGAAAAGGTCTTTAGTGAATGCATTTTGAAGATATGGAATTCATGTTTTTGTCTTTTGTTTTACCCTATTTGAAACTATTAAAGACTAAGATATCTTTAAAATGAAATGATTCAAAATAACATATCAGTTATTTTTGAAACTAGATTAATATTGCATCATTAAATGTAATCATATGTAGTTTATTTACTTTTACTATTCCGGGTAACTGCCGTTATAAAATAATCTCTATTACATTATTTTTTAGAACTTACTTAAGATAGAAGAAGCCGTTAACGAAGTCGTCTTGCCATGGCAGGAATTTCATTAGTAATGAGAAAACTGACTTCCAAAAAAAGTACTCCGAATCCATAATCGGGTTAATTTTGAAGATTAATAAGATAAGATCTTCGCTGATGATTTTGTTATGGAAGAAGAGCAGAGACGCAAAAAGATTACTTTGTAACCATTTTGATGTAATCAAGTTTTTAAGAACGAGTAGTATTTTTGCATCCAAATATAACTAATGTAATGTTTTAATTTAAATATTTTAGATTATTGTAAATAATTAAAATTCAGGATAACTTCAGGTTATCCTGAAAATATTTGTTATATAAAGAATAATTAAAGTGCACTCCAGAGAAATTTTCCTTTTTCTGGATAGTGTATTAACCGGATTGACGGGCCACGCTGACGTCAAACACTTCCCAAAGGTAGTGCTCTTAGCGTACGGAACATTACTATAACACAGCTACATCAAACTCATCCTCTGTGAGAAGTTAGTAGGTACTAGTTCACAAAAACTAAAGTTCGTTAAAGACATATATAAGGATAAATCAGATTTTTAATCCTGTTATTGTTATAATTGATTATAATGCTATACTCGTACAATAAAATATAAATGTATAGAGCACAGAGTATATTATTTTTATGAAAAAAGTATACCCACTAACTACTACCTCATCCCTGATTAATTTAAACAAGACAAGTTAATCTTAATGAATGCTCTTTAGGAACTGACATTCTCTAGTTAGTTTACACTTAAACCTTTCAGTCAAGACGTTGAGTAAATTTAAGCTTGAGAACTTTTAACCATCGGTGGAGACGGATAAAACATTACCTGCGTTAGTATATATTTGTATGATTTCTTTAAACTTAGTTTAAATAATAACTAATCTTAAAAAAATCGTACAAATACACACAAATTGAACAATAAAACATTGTATCCTTGTAACGTAAAGAATATAAAAATTACGTTTTTAATGTTTTATTTCATCTTTTAAGTTATTAATTATAACGGATGTATGTGCTTGGAGTACAAATGAAAAAGATAATTCGAACTCGTCATGGCTCACCGTATCCGTAATTTATCATGTCGTATCAGATATTTGCATATGAATTATTTATTTTACGCTAGGATTGCGAGAACTACATTCATTAATACATAATTATCCAATGTCACCTCTTTATTTTCCATAATTGAACACCTGTGTGTTATAATAATTAATAGATACTTAATTTACTTTTTCCTGTCTATAACATACAGTAAAATCTAAATCAGTCGATTGTAATCACCTAATAAACTTATGCAAAGGCGAAATTGACGAGGCTTACACATATCACATATCTACATATTTGCATTATATACATAAGTATAAATAGGAGGAAGAACGATTATTTTGGTTCCTTTAGCAAGCAATCATAGACAAGGCTACAATAAAATTATATAACGAGGAAATCAGTAAAAGCACAGCATCTACAGTAGTAGATTAATAAAATAAAATAACTTCATAGAATAAGGCTTTGTCCACTCATATTACCCGTAACAAAACAATAGAAAATGTTATTTTGTATATATTATAATTTTGAGAATTCTAAGATACAACAAACGGATAAAATTAGTAACGCCGCTATGCGAATGACCGCACTTAACAAAACGGCTCTGTTCCAAAACTGCGTTCCGACGAGAAAATATATGAAGAGATTCATTGTTATCACTTTTGCCAAGAGTACTTAGATAAAAGGGTTCTGAAGTGAATAAAATTTAAGTTTTGTGGTTACATTAGTAACGTTAGTATCTATAGTATTTACAATTTAAATTTAAGGTCTATCAACTTCCAATCGATTATCAGCTACAAATTTTTAGAAATCAGGTGAAAATTTAATTAATAAATAACGATTTATACAATTACAACATTTATTTACTTCAACTAGATAATAATAATTAGAATCTTAAACTAAATCACATTACTAAATAAACATTAAACATTGAAATTAATTAACAAAACTGATATTCTTGGACAAATCAAACACAGATATATACGAATATGACTTCGCGCCAAAAATGACTACCAAGACTACTACCCTACTTCTTGTACTTCTTCACGAATGGTCTTAAACCCGGAAATCAAAAGTGTTACAGAATTAAGTGAAGGATCTTTTCAAAACCAACGTAACAATAGTCGACGCACATTCGATTGGAGCCATCTTTCTTTATAACCAAGATAATGCGGTTCGAGTATTCGGATTCTAACTCCCTAACTCCTGGGGGGTCACCCAGAGATTAATATTACGTTTTTGTGAGAAAATGAAGTATCTACCGCGAAATAACCTTCATAAATTTCAAATGTTGCTGCAGGGTCGTGGAAACTGCCTGTGATTCAATTTTTACTTTAGTCCTAATCTCCCGAAGTGTAACCTTTTTTATTTTGTCCCAATAACCACTTCACTAGAATGACTTTCCTTCGTGGGATTTGTCGGCCTTTGTGCATAAATTTTTGTTTTATACATTGAGCGATGTATTTTATGTGTATTATTCGTGTACAAAAAAGAGCAAACCATAAACTTTGCTTGGGTCACTGCAGTTGTCAGTTGGTCAAGTCAGGGGTCGTTGTTTATCATCATAGAAAATTTGAAATATTTTTGATACTTGTTTTTTTTATTAGAAAAAATATATATTTATAGGAACACTAATTACGGTATATTGTCATATATGAAGTGTTTATGCAATAGTAGCAATAATGCGGGCCGCAGTTTGCCTTTAAATAGCTATACTAATAAATACCACGAGGGAAAAAAAATGGCCATCAATTTTTACTACACGTTTATTAATTTTGTAGCATATTATCAATAGAGACATACAATTTTGGTTGATAATATTGTCTTTATATTTTTTAATACATATATTTTGGTTAACTTATCTGTACGCAAATGATTCTAAATAGAAGTCCTCGAAATTTATATTTAACAATAAAACGTAGTTTTAGAAAAAGATAACAAACCCTCATTCTAGTATCCCAAAAGTATTCTAATGTACTGTTTGTAGCGTTTGTACTATTAAAGCATAATCTATTACATAATTATCTTATAATATTTAATAAACATTCAAAATAAAACTATAAGAATAATTTATTGCAATATAGAAAATTTATATTAATTAAAAGCTTTGATTGTATATCCCTACCGATAGTATTGTATATTTTATAAGCATAATTCCATTCATCACGATCTTAAGTAAATTAATCATTTAGGATTTTTTTTTCTAAAAATAAAGACCTTTCTAAAATACTATCAAGAATCCCTTGAATGTGTGTATTGTTTATCAAAATCGTTTCAGAAGTTAATTATGGTGGCAGCGAAGATTGCAATGAAAATCAATTAATTTCAAAAGTTATAATAAAGAAATGCAATTTAAAATTACAATTAAAACTTATTATTACTAAATTCTAAAAAAGGTGATTTCAGGTCAGCAATTGACCCAAGAATGCCTATAGTGCCAGTAATTTCTAGCTCGTTTCCCACTGATTGCTGCAACGCGGGCGGTGTCGTCTTCATTTCATATGAAGGTGCTGCGTCAGTATTTTAATATTCTGAACTTTTATCGTGGGAATCATAATATCTGAATATCTTTAGTATGTGAATTTGCCCTGGCTATGCTTTCGTAACAAGTTTATAAATATAGGAACAGACAATGTTTGTATGTTTTATTTTGAAATTTGTTATCGATACAGTTTATTTACTTATCAGTTTCTTAAAGCTAACTAAAAATTTACTAAACATACAGATAACACACTAATAGCCTTGTTATGGTCTTACTAGGGATCGACGTTTATAATTGATTTATTTAGCCTGCCCTTTCTATGGATTCAAATTATAAACAAAAAAGCATTGTATTTGTCTATTTGGATAATAAGCTAATACCATATCAATTTTTATTCTAACTCTGTTCCGTAGTTTTGTTGTGTATAATTATAGTCAGCTTAATTAAGGCAAGTACTTCTTAAATTTAAATCGCTTTTAAGAGAAAGTGAGAAAAAAATTATTAGATAAAATCGAGAGTATTTTGTTAGTTTATTCGATTGTAATTTATTCTTTGAATGAAGAATGTATCCTTGTGCATTGAAAAGAAGTAATCATTTTTATTTAAAAAGTTAAAAAATCGATCCGATTGCTAAAAGTTGGTAGCTCGGACCCAGCTAACTCAAGGAAGTAGTACCGAAGTAGTACAGAATTTCACGGGATATCACTGTAGTCAACTTAGGGACACATTTTCGCATCATTGGAGAAAATTGGGAAAATGAAATCCAGTCCAATCGACCTATGAACGTTCAAGAAACATGCCGAAATATTATTTCCGGCCTTGAGCTCTCACACCGCGGAATCGTAGGTGCCTGTATTCCCATGGTCGTAAAAGGTTGAGTTTGAGGCAAAAAGAGTACCCAAAGAATTGACTTTCTCGTTTAAGAAACGCCCACAACTTGCGCATGCAGCGGATCCCTAATCTTAATAACAACCTTGAACTATGCTCCAGCGATATGCTGGTTTAAGAATCTGGAGTCACGTTTTTATTTCGTTTTCAGAACTCAATAATTCCGATTCTTACTGACTAACGCATTAACATAAGCTTGATACGCCTGACGTTTGCCAGATGATATCTATGATAATAGACATATATTTTTAGTATTACTATAACAAATTGTATCCCATTATAAGTTATATAGTACATATTTAAAAGGATAGAATAGACAAAAATAAATAAGCAAAAAAACAAAAATATATATTTTTTTATACATATGGTTTATTTGTTAGCATACCGATTTTTTTCATTTTCTCCTAAAAACATAGAACAAAATTACCAACTAACCCATAAACTATTTTAAAGAAATAAATAGAAATAAGAATAAAAAAATATTTAGTTTTAAGTTTTTTAAGTTTTAATGTCAGAGAACAGATGTAAAAAAAAGAACTAAACTAATTGAAGCCGTTAATGTAATAAAAATATACGAGTAGTAGTAGTAGATTGCGATTAGTAATACTTTCTAGGTACATATCATTTCATTAAAGCTAAGAAAGGAAATCTATTTAGCTTAGGTGTTTTTGCTCTTAAATATTCGCTATCATGTCTATAATACTTTCATATTTTTAATTACTGTATATTAGCGTCTAGGGTTTTGTTTGATTGCAAGATATGGTTTTACTTAGAATAAAATTATACTTATTTTAATATTTAAAAAGAGTACTATCGAAATATTAATTCTTTAAGAATTAAAGAAAAAATTGTATATTTAAAAATAATAATATGTTGCTTATTGCAATTCCTATTAACACTAAACCTGCCAAGTACCGGTCAAATTAACCGTTCTTAAACTTTTGTAAAACCTCCACATTTTTAAACGTTATAATATCGTTATCAAACTACATGAAAATTCTTAGAATATGCATATATTATTTTCTACACTCTTTACTTCTAAATATTTCCATTATTACCTGCGTTATATAATAAAATAACTTTTAATTACCGGTCAATTTGACGGCGTACGGTAGGAACAGGTACACAAGAATTGTCGGTAGGTTTAGTGTTAAATGGAGCACTCACAACACGAGAGAGCATTTCGACATTCTAAGAGATGAATGTGGGCTATTTGTTACGTAGGTCCATTAAAAAGTTATAGATGTTAATTACGTTGTTATATATACGTATCATAGTGGTTTTGGTTAATTATCATAGTGGTTTTTATTATGACTAGATATTGTAAGGTATAGCATTGTTATTTGTACGGCCACTAGTGCAGGTATGTAACCTAAACCACTTCGGTGGAACCGCAGGCACAACGATTTACTGTGTTATCACTTTTTTTATTTACTGTGTTATCAATTTTTGTAAGATTCAAGTGCATTGCATTTGGTAACGCTTTGTAGCACTGGATAACAGGCAAATATATATTTTCGGAAATAGTTTTAAGAACCTTGTAAACCAAAAATATTATCAAATAAACACGAATAACGATTGTTTTATGAAACTAGACATACGTTTTTTGATGCGTTCGGAATAAAATCAGAGGTTTTTTAAATTCTATCTTTGCGTGTATGGATGACTTTATGATATAACGTAACTAATATAAGTATAAATAATAACACAGGCACACAAAAAAAAAATCATGAACCAGAGGGGAGACCCCATTATTCTTAGGTTTTTGAGATCGCTGAAACCGAATATGACAATAAAAACTAATTTTAAATGCCCGTTTTCCCGCTAGCACCCCCTTACTACCTCTTAAGGGATGAAAATTGAAATTTTTGTATAAAATCAAGATAGATGTGTATTTCTACGTTTTTTGGGATGCTGAAACCGAAAATGATAACTAAAAATTAATTCAAGACCTCCATAACCCATTAGCACTTTCTTACTACCCCTTATGGGGAGTGAAGTTTTCCATTTTTGTTTAAAATAAAGATGAATGTGAATTTCTATGTTTTTTGGTATGATGAAACCGAAAATGACAACCAAAAGTGAATTTGATACCTCTTTTACTCAATACCACCCCCTAACCACCCCTAACGGGGGGGGTGAGGGTAGTTTCAATTTTGTATAAAATCAAGATGTATGAAGAAATTTTAACGATTTACAGTAAATGACATGTTTATCAAACTAGTTTGAGGTTACTCTTAGCTCTTATATTAGAAATTCAAATGCGTTATCGATCAGAAGTATCTGATATATATTCATGATTTAATTCTACTCTTAGCGTAACCCAGGAACAACGGCGTGGACATAGTAGATTTCTGTTCCCTTTTGGGGTGCTGGATTAAAGTGAGTCCCCTTGCCTGTCACTATTCAGCGTCTACCTGTTTCTATGATAACGAACTCTCTTGTTTTCAAAAGTTCTTCGAAGTGGTTTCCTTTTATTGGCTCTTTTCTGTTCTGGCAAACCTCTTTTTAAATTCCAATAGTAGTCTGTTAACATATTGATATCCAATATACCCTGATACCCTGATTCGAGGAAGTGTAATTTCAAATTCATCAAGCAACCTAGTATATTATAGTTTATTAGCAGTTTCTTTATTTCTTTCTTGTAATTTGGACTTTTCCATTGCCTAAAAAATTCTCTACTACACACTTAAAAATAAGCCATGCATTTTTTTCCTTAGCACTCAGCGACTGAATGAATTCAGTATCAAGTAAAAGCTTTCTAATTTGCGGCCCATCGAATATTCCTTATTTAAGTTTAGCGTCAGATTTGGTTTGAAACTTCTGACGGATGTACATAAAAGTGCTTCCTTTTTTGTCTAAAGCTTTAACAAATTGCTTCATTAAGCCGAGCTTTATGTGGAGTGGAGGAAGAAGAACTTTCGTAGGTGGCACTAGAGGATCGTTCAGGATATTTGAGCCAGGTACTAAAGAGGCTCTAGCAGTCCATTTGAAGTTTGTGTAATGCTTTTTACGATCTCGACTATTCCAAAGGCATAAAAAGTAAGGATGCCTTGTAAAACCACTTTTCTAGGTTATGGAGGTCTTGAATTAATTTTTAGTTATCATTTTCGGTTTCAGCATCCCAAAAGACGTAGAAATACACATTTATCTTGATTTTATACAAAAATTTAAATTTCACCCCTTAAGACGTAGTAAGGGGGTGCTAGCGGGAAAATGGGCAATTAAAATTAGTTTTTATTGTTATATTCGGTTTTAGCGATCCCAAAAACCTAAGAATAGTGGGGTCTCCCCTCTGGTTCATAGTTTTTTTTGTGTGCCCGTGTTATCCATGTAAAATTGAGATTATTCTTTTTCTACCTCTTAGATTTGAGTACATTTTATTGGACCAAATTGTGTGACCAATCAATCAGAATTGTTCATTTATAAGTGTCACAATTTTCGTAGTTCGGAATGGTAAAGGGTTCGTAAAATTGGACATGCTGACGGTAGTTTTGCGATTGAATGCACCGTGCACCAACGTTTGAGTCTAAGTGAAAACTCATTAACCAATAACAATGGTGTTGGTAAGTGTGGTGCGTACATCTTAAATTGGCTTCTATGCATATATATGAGAGTAGTGCACGTCATTTCAAATTAGATAAGCTCTAATACTGATTGAACTGTATCACCATTTCAATATCTGTCTGGTACAACAATGGGTTTAGAATTCTTACACGGAAATTTTGAGTTCCTGAAGTTAGTTCGTAAATGATTTTCTAAATTGCTAACATATGTATTGCTCAATTTTGTTATTAAATTCATTAAATATAACATTTTGAATATTTTAAATACTAATGATATGTAAATATAATAATATTTACGTAAAAATATCTTCTGTTTCTTTAAAAAAATATTGGAAACGACTTTTAATAACTACATGAAAAAAAAATATATATAAGGGGAATATTGAAGGAGAACTTAATATTTTAAAATTTTAATTCTTTGGTGAAAAGTTTATCCCACAATCCCTTATGTAATCTCCAATATTTGAATACAGACTTCGAAATATTATAATGTCAGCTTCAAAGTTGGAAACGCTTTTAAGATTCCCGACTCGTTTTCTCCACTCCTCAAAGTTTTGTCGTTATCGCTTGGTAGCGTAGTATTCTGTATTATGATTGTAAAGTTAATTTTACAATACATGATTTTGTTCCGGCTGCTCGTCGTATCTGGGGTGGGCAAAGTATCGCACTTTGTATTTTCTGAGGTCACACGACGGCAAACAACGGCACCCCGCTCCACTCTAGATGTGGACTTTTGCAACATCCGGGGGTTTCAATCGAACCTAAATGCCGTCCACAACGACCTTAAGACGGCGCAGCCGGCCTTGTTGTTTTTGACGGAGACGCATATATCTCAACCTAGCAACACAGCGTACCTATCATTAACTAAATTAGAACATCATTTTATACCACACGCCGGGGTATCTGTCTGCGTAAGGGAGGATACCTGCTACCGTTGCCTTCAGATTTTTGAAGGTCGGGAGTAGTCCGTCTTCTGTCCTCGAGTGGATATGGACGACCACGTCAGAGTCTACGCGTGCCTCTATAGGTCCCACAGTGGTAATGCAGAAACAGATCAACTGTTAAGCTACGTTCAAGTGACTTCACTTTAACTTTGTTCTGGAAAATGGTCTGTCCCAGTTGGTCAAGATACACACTCGTCTACCGGACGTGGACAGCCATATGTTCTCTTTGTTGGATCTTTTGCTGACTACACGTCCCAGAAAGTACCAGGTCACTGTCGAGGCTCTCTTAGGGTCCTCTGATCATTGTTTGGTACGGAGTGTAGTGCCTATTCAACGTCGGATTGAGATGGAATGCGGTCCTTCTTTTCATCCTACCCATGGGGGCCGATTTGTTTCCCTTCCAATGATCCTAGTGACTGCACTGTGGCTGTAGCTGATGTGATACTACAGGGCATGGATCTATTTGGGCGCTTTCCAAAGCCACTCTAGGAGACTTTTGCCAGCCATCCCTACCGCTACTGCACACTGGGAACGACTCTCTTGCTCACAAAGCAAAAGAGAAAGCCGATCTCTTGGGCAGTCTCTTTGCCTCAAACACGACTTTGGACGACCAGGAGATGACACCGCCTATCATCCCGCGGTATCAGAGCTTAATACCGGAAATAGTTTATGGCGCAAGGGGCTTCTTTCGAAGCTACATTCCTATGGGCTTCCCGAGAGTTTATGCAAGTGAATCACCAGCTTTCTCACTGGGCGGAGCATAAAGGTGGATATTCCCAACATACATTGTTATGCGGATAACAGCACTAGGGATGCGGTATATTCCGGCCGTGCAGGTCTCTCTCGGGAAAACGTCGACGAGTGCCGAAGGAAAATTTTGTCTTCTATAAAGACCTCCTTGGGGATGGTCTCTGAGTGAGGTGAACTAAACGTTAAGTACAATCCCTTAAAGACAAGGTTTGCGCGTTTACCACTAAGAAAACCCCATTTCTCGTATCACCTATTTTTCGAGAGCACTCCTCTCATTGCCTCGCTAAGTATCAGAATACTGGGTATCGACATTTCGAATGATTGTCAGTTTCGTGGTCATCTGGAGAGCAAGGCCAAGTTGGCCTCAATGAAATTAGGAGTGATCAATAGAGCGAGGCAGTATTTCAAGCCTAGCCAAAGACTTGCGCTCTATAAGGCGCATGTCCGGAAATACATGGAGTATTGTTCTCATCTCTGGTCCTGATCACCCCAATATCAGCTTCTACCATTTGACCGCGTACAACGGAGAGCTGTTCGAATTGTCGGAAGCCCGGTGTTCTGCGAACAGCCGGACACTTTGGTATTTCGTAGAGACGTGGCTTCTTTGTGCGTCTTCTACCGCATTTACCAAGGGGAGTGTTCCGATAGCTTTCGAAAACTTGTGCAGGTGTACAATTTCCTGCGAAGTTACCATCGCCATTAAAATCGTTACAAAATCGTTTTAAAAATTACAATGAAAGGCATGGACAAATGTCTATGGTCATTAAGAAAAAAAAAAAAAAAAAAAAAAAGAACCTCGATCTTCCACTGTGCGGTTCTCAAGGAATTTTTTTTTCTCGTACCACTTGAATGCGGAACTCCCTTCGGCGGTATTTCCAAGTCGGTACGACATGGGTAACTTCAAAAAAGGCGTTTACTCCTACCTCCAAGGCCGACAGCGCTCTTGTGACTCTTTGATTCAGGTGGGAGGCAATAATATCAAGCGCAGCGCTACGTTCACCATAGTGGTTAAGTTTGCATATCAACATTTTATGTTTCACGCAATCAAAGGCTTTGGACAAATCGCAAAACATCCCAATTGCATTCTACTACTGCTCCCATGCGACGTAAATGTGCTTAAGAAGCGTGGATTCAACATTTTAACATTATTAGTCACTTCAACGATTGCATTAGGTGATGAAGAATTTAATTTACGTGCGATTGTTATCGATAGTTATCGAATTTCAGTAAAAAAGTCTTAAAAAAAGCCGCTTTTATATTGCAGTGTATGTCAATATTATAATTATTTATAGGTTCGTTTGATGTCCTAATTTTCCAAGTAACACTAGATAAAACATCCCAAGTTGTTTTTATATTATTTTCTGAATTTAAGATTCTATTTTTCTTTATTCCCATAGTTACACAATCACTAAATTTAAGTTTTAATTATTTAGTTTTCGATTTTGGATTAAAAATGATATGAAATTCATGTAATAAAAAATCGAAAACTTTATTATATAAATTATTTGGATTATCATCAGTCTAGTCTACTCTAAGCACTTGTTGCATTACATTATGTTTAAAAGTAAGAATTTCATTTTTAATTATCGGTCTGCATATACATTTTAGGGGCCTTTCAATTTCATGATTAATTAATAAAATTTGTTTTTACCGCAGTGGTCTGAAATTAAATTCGTCATTAGTACTTATATAAGCTATTGCTTTAACTTTATAAGCCTTTGCTTCCACTCATAACTTACAGATGACATATTATATAAAATTTCTCAAAATAAAGCTGCAGAAGATCACAAGTTATACGTTTCAGTAAACTTTAAAGATCTATAGCAAAGTTTTGTCATAATTTTGCCAGATTATCATCTAACCAATGTAAGTGTTACTAACAACGAAGAATCTTTTGAAACATTAAGTTCTTTTGTTACAGATACGACGTAATTACTTTTAAGTAGCAGATAGTTGTTATCTGGGGCTAAGTCTAGTTATATAAAAAAAGATCAAACAATTTTATACAAATATATTCGTATAATTTTATATAATGAAAGCCATGTTGAGATCACATTAACGAAAACAATTTTATTTACTATTGTATTTTAAAACCTATGGTGGAGTGAGTATATATTATTAACGATTGTAGTAACATGGGCAATTAATAAAATATAACATTTTATATTAGGTTTCAATTAGTCAATTTGATAAAAATGGCTTAAAAAATATATAAATATATTTATTTATTATACAGGTAACGCAAATACTGCAATATTTTTTTTAAATATTACCTTCAACTATCACCAGAATAATTAAATATTACGATTAACAAATTAATTAAATTAACGTCTATTTTTCATCGGCTGTGAATTTACATTAAACTGAAACAATTGAATATTTTATTGTGATTCTATTATTAAGATGAAGCTTTTATCGCTACATTCTTCGCTTGCGGATTTAACTCAGAAAAATGGTTAATGCTATCGTTAACTTCTTATTTCATTAGTCCTCGCTCGCATCATTAGGTATTCCATACTAATATAATATACAGATTACTATAAAGTTAAGAGATATAACACTAATATTTTAGATCTCATTTTGAAATGAACTCTTTAGAATAGTTGTGATTTGAATCTCGGTATATGGAAAAATGCGTTAAGATAAAGAAACAAAATTACAAATGTAATAATGTACAAACCAATGGAAATTTGATGAAAAAGTGAAGTTCTTTGTTCAGAGGCTTTGTTCCTAATTGTATATCTGAGACATTTAGTAGGTATAAAAGTGTTAAATATATGTTATTATAGTGCAAAATAAAGTATTAATTAATTTTAAGCTTGGTAAAAAATATTAAACCTTCAATTTGTCCTAATGCTCCTGATATCAAGTCCATCTCAATTTTCCGTAGGCTGCTTTTTAGAAGTTTCCATTCTGCTATGTGTGAATTCCATACCCACACTTTTTATTCAATCTTTTTATCTTCTATTTTACGCTACAAATGTAACGGAACATATTTTTATATAATTTAATTACAATTATAATTCTTCCTTGTTGTCCGTATAATTCTTATACCAATCTTCTTGGGTGACCTATGCATAGCATACTAAAGTCCTTTTTGGCTAACTGTAAAATTCATTACAGCAAGTCCGTTAGCAAATAAGTCTATGTTATTTAATAATTGCACTAATGTTTTAATAAAAAAATATTATGACATGTCGGTTTTAATATTTAACGTTATAAAATACGGTGTTAGCACTATTATTATTTATTTAATAATAGTGCTAACACCCTATTTATGTATAGTATACTACATAAAATATATAAATAATAAAATAAAAAAGTGGACATTATAGATGTAGATGGGTTATGGTAAATACACCGCGTCATATATTTGGTACAGGTCCTTTGAGAATGACGAGACCAAGTTTTTGCTTTTAGATTAACATTAGTAGTTCTGCCAGATAATCTAATAGGTTCTATATTGAAACAGAAATAATATACATTGACAGATAGGCAACCGGCAGGTGTTCCATTTTATGATACGCATTTATTATTACGTATTTAATAATGTGCATTAGAAAAGAATCTTAGGATGTATAGAGAATCAGGAACGGGGAAAGGCAAGAAATGTATAGGACAGAGAAGACTTTTGGCCTTCCCTCTCTCTCTCTTACCTACCTAATAGGAATAACGCAAATACTGTCGTGAGTCTGTTATCATTTTCAGCAATGGTTGCTTTAAAGGCAATAAAATAAAAAGAAACAGAAATCGCACGTACCGACGTACATTACAAGTATCCATAGGGATTAGATGCACTGAGAATAACTATACAGAATAGATTTCAAAGAGTCTTATCTTTATCTCGATATCGAAATTATATTTTTGTATGAAATGTATTTCATTGTAAGTCATTTGATTAATAATACTTAAAGTTTTTATACATAATATTCTGTATTTAAATTCGATGTGCACTTACTTTATGTGTTTATTTTAACTAAATGTATAAGGCAATTGTATTTCCCAGTTTCACACATAATGAATTCAAGCTCGTGCATTATTCAAAGCATTAGTTAGTTTATCCGCAGTTTATGCAGTCGCTGTATACTCAAGTGTCGGAAACAATGCTACTGTTTACAATATCCTACTTTAAAAGTCAAATTATAGTGAAATATTAGTATAAAGAACAGAAGCTGGTAAAAATTCGAAGCGAATAAATATAATACACATTAATATAGAGGTTTCTGATGTGAAACGAACCACGTTCACCGACCTAGAATGATCTCGCCTAATTGTTGCTATTGTTTCTAGACACAATATATTTTCTAAGACATAAAGTAATGGGAGCGTAAGTATTAAAGTGTCTATAAAAGCAATTTCAAAATCATATAAGTATTTATGTTATATTTAGCGCTAACACCTCTATCCTTTGAAATAAAAATAGATTCTTTATATGTCTGTGATACCAGGAGCGGTATGCGTTAAGACGGCAGTTCAAATGTCTAGCTAAAACTACGGTTTCATTAATAGTCTTAATTATGTTGTCATTAAGAACTAAAGTTAGAACTATTTAGGGATCTTTGAGAACCTTTTTTTTCTTACTGTTCTGATTTCTTTTCAGTCAGATAAGTATTTTATTATAAGAGAGGAGGGCGTGCGGGTCATTGAGGTAAGTAATTATTATCGTCCACGAACTCTTGATATATGTGGGAAATCGCAAGAGCGTTTCCAGATTTGGAGGAGGTCCAAATAGCTCTCCGTTTTACGTAGTCAAAGGTTATCTCATACCTGTGTCTTTTGAGAATTGAAGTTCATTCCATTCTACGACCATCCCCAGGGACGTCGCTATAGAAAACACAACTTTTTTTCGCTGATCGTTGACTTTATCCCGAGAGACACGGCCGGAATATACCGCATTTTAATTTTAATTTTAAATGTTTAATTATGACAGAACCGACATATACATCAGCAAAGTAGCGTCTTCTTTCGACTTATAATCACGAAACAGATATAGCTCTATTAAAAAAATAATACGTTAAATTTAGGCAGTGGTCAAAACGCGTAAATTTTACAGACGATGAAGATGATTAAAAGGAATTTGCTAAAAAATTTCAGGAAGGAAAACTTACCATAGAGGCATTTGAAAATTTTTTAACATATTAAAATAATTTTGTTTGATATAACCGTTTCATACATTCATTCATTCACTTGTGTGACATTACAAGGTCATTATTAGTTTTTAGGTACTAACACTAGAGATTAAGCTTTATGCAAAGATTACTAACAATTATGGACCTTTTGCTGTCCGATGAATAAAGATTTTTATTTTTATTTTATTTATAAAAAAAAAATTAAACTTTGTTTTTGACATACACAAGTGATCACTGGCATTGATTGAAAGTGAAAAGATATAAATAAATTAATAAAAAAGAAAACAGGACGTAGAGCCAAGCTGTAGTTCTTGGACTGCAGCTTCTATTGAGCTAGCTGAACCGGGTAAGGACCACTCTCTTACAGAAGATTGTAGCTTAGTAATCAAAGTATACTATATATAATATAAGTTTAAGATAAAACTTATATATAAAATATAAGTTTAAGATACCGTCAACTTCCCGATCAAAGTACTACATTATACAGTTATACACCCTTCAATTTCTTATCTTATCCCACAACATTAAATAAATACACATATATCACACATTACACTATTCACTTTTTTAGGGCTGAGATCTATTCCTTTCCGTAAAATTCTAAAGCAAGTATACCTTCAAACTCTCTAGATAAACTATAGTTGTAAATATGATTTGGTACAGGTTGATTTCGAAAAGGGTATGGCTTTATCAAATAGCGCTTCATAAGGTTAAATTTCACAAGATTACAAAAAGGAATAGATAATGTTTGTAAAAAATTATTTTCGATTCGATTTGATGTGATTTCATTTGATATGTTATATTATTAAGAATCTAGGAATTATGTTAATAAGTATCTGTGCTCTTCTATATATATATATTATATATATTCTACTTTCTATCTTCTTTTTCTACCTTCTTAACCTTTTACTACCACACTCAACTTACACGCCGCTTAGTGTCGTTACGACTACGACAATGGTGACGTTTTAATATGCGGTTAGAACAGTATTTTGTTCTTAGCCCACCTATTCTAAAGAGCATTTTCACAAAATAAAATAATGTACTATATGGTTTATTCTTATTTTTACATTTTAATATTGATGTACTAATAACTATTAATGCATAAATATTTTGTTTTTGTTTCCAACTCGCAAGGTATAAAATAGATGAGTGATGAGCCTCTCAAATTTGTTATTGGCTAGAACATTCTCATTCTGAATAACAATAATAATCAGACCCAAAGATACGAAACAGAATTATATGAATTCTGTTTTGTTTCCTTGGATTCTGTAACCCCGAAAACCACTGTTTCATAATTCATAACACTGTTTAATAACTCATAAACTTTATTATGCCGTTACTGAAAAGTCTTTGCATGTGCCGTGTATGTGCAATACATGCTACGAGACAGACAGCTTAAAATCTCAGTTCTAATGAATTATTGGAAATTTTATGTAACTGTTTTTTAATTTATTTCAAAAATATCCTGAGTTTATACGATTTTTATCTGTGCATGAGATTGCATTTTTGTTATTTTTATGTCATACTGATTCGTACAAAAACAAATTAAAAAGAATGAGTATTTTGTTTTCATGCGTCTAGTAATGTTATTTTCAGGGTGCTAAATTACAAATGAAGCTTTGAGATAAAATTTTATAAATACTTTTAGTGCGAAAATAAGTTTTATTTTTTAACATTAACATTTCCGGAGACAAGCTGATAGTGTCATCAATCTATCAACAACAACAACAAATCAAACTGTTGTCAAGGAATGAGGTCATCGGAACACGTTTACACGGGTCCAATTAATCGAATTAATTATGTTGACAATGCCTTCGATCGCGCACGAAAATGAATTCAGAAAAAAATCAGCTGCATTTGTTGAAACATTTATAATTTTTTTTCTTGCTAAAAAAAGGAAAAAAAGCCGTGAAGTAAAACATTAAAAAAATCCTAAATTAACTCCATTATATAAAATTTTATCTATGGTTGCGATGAATACCGTTTTATTTATTCACTAGCATATGCATCTCATTTTAATTTCCTATTTCTATTGCATCTCGGGCCGCTGGTTGCGTGCCTCATTTGATTTGACGTTGAATATGTACACAAAAAATAGGTCTATAAAGGCTTTACTGTCTAAAAATTATAGAAATCCCTATAAAAATATATAATATGGTAATTGAAAAAGAATATGATAATTAAATAACTTTTTACTCGAGGTCACCGCATGGATGGAGCAGCGTTCATAAGCGTACACGAAATAACGTTTTAGAGCTTTGAATTTAAAGTTTTTTAATATGAAAAGTATATATATACGTACATATATAAGTACTAGCCGATTCCCGCCGCTTTGCCGGGCACGCTATTAATTTCGATGTGAACCTAGGTTGCTGTGGTAACCGTTGTCATTGTAACCATTGTTATGGTAACCGCATTAAGTGTGTAGCTCCTATAGGTTTAAAACTTGGCGAAATGCTAAAATTTGGGATAGGAATTCCGTAAAACCCGTTCTTAATAGTCTACGTCGCAAAAGAAGTAACTATGTATAATCTTAAGTTAGTCGGACAGATAGTTTCGGAGATTTCGTCATAAGTAAGTGAGTGGTTAATCGCTTATATATATAGATTATGTAAAAAAAATAAATCAACGTACGAAATTCAAGAATATATTTAAGTAAATATAATGCGTAGGAGGATATCTGCTACTGTCGTCTTCAGGTTTTTGAAGGTCGAGGCCTGTCTGTACTCCGGCTGCGCGTAGACATGGACGACCATGTCAAAGTCTCCGCGTGCCTCTACAGGTCCCATAGTGGTAATGCAGAAACGGATCAATTTTGGCCATGTTCAGATGAAAATTGACTATCTGCTTTCATAGACCCCCTCCGCCGAAGTCGTAGTCTTCGGGGACTTCAATGCCGGTTGGCTATTATCACGTGCCACCGACTACGCGGGGAGATTTGTGTTTGACTTTATTCTGGCAAATGGTTTGTCCCAGTTGGTCAATACGCACACTGGTCTACTAGACGTGGACAGCCATAAGCCCTCTTTGTTGGATCTTCTGTTGACTACACATCCCGGAAAGTACCAGGTCACTGTCGAGGCTCCCTTAGGGTCCTCTGATCATTGCTTGATACGGAGTGTAGTGAACGCCCAGCTCGCACAAGAACTGCGACTCGACGCAGCGGACTGTGCGCAGCGTCAGCGGATTGGGATGGAATGCGGTTCTTTTTTGCATCCTACCCATGGGGGCCGATTTGTTTCTCTTCCAATGATCCTAGTGACTGCGCTGCTGCTGTAGCTGATGTGATACTTCAGGGCATGGAACTATTTGTACCAAGCTCTGTGGTACCATTTGGTGGCAGATCGTGGCCTTGGTTTGATACGTCTGTCAGGGATGCAGCAGCTGGCAAACGGCAGGCTTATCAAGCTTGGGCTAATGCGTTAGTTACTAAGGATCCGAACTCTAGAGTTCTGAAGAGGAAATATAATCGTGCCTCCAGTTTCTTCAAACGGAAAATTGCTAGAGCAAGATTCAAGCATGCCGTCAAAATTGGGGATCAGCTGGCAAAGTACCCGCCTGGCACGCGCAACTTCTGGACGTTTTCCAAAGCCACTCTGGGAAACTTTTGTCAGTCACCCTTACCGCCATTGCATACTGGTAACGACTCTCTGGCCCACACGGCAAAAGAGAAAGCTGATCTCTTGGGCACTCCTTTTGCCTCAAACTCGAATTTGGACGACAAGGGGAAGACACCGCCTATAGTACCGCTTTGTCTCCAAGCTTAATGCCGGAAATAGTTTTTCGGCAAAAACTCATCCGAAAAGCCCTCCTTTCCTTGGAAGTTCATAAGTTGAGGGGGCCAGATAATATCTCTCCAGTTGTGCTACGAACATGTACTTCTGAGTTAACACCAGTGCTAACGCGTCTATTTCGGTACTCCTACGTTAAAGGCGTAGTCCCGGTCTCATGGAAGCGTGCCCTTGTCCGTCCGATCCCTAAAAAAGGTGATAGCTCGGACCCAGCTAACTACAGACCTATCGAAATTACCTTTCTTCTCTTCAAAGTAATGGAGAGCATAACCTATCCCGAGGATCACCAGTCAATGTCCATGTCGACCATGTCGAAAGCAGGTCAATGACCGGCAATATGGCTTTCTACATGGTCGATCGGTTGATGATCTTTTTTATCTAACGCACCATTGGGCAGCTGTTATTGAAAGCAAGTGTGAGGGTCTGGCAGTTAGTCTGGATATGGCGAAAGCCCTCGATCGTATATGGCACAAGGGGCATCTTTCGAAGCTACCTTCCTTTAAGTTTCCCGAGAGCTTTTGCAAGTGGATCACCAATTTTTTCACTGGGCGGAGCAAACAGGTCATTCTCAATTTGCGCGGTGCCCAAGCCCGTGAACGCGGTGCCCAAGCCCATGAATCTGGAGTGCAGGGTCAAGTTGGCCTCGATGAAATTGGTAGTGATCAATAGAGCGAGGCAGTATTTCAATCCTGGCCAAAGACTTGCGCTCTACGAAGCGCAGGTCCGGCCACACATGGATACTGTTCTCATCTCTCGTCCGGATCACTCCAATATAAGCTTCTACCATTTGACAGCGTACGACGGAGAGCTGTTTGGATTATCGAGAACCCAGTGCTCTGCAAGCGGCCTGACTCTTTGGCATTACGTAGTGACGTTGTTTCTCTATGAGTCTTCTACCGCATTTACCACGGGGAGTGTTCCGAAGAGCTATTCGATCTGATGTCTGCCGCCGAATTTCATCACCGCACAGCGCACAATCGACTCTTTTATCATCCCTACAACCTGGATGCGTTTCGATCCTCCACTGTGCGGTTCTCAAGGACCTTTTTTCCACGTTCCACTCGCTTGTGCAACGAACTCCCTTCGGCGGTACTTCCAGATCGGTACGATATGGGTACCTTCAAAAAAGGCGTTTACTCCTACCTTCAAGGCCGGCAACTCTCTTGTGAATCCTCGGATGTTGCAGGAGTTCATGGGCGGTGGTGATCACGTCCATCTGTGACCCGCCGTTTGCCTTCCTCTTAAACAAAAAAAAAATAAAAAAAAACTATGTTAAATTTTAATTTAGTCGGACAGATAGTTTTGGATATTTTGTAATGAGCCAGTGAGTGGTAAATCGCTTATATATATAGATATTTAAAATTGGTAATACAATACGCTGCTACATTATTGTGTTGTTGGAATGTTTTGTTATTAGGACATTTAAGATCCTATTATAGTCCTCTCAGCATATCGGCGCTGGAACATTGCTCCACTCTAGTCTTAAATGCAGATATAGGTAATGCGGTTGAATCTGACCATTTTTCTTCCCATGTTCCCCATGAAACGGCAGAGTAATTTGTAAACAATTTAGGTTTATGTTGTTTTATTACAATTTATGGCTTCTTATTACATCTTATTATATTAAATGGCGAAGCTTATCATTTAGATAAGGATTAATACTAAACCACAGTAATGAGCCGTGAAAATAAAAAGATATTTTTATAATATCTTTGCCGTAGTTTTGTAGATCCATAAATCTCTAGTACATTACTTTAGTGTGCCTTCTGGTTTACGTGGCACATGCGAGTAAAGCGCCTTACATGTGAGATTTTTTACGACGGCGCAATCACTTTAACAGTAATCGTTATATTTCAGTGAATCTACATAATACCGTAATGTACTATATATCTAAATTTTATTTAAGAATTTCACTATCTCTTAATAAAACCGTATAAATATTGATTCAGCAGTTTTTAAGAAAATCAATTATATACAGAGAAACAGTTTTGAGGACTTTCTCTTATATATAAAGATTTAAAGTAACCACTGTGTTTGAATTCAAATGTTCTACGTATGTTTCAAATGTAAATTATTTAAATGCTCATTAGATATTTAAACTAGTTGTAGGTACAATGATATGAAGATTCGAAAATTTCGAATATTGAAACGTCGAATCTAAAATGATTCAAAATGAGAATCTCCTGTTATGAATACAAATATGGGTTATCACCTTCATATTTGCATCGAAATGTATTAGAAAATTAATTCAATTACTTCTATTATACCTAAAATGGAATCATAAGTTACAAATTGACACCTCTTAAACGGCTGGTAAGGATTGATAAACTATGAGGCAAGTCTTAAATACTTTAATTTTGTAACATATCCTTGCTTATCCTAATTTATTTTATTATAACTATTCGAAGTATAATATGTTGTAAGTGTAAACAGCATTATGTTATTTGAAAAAAGTATTAGTCAATAAAGTTCACATTGCATTGTTTAGGACTATGGGTACGTACCTAATGCAGGATTTTTTATCTTTTAATAGCCCCAGTGAAAAGATTATATTTGGGAACAATAGTCTTATTTAATAACTAAGGTGTATAAAATGAAATTCTCTTAAATAAATTTAAAGCATATTCGTACAATTTCGCTGTTTCGGTATAATCCGAATGTTCCTGAAAGTATATTTGAATACAAAATACCGATTATGTATGCATTGGAACTGCGACGCTGATATTTTATCCTACATAACTTTAACTTTCATATTTAAATAAACTAAAATCTACTTTAATACTATTTTTGTTAAATAAATGATACAATATAATAAATGTACAATGCTTACGTATAAGATATCAATGCTGCTCTAAAATATAAAGTTTTCTAATGTTTGCAGACGACACAATAATCTATTTAGGAATTAAATAACTCACAGATTGTCACAACATACAACAGGATTGGGACAATCTACAAAATTACTATAAAAATAACAGAATTACAATCTACCATTCAAAATGTGATCAGATTACATTTTCTCGTAAAATAAATAGAATAATCCATACATATGAGTTAAGAGACAATACCACACCACAATACCACATTTATTAAAGATAAAATTGAAAATATATAAAAGAAATTATTTGATATTTGACCACAAATTATTCGAAGCATGCAGATATTACCTCATCGATATTTCAGAAACAAGGCCTAAACATTGTGAAATGATAATGCTATTCTCTATTGTCTCCGTGGACTCCGCTTTAGAATACCTAACAAGAGAACAGGAAATACATCACTCTTCGCTAGCTACCACATGAGTACAAATTATGGACGAAATTATATTATAAATCATATTAGTAGCACTTACAATAACCTATACTCCCATCTAGATCAGCTTTCAATCAATATAACGGGTAGACATTTGAATAATTCATGTAATAATAAATAAATAATTTATAAGATACTACGAAAAATTAAGAAGTTACAAAGGTTTTGTATTAATATAGACAGTTTCAATAGAATTTGCATTAAGAAATAATCACCGACACAAGCCTATTTTTTATATGTCCATAACATTTTGAAATTTAATTATTTTTATAAAAAGTACTGTGGAACGTTTACTAACATTTTATTATAGGTATTTTAATATGGGATATTTTAATATGGGTGTTCCTACTCACTATTTATATTTTTATTCATCCTATAAATATCTAAATAGTAAGCTATTGAATAGATGTTACCCACTGAGGAGTGAACAATAGTTAAGGGATATCTGCAACGCTCTCGACAGCTAATAGCCAATTACTGCAAACTGTTGCCGTTCCACTACAATCTTACGAAGACGATTAATAGCTCCCACTGATAATTACAGTTCAAAACTTAATAGCTTCTTGACTTAATTGTTACGGATGGCTCTAAACTTACAAAATGTATTAAAGTTTACAGTTATGATGATTGTGTGATTATCTTCATTCATACATTCGTTCATAATAAAAAGACCTACAGTAGAAAATGTTCCAGTAAATGTCATCTATCTATTATGTTAACCTAATTTTATGAATAGATCCAATCATATAATATATTTTTTCTGCTACAATTAAAATAATAAATGTTGCTGTTTCATGACTGTTAATTTAATAAAAGTATTATATTGTTAGGAGTTAAGGGCATCTTTAAGATGGTGGTGGGGAACTTTTTTTATAAGTTCGAACCTCAGTCACGGTAGCCACTTTTGGTGCGAAGTCATTTGCGCGTGTTAGGTTTCATTATAATGTATAATATTAAATTGTAGTAACATATATTACATTTTTAATAACATTTAATTCACTCTAAATCTTACATAATAGCAAAATTTAATGTATAATATAATAAAACAAGATTTATTTATTATTATTTTAACAGTAATAAAACATATCGTACCTTAACTGTAAAAGTTTAGTCCAAACTATAATTTCACGTTGTTGTACTTGTAGTCTCTTTACTCGCACTCAGTTATGATAACTTTCATTGTCACTTGATTTTAATTATTTTTCTCACTTCGAAGACTGGAGAGTAACTGATGATTATACTCACTCAGTAATTTTAAGTAAACCGAGTGACTTATAAAATGTAAACATCAGGTTTATTCTACTTAAGCTGATGTGTAGTGGTTTATTTTAGTTATTATATATAATTTTAAGATCATTTTAAATATTATTCGTATATTTAGAAATATAAATTATATTTTAAACAAGAAATGATAATGTGACAACTTCAGTATAGTCAAATCATTTTTTAACCAATTATTCCAACAGGTTGATTAATAACACAAGTTAAACATTGATATATAATCTTAGCTTTATATTAAACATATATTTTTCATAATATAAGCTAAGCTAAAGCGCAGTAGTAATGATAAGTGATTGACAGTGTGATCTGTGAATACGTACTCTGTTTTTGATTCGTTCACAAATATCAGTTTCATTAATTATTTTGTTTAATATTTAGTGATTTGGTTTAAGAGCTATTTGTTTTTTAATTAGTTGAAGTTTATAAATGTTGTAATTGCCTTATTTTAATTAAATTTCCATTTGAGTTCTAAAAATATATTTAATTGATTTTTATATATTATGAAATAAAATAATGTATATGGTTTTATATGCTGCTATAACGTATAGTAAAATCTTAAGACTGCATAATAGGAAGAAAAGCAAACCTCAGATGGTTTATATTAGTGTTTCGCCTTAAATTTAGAAACGGACTTTATATCAACTGTCATCATTAATCAAGTCGTAGGTATAACCTTTAACTCTTAAATAAATATATATGAATTTTGAATGTTTTGACAATCAAGTTAGTTCAGTTTATTTAGTTAACGGAGCCGAAGACAGGTTGAATATTTTGAACTCCGCAGGAACCAAAGTTAATGGAGATCATACGAGAAACTTTGCATCGGGTTTTGAAAATCAAATTGAAATAGTTTCGTCAACTAATATTTAGAACATAATAGTATTGACTTTGGAACATCTAAAATAGCTGAGTTATTACAGCAGCTGGGCTAGTTAAAAAAAAGCCACGTGCAATGTAAGGTCCGTAATTAGCTATATAAATCTTAGACTTTTTATAAATCTTTTTAAGGTTTACAATTCTATAGTATTTAGATCTATTTTCTAAGATTTAGCAATATAAACGCATAAAAATATATATTTCAACTTATTCGACTATAACTCGTACATTCTAAATAACTATAGCTCTAAATCTTGTAAAGCCTACTTTGTAATAGTTTTCCTTTAAATTTTTTATACGTACAACCATCGCTTTTTTTTCACAACTTTTAAAACAACCATTTAGGTGGCATTGGGACGAGGACGACACTTGAATCAAACAAACATTTTGCATCTTAAAGCAATATTTCACAAACGAATCACGTAATGGAATAATGGTTTTAGCAAACCTACTGTGTTTTGTAAAGAATTATCTAACGGTAACTCACGTCAGGGGTTACTTGAGAAAAACAATACAACTACCCTAAAATACGGACGGACGGACATGATGAAACTATAAACGTTCCTAGTGATTACATTATAAATTAAGAAGAAATTTGTTGATATAAAACTAAAAAATAAAATAGTTCCAAGTTTTATTATCTTGTTATAAAATAATACTAAAATTTATTTTTTAAATGCTTCATATAAAGTGCGATCTTCCTACATTTTATTGTATAAAAACATGTGCTGACTAACTATATTCAAAATAATATGTTTATGTTAAATTTTAAATTACAATATATATCATTTATAAGTTTTACTCTTATATCTCCATCCCATTGTCGATCTCAAAGTAATAAAAGTACAATATCTGTAAAGTTAATAGCGCTATAACATCGTTTTGTAGAAATCATAAAAATAAGAAGCGATAGCCTGATGGCTTCCAGAATTAAATTATTGCAATGAATCATACTATATTATATTTTATTTTTATCAATTAATTTAGACTGCTATAGAATATAATTTTATCAATGTCGATTTCTTTTATTAACAAAATATTTTACAATCTACTAATAAGACCATCTTAGTTTTAAAAAAACTGCATTGTACAATTAATTAAAAAGAAAAAAGGGAACAATTTTTAAGTGATTTAAATGATGTTTGGAGGCGGCCGTGCCTCTAGTTTCACCATTAAAATTCAATGGCCAACTCTTTGAAATTGATTATTAGTATTCAACTAAAGCGTAATACTAAATGAAGACTAGAATAATTCAGTACGACACTACTAGTTCTATGATGTTATCACTTTTACAAGGTATTGAAGCATTTTAAACATTTTCTTTCTAAATGACAGTAATTTTAAAGTATTTTAACTTTCAACTTAAAATGAATAAGTAATAAAAAATACATAAAAGATAAATATATATAATAAAAACGATTAATAGATTAAATAGAAACGTTTCATATAATATAATTTTTCTTCTAATATCCAAATCCAAACAAGTAGATAATCACCAAATGACTACGGGACTATCCTTTCCCAAATGGTACTGAACATTGGCTACCGTCCAAAATAAAATACCGATACGTACTAATTAATTGTCAGCAGTTTTGCCAAATGCAATTAGTGTGGGTTTCGATGTGCCGAGATCCTAAACATTGGCTGGTACAATGTTTTTTTTCTGTCTTGACGAAAAAACAGACAGTCATACCGTTCTTAGAATCATCTTATATTTCTTAAAAAGTAGTAGAAAGATCATTTTATTATAATGGACACTGTCTTTCCAATAGTGAATTTTAATGAGACAAAGATTTTTTTTATAAATAACAATTATATTATTAGCGTAATATATACACATATATATATATAAAGGAATATTAGTAACATATATACATTTTTAAGAAAAAACTATGTTTAGAAATAAACAGAATGTGACTACTATTCTTAAAATATATAATATCTTACATTTAGTTAATGTTATTTTTTGACAGTGCGTCCTGAAGTCCGGGTAACTGCTACCTTCGGGTTCAAGTTACTTCACAGCAAATTGTGATAAGGATAAGGATTGGTAGTATAGTCAAAACACTATTTAAATAAATATTACATTAGCATTACGTTATTAACGTTCCTTCAAAAAGACTTCCTCCAACTTTATTAATATCCACATTATGGTTCAAATGGTATAGTTTCAGTATTGTACAATCTTAAAATATTTATATTGTAAGAAATTTTACCAATGGCATTGCGATGAAAAGTATCTGTAAAGAAGAAAAAAGAAAATTTACAAGCAGAGCAGTTGTTAGCTTCACCATTTAATATAAATCAAAATTGTCCTTTACACAACATGAATCAAGAAATACTTTAAAAGATATTATAGATTTAAATTTATACACTACTAAAAAATTATTAACTCCGCGAGCCAGCGCTCTTTCCATGACATGCTGGGTTGAAAATCTAAGAATAGGAAGTTCCGAGGTAAAAGAAAATTACACACAGTGAGTCAAGCTGTGGGTAAAAGCTAATGTACTTCGAACATGTCTTCGAACGCGAGCGAAGCCGCAAAAGCTAATAGATATAAATTCTTATTGCGCAAGAAACTAATATTTAACTTAGACCAAAACTAATAACAAATATATTTATGGATCATATATAGTTATTAAACATGAAATGAAAATAAAGGATAATTCTTATTTTCTCTGTAATATCCAGTTGAAATTGTTATCTGTGAAACATTAACATGAGTCATTGCTTCAGGGTAGATGATAAAAAGCGCGATGTATGTTTTAACCTGATATTAATGTATGTAACTGATATTTTTTTTGCATTTTTAATGTTCGATTGTATATTTAAAATTTTAAATTAAAATGCGAAAGATTTCCTCTACATTTCCATTGTGAATTTAAAAATATTTGTTCTATATAAATCATGTCTATTAATATAAAACTCTTCGAACTCGAAGATAACAAAAACCACAAAACATGTATTCAGTTTTAGTTCTACTGCCTTCCACACTTTTGTCCGGTCTGTCCTTGATCCTAACACCGTCCTCATCTGAAACAACTATGTCGTCACCTAAAATTATACGCCAGGTTTAAAGTTCAAAATCCATTAGCAGCAGGTAAAGCCGAGGTTAATTATAAAACTACGGACAATATTTTAGAAAAATAAACTTGCTTACAATTTGCCGTGTGTTTCACTGTAATCAAGTTAAAGGTCTGTGTACAAGTTTTTAGTGCAATTGTAAAGCAGTATAATATCATCATATGTGACATCATAGTAAACACTAAAACAAAATTAAAATTATAAAAAGTTAAAGTAGTATGCAGTCAGTATCTGGCCGCTTCTTCCCCATCTACCTTATCGTGATGTGTAGCATGTATAGTCCGACGTTTTTAGTTCTGAATGCATTTTTTTAAAATTTAAAACAAGTTACAGTGCTAAAAAGGTATAAGAAATGTATATATCTGACAGCTTATGTTTGTCAAAATGTTGATTAAAGCTTATTACAAAAAAAATTTTGATTAATAAAGCGAATCTTATGATGAATTACATCTCCTACAATATAAACTATACTATAAAATTATATTTTCTGTTTCTATAAAAATTATTTCTGAACTTTTTACATGACTAGTTTGTTTGTTTATTTACTTGTTCTCTAGTTGGTAATGTAAAGTTTTTAAATTATTTAGTAGTTTAGTTTTGTACAAAATCGAAACAACTAAATCGTTCCTTCCTTTAATGTTAGGAAACTATAATTAGTACGTGTTTGTATAAAGTTTGAAAAATAATATGGTGTAAAATAGTCTCTTTACAAATTATGTAAAATAGTTTCTTTAGATTTCTTTAGAAATCATTTATGATATAAGGAATCTTTATATAAATCACCAAAAAATTTCTAATTCTGATTATTTATATATTATTTATATGGTGGTACTTACATCAAATTATATTTTTTTTGAATTATTTGTGTGTTAATATTTTGCCTGAAATTCTTAACATTAAGTACGCAGGCGATGTATGATTCTGGGTAGTCTTAAAACTCCTTTTTGCCCAAAAGGGCTCTGCAATTTGATTTTTTTTTAATATTGTCACATATCTATTGTACGAGTATATTATTTGTTCTCTAGCAGGTGTCAGCGGTCCCTACTTCATGGATTTCTAATGTTATATAGATATGTCGAAGAGGTCATGAGTATATAGCAGCACCTTCATATTTCATGCTACGATGGACTCTACATGGTGGAGTAGTGCTAAAAGCGGACATTTGCTTTCAAACCACATTAAAGACTAGTACGTCACTAAATACTGTCATACGTTTCGTCTCCTCGACTACCAGATCCATAAATCACGTTCAAATTAAATCTAAAGTTCGGTTTTAAAAATAATATTTAGATACAGAACTGTAATAAATATTATTAAATACTTGTAGAATAAACTATAAAATCTAATTATAAAGATATAATGTAGCATACAAATAACACAGTAGTTTTGATAGTGGTTGTTTCACTCAATTAAATTCTTGAAAAATCCAATTCCATGAAATCTAACACACAAGTTGGGTTTCTCTTTGAAATAAGCTACTATGCGAGCAAGATACATGATACAATAGCAATGTCCTTTTTGCAAGCTTCTATTTATCTTGAGCAGATCTTGAAACTGAATATAGAACCGATTTGACTTTGGCCAATTGAACTAATATGTTACACGTTTGATTAGCTTCACACTAAATGATACCTATATAACGAATAGATTATACCTATCTATTTATGTTTTTGTTTATTAATGTTTTTGCGTCAATTTTTGACAAAATTACAGGAAAAACTGCGGGCATCAGGATTCAATCTGTGTTGTTTATACTAATATATCATAGATAAAGTCTAGATAAGTAGTGTCGTTATAATTGACTATTCTGAGTCAAACTTATTTTATAAGTTTAGTATTATGTTATCTACTAGTAAATCAACCACAGCATTCTTACAATCTATCTCTCCATTAGTGTTTTTTAGCATTCTAGGAACAAAATATTGTATACGTTGTGCATATAATAAACACCAATTACTTTGTGATTAAATGTCGGAAAAAGTGTTTGCAACGTCTAATAAAAGCTCCTTGTAAACATAGTCTTATAAAGCTTCTGATAGACCAATAAGTAATTGTTAAAAAAAAGTTGTCCAAAGTTGTAAGTAAAAATAACATAGATTAATTATAATAACATTAATTAATTTAAACAGATGGCATGTTTAAAATAAATTTATATTCTATCAATTTATTTATGCTATCTTTTATTAAATTTCATTGAATTCATTCTACAACCAATAACATTTCCATAACAACTATATACTTTTCCACCGAGTCGATTAAGCGTTAACTGATAAAAAAAGTTTAAGATTTCAATTAATCTTTGTCTCTCTACGTGAAAACTTATAGATAAACAAATGGTTTCCTTGATCAAAAAATGACTTCGAGTTAATAATATACTTAAATGTTTTTCCGATACTCGGAAACTGAGAGTTTGAATAGAATAATAGCATAGAGAGATTCATATATTTAAATTCTTCATATAACTAGAAAGCAAGCAAAACACAAAATCTGTTTTATATATATTATTTATATAAATGGACTATAAGACAAAAAATAAACATTTTCACAAATACAAAGCTATTTTTTCACTTAATACTGTGATAACCATCAGCGAGCAGACCCATGTATGTGACGTACCGCAGAGAACTACGGCACAGATGCGTTTCTTATAATTACTATACTATAATATTAATCGTATTATAAAAAATTGTCCTACGATTTTTAATGCTAATAAAGCATGTTACACTCATATTAAATTCATATTAAATTTTGCCCACGAATCCATTCGTAAAAGAAGAGTGTTGCTTTTTTTATAATTCACCATGTTTAACATATTGCCTACTCTTTTTGATATATTAAATATAGATTTTGTTTTTTGTATGTAAAATTAATTAATCATAATTAGGGCTCACGATTAAAGTTTAGAAATAAATTATATGGTTAAGGAATCTTTAACGCTTTAGCTTAATCTCTCATCTCGAATTAATTGAAAAATGTCCAACATAGCCTTTGCTGCGTTGGCATTTAAGTATTTTCAATAATTATAGTAGAAAATATTTTAATTAAAAAAAAGTTTTTTTTCAGTTTTAGTAAATTTCTATGTGAAAATGTTGAGAATTAAAAGAAATTATTATGTGGCCATATAATAAATACTTTTAAAATGCTACTTGACATAGAACTTAAATGAATCTTAAAATTTATATCTTTTCGCTTATTTGTAGAAACAAATAAGCGAAAAAATAGTAAATAAGTGTATCACGAGAAATTATATTATCTAATATATATAATACGCTATACTTAATCTTTGATATAACAAATCTCCAAAATTATTTTTGGTAGCTGTTATTATTTTAGCTTAATTAAAAATAAAGAAAGTAGTAGCCAGCAAAATTAATTAATATCGGACATTAATCTTATTCCATTTTATCAGATTTTATAAATAAACTCTTAAAACCATTCGATTTTTAATAAAGTAAACAAATTTAAAGGCTATTTCAAATCTTTTTAAAGTTTTTATTCTAAAAATTTATTACAATAACTTAATACATATGTATTGATGCCCCACAAAAAATAGTCCAGCGGTGTTAAATCGCATGATCTTGAAGGCCAATTCACGGGTACATTACGCGAAATTATTCGTTCACCGAACGTTTCTTTCAATAAATCAATTATGACACGCGCTGTGTGGCATGTTGCACAGTCTTGTTGAAACCACAGCTCCTCCACATTAAGGGCATGCAATTATGGAACTAAAAAAAACACCCAATACTTTCAATGGTATATTTTTTTTAAGATTCAGTATGACTTGTAAACTAAACTATATGAAGCACGGCTGCTTTTTCTTCTTTCTCTTTCTTTCTACTTTGTTGTAACATCTCTTGCGTCTAGATGTAGAAATCAAGATTTTGCTACACTACACATATTTTTCAATGCTAAATGGGACAATAATAATTTTCACAAAAAATTGTTAGCACTCACACGCAATAACTATTCCATATATCTTTAGGTCGAAATAATGCTGCTTATAACGACCCTGAGTTTATAATGTGCCGAGCTTATAATGAATTATATACAAAATATGAAACAACGCACGATATCTACCAGTTTATTTAAGTAAATGTAATGCATATATGTATGGCCCATATTCAGTACTTTTAATATAGTATCGTCGTGTCCCTATTAATGCTTAATTTGTTTATCATAAAAGATAATTTTATTATGTTTGTTTTAGTTATATATTTTTTTATCTTACTAAAAAGACGATTTTTAAAAGTATTTACTTTTACAATCAGTATTTGTTAATATCTAACGAGGTGGAAATTTATAATGTATCATAGTAAACATTATGTAAATTAAATTTTTATTCTTCTAGTTACGCTTTGTAGTAAATAAAGAAATAGGTAGGCTGAAATTAAATTCGCCAGTATTCTGTTTTACTCTATTTAGCTACTCCCACACATACCAAGACCTTCGAATTCCGGCTAAATCAATTACCTTTGCTGATTCAGTTGAGGTCAGCGTATTTTGAGACTTGTGCAAAACAAACATTTCTGGAACTGAAACTAACAGTAGTGTAGAGTGTAACATGTATAATAAATCATTAGAAGTACTTCGTTTCTTGAAAACAGCAAGACTTTCGTGTAAGAAATATCTTGATATTTATCTTACAAATTGTTAAAAACATATTATAAACACTTTTTAAAACTGAGGAGAACATTAAAACTTGGACTATTAAGGTTACTACAATACAACTACATTTTTACAAAGACTAGATCATAATGACAAAAAAAACATATCGAAAGGATTTTTTCCCAATACAATCGATAAAGAGAAAATATTACCGAATATAGAAATGATTTTACTAACTACCCTAATATTAAATAGAGACACGAATACGTTACGGAGTATAATATTATAACAGCGGGGTAACGTCTAGTAGGAGAATTAATGACTGTTAACTATAGTTTAGTAATAAAATCCTTAAACATGTTTTTAAAATATTTGCTATATGGTTATAATTTTATTAAAAATATTATTCATTTTTATAATTTTTATTTACACCATTCACAACTTATTTCTTTCATAAAAATATCTAGAACTGCCTTTAAACGATCTAAAAATAATCCTAATATCTACTTATTATAAAATTATCTACTAGAAACTTCATCCTTTAACAAGATTTAAACTTTCGAAACATAAAGGTCAATAATGGTTTCAATGCAAAATTATAACAAAAAGCTTACATAATATGAAACGTTGGTCTCTAATTACAGCAGTAATTACAGCTCACTTAAAATTCCAACACAGCAAAAACTTGGGGACTTGAATGAGGAATGAGTTCCGTAACGAATTTGGCCTCAGCTTACGATTGCGTGCCTTTTGTAATAAACACTGTTATATTAAATGCAAGAATGATCGAAAATATACAATTATGTCGACTTTTTATTTTTTTTTTACATTTTTAACATCATTTAGTAGACATTATTTTGTTTCTTGTTGCTAACATTAAGACTATTAACGAACCGTTGACAATTAATGGCTCAATAATTGGAACAAGTTTAAAAGTTAGAGAACTAACGAGCTTCGAATTTAGTTTAACGATTCGCGTTAACTGTCTCCCTATGTAATGGTAAAGGTAAAAAGGTTTTAAAAGTACAGTAGATTTTGAACGAATATGAATTTATATTAAATACTCAAAATATGGGTACTTAATTATAAGCATGAATGATTTTCATGAAAATATACCTAAATTTAAGTTTAGTGTAATGATAAAAAGAAACTACTTAGTTTTTATAATGAATTTATTGTAAAAATATTGCCTAAATTTTTCATATTTTTGATAATCTTCTATTGGTGATAAAAGGTCCACTTTACTTAAGATATTACTTTATTTCCAATTAAAGTACTCAAAAGGTTTAAGGTTGTAGTTAAAGGTTTTAGTAATTAAAAATTGCAAAATATTTTTTTTTTGCGCTTTCAATTATTACATAATATATTTTAAATGTTCTATCAACAAAAAGATTTACTGAAAATATACATAAAGAATTATCTTATAGTAAAAAAAGTATAAAATAAGTACAAGTATAAAAATAACTAACAACTTGTGTATAAGGGAAACAAATATATTTTAAAAATATATAAAGTACGCTACACTAATCGTATGGAATGCGAAATACTGCAATACATTTCGAGAGCAATGTTTAATCTGGTCATCAACACGAACAGATTTTCGACCCAATAAACTATCAGAGGCCGGTTTTAATAGCTTAAACGCTTTATCATATGTTTTTATGCCAATATAAATTACTATGTATATATTACTAGCAAACAAACTTTACTCAATATTTAATATTAAAACTTATTCCGAATTCACTCTATTGTTTATATATACTATATTTTAAAAACTGATCACTATTACAATCCAATCTGGATAAATAACTTAAATTTCTGCATCAAGTTAGTTCAGGCAAGTAAAGGAATTATTAAAGTCCAGATTAACTAAAATTATTAAGTATTAGGTTTAATGGCTGTGATATTATTATTTATAAATATACTATAAATTTATCGTATTAGTATGTATGTGATGACACATTTACACCGAGGGGTGCTATTAACACTGTCAATTTACTGTTACAGCTACTATTACCGATACTGTTTCCACTACTGCTCCTGCTATTGTTAAGGAAGTTACTTACTTCCCTAACAGTAACAGTAGCAATAAGAAGAAGTTTTACAGACATCAAAGTTGTTGCAAACTGTGCTTTTTTTAAAGAATTTTAGGTGGACAGGGAGAAAGAGACGGATTTTATTTATATTTCAACAGTGTGACGACATCTTTGCTCTCGTATTTGGGAAAATTTATCTTTTTCTCACAGATTTACGCATATAATATATAGTAGTGATATTAAGTTCATTTGTATTAAAACAGAATAAATAATAAACATAATCAAAAATGATTTATCCGTTTGGTTTACATCAAAAAATTTTTGATCAATCTGAAACATAAAAATCAACTTCTATTCAGTACATGAAGATAGTTCAATTACAAAGTTTTAATTATTAGCTGTTATTATATTCGTAAAGGCTTTTAAATTTAGTTTATGTAGTTAACTATGTTTTCGAAGCGTCAAGATTCAAAATGGACATCATCAATTAACATCATCAAATGGAAATCACATGGAATCAACAAATGTTCCTAGCTACAGCTTCAAATTATAACGCGCAAAATAAAGTCTTTAAGGTTCCAAATAGGTCACCCATGGTGGCTATGGCTAACAATTTTAACAATGTGCCATATCCTATGAGTGACATCCGTCACCTCGTCCTAATCCATTATCTTTGAGTAGACATGACTGGCGTAAAGCTGGCAACGCGCTACTGAGTAATTAATTTAAAACTAGTGAAGTTACGAACGTTACAATTACGAATATGACTATGAACCTTATTATAACTGTTACTATCCTGATTATTACGAATAATTTACCCTTACCAGGAGCATATAGATTATTAATCAAATTATAAGTCATATGAATCTCCAAATATAGAGAAGCTTAACTCAACACATGAAATAAAAGGTAAAATTTTTCCCAAAGTATCGATATCAGACAAACATAATAGACGATTATTATAATATTTACAGATAACGCGACAAATTAACAAACCATCTTCAAATTTTAAAGGCATGGGAACTAATCTGTCGTTTATATCTCCTCAAGCAGTCGAAAAATGCTTTTCTCATGTACCATGTATCAATAACCATAACGCTTATAAACATGACTTTTTTATAACCTTACTTAGTTTTCCAGAATTTAAAGAACATTGTAACAATACTTTATTATTATAAATTTATTCATGTTGAAGGTATTACTGGTTTTGATTTATTAGAGTTATTTAACACCAACATTGGTTTTATAAATTATTTTCTAGAAATGTTGGGATGCCTTTCGTCATGTATGATTCTCGTAATACTAATCTTTACGAAAGAAATAATACCAGATATCCAAAATAGTAAAATTGATCATAAATTTGAAGGATGGAGATGTATTCATTTCTTACCAGGTAATTAGTAACTGTGTTAATTCTGATGGTTTCACTAATGTGAAAAGCAGTTGTAGTTGGGTTTGAATTTCAAATGTGCAATTAAAATAATGATGTAATCTTTTCAAGGATTGTTCTATTACAGCCAAGATATTCCAAGGTTAAGAAGGTTAGCATTTAGAATAAGTTTCCGATGTTATTCAAGAAGTTTAATCGCATCTCTGTATAGACCACTTGAATTCAGAGAAACTAGATAATTTTAAATTTATGTGCACGTTATTCAGATGTATTTTACCTTGAGGAAGAGCCATAAACAACTACTAACAAAATAAAAAATAATATTAGAACGAGCAGTGAAGTCCCAATTGTTAATTGGAAAAGGTAATTAAATTTTTACGATCATCTAATTTTAAAATTCAGATAGATAAATCCTAAAGTAAGTTCCTAAAGTTATATACAGAATTCCTAGGGAATGTATGTAAGGCTGGAGTTAAATCCAATCCAAATAAAATAATGGTCATATATAACTATCGCTGCCCAAAACTACCACAGAAACTTAAAGTTTATTTGGTCTCTTAAGATACTACAGCAAAACTTTTACAGTGACTTTGACTCAGTGTTTAAATCAGATTGTCCACATATTACAAATCTTGAAAATCTTTGACCCAATGTTTAAAGAGAGTTATAGAACAGTTGGCGACCAAACTTAAATTAACTGTGAGCAAGACTTTATTGAAAAATAACCAAATTTTACAGTACTCTAACTTAATAAAGAATTTGTAATGATGACCGATGCAGCTACCGTTGCAAAAGGTCCAAATGGTTACGACAAACTTACGTCTCTAGGAATCTAAAATTAAGTGACCTTTATTAGAATACAATAGAAATACATTCCATTATGTGGGTTTGTAAGTATCTCAGACCATAACTATTCGGCAATAAAAAAAAATAACCGATCGTAAACCTTAAGGAATCTATTTTGAGAGTTTCGACTAAAACTGTGAAATGGTCGTAATAATTTATAATTACAAGAAAAATTAATACTGATACCGATGACTGTGCGTTGCATTGCAGATAATTCTAACAGCTTAACGCCTTATACTGTTACAAATATTAAAATCGTAGTCTACTTATTATGTTTTTTTCCCATAGATATTGTTTATTTCTCTACAGAAAACTAAATCTCATCTCCAGTGGTTTAGTTCTTAATCGGTCAATAAAGTTTTTAAAACAAACGATCAGCTAGCCAGTTGATCTTCAACGGCAGAGTGAATAATTACTACTAGGTTATTTTAATTTCTGAGAGGTGGACCAGATCATCTCCCAATTCAACACAAAGTACCAAATGGTGACGCTGCCTCTCGTGACAAGTGAAGACGACATGACTCTTGTAAGCCATCGGTTAAAGTTCCCAAACTTAATTAACAGATAATTTCTTTTTAAAAATTAATACAAATGATTTGGATACAGACATAAATAATTCTTAGTAAACTTAATAATTTTTATTATCTTTATGTATTCTCCAGTTTTTAATTTTTATAAAGTATATATGTTCTCGTATAATAATGAATCCTGTTGTCACGTCTCTTGCCGGACGCTGTTGAATTAAACGTGTGCCACGTGACCAGATGCGGATTATCTCTTGGATTGGGGTTAACCGAAATCCTTGAGTAATCTGTATTTATTTAATAACATTTTATTTTATTCATAGGGTAATATTATAATATAAATAAACTATAACAATAATATTATCTATTAAGTCTTAAGTCCAATATAAAACACCAGGGCCACACCAAATTTCATAAAAAAAACAATTACAAATTCAAAATATTACTATTCATATATTATTAAATATTACATTAAAAAGGTCAGTGTAGTCAGTCCGTAAGTAAGCTATCACCAGCTTGGAAGGTTGCTCTGCTGATAAGAGCCAGCCAGATACTGAAACAGTTGCTTTATTAAAATGATATTTAATAAAGTCTGATGTTACATTATAACATGAACCCTGCAAACAAGCAACGACCTAAATTAAACAAGTTTGAATTAACTAAAAATTGTTGAGTGCTATAATAAGATTTATTTAATAATATACCTTTTATTTTAGATTTCAAAGTAAGAAAAGGAAGGTCTACCATATCTTGTGGAATTTTATTATATATGCATAAAAATGTAATAATTAAATAGTCTTTTTACATCGAGCAAAACAGACATACAAACAAACAGTTTAAATACTATAATTTTGTATTATATCTTATGCAATTAACATGTACCAATTACTTTTCTATAAAAAGCCTTTATATTACAGATTTGTCATTTAATTTCATCTTAATGAAATATGTTAAAATCTGTGATACTAGGTTTTACATGCGACTCCGCTAGCGTTGTGGAAGTCTTTTTCTTTTAACTCGGAATATTTGTATTTTAGATTTTGAACCTGACTTGTCGAGGAAAGAGTGATGGCTCGCGGAGTTAATAATTTTTAGGTGCCTTATATTTTAAATTTTATTATATTCTAAAATATTTATTTAAATGATATAGTGCAAAGGACAATTTTAATATATATTAAATGAAGAAGCTAACAAATGCATTTATTTATATAAAGATTAATACTGAACATTTTAAATATTTAATAAATAACATATAATTAAATACTGTCAGTTAATCATATGAAGTAAAGTAGTGTTCTTTGTAATATTTTTGTAGATTCTCTAGTACATTACTTTAGTATATTTCTTCTTGTTTACGTGGCGGACGCTTAAAGTTTCTAGAAGGTGAGATTTTTACGACCGCGCGACCTCTTTAACAGGAATTGTTATTTTTAAGTCAATATACACAATACCGTAATGTACTACCAAAACCTTTCAAAACATTTGCTCTATCGATACTCGATATCGGATTTTTTTGTAATTTTTAAGAGAATATATAGATAAATATTTTAAGTAATAATATAATTTAAAAAGATAAGATAAAGAACTAGAGTATACATATGGTATACAGATGGTATAAGCTTGTCTAAAATAGAACCTCAAAATCGAATATTAAAAAAAGGTATCACGGTTTGGTAACCGTGGTAAACTGGTATTTTCTAATCATTCAAACCATTTTTTTTTGCATATTCCCTTTTTTATGATTTTATATCTCATTTTATAGACAAAGTCGTGAAATCAACAGACATAAAATCTAATATAATTTTTGACCTTTTTACAGTATTACTAAATAGTTTGCCCGAAGTTTCTTTAAAAATCGAATATTTTAAAGGTGTTTTCAAATTAACACATCCGTTTTGTTTTTTCAGTTATTTTCATAAAATTTCGTAAAAATAAAGAAACAACAACTTTCTTTACACGTTGAATTAAAACTTTTTAGCTTTTTATACAAAAATGTTATATATTTCTTAGCACTTTTATTACCGAACATTAATACATTACTATTGTTTCTGAACTGAACTTTTTGTGCTAGACTATTTCATTTGCGCCATTATAACAAAATTCAAAATGACAACCTACCACTACCTACATACTTTTATGAATGGTACAGAACGATGATACGAGTTACGACGCTATTAAATGAAGCGATTGTATTTTATTGCGTTGTTTATACATCTACGTCTCTATACATAAACACTGTGATCTGAGAGCTGGTTGAAGAAATCGATCGATTTTATATAAACCAACCTTATTAAGGCCTTTGACAGAGTTAATTATAAAAGGCTCAGCACAAACTTTCATGTGTAGAAATATCCAGTACTTTATTATTCTGGTATAACTATTATTCTGGTATAATATTACATAAAGACAGTCAATGCTTATCTCTGAAGACTATAGCTTCAAACCCCATACTCTCGCTTTTGGACTTTCCCAAACTTCTATTTTGGGGTCCTTGTTTTTCAACATCTTTATAACCTATTTATATTTGCAGATATTTCTAAACCTCCAAGTTTTATATATTAGGTGATGATTTAAATTTATTTTGGACTATAGATTCATTTAATGAGGCAGTTTTAATATGTAGGATATGGATTTTTTATGCGAGAGGAGGACTGTTATGTCCTAGGACTCACAAGACCGTTGCCGGCCGTAAAAGATTGCCACGCATCCAGGTGGAATGGTTGCAAGTGTAGTCGGTAACGTGCTGTGCGGTGATGAAAAAGATTAAATAACTCTTGGGATTAATGCCCGTTGTAAATACGGTAAAAGACGCACAAAAAAGCTATATCTCTCCGCAATATCAAAAAATGCAGTCGTTCACATCCTCAGTGCTGTCATCCGCATAACCATCTATGTTTTAAATTTCCAGGATATCAATAATGTGCAGGAAGAGATAGCAACGCAGCGTAGAGGAACGACAGCATTATAAGCGAAAACCATCCACAATAACCTGTACGCTACACCCAGTGACACAACTGGCGATCTACTTGCATAAACTCTCGGGAAGCCCATAAGAAGGCAGTTTTGAAAGAAGCCCCTTGTACCATACATGATCGATCGGCGTTCGCCATATCCACTTTAAACTGCCTCTTTCTTGCTTTCAATAACTATTACCCAACAGTGCGTATGATATAACCGAAGATCACTAGTCGATTGACCATAGCGAAAGTCATATTGCCGTTCATTGATCAACTGATCCTCCAGATACGTTGGGAGCTCCTGGTTAATGAGGCTTTCCATTATCCTGGAGAGAAAAGAGGTCTGCAGTCAGTTAGGTCCAATCTGTCGCCTTTTTTAGGGATCGAATAAATTAATAAATTTCGTAAATTAAAGGATCTTAATGTATGTATTGTAATTAATTATAATTGTTTTTTTTATATACTATTCAAATACCGATTGTAACCAGATTTTAATGTAATTCACTTTAATTAACATTCTATATTGGACTGTTATCTTACTATTTATTTGCTTGTTAAGCATCTTATTCCTTATTTTATTTAAATAACACAAAAATATGTAAGTTTTGTAATTTAAAAATATAATAAATACTATTTTTTACTATATATTTTTACCTTCTTGCTGTAACAAATAAATAAAAAAAAATCGAGTATTTAGATCTTATTATTTGTTATACGTAAACTTTATAGATAGGCGTATCCCTTTTTTATAATTTTATCCAAGAATTAAACATAACAAAAATGATGCTCTAGGACTATTGCCCAAATCAGAAACAATATATACTAGAACTGTTATCAATTAATATTGATATTAAATATACCTAGTTCTAAATAGAAACTAACTAGTAATAAAACCATTTCCTTACATAATGATGCTTCCTTGGTCATACCAATATTGTATATGATAAAAACCACTACTTTTTATTTGTTTTTTTTTTTTTTTTTTTTTGCATTTATTTAAAATATATAATGATTACATACATACATCATACAAAATAAATTGCCACAAAAACCTCTCAGAAGTTATCTGGGCAAGTGATTGTTCGCAAGAAAAGTATTAATTTTAAGTACAGTACATTAATAGTAGTTTATCTTATGTAATAGATTTTAGTTTGCATTAAAGTTAATTTATTTTAAGTTTTTAATCTATAATATATATTTTATCATACAACAGTGTTTTCATTCATTAAAGTACGGTTGATTTAAGTAGTATTTTTTGAGCGCATTGAAATATTCGTTGTTTTTACATTTATAACGTTTTTGTAAACAATCTGGTACGTTATTTAAAATGTTTGGTATAAGAGTTTTTAACATTCTTGTACCATATGTATTGTTAGTCTTAGGTACACAAAAATTATCCATATATTCAATAGCTCTAAGATTATTAGGTCTTGTTTTTTCTGTAAGAAAAGAAGAATCGTTAACTTCGCTTAATATTTTGTAGCAGAATTTGTCATAAATGTTCATGATATTACAATATTTAAATAGTTCTTTATCGTTATATTTCAATCTGCGCAGGATCTGCCTGGGAACCAACAATTTTAATATTCTTAGCTGAATTTTATAAATTTCTTTGAGATAAGTTTTGTAGGTTCGTCCATAACTACTTAACCCATAATTGATAACTGAATCTGCTAGAGCCATATATATTAACCTTTTAGTACTAAAAGGCAGCTTATGTTTTAGTACAAATAATTGGCTGAGAGTAGACCATAATTTTGAGCATACATGTTCTATATGGGGTTTCCAGTTAAAACGGTTATCAATTATAAGACCAATATACATATGTTGACTAACCAGTTCTATTTGCGGGCAAGAGCTGTTACAAATAATATTGTGCAAACACTGATGAGTATGAGCAATGACAGTTGGTGAAGTAGAAGCTTTATTTTGCGATGAGTGAATATGTATTGCTTTAGTTTTCTGATGGTTTATTACTAGGCCCATGTCATGTGCCCATTTACATAATAAAGTAAAGTTATTTTGCATAATATTTTGAGCAACTTTAGGATCTTTATGAGCCACCAACAGACATGTATCATCAGCAAATTGATACATTGAACCAGTAGTAATTAAGTTACACATATCGTTAACATATAATAGGTACTCTGTAGGACCGTTTATTGATCCTTGGGCTGTGCCTTTACAAGTTGGAATCATGTCGCTGTACGAGTCTGCTATTTTAACTGTTGTGTATCTATTGTTGTGGTAATCCTTTATTAACTCTAAAAGTGGACCTTGAATGCCATTTCTCGTTAATTTTTCGTATAGTATGTTATAATTTAGCATATCAAAGGCTCTGCTGAAATCAATGAATAAAGCCAATACGTGAAGTTTATTATTGAGTGAGTCATTAATTTCGTCCGTAAATTTACGTAATAATTGTGTTGTGCTTTTATTTTTCTGGAATCCAAATTGTTTTTTATTTATTATGTTATGCGATATCAGAAAGTGATTAATTTGATTGTTAATAAATTTTTCTAATATTTTATTTAAAGATGAGAGTAGATTTATGGGTCGGTAGTTGGTATAATCGGTTCGGGAACCTTTTTTAAATATTGGTCTTATGACCCCTATCTTTAGGGAATCGGGGTAGATACCCGTTTTTATACAACTATTTACCAAGTGAGTGATAATAGGAGTTAAGTTATTTGATAAAAATTTAATTTCTTTCATAGAAATATTATCATATCCCGGACTCTTTTTATCATTCATATCCTTAATGATTCGTTTAAGTCTTTTATTAGTAGCTGGTTTGAACCTAATTGACCTAACGGGTGTAAATTCGTACTTTGTGGCATCAAGCATCGGAATGTGACAATAGGTAATGTTACTTTGGGTAATTTTATCAAAAGATTCGGCAAAGTTCGTTGTTAAAATGGGTGGAGCTAGTTTAAAATGTTTAATTAATGTATCATCTATACTATTTACTATCCGTCCAGTTAGACTATTAATTATTTCCCATGTTTTTCGTGTGTTGCTAAAGTTATTAGTAATTTGGTTCAAAATATATTTGTTTTTAATATATTGCGAGTACCTATTAGTTTTGTTACGATATATATTATAAAAAAGTCTTTTCTCGACATTATGTCGATCTTTGAGCCATATAATATACAGCTCGTCTCTTTTTTTACACATTTTAGTTAGCCGTTGGTTCGCCCATTTACACAACTTTCTCTTATTATTAACAGAACATTTCACGGTATATTTGCACAAATTATAAGCGTTATCAAATTTGCTATGGATAAAATTAAGGATATCATTAGGATTGTTATAATCAAGACATTCTGACCAATCAATTTTTGACAACATTGATTTTAATTTTCTATAATTTATTTTAAATATTGTACACATTTTAGAGCAGCATGAGTCATCAGTAGTACTAAGTGCTCCAGTGAACGCGCATCCGATTATACAGTGATCCGCCGGCGAGATATTAACTACCGAGCTTATAATGTCGTAATTATTTTTATGCACATTTCTAACGAATACGTGGTCTATGCAAGATCGGGTTATTTTATCACCATATTTTTCTATCCGCGTATATTGATGTGATCCACACACAAGGCCCAGATTACTTAAGGAATTTAAATAGTGCTTCGTAGTTACACTACTTTTTTTTAAGTCTAAATTTGTATCTCCTATGACAATATAATTATTATTCGTAGGGTATGTATTAACGATGTTGCAAAGTTCACGTATAAATCTATCTTTATTACTATCCGGCGGCCTGTACACCGCACTGAGGCCAATTTGAAAGCCTTTGTTGATTACTATCTCACCAGTGATACATTCGAATTCTTTTACACATATAGATTTCTGTATAAAAGTAATTGATTTATGAATATATAATAATAAACCCCCGCCCTTTCTTTTAGTTCGTAAATTAGTAATTAAGTCATAGTTTTCTAGGTTGTACATTGATGCAGTATCACTCTTAATATTTGCTTCGGAAATGATTATAACATGTATTATTTGTATGCAGTTATATACAATATATTCTAATTGAGCAAAATTGTTTCTTATGGAACGTATATTGACATGAAAGAAAAACAATGAATTACTAGAGTTATTTATGTTGAAAACAAAATCATTCCATGTGTTGCAATTGATTTCAATTAAGCTTTGATCTGTATCATCCATTAATATTTAAAATAAGATAGATAGATAGTTTAACTATACCGTTCATTTTTATTTATTTATTGTGAAATACTTACAGTATCTTTTATTTTTAATAAGTCCTGAAGAGAAGTTAGAACAATTATTTTCGCACTTTCATTTTTACGTAACAGCACTGAACCGTTTTTGCACCAGATAAATTTAAAGTGACTTTTCAATTCCTCTTTAGTCCTCCATAGCAGGTAGGCTGTAGCTGCGGTCAGTGACTCCCGTAGGTATATTCGATTATTGCTTATCATGCCGAGGCTAGTGGAATCTAGTTTTGAAGATTTAGATGCTTGTAACCATTGGTCACGAATGCCTTCACGCAGAGTTACAATAATGGCCGAATATTCATTTTTATTTGTTGATGTAGTCCGTTTCTTTTTCTTCCTATATGCTGATATAATATTTTCTGGGTTTTGTTGAATAGCCACCGCGAGCGTCTTTACTATATCGTTTGTGTTTTCTTTATCTTGCTCCTCAACACCACAAATTTCTAGCTGATTTGATAGTAGTTTTTGATCTAGTTGGTTGGTTTTATTTTGAAGCACATCGTATTTTAGTGTTAGATTTTTATAGTTATTTTTCAGTTCTACACATTGATTGTCCAGAACTTTCATATTTTTTTCATACATTTTGATTTTGCGTTCATACTCATCAATTTTATCTGAATAATACTCCAGAGTGCTATGTAACTCTTGTTTGATGATTTCTTTAACTTCTTGTCTTATTATGCGAAGAGTTTCATGCGTCTGGCTAGAAGCAGTTGACCAGACATTGTTTTCAGAGTCGGTACAATTCCCTTCTCCGTCTTCATCCGGTGTGATGCACGAGGGGCGCCGACGTTTGGAACCCTCCATGCAACTTTTACATTTCCAGTCCACAGATTCTGCAGTCGATAAGAAATTTAAGTGTTCATTTGATATGGTCGCACACTCTGCATGGAACCATTTATTACACTTCCCACACTGTAATCCAGGGGACTTTTTTTTAATTACTTTAGCACATTTAGAGCACTTTACCATTTTTAATTTTAAATGAGGGTAGACGTAAAATTAACCACTAAGTGCACGCGCACGTCGTTCGAGTAACTGCGAGCGAGCGAATGTTGTTACTGCGCTTATGTGTGTTTTACGAAGTGACGGCGCTTATTTTAATTGTTGCCATCATCTATGAATATTAGGTCATTTAAAATTTGCTTTAGGAAGTAACCAACATTTTCTGTGTTAATAATAATGTTTTAAAGTACGAGTATGTTATGGCTGAGTTGAAGCCTGATAAATGATTGAGATTTCATATATCATTATTTTCACTTATCCTTGAGGCGAAGATTTAAAAACATTTGTGCATTAAACATTAGATTTTCTAAAATAGGTACGTTATCGGGCCTTATGATCAATAAACAGTAGTCGTTTTGACATAATCAATGAATTATCAAATTTTATTTTTAGTGTCTGTTTTAGAGAGGTACATTTTGAATTGTTTTGCAATACTTTCAATCCTTCCAATTCAATTGAAATCCAATCCCAAAAAAATATATGTTTAAATTCAAAGTATAAAAAAATTTACTTATTTTACGTATTTTATTAAAACCTTTTGTACCTTGATAAAAGTTGCATATAAAAATACCTCGTTCGACAGGGTCGATCGTTTTAGGTAGATTCCCGTCGGTCGGATCGACAAAGAAAAACTAGCAAGCAGTATTCTACTGGTCATTATGAGTCTTATGACGGGTCACTCTGTATATATTGAGTGAGGGGGGAACGGCCCCCCACCCCTATCTCATAAACGGGGAATCGGATCAAAATACTCTTCGACCAAAAAAGTTACCTCTTTTAATTTGTTAATTTTCTAAGATTTTTCCGACTGCAAAATTTTGCCTCCTTATGTAACTTTTCGGGGTTTGAAGAGTTTTTGCTCCCTACTCCCACACCCCATCGCCTCGCCATACTGGCATCGCCCATTTTTTACACTGACACTTGGAATGTCCTAAAGAATGAGCCTACCGACTTTGAATTGAATTAGACCAAATTTTTGGTTTCTATGATTTTCAGGGTGGGGCCCCCCCTCTCCCTTAGGTCGAATCGGAACGAGAAAAAAACTAATCAGTAGTATTTTACTGATCAATACGAGTCTTTTGAGGGGTAACTTGGCATATATTGGGTGCGGAAGAAACCACCCCCCACCCCTATCTCCTAAATGGGGGGTCGCATTAAAAAATTTTTCGGACAAAAAAGTTTCCTCTTAATTTGTTAATTTTCTAAGATTTTTCCGACGCCAAAATTTTGCCTCCTTATGTGACTTTTTTCGGTTTTAAACTTTCAACTCCCCCAGCCCCCAACCCCCCGACCGATTTCCCCCGGACCTGTAGCGTGTCCCAAAAGTTCCTACTTTTTCCAAAAAAACGAGATGCTACATTTGTCCTACTAATTTATCCTATCGACCTGTGAAATCAGATTACGCCTACGATGAATTTGGACTGATGGATCGTATATATGATCATATATCAATCAATCTCCAGTTCATAAACGGCGTAGCGCCCCTACTCTGGGGTCTGGGTCCCGTCATCGCATCGATTGCAATAGGTAGATTTATGTATGGAATCTACCTAAAACCAATGCAAAAACTGTATAATAATAAAATTATAGGTTGAAAAAATATATATATAATAGCGACAAGAGACTTTAAAAGGTTGAAAGGGATAATCTTCATAAGGGTGTGAGACAAAGGTCCAAGAATGTGATTAGAAATGAAAGACTAGGAATATATCTTGAACGTTAAAAGATTTTCGTATATAATACAAAAAAAAGTATAAAAAAAACTTTACCAATTTTTTGTTTTGTTTTAGTGTCTTTTACATTCAATCATAAAATTTTACTGAACGACATCAACATAAAAAACGAATATAAGTAACTGATTCTATCCTTTCGACTGCCTAACCTATATTTGCTTTTGTGCAAGCAGTTCTAAAATTCAAAGGTAAAAACATTATTAACATGACATTTGAAAATAATAAATTAGTAAAAATTTTTCAGATAGTTTGCCAGGCACGCGAGTTTTATTTTCAAAATTGCAAAATAGTTACTTCCGTAACTCGTCCATGTACATTAATAGCAGAAACAGACAAGGTCAGTTAACAGCGAACTTTGTTGCAGGACCAATGTACATTAGATTGGAAAAGTTGCGTAGTGATGATATATATTCAAATTCATTTGAAAAGACCTAAGGCTGTTAACGCTTGCAGAGTCACAATGTCTTCGTCTTGTGTCTATTGATATATTTTCTATAAAAGTTAAATATAATTAGAAACTTTAAGAATATAACATATTTTCTAAAAAAAATGAGGGAGAACAAACATTTTTTTTTAAACAATGGTAATTTTCATTTACAAGGCAAGTGAAACAAAAATAACGTATTTTGTGACAACATTTTCTCTGAACACAATGTATTTTTTTAAAAATAATATAGTTATTTTTAATCATATGTAAAACAATCCACCTGTTATCTGTAAAACTTGTTTATCATACGAGTATATAGGCAACTGTCTTCCAAAAATATGTTTTTATCAACTTATATAATTGAATATTCTATTCTATACATATTCATTTGTGGTGAGAAAAAATCATAAGTAAATAAGCAAAATTAATATGTGGCTTCAATATTTACAATTGATATATTTATTTATATCTTATTTGTTTAGGACTATGAAACATCATTTAATTTGTAGGTGTTACTCTCATATTAATTAAAAACAGATTGAAAAACTAACAATTAAATTAATTAAAATTGACTTAAAATATATATTGTAGCAGCTTTCGTTCTCGACTTTGCTAATTATCTTTCATAAGAACTAAGTCTATTAAATAATATTAAAATGATTTGATGTGTCCGAAACCAAAACAGACATTTCGACTTAAATTTAAAAAAGATGCCATATACTAGAATCTATAACCACAACACTTATCTGAAGTTTCCTTATCCTATCAGGTTATGGGATAACTGAATAATGATTAGACGAGGGTCAGAGCGCGTAGTTGAAATTGAGATGTCACGAATATGAAAATAATTAAATTTGTAAGATTCATTATATTTTCTACATAAGAAAACAATTTTCTTAAACAAACTCTCTTTAGATCTTGTTAGAACGCTGTTTATTTTCTACCCAAACCATCATAAACTTATTTTTTTTACTGTCATCATGTTGAAACAATGAGTATATATAAAGTCTAATATAATTCCTTACATCATTTTGAAAAAATACGATTAATTCTTATTGTAAACGAAAATACGAGTAACCATTTCGTGTTGGAAGTAATGGCTTATATTTTTATCAGTCTTCTATCATTTTTATTGTTGGAGAAAGTTAATAATTATTTGACATTTCTGTAAGTACCGACGTAATTGTTATTGCCATCCGCAACTTACCAACTAGGTTAGGATATATGGGGTACAGTTAATCTTCATTTGTTATTATTCATTATTATATATTTTAAGTTGAAATGTTGAAGTATTTCAATTCTGAAATGCAATATAAAATATTTTATGAATTAAAAATATTTTTATATGATATTTAATTATTGTCTGTCATTATACCAAGTACATATTGTTTATTATCATAAGTACGTTGGTATAAAAATTATAACAGATATTATTCAAATAAGTTTTCAAAAATTTTACTTGAAGTAAATTTTAAGTAAATTGCCATTATTATTATGGGACAAGGTCATAAAATATGCACATGACATACTTTGGTGAATTCAGTTTTAAGTGTTTTGAAAATAGACTTATATCATGGGCAGTTAATGTAAAATGCATTTAAGGCATTCTTTTAAAGTTTTCTATCGTAGTTGATGCTATTTTACATAAGGCAGTGAAGGTAATTTGAAATTCCTATACATGTTAAAATAAATAACCTTAGCATGTTCATCGACATTTTCAAAAGGTATTCTTTCAAAGTACTAATTAGAATTAGTTTTATGGTGAGTTTCGATAAATAAAAGATTTTAGCACAGCCTGTCTTCATTTTCATATTTTATAAATAATAAAGGATAAAATTATAAAGGTTGTTTAATAAAAGTTACATAGTCTGTTGGATTTAGCTCATAAAATGTTTGTCTACTACTACTGAAAGTTTACAAGTTACAAAATACGCTAACCTCAACCGAATTAGCAGCGGCAATTGAGTAACCCAGTTGACCTGAATTCAACGCTCACTGAGAGTAGGGCTCACTGCGGTAAAAAAATACCGGCGAAAAAAAATATATATAAAAGATTTATTTTATACGAATATTTTATTACTTGAAGGCTATGGCGTATAATTTAAAGATAATTTTGTTTGTTTGCTTACAGAAATTGTAACAAAGATATGTCAATAAATATTTGCATACTCACGAAAGTATCTTAGAAGAACAAGTAGTTATGATTGTAAAGAAATCATTAAAGGTTCTAATTTGTATATGAAATATATAATATATACGCGGGGAGATCCAAAAGTTCGTGAAATGAAAGAGATATAAATAAAATAAAACAACAAAACTATTTTTCCTTTTAAATATAATCACCCTTAAGCTCAATACATTTATTACACCTATGAATACATTTTTCTAAACCACTATAAAAATATGTTTTATCTTTTCCGTCAAAATGAGCCAAAATTGCCTCCTTTACCTCATTATCGTCGGAATATTTCCTTCCCCTTAAGTCTTTTTTTTAATTGGGGAATAAAAAAAGTCACTTGGGGCCAGGTCTGAACTGTAGGGTGGGTGAACTAGGGATTCAAACTCATGCGTGTGCAGAGCAGCCATTGCAATTCTGCTGTTATGAACCAGCGCGTTGTCTTGCAAGAGCAACACACCCTTTGTCAATTTTCCTCGCCGCTTTTCCTTGATGGCATCCTTTAATTTTTCTAATATCGTTGCGTAGTATTCTCCGATTATAGTCCTTCCCTTTTCTTTGTAATCAATCAAGATTATCCATAATCCCAAAAACAGTAGCCTTCATCTTTCCAGCCGACTCCATCACCTTGAATTTCTTTGGCGATTGTGTCCCCTTTTTATGCCATTGCATGGACTCTTGTTTGGACTCAGGCTCAAAGTGATGAACCCATGTTTAATCTCCCGTAACAATTCGGTCCAAAATCTGTGCAGGTTTATCTCCACACAACTCCAAAAAATGCTGCTCTTTCTGAAACGGCGTGAGCATTTTCGGTACCCATCTTGCACTGTCTTTGTTATATCCAGGTGATCATGTAGGATTCGCAAAATGGTGGTATCTGATACTCCAACTAATGCATATAATTGTTTTTTTTTCTTCAAACGGGCATCCTCTAGTACAATTTTCTCCACTTGGTGGCCTCAAGTGGCCTTCCTGAGCGGGGGTCGTCTTCAATTGACTCTCGACCATATTTATAAAGACCATGCCACTTGTAAATCATTGATTTACTAGGGCACTGTTCCCTATAAAGGACTCCCATTTCATTCAAAATGGTTTGTGCGTTCTTTCTTTGCTTGGTAAGGAATTTTATCACAGCGTGGTGTTCAATTGTCTCCATAGTTTCCGTTTCCTTCCGGATTGACTTGTTCAGCAGGCGACTGTTCGTAAACGAATGACGCAATCGGGTTGAAACTCAATATTTATACTAATGATGAGTCTCCGATTCGTATGAAACCAAGCGAGCGCCCCTACCCCAGCTCCATCCTCTCCATTCCACGAACTTTTGGACCTCCCTTCGTATTTAATGATATAAACATAATAAATAATAACATTATATTATATATAATGCTTTTATTTTTTCGTTACTTTTTTATTGATTTTATTAAGCTGTTAATTTAAATGTTTATATTATCCAGAAAGTACTAAAGAATTTCAAGGCTAAATATTTTCTAGTGTTTACGAGTATATTACGTATATATAACTCAGAAATATGATCTACTTTTATAGGCCAAACAATTCACGGAAAATCCAATTATCATTCGCACAAAACATATTATGAGAAAAATGAACAAAAACATATTTTGAATGTAAAATTTATTAAGGTATCATATTCATTAACCCGATGGTTATCTAACATTATTATTATGTATATGACATATTTACTAGGAGAAAGTCGATTATTTATCAGAACTAATACTTTCAGAGAACTAAATATAATAAAAATTTATTTTTTATTACAACAACAAAGACCATTTTGCATTTTAATAGTATTAATATTGTTGTAATTGTAATAATTAATGGAAGTATTAATACTTTAGTTCTTAAGGTATTCATTTATACGACCTAAATACATACATATACTCGTATACTGTTAATACTGAATTGCTGTTAGAAATTCCTAGCTCGTTTCTATAAATGTTAAAATTAATTTCAAAACTATGTTTATTAACTATTTTTCGTTGCTAGTTTTGAACAATCATTAAAATTCGTTTTAAACACAAAGTTATTAATTCAAATCCTCGCTAAATCTACGAGTATGTTGAAAATGTTTTTAATAATATTCTAAAATCATATAACTATCATAAAGTACACAACTCATTTAATATTCATATGGTAGCTGTTATCTAGGTACGCTGACATGATTTACTACTGCAGAGGACCTGATAATAGTAGTAACATTCTAAGATTCAGATTTTTGGTTTACGCGATGTGTTTTATAGACGTTTGATAAGACTATGGTATTTTGATAAAATAGATAAATCCTATCAAATTTCAATAATTCATTTTAATAAGATTGTGATCTAGGGATGTTTGAGCAATTATTATATTATTATTTTTTTGTGTCCAATAAGCAGACGGTCCACCTAATAGCAAGTGTAGCTAAATTACATTTGCTAAAATAGATGAATAGTAGGGAATAATGTACATATGAAATGGAACTAGATGTGGTCATCAGGATACTAGGTACGTTATGCCGATCTTCTGTGAAAGCCTACTACTACCCTGGTCAAGCCAAGACATATTACTAGCTTACATATCTATAATCTTTTAAAAAATATTTCCTTAAAAAAACATATCATTTGAAATATTCAGTTAGTATTTATCCAAAATCGTATAATATATTTTTACTGGCAAACATTACCTAAATAGATTCAAAATTTCATTATAAGTATGATATTTAATTTAAAAAATGTATGACTTATACCGCTATCGATAAATATTTCTTGACCTCAGTGAAATAATAAAACTAACTCCGTTTAAATTTTAAGCTGTATAATTTGTATGTTAAGAATGGTCGAGGTTACTTTATTTCCATCCACCTGTCCCCATATAAATCTAAACTTTCATATACGTAGCTTCCTAATTTATTTTAACAGTGACCGATTCTTATCATTCACTTCTACATTCGCAAGCTCTAGATGTTAATTGATTGCTCTGGCTCTACATGGTAGCATGTAACTTATGTAGAGAGACATTATTTTTTAATTATTTTCATTGAATGAAAGATTAACAATTAAATTGGGCTCTGCAAATGAGTCAACAACTTAAGTTTCACACATTTCGATCCACCAAAAACTCTTAGATGTTATAAGATTTATTTAATAAAACAATTTTGATTTTAGATTTATAACTAAGTATGTTTAGTAGTAGTGTATGTATAAATGTTTACGATATCGTCTGTAACTTCGCTACATGATAAACTTGTTAAATGTTCCTTTAGGAAGTAGGTAAAAAAATATATTAATTATTTATTTAAGAGTATAGCTAATTTTTATTTAGATTCAGAGTTAAAACTGGACACATAAGTTAAGATGTCTAATATTAAACTTTCCTGGAAGCTTCCGATATCTGAAGTCGTAAATCGTTTAAGACGTAAACTGGCTCTTTGTTGTTTTAACGTTTTCACTCAAACCCTCGTCTCGCCACCTTATTAAGATTGTAGAGTAACGTTGTAACTTAGTGAAAAGTGTTGAGATTGAAATTGTAATATATTGCTCTCATGAAGGTTGTTTAAAGCTGCTTTATTTAACGGAATATAAAAATTCATCATCATAAAAATTTATCATATACTTAACGTAGCAATTTTCTTTAAAATTCATGAACAATTGTGATCTCAGTGTTTTCTTATAGTTGCACCGTTTGTACTGGCGGTCGTAGCATATAATAGGATCATCTCATATGTTCTTATGGTGTTACCGGCTAAGGGAGAAAAAACAAATAGATACTATCCTTTATCCTCTAACAGAAAAGTGGAGGTTCTATCACCAACATACATCCCAGAAAACTAAAACTGAAAGAAAACTGTAGGAAGACGTTCGGACTGATGTCCGAACGTTTCCTACACTTAAACTGATTTTAACAATGACAATATTCACATTTATAAAAGTAATATGTTATTCATAAAATTAATTTATACCTTTTGGTTAGGTACAATGACAGTCCATGATATAAAGTTGATAAAATTACCCTATAATTAAAAAAATAATTTTGTGTATTGATAACCAATAAACATACAGGGAAGTAAAATGAATTTAAATTTAAGATATAATACATTACATGTTTTTTAATAATTATAGGAGTTAATATAGGAATTTTATGTAGGTAAATTATAAAAGGAACATTTAATGTCAAACCACTAAAATAATCGGCCTCCCTAAATTTTTCATAATAATATATTTTATTTTATAAACCCCCCGGAGGGCATGTATGAAGAGGTTGATGTCTGTAGCCGAGGCGAAAGAGGTATGCAGGGACCGTAGCGTTTTTCACTGCATCGTCTCTGGCTACCCCGCAAGGGATATGGCGTGAAGTTAAAATAAAAATAAAACATAATTTAATAATAATACCCTATTATTATTTTAAAATTTAGAAAGGAGATTTTATTTTAAGATAAAATTATAAATATAACGAAAAAAAACATTCCTATAAAGATCTGTATCATACAAAGGGGATCAGCGGATACAACCTATAAACGGGCAACGTACATACACACGTACACTTCGAGTGATAAGACAGCCACTGGTTAGCGCTGCAGCCAACAATTTAATGACATTGAGTATTTGAAAATTATTATTTTGGAAACTACTAACTCCGCAACTATCAATGGAATCACGTATGTCCGCCGCTTGGTAGCCCAGTCTAATGACATAGGGGCGCTCCTAATTTACCTTGAAAATTATCCTATTTAAATATAGAAAGCCATGCAGATTTCTTTAATCTTATTTATTTTAAACGTATGTTGATGGCTTACTGATATGATTTTTTTCTATGTATGTTTCAATAATCTTGGTTTTTAAAAATTCTTAAAATATTGCTACTGACAAGTGCTCTAAATCATCTTGCACCTCTGTCAACTTAAAATACTCCCGAATTTTATTTATGTCAGTTTCCCGTATGTGATGATAAGAAAAATATTCTATCTATAAACTCAAATATCATCGGTTGTGGTATCATCAATAGTGGTACCATCAATAAGGATCATTACCATTTTAGTTAACCTTTCTCTCCCACTTTCCACTTTCCTATTGAAGTATAACTCGCTTAATCAATTTCAATCCGGTTTTCATCTCGGTTCAATAATACCGAAGACAAAATGTTAGCCAGAAATAATCTAGACGATTATCAAGGTCAAGGAATGAACGTTATTCGATATTAGTAATGCCTTCAATACGGTAAATTTTAATTTCTTGCTGTCAATATTGTTTTACTTAATATCTCTCTATTGGCAATTTTTTTTTTCACTATTAATTATGTTTGTTATTATCAAAGTCATTGCAGATTTGGCTAGTATTTCATAATAGAGCAAATGCTTTGGTGTCTTATTAAATCCACTTAAAACGCAGATTATGTTTAGATGCCATAGAATATCAACTGTAGTAATACAGTAAAGTAAGTAATTTAAAAAATATCTATGTAACAAGTACCTTCATAAGTAAAGGAAGAGTGTTAATTAGAGAGATCTTTGTTTGGATAGGGAAAATAAGTTTTAAACTATAGAAATAAATATAGAAATAAAAATAAATAAATTTTATAGTTTAGATAAATATAGACAAAAATGCCGCTTAGCGACCTTCTTTGTAGATCGTTTTTACTCGTAGTTCTACAATTCATTAGTACATCATTTCGTCTTATCTTTCACCATTTTACCATCGCAAGAAAATAAATTTTTGAGATTATTTTTTAACCCTTTGGGTTACATAACTTGTTTGTTTTTGCATTTGTCTAAGTTTTTCAGAAATTAATTATAGCCTATGTTACTTCCTTATAATATAGCTAAATTAGTAAAAAAATCGTTAAAAGCCTATTAGATACGAACAAACAAACAAAATACAAAATCTTTCCTCTACATAATATTCAATCCCTTCAATATTATGTTACTCTTTTCATGTTGAATGTGGCAAAATTTTAAAAGTCAAATAATAACTGACGAAGGACAAATGCTGAGCGTAGCGAAGCGTTTGTCCGAAGGACTACGTTCCCAGTAGATAGGCCCATTCTGCTTTTTTTCCGTATGTATTTCAGTATGTTTGTTCCGGCGTAGCTGGCGTATTTTACTTCCTATCGTCACGAAAATCGGCAGTCGTATTCGTTGAATTATTAGAATTTTTATGTCGAGCCGTTTTTTTGATTGGGCGAAAAAATCCAAAATGGCGGCGTTTTTAGTTTTGTTTTTGGCGTAGCAGGAGCAATTTTCATCCGATCGCCACAAAAACTGGTGATCATGTTCTTTTAGTTATATAATTTTTTTGTTTTGGCCATTTTTCTTACTGGGAGGAAAAATCCAAAATAGCGGTGATTTAATTTTTTGTTTTGGCGTAGCAGGCGTATTTTTCATGCAATCGTCACCAAAATTGGTAGGTGTGTTCTTTGAATTATTTAAATTTTATGTCGAGCCGTTTTTTTGCATGGGCGAAAAATTTCAAAATGGCGGATTTCTGATTCGTACCACAAAAACGGACTTTGCGGCAGCTAGCGGGCTGAAATTTCGTCTAAGTATTCTTTGCCGAAATCTAAGGTGTTTTTTTGTTATTTCAAAATCCAAAATGGCGGCCATAGCGAATTATAAAATTTTTTAAAGTTGAATAACTCGGTTGTTATTTGGTAGAGCCAAATTTTGTTCGGTAGTTATGTACCTACATACAGACATACGAGTAGATATACTTATTCCTTTTTGGAAAAGGCACTTAAAACATTGTCTCATCCCCTAATGTACTGAGGTCTACTGTTCACAGAACTACTAGTTGTTATTTCAAAATCCTAAATAGCGAATAAGGTATTATTTTCTGGGTGCGCCTTGGAAAATACCTAACATTTGATTTCACGAGGTCCAGTGTACGGAGGTTACTGGTGTGGCGCTCATACTTGGTTCACGGGTGAAATATCGTAACCACTGTACCTCGTGAAATCCACTATAAATAATTTCCCAACATTGTCTCATCCCCTAACGTACTGAGGTCTACTGTTCACAGAAAGACTAGTTTATTTATGAAACTTATTTTGTTTTATTAGGTATAATTGCTTAGTGGTGTATAATATTAAATTGTTATTAACTTCGATTATTCCAATTAGCTTATGACGTTAATATAATAACCTTGTTATTATAATTAATTGATTCTTAATGGCCAAGAATTGTGCATTATTTATTACTGCTTTTAAAAATTATATAAGCCAATTTTATTTAAAAAGTCGATTTCTCTATATAAATATAAAGGAAACTTTAAAGCAATGTGAATAAGAAAAAAGCGTAATGACTCAGTGCTGTTTATCTTTTGTCGAGTTGCTTTTATTACTGCTAAACGCTTTTAAAGTTTGATTTTCATTGCTTATTGTACAAAACAGTCAAAGACAAGTTTAATCTTTTAATACAAGTTTATGAAAAACCAGTTTAGTTGAATATTGAACGAATTTTCTTTTTTTAGATAATTATAAAATAATTTTATAATTAGCTAGTAGTTTGACCGCAGGCATGACATAGATTTTATTTCCTTCTCTGATATATACGTGTCAATTATCAAGGATAAATATGTATTGTCGATTTTCGTCGTCTAATATTATATGTGTTTGAAACCTATCGGTTTTATAGCAATAACTTCTTGTAATTATAAAAATTTAATATTTTTTTATTAAAATAAAAATCGACTTGGAATTCTCTAAAATTATTCTTTTTAAAGGTTTTGTATTCTTTTAAGTAGTAATAATAAAGGACACAATACGTTTTACAGCAATGTGGAGTGTGGTGTTTTTGATAAAATAATGTAGACGTCAGAATAATCGAGAAAAAATAACATTACCGTATAATTTTAATTACACAATATTGATATACAAGGGAACTTCCCGGCCCTTCGGGCCAGGAAGGGTCAAAGGTCACGTATGAGGTTGGCACCTACCCTATTTTGTAGCCTGATTCAATAGCTTTTTTTTGATGTATTACACATTATTGTGTAATTTGTGGGTGATAAGTGATGCGCGTGCATACAGAGTCATTTAGATCATTATTATATAGTAAGGATATTATATAGTAAGGATATGACATGACAACAGCGTATCGCGCAGTGCAGTGGGGTAATCTAGGCGGGCATCATTTATATTTTTCTTCCAAAGATCATATGAAGGTTCTCATTTGAAGAATTACTAGGTGTGATGTATTCGCTGTTTTTATTAAAAGAGCGAGTTGCTGAAATCAATATCTTCTATACAAATTGAGCACCGCTAAAAGTTTAGACATATTCCTTAACATTGGAAAACTATTGAAGGCCTCGGCTTAGAACCCCAGTCTGCAATATAATAGCAAAGAAAATTCCGTTCACAAAGCTTTTGGAATCATCGACTGTTTGACATTTTCGGAAGTGTTATTTTTCATCCTTCGCACATCTCAGATTTAACTCCATGTGATTTTTTTATTTACCACGTTAAAAGAAATGATTCGTGTGCGAAATTTTACCGGAATACGACGAGTATGAATAATGATTTTTCGTATTCCGAATATTTTTTATTTTACAAAAAAATTTCGGAACAACCCAGAATTGTCGCAAAAAAAATGTCTAAAATAAAGTCAAGATCTCTAGTCATTTCGTGTATAAATCGGTTTTACCACTATTTATAACTCCAAAAGTTATTATTATTAAACATTATTGTCAAAAAGTCACAATAAGCGAACTTAATGCTACAAAGTATTTTCTACCAGTCAACCCGAAACATAAAACAATAAAATAAATAAATGGACCAATAAGGGGTAAAACTAGATAACTATACCATATAATAACTTAACATTATACATTAATTAAATTACAAAGAATACTATCTACACATAGACTCTTACTAATATATACTTAAACACTATTTGTTTAAGTATATATTTATTGTATAGCTAAAATACATAATATACCTAAACCATTGATAAGCCGTTCCAGGGTTTAATTGCGTAGACTGAAAGAATTTGCACGAAATGTAGAATAATGGGAAGAAACAAAAAAGTTAAGAAAAGATGAAGAGCGCAGATTTAAGCCGTGAGCATTTTCTAATATTTCAAATGTATGCTTTGAATACTGAGGAGAAAGTGTATCGTTGAGGGTAGAGAACAATTGTCATAAAAATCTTGAAGTTCACGCTCACAGCTGTGGATGGTAGTGGGAGATATAGTCATATTTACGATGGCTAAAACCAAAGCGGATGTTGCTATTGAAAAAGCGATTCAATTTATTAAGATTGAATTCAGAGATGTTAGGTTAGCAGCAGACATCTGCATAGTCAATGAACTTATATGTTTATTTATATATTTTTTACTTTGAATCAATACTAGTAATCAAATGAGAGTGACAGTAGGTTCTATTTTGATGCTATATATAAAAATCGAAATATATACCTTTCTATAAAAACAACCGATCAATTCGCTAAGCCGTTCTAATATTTAGTTAAAAATAAGAAAAAAGAAATCAGTGGCTAGCGAGACGACGAGTCACCGCAAGCAGCACCCGTTCACGAGCATAATGCAAAGGTCAAGGTCGAAGGAGTTTTTATTATAATTAATTAATTTCATAAATAAGTATTAAATTTTTCGTAATTTTTGTTTTAATTCAAGGACATTATTATTAGGCATTAATTATAATATCCTGAATCCTGGATCCTTCCTGTAGTCTAAATCACGCTATAGGGACTATGTGAAATATTAGAATAAAATTACAAAAACTATCACAATAACAAATTGACTAGTCAAGAAACTAATAGTCTGTATGTACAATAGGGTGAAAAAACAATTATATTTATTCCTCTATGTTAACTACTACCATTCTCTTAATTTCAATAAATTAATATAATATAAAAGTAGTTCAGACTGTACAAGCATAAAATTAGCAGAATAAAAGGTATAAATTACCTCAATTTGTTTAATATTTTCATAGTAATTACATTTTAAATAAACTGTACACAGTTAACTACTTGTGGTAGTTGTACTAATTGTGTTTCCATAATAACTATTAATTCAAGTTTCCAATAAAATCTTGTTTAATTTTTGTAAAATTTTTTTTACGTCTTTTGTTAAAAATATTTTCTTTTCCACTATAGCAATAATCAAGTACAAGTAAGAAAAATAATACCAATAAGTATATCTCTTACTAATATTGATATGCATTTAACAATAATATTTTGGTTGTCATCGTTATATTATTATTACTGTATTATCTGTTTTACAAGGTTGTGTGGGAAACTGATTATTGGTACATTCTTTTTTTTCTTAAAGTCAAAAGTTAAATAAAAATCAGCAAAAACTTTGGATTGCTAAGGATTTCGGACTAAACGCCCCAACTTTTGATTGTGCTTGCCAACATTGCGAAGTAAATTTTATTCAACACGATTAATTGAAGTTCGATGTAAAAATGTAATGCAATTTAGTTTGAGAAAAACTGCATTTTTTTATAATCTATAATGTTTAAAATTTATTTATTTCTTTAAATGGCTTTTAATTACGTTTCATACATTATTTACTATTTTTTTTGGGGTTATTCACTATCTGCTTTGTTACCTGTTTTCGGTTTGACATTGATCTTGATTGATTGATTGATCGAACAAGGACCTCATACATACTCAGACACAACAGCACAGATTGAATATATGAATTATTTTTACCTTGTGTTACCGATAAGCAAGAAGGCTTTGAAAATCATCTATAAAAAATGTACTAATACGAATTTACATATACATGCGTTATACTTCAGCACTGAATAATTGATCGTACCACAAATAATTAGTTCAACTTCAAGACAATAATAAGATGTTTTTTTAAGAATTTCGTATATATTTATTGATTAGTTTTAATTTAATTATTTTTAATAAGTTGCTTTACTTTTTCCTTTCTTGTCTATTTTATAAATAACAAAGGCAACAATTACTTGCCAGCAACTCCACGTTCATGTATTTTAGTAATGGACTCACGTCCGACACTCGCAGTCAGATGCTGTATTGAGCTTTATAGCTGCAGCAGATGAGACCGATCACAGGACATGACCTTTTGCTACTTGGACATAGTTTAAATTATTTTCAAACATCTGTGCACTTATTCTTTAATTCCGATGGCTTAATTGTTAAAATGAACTTGCTGATATTCTAGAGCTCGGTGCTTCAAATCATGTTCGTTTTAATGTTTTTATTTATTTCATAATCGTTTCAATTTCATTTTTTTTCATTTTTTATATCATCATTAATTGTTTTTTTTTAATGTCTTATATCCTTAAGTAAAAAAATAAGGTTTGAATTTGCATTTCCAGATTGTAGATTTTCAGCGATTAAACAAATGTTAAGTTATTTTACTTGTGTTAGGTTAGTTAGTTTATTAAATTTCAAAGGGCACTGAAACCGATGAATGTATTTTTAAATTTTTATTTGAAAATTTACATGATCAGAATCTTTTATATAATCTTTGAGCTCTTAATTCGACCCAGTGATCAGAAATTGTATTTGGCAATAAAGAAAAATTCAGTTTAGCAATACAAGCAGGGATTACCTTCGTATCAATAATATCAATACAATTAAGCTAATCATAGTTTAATATTTAATGTTTTTTTCAAATAATAAAACATTATTTAAGATTTTTAAATATAAAAACAAAACAATTGTTTATTACTGATGTTTAAGTAGCCTCCTTGTTTCTCTTTGATCGTTTTAGCAATCGTATATTACGAGCAGTTAAGTTTTTTTGTTTTTAACGTTGTTTTTGTTGGATCAGCCTATCAATGTAAGAATACTTTATTAAAAAAATAATTTCTATATAAAAAAAGACAAAGAAAAGCGACTTCCACATATTATGTTATATTTTTGTAGAGACAGGTATCACAAGGTATCTAAATAACGAATACAAAATCTTTGAGCTACGGAAACAGATAAGATAAATTAAAAAAAATCCTACCTGGAATACGAAACCACGACCTTTGTATCAGTAGTCAGCGTTTCCAAATACTATAAACATATCGACCGATCGAAAAAAAAATCGTTAGTATTAAATATTTTACATTCTTCCTTAAATGTGTCATGCAAAAAGGATCGAAATTGAAACTTACTTATGATCGGGTTATCGGGTTATCGGGTTATCGGGTAGGGAAACCTATAGGGTTTTTTGTAAAATATCTATTTATGTAACAGTTTGTATATGAAACTTTATTATTTATATGGTAAATTAGCTGGAACATATTTTACAGAATTGTTAATATAAATCTAAAGGTTGGTCGTTATATCGTTTATTATGATATGAAGAAAATATCATATTTTGAAATAAATAAGTCACGAAAATAATTATCAGTCTTGTCAATTGTCTTGACAATTAGTGTATTTTTTACAAAAATATATATTTAATAAAGTAATCTATAATATTAGTCCTATTTAATATACTGTACATAAAGTATTTACAATTATTATGTCATATGTAACAAAAAATATCTGTAAACTTTGAGCTACGTAAACATTTCTTGAAATTAGTAATATGATCAAATAAAAATATTTTATAGACTTTACTTACGTATTTTGGTTACAGTGTAATTTTATCACCCTTCGTTTCAGTCAATTTATTTGTCATATGACTTATAGACACCTACATCCATTAATCAACAATCACTCCTTCCAACATCAATCCTTCCTGTCCTTACATGTTTGTTGTGGAGAGTCTCAAGAGCGTTGCCGGCCTTGGAAGCTTAGAGTAGGGGATCACCACGCATCCAGGTGGTACGGATTATATTGCAGACGATGACGTGCTGTACGGTGATGAAATTCGGTGGCAGAAATCAGATCAAATAGCTAAGTTTAAAGATATTTCTCATGAAGAATATACTGTTCACTTATACAAATTTTAAGTATGTATATACAATTAAGATATTTAAAATGCATTACATTTTATTTATATTACATATAACAAAACTAAACCTTATTGTAAATAGATATGAATGTAACTAATAAACTAATTATAAAAAATGTAATGTGTTATTAAGTTATTTATCTTACAATTGGGTCATTAACATTATCGATAATAAGTAATTTAAACTTATATTTAAAGTGCGTAATACTGTTACTATTCTTAATGGCATTAGGTAAATTATTGTATAAGACTGCACCCTCATACATTCTTTTTTTATTACCGTAGGTTTTCATCTGAGGTTGACAGATACGTGGTTTGTTTTTGTTTCTTAGGTGATGTTTAAAAACTCTTGGTATAAATATTATATTGGAATGTATATTATTCGTAGTATTTTTTTTAATTATCATGTGATTGTGCATGATGTACCTTATGTGTGCCTAGCACGGGCATTGTAAATAGTGGTCCGGAGTTTGTTGGGAATGCCCCCGTCAGCGATGATAATTTTGATGATATTTCTTAAATATGAGGATCCCATATATGTAGTTTTTGCTGTATTAATTGTGAGAATATTATTTAGGACCAAGTCTCAAGGTCCTTTTGAGCTTGTGTTTTAGCTTCGTGTAGCGTGTAGCTTTCGTTGTAGCGTGTGAGTTTTACACTATCTACTAGAATTTAGAAGCATTAGATTGTATAGTTCTACATAAATTTGTTGGTAGTCAGATAGAGATGACTAATGAGTCATCATTATTATGGAATTGAGAGGGTAAACATATTTCTATTTATATTAGCACATAATAATTAGAGTTAAAATAGTTAGAGTTGTGTTTGTTTCAAGTATACAACATTTGTTGTAAATTTTATTCAGTATGTCGTATCCAGCTTGTTTGATCGTTACCAAGTAGTTAATATTATTGTTATTTGAAGTTAGGAGATCTATATATATAATCACCCAAAGTTATTGTTCTGTGGCATTTCTAAAAACATTGTGATATTAGACTCACCTGGTTTGTAAATTCCTCCTACATTTACTGCAAACTTGGGTAGATATAGTATATTACAAATAGTGATTTACGTTCTCGGTAAGGTCTTCCGGGATGTCATATTTAATACTGTTTTGAATGTATATACTAACACCACTACTTTTACTGTCTTTTCTGTAGTTATATATATATGCATGTAATTTGGTATATAATATGGGCGGGCATCATTTTTTGATGTGAGCCAAGTTTCGGTAAAAATGAGAATATGCACTAATTTAAGCATACATTGAATTTTGTTGAATTTACCTTGTGTTCTTATACTTCATAAGTTTGCATATAAAATAAATTTAGGAGTTTGCACTTATTTGGTAAACAAGTGTGCGTAATCTTTTAAAGATATACAAGTCTAAAGTACATTATTTAGATATATCTTTTAATATTTAGATAGCGTTTGCAAAGTAAGCGCACAAAATCATATTTTTTAGGTTAAGCAACTATTACTCGTAAACTTGTAAAACCAATTATTTGGCATAGTTCTTCTTTTAAAATCGCTACTACTATCGTGATACTTTTACTCTATCAGTTTTTTACTACTACCGTAAAATCGAAAAATGAGTTTGACCTAAATGCAATACCTATGCAGGTGATAAGGATGGCATTACAAACGGACCTTTTCCAACAATGCTTTTATCAACTTTCTGCTACGTATTTCCAGATTGGTTATCTTTAAGACCTTGGACTGCGAAGCGCACTTTGTACCAGTTGAGACGCATGCTCGTTTGTCCTTCTTTTAGGTAGATTCCATAGATGAATCTACCTATTGCAATCGATACGATGACGGGATCCAGACCCCAGAGTAGGGGCGCTACGCCGTTTATGAACTGGAGATTGAGAATCCATCGAAAAAAAAAAATTATATATCCCTCTATATATATATGTGTGTGTATATGATCCATCAGTCCAAATTCATATTAGGCAAAATCTGACTTCACAGGTCGATAGGATAAATTAGTAGGACAAACGTAGCATCTCGTTTTTTTGGAAAAAGTGAAAGGGGGGGCTGGGAGGGGATGTGAAAGTGCAAACCTTTGGGACACACTACAGGTCGCAAATATTGACGGAGGATTTTCAAACTTGGTATATACATTCTTAAGGAAAAATGAAGGTTAAGTTCTTGAACGGGGGAAATCGGTCGGGGGGTTGGAGGGCTCGGGGGGTTGAAAGTTAAAACCTAAAAAAGTCACAGAAAAAGGCAAAATTTTGCCGTCGGAAAAATCTTAGAAAATTAACAAATTAAAAGAGGAAACTTTTTTGTCCGAAAAGTTTTTTGATGCGACCCCCCGTTTAGAAATTAGGGGTGGGGGGTGGTTCCCCGCTCACCCAATATATGCAAAGTGACCCGTCATAATACTCGTAATGACCAGTAGAATTAACCGGGAATCTACCTAACACGATCGACCCTGTCGAACGAGGTATTTTTAATAAAAAATTGATAATTGATAATTTTTTTTCTGTTAAAATTGTTAATTATATATTATAAAAATTTGAGAAGATTTAAAATTTTTATCTTTTTTTTTAAATTTATTTATTACACAAAATATAAATTAAACAAAAACATACAAATATAACAGCGAATATTTTATGATATTAGTACCTACAACATTTTTGATTGATGTACAAACGCTGTAAACATCGAAATCCAACTTCTTATAGAGTAAGTCCTTGTAATGTTGATATCAAATAAATGAATAAGGATTCATTTATTCCTGTTATTTAACAGGAATGTTCCTTTAAACTTTATTGTCACATAAATATTATAGTAAATATCATTCACCTATAATAAAATATAAAATAAAAATACTACATTTTTATTTTAACAGGTTGCATGTTGGTTTGGTCACATATAGCACAAAATCAAAGTTTTGGGGCAATTTAGTGTTATTAAGATTTATTTGCTTGGCAAACGAATAAAATGCCTTTTAAGAAAGAAGATAAGAAAGATAAGTTTATTTCTGTCTATCATTTTATGTAATAATAAAAAAACCAGTTGAATTGTATCTATATTTCTATCTATAATACATATTTTGTATTGTGCCAGGGTTATATATTTGGTTTTTTATTATTTTTTTATGTCTACAATTCGGTTAAGATCATTACTTATCTAATTAATTTTGACGTTAATGTTACAGGGTTTAAAAGATAAGTAAATTTAAGTATCCTCCGCATAAATATGATAGCCAAAATGGTATGGTAATGGTATGGTAGTTTTCTTTTCATTATTTTAATTATTCATTTTCATTTCATTATTTCAAGAATTTGTTTTCTTGCATAATGACTTGGAGATCAGTAATATTTATTATGTCAAATAATTCTATTTATTATAAAATCAGACTGCATCCTGATTGCATGAATTTATTGATTTCTATATATTTTGTTAGCTAATTCCCATTTTTTTCTAAGATTTTGAATGCATTAATATTCCTCCATACATTGGAGAAAGATTGTTAATACTATTAACAAAGTTCTTTTTCACTGTAGGTCCCTTAATACTACAAGCGGATACGGATACTCTCCAGTAACGATGGAGGTTATTAATAATATAATATTACTTAGTGTGTACTAACAAGTGCTAATAAGCATGTTTAGGGAAGTACCGTCGTACGTCGTACGGGTAGATTTAAGAGGTGTTTATTTATTTCGACAACGTTTACCAGGTGCTCTAGTAGGTGTTCATTCTTTTGCTTTTAATATGAAGATGTTTTTTTTTTAATTTGTTAGTTGTAAAAAGTTAGTTATTTTCTCTGCTACTGTGAAACCATTACTATTGAAGTCTGTGAGATTTATTTCGGGGCCAAGTTTTTTCATATATAGGTCGCGAAATATCACAATATTTAATTATGCACACTGATTGGCTTGTTAGAAGTAGAAGAGTCAAACTTGGTGGCAATTCTCGATTGCCCTCCTTTAAGGGAAGGACGAACATAAAATCTCTTCAGTTTATCAAATTAGAAAAAAAAATCACACAGCTTAAAAATTTCATGAAATTACTACCTCTACAAGGCCGCCAAGGTAAGATTAGTGACTTTTTATACAGTAATTAGAACCATAAAATAGTTGTAATTGTTATCTAAATTAAACAAAAACTATAGTAATATTTATGTGGCTCTTCATATGATACTAGCATAAAACGTGCTGCGTTGTTTTTAAATACATAAATACAATTTCGTTAATTGGCCACATTCTACACGGTAACTTTTAAGATAAGGTTGACATATAAACAATGGTATCAGTATTATATAACCTTAAATTATATTTACTCAATGATATTATGAAATAAATGTCTTATAAGATTTTATCTTTTTGAATAAATATATGATAAGGGTTTATTATATATATCCGTTATAATATTTTTAATGTTACATGAATCGTAATCAAGATTGTATTGCTTGAAATTAGTCTGATGGATGTTTTTCGTCTATCTTAGAGTATTGTTTGTTTATTATTGACATAAGATATGGGATATTATTAATAATAACAATACTGTTTTACTATCAATATTAGGTGTTATATTGGAAGTCCAGTTTATTACTCAAATAATTAGACAAGTAGGTTTACGCAGCTCCGTTTCAAACATATCCTACGTGGTTATTGGATCCCTAAACTAATAAATGATTCAAACTATTTATAACCATATTATCCATTTTATGCTTATGGAAAATTTTCCCTTTGGTAATCAAAGAAATAAATATTTAAATAAAGATAAAAAAGTAATCTTAAGTATTAAAACCTTCACCGTTGTCTAAAATTAAAACTAGTTATCTCATCTTTATTAGTGTCAAAATATATTACATTAAAAACTAGATTTTTTTTAAGATCTAATATTAACAGATCAGCTCTAAGTAATTTAATCGATTAAGTCTTATTGTCGTAAAATACGACTAATAGTCAAAGATTAGGTCTAATTGTCGAAAATTTGATCCAATAATAAACGATTAGTTTCTAAAGTCTAAGATAGGTCTTATAGTTACATGATTAGATTTTAAGCTCAAGGTAAATAATTAACAGATTAGGTATAATCATTGGATGTTCTAAGTAGTGTCAGAGATAATGAAAAGTTGATAGTATGTGGAGATATGAATGGATGGGTTGGAACCGCGCGAAGTGGTTACGAAAGCGTGCTAGGAAAATATGGTGATAAGAGGGTAAATGAGGCTGGAAAGCTTATTTTGGAATTTTGTAAGAAGAAAAAATGGGAGCGAGCGGAAGAAAGAAGTATGATTGATTTATTCGTAGTGGACCAGCGTATTCGAAGTCAAGTTATGGACACGCGAGTGTTCAGAGGTGCTGATCTGGGAACGGACCACTATCTAGTCGTTGCTAGAATAAGAGGTTTGTTCGCAGGTTGGCGCAGCCGCACGACGTGTCCAAGCTTGGCGTCGAATTATCGCATAAGAAGCTGGAAGCTTCAAGATCCACCGATCAGAGAGAAATATCAAGAGAGGGTTTCCAAGGAGCTTGAAAGCTGTGATTCTGGAAATGAAAGTGTTGAAGTATGCTGGCAGAACCTTAGGAATAGTATGGTGAAAGTAGCGACAGAAGTATGTGGTAAAAGGAAAAGAGGTTTGAGTAAAAAGCGCGATGAATGGTGGGATGATGAAGTGAAAGACGCTGTAGAGTTAAAGAAGAAAGCATGGCTGGATTATAAAGCCTCTGGTAAGGATAAAAGTATGAGAGAGATAAGAAAAAGAGCGTACAAGCTGCAAAAGCACAAAACGAAAGCACTTATAAAGATGAAGCGTGAAAATTCTGAGAGAGAAAGGGATGAAAGGCTGATGAACAACTTCCGGGAAAACACGAAGCTTTTCTGGCGAGAAGTTAGTGGTTCCCGGGGTTGTTGGGTAACCTGTAGAATGAAAGGGGTGCTTTCGAAAAGCGGTGAAATTTTAACTGAGCAAGCACACGTTTTGCAGCGGTGGGCGGAATTCTATAAGGAGATGTATGAACGTGAGGACGCCACGGTCTTGACTACCAGCGTAATGCTGAGTCAAGATATAGCCGATGGTGAAATCAGTTTGGAAGAAGTAGAGAACGTGATTCGAAGTCTGAAATGTGGTAAGGCTGCGGGAGCAGATGAAGTTACTGCCGAGATGATCAAATATGGTGGGCCACGCGTCTGGGACTTTTTCTGGTTTTTGTGCAATTTATGCTGGAAATCAGGGGAGGTCCCAGACGATTGGCGAAGTACAGTCATCGTACCTTTGTATAAAGGCAAAGGTTCACAGATAGACTGTGCAAGCTATAGGGCCATCAGTTTGATTAGCTTGGGCGGTAAAGTTTATGCAAAAATTTTAGCGAGAAGAATGCAAGAGAGATCTGAAAGGCTGTTGTGGGAGGCACAAGGAGGTTTTAGACCTGGAAGAGGGTGTATAGATCAGATCTTTTCCCTCCGCATGATCACGGAAAAGTTTTTGGCCCTAAACCAAAAGGTTTTCTGTGCTTTTATGGATTTGGAAAAGGCGTTTGACAGGGTTGTGAGAAAGAAGTTATGGGAGATACTGCCCCGATACAATGTGAACGGACCCTTGCTACAGACTGTAAGGTCTCTTTACCGAGATCACTCAGCCTGTGTGCGAGTAGGAGCTGGCATGTCGCCCTGGTTTGACATCCAATCGGGTGTTAAGCAAGGTTGCGCTATGTCAGCTTGGTTGTTCAATTTGTATTTGGATAGTTGTCTCCAAGGAGTGAAAGATAGTGACATGGGAGTGAAAGTAGGTGACCTTAAGGTCAATTGCTTACTATATGCAGATGATGCAGTGCTCATTGAATCATCAGAATGCAATTTGCATGCATTGGTCACCACTCTGAAAGATAGGTGTGAAATTAATGGTCTTAACCTGAATGTAGATAAGACGAAGGTTCTGATATTTGAAAGAAAGGAAGAAAGAACAGAATGTAAGATCAACGTGAATGATAAGATAATAGAACAAGTGAATGAAGTGGTATATTTGGGAAGTATGTTTAGCAGAGATGGAAGATACGAAATGGATGTGGAAAGGCGTATTGCTGCCGGTAACGGAGTCAATGGTGCTTTGACTGCATTGTTGAGACGGCAAAACGTCAGTATAGCTGCACGTTTGACTGTACACAATGCAGTTTTGCTACCGACGCTGTTATACGGCAGCCAAACGTGGGTAACACAGAAGAAGAATGTAAGAAAGATGAATGGTGTGGAGATGAGATCTCTTCGCAGAATATGCGGAGTCAGTCTAGCTGATCGAATCCGCAATGAAGAGATCCACAGAATGTCAGGTACTAGCGAAGATGTCACAGTGAGAATGAAGAAGAACGTGCTCAGGTGGTTTGGGCACGTTGAACGAATGAGTGATGAAAGAATGGTAAAAAAGATTTATATGAGAAAAGTGAGCGGTAAGAGAGACAGGGGGAGGCCTCGAGTGACCTTCGAAAATACAGTAGCTACGATACTGGAGGAAGGTCACGTAAAAAGCATGAGGACCCCCCGGAGGGCATGTATGAGGAGGTTGATGTCTGTGGCCGAGGCGAAAGAGGTATGCAGAGACCGTAGCGTTTGGCGCTCCGTCGTCTCTGGCTACCCCGCAAGGGATATGGCGTGAAGGTAAAAAAATAAATAAATAAATAAATAATAATTTTAGATTAGATCTTATTGTCGTAGATTACGCTCCCGCTACCACTGCACTCGCGGCAGGTCCAGAGAGCTTCAAGTTCATTTTTAAAATTAAAAGAACTTTTTTTAATTTAAATAACTTCAAGGAATCAAGTATTATTTTTTTGTTTAAGGGTCATCAACCTTATAAGTAAACGCTTTAATAAGGCATAGCTCTATGCTTCGTACCACATGCCTCATAACCTCTTCCTCCAGCCCTTTACGCCATGCTTAAGAACCTATAATTTATCTCAAATATGGCACTTACCATTCCAAAAAAAGAGTTGATACAAAATATCAAAATTGATATTTTGTAAAGCGATTAATTCCTTAGTAAAGCACATTAAGAAAAGTTAAAAATGCCTACTTTTGTCATCAACATACACTTACATAAAAATAAATGAACATGCAACTAGTAAGCCGTTATAGACATTTTTATTTTATTCATATAAATTTTCACTAAGATGGAAATTGGTGAAAGATATAAGACTTCATATTTTAGTAGCGATGGAAAATAAAATGGTTGTGGAAATAATATTAATTGATTTCAATGTGAATAATAAGAAGTAAAAGTAAATTTTACAGATTTTAACAGAATAAGCGACAGAATAGTCGTAGTGAAAGTGACATGAAAGAGTATAATTTTTAATTTTTTACCACATACTGATGACGGTAAGTAAGAGATATTTTGGGATGTGTTTGATCCTTTAAGAGACAGTGCATATGCAATACCTACGATGAATCCTTATTATGAGCTGATTTAAGATTTCGAAGGAACTATGCATTAGTATACTTAATAATAATAAAGATTATGTACAAGACTAAAGCTATTATCGAGGTAAAACGTCCTGTCCTGAAAAAGGTCTGTTCTTCGTTAAATATACGATAAACAAGGTCATAAAGGCTTGTGATAGAGTACCTCATTTGGTTTTGTGTTAGACCCTCAAAAAGAATGGTATGACTGTTAATTATATTAAGTTATTTCTTGCGATGTTCAGTGAATGCTGCTAAAAAGCGAATGTTGTAAGAGATGTATGGCGTGAGATAAATAAATAAATAACGTAAGAAACAAGTGTCAAATAACTTTTAATTTTTATATGTTGTTAGTGGTAGAAAAGATGGGTATTAAGTCTTTAACGTGGGGCGGTAATGGTCAAGGACACAGGGAAAAGATCCTTTAAAAAAAAAGACAAGAAGCAAGGAGTCTTTGGAGGAGAGATTTCAGAATGAACATAGATGTTTTTAATAGACTGTCACCTTCTATTGTATTGTAAGACGATGTGTAAAATGATATTCCAAAAAAAGTAGGTCCTTGTTTGCTTGCTTGCATGAGGAAGAAATTGGCACTTTCAAAACAAACAGATTAGTAAGAAAATAAAGAAAACATAAAAATTATATTATTTATTACCAAAATGGTTTTCATTTTCAATGTTCATATTATTAATCTTACCACAGCTGTAGGTATTATTCAACTGAAGAAAGAAAAAAGTTTATGAAAATGTCGAGTTACTTGTTCGTCCGATTTCTTTGTTATAAAAGAAAAACTATTTCCTCAGCTAATTGCTTTACGCCAACTCGGGTTATTGGAACGTGTTTAGAATTTTGAGATACTATTGTTCTGTGGTGAAAGCTTGCAGAAATTAATTTAAAATAGTTTACAGTTCAATATTATGATTTATTGATTTAACGTAACGTATATCATATTTTTTGGTTGTGAACTCAAACAATATTAAAATCTGTTATGTATAAAGGTTATGAAAAATTCTCTTATACTTATTTTACATAATAAAAATGTATATTATTTATTAATATATATAATTTAATTAACATAACAAAATATATATATTGTCAAATACGTCATTCTTTTTTGTGAACGTTATCAAGTAGTCCACCGCATAGTCCAGCCGATTTCAAATTCCTATTATTGAATATATTTTAACATAAAACTGTTATATTACATATATATATATATATATATATATATATATATATATATATATATATATAACATAAAACAATAGCAGATAGAGAAAAAATGTGACATCATAAACCAGTTTTATTTTGCTTTAATAAAACTTGTAAAAAAGTCACAGCGTCCACAAACAATATCCTTATAATTAATGTTTATAAAAATATTACAAGCATTATACTTTAAAATCTCAGCTAAGCTATTTCTTTTGTATTAAGAAATTAAAGAGAAAATTTATTTTTCATTGTTCATTAAAATGTCGAACAAAGCAAACTCCCTATGTTTGCTTCATTCCAGAGGCCATAATTTGCATTATAAATTCTTAATAATCCAATGTCATGTAAGAAAATATTTAGAGTTTTGGAATATATTTATGAAAATTTCAATTTCTCTCATAAATTTATAAGTGTCAACCATATTTTCAGAACGGTTATAATAAATGCTTATTACAAAATTAATCTGTTTCATAAAATTTTTGTACTTTAGTTTTATAACATATATTGTTTTTAATTAGATCAAGAAATTATCGACTATACTACATTTTAGTATATTAATATTCGTTAATATATTTGGGCCACTAATAGACATTGTTGCGCCAAAATCAGCAAAAATATTCAACTTTATAGATTTTGGTATATTTTCTGATCTAATGATATATAGTAAAATAGCAGTATTATTTAAATTCGACAATACATTATATCCCTCTATTTAAAGACCATTTTGAGTATTATCTACAAGACAAAGAAGAAGTAAGATCTTTGAAAAAAAAATCTTAGTCTACTAGTTACACATGTAATATATCATAGCTTTTTGCATAAAACAATTTTGTTTTACTCTTGGTCGCTCAACAACAGATACCGATGTTTAGTTTTTGCTTAGTAGTCGAAGCCTAGGAGGATTCACAAGATGCACTTTCCATTTTCTGTGATTTATCGAAGTCGTTCGATTGTGTACAGTATGGAACTCTAATTATTAAAATACATCGTTATGGAATTAGAAATAAGGTCGTTGATTTGATTACTTCATAAAGTAGATGTGAATGGAAAGCATTCATCTACTCGTAGTTCATTTGTCAAAATGGGATATAAGGCTCTATATTAGGACCTTTCTTGTTCCTCATTTATGTAAATGACTTGCTTTACTTTATGTGGGAAAAACATGGAACAGTGTTTTTTGCTGATGATATTTCTCTTACTTTTAAAAGTAATAAACATCAGTCCGTAACTGACGATATAAACTTTACTCTCTCGGATGTTGTACAAGTTATAAAGTTAATAATCTGTTGCGATTATAAAGAAACGTATATTTCTCTTGGTTATATCCTTACTATATAATAATGACTTAATTGACTCTGTATGCACGCGCATCACTTATCACCCACAAATCACACAATAATGTGTAATACATCAAAAAAAAGCTATTGAATCAGGCTACAAAATAGGGTGGGTGCCAACCTTATACGTGACATTTGACCCTTTCCGGCCCTTCGGGCCGGGAAGTTCCCTCGTATATATATATATATTTATAAATAATATCTAGCTATTGATACTTGGATTTAAGACAAAGTATAAGAAAATCGATAATCGACATATCTACGGGCATAATTATATATTATATTTGAATACGTTTAATTGATAAATATGTGTCTATATTTTACCGTCTTATTAATAGTATTTTATTTTGCAGAATGTGTATTTATTTTCCTCAATATTAAGCTCTCGAAAGTGTCTTGAAACCTTTGAAATTTTAATAATATAGCGCTAAGTCACTTTAAGCACCGGAGGATGAATTACTTACCTTAGAAGGTTTATACGATTTCGTAAATTTCATTTAAAATGTGTACTGAAACTAAGTTTTGTTAAGCAAGGTTCAAGGAAGACGTAAACAATTATTTAAAAAATTTAGCAAATCTCTCACTATCTTTATTATACCTATGATTTGTATAAATTTTCAAGTCCAGTAATTCTATTTTTTAAATTATATCCATATTCATAAATGGTGAAACCCATATTATTCTATGAGGCTTTTAATGAAATTGCGTTACAGAACCCACTGCAGTATTTAGAACTAAAATATAATAAAATAATAACGAAATTTTGTGTTGATTATTTTTTTGTTTGGAAACAAAATAAATAAGGAAGTTTTGTGACGCAACGTAATATGTGTAAAAGTTTATTAATCGAATTTACAACATTGTTACGAATATTTCCATCAGACAACAAATAATTCATTCACTTTATGTGGATGTATACATTTTTTTTTGTGAATGTAGTTAGCATATATTAGTTTTACAAATACTACCGGTACCAGATATGTAGAATATATAAAAATCAAGTCTTTAGTAGATTAGTTACATAGAAAGATTTTAATGGTTTCATGAATATTAATTTAATCTTATCTTTGTAACATTTTCTCCGCGTTAAAATTGTAGAAATCCTTTATAAAAGTCTTTTGAAAAGGTGTTTTACCGTATTTAAAACTATCAAAGCCTAAGATATCTCTAAAATGAAATGATTCAATAAGATGTCGGTTATTTTTGAAACTAAAGTTAGACTAATATTGCATTATTAAATATGTAGTTTATTTTCTTTTACTACTCTGGGTAACCTTTATAAAATAATCCCTATTACATTACTTTATTATTTTACTAGAACTTAGTTAAGACAGAAGAAGCCATTAACGAAACGAAAATTTTGTAATCGTTTTGATGTATGATGTAATTTAGTTTTTAAAAACGAGTAGTATTTTTGCATCCAAATATAACCATTGTAATTTTTAATTCGATTATTTAAGAATTTTGTAAATAATTAATATTTACGATAACTTTAGGTTATACGGAAAATATTTGTTATACAAAGAATAATTAAAGTGCACTCCAGAGAAATTTTCTTTTTACTAGATAGTGTACTAAACGAGTTGACGAGCCACGCTGACGTTAAACGCTTACCAAAAGTAGTGCTCTTAAAACATTACTATAACACAGCTACATCAAACTCATCCTCTGTGAGATGTATAGCACAGAGTATATTATTTATATGACCATAAATAATACATGGCAAGAAACAAAAAAAAAAGGGGTATTTTATTGCTTATTAGTCTTTTAATGTATTAACCCTACCTCATCTACATCAAACTCATCCTCTGTGAGAGTTAGTACTAGTTCACAAAAACTAAAGTAAAGGCATATCTAAGGATAAATCAGACGTTTAATCCTGCTTTTGTTATAATTTATTGAGCGAAGCGAACGAAGAGACCGGAGCGTTTTACTGGAGACTTTTTACATTCTTTGTCACGAATTGGCTCGAAAACTACTACACGGAAAATTTTGAAACTTTGCAATCTAAAAGACACACATTAGTGGATGGTTTAAAAAAAAACTTTTGAAAATTGTCCTCAAAATTTTTTAAAATTTTTTTTATATCATGTCAAAAAACTGATATCCCATTGAAGTCAATGGGAAACGATGAGTCAATACACTGGGCTCGCTTCGCTCAATATGCAAATGGCACCCGAGATTTCGCGAGCGCAGCAAGTCGAAATTGAGGGTCTGTTGGCGCCCATAGTAATATTGCTATACAATAAAGTATGAAAATGTATATATAGCACAGAGTATATTATTTATAAAATAAAATAAAATAAAAAGCCTTTTATTTCTAGAAGGATAAATACAGTTAGCTTATCTAATAAACAGTATCTAATTATAACTTATTTACTAATATTTATGAATTTATAAAGTTAGGTTTCACTTTGTGGTTTTTCCAGAACCCCTCCACGGATAAAGGCCTCCTCCAAAATTTCCAGCGCTCTCTACTTTGAGCTTTCTGTATCCAATCATGACCGGCTGTCCTAATAACCTCATCGTGCCACCTCGTAAGCGGTCTTCCTTGGTAGCGCTTGCCCGATCCATTTCGTTACTCTTTTTGGCCGTCTTGCAGACGCTCTACATGACCCGCCCATTTCCACTTAAGCTTCAAGGAGTGGCTTAAAATATCGGTTGCTTTTGTTAAGCGCGTCTTTCTATTTCTTGGTTATTACTGTTATTAAAGAAATAGTTCTATTCTCTTTGCTGTTTGTCATCAACATAATTTTCGATAGATTCATTTCCAAACCTACTTGTTTACTATATTCGTTTAATGATTGTAGCATGAACTGGAGTTGAGAGTATAATTCAGATAGCAGAACTCTATCGTCCGCAAAGCGCAGATGGTTAAGGTAGTGCCCGTCAATATAGAGTCCGCATTGCTTCCAGTCAAGTTTCCTTATTATGGATTCCAGTACGGCAATGAATAAAGTCGGGGACATGGCGTCGCCCTGTCTCACGCCTCTCTTGATAGGGAAACTAGAGCCGATTTTTTCGAGTTTTACTCTACCTGTACTGTTGCTGTATATACTTTTAATTATCTCTATGTACTCTGTATTTACTTCTTGTTCTTCCAGCGTATTCCATATGCTAATGTGAGAAATAGTGTCAAAGGCTTTTTTGTAATCAATAAAAGCGATGTGTAGAGTTCTTTGTTTTTCTTGGTATTTTTCCATCAGTAAGTCCAGAGTGTGGATGTGGTCGACAGTAGAATAATTTTTTCTGAAGCCCGGTTGTTCAATCGGCTGTGACGGTTCCAAAATAGCTCTTATACTTCCGTTTATCAGGCATGAAAAGATCTTGTATAGGCAAGGTAGAAGACTTATTGGTCTGTAGTTCCCGATGTCGTGAGGAGATCCTTTTTTATAAATTAATATTATGTTGGACTCAGCCCATTGCTTAGGTATAACTGCTGACTCGAGAATGCGGTGGAACAGATATGTTGGCGGTGGAGACAGTAAATTGCAAGCTGTTATTATGGCCTCATTTGTAATGTGGTCCGCACCGGGACTCCTATTTTTTCCTATTTTTAGTCTCTTCACACTATTGGACACTTCTTCAATATCGAATATTCAATTCAAATAATATAATTCGAATATTCAATATCGCTTCTTATGCGTTTGCTTATTAGTTTGTAAAGCGCTGCCAATTCATTTTTCATGGCTCTTGTTTTGTTTTTGGTTCTTTGCAGTGTCTGCCTTCTAGTAATAAGTCTTTATTTTCTGATAAGATGATATTTGTTGTGTTGATGTTGGTATTTTTTGAATTGAATTGAAGGCTCTCGGAGATAGAGTTGACAATTTTATCGTAATAGCGTTGTATTGAACAGTTTTCTTGCAATTTAGGTAGAGTTGGTAGATGCGATACAATGTTTTCTCTATATTTATTTATTTCTTCTAAGGCCTTTAGCATAGAATTAGGGCTGGCAGTGTAGCTAGTTCTGTTCTTTTTAATTTTTTCCAGGGTTATTGTTGTTCTAATTGCGCGATGGTCTGAGGAGTAATTGAGGTTTAGAAATTCTATATTTTGTATCTTGTTTGGTTTGTTTGAAATAATAAAATCTATTTCGTTTTTGTAATCACCATTTGGCGACCGCCATGGCCATCTGCGGTTAGGTTTCTTTTTGAAAAAGGTATTTAGGATCATAATTTTATTTTCGAGTGCAAAGTCAATCAACCTTTGTCCCCTTTGGTTTCTGACGCCATATCCGTATGGTTTCATTATCAAATATTCCTCAGCTTTTGGTTGGCCAATTTTTGCGTTTAAATCTACCATAATTTTATAGAATTTGTGTGCTTCACTGATGGCTTTGTATAAATCTGTGTAGTTCAAATTTTTGCTTCAATTTTTGCTTCTGTGGCTGATTCCGTGGGCGCATACACTTGAATTAGAGTTAGTTATTAAACTAACCCTAATTATTAACTTTGTAGATTTAAATTTAAGAGTGCCACTCTATTGCTAATACTTGTAAAGCTTTGTATGCTGTCTTTATGGCATTTATTTATTAAAAAGCCTACTCCGTACATTCCCTGTGTAATTCCTGTGTAACAGAGAATAAAATTTTCGTACTCCTCAATTTTTGTCCCACTTCGGCGCACTTTAGACATTCCAATAATATCAAATTTCACATTGTTGAGTGCTTCATTCAATTCTAATAAGTGTCTGTAAGATGCCAGAGTTCTTACGTTGTAAGTTAATAAGTAAAGTTTGTTTTCATTTTTAGTTCTATGTAAATCATTTATTTCCGTTGTATTATTTGTTATGATCTTTGGAGGGTTGTGGTCATATTGTTCCTCGATGACCAACCGTCTTGGAAGAAGGTTTTTATAGTTCTGTTGAATTTGTATGTTGTATGTTTCATCCATATGTGGAGAGGTGGGTGTTAGTTGCTATATACTTTTGCTGTTTTTATCATTGTCTTGATTCAGAGTTGAATTTTTATTAACTAGATAGTTTAGTATGCCTGGTTTTAGTACTCCTCCCGATATACTATTTGATCTGCGTATGGAATTTGATTGTAGTGTTTTATTCTTTTTGTTGATTTGTATAATGTTGGCCCCTTGAGGTAGAATAATTGACTCTGGTGATGTAGGTAGAGACCTCTTGTTATTTGGTTTTAATATAACCAATTTATCATATTTTATCGCGACTTTATTGCCTTTTTCGCTCTCTAGAATTGCTTGTTTTTGCACATCTCTCCTTTTGTCTAATATAAATTTTGGGTAGTCCTCATTTAAATAGTAGCAGGTATCGTTGAGCAATCTTTTTTGTTTGAGAATATTAATTTTAATACCAAGAATTAAGAAGGTCACTATTATTGGCCGGGGCTTCTCTCCTTTTCTCCCCACTCTTTTTACCTCCTGTATGTCTCTATAGTCTAAATCTATCGAGAAATACTCTTTTATAAATTTTATTATGTTGTTCTCTAAGTCTTTATATGATGTATCGGTTTCCTCTATGCCGAAGAAAATAATATTACGCTGTCGTGCTTGTTTTTCAAAAAAATGAATCCTGATTATATTATTTATATGACCATAAATAGTATACATGGAAAGAAACAATAAAAGGGGTATTTTATTGCTTATTATTCTTTTAATGTATAAACACTACCTCATCTTATATCATATTAATGAATGCTCTTTAACTGATATTCTCTAGTTAGTTTACATTTAAACCTTTCTGTCAAGACGTTGAGTTGAGTTGAGTAAATTTAAACTTGAAGACTTTCAATCAGTGGTAAAGACGGATGAAACTGTCAAATTAACTGTGTTAGTATATATATATATTTGTACGATACGATTTCTTTAAGAATAATTTAAATAATAACTTAAAGAAATCGTATTAATATAATAACCAATAAAACATTGTATCCTTGTGTTTAGAATATAAAAATTACGTTTTTAATATTTTATTTCATCTTTTAAATAATTAATTATAAAAGATGAATGTGCTTGGAATACAAGTAAAAAGATAATACGAACTCGTCACGGCTCCGTAATCATGTCATCGTATCCGTAATTTATCATGTCGTATCAGATATTTGCATATGAATTATTTATTTTACGCTAGGATTGCGACAACTACATTCAATAATACATAATTATAAAATGTCACCTCTTTATTTTCTATAATCAAACACCTCTGCGTGGTTATGAGAATTAGTAGACACTTAATTTATTTTTTTCTATCTATAACAGAGAGTCAAATCTAAGACGGTCGATAGTAATCACCTAATAAACGTATGCAAATGCGAAATACACGAAATGGATAAGCGATAATTTTAGTCCCTTTTGCAAGCAATGATACACAAAGCTACAATAAAATCATTTAACGAGAAAATCAGTACATGCACAGCATATACTATTACCAAAGAGCTTCCACCCAATAGTAAATTTTAATGATTTTGTTCTTCCGGTCCGCTGTAACATTATAAATTCTCATATTCAAAGTTGCTTTAAATCGCTCAATACTTGTAGAATAATAACATAAAATAATTTATTTTCTACTCCTAAAAGAAAAACTAAGGCTTTGTCCACTGGTATTATCCGTAACAAAACAATAGAAAATGTTTTGTCGAACCTTGTAACATTGAGAGTTCTAAGATACAACAAACGAATAAAATTAGTAAGTAACGCCGCTATGCGAATGACCGCACTTTACAAAACGTATCCCACTGGCTCTGTTCCAAAACTGCTCGCGAGGAAATATATCAAGAGATTCATTGTTATCATTTTTTCCAAGAGTACTTAGATAAAAGGGTTCTGAAGTCAATAAAATTTAAGTTTTGTGGTTACGATGATTTATGTAAATATAATATTATATATTAGAACTAATTAAATAGTAATTAGACTCTTAAACCAAATCAGTAAACATAAAACATTGAAACTAATTAACAAAACTGATAGTCGTGGAGAAATAAAACATACATACAGAGTATGTATTCACAAAACAAACTGTCAATCACTATTCACTCCTACAACACCTCCGCATGCAAATCAAACTTCTCACCAAAAGTGACTACCAAGACTAATGTTCGAACTTATGAAGACTCTCAAAGCCATCTTAAAGATAACCTTAATTTGTAACATTTTATTTATGCAATCGCATGAAACTAATCGCCAACAAGCATCGTGAAAACCGTCGTACTCAGCTTCCTCCCATTCAAATTAACTAACTTACTAATATAACTCAATCTAACCCACCGTGGATTACAATGAGAAAGTGAAAGTTTATTTTTTTATAATCTAGTAGTAGTAGTAGCGGCGTTCAGAAGCTAGTTATATGCATGTAAACTAACTTGTTCTGAAAATATAATGTCCTCGTCTGCTATCTGAAGATGTCAAATAGTCGACGGTTCTGTGTGAGTGGGCGCGTTATTTTAGTAAAAAAGAATGCCGCTCTTTGAAAGTTTGGGGCAAACAAACTTCGCAACATCACTCACTCGCTACAGTTTTACGATCTTGCAGTTGAATTACTGCATTTTTTTATTAAATACTCATTATCAAACATCACTTATTATCGAAGATTCTTTGGCCGAATAATAGATTTATATTTATTTTGTTTAATCACATATTCAAAAATATCCAATAATGTAAATATTTTATGTAAGTAAATAGTTGGAAATATCTGTAAACACTTACCCCGGGAAACAGAAAACGTTAGAAATGGAATCCATTCTAAGGCAAAATAGTGACTTGCTTAATAATTTGTCTTTTATTACCTGTGTTCTTGTAAATGATCGTAGGGTTGTTTGCTAAGTGAAAGTTTTACTTACCTCGTTCTTCATAGCGAGCTATATACACCTTACATACAAAAATGAGTAGCTAAATGTTTTCTTATTAAATCTAAATATACATTTATAATAAGTGTTCAATGCAGCATTTTAAACAGAATAAATTTATTATACAGATTGCAAATATATTTTGTAATGATATAAATCTTATCTTAACCTCCGTATCCTTTTTGTCCCTAAATTATTACTCTGCTGACTTTACAATAACGTTTTTACTTAACTTGTCAAGTAGAATGTATTAAATTAAAGATATATTAAACAAGTGCAACTATGACTGAGTTATAAATAATTTATTTACTGTATCTGTTATCACTTTGTGTCTCTTTCGCATACAAAATAAAAATAATAATCTCATAGTAATATAACACAAGAATGATAATGTATAGTGGCCTAAGTAGAATCTTATAATATAAAATTGTTTGTCTAATTAAACGATAACAACTAATGTATTACTTCACTTTAGTTATATCTTTCGTTCGTAAAAAACAGTGAACTGAATTACTAATGTCTGTTTGGCCATAATTGTTATTAATGAGCTTGGTACCTACTACATTAGGTTAGGTTAGATTATGAATTACAATTGTATATATATACGAGTATACACCTTAGTAACTTAATGTAAATTAAGGAATGAGTAAAATTTTAATAACAGAATATAAGTTTCATAGCATATTATTTATTATTATTTACAAATATAATTTCAAAACTAATCCCATGTTCTATATAGCAAACAGCAAGCAGTTACAAACATCGGTTAGTCTCCGCTAGAAGCCTATTAGATGTTGCCTCTGTCTCGATAAGAACATGTACACGTATACTCGTATGTACTCGAAGCAGGTGGTGATACGATAGCTTAAATGGTGGAACGACCAGACAGTTTCTCAGAGGTCGCAGATTCGAATCTTGCCCGTCATGATAAACTTTGCATTTTATGATAAAATTTGAATCCCATACTGATAATACTTGTAGATATTTAGCTGATACCAAATTGTATAAGTAAATTGTAACTTCCAAAATTATAAGATAGACATAGAGAATTATATATTTAAACATAAGTTATATTCATATAAACAAGAGTTTGTTATAGAGATATCATAAGAAAAATAAATACATAATGTGACACAGACAGACAGAGTGAATGAGTTTGCACCAATAATGTACTAGAATATCAATAAATACCAGATTTTGTATAGATTGTACTCGTACCAGTTAGATAATGTAACGTAACAGAAATTCCAAATGTAATTCAATTTTCCGTAATCTTCTGAAATGTGTTATTTGAGTTCTGGTCGGAGTAAACCCATCTCCCTCATTCCAGTTTATTGATTCCTTGACGTGGGTCTATCATTAACAGAATAATTACTAAACCTAACACGCACCGGAAACTAGAGGTTGAAGTTTGAAATTAAGTGCGGGATATTGATCGAATTTAGTGTCGGTTTCTTTTCTACACGATGTGTAGTAAATTTAACAGATAGGTATTGACCATGTCTTTTTTATGGAGAAATGAACTTTTTTATTAACATTATTATATTAAGGATTTTTAAAGATATACTACAATTAAGATTCGCTAAAACACTTTAATATTCCTTTGTCAAACATTTCAACATATATTTAAAAACAAAACTGGTTGAAGAATGATTTTGAAAACTTAATTAAAACGTAAACCTACAAAGACACAAATGCACAAATAAAATTCTTATTTCCTCGTTGTGGAGTTCTATAATAATTATAAATAGCTACAAACTTTATTGACTTTTTAAGCGTAAACTTAGGATATACCATAAGGCTATATATGTAAATATCTATTATGTTACGCAATCATATAATAATTCTACCTTATTACGTGAGTTTAATAGGAATTTATAATTATAACAACGTTATTCATTGAAACTCTTTTTTTTTAATAAACTTATTTTTTTAAATTTAGATTTGTTGTGTATTACAAGTATGTAACGAACTGATGGTTAGTTAAATAATTACTCTTGATGCCTGTAAAGGCTTCTACCTCTTACATGTATAAGATATTGAATATTTTCCTGTGCCTGGTCCGGATAATAACGATCCAATTCAAGTAGAACCAATCTAGAACACATTGTTCGTATCGGCATATTAAAAAAATAAAAACACTATTGTTTTTAATTAAATTATATATTTAAAGTGGGGTCATGTTTCACAAATTAAGATATCTAAAAGGTATAAAAAGGTAAACAAAACAAAAAATTAAACAAAATTTACTCAAAGACCACTCCAAAGTATTTTTGACAATTATTTTTTTTTTATTTATATTGTATTAGGATCCATTTTTAGTTCATACTACGTATAAAGCTTCCTTGTTTGAATAATTCCGACATCTTATACGGTGATCTCGTTTCTCTCAAAGATTTGTTTAAGATTTATCGGGTTTGAGTCGGCAGTTGGGTTTGACCACCCCAGGAGTTTAATTTTTCGAGTTTCAGAGTTCGACTTGTGCTTATGCGTAGGATCTTTTTTTTGTTGAAAATACCAGCCAGGTGGCATATTTGTTTTCGCATTTGGTAGCGTTTGTTTTGTTTGTTATCTTTTGTTGTATTTGTTTGTTATCTCCGCATACATAAAACAATCCTTCTTATCTTCTATTCTAACTAATGGTCCAACTGCGTGACATGAAAAGCATCCAAAAACTGCCATTTTTTTGTTTTTAGAACGTCACACGTATTGTATGCCATCAAATGACACTAAATTTAATTTGCTTCCATCATTGTACACCATGGACCATTTTGAAGTCGTCCATGAGCTGAACCATTTTTAAGAAAGCAAGATGCAGTTTCCCGTCCTTTACAAAACTTAAGGCGAGTGTAAAAACGCTCCTATTCTATAACTTTTATAATTTATTAATAAGATATCAAACGGGTCTACGATCCACCCGATAAGTAATGGTACAAACACCAATGAACACGGAAATATGAAAAAATACCACCCTGAACAGTACCCACGCTTGAGGAATGAGAATGCAGGAGGAAAAGGCACACTAAGTTTTACTCAATTAACTTACGAAACATTGCTAACATAGCTTTTTCACGCCAATCTTCTATGAATTCTTCTATGAGTGAATGAAGCTACAGAAGTTACGACTCCTACTAGTTACTAGTTAATTATCTTCAGCTGGACTATTTCATCTAAAAAACATAATTTTCTATGGTAAGATACACGAGTATCTATATATTTTTATATTTAATTTTAGTTTATTTACAAAACCAAGTTACGCAATATAAACTTTAAGAAATTATTTTTTATATATAAAGTAAAGCTGAATATTCATAATATTTAAAAGAGAAAATATATATTTAATCTTTCTCGATGAAATTCTGATTTATTTCAAGCTCATTTCAAATTCGAGTCGCTCATAATTTTGCCGCTTCCTTGATTTTGAGGGCACAAAGAAAAACCAATAACAACCTTGGTCTTACGTCCGTTAAATAATGTATCACATATTTAGAAAAAAAGGAAAAAAATAATCAGGCAAGACCTAATATAGACACAGAAAAAGAAAAAAGATAATTAGTTTGGCTATTGGTTAGGTTGTTGAAATGTATGTATGTTTATGATGTCAGTAGAAGACTTATAAATTGTATTATTAAATATTATTATGAATAACTTTCTGATGCTCGCTATTGTGTTCACAGGATGAGGTGTAGGTATTTTTAGGTAACTTTGTTAATTAGTCATCTACCCCCAAAGACTGGTTTGGTTCCAACTGTACTTAATAAAGCACGAATACGTATTTTACATAGTTCATAGGTGGATCTTAGTCTTAGTCCCAATTATCTTCTTTAACAAATGAGGGTGTTTTTTTTTAATAGAATCGAGAATCACTTTTATTAAATAGCGATATTCCTTAGGTAGGATATGTGGTGTATCGAATCTAATATTACTCGTATGTAGATGATTGAGCTTGTTTATATTATGTTCACAAAATAATGGTTTTCTAGAATAGCTAATTTTATTAATAAATATATATTTCCATTAACAATGAAGTCAAAATCAAATACCTAGGATTTTTGGAAACACACACATATTGATAGGTATCCCAATGGAATTGACTTGGCAAATATTAATAAATAAATATGTATCATCAGCGAATCAAAATGAAGACGAATCGACACCATTTTTCATACGCCAGTCAGTCATACGCCATTTTTGTTCTTATGTCACATTACATTTACTACAATATATTTATTTCATAGTTATTGCCCAAAAATAGATAGAAAGGGCAGACTTAATGCTAAAAGCACTCTCTGTCTTCGATCTGTTAAAAAGAGTTAAAGTTAATTACATATAAGGCGTCAATATTATATATGAATTTGGTCCTACAAATTTCAAATTTATTAGCATGTTAAATAAAACATATCAAATTTGCGTAAAGTTGCATTATTACATAGAAGCGGTCGTAATCCAAATAGCCTTGTGAATTACTGAAAAGGATAGTTAATGAATAATCCATGTAGAGAGGGTAGTAATCAAATACTCGCCGATAATAGCCTCTGAGATTTAGGATTTAGTGTCAAAACTAACTTTGCGCGTTACACTGGATGACAAGCATAATTAATATACGTTTTGTGAACAGAGTTAGTCGTGAATTATTTTTTGTTTGAATCCGGTACAAATATTGTTCATAGAATAATCTTTTATTAATAACTCGACCATAGTGCCTATGGGCTCCAATTATTAACAGTTTTACCTTACGGAATAAGAAAATAGTGTGAGACACAGCACCATGTAAAAAATTCCAGCTTAGCTATGAATTATCGTTGGTTCATGTTATATGACATACAATATTATCGTGTAATTATAGCGTTTAAAAATTAAATGAATATATTTTAAATTTATCTTCTGCTTGCTTTGTTTATTTTAAGTCCGAGGATAAGAAGAAAAATGATTAGTAGATAAACAATAGACTCGAGTAACTTAGCACCCAATTGTTTTGCCAATTATATTTGCCTTCTTGTATTTTTTATTCCGTATTTAAACATATTTTTTAACATGGATTCTCAGAGTTCCCAGCTTCTTGTTGAGTCGATAAATGTAAGTAAAATATGTTTACAGCTTATAAACTTTTCCTTAAAACTAAATTAAGTGGTAATGTGACAATTTATATTTACTTTCGTTATGCTGATATTATTATAAAATACACTTTATTTTGTGAACACAGAAATTGTAACGTTTTTTAATATTCTCGTTTTCATTACTACTAATGTAATAATAATAATCCTCAAGGGCGCGGGTCTGTTATACGACGTGACAAAGTACATTTGTTATGTTCCATCTCGAATATTGAACACAAATCTATATTACCTATAATCTAGTTAAGGAGAAGATGCGAGACCATTTATTTTGTATATTACATTAGAATATTCTTTTTTTTTTATACAAGTAATACCTTATATTTATTTAATGTTTTGTAGTGTGGCAACCTCAAAAACAGTATTCTAATATTTTTTAAATAACAATAACGCAAGTAGTTAATATAATACATGCTTGTTATAGATTTTAGAGAAAGCTTCAGATTAACGTCCCAATACTGTCAGTCTTTCTTTGACTTTGATTGTATGAAAAGAATTCTATATCTTTCTTTGGCAATATCTTACAGATATTTTAAATAATAAACTGTATTAATGTCCCTTTTTGAATATTGTATTCAAAATATAAAACAAATACTTCGTATTTTTACAGATCTTGGAGAATAATATGTAATTTAACAAAAAGTAAATATAATATAATAAAAAATATATTATGTCAAATACAATTGTGATAACCTTGGTTTTGAATTTGAGTGAATTATATATTTATGGATTAATAATATATTACATATAACAATTTTTACACAGCTGTTATTTATTTCTATAAAGTAATAGTCTTCTGATGTAAAGATTTTTTTGCCACTCGCTTCCCCTTAACAATTTACGACATCGTTAATCGTTCTTAAGCTTGGAATTTTAATAAAAGTATTCAATAATGCATACTAGAATATATGACTTCGACCTTATTTTTAAGTTATTTGTTGATATATTTTATATAGTTTTGATATAATGTATTGTAAAGTTAACTTTACTGAGCCTTATTATGTCTTAATACAGAATACTACGCTACCAAGCCATAAAACTTAAACTTTGGGACGAGGAGAAGACGAGCCAGGAATCTTAAAAGCGCTTTCAACTTTGAAACTAGAATTACGCGTATATTATGAAGTCTGTATTCAAATATTGAAGATTACATTACACTTTGGAAAGAAAAAAATTAAGTACTCTCTGAAAATACATTTGAATGAGTAAAGGTAGGTATGGTTGAATAATAGCCATTTATCTTTATTAGAAATTTATAAAGGGGTTTAGAGACAAACCTTACATAGATATAAAGAATTTGAATATAGGAATTACACACTGAATGGTACAGACAGATTTTGAAACGGCGAAACAGATGAATTAGGATTTTTATAACACATCTGATTCGAGGCAGCGAGACCTTGGATATGTGCCAAGGTGCCTGCTTTGCTAAACCTATATGTCTTTTTCAATAATTTGAAGCCATACAAATTTTGAATTCAAGAATATTGATAATATTAATATATTAATTTCTACTAATTGATATATTTTGTTAATTTTGAAACAAGATATCTCTTAAGAAAAAAGTTTTAGTCATTGTACAAGTTGCGATAATATATTTGTATTTAAAATATAAAAAATATGCATGAAAACATTTTTATCAAATATATACAGAAAAAATCCGTGCCCGCAGGGGGACACGCGTGGGTAGACCTCGTGTGTAAGTCGTTTAAAATATATCTCACTACCTAAGAATAACACATGATGCCGTTGTTTACATCAAACATTTTCAAGAAAAAAGCGGTTTTTATTTTTTTTCTCGCAAACGGTACCTTTTACGGAAAAACTTTTGGTACCTAAATTTAGAGTAAAAAATAACCTTTCCATTAAAAATACTTGTGATGTAAGAATGTTTACCAAAAAAAAGTTATGAATTTTTTTTCCAAAAATTTAAGGTTTTTTACCCCACCACTAAGTTATTGAAGTTAGGTTTTCGGTTTATGTACATTAGTTATAGGTATTCATCACAGACATCATATAATATGAACGCGATTGATATATTTTGTATAAGGAAAAAGTTATGGCCGAAAAACTGAAATCAGAAAAAGTGAGGCCCTAGCGCACCCTGTGGCCGGATTTCTCTGGTTAACGAACTTGACCTCCATTTTGAAATTTTGAAGTTTGAAAGCGATCCGAGTGAAACTGCGGCCGCTATCGTGCTAACAAAAGTCGAATCTGGACGCAAACTTTTGACTTAAACTTTTTGACCAATGGTAATTTCGGACTCAGGGGGTCATAAGAAGACCTCCTGTGAAGAAATTTTTCCAAAATTCGAAAGTCGGGTACAAATGAATGGGTAGACCGAATTCTTCGAGGTCTACCCAACATGCATTAAAAACGTTTTTCAATACATTAAAGAACAATATCTCAAACTAAGATGAATTATTTTGCTTTTAGAAAAGATCGCTTCTCTCATAAAGACAGTTGAAATTCTCATTAACGAAGATTTGAATTTAAAACTGAATTAATGAACCTAATCATAACTTATATAACATGGGAAATGGATTAAACTTATTGCAAATGAATGTTAATTTATTAATTATACAGCTTAAAATAAAATTAGAAATTAAAAATACCGCTGCTGTTATAAAATAAAACTGACTGTGACTGCACTAATATTAAAACAGAGCTATCTACCATTTACAGTATTGTTGTAAATCGAGTCTTAAAGCTAAGTATGCATTAGAATATTTTTATTACGCTATTGTAATAATATTTCATTTTAGAAATATTATTGTTAATAAAATATTGTAGACTAAAGTATTAGTACGCAAAATTATATTTTATAATAAATGAATTTCGGAAATGCAGTTGCTTGAGAAATATTTCGTCGACAGCAGTTATGTCGGGATTTTAGGAAGATAATGAAGTAAGTGGTGGAGAATTTTAGAATTGTTTTCTGCATTACATCTATTATCCATCACTTCGTAGTCTTTCTGTTCAGAGCTTTACAACATGTCAATCAAAATATAACTGAAATGAGCTAAAATGGCCATTTTATCACAAATAAATAATGAATACAGGTTTTAAGCAAAGTTATTCATGTTTTTATTGTTAAGTTGGTTTAGTGTGTGGTGAGGTGTTTTTGAAGCTGGAGGTATATATGGGCGCAAATCATTATGTTAATGATTATATTGTTTTAAAAATTCCATACTTATTTATAATTAGTTTTTAAATAATCATACGTAATCACAAAACTGTTATTTCTCTAATTTCAATCTCTTAAAGACATTGTATTGACTGATTGGTTGGTGATTGGTAAATTTCACATCCAATCGGTGAGATTCACATTGGATGTGAAATTTATTATTTAATAATTCATATTGTTGCACCTTTTCATGTTAAACATTTAAAGTAAAACTAAATTAGATTTATTATAACTCCAACATTCATTATGTTATTAAATAAACCAAACTTTATTCAATTTGCATCCTACGTGGAGCGACATCTGTTGAAGATTCATGTAAACTTGTAAGAAATGGAGTTTATAATCTTAAAATAAATGTAATTTGTATAAAATAAATAATTTAGAGATATATAAAATTCATTATAATATTAATTGTGAATATTGAACTATATTTTAAGATTTTATATACAGTAATTTCACTCTTGCTTTAAAATAAGTTTTGATTGTGACCACGCCTAGAAATAAGTATAAATATGGCTGCTATTATTCAATTGCGTCATTCTTGTTACTAGCAGTTATGCGAAAATAAACTATACAAATTCTAAGTGAATTTTCATTATAATGGACAACGAACACGGAATCTCTGACCTATCGCCGACATATACTTACTATAATTATTGTGGGCAAAAAGAGCAGGACATTTTAGAAGAGAGAGATAAAAACTACCCAATTATTAATGAGCAGAAATAGAAATGTACTGAAGAATGATTATGTATGATATTATTTATAAGTTATTTTACTATGGAATTAATGTGCAACATGACTAAATAACTAAAAGATTATTATTGAGTGAGTCTAATCTAAGGAATTTTTAAAGGCAAATAATATTATATCATCATTGCTATATATGTACATATACATATATAAGTTTATTAACAATACTATAATATTTAAAGAATATTGGCGGTAGAAATTCACTAACAGAAACTTTTATTACCTTGGCAAAGAGCCATTTGGTATTGGTTTTTAAACCTTTGCTTCTGAATAGATTAAATTGAGCCTAATTAAGTAATAAAACGAGATAAAATTAAATTCAAAGTAAAGGGGGAGGAAGATAAACCTTCACGGTTACGTGTAGCGGATAAAGATATTACAACAGAAATGGAGTTCATAACATATCTTTAAGAGCGCCATATTTAATAAGAAGCGAAGCTGCATAGATTATCCTTCTTAGCCTTAATTGCAAAAAATATGAAGTTAGGTCTACATTGTTGTTATCTTACTACTAGTTATATAATACTGCAGTTTCTGTCGGGACTTTTATGTTTTTTATTGTTATTATTATTAACAATTACGAAAAAATTACGTTTGTGTGTGATTTCAATTGTGATTTGTGGTATTATATTAAAGGTGGTTGGTACACATGTAAAAATCAAATTGCTATTCTAATGTCCCAACGGTCTATTAATATAGTTAGATATAATCTCGTTGTCGTCGTTATCATATTATTGTGTTATAAAATAATAAAACTTTTAAAAACACATTTGGAAGATTTAAATAATAAAAAAAATAACAAATATATATAATAAATATAGAAACAAAACTAACAGGAACATATTTTTTTATTTAAAATAAAGTGTAATTTCATGTAACGAATCATTATTAGACGTTTTGTCTTTATAAAACCACCCTAATATCTCCTTGCGCTTTAATAAAATCGATGAAGACACGCTCTCACAAACAATAACTAATATTACTTAATGCTAGTTAAACAAAAGAAGGTCAGTGATTGATAACGTACAAGCAAAAGATATTAAATTCCTATCACATCAGTTAACTTAAATTTTAACGCATTTCATTAATTTATGTATTAGTAGATGAGTATATTCGAATAAATCGAAAAAATTGGTCTTATTTAATGCATTTATAAGAATAGTTGTTTTACTGATACCAACAATTATAGACCGATAACAATCTTATCGTGCTTGGGCAAAATTATAGAGAAGTATTTTGGACAATTGATTATAATTTTTTATCACGTAATGTCATAATTCACTATTATGTAATGTCATAATTCAAATTGTTTATTAACAACTTGGATTTCAAAAATAAAAAAATACGTCAGAACTTATAGGTTAGTTTTCGGATGAAATTGATGCTCATTTAAATAATAAAAAAACTTTTTATTGACTTCAGTAAAGCATTTGAAAACATGACAAGTTGTCTAAAAATGCAGCATAATAATATACAGGGCCCCGCATTGGAGTAGTTTTATAAAATATCATACAAATAGATATAATTCGGTACGCATAGCCGATGAATTTAGTGAACTAATTCCTACTACCCAAGGAACAGTTAAAGGATTAGTATTAGGCCCTATGGAGTACTTAATGTACGTCAATGATATGTGTAACATACTGCGACACGGTTCTGTGGATCAATTTGCTGACGATACATGCTTAATCACCGCATAACATAGAATGCTGCTAATAATATGATGCAAACAGATTTTGATTATCTGTGTAAATGGACGTAGGATATTGGCTTATATACAAATTATTCAAAAAATAAGTTTATGTACATACACTCACGACAAAAAAACAGCTAACTTCATACCTAATATTGTGGCGCATGACCACAGTTGCATGCATGGACGTCATAGTCCATGTGTATGTAGGTCACTTGAAATAGTTAATCTGAATAACTTCCTTAACTTTGATTTAACATTCTAAGACATGTACAGAACCATGTCACTTGCTGTTTCCATTATAACTTATGGCAGAATCTATAAAACTCAGAAAGAATATTAAAATCAATAGTCCCACTAAAAATAAAATAGAAATGGAGACATAACTACGACCATATATTTATTGAAACACTATCATTTAATTAACGAAAGAGTAAACCTAGACATAATAGCAGAATATTAAAATAAAATTAATATGCTAGGAAGAAATGACAAAGATATCATCTTTCATATTTAGCATATAACAACGTATATGGAAAGAGAATTTGGTCCAACATCAGGATGTTGGACAATTATTATTATTACAGTTATTGTATTATTGTCATCATCAATCAATTATCAATTATAATATTATTTGGTATAAATTTGTTATGATTGTATTTTCTTAATTAAATATACCGTCTTGTTGCTCAATATTGTTAGCATAGAATATGTTTACTGGAAATGTAACTTGTATATATTACCTTTAAAAATATGTTTTTGTTATAATTATTTTATTTATTATATTATGTCAACGATGGAAAGTGAGAAGAGATATGATAGAAGTAACTTTTTTCATTGTTACAGATAATATCACAAAATCGTAAAAATGTAGAAGTCCTAGGTGTGGATTACGATGTTCTGTTACGTTATATGCGACATCAGTCCCCGGTCCTGAAGGATTTGGATGACCAAATACAGACTACGAATCCTTGTGTTCGAAATGACACGTTTTGAAATTTTATATTTTTTAAATCAGTAGTTGAGCTAGAGAAATATTGTAAGAATTACTGTCACAATATTTCTCTAACCTCTGTCAGCTCTATACTATAACCTGGTAATGAAATATTAAAAGGTGGATTATTTTTTATTAAAAAAAAATGTGTTTCTGTAATTCACTACAAAGCTACACAATCATTCCATTCACAACACTAATACAGTCTATGTGATTGTAATATAATTATATTTTGAAGCTTGACATGTTTTATTGTTAATATGGCAATGGTAAAACTATGTAATGTAATGTAATGTATGTCTGTAAAAAGTTGTGAATTGTGAAGTTGTTCTAAAAATTATGAATATTTTCTTCACCGGGCATCAATTTTGGTTGCGATGCCGAGTAGCTGTTTGTCTTATTCGTCCTCCACTGACACTTTACTGCTCCATTGTATCGCGGGAGTTCTCGAGTTTTTAGTACCAATCCCGTGCTTGAGCTTAGCGTCATCAATATTTTGTTGTGTTTTATTATAAGATTGTTGTTATTACAAATATTATGTATTACATATTATATATATTGCTGTCCTAAAAGAAAAGCTTTCAGAAATTTTAAATATTGATGTTGAGTCTGCTATAGTGAAACAACCAAAAAACTGAAAATTACTCTTGTCACAAATGTATATAAATTTAAATTGAATACCTAGGAATTGTTAAATTGTTTGGTTTTTATAAAAAACTTATTAAGAGATTTTTTTTTTGCTTTTTTAAATTATTATCATTCTTGTTTATTTTTAAAATGTGATTACATATGACTGATTTAATTGTAAATTAATTTTGTTGCTATTTTCTAAATATCGGTCAATCTTTTAAAACTACTTAATTAAATTTGAAGATATAAAATAATACAAGCGATCGAATGAATTAAAGAAAACACACAAAATTAAAAACTAATTAAAAATTATTGTCTTAAGGTATGTTAAATATTTTTTGTTTAGTAATTTCAGTATCCGTACTTCCTACATATTATATTGTTTATGCAAACACAGTTCTCGGTTGCCTCGTAAGTAACGTAATTGAATTGCGAAACTAGAAACCACTAAATAGAATATGGATATACCATTACGAATATGTTGACTTCGTCTTTATTGAACATTTTAAATGTGTTTTCAAATAAAACTTTTATTATTATTTTTAATATTAATTATTAATTTAAATATTATTTTTAATGGAATTTGTAGTTGGAATATTCATGGAATTTCTGTGTAAGTTCATTAAATTTTTAACTTTCATAAATGGATGCTTCTTTTTAACTTTTGAAATTTTATGAATACAATCTGGTAAAGGGGAGGGCGAGTAAAGTTGCGTGGAATTACTCATATATTGCGTGCTCATTGCATTAGTGGATGGAGACGGCATCCCATTCGCTTTCAACCGAGACGCCGCGGGATAAGAAACAATGTATGTTTAACTGACTATCCATGTCTATCATTACATCCATGTCTATCATTATCATGTAAAATATTATAAAAATATTTTGAAAAGTTAGGATATAAATGATATAAATATTGTAGTGACTTAATTTAAGATAAACGCTGAAACGCTGTAATCCGTGTTATTTTATTAAAAATGTTCTAGTAAGTAACCACTGGATAGTGGATAAATCATTTTAATACGTTAAAGTAAAGCGCAGTTGTCTCACTAATTATGCTTTATGGACCAGTGGAATCCTTATTAACGGAGTTGCGGTATTTTCTGTTATGAAATTAATTTATAAACCTAACAATTTACAGGCTAAAACTGTTGTCGCGGTGAATGACCAAGCTTTCCCACGTTCCCTGTGGAAGTCCCATGTAACCGTCTCTTTCCTCCCCTGGACTGCGGTGTGTACTCATTAAGAGTTCCAGGCGCAAAAAAAGGCTAAAAACAAGTTATTAAAAGAAAATCCACAAATTCTGTCAACATTACATAAAGCACAAAATTTTTTATAAATACTTTTATTTTTTATTATATTTTATTATAAGTTAAGGATAAAAATTTTGTTAACACAAGCAGGACTCGTATTTGGGATTTTAAATTTCATCAACCATTCTTTTGAATTGTTGTTGAAATTTATGAGTCAATGAGGTTAAAAGTGAAAAGTATCTCTTGAAATGTTCTTTTTAATATTGTTGTCGAAAAATTCAAATGGTGTGTACAAATATTTATTGTTATATATTATATATAGAATGTTATGAATAAATTATAATAATTTATTTAAACGCTTATTCACACTATTACTCAATAAAAACATTTCATTCATAATTCGCGACACGATATCTTATCTTATTTTAATTTTCTTTTAATTTGACCATAAAATTAATTCCATTTTAGTATTTATTGTCAAGATGTGTCGTGTTTGAGCGCTGTTAGTGTTAAGTGTGTTTAGTGTAGTCAGTGAAGAGCTCTATGAGTTAAATAACTATATTTAACTCATAGAGCTCTTCAGAGTGAACTATCTTAGAACTCTTTAGAGTGAACTATCACTATAACGATTTTCATGCAAGGTAATAATATCACCATTTCTGACGACGTTAGGGACTTGTAATTAATTAAAAAGAAATAATGATTTATTTCTATAAGCAATTTTTTGTAACATATTAATGATAACAGTGTAATAAAAGGTGGGAAAATTAGGAAGGTAGTATACTTTATGTTTGTAAATTCTTTTAAAGTTTTATATGTTATGCCTATAATGTAGTAAATATTAAAACAAACATTTTTTAAATATAACTGCTTGATTTGTAACTACCTTTATACAGGATTGCGAGCGGTATTTGACGGAGAGCATCCTATCGACAACAGAGTTGTAACTGTAACAGTTCGATGCAATCATTGTGATATCCCAAGATATGACTTCTTGAACCCGAATAAGATATACAAGGTTGTCTCCCAATCCTTCATCGGAGGAGGTGGTGATGGCTTTACTGTAAGTTATTTTAGCATTAAAAGAGATGAACTTAACCCCGTAAGGACACTTGGATATAAATGGCTTAAGTATTAATTTGACATTTAGTTTGTCGATAAAACTTTGTTAAATCGATATATTGTCAGTACGAAGAAACATGAGTCATGAAGCGTTTAAGAGCAGGTGATAGAATTTCGGACATCAATAAGATACTAAATATTTTATATAATGTAATGTAATCTAATTAATTTTACTTTAATGTCTTTCTTAACAGTATGGCCTGATTGTGCTAAACCTTTTTTGGAGAATTATTCCACATAATTACAGTAAATATTCGTGGATTATCCATAAGGAGCATTTTCAGTCTACTTGTCATGATACGTTCAATACTTAACAGTGATCTAACTATGTTATTCATAGTATTCCACTAAATTTAAACGTATTATTTCCACGTATACGTTGAGGAGTGAAGACTACACTTCTGCTTCCAACTCTTTGTTATTTCTGTTAAGTCCGATCTCATTTTATTGAGAAACATATAGACTTCCTTATTATATTTTTGAATTATGTTACTTTTAATGAAGTTTGTCAAACTTTTTACATTGTTGCAAGAATCGGGTTTATTTCATTAGGTCTATTTTTTATATATATTTATGAGCAAAATATTGTCTTGAGGATGAAGTAAAGAAAAGCTATATTAACATTATAGAATGTCATTTTTGTTACAGATGATATCAAATAATCGAAAAAACGTAGAAGTGCTGGGTGTGGATTATGACGTTATATAGCGCTATGTGCGGCATCGGTCACTAATAGTGCAAGACTTGGACGGAAGAATACAAATCTCGAAACCATGCATTCCAAAATAATATTTATTTTATAATATAATTCCAAGTTTAATAAACAATGTTTTTTATCGTGTAAAATTTTGTTAAATAAAATTGGATTCCTAAGTAATTCACTATGGATTTGTATGTTTAAGGATTTTTCTCGGATGTATATTTTTAATTTATTTTTGATGTTCTAAATTTGTTTTGGGAACATGTAATATGTATTCTCCACACAGTGGGGATGGAAGGTATGCTTTGGTGAACTCGTCAATAGTAAGGAATCCCAAAATCTGAGAATTACTCGCTATCGTAGCAAAATGACAGAATGGAATATTTCAGTTACTTAGCTTATGGTGATGACCTGGTAGAAAAACGGTAATTGTAAATAACCTACACAGCAACATACAACACTAAATACTAGTACGAAATAATTGAATACATACTGAAATCAATTTATTCAACAGTTGCAATTAATAATATTTGAAACAAATAGATTAAAACCGATTAAAACCGATTAAAACCAACAACAGTATAGGATGGCTGTAAAAATTATTTCAGTTCAGTTAATCTAGAATTGCGTGTTAATTACAGAAGCGGTATTTGCTACATTGTTTCACCGCAGTACTTGGTAAATAATGCTCCGTTAACAGTTGATTTGTTAATAAGTAAGTTTATAATTATATTTTGAAGTTACTAGCGTAAATAAAAATGCATTATTAGTGGAAGTTTAAACATTCAGCTCTTTATTTTTTTGTAAATACTAATAAATTTTTAGTTTCTGAATTTCTTAATTATAATAGTGTCTAAAAAAATATAAAGTTTCAGTTGTTAACATTATAAATTATAGATCTAGTATAGTCTGAGTACTTTTTGCCTAAAGAAATCTATGTGATGTAAGACGCTTGAGTTTTCTTCTTAGGTCTCACACTCTGCATATAATTAAAATTTTATTTCGTCCACGTCGTACTATATGCTTTCACTATATTGTATTTAAAATATATATGTTATACTACACTATTAAAGTAATTACGTTAAATAGTTTAAATGCTATTTAATATAAGATATTGGTTTCAACTAATTTTACATTGCTTGGAAAAATATCATATTTTATATTTCTTATTGGTTACTTTATCTTGATATTATCTTTATATATATTTAGTGTTAGTTAGAACCAATATATTTCAGTGCCGACCAGACATGATTCAATGTTCACTTTAACATTGGAAATATCAGTTTTTTGAAACCTCTGCTGATAGTTTATAATTTGTAATGATAGATATGATATGATTAATTATAATGTTATATTGGATCTTTTTTTGATAAAATAATATTTAGGTATTTGGAAAATTTTATTATTTCTTTTTTTGGTGTATATCTAAGCAAGTGTAATAATTAATTATATATGTATGGATGTATGTTAATAAATAATTTTAAAATTATTGAATGTATAATATGAAATATTCAAATAACAAAAGAAGTCCTGATCATATTAAAAAGATCTATATGGGAGTATAGGTCTTTGTAAGTGCTGTTAATAAAATTTATGATGCAATTCTATCAATAACTTCTATTCATAAGAGTGATGTATTTCGAGTTCTCTTGTTTAGTAACCTAAAGTGAAGAGCACTAAGAAGTTCAGTGCAATCAATTTCATTGGACAATAGAATATAACATCATTATTTCACAGTGTTTAGGCTTTGCTTCTAAAGTATCAACGTGGTAGTATCTGCGTGCTTCAAAATAGTTATAAAAAAATGTGTTTTTTTAAACTTAAAAACTTTATAAATTTCTTTTGCATATTTTCAATTTTCTCTTTATAAATACCGTATTGTGGAGACTAATCGTCTAAACTGACAACATATGAGAAGTAAATTATTTTAATGTAATTAATATCATGAAACGACTAACAAGTACGTTTAATATACTCCTATTGCGTGTAATTAATTGTATATGTTTCGTCCAGTATTCAGCTTGATTATTAGAAGCTGAATCACACGAGAGGGATCACGTACAGTTGACACTGTTTGGAATTGCTTTGTCTCCTAATTTATACGTATGGTTTATTTTATCTATTTTACGAGTAAATGCACTCATTTTGAATGGTTAATTGTAATTCTGTTATTTTAATAGTAATTTATTACATTGACCGAGTCGTGTTGTATGTGTGACAATCTGTGAGTGATTTAATTCGTTAATAGATTTTAGCGCTGTCTGTAAACATTAGAAAACTTGAAAGCCATCCCGAATGAAACATACCAAAGCCATAGCTTGTCTTTTCTTTATCACATATGAAACGATCCACCAGTGCAAGTCACCACGACTACCAAGCGCCTGGGATTTTCGTGATAACATGACGTACTCCACAGTATTAATAACATCGACCTGTTTTCTTCTATTCATTGACATCAAAACGTAGTTTTCTAAATATTCTTAAATTAGTAGTTGTTGAGTATTTATTCATGAATCTATGTTGTTCGGGTGGTATGACTTATAATGGAATATAGCAAATTCATTTATTATTCGTATTTATTACAGATAATGGTTCAGTAAGATTATTTAAACAAAGAACAAAAGATAAGAAGGATGTTATCAGAACTGGTACCTTTAGTGGAGTTGATTTTTTTTATTATAATAATAAAAGTTTTTATCAAAGTTAGTATTTTCATCTCTGTCAGATATTACTAAATGCACATTAAAACCCTTAGATTTACGTTAGGAGAATACTCATTAAAAAATTTTTTTTTGAAACCCAAACATACTTCTTCCACATTATTGCATTGTTATCCTGACAAAGTCGTGGTCCTCGTTTAACCTGTTATATTACCACGCAGGCATTACTGATAGCACCATAAGTATTTTGTCTTTTTAATTTATATTTTGTGTAGCATTAACATTGCAAAGTTTTCTGTCTATGGCCTAGAGAAGAAAACTCTTTGTAATCTCTTGATTTATTGAAGATTTTCCAGCAACAACAATCTGAACGCTTGAGTCGCCAGTTAAGATTTTATATATATGTTATATGTACGCCAGATATATATGTTCAACAGTCAGAGATATATAGATCTGTTGCTATACAATACTTACGAATGTTACTTTTTAATCGATATAATAAATATATTTTCCTCTTTATATTTATTACTAAGCAATCATGAATCATATAAGTAAAAAAAAAATTAACTAGCTACTAATATAAAATTTTAGCCTTATTTATTACACATATAATATATGTGTGATCCGGCTAAATTTTGTATTAGATATTATTGGTTATCAATTAGCTTGTATATGTTTGTCGGCCTAGTCGTTCTAGTATCACACAAAAAAATATATTTTTCGTATTTTAAGAACATTTATTTTGTTATATTTTATTAATCCTATTTAAAATAACTTTAAACAGTGAAAATTTATATTACATTTACACTTGAAGAGAATTCAAATATATTGGATAAAATGACAATAAAATACTGAAATTTATTTATTTTATTTATTTTGGTACATTTTGCGTGATAATAGATGATTTGATATATAATGATACAGATATTTGCAAGATATATAAGCTTAAAATGATAGAGAATAATGTCCAATATGTTTGACGACCCTTTCACCACAGGGCTTCGAATCCCGGGTTTGAAAAGCATACGATGTAAATAATAGCATTACGTTTATACCCTTATCCTAAAATAGGACCAAGTAGAAACAAACTAAATCGTTCAGTTCGTAGGCTGAAGTGAATTAATTATTCTTCAATATGATAACAAAAAATATGTTTTATTACAATAAATGAATATCAAATAAATTACTAATGCAATCTTTTTGTGACAAAATAATAAATTGTATTGGCCAAGCGACATAATTCCACGAACCTTTAAAGCCATCACTTTAGCTGAGTGGTTGTTACGAACTTCATTAGTACATTTTATTGAAGTTTAAAAATAAATATAAAAGTTAGATAAAATTTTATTTTATGTTGATAACGTATCTCATGAATACTGTAACATAACGCGACTTTTTATTTTTTGTACCTAGAGCATTAAGTAAGCAGGAGCACGTGCGCCCCCAATTTGTAATTTCGAGACTGAAATGAATTTGTAGGTTTGAAAGTTAAAAAAATCATTATTCATTTTAACTTGATACTTTATATAATAAATAAATAATTTTAACAAAAGGTTGTAATTTGGACGGTAATGTATTAATTTGTTCTTTGTTCTGTCGAATTTGTCACTGTGTTCAAGATAGTTCTCATAAAAACTTACTATGACGTATGTATGTTACGTATTACATGTAATAAGACATTTTAATTGATATCTTGAAATATAACATAATTATTTTTTTTAAACTACAGCTATTTACTATATGTTTGAAAACGTGACATACAAAGAAACACAGATTTATTGACACTACAAGAGTTGAGAATTGCTACATTTTTAACAATTTATTATACATAAATATTTTGAATAAGTTGCGTATTTTAAACACTAATGACAGTGATTCACGTCATTAAGTTAGCACAATACAGACGACACGTGGTTCGCATAATGTCATATTCTTTTCTAGTATTTGTCTGTCGGGAGCCAAAAGCCTAATATAATTAGTGGACGACCTTACCTTATTAAAAGATTGTCCAGGAATTGTAAGAAGAATAAATACAATACTAAAAAGAGTTATGAATACTATAATTTGCAATTTAGGGTAACATGAAAAGCTTTTTTTTGTCTCTATTGTATTATCTATTAAAAATTCATAAAAATAAATTTATGGAATAGTTTTTTTCTGCCAAAAGCATTGCACTTGCAATTATGAAGACCAAATCTAATGTTTGTGTCCCAATACACTTTCATCGACCTATTTTATCAAAGGAATTGTAAATAATTAGAAAGAAATTGTCAAATAATAATTAAAGAAAAAACAAATAATTATTAAAGGACTTACTATTCCATGACAAACTCTCATGAATTATGTTGCAAATGAAATTTGTCTGACAAGTTACAAGACTTCGGCAACCAGTTCAGTAAGAATACAACAAGAAATTGTTACAGTTTAAATGAGTGCCTACACCTTTCTCAACAACACTCAAAACTCCTGTAAATATTCTGATGTGGCAAAAGATTGTAAATATATTAAAACTAAATAACTGGTTTTCAATCCAGTGTTTTTTTAGTATAAAGTATTCACATTTAGCTTTAGCTATCATTAGTATACATATATCAGTTTTTGCTTGGGCATTATAGTATAAGATTTATCACGAACGAACTTTGTTCGTTCTGTATTGTTTTCACTTTTTTCGGATGTATGGAGTCCACAGGGACAGGAAAAATTTTCATTACTGTTTAATTATTACTATTTTGTATTATTATTAATCACACTTTTTTTGTATCTTTTTAGTAATTATAAATAAATATGTATTTACCATTTTCTTTTCTTCAATAAATAATAATCATTTAACTTAAAAATCAATTGTTTTTTTATGAACATTTTTAATTTCGTCAAAGTTCGTTCGGGAAATACCCTGGGTATTTGCATCTTCACTGGTTTATTTATTTATTTAAACCTTCTTTGCACTATACACAAAATAATGCACAAAAGGCGGGCTGAATTCATTTAGAGCAGCATTTGGAAAATTACGTGTTCTTTCTGTAAGACTCGTGATCCAGATCAGTCAAGAAGGTGTTTTTGGGTTATTGGAGGCCATAAAACAGAAAAAAAAATAAAAATATTGATTGAAATCATAAAAATAATTTTAATTGCATTTTTTTCAAAAAAAAAAATATCAAATGAGCATGATGTCGTACTATTTTTTTTAAAAGATGAAACTAAATTATGCGTGACTTTTTTATCAGCTAAATAAGTATAACATGATTCTGAATATAATATATTAACAAAAAGAAATATATGAAATAAATCTTTCTACATTCATTTAATTTCCACCATATTAGACTTCATTATCTTACTAGCACAGCTATAAAACATTTTTACTTTTAGTAGCTTATGGATAAATAAAATAATTATACAAAACCAAACTTTAAACGAAACCACAAATTACCCATGTTTATAGTTCTACATATTAAATTTATGAAGTTTTAATCCAATGAAATGTAACCGTTAAGAGGTCACGCAATTTTATTTCTTGTCTTTTTAGACGTTTTATTTAGTGTCAAGTACAAAGCGTTCCATTCTTTAGACGGGAAACTGCCATTTCGGGCTCCATTACAGCTTGTAACCAGTTAACAGGCGGGAAAATTAATTGTAACGGGATACTTCATGTAGTTAAGATGACAATTTTGATACCGAACTAATTACTTCGTTAAGTGGAGTACTGTAATATCCTTTACGATGATGACGATGACGATGTTATTTATGAAACTTCAAAATATTTACATTATATTTAACCGATTTTACTCACGTTGGTTTATTTGGAATTTGTCCATCTACCAATGTTAAAGATTAAAAAATACGTAATAAATTAATAAAATATAAACAAATTGAATTTAATAAAAATGTATTATTAAGTCCCTCACTAAAAAAGGTTTTATCATATTGTTCATTTCCATACTCCCGAAATAAAAAAAATACTTTGATAACTTAGCTATTTTAACAAGTAAGCCTGAAAAATCTGCGAACTGCGGGATATCTATCTGTCTTTGTATCTTTATCTTTTATGAAACCGTGACAGTTATGCAAATGTACAGTGGAAATATTATGAATTTGATAGAGCAGTTATAAAGAAATAATTTTGGCCATGACATTAAATACATAAATAATAAGTATCACATCCATTCTAGCAGGACAAGGTTCATTCGGTCTGCAGTTCTTCCTGCTCCGATTGAGTAAAAGCATCGGCAAATCCTTCTGACCTAACCTTTGTTTGAACAGTAAAATTCATTTTGACATTTGGAAATAAAGTAATTCGACGCTGATTGGATATATATATATATATATATATATATATATATATATATATATATATATTAGTATTAACATAAACTGGCTGTCCACTTTCTTAGTAATTATAATTAATTTACAATATTTTGCTATCTTGTTAATAAGTTGAAGTCACTTGAAATAAGAAAGCTGAAGTTAGCAAAAGTAAATTACCAGTTAAGAAATAAGTTGACAAATTGAAATGCTGCTAGTTCTGAGTTATGAAGCTCGTATTTAATTTAACGTACCCGAGATGACAGCTCGCTCGTACTTGATAACGCAGTTAGCAAGTTTATTTCAAGTGTCTTTGAATTTTAGAAATGTTATATGAGAAAAGTTTGGAAGAAATAATTGTTTTTGTTAAGTTGCTGTTGCAGCGTGGTATTGGTAACGTAAGTATTATTTAAGACTCTTAAAACGCGTAGGTATATTATTAATGTTCTTAGATTTTGAAATAGTTAAATTCTTCATTGCCGGCAAAAAGTCCAACTGCTCATATAGCAGCACAATTTAGAATCTTCTTACTAGCTGCCCTTGAAAGCCTACAGCTGCAAGTTTGCTATTAGTAGGCTGTTTGGCAACTTTGTTTATAATCAAAATATTAAAACCTCTATGAAAACCCGACCGAGATAGAGGCAAGGGTTTAAGGATGTCCGCATCTGAAAGGCAAGATGCTAGTATAACTCCAGAAAAGAAAAAAAGGAATACTATGAATAAAAAGCAACGAGATCCCATAAAAATCATAACATAAAAAAAATGGCGAAGTGTCGCAACACAGTAAAATTTTTGTAAGCGGTTAATTCAGTCTATCTATCTATAGAAGCAGTTATACAACCTTTTTGTCATAATTGATACCTTGTAAGTTTACTAACAATATTTTAGTGTAACTATATCTTTTTCATCTTTTTTATCTTAAGGAATAAAGTGACTTGGAAATTGAATAGTGATTTACTTTGAATTCACAACAAATTAAATAAATTTTTAACACTTTGTTCACTGTTTATCTATTATTCAAATCACGAAAATGATTGTCATTGTTTTTTTTACGGTTGGGGTATAGAATTTGAGTAGACAACGCACTTTGAGCATAGTTTCCGGATTTATATTATGAGAGCTTCGATGCCCGTTCGATCGCTGTCTTTATTATCTTATTATTTTTAATATTAAAATTTGTGCCAAGAAGAATATATTATGATATTACTTTTTATTAAAAGGTTCCTTTTACCTGCAAAATCATATTATCTAAGAACGCTTAGTAAAAATAACACTGAATCTCTTGGTATCGTTGCTCGTCGGAATGCAGTTTTGGAACAGCGCCAGTAGGATACGTGTTGTTAAGTGCGGTCATTCGCATAGCGGGCATTACTAATTCTACCCATTTGTTTTATCTTACAGAAAAATAATTGTCGAGTAATATGTATAGTTGTCGTTTTTTATTGTCTCCGTTTAATTCTATTTTCATTGTATGTTTTTGAGTGAAAGTAGCGACCTCTAAGAAACCATTCTATCGCTCTGTCAATTAATTTTAGATCAATAACTTTTTCATTCTCTACATAGTTTAAAAGTTTAAAACTTTATCTTATATTTAAAATTTACAAACATGTAATACTTTCCATTCTTAAGCAAAAATTAAATTTATACTCTATATTGTTTGAAATCATAAATAAATCTGCGCAAAATGTCGCCATGGACGCCATGATACTTGATAAAGTTTGCATATGAAACAAAAGATATTAACTTGATAACTAATGTATTATTACATGTCATTAACGTAACTGCACTTAAGATATTTAACGTAACTTTTTATTAATGTTGTTGATAAAAAATTTATAGACAAATACATATTACATTACATTCCTCCTGAGGATGAATGATAAGATAGCGTTTTATTTTATATCACAAACGAACTAGAGCGTAATCATAAAGTATTAAATACACCACACCTCTTGATTTTCGTTAATTTAAAAAATATTAAGTATATAAAAAAGCCTTATAATCTTATATATTAGTAAAAAACGTCAAATATAATTGTGCCCCTTTAAATGATAAGATCCGTGAGCACTTTGGATAGCATGGCTCCACGTTTCCCACGCATTGAAGAAACCATTCGGAAAAATTGTCATTTCGGTTGGTATTTCTAATTGGTTCCCAGGAGCTGCAAAATATTTTTTTATATTTTTTTTATATGATTTTCATGAAAAGACATTGTAATATGATCGATGATAGTTTCTAAACTTACTTTAAATACTTAAATCAACAAACCAAAAACTAAACAAAAATATATAAAAGAAGACTTGTCTTTTCTTGCTTAATAATTGTCTAATCCATCGTACATTAGTAACATTCTTCTCCTTAAGAATTTTCAAATTTTAATATTGATTTAAAAATAATTCGTTATTAAGTGAATAAAAAGATTCACTGGCCAAATAATAGTTTTATATTTTTTCTATTAAATCATATATAAAAAATGTCATATAAGATTTTATTAAGTTAATAGTTGGATATATCTTTGAAATACTTACCTCGGGAAATGGGAAATTTCAGAAATCGAATCCATTCTAAGGTAAAACAGTGGCTTGCTTAATTATTTCGCATCTATTACCTGTGTTCTTGTAAATGATCATAGGATTGTTTTCTTAGTGAAAGTTTAACTTACCTAACGAGCGATAAACACCTTTCATATTGGAATGAGTAGCTAAATGTTTTCTTATTAAATCTAAATATACTTATATAACAAGTATTAAATCTAGCATTTTAAACCATAAAAAAAAGTTATACAGAATGAAAAGTATATCGTTACACAAAATATTTTTAGCGCAAGTCTCAAATTTATGGTGTAATTTAACAAATTTTATATGTCTGTATTTTTCTAAACTGGTTTAGTTGTGTAAGAAGATTTAAACGATTGCAATGAAACATATTATTTTGAAAGGATGCACGTTTAGAATAATATGTTTACAATATGTCTATGTGGCGGTAATATAATTATTATTAATAACATAAGTATGTATTCACATTTAATTAGATTTCAATGAAGCTAATGTCAGTTAAACGAAGAGTTATACAAACAGAAATAATGGCCATAAAAACACTCGAAATCTTTGGATCACGCCAACAATAACCCCCTTATAAAAACAGGCTATCTTGCGCATGGAAATTAAAACCCTACATTTTGTCCTAACAAGATTGTAAGATTTCAACTGTTATATGAAAATTACATAGTTCCAACAGCTATATCGGGTATTCCATGTGAATGGAATGTGACTTCAGAAGTATATTCTCTAATATTCTCACAAGTAGAACAATTCAGTACTAAAACATTAATTTAAACAATTAGATTCTATGAACAATTTTATTCGAATTTCTATTTATTTATTTATTTATTTACCTTCACGCCATATCCCTTGCGGGGTAGCCAGAGACGACGGAGCGCCAAACGCTACGGTCTCTGCATACCTCTTTCGCCTCGGCCACAGACATCAACTTCTTCATACATGCCCTCCGGGGGGTCCTCATGCTTTTTACGTGACCTTCCTCCAGTATCGTAGCTACTGTGTTTTCGAAGGTCACTCGAGGCCTCCCCCTGTCTCTCTTACCGCTCACTTTTCCCATATAAATCTTTTTTACCATTCTTTCATCACTCATTCGTTCAACGTGCCCAAACCACCTGAGCACGTTCTTCTTCATTCTCACCGTGACATCTTCGCTAGTACCTGCCATTCTGTGGATCTCTTCATTGCGGATTCGATCAGCTAGACTGACTCCGCATATTCTGCGAAGAGATCGCATCTCCACAGCATTCATCTTTCTTACATTCTTCTTCTGTGTTACCCACGTTTGGCTGCCGTATAACAGCGTCGGTAGCAAAACTGCATTGTGTACAGCCAAACGTGCAGCTATACTGACGTTTTGCCGTCTCAACAATGCAGTCAAAGCACCATTGACTCTGTTACCAGCAGCAATACGCCTTTCCACATCCATTTCGTATCTTCCGTCTCTGCTAAACATACTTCCCAAATATACCACTTCATTCACTTGTTCTATTATCTTATCATTCACGTTGATCTTACATTCTGTTCTTTCTTCATTTCTTTCAAATATCAGAACCTTCGTCTTATCTACATTCAGGTTAAGACCATTAATTTCACACCCATCTTTCAGAGTGGTGACCAATGCCTGCAAATTGCATTCTGATGATGCAATGAGCACTGCATCATCTGCATATAGTAAGCAATTGACCTTAAGGTCACCTACTTTCACTCCCATGTCACTATCTTTCACTCCTTGGAGACAACTATCCAAATACAAATTGAACAACCAAGCTGACATAGCGCAACCTTGCTTAACACCCGATTGGATGTCAAACCAGGGCGACATGCCAGCTCCTACTCGCACACAGGCTGAGTGATCTCGGTAACCTTACAGCCTGTAGCAAGGGTCCGTTCACATTGTATCGGGGCAGTATCTCCCATAACTTCTTTCTCACAACCCTGTCAAACGCCTTTTCCAAATCCACAAAAGCACAGAAAAACTTTTGGTTTAGGGCCAAAAACTTTTCCGTGATCATGCGGAGGGAAAAGATCTGATCTATACACCCTCTTCCAGGTCTAAAACCTCCTTGTGCCTCCCACAACAGCCTTTCAGATCTCTCTTGCATTCTTCTCGCTAAAATTTTAGCATAAACTTTACCGCCCAAGCTAATCAAACTGATGGCCCTATAGCTTGCACAGTCTATCTGTGAACCTTTGCCTTTATACAAAGGTACGATGACTGCACTTCGCCAATCGTCTGGGACCTCCCCAGATTTCCAGCATAAATTGCATAAAAACCAGAAAAAGTCCCAGACGCGTGGCCCACCATATTTGATCATCTCGGCAGTAACTTCATCTGCTCCCGCAGCCTTACCACATTTCAGACTTCGAATCACGTTCTCTACTTCTTCTAAACTGATTTCACCATCGGCTACATCTTGACTCAGCATTACACTGGTAGTCAAGACCGAGGCGTCCTCACGTTCATACATCTCCTTATAGAATTCCGCCCACCGCTGCAAAACGTGTGCTTGCTCAGTTAAAATTTCACCGCTTTTCGAAAGCACCCCTTTCATTCTACAGGTTACCGAACAACCCCGGGAACCACTAACTTCTCGCCAGAAAAGCTTCGTGTTTTCCCGGAAGTTGTTCGTCAACCTTTCATCCCTTTCTCTCTCAGAATTTTCACGCTTCATCTTTATAAGTGCTTTCGTTTTGTGCTTTTGCAGCTTGTACGCTCTTTTTCTTATCTCTCTCATACTTTTATCCTTACCAGAGGCTTTATTATCCAGCCATGCTTTCTTCTTTAACTCTACAGCGTCTTTCACTTCATCATCCCACCATTCATCGCGCTTTTTACTAAAACCTCTTTTCCTTTTACCACATACTTCTGTCGCTACTTTCACCATACCATTCCTAAGGTTTTGCCAGCATAGTTCAACACTTTCATTTCCAGAATCATAGCTTTCAAGCTTCTTGGAAACCCTCTCTTGATATTCCTCTCTGATCGGTGGATCCTGAAGCTTCCAGCTTCTTATGCGATAATTCGACGCCAAGCTTGGACACGTCGTGCGGCTGCGCCAACCTGCGAACAAACCTCTTATTCTAGCAACGACTAGATAGTGGTCCGTTCCCAGATCAGCACCTCTGAACACTCGCGTGTCCATAACTTGACTTCGAATACGCTGGTCCACTAGGAATAAATCAATCATACTTCTTTCTTCCGCTCGCTCCCATGTGTACATGTGAATTTGTTTGTGATCAAACATCGTGTTTGCCACAAACAAATTTTTCTCCTTACAAAATTCCAAAATAAGCTTTCCAGCCTCATTTACCCTCTTATCACCATATTTGCCTAGCACGCTTTCGTAACCGCTTCGCGCGGTTCCAACCCATCCATTCATATCTCCACATACTATCAACTTTTCATTATCTCTGACACTACTTAGAACATCCCTGACATTCTCCCAAAACTCCTCGAGCTCGCTCATTTGAGCTGAGGATACTGGCGCATACATGGCTAACAAGAATACTCTTGTTATCCCCAGCTTAAAGCGAACCCAAAGAAGCCTCGGGTTAATCGCCTTGTATTCTACCATTGCATTAACCATTCGAGAGGACAATAATACGCCTACACCTTGGCAACCTCGCTCACCCTCTGAAACCCCAGCCCAGAAAGCGACCCGGTTGCCAGGCAAATCGGTCGTATCATTGCCTTTTCGCTTGGTCTCAGACACACAAATAACATCCAGATCTTTGTCATCCATCACATCTAATAATTCATTCATCTTCTGTTCCATTCCTCCTCTTACATTCCACGTAGCTATTTGTAGCTCCGTCCTCCACCTTCCGCCGTTCGGAACATGGCGTGTTGGTTGGCGGTTCCCAACGCCGCATATAAATATTCTAGTTAAAAATATTTGATAATGTTACTGTTAATTATTATAAAATTTGATTTTGTATAATTTTACTTTATGAAAGAGATTATAGAAATCATAAATAGATTTACTTCGAACTACTTAACTTAGTATATCAAGTAAAAAGGTATTCTATGACTTCACGCCAGTGCAAGGACTAAGTCACTGTGATACTGAACGTTTACATCTTGTCTCGCTTAGTTAAGCAAAATAATACTGAAAAATGGTACTGTAAATTTAAATAAATGTATGTAAATCTTTATGGTAATGACCAGCAAGTGCTTCAGTATAGCGAAAATAGCGAACCTTTGTGAAACTTATTTTAAGTTATATGATTTAAAATTATTACCAGTACATAGTATTACATGTAGTTGACATGCAGATTGCTGGCTCCTAATAATATTTTTCTTCATCATGCGAATTTCTAAGAGAATGTAAATTCAATAATATGTTAAGTTTTTGGCAATTCAAGATAGGTTATTTTATAAAGTTAAAACTGACATTTTAAAGTAGAATAAAACTAATTTTGAGATTGTCTTTAACTAAGCTTTTATAAAGAACACTTTTGGTATTACGTTATAGTACATTTAAAAGGTTTTGTTGAATAAACCTACCAACTTCAAATATTGTTTCACTGCAGTGAATTCGACGCTCTTGGGATGTAGCTTCGAATTCCGGTCAACGGTGTAACATTATTGCCTTTGTTAATTCAATTGAGGTTAGCTTATTCGAGACTTGTGCAAAATAAACTTGTTTGAAACAAACACTACATGTACCGAAAGCAACTATGGATGTAACATTTATTAATAATCATTTAGACTTCCGAGGGGGTATTTAAAGAATAAAAATCATACTCTAGTTTGAAAATTGGAAGCATTTAATTTTAATTACCGAAATATTATAACCTAACTTATAGTAAACTTTTATTTAAGGTATTTATCCTATAATTTAACTACTATTTATGAAAGGAGTAGGATAGCCGACTTTTTATAATATTAAAACTATCTATCGTCTGCACTACAGTAGCGCTTTATGTTACGGTTATCTCCGAGAGAGTCATTCTTCGAGCTCGTGATGATGAACTTCGAATGGGTTCGAAACTAATTTCCTACTAAGGGTTAATACCTGTGGATTCTGGTTGCTGTTTATGATAATTCCAAAGTTTTTTATAGTTTGACAATTGGGCAGATTAGTAGAATTAAAAACAAAAGGGAGTAAGGAATAATTAATTGAGTTTGGAAATTTGTTGGGAGTTACTAATAATAATAACCTGCGACTTAATACAGTTTATCAGCAGAAAAAAATAAATATTTTATATTTCTTATGAAATTTAAAATATATTCACAAAAATAAGTATTTGTTAAGATATTATAAGAAAAAAAATACATAATGTGACACAGACAGACTGAGCGAATGAGTTTATATCAATAATGTAATAGAATATCAAAAAATACTTAAAATCTAATTCCAGATTTGGTTTAAATTGTACTCGTATCAATAAGATAATGTAAAGTAACAGAAATTCCAAATGTAATTGAATTTACCGTAATCTTCTGAAATGTGTTATTTGAGTTCTAGTCGAAGTAAACCCATCTCCCTCGTTCCAGTTTATTGATTCCTAGACGTGGGTCTATCATTAACAGAATGATTACTAAACATAACACGCACCGGAAACTAGAGGCTGAAGTTAGATTAGTGCGGGATTTTGACCGAATTTAGTGTCGGTTTCTTTTCAACACAATATGTAGTAAATTTAACAGATAGGGATTGATTACGTCACTTTTATGGAGAAAATAACTTTTTTTATTAATATTATTAATATAAGGAAATTTAAAAATATATTAAAATTAAGATTCTCTGAAATACTCTGCCAATCCTTTGACAAATATTTGAGTGTAAGCAAGAACGTATATTTAAAAACATAAAACAGGATGTAGAAGGATGTTGAATACTTAAAAAAAAATATGTTAACCTACAAAGACATAAATGCACAAATAAAATTCTTTTTTACTCGTTGTGTAGTTGTATAATAATTATAAATACCTACCAACATTTTTGACGTTTTAAGCTTAGACTTAGGGCATAAGACTTGACATATTGATAAGGGAAAATATATAAATATCTATTATGTTACACAATCATTACAATATATCAATTCTAATTACGCGAGTTTAATAGGGAATTATAACTGTAACAATCTTATTTAAATGTGAACTTGTTGTGTATTACGAATATGTAACGAACTGATGTTCAGTTAAATAATTACTCATGATGCCTGTGGAGGCACCTACCTCCTACACATATAAGACATTGAATATTATCCTCTTCCCGGTCCGGATAATAACGATCCAATTCAAGTAGAACCAATCTAGAACACATTGTTCGTATCGGCAGAATTACTATTCAATTCGTTTTCTGACCCAGAGTGACATTATCGGAAGAACTTGGTTGGTTAATTTCATTACGCAAGATTTCAAAGCATATAATTTCATTAATTATATTGTTATTGTCGCTCAAAATTATTTTGACAGGACAGTTTATAGTACTACACATTAAAAAAATAAAAACACTATTGTTTGTAATTAAATAGTATATTTTAAGTCGTGTAAAAATATATTTCACAAATTAAGATGGGATTAAAGGGATGAAAAGGTAAAAAAAACAAAAAATTTAACAAAGTTTACTCAAGGACCTCTCAAAAGTATTTTGACAATTAACTTTTTTTTAATTTGAATTGTATGACGATAATTATTTTAGATTTGTTTATAAGTATTTCGTTGCATAGCCATTCGCATTCGCATTCAATACCACCTCACAGCGCGCTGGCATTGAATCATTTAATTTTTGCGAACGTTCATTAGAAATTAGGATAGTTCATACTTCCTTGTTTGAATAATTCCGACATCATATCTCGTTTCTCCCAAAGATTTATTTAAGAATTATCGGGTTTAAGTCGGCACTTGGGCTTGGCCACCCCAGGAGTTTGATTTTTGCGAGTTTCATGAAGTCAGTTACGTGGTTCAACTTGTGCTTATGAATAGGATCTTTATTTTGTTGAAAATACCAGCTAGGTGGCATATTTGTCTCAGCATTTGGTAGCGTTTGTTTCTTTATTATCTCCGCATACATAAAACAATCCTTCTTATCTTCTATTCTAACTAATGTTCCAACTCCGTGGCATGAAAAGCATCCAAAAACCGTCATTTTTTCAATTTTTGAACGTCGCACGTATCGTACTCCATCAGATGACACTAAACAAAATTTGCTTCTATCATTTTACAATACCATGGACCTTCACTAATGAACACGGAAATATGGAAAAATACCACCCTAAACAGTTGCCATGCTTGAGGAATGTTTGAGGAATGCAGTAGGAAAAGGCATACTAAGGTTTACTCACTTAACTTACGAAACATTGCTATAATCATTTTTTCACGCTAATCGTCTATATGTGAATGAAGCCACAGAAGTTACGACTCCTACTAGTTACTAGTAAATTATCTTCAGCTGGACTATTTCATCTAAAACCATAATTTTCTTCAATTGAGATATACGGGTATCTAAATATTTTTAAATTTAATTTTAGTTTATTTACAAATCTATGTTACGCAATATAAAATTTATTGAAAAAAAAACAGCTACTATAAGAAATTATTTTTTATATATAAAGAAAAATTTAATATCATGAAAAGAGAAAATATATATTTAAAATCTCTCGATGAAATTCTGATTTATTTCAAGCTCATTTCAAATTCGAGTCGCTAATAATTTTTATGCTTCCTTGATTTTGCGGGCACAAAGAAAAACCAATAACAACCTTGGTCTTACGTCCATTAAATAATGTATAACGAATTTAGTAAGAAAAAAATAATAATTAGGTAAGACCTTATATAGACATAGAAAAAGAAAAAAGTTGATCGTCATGGAACTAGTTAGACTATCTCGATACTTAAATAGAACTATTTATGACTATTATCACTATTACAAGTAAAATCATTATTTATATATCATTGTTTTTTATGTTTCAATAAGATGTGTCATTTAGTTTAATGTTGGGTAGGATGCTGAAAGAAACCTTTTCTGTCCTAAAAGTCAGTGCTTAATTCAAAATAGAAATAGAAGTTAGTACTAGTAACGTAATACATTGAACGTAATAACTTTAAAATAAAAACATTTAGTCTATGAATAAGTATTTGAACATACCAGTAAACACTACAACTATTTCAGCTTATTTCTTGTAGTTGTCACTGACAATTGTATAAAGTATATTATATTTATTTTACATTATAAATTGAGATAAACACAAACTTTGACTAAAATACTAAAGTAGCGTGATCCTCGTAACATTAACATACAAACAAAAAACGGTAAATTATAAAAACAATTTAAAAAAATGGTGGTTTTGCGATAAATGTAAAAAAAATATATGATGTGGTAAGTGAGATAGTAGTTAAAATGAGAGAGATGATTGATGAAAGAAAAGATCAGAGGTCAGGTTACATGTTTCGTATACAAGATTGCACTAAATCAAAAGCAAATTTTTAAAAAACTATAAGTAATAAACAAAAAAAGTATAAATAATATATTATATGCTTGTTGTACATGACTCCATTTATTGTTTATAATTCTAACTAACAATTAAATAAACGTCATTTATATTTAAGCTTAAACGTAATTAAGGTTGAAATGTATGTTAATGATGTCAGTAGAAGACTTTTATAAATTGTATTATTAAATATTATTATCAATAACTTTCTTATGCTTTCCTATTGTCTTCTCAGGATAACATGTTGGTGTTTGTCAGTGACTTTGTTAATTAGTCATCTACGAGGGGAGGTCCAAAAGTTCGTGGAATGAAAGGGATCTAAATAAAATAAAACAACAAAACTATTTTTCCTTTTCAATATAGTTACCCTTAAGCTCTATACATTTATTAGACCTATGAATTAATTTTTCTAAACCACTATAAAAATATATTTTATCTTTTCCGTCAAAATGAGCCGAAATTGCCTCCCTAACCTCATTGTCGTCGGAAAATTTCCTTTCCCTTAAGTCTTTTTTTAAATTGGGGAATAAAAAAAAGTCACTTGGGGCCAGGTCTGGACTGTAGTGTGGGTGAACTAGGGATTCGAACCCATGCGTGTGCAGAGCAGCCATTGCAATTCTGCTCTTGTGAACCGGCGCGTTGTCTTGCAGGAGCAACACACTCTTTGTAAATTTTCCTCGCTGCTTTTCCTTGATGGCATCCTTTAATTTTTCTAATATCGTTGTGTAGTATTCTCCGGTTATAGTCCTTCCCTTTTCTTTGTAATCAATCAAGATTATCCCCTCACAATCCCAAAAAACAGTAGCCATCATCTTTCCAGCCGACTCCTTCACCTTGAATTTCTTTGGCGGTTGTGTCCCCTTTTTATGCCATTGCATTGACTCTTGTTTGGACTCAGGCTCAAATTGATGAACCCATGTTTCATCTCCCGTAACAATTCGGTTCAAAATCTGTGCAGGTTTATCTCCACACAACTCCAAAAAATGCTTTGACGCTTCGACGCGCTGCTCTTTCTGAAACGGCGTGAGCATTCTCGGTACCCATCTTGCACTGACTTTTGTCATACCCAGGTGATCATGTAGGATCGCAAAATGGTGGTATACTGATACTCCAACTAATGCAGATAATTGTTTTTGGGTAGACCTCGAAGAATTCGATCTACCCATTCATTTGTACCCAACTTTCGAATTTTGGAAAAATTTCTTCACAGCAGGTCTTCTTATAACCTCCTGAGTCCGAAATGACCATTGGTCAAAAAGTTTATATATATATATATATATATATATATATATATATATATATATATATATGCGTGCGTGCGTCCAGATTCGACATTTGTCAGCACGATAGCGGCCGCAGTTTCGCTCAGATCGCTTTCAAACTTTGTACAAAAATCAACCATTTAAAAATGAAGGTCAAGTTCGTTAACCAAAGAAATCCGGCTACGGGGGGCGCTAGGACCTCGCTTTTTCTGTTTTCAGTTTTTCGACCATAACTTTTTTCCTATACAAAGTAGATCAATCGCATTTATATTATATGATGTGTTTGATGAATACCTAAAACTAATGTAAATAAACCGAAAACCTAACTTCAATAACTTAGGGGTGGGGATAAAAAAACCGAAAATTTTTGGAAAAAAATTCATAACTTTTTTCTGGCAAACATTCTTACATCACAAATATTTTTAATAGAAAGTTTAATTTTCTACACTAAATTTAAGTATCAAAAGTTTTTCCGTAAAAGGTACCGTTTCCGAGAAAAAAAATAAAAACCACTTTTAGCTGGAAAATTTAAGGTAGGTAAAACCAAGGCAACTTTTTTCTGGTAAACATTCCCTCGTTGCAAATATTTTTAATAGAAAGGTTATTTTTTACTCTAAATTTAAGTACCAAAAAGTATTTCCAAAAAAGATACCTTTTCCGAGAAAAAAATAAAATCCGCTTTTTGCTTGAAAATTTTTGATGTAAACAACGGCATCATGTGCTATTCTTAGGCAGTGAGTTATATTTTAAACCAGTTACACACGAGGTCTACCCACGCGTGTCCCCCTGCGGGCACGGATTTTTTTTTTTCAAACGGGCATCCTCTAGTACTATTTTCTCCACTTTTTCGACGATGTCCGATGTGGTGGCCTCAACTGGCCTTCCTGAACGGGGGTCGTCTTCAATTGACTCTCGACCATGTTTATAAAGACCATGCTACTTGTAAATTATTGATTTACTAAGGCACTGTTCCCTATAAACGACTCCCATTTCATTCAAAATGGTTTGAGCGTTCTTTCCTTGCTTGGTAAGGAATTTTATCATAGCGAAGTGTTCAATTTTCTCCATGGTTCCAGTTTTTTTCTGGATTGACTTGTTCAGCAGGCGACTGTTCGTAAACGAATGATGCCTTTGGGTTGAAACTCGGTATTTATACTAATGATGAGTCTCCAATTCGTATGACAAGCGAGCGCCCCTACCAACGCTCCATCCTCTCCATTCCACGAACTTTTGGACCTCCCCTCGTACCTCCAACGATTATTTACTTTCCAGTTGTACTTAATAAAGTTCGAACTTCGGATTTTACATAGTTCATGGACCTATGAACCATGGGTCTTAGTGTTAGTCCAATCATCTTCTTTAATAAATTAGGGTGTTTTTTCTTTAACAAATTAGGATGTTCCTTAGTTAGAATTTGCGATTTAACGAATGTAATATTATGTAGGTGATTGAGCTTGTCTATGTTATGTTCACAAAATAGTGATTTTCTAGAACAGCTAATTTCATTAATAATATAACACAATTAAGAATGGAGTCAAATCAAATACCAAGGATTTATGGAAACCTACACATACTGATAGATATACCAATGGAATTGACTTGGCAAATATTAATAAATAAATATGTATCATCAGCGAATCAAAATGAAGACGAATCGACACCTCATCAGTCATACGCCATTTTTGTTCTTATATCACATTACATTTACTACAATATATTTATTTCATCATTATTGCCCAAAAATAGATACAAAAGGCAGACTTAATGCTAAAAGTACTCTCTGTCTTCGATCTGTCAAAAAGAGTTAAAGTTAATTAGATATAAGGCGTCAATATTACATATGAATTTATTCCTACAAATTTCAAATTTATTCGCATGTTAAATAAAACATATCAAAGTTGCGTAAAATAATGTTATTACATAGAAGCGGTCGTTATCCAAATAGCTATGTGAAATACTAAAAAGCATAGTTAATGAATAATGCATTTAAAGTGGGTCGCAGTAATCAAATACTCGCCGATGTTAGCCTCTGAGATTTAGGATATAGTGTCAAAACTAACTTTGCGCGTTACACTGGATGACAAGCATAATTAATATATGTTTCGTGAACAGAGTTAGTTGTGATTTATATTTGTTTGAATCCGGTACAAATATTGTTTATAGACTCATTTAGATCGCTTCATTTTTTAACAGTTCTACCTTACAGAATTTAAGAAGTTAGTGTGAGACACAGCGCCACGTAAAGAATTCTAGCTTAGCTATGAATTCAGGGTTCATGTTATACAACATACATACGTAATTAAAGCGTTTCATATTAAATTGATATATCTTTTAATTTGTTTTCTTCTTTTTGCTTTGTTTATTTTAAGTCCGAAAATAAGAAAAAAAATGATTAGTAGATAAACAATACAATCGAGTAAGTTAGCACTTAATTGTTTTTTCAATTGTATATTATGAAAAAAAATTGTGATAACTTTGAAACTGTGACAACTAGGAATTCATGTGAATGCATGGATAAGTAATATATTACATATAACAAATTTTACTCAGCTGTTATTGAGCGAAGCGAATGAAGTGAGCGAAGCTTTCTACTGGAGACTTTTTCACATTCTTTGTCATGAATAGACTCGAAAACTACTTGATAGAAAATTATGAAATTTTGCAATCAAAAAGATACATATTATTAGGTGATGGTTTTAAAAGAAAAATTTTTGAAAAATGTCATGTCGTTGAGGAATAATCGTCAAAAAACTGATATCCCATTGAAGTCAATGGGAAACGATGAGTCATTATAACGAGCTCGCTTCGCTCAATATGCAAATGGCACCCGAGATTTCGCGAGCACAGCAAATCGAAATTAAAGGCTCTATTGGCGACGCTAGTTTATAGAATCTGACGTAAAGATTTTTTTGCCACTCGCTTCCCCTTAACAATTTAAGACGTTGTAAAAGAACAGCAATTATAGGATGGCTCGAATAACGACACAAAATTACTATCATAGTTATTGAGCCATAATATAAGGAATTATTCAAATAAATTGACATTATCCGAGCTCAAATATTAGATAACACATAAAATAATATATATGTTATTATTCTTGTTTACACTAAGAAATACTCATTTCAATACATTACGATACCATGTCTTATATTTCTTCAATATATTTAATATAAAGTTATGTTCTTAAATAATATTCGACAAATTTATTTATTTTTTAAATATCCAATATTAATAAAGATATCACGTTGTTTTGCACTTTATATAAAAGTTTCTCTTTTAAAAGGAATACTTGTATTGGTTAGATGATAATCTTGAAAAATTATAGCATAATTTTATTTCAGCTCTTTATAAGTTTACTGAAAGATGTAACTAGCGTCTTCCTGAAGCCTCTCTCCAAAAAAATAATATTGGTGTGTATCAATAGCACATATTATACAATTGTATATATGCTTTATCCCTAATGAATTACTTCTTTACAATAAAGGGTTCTTTTATTACGGTTGATATATAGGTTTTCTATTCTAGTATATGTAAGCTAATGTTGCATACATTATTTATACTTTTGCATATTAATGCTTATTATTCAAAGGTTGTTTTAAGCGTGTAATTTTTATAAAGTATTGAATTGAATTAATTTATAATACATATGAGAATATAGGACTTTTACCTTATTCCTAAGTCATTTATTGATATATTTTATAGTTTTCATATCATGAATTGTAAAGTTAACTTTACTGAACCTTATTATATCTTAATACAGAACACGACGCTACCAAGCCATAAAAGCTAAACTCTGGGACGAGGAGAAAACGAGCCAGGAATCTTAAAAGCGCTTCCAACTTTGAAACTGGAATAACGCGTATATTTTGAAGTCTGTATTCAAATATTGAAATGATGATGATGAAATGAGTAAAGCTAGGTAGGTATTGTTGAATAATAGCCATTAATTTTTTTCCGAAAATTATGAAGGCGTTTAGAGACAAACCTTACATAGATATAAAGAATTTGAACCTAGGATTTTTGAAATATTACACACTGAATGGTACAGACAGATTTTGAAACGATAAAACAGATCAATTAGGATTTTTATAACACATCCGGATCGAGGCAGCAAGACCTTGGATATGCGCCATGGAGCCTGCTTTGCTGAAGTTATATGTCTTTTTCAATAATATGACGCCACTTAAACAAATTTTGAATTCAAGAATATTGTAAATATTTATATATTACTTTCTACAAATTCATATATGTTTATCTTGAAACAAGATATCTCCTAAGAAAAAAGTTTTGGTCATTACTACTTAAGTTGTAACATTATACAATGTGCGATAATATATTTGTATTTAATTTAAAAAAATGTACTCGTATGAACACATTTTTATTAATTATAAAAAAATATACGTGAAAACAGTTTTATTAATTATATATAAAAAATATGCATTATAAATATTTTTCAATACATAATTAAAGAGTGTCTCAAACTGAGATGAATTAGTTTGCTTTTGAAAAAGATCGCTTTTGTCGTACAGACCACAGGAATTCTCATTAACGAAGATATGACCATTTGAATATAAAACTTAATTAATGAACCTTATCATAACTTATATAACATGGGAAATAAAACCTGTTGAAAGTATATTTTAATTTATTAATTATACAGCTTAAAATTAAGAGTAAAAATACAGTTAATGTTATGAATAAAACTGACTGTGACTGCAATAATATTTGTTATTACTATAAATTATGTTTACAACACTAAAATACAGCTATCTGTCATTTACAATATTGTTGAAGTCGAGTCTTAAGGCCAAGTATGCATTAGAATAATTTTGTCTCGCTAATGTAATGTTATTAATTTCATTTTCGATATATTATTATTGACTACGTTTCCACTAGATATTCTGCAATTTTCAGTATGTTTGTTCCGGCGTAGCCGGAGTATGTTTCGTCCTATCGTCACGAAAATCGGCAGTCGTATTCTTTGAATTATTAGAATTTTTATGTCGAGCCGTTTTTTTGATTGGACGAAAAAATCCAAAATGGCGGCGTTTTTAGTTTTGTTTTTGGCGTAGCAGGAGCAATTTTCATCCGATCGCCACAAAAACTGGTGATCATGTTCTTTCAGTTATATTATTTTTTTTTGTTTGGCCATTTTTCTTACTGGGAGAAAAAATCCAAAATAGCGGTGATTTGAGTTTTTGTTTTGGCGTAGCAGGCGTATTTTTCATGCAATTGTCACAAAAATTGGTAGGTGTGTTCTTTGAATTATTTAAATTTTTATGTCAAGCCGTTTTTTTGCATGGCCGAAAAATTTCAAAATGGCGGATTTCTGATTCGTACCACAAAAACGGACTTTGCGGCAGCTAGCGGGCTGAAATTTCGTCTAAGTATTCTTTGCTGAAATCTAAGGTGTTTTTTCTTATTTCAAAATCCAAAATGGCGGCCATAGCGAATTATCAGAAATTTTAAAGTTGAATAACTCCGTTGCTATTTAGTGGAGCCAAATTTCGTTCGGTAGTTATGTACCTACATACATACATTGGTATACTTATTACTTTTTGGAAAAGGCACTTAAAGCATTGTCCCATCCTCTAACGTACTGAGGTCTACTGTTCACAGAACGACTAATTCATAAAATATTGTAGACTAAATAAAATATTAATTCACAAAATTATATTTTATAATAGATGAATTTCGGAAAAACAGTTGCTTGAGAAATATTTCGTCGGCAGCAGTTACGTCGGGATTTTAGGAAGATAATAAAGTGGTGGAGAATTTTAGAAATGTTTTCTGATTTACATCCATTATCCATCATTGCGTCGTCTTTCTGTTCCGACCTTTATAACATATCAATAAAAAAAACTGAAATGAGCTGAAATGACTATTTTTAACTCAAATAAATAAATAATAGGTATACATTTTAAGCAAAGACAAAAATATATATTATTTAAATTTATGATACTTATTAAAAATACTAAACTTTGCTGCCACCTTCTAGTTGTTATTGTATTTATTGTTAAGTTAGTTTAGTGTACGGTATAGTATTTTTGAAGCTGAAGAAAAACTTAATATAATTATTGTAAGCAAAAAGCACAGGATATTTTAGAAGAGACAGATAAAAACTACCCAATTATTAATGAGCAGAAATAATTGGGTAGTACTGTATGTGGTAGTAGTAATGTACTGATGAGTGATTGTGTAAGATATTATTTACAAGTAATTTTACTTTGGAATTGATGTACAACATGACGAAATAACTAATAGATTATTATTAAATTCCTCTTATGTAATAAATCTTTAGAGGCAAATAATATTATATAATCAATGCTATACATATACATATATAAGTTTATTAACAATACTATTTAAAGAATATTGGCGGTAGAAATTCACTAACAGAAACTTTTATTACCTTGGCAAAGAGCCATTTGGTATTGGCTTTTAAATCTTTGCTTCTGAATAAATTGAATTAAGCTTAATAAGGAAATAAAAAGAGATAAAATTATATTCAAAATAAAGGGGGAGGAAGATAAACCTTCACGGTTGCGTGTAGCGGAGATATTGCAATAGAAATGGAGTTCATAACAAATATTTAAGAGCCACATATTTAATAAAAAGCTTCATAGATTATCCTTCTATAATTGCAAAAAATATGAAACTAGACCTACATTGTTGTTATCTTACTACTAATTATATAATCCTTTCTAAGCAGATGCAGTTTCTGTCGGATCATTTATTAATAATTACGTTAAAATTACGTTTGTTTGTGATTTTCATTGTAATTTGTTTTATTGTAATAAAAGTAGTTGGTTGGTACACGTGTAAAAATATTTAAAAAAATTGCCATTCTAATGTCTAGACGGTTTATTATTACGGTTAGTTATAATCTCGTTGTCGTCGTCATCTTAATTATCATAGTAGTACCGACTATTGCGTTAGTTATTTCAAATTGCAGCTATTCGAGTTGTATTCGACGGTTCACAGCCATCAGGTGTAGTTAGCGCGTCTGTTCGCTGTATTAAGTCTCATGTTCTACTATAACACTCATTAGTACTTATTTATTAATTAAGTATTAATGGGCAATATATTAATTTTATTTATTTATATTGCCTTTACTCGCACAAAGAAATCGTATCGGGAATTAATGCTAAATCGCTTTCTACTAATCAACCGACATAGTAAACAGGAAAAGCTGTATTATTAAGGTATAACGTTTTTTTGTAAGATCTATTATAAATAAAAGATATGAGTCAATAAAATAGAAGCACCAACAAACAGAAATATATTTTTTCATAGTATGTTTTAGTTTGTAATTAAAGAAGTCATAATTGAGAATTCTCCCGGATCTATTGTCGGTCGATTGGTCTATTTATATTGTTGAGTGTTCATAGACGATTTTAGAAATTATAATAGGTAACACAGTAAAAAAAAATTAAGTCAGCAGTACCACAATACAAGAATTCATCCTGTCATTTTATGAATTAAGCGACCGTGTCGCTACCCATTTTGATGTATTCAGCATTCTTTATATAATTTTCTTTATCAGTACTGATCTTTTATATCGGTTAATTTTTACAAAAAAGATACTCAACAGTTATAGCCGCGATATTTATTGTTTTCTATATCATTTATTGTAGCTCAAGTTGGTGAGTTGGACTTTAATAAAAAAAGAGATACTACTTTCTGTAAAGTATGGGTGTACAGAAAAGAAAATGTTTTATCCTAATAATAAAACTTTAAAAATAAAAAGAAAATAAAAGTGTCCAAACTTTTACAAAGTAATAATTTACCCACATATTATATATTATAATACAAATCTTAATAAATGTTCTTTAGAAATCACGTTCTTTAGTTTGTTAGTTAATTTATAATTAAGAGTTCCAGTCAAGACGTTAAGTAAACTCGTGCTCCTCTAAAGAGTTTTACTTGGTATGGAATAAGTGCTGGCTAGTACTTTAAAAATTTTAAAGCTTTACGCTTTTGAATTCATAATGCAGTGTTATTTCGAAGGACTGGCTATTGCCAACGACTTCACCTGTCACAATATTTGTACAACATAACAAAACATCTACCTATCAGGTGTTTAATAATACCATCGACAGCAGTAGACCAGGCTTGTGGTGGGTGTCGGTGTAACTTGACACCGGGCAAATACTTAAAAAAAATATATTTAATAAGTATCTTATCGATGTTACTTATTTTGTTAAAATAAGTTTATCAAAGAACTAAATAATAAAAACATACTTGTGCCAAAACCTTAAAACTATATTTTTCTCAGACTAAATCGCATCCACCTTTTCTATCACCTCTTCAAGTTTTGTTTTGGCAACCATAGGTAGCCTATATCCTTTTCCGTCTTCTTCAAGTGCTAATCTATGTCTATACTAGTATACTAGGATCCATCAAAACCGGATCCATCGATTTAAAATGAAAAAGGAACATACGTTTATATATTCATAGGCTGACATTCGGATTTTCGATACAGATTAGAAAATAAATCCACTAATCCATAGTGTAAATAACTCACTTCATAAGAATGAAGACAAAAATTGGATGAAGTAGTTGCATTAGAGCCCATAGCATATCTGATATTTAAAGAGATGAATAGGTGGAAAATTTGTTTTCCTACTGCAAAAAGAATCATAAATTATTAATAAACAAAAATATTTAAAATTAGTAGTGGGTATTTAAACTTAATACTGAGTTAAGAAATGTAATAATTTTCTACAGTCCTACAGATAATAGACTTATTGGCATTAACCAACCACTGTAGTGACTGTTACTACAAATTACTGATCGTACACTAATAAAAGGTTGCGAGTATTGCTTATTATTTCATATAAAATTCTACATGAAAAGTTATGTGTCTGTTAATAGCTATAATATGAAAAAGATTAATATGCATGTACATTTCAAGAATTATAAAAAAGGCATAAAACTGAAAAACATTTAATAAGTTTATTTATTGATATTATAATATACTCATAGATGTCTGACATCTTGTTTTATTATCACAAAAGGTACAGAGGGAGTTAACCCACTAACAATATCATTTTTAAAAATTTTAACTCGTTATTGTTTCATCATATCTTATAAACTTAGTGAGTGAATTATATTTAATTAAGTCATAGGATTATTCCTATGATTTTATTAAATCGTCTTCCTCGGTGTTATAAGGGCTTTAAGAATTTTATAAATTTGAATTAAATTAACAAGTTTATACTTATCTAATTATAATGGAAGTGGAATGGATGTAGAAAAATTGCAACAAGATGCGTACAAATTAGACTGGTCGGATTTATATAAGGCCTGCTCCATTAATGAGCAGGTAGCCGTTTTTAATAACTTGCTAACTAAGCTATACGATATTCATGCTCCTATTCGACCTGTTTGAATAAAACATCTGACAAACAACGACGCCATATTTATAAATCTGTCATCGAAGAAGATGATCCTGGTAAAGTTTGGAGTTTTCTTCAATCACTTGGAGTTGGAAAGGCACGTCAAGAGTTTAATCCTAATAATTTTGATTCTAACCAGCTTAACAAGCACTCTAATTATGCCGCTATTGATAGTGCGGCAAAGGCTATTACTTTAAATCAACTTTCTGCCATATTTTCTCCTAATAATCCAGAATTTTTCATTGGTCATTTTACTGTAAGTGATGTTAAGAAGAACATTTTAGATATTAAATCCGACGCTATTGGATCCGACTGCATTAGTGGCAAGATGATTCTTCCTATTCTTGACGTTGTGGCTCCCGTAGTTACTTTTATTTTCAATTATTCTTTTGATACTAACACCTTTCCTACTTCATGGAAGGATGCTCAAGTATTATATCTTCCAAAAAAAACAAATCCTACGTCCCTGTCAGACTTCCGTCCTATTTCTATATTACCTTTCATTTCTAAAGTTCTTGAGCGCCTTGTCCATCATCAACTTAACTTTTTCCTTACCAAACAAAGCCTTTTAAATCCTCTACAATCCGGATTTCGTCCCTGTCATAGTACGACTACTGCATTGATGAAAATAACAGATGACATAAGACATGGTATGGAGTGCCGTAAATTCATGGTCTTAATTTTACTAGATTTTAGTAATGCGTTTAATACCGTGGATTTAGACATTCTGCTTGCTACTTTAGGTTTTATTAACATATCTCCTGTGATACTTGACTGGTTTCATAGTTACTTGCATGGTCGCCGCCAACGAGTTAAACTTGGTGACTCTTTATCGGATTGGTCTATCATCATGGCTGGGGGGGTACCGCAAGGTGGCGTGTTGTCTCCTCTTTTATTTTCTATATTTAACAATTCTGTTAGTGATCATATTTCTTCTCCCTACCACCTTTATGCTGATGACCTTCAAATTTATATTCAGGCAACTTTAGAAGATTTACCTCAAGCTATTAATAATTTAAATGACGAACTTAGTAAAATCTCACAATGGAGTAATTCCTTTGGACTTAAAATAAATACAATGAAAACACGAGCAATTATAATTGGTAGCGAAAAACTTCATTTTCCACTTGACCTTGACAAATTACCTGGCGTGTTATTTGACAGAGTTCATATGCCTTTTAAGGAATATGTACGCAACTTAGGAATAATCTTTGACCGTCATCTTTCTTGGGAACCAGATCAGTGAGGTGAGCAAAAACATGTTTACCTCAGTAGGAGCTTTAAGAAGGTTGCGTAATTTTCTTCCCATTTCCACGAAGATTGCGGTGGCACAAAGTATCCTTTTTCCTATACTTGATTATGCAGATGTATGTTATTTAGATCTTAGGGAGGAGCAACTGAATAAGCTTGAGCGTATTCAAATCTATGCATCGGGTTCATATTTGGTGGCTCCTAATTCGCCTTCGCAGGAATACTCATATTTTAAATCTTCTATATCGCATTCTATTAAATCCTGCCCTTCCTCCTTATCTAAAACAGTGTTTTAAGCTTCTTGGGGAATCACACAATCATACTCTTCGCTCCGTAAATAAACTTCTCCTAGAAATTCCTCCCCACTCATCTTCCTTCTATGCTAAATCTTTTACTGTTTACGCCGTTCAGCTATTGAACGCCCTTCCCTTAGAAGCAAGAAATGCTAAGTCCCTACCACTTTTTAAAAATATTGTAAAAGAGTACTATCTCAAGCATGGTTAATTGGATTCATTTATATATATATATATATATATATATATATATATATGGATATATCTTTTTCTTCTTTCCTTTCTTGATGCCAAAATTTTAGGTGTTTCTAAATATATGTTTATATGTATTTTAAAATGATTTCAGTCTATTTTTTATATTTATACATATATTTTTTTGTATATACGTATATACGTAAAGTATTTATACTTATATAGATATATGTATTTAGATATGTATGTACATATATTAATTGTGTATTTTTACAATATTAAATTATTTCTATTTTCTACTATAATTTATTGTAAGTTTCATTATTAGTAAGTTGCGGACTCCTTGTACTACTACCACAGCGTATCCTTAATCTAAAGGTTGCCTGGTAGAGATCGTGTATTAGCGATAAGGCCGCCTTTTTGTATAACAAAATTATTGTATTGACTATTTGTAACGTGTAAATTAAAAATATTTGTTTTTCTGGTGTGCAATAAAGTATATTTATTAATATTATTATTATATCGTTAGGTTCCAAAATATATTTTCCATATCAGTAATTGTGAAAGTTAAAAATATTATCTCGAATAATTTCACAAATGAACGCAAAATCGTCGAAAGGCATTGACAATAGACTTTTTGTAAAAAACCTCACAAAGGACTCCTACACATTTCATACAATTTTCGCCGAGAAAAGAACGTAGCAGACTGGATTGGATATTCTTAGTTTTGTTTTTCGTTGTAAAAATAATATTTAATAAGGGTACTTGAGTGTCAGATTTAAGAAGTGTAAATTTTTTTTGGCAGTTGTTACTTATTTCGCTATTATTAATTTATTAAAGTTGCACTGCTAAAGTATCGATCGCGTTCGTTCAGTAAACTAAGATTGTCACGAGCATTACAAATAATGAAACTATAAAGAATGATATTATATTGATTTGGTTTAAAGAAGTATGAACCCTGTTTTTCAACAAAATCTGTAACCAACTTTATAGATTTTGGTACAATTCTTGATCTAATGACATGTAGTAAAATAATATTATTTAATAATGTATTATTTAAATTCGACAGTAAATTATATCCCACTATTTAAAGACCAATTTGAGTATTACCTACGAGATAAAGAAGTAATATCTTTGAAAAAAAATATTCTTAGTCCACTAGTTACACATTATAATATATATTAACTTTTTGAATAAAACAATTTTGTTTTATTCTTGGTCGCTCAACAGGTACCGATGTTGAGTTATTGCTTAATAGTGTCGAAGCCTAGGAGGATTCACAACATGCATTTTCCATTTTCTGTGATTTATCGAAGGCGTTCGATTGTGTACAGTAGAACTGTAATTAGTAACATACATCTTTATGGAATTAGAAATAAGGTCCTTGATTTGATTACTTCACAAAGTAGATGTGAATGGAAAGCGTTCCTCTGGATCATTTATCAAAATGGGATATAAGGCTCTATTTTAGGACCTTTCTTATTCCTCATTTACATAAATGAGTTGCTTTACTTTATGAGGGAAAAACATTGAACAGTGTAGTTTGCTGATGATAATAAACGAATATATCTCCTGGTTATATATATATATATTTATATATAATATCTAGCTATTGATATTTGGATGTAAGACAAAGTATAAGAAAATCGATAATCGACATACGAGTATCTACGGGCATAATTATAATAAATATTTGGATTTTTTTATTGATAAATATGTGTCTATATTTCATCGTCTTATTAATAATATTTTTTTTGTAGAGTATGTATTTATTTTTCTTTATTTTAAGGTCTCCAAAGTGACTCTATAAAAAAAATATTAAAAGTTTAATATTATAGCGCTAAGTGACTTTAAACACCGGAGGATGAATTACATACCTTAGAAGGTTTATACGGTTTCGTAAATTACACTTAAAAACTAAGCTTTGTTTAGCAAGGTTCAAGGAAGACGTAAACAATTATTAAATAAATGTATCAAATCTTTCACTATTTTTATTATACCTTCATTAAGATATCATGATTTGTATAAATTTTTAAGTCAAGTAACTCTATTATTAACGTTATATCCATATTCATAAAAGGTGACATCCATATTACTCGATGATGCTTTTAATGAAATTGCTGGAAAGAACTCACTGCAGTTTTTAGAAAGGAAAGAAACAAAATATAATAAAATAATAACAAAGTTTTGCATTGCTTATTTTTTTTTTATTTCGCAACAAAATAAATAAGGAAGTTTTTGACGCAACGTAATATGTGTAAAAGTAATATATGCAAAGTTTATTAATCGAATTTGCAACATCGTTATGAATATTTCTATCAGACAACAAATAATTCCTTCACATAATGTGGATGTATATAATTTACTGTGAATGTAGTTATCACACATTGGTTTTAAAAAGACCACTGGTGCCGTATATATAGATCTGCCAGATATATTGATATATAAAAATCAAGTGTTTAGTAGATTAGTTCAATAGAAAGATTTAAAATAACACATTTAAAATTTTAATATTAATTTAATCCTATCTTTGTAACATTGTCTCCGCGTTGAAATTGTAGAAATATTTTATAAAAGTCTTTTGAAAAGGTCTTTAGTGAATGCATTTTGGCGATATTGAATTCGTGTATTGTCTTTTGTTTTACCCTTTTTGAAACTATCAAGGCCTAAGCCTAACATTTAAAATGAAATGATTCAATAAGATATCGATTATTTTTGAAACTTGAATAATATTACATTATTAAATATATTCACATGTAGTTTATTTTTTACTTTTACTACTCTGGATAACTGCCATTATAAAATAATCTCTATTACATTACTTACTAGAACTTAGTTAAGACAGAAAAAGCCATTAACGAAGTCGTCTTGCCATGGCAGGAATTTCATTAGTAAGGAGAAAACGAGGGCTGACATAAAAAAAATACTCGGAATCGATAATAGGGTTAATTTTGAAGATTAATCCGACAAGATCTTCGCTGAAGATGTTATTACGGAAGAAGAGCAGAGGCGCAAAAAGAAAACTTTGTAATCATTTTGATATATGATGTAGTCAAGTTCTTAAAAAGGACTAGTATTTTTGCATCCAAATATAACTATTGTAATGTTTTACATAATTCGATTATTTAAGTATTTTATATTATTGTAAATAATTAAAATTCACGATAATTTCAGGTTATCCTGAAAATACACATACATACATAAAGAATACATAAAGAATAATTAAAGTGTACTCTAGTGAAATTTTGCTTTTTACTGGGTAGTGTACTAACCGAGTTGACGGGCCACGCTGACGTCAAACGCTTTCCAAAGGTAGTGCTCTTAGCGTACGAAACATCACTATAACACAGCTACATCAAACTCATCCTCTGTGAGAAGTTAGTACTAAAGTTCACAAAAACTAAAGTTCAGTAAAGACATATCTATCTGCTTTCGTTATAATTTATTATATTACTGTACAATAAAGTATAAAAATATATAGTACAGAGTATATTATTTTTATGACCATAAATACACATGGCACAAAATAAAAAAAATATATAACCACTACCTCATCCCTGATTAATTTAAAACAAGACAAGTTCATCTTAATGAATGCTCTCTAGGAACTGAAATTCTCTAGTTAGTTTACACTTAAACCTTTCAGTCAAGACATTGAGTAAATTTAAGCTTGAAGGCTTTTAATCAGCGGTGAAGACGGATGAAACATTAACTGCGTTAGTTATATGGTATGTATATTTGTACGATTTCTTTAAGATTAGCTTAAATAATAACAAGTCTTAAAGAAATCGTACAAATATATATAAATTGAACAATAAAACATTGTGTCCTTGTTTCTAGAATATAACAATTAGGTTTTTAATATTTTATTTCATCTTTTAAATTATTAATTATAACGGATGAATGTACTTCCAATACAAATGAAAAAGATAATACGAACTCGTCATGGCTTACCGTATCCAGAATTCATCATATCGTATCAGATATTTGCATATGAATTATTTATTTTACGCTAAGATTGCAATAACTTAATGTTATTAATACATAATTATCCAATATCATTTCTTTATTTTTCATAATTAAACACCTTTGCGTAGTTATGACAATAAATAAACACTTTATTAACTTTTTTCTATCTACAACATACAGTGAAATCTATAACAGTCGATAGTAATCACTTAATACATAAACGTTTGCAAATGCGAAATACACGAAATTGAGAAGGTTAACATCATAATAAATAGGTGGATAAGCTATAATTTTGGTCCCTTTTGCAAGCAATCGTAAACAAAGCTACAGTGAAATCATACAACGAGAAAATCAGTACAAGCACAGCATATACTATTACAAAAGAGCCTTCACCCAATAGTAAAGTTTAATAATTTTGTTCTTCCGGTCCGCTGTAACATTATAAGTTCTCATATTAAAAGTTGCTATAAATCGCTCGTTGTAGAATAGTAACATAAAATAACTTATTTTCTTCTCCTTAAAAGAAGACAAAGGCTTTGTACACTCATATTACTCATAACAAAACAATGGAAAACATTTTGTAGAACCTTGTAACTTTGAGAGTTCTAAGATTCAACGAACGGATAAAATTAGTAATGCCGCTACGCGAATGACCGTACTTAACAAAACGTAGCACTGGCTCTGTTCCAAAGCTGCGCTCTGACGAGAAAATGTATCAACAGATTCATTGTTATCACTTTTGCCAATCATTAATCATTGAAATTAATTTACAAAACTCTTATTCGTGGACAAATCAAACACAGATATACAGAATATGTATTCACAGATCAGAATGTCAATTACTTATCAATTCTACAGCGCTTCTGCACGCATATGACTTCGCACCAAAAATGACTACCACTCACTCTACCCTACTTCTTGTACTTCTTCACGAATGGTCTTAAACCCAGAAATCAAAAGTGTTACAGAATTAGGTGCAGGTCGTTTTCGAAACCAGCGTAACTATGATGTTCTTTAGGGATATAGCCTAGTAATCTGGGCTCGATAATCGATACAATATTATATTTTTTAATATAATAATAAATCGACGATACGACGATCCGACGTACGATACAATTAATGTAAATATAATATTATATATTACAACTAATTAAATAATAATTAGACTCATAAACCAAATCAGTAAATATTGAACGTTGAAACTAATTAACAAAACTGATATTCGTAGAGAAATAAAACAGACATACAGAGTATGTTTTCACAGAGCAAACTATCAATCACTATTCACTCCTGCACCACTTCCGCATGCAAATCAAACTTCTCACCAAAAGTGACTACCAAGACTAATAACTTATAAAGAAAGATCCTCATCGACATTTTAAAGACACCCTTAACTTGTAACATTATATTTATGCAGTTGCATGGAACCAATTGCCAACAAGCGTCATGAAAACCGTCGTACTTAGCTTTCTCCCACTCAAACTAACTAATTTACTAATATAACTCAATCTAACCGACCGTGGATTGCAATGAGAAAGTGAAAGTTTATTTTTTTTATAATCTAATAGTAGTAGTTTGGCGTTCAGAAGCTAGTTATATGCATGTAAACTACGCTGTTCCGAAAATTTAATGTCCTCGTTTGCCATCTGAAGATGTCAAATAGTCGACGGTTCTGGCAACTGTGTAAGTGGTCATGTTATTTTAGTGGAAAAGAATGCCGCGAATGACGCTTTTTGAAAGTTTGGGGCAAACAAACTTCTCAACATCACTCACTATAAATAATAAATGGGCTATACAGAATTAAATAGATATCGTTACAAAATATATATTTAGTGCAAGTTTAAAATTCATGATGTAATTTAACAAATTCTGTTTCTATTTTTTTGAACTGAATTAGTTGTGTATAAAAATTTAAACGATTGAAATGAAAACTATTATTTTAAAAGGATGCACATTCAGATAGTTATGTGGTGGTAATATAATTATTATTAATAACTTAAATAAGTAATAACCAATACTTTTGTAGTGTTCCTGCAAAGAGCTTAGTATTTTCATGAGCGTTACTACAGGCAGGTGGAGGCTTACAGTTGTAGATATTTTATGTGTTAACATTTATTATATTTCAATAAGCTATCCACATCTATGAATATCTAATATCAGTTATACGAAGAGTTATACAAAAAGAAATAGCGGCCATAAAGTACACTCGAAGTCTTTGGAACACGCCAACAAAAACCCCTCCATAAAAACAGGCATCTTACGCATGGAAATTAAAACTCTACATTTTTTGCTAACAAGATTGTAAGATTTCAACTGCTATATTTAATTTTAGAGAGTTCTAACACCTATATGCCCATATTTCATGAGAATGGAATGTGACTTCAAAAAAATATCCTCTAATTTTCTCACAAGCGCAACACTTCAAAACTAAAACATTACTTTTAATAATGAATTGAAGAAAACACTAACAGTAGTTATTTCACTCTCTGTTTGACTTCCTATGAATAATTTTAATCGTTTTTCTAAGACAATATAAAAACAAATATCATTTTAATAATATGTTAATTATTTTGCCTAATTAAGATTGGATTTTTGTATAAAGTTAAAACTGATATCTTAAAATTGAATAAAACTAATTTTATGTTTATCTTAACTACATTTCTTGGATTAAGTTATAATAAATTTAAAATATTTTGTTGAATAAACCTACTGACTTCAAATATTGTGTCACTGCACTGAATTCGACGCTCTTGGGATGTAGCTTCGTATTCCGGGCAACGGTGTAACATTATTGCCTTTATTAATTCAATTGAGGTTAGCTTATTCGAGACTTGTGCAAAATAAAGTTGTTTCAAACAAACACTACATGTACCGAAAGCAACTATGCATGTTACATTTATTAATAATCATTTAGATTTCGGAAGGGGTATTTAAAGAATAAAAATCAAATTATAGTTTGAAAATTAGAAGAAACATATATTATTATATAAAAACTTAACCTATAATAAATCTTTTACTGAGATAAATTTAGTTAAGATATTTATTTATCCTATTATTTACCTACTATTTATCTAAGTTTATGCTACTTTTTATAATATTAAAACTATCTATCGTCTGCACTACACTAGCGCTCGATGTAACGGTTATCTATGAGAGAGCTATTCTTCGAGCTCGTGATGATGGACTTCGAATGGGTTCCAAACTAATCGGCCAAATTCCTATTTATTAATGTAAAGTCGAAAAAATAAATAGAAATAAAGTTGATGTAGTTAACTAGTAACTTACGATTGGGTAGTTGAAAGATCACTACAATATTATTCAATAGTGTGTATAATGCATTAAATCTACATATGTTGTACATGTGCCTTCCATTTCAATTAAATTCAAAATATTTTAAAATTATTTTAATTTTTAGTCTGTGGTTTTGTTACAAATACAAAAGACGCAATTAACTGTTAATGTCTTTATACTATTACACATTTTAATCAAGCTACGTACTTAGGAGACAATTTAAATTAGGGTTTAGGATAAAGGGTTGGTTGAGGTGTCAAGGCAACAAAGAAAATATGTCTTCAACGATTTACGGTGTCGTCTATTGACATTATCTTGAACGTAAATTAAATGTAATACATCTTATCTTAACCTCCGTATCCTTTTTGTCCCTAAATTATTACTCTGCTGACTTTACGCTAACTTTTCTAATTAATTTGTCAAGTAGAATGTATAAAATTATAGATATATTAAACAAGTGTTATTAACTATGACTGAATTATAAATAATTTATTTACTGTATCTGTTATCACTTTGGGTCTCTTTACATACAAAATAAAAAATAATAATCTCATAGTAACATAACACAAGGATGATGATGTATAGTGGTGGCCTTAATAGAATCTTACAATATAAAAAATCTCCCAGGTACAATAATGAAAAAAAAAGCTTTAAAATGAAGGCCAGTTACAAAATTAAAAGTTAAATTGTTTGTGTGTAATTAAATAATATTATGGTTTTATTACATTACATTAGTTAATTGTTTCGTTCGTAAAACATTGAACTGAATGATGAGTTACTTATTTGACCATAAGGCCAATTAGTCATTCGAACAATATTTAAATAAAACTATTATTAGTTATTACTGAGCTTGGTACCTACTAAAGTAGGTTAGGCTAGGAATTAGAGTAGTAACTTAATGTAAATTAAGGAATGAGTAACATTTCAATACCAGAACATAAGTTTCATAACACATTATTTATTATTATTTATAAACATCACCTCAAAATGTCATTCATATATGCCGCAAAAGAACCTCAAAACTAATAATAACCTCGAAGCAGATGGTGATATAATATCTTAAATGGTGGAGCGACTAGACAGTTTCTCAGAAGTCGCAGATTCAAATCCTGCCCGTAACGATAAACTTTGCAATTTATGATAAGAATTCGAATTCCATGTTGATAATGCAGAACATGCAGATAGTACTTATCAAGTTATATACGTAAATTATAACTTCCAAAATGATATGATATATATAAATATAATGATAGATACAATGATATGATTCGAAGAAAATTATATTTCTTATGAAACATAAATTATATTCACAAAAAAATGTTTGTTATTGTGATATCAAAAGAAAAATAATTACATAATGTGATACAGACAGACTGTGTTAATGAATTTGGATCAATAATGTACTAGAATATCAATAAATACTTAAAACCAAATATCATAACTTTTGTAGATTGTACTCGTTCGAATTAGATAATGTAACGTAACAGAAATTCCAAATGTAATTGAATTTACCGTAATCTTCTGAAATATGTTATTTGAGTTCTGGTCGGAGTAAACCCATCTCCCTCATTCTAGTTTATTGATTCCTAGACATGGGTCTATCATTAACAGAATGATTACTAAACATAACACACACCGGAAATTAGAGGTTGAAGTTAGATTAGTGTGGGATATGGGCCGCATTTAGTGTCGGGTTCTTCTCAACACGATATACGAGTATAGTAAATTTAACAGATAGGGATTGATTGTGTCATTGTTATGGAGAAAAGAACTTTTTTTATTAACATTATTAAATTAAGGAATTTTAGAAATATATTACAATTAATATTCTCTAAAATACTGTGACAATCCTTTAAAAAACATTTGAATGTAAGCAAGAACGTATATTTAAAAACAGGTTGAAAAAGTATTTTGAATTCTTAATTTAAAAAATATGTTAACCTACGAGTACAAAGACATACATGTGCAAATAAAATTCTTATTTACTCGTTGTGTAGTTGTATAATAATTATAAATACTTACCAACATTGTTGACTTTTAGGCTTAGACTTAGGTATAAGACTTGATGAGAGTAAATATATAAATATCTATTATGTTATGCAATCATTAAATATCAATTCTACCTAATTACGTGAGTTTAATAGGGAATTATAATTGTATTTTTTTTTAATGTGAACTTGTTGTGTATTAAAAAATGTTATTTTTTCGCCACCAAGTGTATCACTAAAGTATATAAGTGATGGCCCACAAACACAAACAAACAGAACTTTAAGAAAATTGAAGAATTTCGCGAAATATTGGAAAAATAATAAGACGCCAAATTGACGACTAAGACGACATACTTACGGATTGAATCAGTCACATCAGGAAGCAGAGGAAATATCAGCAAAAGATAATTGGATTGAGTGGTTCCTTTGTCTTAACAAATTACCTTAAACCATTTATATGTGTAAAAATCAATTTAATACGACATACATTTTCTAAATTATCTTAAATACATTGTCTACAGTTGCAAACTAAAGTGAATATTTTCGTAATATACAATTATCTAGAAGAATATTCAATATTTATCTACCCTCATTAGAGAATATAAAGATATTCTAATTTCGCGAAACTGGCGTCTCGTGAAGGAAAGTTCTGCGGGGCTGCGAGAATGCATTCAGTAGTGGCGGCGGCACCGAGTCAGCAGTGCGGCACCAGCGTGGCCGGTATGTCGACCGGCCTGGACGAACGCGCGGACTCCGAAGGCAATGATTCACTGCTGGCCTACAAGCCCGACAGCTTCACCGGCATCATTTGCACCCATTTGCACCCACAACAATTATTATTATTATTATTATTGTAATGACATTTAAATTATTGTAATATTATTATTTAATTTTTGTATTTGTCATTTAATTTTATGTAATTGTTATTTAATGTACTGAAAATATTTAATTTATTGTTGTTGTTATTAATTGTTATTATTATTTAATTTCTGAAATGGTCATTTAATTTTTTGTAATTGTTGTTTAATGGACTGAAAATATTTAATTTATTGTTCTTGTTATTATTATTATTTGTTTTTTTTTATGTAATATAATGAAAATAGTTAATTTATTATAACAAAATGAACAAATGTGGCGTTGGGGACCGCCAACCAACACGCCATGTTCCGAACGGTGGGAGGTGGAGGACGGAGCTACAAATAGCTACGTGGAATGTAAGAGGAGGAATGGAACAGAAGAAGAAAGAATTATTAGATGTGATGGATGATAAGGATCTGGATGTTATTTGTGTGTCTGAGACCAAGCGAAAAGGCAATGATACAACTGATTTACCTGGCAACCGGGTCGCTTTCTGGGCTGGGGTTCCAGAGGGTGAGCGAGGTTGCCAACGTGTAGACGTGTTGTTGTCTTCTCGAATGGTTAATGCAATGGTAGAATACAAGGCCATCAACCTGAGGCTTCTTTGGGTTCGCTTTAAGCTGGGGATAACAAGAATATTCTTGTTGGCCGTTTATGCGCCAGTATCCTCAGCTCCAGTGAGCGAGCTCGAGGAGTTTTGGGAGAGTGTCAGGGATGTTCTAAGTAGTGTCAGAGATAATGAAAAGTTGATAGTATGTGGAGATATGAATGGATGGGTTGGAACCGCACGAAGTGGTTACGAAAGCGTGCTAGGCAAGTACGGTGATAAGAGAGTAAATGAGGCTGGAAAGCTTATTTTGGAATTTTGTAAGGAGATAAATTTGTTTGTGGCAAACACGATGTTTGATCACAAACAAATTCACATGTACACATGGGAGCGAGCGGAAGAAAGAAGTATGATTGATTTATTCCTAGTGGATCAGCGTATTCGAAGTCAAGTTATGGACACGCGAGTGTTCAGGGGTGCTGATCTGGGAACGGACCATTATCTAGTCGTTGCTAGAATAAGAGGTCTGTTTGCAGGTTGGCGCAGCCGCACGACGTTTCCTGGCTTGGAGTCAAATTATTGCATAAGAAGCTGGAAGCTTCAAGATCCACCGATCAGAGAGGAATATCAAGAAAGAGTTTCCAAGAAGCTTGAAAGCTGTGATTCTGGAAATGAAAGTGTTGAAGTATGCTGGCAGAACCTTAGGAATGGAATGGTATGGTGGAAGTAGCGACAGAGGTATGTGGTAAAAGGAAAAGAGGTTTTAGTAAAAAGCGCGATGAATGGTGGGACGATGAAATGAAAGACGCTGTAGAGTTAAAGAAGAAAGCATGGCTGGATTATAAAGCCTCTGGTAAGGATAAAAGTATGAGCGAGATAAGAAAAAGAGAGTACAAGCTGCAAAAGCACAAAACGAAAGCACTTATAAAGATGAAGCGTGAAAATTCTGAGAGAGAAAGGGACGACAGGTTGACGAACAACTTCCGGGAAAACACGGAGCTTTTCTGGCGAGAAGTTAGTGATTCCCGGGGTTGTTCGGTAACCTGTAGAATGAAAGGGGTGCTTTCGAAGAGTAGTAAAGTTTTAAAAAAGCCAGCACACGTTTTGCAGCGGTGGGCGGAATTCTACAAGGAGACGTATGAATGTGAGGACGCCTCGGCCTTGAGTACCAGCGAAATACTGAGTCCGGATGTAGCTGATGGTGAAATCAGTTTGGAAGAAGTGGAGAGCGCGATTCAAAGTCTGAAATATGGTAAGGCTGCGGGAGCAGACGAAGTTACTGCCGAGATGATCAAATATGGTGGGCCACGCGTCTGGGACTTGTTCTGGTTTTTGTGCAATTTATGCTGGAAATCGGGGGAGGTCCCAGGCGGTTGGGGAGGTGCAGTCATCGTACCTTTATATAAAGGCAAAGGTTCACAGATAGACTGTGCAAGTTATAGGGCTATCAGTTTGATTAGCTTGGGTGGTAAAGTTTATGCTAAAATATTAGCGAGAAGAATGCGAGATCTGAAAGGCTGTTGTGGGAGGCCCAAGGAGGTTTTAAACCTGGAAGAGGGTGTATAGATCAAATCTTTTCCTTCTGCATGATCACGGAAAAGTTTTTGGCTCTAAACCGAAAGGTTTTCTGTGCTTTTGTGGATTTGGAAAAGGCGTTTGACAGGCTTGTGAGGAAGAAATCATGGGAGATACTGCCCTGATATAATACGAGCGGACCCTTGCTACAGGCTGTAAAATCTCTTTACAGAGATCACTCAGCCTGTGTGCGAGTCGGAGCTGACATGTCGCCCTGGTTTGACATCCAATCGGGTGTTAAGCAAGGTTGCGCTATGTCAGCTTGGTTGTTCAATTTGTATCTGGATAGTTGTCTCCAAGGCGTGAAAGACAGTGACAAGGGAGTGAAAGTAGGTGACCTTAAGATGAGCAAGTTATCGCCGCAAAGGAGGCCGCGGAGCGGGTCAGGGAGCAGGCCTCCACCGCTGACCCACTCCGTAGGGGAAGGCTGGGAAGAAGGAGGCGGGAGTACGCCCGCCGCTTCCTTCCCCAGTTGTAGTGCCTTGGTGGGAGGGTGACCTCTTTCACCTAGTCCAGGCCTACGTCGTGAGGGTGCTCTAAGTTGCTCGGGGCACCCTTACATGGGGGGGGGGGGGTACCGCCTGGGCGCCACGGTGAGTGCGCAAGCGATCCCATGTCGTCCCATTAAGGCGTTGAGGGCATCCGTTGGTTTTTAAGTGGGTAGCCTTAAAAATGGCAGCGTGATCGATGTTGCCGGGTAGTCCCACATAACCCTCCGACCATCACCTTCTTGGTCGGCGGGTATCCGTAACGGATTTTTCCAAAGACAATAAAAAAAAAAAAAGGTCAATTGCTTGCTTTATGCAGATGATGCAGTGCTCATTGCATGGGTAGCACAGAAGAAATGTAAGAAATGTAAGAAAGAGAAATGTAAGAAAGATGAATGCTGTGGAGATGCGATCTCTTCGCCGAATTTGCGGAGTCAGTCTAGCTGACCGAATCTGCAATGAAGAGATCCACAGAATGGCAGGTACTAGCGAAGATGTCGCAGTGAAAATGAAGAAGAACGTGCACAGGTGGTTTGGGCACGTCGAACGAATGAGTGATGAAAGAATGGTAAAAAAGATTTATACAGGAAAAATGAGCGGTAAGAAACAACGGGGGAGGCCTCGAGTGACCTTCGAAAACACTGTGTCTACGATACTGGAGGAAGGTCACGTAAAAAGCATGAGGACCCCCCGGAGGGCATGTATGAAGAGGTTGATGTCTGTGGCCGAGGCGAAAGAGGTATGCAGGGACCATAGCGTTTGGCGCTTCGTCGTCTCTGGCTACCCCACAAGGGAAGAAATGGCGTGAAACTAAGTTAAGTTAAGTTATTCAATTCGTTTTCTGACCTAGAGTTGCGTTATTGGGAGAACTCGGCTGGTTAATTTCATTACACAAGATATTTTTATTAATAATATTATATTACCAGTTGTTAGATATGTAACATTCATTTTCAGTAGCGCTCAAAATTATTTTGACATGTACAGTTTACTACATATTAAAAAAATAAAAACACTATCGTTTTGAATTAAAAAATATATTTAAAATAGTATCATGTTTCACAAATTAAAACTCTTGAAAGGTATAAAACTGCGAACAAAAAAAATATAAACAAAATTTTGCTCAAGGACCGCTCAAAATATTTTGTCAATTAACTTTTTTTTTTATTTATATTGTATGATGCTAATTATTTTAGATTTTTTATTAGTATTTCGTTGCCTATCCATACTCCTTAAATACCACCTCACAGCGCGCCGGCACTGAATCATTTAATTTTCACAAACCATCAATAGAAATTAGGATCCATTTGTAGTTCATACTTCGTACAAAGAAGTTTGAACTGCTACTTGTTTCAAACAAGGAAGTCTGAATAATTCCGACATCTTATCTCGATTCTCCCAAAGATTTATTTAAGATTTATCGGGTTTAAGTCGGCACTTGGGCTTGGCCACCCAAGAGTTTAATTTTTGCGAGTTTCATGAAGTCAGTTATATGGTTTATGCTTATGAGTAGGATATTTATTTTGTTAAAAATACCAGCCAGGTGGCATATTCGTTTTAGCATTTGGTAGCGTTTGCTTCTTTATTATCTCCGCATACATAAAAAAATCCTTCTTATCTTCTACTCTAACTAATGGCCCAACTTCGTGACATGAAAAGCATCAAAAAACCGCCATTTTTTTTTGTTTTTAGGACATCGCACATATCGTATGCCATCAATTGACACTAAATTAAATTTGCTTCCAATTCTACAACACCATGGACCATTTTGAAATCGTCCATGAGCTGAACCATTCTGAAGAATGCAAGGTGCAGTTTCCTGTCCTTTGCAAAAATGAAGGCGAGTGTAAAGTCCTGTAATTTTTATAAATTATTAATAATATGTAATTTTTATAAATTATTAATAATATGTCAAACGGGTCCACCCGATAAGTAATGGTACAAACACTAATGATGGATGAACATGGAAAAATACCACACTGAACAGTTGTCACGCTTGAGGAATAAGAATGTAGGAAGAAAAGGCACACTAAGGTTTACTCACTTAACTTACGAAACATTGCTATAATCCTTTTTTCATGCTAATCTTCTATGAATTCTTCTATGAGTGAATGAAGCTACAGAAGTTACGACTCCTACTAGTTACTAGTTAATTATCTTCAGCTGGACTATTTCATGTAAAAAACAAAATTTTCTTCAATTATGATATACGGGTATCTATATATTTTTTATCTAATTTTAGTATATTTACGAAACCAAGTTACGCAATAAAAAATTTATTGATTTAGGTCAGTTTTTGTATAGACACAGAAAAAGAAAAAAATAATCATCATGGATACGTAAATAATTTCGATACGTAAATAAAACTATATTTGACTATTATCACTGTTACAAGTAACATCATTAGTTATCCATCATTGTTTTTTATGTTTCAATAAGCCGTGTCATTCAGTTTAATGTTGGGTAGGATGCCGAAAGAAACCTTTTCTGCCCCAAAAGTAAGTGGCAAATTCCAAATATAAATCAAAGTAATTACTGACAACGTAATACAATAAACGTAATAATTTAAAAATAAATAAATATTATAATAAAAATAATAAAATATATGAACATACCAGAAAACAGATTTAATATAAATTAATTAATTAGATACATAATAAATTAAGAACAATGAAAACAACTATTTCAGTCTATTTCTTGTAGTTGTAACACTGACAATTGTATAAAGTATGTTATATTTATTTTACATTATAAATTGGATAAACACGAACTTTTAGTAAACTACTCGAGCAGCGTGATACTCGTAACATTAACATACAAACAAAAAATGATAAATTTAAAACAAAAAATACTTATGCTGATTTTGCCATTAATATAAAAATATGTTTTAACAGAAAAATAAAGACATGTAAGTAAGTGAGATAATAGTTAAAACCATCAAACAAAAGTTGTTGACAGGTCAGGATAGATGTTTCGTATCCAGGACTGTACTAAAGCAAAGGCAAGTATTTAAAAAACTATATGCAATAAACAAAAAATATATAAATAATATGTTATATGGTTGATGTACATGAATTTATTAGATATTATTTATGATTCTAACTGACAATTAAGTAAACGTCATTTATATTTAAGCCTAAATGTAATTTAAGGTTGAAATGTATGTTTGTGGTGTCAGTTGAAGACCTTTATAAATTGTATTATTATTATTATCAATAACTTTCTTATGCTTTGCTATTGTGTTCACAGGATGTTGTTGTTTGTCAATAACTTTGTTAATTAGTCATCTACCCCCAAAGATTGCTTAGTTTCCAGCCGTACTAAATAAAGCACACAAAACGCTACATCTAGCTACATCTGAGGTATAAATAAATTTGGGTTTTTTTTTTTATAAACTTGCGAACCACTTTTGGTGTACAGCGTACCTTAGTTAGAAATTGTGGTTTATGGAATCTAATATTATGTAATGATTGAGCTTGTTTATGTTATGAACATAACATAATATTCCTTATGTTGTAAACACAAAATAGTATTTTTTAGAACAGCTAATTTCATTATAATGTAATACAATTAACAATGGAGTCAAAATCAAATATCTACGATTTATGGAAACCAACACATACTGAAAGGTATTCCAATGGAATTGATTTGGCAAATATTTGTATTAGAGAATCAAAGTTGGTGATAAATCAACAACTCATCAGTCATACGACATTTTTGTTCTTATGACACATTACATTTATTTATTTCATCGTTATTGCCCAAAAATAGATACAAAAGGCAGACTTAATGCTAAAAGCACTGTCTGTCTTCGATCAGTCAAAAAGAGTTAAATAATGCGTCAATGTTACATATGAATTTATTCCTACAAATTTCAAATTTATTCGCATGTTAAATAAAACATATTAAAGTTGCGTAAAATTGTGTTATTACATAGAAAGGTCGTTATCCAAATAGCTATATGAATTACTGAAAAGGATAGTTAATGAATAATGCATTTAGAGCGGGTCGCAGTAATCAAATACTCGCCGATGTTAGCCTCTGAGATTTAGGATTTAGTGTCAAAACTAACTTTGAGCGTTACACTGGATAACAAGCATAATTAATATATGTTTCATGAACAGAGTTAGTTGCGAATTATATTTTGTTTGAATCCGGTACAAATATAGTTTATAGGCTAATCATTTATTAATAACTCGACCACAGTGCCTGTGGGCTCCATTCTTCAACAGTTTTAAATTACAGAATTTAAGAAATGAGTGTGAGACACAGTGCTACATAAAAAATTCTAGCTTAGCTATGTATTATCGTCGGTTGATTTTATACAACATATATTATTATCATGTAATTAAAGCGTTTGATATTAAATGGATATTTTTTTTAATTTCTCTTCTGCTTGTTGCTTCGTTTATTTTAAGTCCGAGGATAAGAAAAAAACGATTAGTAGACAAACAATACACTGGAGTAACTTAGCTCTTAGATGTTTTGGCAATTGCATTCACCGTTTCGTTTTTTTTATTCCGTATTTAAACATATTTTTTAACATGGATTTTCAGAGTTCCCAACTTTTTCTTGGGTCGATAAATGTAATTAAAATATGTTTAGAATTTATAAACTTTTCCTTAAAACTAAATTAAGTTGTAATGTGACAATTAATACTTACTTTGGTTATGCTGATAATACTTACAGAAATTGTAACGTTTCTTAATGTTCTCGTATTCATTACTACTAATGCAATAATAATAATCCTCAAAGGCTCGGGTCTGTTATACGACGTGACAAAGTACCTTTGTTATGTTCCATCTCGAATATTGAACACAAATCTATATTACCTATAATCTAGTTAAGGAGAAGATACGAGACCATTTATTTTGTAAATTATATTAATTACATATCCTTTTTTTTCTACTTCTTATGGTTTTCTTTATTTTGTAGTGTGGCACCCGCAAAAAATCATTGTAATAATTTTTAAATAACAATAACACAAGTAGTTTTTTAGTACATTTTAAAGAAAGCTTCAGATTTACGTCCCAATACTGTCAATCTTTCTTTGACTTTAATTGTCTGAAAAGAATTGTATATGTTTGGTGATATCTTACAGATAATTATAAGTAATAAACTGACTGAAAGTGCCTTTTTAAATATTATATTCAGAATATAAAACAATTACCTCGTATTTGTACAGATCTTTGAGAATAATATGCAATTTATTAAAAAGTTTATATAGTATAATAAAAAAATATATTATGTCAAAGGCAATTGTGATAACCTTGAAAAGGTTATGAATTTGTGTGAATTATATATTCATGGATTAGTTACATATTACATATAGTTAATTTTACACAGCTGTTATTTATAGAATCTGATGTAAAGATTTTTTTGCCACTCGCCTCCCCTTAACAATTTATGACATCGTAAAAGAACAGCAACTATAGGATGCTCGAATAACGACACAAAATTACTACATAGTTATTGAGCCATAATATAAGGAATTATTCAACTAAATTGTCATTTTCCGAACTCAAATATTAAATAACACATAATATAATATAAAATATTATTTTTGTTTATACTAAAAAATACTGATTTCAATCCATTACATCCATATCTTAATTAATATTAATATTTCTTAAATATTTTTAATAAAAAGTTATCTTTTTAAATAATATTCGACAAATTTATTTAATTTTTAAATATCCAGTATTAATAAAGATATCACGTTGTTTTGCACTTTATATAAAAGTTTATCTTTTATAAGGAAAACTTGTATTGGTTAGATGATAATCTTGAAAAATTATAGCACAACTTTAATTTCAGTTCTTTATAAGTTTACTGAAAGATGTAACTAGCGTCTTCCTGCAGCCTTACTCAAAAAATATAATACTGGTGTATATCAATGAAAGAAAAAGTTTTCAAACATATAGTACATATTATGACGATACAACTATATATATATATATATGCTATATCCCTAATAAATCACTTTACTTTTTTATATTCTAGGTTTTTTTTATCATGGTTGATTGGTCTCTTTTTCCATTCTAATGTACGAGTATGTTTGTTAATGTCGCATAGATTACTTATACTTTTTCATATTAATGCTTTTCAATTTAAAGGTTTTTTAAGCTTGGCATTTTAATAAAAGTATTAAATAATGCGTCTAATATGACTTTTACCTTATTTCTAAGTTATTTATTGATATATTTATGAGCCAAGGAGCCTGCTTTGCTGAAGCGATATCTCTTTTTCAATAATTTGAAACCACTTAAACAAATTTTGAATATAAGATTATTGTAAATATTTATATATATCTTTGTACTAATTGATATATTATGTTTATTTTGAAACAAGATATCCCTTAAGAAAAAAGTTTTAGTCATTACTACTTAAGTTGTAACATTATATAATTTGCGATAATATATTTGTATTTAATTACAAAAAAATGCATGAAAACATTTTTATCATTTATATAAAGAAAACATGCATTAAAAACGTTTTTAAATACATTAAAGAAGAATGTCTCTAACTGACATGAATTATTTTGCTTTTGAAAAAGATCTGTTCTATCTTATAGACCAGAAGAATTCTCATTAACGAAGATATTACCATTTGAATATAAAACATACGAGTAATTACTGAACATAATCATACCTTATATAATAATGGAAATAAAACCTGTTGAAAGAAAATTTTTATTTATCAAAGCGAGCGTTAGCTAGCTCAGAGTGACGAAAGCACCCATAGTGCTGAAAGTCTAACTCTGTATATATACGCGCAATATCGATTTTTTTATACAGGAGACCTTCTGGTATGAGTGTGGTATTTTTAGAAAGCCCTTGGCCCATAGACCCAGAAAATGCATTTACACTTAGCAATATACCTACCGCCTCACCTCTACGGCCGTTTGAAAAATGAGACTAAAATTTAGTTTTTGGCTCCGCACCAGTATAAAATCACTTATTTCCACCTTGAAAAAGATTTTCCTAAAGGTCCTCGTCGAGACCTTTTCAACAAGTCCAAAAACGCCAAAATCCGACCACCGGTTGATGAGATATGACATTTCGAAAATTTTGACTGGCGCCTCCATCGATGATTACTTTGTCTGTTTGTGGGTATATTCGTAGTTTCAACTGATTTTGTTCAAACTTTCAGGGATTGAAGTACATCAAAAACGAAGACTTTTTTGTTCTACGACATTTCGATTTGGCCGTCATGTTGGCCGTGGCCAGCCCTCGAAAGGCCAAAAATGGCCATTTTTCGTACAGGGACTGTGGCCAAACCAGTTGATGTACATTGACAAATTGGGCATCATTGGAAATGTCTCAAGTTCATCTTTTGAATAATGTCCATTTTAATGGCAAAAACATTTGTTGGCGTGACATTTTTGGTCAAAAGGCAAAAAATGGCCAACTATCCGGGGACATATCGGCATTTTCTCGAAAACGGCGCCAACGATTTTATCGAAAATTTCCTCATTCGTAGCCTCAAATTAGAGCTAAAATTTGGTATATAGAATATATCTGGGAAAACTCGTTATTTCGAGATATGGCCGTGAGAAGTTCAAAAAATCATGAAAAATGACCAAAAATGGCCAAAAAATGACTTTTAAAGCCAGAATCGTACTCACAACACGGTTAAAATTCAATGCTAGTTGCACAGTGAATAAACTCACTAACGCATTGCCGTCTGTAACAATAAAACAAAATTTACAAAAAAAAATCCGAATACTGAAGAAATTCTGTTTTGAAGCAATGAATTAAAAAAATAAATGGAAACTGAAAAAATCAAATGAAAAAAAAATCGGGCACCTGTGGGAATCGAACTCGAGGGGCGTTGCCAACTTGCCTTGATCAATCTAATAAAATAAAATCAAAAATGCAATTTGTGCAACGTTTCGAGCACATTCACATTTTTTGTTTGTATTTTTTTTGTTTGTTTGTTTGTTTGGCAACGTTCCGAACACATTCACATTTTTTGTGTTTGTTTACGTTTGTGAATAAAAATGTTCGTGGTTTTTTTCGTCGCAAAATTCATATCAGGAGTTTTGTCAGTGGATTCGCTTTCGTCACTCGGTATTTACTTCGTTGAGAAGTTTTTGTTTTGATTAATTATACAACTTATAATAAAAAAATAAAATTAAAAATACAGGTAATGTTATAAAATAAAACTGACTGTGACTGCACTAATATTGGTTATTACTAATATTATATTTACAACACTAAAACACAGCTATCTATCATTCACATTATTATTGTAAGTCGAGTCTTAAGACCAAGTATGCATTAGAATATTTTTTTTACGCTTTTGTGATATTAATTTCATTTTCGAAATATTATTAATGAAATATAGTAGACTAAAATATTTATTCACAAAATTATATTTTATAATAGATGAATTTTTGAAAAGCAGTTACTTGAGCAATATTTCGTCGACAGCAGTGATGTTGGAATTTTAGGAAGATAATAAAGTGGTAGAAAATTTTGGAAATGTTTTCTGCATTACATCCATTATCCATCACTCCCTCGTCTTTCTGTTCCGAGCTTTATAACATATCAATCAAAATATAACTGAAATGAAATGATCATTTTAACTCAAATAAATAAATAATATAGGTTTAAGTAAAGACAATAATATATATCGTTTAAACTTATGACACGAATTAAAAATACTAAACTCCGCTGCCACCTTCTATTTATTAATTTTTTTGTTATTAAATTAGTTTAGTGTATGGTAAAGTGTTTTTGAAGCTGAAAGAAAACCTAATATAATTATTGTAAGCAAAAAGCACAGGACATTTCAGAGGAGATAGATAACACCCAATTATTAATGAACGGAAATAAACATGTACTGATGAGTGATTATGTATGATATTATCTACAAGTTATTTTACTGAATTGATTGATGATTGATGGAAGAATTGATGTGCAACGTGACGAAATAACTAATAGATTATTATTAAATAAGTCTAATGTAAGGAATTTTTAAAGGTAAATAATATTATACTATCTTTGCTATACATGTACATATACATATATAAGTTTATTAATAATACTATTTTAAACAATATTGGCGGTAGAAATTCAGTTTTATTACCTTGGCGAAGAGCCATTTGGTATCGGCTTTTAAATCTTTGCTTCAGAATAGACTGAATTGAGGTTAATTAAGTAATAAAACGAGATAGAATTAAATTCAATGTAAAGGGTGAGGAAGAAAAACTTTCACGGTTATGTGTAGCGGATAAAGATATTACAATAGAAATAGAGTTCATAACAAATATTTAAGAGCTACATACTTAATAACAAGCTGCGTGGAATATCCTTCTTAGCTTTAATTACAAAAAATATGAAGGTCGACATTTTTGTTGTACTAGATATATAATCCTGCAGTTTCTGTCGGGAATTTTATGTTTTTTATTGTTATTATTATTAATAATTACAATAAAATTACGTTTGTGTGTGCTTTTAATTGTTATTTCTGGTTTAATATAGGTAGTTGGTACACGTGTAAAAATATTTAACAAAATCGAATTGCCATTCTAATGTCTAGACGGTGTTTTAATATGGTTAGATATAATCTCGGTGTCGTCGTTATCATATCTTTGTGTAATAAAATAATAAAACTTTTAAAAACGCATTTGGAAGATTTAAGTAATAAAAAAAAATTACTAATACATATATAGTAAATATAGAAACAAATACAAAAGGAACATATTTCTAAATTTAAAATAAATCAATTAAACGAGAAATTACTGATAACTTGAAGAATACAAAAAAACTGTGGAAATAATAAATAGGCTAACGGGTTATTGATGATATCCTAATTAACTCTTTTAAATTAAAAGCAAGCAAACGAGCAACAAAATTTGCAAGCAACTTTAAAAATAATGTTAAAAACAGTGTATTTTCGACGAATAATTATTAGACGAGATACTTCATAAAAACACACCTAACATCTCCTTGCACCTTAATAAAATCAATGAAGAAACGCTCTCATAAGCAACAACTAATATTACTTAATATTAAGTTAAACAAAAGAAAATATTAAATTCCTATCGCATCAGTTAACTTAAATTTTAACGCATTTAATTAATTTATGTATTAATAGATCTGTATATCCGGATAAATCAAAAATTGGTCTTATTAGACGATTTTATAAGAATAGTTGACTGATATAAGAATAGTTTACTGATACCAGTAATTATAGACTGATAATAATCTTTTCGTGCTTAGGCAAAATTATACAGAATTAATTTGGTCAATTGATTTTAAATTTTTATCACGAAATAGTTTATTAACAACTTGGATTTTAAAAATAAATACTACTTCAGAACTTATAAACTAGGTTAGTTTTCAGATGAAATTATTGGTCATTTAAATGAAAAAAAAACTGTAACAGTAAAGCATTTGAAACTCTAAAACATAACAAGTTATATAGAAATAATGCAGCATAATCGTATACAGGGCCCCGCATTGGAGTTGTTTTAAAAATATCATACAAATAGATATAATGCGGTATGCATAGCCGATGAATTTAGTGAACTAATTCCTACTACCCGAGGAACAGTTAAAGGACTCGTATTAGGCTCTATGAAGTACTTAATATATGTCAATGATATGTGTAACATACTGCGACAAGGTTCTGTGGACCAATTTGCTGACGATACGTGCTTAATCACATCATAATAACATCAAATGGGCTAATAATATGATGCAAACAGATTTTAATTATCTGTGTTAATGGACGTAGGATATTGGTCTATACATAAATTATTCAAAAAATAACTTTGGGTACATACACTCACGACAAAAAACAGCTAACTTCATACCTAACATTGTGGCGCAGTTGCATGCATGGACGTCATACTCTATGTGTATGTAGGTCACTTGAAATAGTTAATCTGAAAATAAACCACCATTTTAATTGTACTCCGCACATAGATGAAGTTTGTTATAAGCTGAGAGCTATTTTGGCAAAAATGTGTATAGTTGAACATAAACTTCCATATAACATTCTAAGACTTTTGTGTCATGACTGTATTCTTTAAATTAAATACACCGTCTTGTTGCTCAATATTGTTAGCATAGAATATGTTTACTGGAAATGTAACTTTTATATAATACCTTTAAAACTATGTTTTTGTTATGATTATTTTATTAATATATTATGTCAACGATGGAAAGTGAGAAGATATATGATAGTACTAACTTTTTTCATTGTTACAGATGATATCACAAAGTCGTAAAAACGTAGAAGTCCTAGGCGTGGATTAGGATGTTCTGTTACGTTATATGCGAAATCAGTCCCCGGTTCTGAAGGATTTGGATGGCCGAATACAGATTACGAATGCTTGTGTTCCAAATGACACGCTTTGAAATTTTATATTTTTAAAATCAATAGTTGAGCTAAAGAAATATTGTAAGAATTACTGTCACTATATTTCTCGAAGCTCTGGCAGCTCTATGGTATATGACCTCTGAATAAAATGATTAAAAGGTGAATTATTTTTCGTTAAAAATATTTTATCATTCTGTAATTCACCAAAGCTACACAATAATTCCATTTACAACACTAAAATAAAATACAGACTACGAGATTGCAATGTAATTAATGACGTTATTAAGTTTTGAAGCTGAATCTGACATGTTTTATTGTTAATATAGCAATGGTAAAACTGTACGTCTTTAAAAAATTGTGGAGTTGTTTTATAAAATTGTGAATATTTTCTTTACCCGGCATCAATTTCGGTTGTGATGCCGAGTAGCTGTTTGTCTTATTTGTCTTCCACTGTCAGTCTACTGCTCCACAGTATCGAGTTTTTAGTACCAATCCCGTGCTTGAGACCAGCGTCATCAATATTTTGTTGTGTCTTATTATAAGATTGTTGTTATTATAAATATTATATATTATATATATTGTTATCCTAAAAGAAAAGCTTTCAGAAATTTTAAATATTGATGTTGAGTCTGCTATAGTGAAACAACGAAAAAACTGATAATTACTCTTGTCACAAATGTATAACATAAATTTAAATTGAATAACTGGGAATCGTTAAATTGTTTGGTTTTTATAAAATACTTATTAAGAGATTTTTATTTTATTATTACCATTCTTGTTTATTTTTAAAAAGTGATTTCATACGACTTGCAAAAGCTGATTTTATTATAAAGTAATTTTCTAAAATTACTTAATTAAAATTAAGCTATAAAATAAAAGCTATAAAATAGTTAAAACTAATTTAAAGTTATTTTCTTAAGGTATGTTAAATAATTTTTGTTTAGTAATTTCAGTATCGGTAGTTCCTACATATTATATTGTTTAAGCAAACACAGTCCTCGGTTGCCTCGTAACTAATGTAATTGAAATGCGAAACTAGAAACCACTAAATAGAATATGGGCGTACATATTACGAGTATGTTGACTTTGTCTTTATTGAACATTTTAAATGTGTCTGCAAATAAAACTATTTAAAATCGTTATATTATTTTTAATGAAATTTGTAGTTGGTATATTCACGGACTTTTTACTGCTTCTTCTCTTTGGACGTAACTTTGGCTAACGGTGTAAGGTTATTAAATTTTTAGCTTTCATAAATGGATTCTTTTTAACTTTGATATTTTATGAATAAAATCTGGTAAAGGGGAGGGCGAATAAAGTTGCGTAGAATTACTCATGCATTGCATGCTCATTGCGTTAGTGGAAGGAGACGGCATCCTATTCGCTTTCAACCGATACGCCACCAGATAAGAACCAATGTATGTCTAACTGACTATCCATGTTTATCATTATACACTACCAGCTGAGTACCGCCCGCTTCGCTGTGCACACTATTGACGTGGATGTGATCTTAGACTTCTTGTGTTGGCAAAATGTTTAACTTCGATTTTATATTTAGTGTATTTTTTTAATATTTTACATAGAGAAATATAATGCCAGTCAGTGAATACACAGATTTCCACATTATCTATGAGGTACTGTTTATTGGGATGCGTTTCCGTTATGTAATGTGGCGGGATCCCTAGCAGGCCTACACCTCGAAAAAATTGCCAGCTTATAACTAAGGACAAATTTAGATAATTTTTTTTAGTAATATTTATTTAATTTTTATTCAATTTGCTAATCAATTATAGTTTTACGTCCTTGATTTTTTATTTATGCCTATTTTTAATTTACAACTTTTTACACCCCCTCCAACCACATCTAAACCGTCGTCATAGTATCTGTTGTCATCGTAACCGTTGCTATGGTAAGCGTTGTCATAATATCCGTTGTCATGGTAACTGTGGCTATGGTAAATATTGGTGTGGTAACCGTTGTTATGTTAACCTTTGCTATTTTAACCGTTGCTATAGTACCTCTTACTTCCATCTATGTATGCACTATTTTACTTATATATTAATATTGATGAAATCCATTAGGGTAGAAATTCCCTAAAATCTTAGTGGATAATTTTAGTAAATTCTTAGTAGACGTCTACGTCACACAATAAGTATGTTTGTAAAATATTAAGTTAATCGGAAAGATAGTTTCGGAGTTTTCGTGATGAGTCAGTGAGTGGTAAAACGCTTATAAATATATAAAAGATATATATACATATATATAAATTTTTGCAAATTATTTTGAAGGGTTATGATATAAATGATAGAAATATTGTAGTGACTTAATCTAAGGAAATTAATTATCATTTATTGTAAAATATATCACGGAAACGCTGTAATGTCTGTTATTTTACTAAAAATGTTCTAGTAAGAAACCACTAGATACTGGATAAATCATTTTAACACGTTAAAGTAAAGCGCAGCTGTCTCACTAATTATGCTTTATGGACCAGAGGAATCCTTATTAACAGAGTTGCGGTATTTTCTGTTATGAAATTAATTTATAAACCTAACAATTTCCTGGCTAGTACTGTTATCGCGGTTATATGCGCAAGCTTTCCCGCGTTCCCTGTGGTAGTCTCATGTCCCGTCTCTTTCCTCGCCTGTGGCGTGTACTCATTAAGAGTTTCAGGCGCAAAAAAAGTCTAAAAGTCTAAAAGGAGTCAATGAGGTGAAAAGCAAATTTTTGTAATGTGTTAACGATAACGGTATTTTATACCGTTATCGTAAATAAAAGGTGTGAAAATTTACTATTGCAAATAAATTAAATTCAGATTTTCTTAAAATCAGTACTTAAGATTTTTTAACCTACACAGTAAATATGTTGCATATTTTAAAACAATATTGGACTTCATTTTTTTAACATTTATGGTTTTTAGTGATGTTCTTTTATTTATTAATTTATGTAATAGACTAATTGGATTGGTGTTAAATTTTGTAAAATTATTGTCAGTGAAATTTGTAATTTGGATCATGCGTTTAACACATATCTTTACAGATTCGTAGAAACTAGTCCATCCGGTCCCACATATAATCCAAACGTAGTTCCATGTATTGGAGGCTTCGCTCGTCTCGCCACTCTTATCAGACAAGCATTGGATAAGAATCCGGAGTCCTTAGTTCTTAACGGCGGTGATAGTTTCCATGGAACCATCTGGTATAATCTATTGAGGTGGAATATTACACAGGGTTTCATGAATATTGTTCAACATGACGCTCATGTAACTATGCTTTTGCAAATTGACAAGATGAATAAGCAGTTTTTTATTCTAAAAGAAAGCAATAAAGCAACTTTGGCTCGTCATCTTCGTTGTCCATTGTGATATGTAATGATGTTAATAATGTTAATAATATGCTTATGAACATGAATAAACTTTAATAAAACTACCGGGTCGAATGATTATTATTGTAGCATTTACTTTAATTAGTTGTAAAAGCTAATATATATATATTTATATATATACTGATAATACTGTTAATATTTTCATTATCTATGATTTATTAATATACAAGTACGTATTCGCAGGTACTAGGCAATCACGGGTTTGACAATGGTGTTGAAGGTGTTGTTCCATATCTACAACATTTAAAGTCCCCAGTTGTAGCCACTAATGTAATTGACGACGATGAACCAACAATACAAGGACTGTATAAGCCTAGCATTGTAGTGGAAAGGGAGGTCGTAGAATTGGTATCATTCGATTACAGCGATTACTGATGTAAGTATTTATTTTAATAAATTTATTTTTATTTGTTAATTAATTTCTTTTTTTAATTTTATTATTTACTAAGTCGTTTAATTTACCCGGTCAATAGACAGTATTTTATTTATACTAAGTATTTTTATTTTTGAATAGCAACTCGCGATAACAGGACGTTTAAAATTTACGGATGAAATAAAATGTATAACGCGAGAAGCGGCAAAATTACATCAGCAAGGAATAAGTATTACTGTTGTTCTTGCGCATTGTGGTTTTGATATAGACAGGTAAAACGTACAATGTGAGTATTTATTATATATGTATAATACATATATAATTTTTAACAGAACTTTAAAAAACTATTTCAGAAAAATAGCACTTAATGCTGGTTCTCATACAGATATCATTGTTGGTGGTAACAGTCACACACTTGTTTCAAATACTAACCCACCAGAAGATTCACCATTCAACCCACAAGGACCTTATCCATTTGTAGTCGAACATCCTACAAGATCTGTAAGTTGAGTTAGATATATTGTGTATGTATGTAGATATGTGTGTAGATATAATCTGTGGTAAAAATATAGGCGTGTCAATCATGTACAATTTTTGAAATTCGTATTTATGTAATATATAAAGACTTTATGACCCTGGATTATATTTACTGTTTTTTATATATATTAATCTTTTGAAAATTTTAACTGGAAATGAAAATATTTTTTAGGTACTAACAGTTCAAGCTGGAGCTCACTCAGCATTCTTAGGAGAAATTAAACTTTAGTTCAACAATGATGGTGATCTTATTAAATGGACTGGAGATCCTCATTTTATTAGTAATGACGTGGTTGAAGACAAGTCAGTTTTTAAAATAGTAACTCTTCATTAATTTGTTATAATAAATACAACTTAGTAATTGTTATTAGCACCGGATGTATTACAAAATATCAATGAATATTTGCCAATAATAAATGACCAGGCAAAAGAACTGATTGGAATCTCTAAAATTCGTCTGTCCTCACAATGCAATTGCGGAGAATGCACACTTGGAAGATTTATTTGTGATGTATATATGCATGAATGAAGTATTTTAGTATTTATTAATTTAGTATTTTTGCATTATAGAAATAGACAGACAATTGAAATATAAATATATTTATTAGAGCTGCATTTCTATATAAAAATATATGTATGTATATTGTATATGTATATAACATTAACTATAATTATCAAGAATATGTAGAGAAATTTTTATGTTAACTAATATTTTCCTTTTTAATGTCTTCTATTTAATTAACGTTGGATGATTGAAAACAGTTTATTTTTTAGACGGTAGTGAAGACGGACAACAATAAATGGAACGAAGCAAATTTTTGTGTTGTTATCAATGGCGACTTGCATTCAGACCTTGAAGCAGGAAGTAATTTTTTATATAACATGTGTTTTTACTGATTTAGATATTTTATTCAGCAATAACAGAATTATCTGATTCTTACTCCTGTTGCAAATTTTAATAACCTGTTCTACTTTTCACTGTAATCAATACATAGAATGATATAAGTAGCTAAACAATACTTTATTAGAATTAGATTTTTTTTATTATAGACCGGAACAGCAGTGCGTCAATGGCGTCATCCTAAATCACTTTAAGAAGCTTAATCATCCAGTAGCTTAATGTTTTCTGTATCGATAAATAATTATTGATTTTTAAATTTTATTTGCTTGTTTTGTTGGTTTAAGTTTGCAAAATATGCTTACTTATTTAGGTAGGGAGCCTACATTTTTATCTTTATAGATATAATATTTTGGTGTACACCTTTATTTACGGAGAATAGACTTTATTTATATAGATAGTACATTAATTTAGACAACTATACACTAAATTATGAATAATGATTACTACAAAATAATCCAGATATAACATTTGAAAACAAACTTCGTTCAACTCTATTTGAGAACAATGTCGAGATGTATGATCTAAGAGGAGAACATATCATAAAAATGTTGGAATATGCGGTTGCTAACGACCCACGCCCGGAGCAAGGATGATCCAAATTTCAGGTCAGTTTTAAAGTACTAAGAAGGAAGTATACTTTATGTTTGTAAATTCTTTTAAAGTTTTATATATTTTAACTATAATGTAGTAAATATGAAACCATCTTAACAAATATTTCTTAAATAACTACTTGATTCGCAACTACCTTTATACAGGATTGCGAGCGGTATTTGACGGAGCGCGTCCTATCAACAACAGAGTTGTAACAGCAAGAGTTCGATGCAACGATTGTGATGTCCCAAGATACGAGCCCTTAGACCCGAATAAGATTTACAAGGTTGTCTCCCAGTCTTTCATCGGAGGAGGTGGTGATGGCTTCACTGTAAGTTATTTCAGCATTAGAAGAGATGAACTTAACCCCGTAACGACACTTGGACATAAATGGCTTAAGTTTTAATTTGACATTAGGTTAGTTCGTATATCTTTTTCTTAAAGTCCAATAAAAATTGATTAAAATTGATATATTGTCGGTACGACGAAACACAAATTATGAAGCGTTTAAGAGCAGATAATAGAATTGCTGACATCAATAAGATACTTAATATTTTATTTAATGTAATCTAATTTAATCAATTTTACTTTGTCTTCCTTAAATGTATGGCCTGATTGTGCTGAACCTTTTTTGGAGAATTATTCCACATCAGTTACAGTGAATATTCGTTGATAATCCACAAGGAGCACTATAGGTCTTCTTGTCATGATACGTTCAATACTTAACAGTGATCTTAGTTAGATGATATTTATAGTTTTCCACTAAATTTAAAATCCATACGTTTTCCACTAAATTTAAAATCCATCCACTAAATTTAATATACGTTGAGGAGTGAAGTCTACACTTCTGCTTCCAGCTCTTTGTTGTTTCTGTTAAGTCCGATTACATTTCATTGAGAAATATATAGTCCCTCATATTACATTTAGAAATATGTTACTTTCAGTGGTGTTTGTCAAAATTTTGACATTGTTGTAAGAGTCAGGTTTATTTTATTAAGTCTTTTTTAATATTATATTTATAATAAAAATATTAAGATTGAAGTAAAGAAAAGCTATATTAACATTATACAATGTCATTTTTGTTACAGATGATATCAAATAATCGTAAAAAAACGTAGTGCTATGTGTGGATTATGATGTTGTATTGCGCTATCTGCGGCATCGGTCAACAATAGTGCAAGATTTGGACGGAAGAATACAAATCTCGAATCCATGTTAATGTTTATTTTATAATTCCATTCAAGTTTAATAAACAATGTTTATTATCGTTTAAAATAAATAAATAGAAACCCTAAGTAATTAATTATGGAATTGTATGTAATACCTAAAAAAACAGACCAGCATTAAAGGATTTTAATCGGATCTCAATCCCGTGAACGTGGTCCTGGTTGAATGTGTATTTTTAATTTATATTTGATATTCTCAATTTGTTTTGGAAACATGTCATATGTATTCACCGCGTAGTGGGGATGGAAGGTATGCTTTGTAACTCGTTAATAGTAAGGAATCCCAAAATCTGAGATTCACTCGCTTTCGTAGCGAAATTACAGTATGGGATTTTTCGGTTGCTTGGCTTATGGTGATGATCTGATAGAAAAATGGTGATGATAAATAACCTACACAGCAACATATAACACTAAATACTAGTACGAAGCAATTGAATACATAATGAAATCAATTTATTCATCAGTGCAATTAATAATAATTGAAACAAATAGATTAAAACCGATTTAAACCAACAACAGTATAGTATGGCTCTAAAAATTATTTTAGTTCAGTTAATTTAGAAATGTGTGTTAATTACAGAAGCGGTATTTGCTACATTGTTTCACCGCAGTCCTCGGTAAATAATGCTCCGTTAACAGCTAATAGTATTAAATTTTAAAGTTTCTGAATTTCTTAATTAAAATTTTGTCTAAAATAATAGTTTCAGTTGCATAGTAACTTTATCAATTATAGATCTAGTATAGTCTTTATACTTTTTGCCTGAGGAATTCTATGTGATATAGAAAGTATGAGTTTTCTTCTTAGGTCTCACACACTATAATTAAAATTTAATTTCGTCCGCATCGTACTATATGCTTTCACTATATTGCATACAAAATATATATGTTATACTATAATATTAAAGTATTATACGTATTATATGTTATACTATAATATAAAATACTAAAATTTAAATGTAAAATTAACGAATGCGGCGTTGGGGACCGCCAGCCAACACGCCATGTTCCGAACGGCGGGAGGTGGAGGACGGAGCTACAAATAGCTACGTGGAATGTAAGAGGAAGAATGGAACAGAAGATGAATGAATTATTAGATGTGATGGCTGACAAAGATCTGGATGTTATTTGTGTGTCCGAGACCAAACGAAAAGGCAATGATGCGACCGATTTGCCTGGCAACCGGGTCGCTTTCTGGGCTGGGGTTCCAGAGGGTGAGCGAGGTTGCCAAGGTGTAGGCGTGTTGCTGTCCTCTCGAATGGTTAATGCAATGGTAGAATACAAGGCTATCAACCCGAGGCTTCTTTGGTTTTGCTTTAAGCTGGGGATAACAAGAGCATTCTTGTTGGCCATTTATGCGCCAGTATCCTCAGCTCCAGTGAGCGAGCTCGAGGAGTTTTGGAAGAGTGTCAGGGATGTTCTAAGTAGCGTCAGAGATAATGAAAAGTTGATAGTATGTGGAGATATGAATGGATGGGTTGGAACCGCGCGAAGTGGTTACGAAAGCGTGCTAGGCAAGTACGGTGATAAGAGAGTAAATGAGGCTGGGAAGCTTATTTTGGAATTTTGTAAGGAGAGAAATTTGTTTGTGGCAAACACGATGTTTGATCAAAAACGAATTCACATGTACACATGAGAGCGAGCGGAAGAAAAAAGTATAATTCATTTGTTCCTAGTGGATCAGCGTATTCGAAGCCAAGTTATGGACACGACGGTGTTTAGGGGTGCTGATCTGGGAACGGACCACTATCTAGTCGTTGCTAGAATAAGAGGTCTGTTTGCAGGTTGGCGCAGCCGTACGACGTGCCCTAGCTTGGAGTCGAATTATCGCATAAGAAGCTGGAAGCTTCAAGATCCACCGATCAGAGAGGAATATCAAGAAAGGGTTTCCAATAAGCTTGAAAGCTGTGAGTCTAGAAATGAAAGTGTTGAAGTATGCTGGCAGATCCTTAGGAATGGTATGGTGAAAGTAGCGACAGAGGTATGTGGTGAAAGGTTTCTCCTTTGGTTTTACTAAGAAGCGTGATGAATGGTGGGATGATGAAGTGAAAGACGCTGTGGAGTTAAAGAAGAAAGCATGGTAGGATTATAAAGCCTCGGGTAAGGATAAAAGTATGAGAGAGATAAGAAAAAGAGAGTACCAGCTGCAAAAGCACAAAACGAAAGCACTTATAAGGATGAAGCGTGAAAATTCTGAGAAAGAAAGGGATGAAAGGTTGACAAACAGCTTTCGGGAAAACACGAAACTTTTTTGGCGAGAAGTTAGTGATTCCCGGGGTTGTTCGGTAACCTGTAGAATGAAAGGGGTGCTTTCGAAGAACGGTGAAATCTTAACAGAGCAAGCACACGTTTTGCAGCGGTGGGTGGAATTCTACAAGGAGAGGTACCCCGTCTCTGGCTACCCCGTAAGGGATATGGCGTGAAGGTAAGTAAGTAAGTAAGTAAGTATAATATTAAAGTAAGAACGTTAAATAGTTTAAATGCTATTAAATATAAGATATTGGTTTCAACTAATTTTACATTGCTAGGAAAAAGTATCATATTTTATATTTCTTACTGGTAACTTTGTCTTAATATTATTTTAATAAATATGAAGTGTTGGTTAGAACCAATATATTTCAGTGCCGATCAGATATGATTAAATTTTCACTTTAACATTGGAAATATCAGTTTTTTGGAACCTCTGCTGATAGTTTGTAATTTGTAATAAAATAATACTTAGGTATTTGGTAAATTTTATTTATTTATTTGGTGAATATCTACGAGTGTTGAAAAATTTAAGATCTATACAATATTTGCTTATGACTTATGAATAGTATTACACTATTATGTATTTCATGTTTAAAATCTGATTAGAAAACAAACTTGCTTTATCGAAAGATGTAAATCTTAAGATGCAAAAGAAAGAGGTGTACAAAATATGTGTATGTGTGTGTGATTGTGCGTGTGTGCATATGCGAATGAGCGTGTGCTTATTTGTATATGTGAGTATTAGTAAGTGTAAACATATGTATGGTTGTATGTTAATAAATAATTTTAAAATTGTTGAATGTATAATATGAAATATTCAAATGTTTACCCTTTTGACTGCATTGTCAAAATAAGTCCTGGTCATATTAAAAAGATCTATATGGGAGTATAGGTCTTTGAAGTGCTGTTAATAAAATGTATGATGCAATTCCTTCCATAATTTGTATTCATTCGAGTTATGTATTTCCAGTTCTCTTGTAAGGTATTCTAAAGTGGAGAGCACTAAGAAGTTCGCTGCAATCAATTCCATTGGACAAAAGAGAATATAACATAATTATTTCATAGTGTTTAGGCTTTGCTTCTAAAGTATCAATTTAGTAGTACCTGTATACTTCGAATTAGTTATTAAAAAAATAGTTTTTTAAACTTAAAAACTTTATAAATTTCTTTTGCATATATTCAATTTTTTCTTTATAAATACCGTATTATGGAGACTAATCGTATAATAAACTGCCAACATATGAGAAATAAAGAATTTTAATGCAATTCATATCATGAAACGACTCACAAGTACGTTTAATATACTCCCATTGCGTGTAATTAATTGTGTATGTTTCGTCCGGTATTCAGCTTGATTATTAGAAGCTGACTCACACGAGAGGGATCACGCACAGTTGACACTGTTTGGAATTGCTGTCTCTTAATTTATACGTATGGTCTATTTTATGAGTAAATGCACTCATTTTGAACGGTTAATTGTAATACTGTTATTTTAATAGTAATTTAGTAGATTGTCCCTGTCGTGTTGCATGTTATGACAATCTGTGAGTTATTTAAATGAAACATCTCAAAGCCACAGCTTGTCTTTTCTTTATCGTATATGAAACGATCCACGTGTGCAAGTCACCACGACTACCGAGCGCCTGGGATTTTCGTGATAAGATGACGTACCCCACACGGTTGAAAGCCTTTTCAATACCAGTTTTAATAACATAGACCTGTTTTCTTCTATTCATTGACATCAAAACGTAGTATTCTAAATATTCTTAAATTAGTAGTTGTTGAGTATTTATTCATGAATCTGTGTTGTTCGGATGGTATGACTTAAAATGGAAAATGGCAAATTCATTTATTATTCGTATTGCAGATAATGGTTGAGTAAGATTTTTTAAACAAAGAAGTAAAGATACGAGGGCTGTTATCAGCACCGGTACCTTTAGTGGAATCGTTTTTTTTAAATTATAATAATAAAAGTTTTTATCAAAGTTAGTAACTTCATCTTTGGTAGATATTGGTAAAACCCTTAGATTTAGGTTATGAGAACACACTTTCAAAGAATTTTCTGAGACCGAAACACACACTTCTTCCACATTATTGCATTGTTTTCCTGACTAAGTCCTAGTCCTCGTTTAACCTGTTCTATTACCATGCAGGCAATTATGATATCACCAAAAGTATTTTGTCTTTTTAATTTATATTTTGTATATATAATTTCTATTTATTTTCTGTCTATGGCGAAGAAAAGAAAACTCTTTGTAATTTATGGGTTTATTGTAGGTTTTCCAGCAATTATGGGCCTATTTGGCCTGGCCTATATTGCTAAAAATTAAGTCTAGGTTTTTAAACATTTCGTTAGTTATCCTATTGCACGGTATCAAATTGTTTAAACTAACTCTAACAAAAATTTATAAAATTTAATAAAGTATTATAGAGTAAATTTAAGCCGCTATTATTCTGACCCCGATTTAGTCCATTGTACATTTAAAATCGCTAGAAATTATAAAGTTATCATATAGCTTAGTTCTGAGTATGTTCTTGCGAGAGGTCTCAAAGGTCTCTTCTACGTTCATACGCTTTATTTGTAAAGAATCAGGGGGAAAATAAACTACTGCTATAATAATCACTAGAATACTGATAAATACAACTCCTCTACTTAACTTTCACTTTTTCTTGAACTTAACTTCTTAACTTTGAAGCCGAAATTTAAGCCTTACGAGTTTATTTTTATTTATTGTATTTATCGTGTGTCTGTCAAAATCTAAATATAAGCGATTTACTACTCACTGACTCATCACGAAATCTCCGAAACTATCTGTCCGATTAACTAAAAATTTTACATAGTTACTTCTTTTGTGACGTAGATGTCCACTAAGAAAGGATTTTATGGAATTTCTATCCCAACAGATTTCCACTTTTTGCATTTCGCCAAATTTTAAACATGTAGGAGCTATACACTTAACGCCCCTGGTTACCATACCAATATTTACCATGACAACGGTAACCATTGCAATGGTTACCATGGCAACCAGAGTTTAAATGAAGTTGGGGGGATACAAAAAGTTGAAATTTGAAAATTAAAAATTGTCATGAATAAAAAATAAAGGACGTAAAAATATAATAGTTAGGTATTAATTAAAAAAAAAAAACAAAATTTGTCCTTTGTTATATGCCTGTAATTTTTTCGTGGTGAGGCCTACTGGGGATCCCGCCACATTCAAGAACATCACAAGAAATCTAAGTTCACATCGAAATTAATAGTGTGTCCAGCGAAGCGGGCGGGAATAAGCTAGTTTTATATATAAGGATTTAAATGTTGCCGACCGTAAGAATACTAATTTCTTTAAAAACATCCCGCAGGAAACCTCTAGCTTTTAAGTAATAATTAGCTCGAACAGCTCTTCCTAGTAAAATAAATACGGAATTATTCGGCAGCCCCATAACAAAATACCGTAAGGTAAAATACTATGAAAATGAAATAAACAAGTTGAGTCGTATCAACGTCCGTTAAATGTCTAACTTTTCTAATTGCAAAGACAGTGCTGAAAGATGGGAATTCCACTGAAGCTTTTTATTTAAAATTATATCTAAGAAATTTGTTGAGTCAGTGAGTTCTAACACTTTATTGTTAAGGAGCATGCTACAATATTGACTTTTTACATTAGGAAGTGTAAACTCCATGTATTTAATTTTCATATAATTATTAATTCATATAATGATAAGATCAAACGCAGTTCTTTGCATACCATAGTAGTTAAGTTTGCATAGCAATATTTGATGGTCTCGTAATCAAAAGCTTTAGACAAATCGCAAAACACCCCGATTGCATTCTGATACTTCACCCATGCGTCGTAAATGTGCTCAATTAATCAATTATAAATCAATTATATTGCTATATACAAACTCTGTCACTTGATTTAGAATACTTTTCGAAGATCTTACTTACGAGTAATGTCGGTGAAACAGAAAAAGGCCTATAAATGTTATGTTCAAGTTTAAACCACTCTTAAACCATTGATTTGATTCCATCCAACAGCTAATTAAGTCCTTCAATATAAGAATGGCGGAGTTTCAACAAAATGTAAGACAAACTTAATATAATACTTGCCCTCGTCTTTGTTATTGCATTTATATTTGTTTACTGATTATAATTTTATTAAGAAGATAAAAATATGATTTATTTAATGAGTACAATAATATGGTATTGGAACTTCAAGTTCTTTCTTATAATATACCTAATATTTTTTCAACTAATTGCCAGCATTATTCAAGTAATTGCAAATTTTCTCGTATTTAATTACTTCATGAATGTACCAGCTAATGATCTTTGAATCTTTATTACTCTCTTTCTACTAGAGACTAGATTTAATGAGCACAAGCATTATTATGAAATTATTAAACAGAAAAAAACAGTTTGTATAATATATATTTTATATTTGAATGCGGGTGTCATATTCAAAGCTAGTTAAAAAGAAAACCTTGCCCCAAAAATCTTTCCTAACACCCTTCTACAACTAGTCCCATCCATAGCAATCACTTAGCATCCGACTAAGTGAGTAAATGTTTATAGCTAGGTAGATATTGGAAGGTCAAAGTGGACGATCAAAGCTATCACAAACCTATTCAAGAACTTGAAGCATGGGGTAGCTGTAATTTGGATGGTTTTGTAGCGTAAAAAATATAATAACATTTGTTTGTTTCTGTTATTATTTTTTATATAAGATCGCACAAGATTTTAGTCATCTACCTAAATCGACAATAAGGTTCAATGAGCCTATAGATCTAAAAAGTAAAATAAGCACAGACTATTAAATATAAAACTAAAATTAAAATAAACTCAGTTAACGCCTCAGTGTACAAATTTAAATTAAAATACTTAATTTATGAACAATGTACAAATTTTAAGGAAAACATTTATTTAACGCCAATTACATTTCGCCGTAATGTCAATAAGGGACAATGACATCCCATCTATGATTGTACCTTTTTTTCTTTTTTTCCTACATACCTACGGGTCGACTAAAAAAGGAAACATCGGATCTCCTCCAATCAGCGATTTAGACACCTCGGAATTCGTCATCTTGAAACATCGTTCTTGTCATATTCGCTTGGATAGATTTAGCATTCTATATATAAAATTCAATATTTTGACGTAATATAATCAATGCTTCTAATATATTGACAAATTCATTAGCTTCTAGGACTCTAAGATATGTAGGACTTCCAGCATATATTTGATCTTATAGCTTCATATTAATTAACAAGAAAAGAGAAATTTAGTTTCATTTTTAGCTCATATTAACGACATTTCCCATACACAAGTGCTCACTGGTATTGAAGACCGATTAACTCTTTCACCGTCGGTACTTTGCTAATTATTAAAAAAAGAAGAGACGCGTATTAACGTTTTACATATAAAAGATAATTTAATGTTTCTTTTCAAAATGGTTTGTATCAAATAACCTTTTTGTTTATTAGCAAGAATGTGCCCTAATAATTCAATTGTTGACAATAACATAATGAAAAGTATACTAGGTATGTCTTTGAAAATTAAAACAACAGTGGGACTCATCTCAAGACGCTGGGTTAAGCAGATATTATCACAATTAATTGGAAAAATAGTATACAAGATTTAATAATAGTTATATTTTATAATAGTCTATTTTTTTCACAACATATTGCACGTTGTGGTAGGTACGCTATTACGTACGTTAATTTTGAGTTTAATAAATAAAATAAATCAAAACCTATATTGGAATCAATGTTTGAATATCATTTAACAATTATAAGAGGTAAGTAATATTTCGTATCTTCACACATAGTCTGTGCAAATTTTAAATGATGTATACTCGTATAGCACGAGTATTTGTGCACTTCCATGCTCTTGTCTCTCCAAACACTGCGGTCACACTTCAATTGAAAAGCAACTTAGTGCCTTGTTTCAAATAAAGCTTATATTTATATCTTGATAGATAAAGTAGTTTTAGTATTATTTTTAAATGTGTTTAATAATGTACCGCATATTACATTTTACTATATTTATAAAAACCTATTAATTAATTGTATGCAATACAGTTGCTAGCGTTTTAAAATACTAAACACTTTTTATTTTATATGTTCATTTTTTTTCATCTTATTAACAGAATATATCAAATATTAGAATACAAACATAATTGGTGATCAATTAACCATCATTACCTTTTTTATAGAATCGTTTAAAATAATAATAGATCCTGATTATGCTTATTGTTTATTATATATATATATATATATATATATATATATATATATAGTTTCTTAGCAGCGTTGTGCTGATCGAATAGATTTTTACTCCATAGAGATCTCAACTTTAAATATTGTATTTAATAATTTCTGATTAAATTCAATAGATACTTTTACCACCCCGCTTAAATTAAGAAACTTTTAAAAACGAAAACAAAAACCTTTTTAAAGTAATGAGAGATCAGCTGTTAGACCTTTCTTAAATGACTTGAGGACGTAAGTAATACATGTACTCTGTGTACTCGTAGAGCTCTCATAAATTATTTTTTAATTTGGCCAATCACCAGGAGGGCAATTTATTATACACGGTGGCTCTTTATTACTTGATAATAACCATTTCCAATATAAGATACACAAAAAACTTTGGCTAGTCTCTTTGTCATAGGACCATTGAAACAGCCTGCAGTATTTGGTTATTTTTAGTATATGCTACATATACAGACTCCAACGACGACGAGTTTTTGTGAACATTTTATTAAAACTATATATTGGGACTTATGGACTTATCTACCGTTATGGAAAATAACTTCATAATATTTTACCAATCAAACGAAAGTGACAATAATGTTAAAAAAATTTCTCGTTGTGGGCAACAAATATTTTTAATGAGATTCTGCATTACAAATGTAAATGGATTAAGCTGAGTTAATTACGTATATGCAGCGGAAGCAAGTAACCTCCGCCTCATATAATTTATAAAATAAAATCTCTTATGCATGACACTAGTGCAAAGATATGCTAATAAATGTCTGTCTGTCTGTTGAATTTTGGTATGGATATAGATATTAAATATGCCGACAAAACTGTATTAAAAAATATAGAAAAAAAATTAAGGTAAATTTAGAGTAGGTTTCCCTTACCCTAAAAGTGGGGATAACTTTTTTCTCATAGTAGAATATCGTATGAGGTACCATTAGAAAGATATCTCTGAAAATATTATGAGGTTGTATAAGTTTTGATTATGGTAGCCGTTTGCGAAATTTTGAGGTTACAAGTACTAATTTATGTTAGAGTCAATAGTCGGGAGTTCTGAAAACCATTTGGTTGTCGGTAGATATAAATAAAACACTTTTAAAAGGTAACCCATGTAATGAAATTCAAAGGAAAAAAACTATCACTGCCAGGTAGGCTTAACTAATTATAGATTTACAGAGTAACTACGTAAAATATAATCTATATAATTTCTATAAATATATAATATAAATATAAATATATAATATAATTTCTATTTTATATACATTTTAATAAATTGACTTCTATATATATATATATATATATATATATATATATATATGTACCGAAAAATCACAAAGCAATACAAGAAAGTTCTAAAAGGTGCAACGTTTTTGCAACTCTTGATATTCACATTCACTAAGAATTGTATATCTATATTTATTTAATAAATGTTTAAACATTATAATTGAGTATAATTCAGTCTGTTTAGTATAAACATTAAAATTGTTTTTTTTATTTACTTGCAGAATTTGTGTTTTTTTTTATATATACTGTAGATACAAATACAAATTCTGTAAATCACAATTTTATACATTGCATAAAGTATTGGCAAAGTATATGCAACTCCAAAGACGTATCGTTTTAACTTTCAGCAAAGCTGGCAACTTGGCTCGCATCCAAGGTCTTACTGCCTAGATCCGAATGATATATGGAAAGCCTGATTGCACTGCCTTATCATTTCGACATCTTCCTGTAGTGCCAAAAAGTTTAAAGTTCTTAATCGGATCTTCTTTATTCCTGAACTTTTTATAGCTTCTGTAAATTTTAGACAAGAGAAAAGTACAAGTGTATTTGTGTCAGTGTTTTATTATACGGAAACGCTCTGTTTTGAAATTTAAATGGTGAGATGTTTGTTCAAAACGTTATATATATATGTAATCTTTAATATTTGAATACATTCTTCGAAATATAAAGCCAGTTGGAAAGATGGAACGGCTACTTACACGATCGTCTTTTCCAAATTTACCTGTACTAATATGTAAGAATGTGTAGATTACATAATTAACAATGAAAAAAAGTAACATTCAAATATATAAAAATAATAAATTTAAAGTAACAAAAGTGTTTTATTTTTAAGAAATATGATAAATATTCATTAAAATTACAAGACAATTTACCTATTTTACACTAAAATATACAAGGCAAATACCAATTTTAGATATTTTAAAAGCATCAATAAAGGTGACAATTAGTTTTATTAGTAGTAGTAATTAGTTTATAATATTCTAGCTTGCGTTGTAACGTCTATATGAAACACAACACTTTCCTAACAGCTACGCTTAGCTTTTTTTCTATTTTTTTTTCTTCTTACACAATAAAGCCATAATAGTTAACTTAAAATAAATTAAAGATAGATTAGTGAATAAGACAGTTATGTTTGATGCAAATAATAAAAAAAATATATAGAAAACTATATTATTGGTGAGTGATATATATTGTTAGAACAGCGGGGCCTATCTTCGAGCAAACTGATATTAGAGACGCCGTCGCGTGCATTCAACGTACTTTTTTCTTAAACCAACTTTAACTTTGGGTTTCGCCTGAATGTAACGTCACAGTTTAAGAAGAAATAGCGAACAGCCGAATATATATACAGATCATATTTTAAATGATTTTTTTTTGCACTATTAATTTATATAGTTTATTTTTCTTAAATTCAATAAATAAATTTAAAATTATCATATTATAAGGCATACCGTAAAACTGATCTTAATATATAACACTTCTTTAATATTTAAAGTAAAACGGCATCACTAATGTATGACGATGTAAACAAGGCTCTCTCTAGAATAGTGCATTGGTTTAGTGTTAACAACCTGTTGCATAATAATAAAAAGACTAAACTTCTTAGATTTTCTATTAGATATTAAACAAGTGCAAAACTAATGTAATTTAAAATGAGGAAGCGAGGAAAGTGGTGGAATCCACAGTTTTTCTAGGAATCACTGTTGATGCAAAGCTACAATGGGGCCCTCATATAGCTGGATTGGCTAGTAAACTTAGCTCACGCTTACGCTGTCAAAAAAATTAGATCCCTAACTGACGAGATAACTGCTAAGTTAGTGTATTATAGTTATTTTCATCCTATAATGTCTTATGGTATCTTACTGAGGGGTAGTGCTAGCGATATAAATACCACCTTCGTTTTAGAAAAAAAGAGCTGTCCGTGCATTTTACAACCTGGCCACTAGAAATTCTTTAAGAGATAAGTTTAAGCAAATTAATGTACTTACGGTCGCCAGTCAGTATATTTTTGAAAATTTTGAATATGTACATAAAAATAATGATAATTTTATTAAGCACAGTGAAACACACACTATAAATACCAGGAACAATATTAAAAAAGTGCGTAAATCTTTCATAGGGCAATGTATACCGTTTTACAACAGAGTCCCAGCAAACGTTCTAGTATTACCATTTAACAAATTTAAGAGAATAAGTAAGGAACGTTTGTGGGCAAAAGGATACTACAATGTGTCTAAATACTCAGAGGATAATACACCATGGGTATGAAGCGATCGCTGCCAGGCTACTTCAAAATTATTTACTTTGTATTGTAAAGTATTTATGTAATTTAGAATATAAGTACTAATTAAAAAAAAACATGACAATCCCGCTGAGTTTCTGTCGTCAGCTTTTCTCAGGTCTGTGGGAACTATTTTTCCGAGCTGGTGGTACTCGTAGCTTTGACAATAAAAAAATGTTTTGTATGAAACTTATTTTCAATAAAGATTTTTGATTTAATTTGATTTGATTTCGCTTATCGAGAATAACAATTAATTTCTGTTAATGATAATTTTAGTTAATCTTTTTACTTACAATTTTATTAGAGTTCTCTTAGGCAGAATAAAAACAATCTTTTTGACCTTTTTCACGAAATTATAAGTCCTATTTTTTGCGATTATTTGAATACACAAATAAAAAAAAAAGTTATGTCTAACAATATATATATTCATCTCAATCAATCAATAATATTATAATTACAATATACAATTAATAATCCATAACCGTCATTATTTAGCTAGTAGATTATAAATTTATTATAAAATTTTAAAGCATAAATCATTTTAGATTTTTTTATTTCTTTATGAGATTTTTTTGCTCTAAATTAAAAACCACAATTTTTTTTTTGAGTTCAGTACACCTTAATTTAAAAAAGAATACATTACAAGTACAAAAACTTCGTCAACTAGTGTTATCAATTATAATTATATATCAATAAACAAATCAAAATAGAATATATTTTATAAGAGTTGGGTCATTTTACTAACACACCACAAGTCATGGATTTCCTAATATTGTTTAATCTACAGTGTACTAGTTTATTTTATTGTTATTTTTTGACTCAAGTTATCAATATACTGTACATATTTCAGTAAAGGTTGTAAATGTAATTACTTCCTTGTATTAGTTTGTATTACATTTATTTTAATGTTTCCTTAAATCTTACTTCATTAATAAAGTTTTCAAAGAAAATATTCAAATAATAACTTCTAATAGGCCATTGATAACTTTATCATAATATGAAATAATCAACAACATAAATTTGTTGTAATATAATGTTAATCCTATCTGTAAATATTGCTTTTATTACACAAGATTGTTGAAAAAGATAAATGTCTTTTAGAAAAGTAATAGTTTTATAAGGCTAAATAATAGCGTAGGTACCTTTTTAAGTAATTTATTGATACCATGCATCTCACGATATTTTTTTTTATATACATTACTCTTATTTAAATTTATTTTTAGTGTTTAGTTTGAATTTTTATTGTCCAGTCCAGTCCAGTCCACTAGTCCTCAATAAGTATGCAAAGTTTCAAATTAATCCGATATCTTGAAGTACGTGAAAATCGTTCAAAGTTTCTGTTACATACCAACATACGACCAAAGCTAATAAAAGCGTGTTAAAATATATCCTCTACAAAGCTACGGATAGACAGATATTTCTCATTGATGGAAATTAAAACAATAAGAATACATAATAATTCATAACATATCATATTTACAGTAAATTTTCAAGACAAGAGATGAACACTCTTCTGCAGAAAAAGATCATTGCGGCCAACTGCGTTTCGCTGCCGCATGGACTATTAATCAAAGCCCTGTAATTACAAAATAGAACGTTAGCTATCGATACCGCCGGTTGACCCAACCCTTGACGTAAGCTAGCGCTACCCCCGCTGTAGCCAGATCGGTTACAGGAGATACAAGATCTTTTTTCCTATTGATTGAGGGTCGGTTATCCGAAGCGTTAACCCGAACTACCTAAGAAATTAAACTCCCTCATTGGGGTGGCGTATGAGACGAGCAGAGAGAGACATCTCGAAGAGTTTTTTTTCTCATCCAACATCGTATGGGGCCTGTACACGGAAGTAGTCGATAAAATGACTTTCTGCCTGCAAAATCTGAATACCCACATAACATTTACCCACAAAAGTCATATTATAAATTAAAATGCAAATAATATACATGAGTTAAAACCGTGAAATAGTTTTATTTAAATAAACAAACACATCTGTAATAATATTTTTATATAACATTATAAAATGTTAAGTGTATTATCAATTCCATATTACTCCTAAACTATCCTCTTATAGCTTTAGGGTACCCTAAGCCTATTTAGGGTTTAGTTAAAACTAAACTCTAAATATAACTCATACCCACTCTTAATGATGTAATTAATACTGATATATATATTAGTTCACTTAATTTAATAATGAATAAAAGTTATTAACTTTAGCTCTATGGACACTGATACAATATTGTAATTAAATTCTTTGAATGAATACTCGTATTTCTATATTACTTCATTAAGATAACAAATGGAAGTTTATTCAAATACATATTAATATACATGGCAATCAAATATGCAAATGGCGTCACGCCAACCATTTATGTGAAAATTAATATCTCAACAATCCCTTTACAAAGATCAAAGTTTTCATTGAAGCTATTGTATTGAATTAAAGCGTCCATTACCACGCAAAGCTTTGCTTTGACGAACAAATGAATTGGATTTGCCGTGTGACAAAACTCCATGAATTCTTAACGCTGTTACTGCGACTAACAGCGTCTTACAAACTTTGAGTGATTTTCATACAAACTTTGATCTTTGGCATTATTTAACTTTTAAGTGCAGTTATTTCGATATCTTTTGAATGCGGATTCGTACCCTTTTCAAATTCTTTTGTTAATGATTAATGTTCCATTACATTTACGATCAAAACGTGAGTATAAAGTTCTCTTTACACAACAAGTGGTATCCATTTTGTATAAAAAAATATAACAGATATAACATTGTAAATCATCTTTATTATGAATAAATTAAATTTTAAGAAAGGTCATATAAATTAACATAATTTCACAATTTGAACCAGCATATCTCATGGTATCTAAATAAACATGTGAGGATAAAAAACTAAAATACTAATATTTAATGCTAATAATAAAATTTGCTTTAGGGTATATATAAAGTTGTTAAAAATGCAGTTACATTACAGTGTCAGTGAATTCCCTACTTGACAAAGAAAGAGAACATCATTCGTTAGCTTTTCTACTAATTTCTCATTTAGTTAATTACTAATCAATTATATATATATATATATATATATATATATATATATATATATATATATAAATATATATATTTCTTGTCTTTTTTTTTAATTCATACATAAAACATTTAGTTACAATGTTAGGCAAGCAGGTCACTCCGGTAGTTTAGTGACTCACATGAGTTGGGTGAAAAATATTATATTTTAAAAGAATTAACATTATATCGTTAAAATAAATAAGCTGCATAAAAATTAAACGGCTATAGTGTTAGAATCACCATTTAGATAAAACTGGAAAAACATAATTGCTATAACTTGTTATATATGAGCTGTTTATTTTGAAAGTGGCATAATGTAATGTCACTTTGTACAAGTCGATATATTTAAGGTTTTTAACACATTTAAAAATATGGATGTTAACTTTCGAGATTTATTTGGTTTTGTTTCCTTGAGATGCTGATATATATCTCAGTGTGAATAATTTCTTATAAATATAAAAAAAAATCATCACTTTTCACTATAGTACAGTGACTTAAACCACTTTCAAAATAAAGAGTTTAGAAAAATTATTGACATATTAATTGTGTCGAATATTATTGAAGTGGTGTTTTGAAAGGAATGTTGTTTTGTTGAAATTGCTGAATAAATTACATATATATAAATAATGTATGCCATAGATATATTTATAAATGTTTGAATTAAGTACTTTTTATTTTAATAATCATAAAATACAAAGTTAATCAGAAAATACATCAGTTCAGTTAAATTTTCATCATCAATAGGAATGTTTAAATCTTTAGAAATCGTATTTGTTTTTAATTTTAAAATAACTGGATTGTTGTGGAGAGAGTAAGATAACAATTCAACAGCTAGCTGACCTTTTTTAATGTAATAACATTTTTTTATGTAATAATTTATTCAAAACTGCTTGTAAATGCTACTTACAATTTCAATTTCAATTTACACTAAGCCCCGTAATTAATTTCCCGAGTACAACAACTTGGGCCACTTTCAAAATAAACATGCCTTGGTATATCGTTTATTAGCAAAACTACTCTCGAGCAAATCTCAATAGTCAACTTATTGTTTGAAATTATTTTCTTAATGAAAAGATATTGTTGATAGATAGATTCAGTTGTAATTTGTGATCATTAACTCGATTTTGTTAAAAAAAGTTATTTATACCGCTTTCAAAATAAACGGCTTATATCCATTTATATTAAAGAAAGAGGACTCTAGTGTCTATCCAGCACTGAGTAAATGAAGTAAAATAATTTCAATTAAAATCTGTACTCAGTTTTGCCTTTTTCTTTAATGCTTAAACTTGCTTGGAGCATGCAATATCAGGCAGATTATGCAAACGATATTATGCTAACTACTAAGATCAGATTTCGATTACAATTGAATCATCTTTTACGTTGAAAAAATATGTTTTATTTTCGCGTGTAGTACTTTCAGACTAACGCACCAACTTGATATTATTTCGCCAGCAAACCGACTTATAAAACAGCTGTCTAATATTGCCACTATATACTATGAATAATTGTAATTAGTAGTCCAGTGATTATAGAATATAAATAATATTTAATAAGGTAATACTGTCAACTAAATATAAAATAAAGTAAGGCTTTCAATAAATGCATATTATCGTTTATTATAATCATACATTTAATATATGAAATTGGTAAAATACAAAATTGTATATCTCTCTATATAACTGCCGATATATAAAACAATCACTCAATTTAAGTCGTGAAAAACTAATAATGTGAGCCCCAAAGACTTTGTAGGAACTAATATAGTTTACTATGAAGTCTAGGGTTGCCAATCTAGCATAGATTAACCGAAGATTAGATTTTAAGATAAAAAAGATATTTTTTTAGATGAATTTGTGGTAAAAGTTTGATCGACTGATTCAATCTTAAGGACTCTCAAATGAACTTATTTCAGAAAAGAAAGTAACCTTGTGTTATTTTTTAGGTAATTAACATATAAATAATAGTTTTTTCACGCAATAAATTCTTTTTTTATGCTAGAAGTAAAAACGAGCGTGCGGGTCACTAATGTGATTACCGCGACCCACGAATTCTCGCAACATCAGGGGCATCGTGAGAGCAGCCATTCTTATAAGTAGGAGTATAGGCCTTTTTACACGTACCTGACAAAAAGTCCTTGAAAACATCACAGTGGAAGTTAGCCATACATCCAGGAGGTAGAGACGATATTGCAGGACGACGTGCCATGTGGCGATGAAAATGATGATGATGATCAGTTTTCTCTTTCGCCATATGGGCCAGAGAGTCATACCCCGTGTACAATGGCAGTAGGAATGGCTGGCAAAAACTACACAGAGTGGCTTTTGAGAGCGCCCAGAATTTGCAAGTGCCAGGCTGGAATCTCGCGCATCTACCACCAAGAAGTACCAGTGAAAGCCGCAGCGCAGCCACGGGAGTCATTGGAAGGAAAACAAACCGGCCCCATGGGTAGGATGCAAAAAAGGACCAAAAGGACTTGTAGTGTCAAACGCTTCTAGACGCAGGTCTTGTGATCATTATGCGCATTAAAGTCCAAGAGCTGATCCGTTTCTACATTAACACTATGTTACCTCTAGAGGCACGCATAGATTCTGACTTGATTGCTCATATCTACGCACAGTCAGAGTACAGACAGGTTTTCAAAAATTTTAACGGCAATGATAGCAGATATCCTTCTTTACGAACACAAATACCTGGCGTGCGTTATAAAATGATTTTAAAGTTTTATATGCAGGATATGATAGGTATGCTGTGATGTTTTGTGTCTGTGCTGTGGGGTTTTCCCTCCGCGAATACTAAATTTTAGCACCCCAGCTACAAATACCCTAGCAAAATCCGACAATCATTCTTCAGCTTCCGATAGCTTCCTAGGGTATATTTTTAGAAGAATTGCTTTCAGGTTTCTCAAAGAGGGACTTGTGCTTCCGGTTTCTCTCTTTGATCTTCTGCGAGAGGCTGGTCCTTCCCCAGTCGGGCCAGCCCAATAAGAACTGCAGAGCTGCAGTGCAGTGCAGCTAGGCTACACCACCTTCGAAAACACATCTTTCTCTCTTGTTTTGTCGTTATAGTTGTTATCACGCTCGATCTCCACTAGCATTAGCAAATACATCTGAAATGGATTTGGTACAGAAAGAAAGAAAAACCATTATTGACATAGCATTGATATGTATTGGATTTTTTATGATGCAGATGACAGCATCAAGTTTGCAGTATATTGCGTCTGAGCAGGATTCTATATAGAAAACATTCACATGTGCTGAAAGAAACAAAATCACTTGCAAACAGTTGACTTTCGTGCTTTTAATAAAGAAAAACAGTTATTGTTTCTTATAAGTAACCAGATGTATATGTCCAACAGTCAGAGAACAGTATCTGTTGCTGTACAATACTTACGAATGTTGCTTTTTAATCTATATAAGAGATATATTTTCCTCTATATATTTATTACTAAGCAATAATGAATCTAATACATTAAAAAAAATAATTAGCTACTAATATAAAATTAAACCTTATTTATTACACATATAATATATGTATGATCAGGCTAAATTTTGTATTAATTATTATTGATTATCAATTAGCCTGTTTATGTTTGTCGGTCTAGTCGTTCGAGCAGCACACACAAAAAAAAATCGTATTTTGAGATCATTTGTTTTGTTAACCCTATTTCAAATAACTTTAAACAGTGAAAATTTATATTACCTTTATACTTGAAGAGAATTAAAATATTTTGGATAAGATGACAATAAAATACTGATATTATTTATTTTCGTACATTTTGCGTGATAATAGATGATTTGATATATAATGATACAGATATTTGCAAGATATATAAGCTTAAAATGATAGAGAATAATGTCTAATATGTTTGACGACCCTTTCACCACAGGGTTTCGAGTCCCGGGTTTGAAAAGCATACGATGTAAATAATAGCATTACGTTTATTCCCTTATACTAAAATGAACACAAGTAGAAACAAACTAAATCGTCCAGTTCGTAGGCTGAAGTGAATTAATTATTATTCATTATGATAACAAAAAATATATATTATTACAATAAATGAACATCAAATAAATTACTAATGTACTTTATTTTTGTGACAAAAATTTAATTTTATTTGCCATGTGACATAATTCCACGAATATTTAAAGTCATCACTTTAGCTGAGTGGTTTTTACAAACTTTATTCCTATATTTTATTGAACTTTAAAAATAAATATAAAAGTTAAATAAAATGTTATTTTATGTTGGTAACGTATATCATGAATACTGTAACATAACGCGACTTTTTATTTTTTGTACCTAAAAAATTACATGAGCAGGACCACGTGCGCTCCCAATTTATAATTTCGAGATTGAAATGAATTCTTAGCTTTGTAAGTAAAAAAAACATTATTCATTTTAACTTGATACTTTATATAATGAATAAATAATTTTAACAAAAGGTTGTGTTTTGGCCTGTAATGTATTAATTTTTTTCTATGTCCCTTCGAGCTTGTCGCTGTGTTCAAGTTCCCATAAAAACTTAGCAAATCTTACTATGATGTATGTATGTTAGGTATTACATGTTATAAGACATTTTAGTTGATATCTTAAAATATGACATAATAATTTTGTTTTAAAGTACAGCTATTTACTCTTTATTTGCTTGAAAACTTGTCATACAAAGTAACTAAATTTACACTACAAGAGTTGAGAATTGCTACGTTTTTAACAATTAATTATACATAAATATTTTGAATAACTTGCGTATTTTAAACACTGATGACAGTGATTTACGTTATTAAGTTAGCACAATACAGACGACACGTGGTTTGCATAATGTCATATTCTTTTCTAGTATTTGTCTGTCGGGAGCCAAAAGCCTAATATAAATAGTGGCCGACCTTACCTTGTTTAAAGATTGTCAAGGAATTGTAAGAAGAATAGATACAATACTAAACATTAGTTATGAATACTATAATTTGCAATTTAGATTAACATAAAAAGCTTATTTTATTATCTATTGTATTACCTATTAAAAATTTATAAAAATAAATTAATTGAAAAACTTTTTTTCCCAAAAGCATTGTACTTACGATTATGAAGACCAATTCTAATGTTTGCGTCCCAAAACACTTTCATCGACCTATTTTATCTAAGCAATTCTTCAAATTGTATATAATTAGAAAGAAATTATCTGCGTAGAAGTATGTTAGTATTTATGAAATTAAAATAAATCACAATTAAAGGATTACTACTATTATTATTCCATGATAAACTCTCATGAATTATGTTGCAAATGAAATTTGTCAGATAAGTTACAAGACTGTTTGGCATCCAGTTCAGTAACAATATAACAGGACATGGTTACAGTTTAACTGAGTGCCTAAGCCTTTCTCAAGAACACTCAAAACTCCAGTAAATATTTTGATGTTGCAAAAGATTGGAAATATTTTAAAACTAAATAACTAGTTGTCAATCCAGTGTTTTTTTAGTATAAATTATTCATATTTTCACCTACGAGTATCGTTAGTGTACGTATATCTGTTTTTGCTTGTGCATTATTGTATAAAATTTGTTTATTTATTTATTTAAATCTTCCTTGCACAAAACACAAAATAATTCACAAAAGGAGGGCTTAATGCATTTGGAGCAGTATCTGTAAAATTACGTGTTCTTACTATAATATATATATATATATATATATATATATATATATATATATATATAGTATATATACATATAATATATATACTATAACACTCGTGATCCAGATCAGTCAAGACGGCTTTTTTCGGTTATTGGAGGCCATAAAACAGAAAAAAATGAAAAATATTGATTTAAGGGGGGAAGTCCATGTAGAAGCCTCAAAATCGGTCATTTTTTAAACGTATTTTTAAAGGTGATAAAATAATAATAATGTTTTGAAATTTTAACACAAGTTTATTTAACCTTTAAACAATACAAAAAAAATATTATTATTATTATTTTTTTCAAAATGGCGGCTCTGGATCATTTTTTGTCGGCTGCCTCCGGCGCGAGGTCCCAAACTGCTGCATTTATAGCTCTTAATCTATCGATCTGAAACAAAAAAACTGAAGTGTTTTCTTTTAATAAGATATTAACGGGAAGGATAAACCTAAAAAATTAAAAAAAAATAATGAAATTCATTAAAAAATAAGCCATTGAAAAAAAAGTTACGATTTAGGGCTGTTTTTGTGACATTTTTAATCCTTAAAAAGTGATTTATCAATGCGAAATATCAAAAGTTTTAGGTTTGTCCTTCCGGTAGTAATGTAGAGAAAGGCCTCACCAAATTTCAAACAGATCAGTCGATAACTTTTTGAGTTACAACACGAGCAGTTTTTAAAAATACAGTTTCGAGATAATCGCGTTTAAAGTTTTGGGACAGGAAAATGACTAGTTTTTATTACTTACTTATTAATCAGCAATGCCAGGTCCATACAATAGTCCTTCCTCCTCTTCAAAAAGCTGATTTTCTTCTAATAGCTGTTGTTTACTAGCTGTACGAGCATCTTTTGTCTCTGAAAGGCTTTTGCGATTCTGTCGGGATATTCGCGCCTCGTCTGTGTTGAAAGCAAAAATTTTTGCACAAGTGCCAACGGTCAAGTTTAGACGGTTCATTATCTGTAAAACTGAACTGAAACCTTCGTTGAATATCCCAGCAGCCATGTATGCTGAGATTTCAACTATTAGCACATGGACACTTGGCAACAATTTTAAACCCGAGATCTCTGCAAGCACTCTCACTGAAATTTTTCTTTTGATTACACTCTGAGCACTTCACAATTTCAGATAAAGCTGTGAACACCGTAAAAAATTCAATTATTCTGTACCCGTGCAAAGGATTAATAATTATATCTTCCATATCACGCGTATGGAGTTTTTTTCCGCTGGCACTCTCATTTAGGCTTGTACTAGCTTCGTATTTTTCACCTTTATCCATAAACTGATTGCCCTGATAACGTCGTTTTCTATTAGGTTTTCGTGCAATATAATTCGGCAATTTTATACTTTAAAATCGACTGAACGCTACGAATATTCAGGCTAGAATAACTATATTTCTCGACTAAACTTTATTATTGTAGTATATTACACGTGTACAGAAACGAAAAAGTAGATAGTCGATTTCCAGTTATAGGACAAAAGGAATACAGTTATTAATTAATTAATTATTACAGTAATTACAATAGAAGGGACCCTTTTGTATGGAGCGATCCGACTACCTGAGTCTCTACTTTACAGTAGGCGCTCCGGTTTGCTCCATTCAAATAGCTATAACTCAGTAAATATTCAAGATTTTATTTCCCCCTCTTGTCAGTACACGCTCAATATACCATACTTTCAGATTATCGAATAAAAAAAAAAACGATTTTTTGAAAATTTTACATGGACTTCCCCCCTTAAATCATAAAACAAATTTTCATCGCATTTTTTATCAAAATAAAAACAAAATTGTAAAAAAAAATTTTATCAAATAAGCATGTAGTCGTGTTATTTTTTTTTAAAGGCGAAACTAAATTATGCGTCGATATAACTTTTTTATCAGTAAAATGAGTATAACACTGACTCTGAATATAATATATTAACAAACAGAAATACATGAAATAAATTTTTCTACAAACTAAAAAAATTAATTTCCACCATATTAGACTTCATTATCTTACTAGCACAGCTATAAAACATTTTTACTTTAAGTGGCTTATGGATAAATATAATAATTATACAAAACTCAATCAAACTACCCACGTTTATAGGTCGACATATTAAATTGATGTCCTAAAGTTTTAATCCAATAAAATTTATAACAGTTTAGACTTTTTTTTAGCAAATAATGTCACCATTAAGAAGCTCGCAATTTCGTAACTTGTCCTTTTAGACATTTTATTTAGTGTCAAGTACCAAGCGTTCCATTCTTTAGACGGGAAACTGCCATTTCGGGCTCCATTACAGCTTGTAACCAGTTAACAGGCGGCAAAATTAATTGTAACGGGATACTTAAGGTAGTTAAGATGATAATTTTGATACCGAACTACTTACTTTTTAAGTAGGGTACTGTTATATCCTTTACGATGATGATGCTGACGATGTTATTTATGAAACTTACAAATATTTACATTATATTTAACCGGTTTTACTCACGTTGGCTTATTAGGAATTTGCCCGACTACCAATGTTAGAAAGATTTACAAATACATAATAAAGTAATAAAAACCAAATTTAATTTAATAAAAATGTATTATAAAGTCCCTCATTAAAATAGGTTTTATCATAATGTTAAAATTTCCACACTTCATAAATTAAAAAAAATTCTTTGATAACTTAGCTATCCTAACAAGTAAGCCTGTAAAATGTGCAAACTGCGGGATATCTATCTATCTTTGTATCTTTATCTTTTATAAAACCGTAAGAGTGATGCGAATGTATAGTGAAAATGTTATGAATTTGATAGAGCAGTTATAGAAGCATCGACTTATCCTTCCGACCTGTAATTTGTTTGAACAGTAAAATTAATTTTGACATTTGGAAATAAAGTAATTTGACGCTGATTGGATATATATATATATATATATATATATATATATATATTATTATATATATATATATATATATATATATTATTATATATATATATATATATATATATATATATTTCATATTCATATTTATTTGGTAATATTTTTGGTTTACAATGTTATTTATTTATTTATTTATTTACCTTCACGCCATATCCCTTGCGGGGTAGCCAGAGACGACGGAGCGCCAAACGCTACGGTCTCTGCATACCTCTTTCGCCTCGGCCACAGACATCAACTTCTTCATACATGCCCTCCGGGGGGTCCTCATGCTTTTTACGTGACCTTCCTCCAGTATCGTAGCTACTGTGTTTTCGAAGGTCACTCGAGGCCTCCCCCTGTCTCTCTTACCGCTCACTTTTCCCATATAAATCTTTTTTACCATTCTTTCATCACTCATTCGTTCAACGTGCCCAAACCACCTGAGCACGTTCTTCTTCATTCTCACCGTGATATCTTCGCTAGTACCTGCCATTCTGTGGATCTCTTCATTGCGGATTCGATCAGCTAGACTGACTCCGCATATTCTGCGAAGAGATCGCATCTCCACAGCATTCATCTTTCTTACATTCTTCTTCTGTGTTACCCACGTTTGGCTGCCGTATAACAGTGTCGGTAGCAAAACTGCATTGTGTACAGCCAAACGTGCAGCTATACTGACGTTTTGCCGTCTCAACAATGCAGTCAAAGCACCATTGACTCTGTTACCAGCAGCAATACGCCTTTCCACATCCATTTCGTATCTTCCGTCTCTGCTAAACATACTTCCCAAATATACCACTTCATTCACTTGTTCTATTATGTTATCATTCACGTTGATCTTACATTCTGTTCTTTCTTCATTTCTTTCAAATATCAGAACCTTCGTCTTATCTACATTCAGGTTAAGACCATTAATTTCACACCCATCTTTCAGAGTGGTGACCAATGCCTGCAAATTGCATTCTGATGATGCAATGAGCACTGCATCATCTGCATATAGTAAGCAATTGACCTTAAGGTCACCTACTTTCACTCCCATGTCACTATCTTTCACTCCTTGGAGACAACTATCCAAATACAAATTGAACAACCAAGCTGACATAGCGCAACCTTGCTTAACACCCGATTGGATGTCAAACCAGGGCGACATGCCAGCTCCTACTCGCACACAGGCTGAGTGATCTCGGTAAAGAGACCTTACAGCCTGTAGCAAGGGTCCGTTCACATTGTATCGGGGCAGTATCTCCCATAACTTCTTTCTCACAACCCTGTCAAACGCCTTTTCCAAATCCACAAAAGCACAGAAAACCTTTTGGTTTAGGGCCAAAAACTTTTCCGTGATCATGCGGAGGGAAAAGATCTGATCTATACACCCTCTTCCAGGTCTAAAACCTCCTTGTGCCTCCCACAACAGCCTTTCAGATCTCTCTTGCATTCTTCTCGCTAAAATTTTAGCATAAACTTTACCGCCCAAGCTAATCAAACTGATGGCCCTATAGCTTGCACAGTCTATCTGTGAACCTTTGCCTTTATACAAAGGTACGATGACTGCACTTCGCCAATCGTCTGGGACCTCCCCAGATTTCCAGCATAAATTGCATAAAAACCAGAAAAAGTCCCAGACGCGTGGTCCACCATATTTGATCATCTCGGCAGTAACTTCATCTGCTCCCGCAGCCTTACCACATTTCAGACTTCGAATCACGTTCTCTACTTCTTCTAAACTGATTTCACCATCGGCTACATCTTGACTCAGCATTACACTGGTAGTCAAGACCGAGGCGTCCTCACGTTCATACATCTCCTTATAGAATTCCGCCCACCGCTGCAAAACGTGTGCTTGCTCAGTTAAAATTTCACCGCTTTTCGAAAGCACCCCTTTCATTCTACAGGTTACCGAACAACCCCGGGAACCACTAACTTCTCGCCAGAAAAGCTTCGTGTTTTCCCGGAAGTTGTTCATCAACCTTTCATCCCTTTCTCTCTCAGAATTTTCACGCTTCATCTTTATAAGTGCTTTCGTTTTGTGCTTTTGCAGCTTGTACGCTCTTTTTCTTATCTCTCTCATACTTTTATCCTTACCAGAGGCTTTATAATCCAGCCATGCTTTCTTCTTTAACTCTACAGCGTCTTTCACTTCATCATCCCACCATTCATCGCGCTTTTTACTAAAACCTCTTTTCCTTTTACCACATACTTCTGTCGCTACTTTCACCATACCATTCCTAAGGTTCTGCCAGCATAGTTCAACACTTTCATTTCCAGAATCATAGCTTTCAAGCTTCTTGGAAACCCTCTCTTGATATTCCTCTCTGATCGGTGGATCCTGAAGCTTCCAGCTTCTTATGCGATAATTCGACGCCAAGCTTGGACACGTCGTGCGGCTGCGCCAACCTGCGAACAAACCTCTTATTCTAGCAACGACTAGATAATGGTCCGTTCCCAGATCAGCACCTCTGAACACTCGCGTGTCCATAACTTGACTTCGAATACGCTGGTCCACTAGGAATAAATCAATCATACTTCTTTCTTCCGCTCGCTCCCATGTGTACATGTGAATTTGTTTGTGATCAAACATCGTGTTTGCCACAAACAAATTTTTCTCCTTACAAAATTCCAAAATAAGCTTTCCAGCCTCATTTACCCTCTTATCACCATATTTGCCTAGCACGCTTTCGTAACCGCTTCGCGCGGTTCCAACCCATCCATTCATATCTCCACATACTATCAACTTTTCATTATCTCTGACACTACTTAGAACATCCCTGACATTCTCCCAAAACTCCTCGAGCTCGCTCATTTGAGCTGAGGATACTGGCGCATACATGGCTAACAAGAATACTCTTGTTATCCCCAGCTTAAAGCGAACCCAAAGAAGCCTCGGGTTAATCGCCTTGTATTCTACCATTGCATTAACCATTCGAGAGGACAATAATACGCCTACACCTTGGCAACCTCGCTCACCCTCTGAAACCCCAGCCCAGAAAGCGACCCGGTTGCCAGGCAAATCGGTCGTATCATTGCCTTTTCGCTTGGTCTCAGACACACAAATAACATCCAGATCTTTGTCATCCATCACATCTAATAATTCATTCATCTTCTGTTCCATTCCTCCTCTTACATTCCACGTAGCTATTTGTAGCTCCGTCCTCCACCTTCCGCCGTTCGGAACATGGCGTGTTGGTTGGCGGTTCCCAACGCCGCAATGTTTACAATGTTCTTAAAACTATTTCCAAAAATATAAATTTGCCGGTTAAGGCGTTCCAAATCAGTCGTCAAAAGTATTATTTACACTTTACTACATTAATTAACATTCTCTAATTTACAATTCTTTGCTATCTTGTTAATAAGTTAAAGTCACTTGAAATAAGGAAACTGAAGTTAGCAAAAGTAAATTAACGGTTAAGAAGTAAGTTGACAAATTGAAACGGTGCCAGTTCTGAGTTATGAAGCTCGTATTTAATTTAACGTACCCGAGATGACAGCTCGCTCGTACTTGATAACGCAGTTAGCAAGTTTATTTCAAGTGTCTTTGAGTTTTAGAAATGTTATATGAGAAAAGTTTGGAAGAAATAATTGTTTTTGTTAAGTTGCTGTTGCAGCGTGGTATTGGTAACGTAAGTATTATTTAAGACTCTTAAAACGCGTCGGTATATTATTAATGTTCTTAGACTTTGAAATATTTAAATTCTTCATTGCCGGCAAAAAGTCCAACTGCTCATATAGCAGCACAATTTAGAATCTTCTTACTAGCTGCCCTTGAAAGCCTACAGCTGCAAGTTTGCAATTAGTAGGCTGTTTGGCAACTTTGTTTATAATCAAAATTTTAAAACCTCTATGAAAACCCGACCGAGACATAGGCAGGGGTTTGAGGATATCTGCATCTAAAGGGCAAGATGCTAGTATAACTCCAGAAAAGAAAAAAAGGAATACTATGAATAAAAAGCAACGAGATCCCATAAAAATCATAACATAAAAAAAATGGCGAAGTTTCGCAACACAGTAAAATTTTTGTAAGCGGTTAATTCAGGTAATTCAGTCTATCTATCTATAGAAGCAGTTATACAACATACAGTCATAATTGATACCTTGTAAGTTTACTAGTAACATTTAAGTGTAACTGTATCTATTTCACCTCTTTATATCTTAAAGAATAGAGTAACTTGGCATTTGAATAGTGATTACTTGAAGTCACAACAAATGATATTAGTTTTTAACACTGTTTACTGTTCATTTATTATTCAAATAGCGTAAATGATTGTTACTGGTTTCTTTTACGATTGGGTTATAGAATTTGAGTAGAAAAATAATTTGAAGTACGGTTTCCGGATTTGTTTTATGAGAGCTTCGATACCCGATTAAAAGGTTTTTTTTTCCTGCAAAATCCTATTATCAAAGTACATTTAGTAAACGTAACAATGAATCTCTTGATATCGTTGCTCGTCGGAATGCAGTTATGGAACAGCGCCAGTAGGATACGTGTTGTTAAGTGCGGTCATTCGCATAGCGGGCGTTACTAATTCTACCCATTTGTTTTATCTTACAGAAAATTAATTGTCATGTAATATGTATAGTTGCCATTTTTTATTGTCTCCGTTAATTCTATTTTCATTATAAGTTTTTGAGTGAAAGTAGCAACAAAACTCTATTAATATTTAAAATGTCTATGTTTGACCTTGTTTAGGATTCAAACCTGCGATTCTCCATTCCATCAACTTTGTCATTCTATATATAGTTTAAAAGTGTAAAACTTTATTTTATATTTAATATTTATAAACACTTTATACCCTTAAGCAGTAAATGAAATTATGGTGGCATTTCTGTTTTATATGAAATTATAAATAAATCTCCACCATGGCAACATGGCTACTAAAATACTTGATAAAATTTGCATTAGAAATAAAAGTTATTCACTTGATAACTAATGTATTTTTACATATCATTAACGTAACTGCATTGAAGATATTTAAAGGAAATATAAGCTGTTTTAAAATAGTGCCTGATGGAAAAAAAAGCTTTTATTTTATTTTTCTTACATGTTACTTTTTATTAATGTTGTTGGTAAAAAATTTATAGACAAATACATATTACATTACATTCCTCCTAAGGCCGAGTGATAAGAAAGCGTATTATTTTAGAACACAAACGAACTAGAGCATAAAGTATTAATTTCAATACACCTCTTGATTTTAATATAATATATTAAATAAATGAAAATATAAATGTATTAAGTGTTAAAAAAAGTCTTATAATCTTATATATTAGTAGATAACTTCATATATAATTGTGCTCATTTAAATTACAAGATCCGTGTGCACTTCAGAGCAATGCTAACTTTACCCACGTATTGGATAAACCAATGTGAAAAATTGCCTATTTCAGTTGGTATCTCTAATTGGTTACCAGGAGTTGCAATTTTTTTTTTTTAATTCTTTTATATAATTGTCATGAAAAGATATACTTTAAATCAACAAACCAAAAACTAAACATAAATATATAAAAGAAGACTTATCTTATCTTGGTTAATATATATATTATTTTTTTTTTTGTGTCTGCTGTTAGCCCTACTGGCCATGACAGCGTCACCGGTGGAATGGACGGGTGCAGAGACCCGCCTTTGAAAAAGGGGGGCCTGAAGGGCCCCAGGGGAACGCGCGTCCTTAGGGCGCCTCCTGTGAGGCTCGGACCACGGTTCAGGACGCCGTTAGGTGGGAAGCGAAGGTTGGATGTGGGTTAGGATTTAACACTAACGTCCTCCGAAGGCAGAACGCCGGAGCAACGTGCTTGGATGGGGGCCTCGTCTTCGCCGGCGAAGACGCTGTGTGTGTGTGTTTGTATAGTATTTATGTTCGCTTTGCCGCTTTTACGTAGCGTTCCCTAACGTAATCGCGTCGTCCGGATCGAAAAGTACCGACTTGGGTCTTCTCTTTCTGACTTTAGGAGTCTTACGGGCCGTGTATCCTGTGGCCTTAACCACCAGCGGGTTTGGGTGTCCCACAGCATTGTCAAAGTAGCTTTTGGAGAGCCCCTTGAAATACTGTGCGATCGTCGGTAGGTCTAAGTCTCTGTGCAAGTCGATATTACGCATAAACCACGGTGCCCCAGTGGCGAGCCGCATAAATCTGTTCTGAAGCACCTGAAGGGGTTTCAGGTTCGCGTGAGCGAAGGCAACGCTTGCATAGGACATGACGGAGCGTATGCAGGCTTTGTAAAGTGTGACCTTATTTCTAAGGGACATTTTACTCCGCTTGCCTAACAGGGGATAAAGTCGCCCTAGGATAAAGGCCGCTCTGTTGCGAACGTCCTCGATATGTGAAGTGAATATTAGCTGTATGTCCAGCGTCACTCCTAGGTACTTGGCCTTGTTTTTCCAAGGAATCGGTTTGTCAAAGAGTTTAATCTCCGGGCCCCTTGTGGATCGTGACCGTTCAAAGAGTACCGCGGTGCTCTTCTCCGGGTTCACTTCAATCCTCCATTTCCGAAACCGTCTTGCTTAATAATTGTCTAACCCATCGTACATTAGTAACATTCTTCTCCTTAAGAATTTTCAAATTTTAATACTGATTTAAAAATAATTCGTTGTTAAGTTAATATAAATCTTAAGGCAAATAATAGGTTTATATTTGTTTTGTTAAATCATATATAAAAAATATCATATAAGATTTTTTGAACTTAATAGTTGGATATCTGTAAACACTTACCGCGGGAAATAGGAAACTTTAGAAATGAAATCCATTCTAAGGTAAAACAGTGGCTTGCTTAATAATTTGGCTTCTATTACCTGTGTTCTTGTAAACGATCATGGGGTTGTTTGCTAAGTAAAAATTCTACTTACCTCGTTCCTCATAGCGAGCTATAATCATCTTTCATACAAGAATGAGCAGCTAAATATTTTCTTATTAAATCCAAATATACATATATCATAAGTATTAAATCTAGCATTTTACACAGAATAAATGGATTAAAGAGAATGAAAAGTATATCGTTACAAAATATACTTTTAGCCCAAGTCTCAAATTAATGGTGTAATTTAATAAATTCTAAACTGAATTAGTTGTGTAAAAAGATTTAAACGATTTATATGAAATTAACATATTTTAAAAGGATGCAAGTTTAGCTGTGGTGGTAATATACATATTATTAATAACATAAATACTCATAACTAATAATTTCGTAGTATTCCTGCCGAGAGCTTAATATTTTCATGCATGTTACTGTAGACAGGTGGACGCTTACAGTACATAACTTATATGTTAACATTTAATGATACTTTAATAAGCTACCCGCATTTAGTAATACCTAATTTCTGTTATACGAAGAGTTATACAAACAGAAATAACGGCCGTAAACAACACTCGAAGTTTTTGGATCACGCCAACAATTACCCCCTAATTCAAACAGGCTGTCTAGCGCATGGAAATTAAAACCCTACATTTTGTGGTGACAAGATTGTAAGGTTTCAACTGTTATATGAAATTTTACATAGTTACAACAGTTTTATCGCTATTCCATGTGTATGGAATGTGACTTCAGAAGTATATTCTCTAATATTCTCACAAGTACAACACTTCAATATTAAAACATTGCTTTTAACAATGAATTGAAGAAAACATTAACAACAGTTGTTATTTATTTATTTATTTCTTTAGCTTCAGGCCATATCCCTTACGGGGTAGCCAGAGACGAAGGAGCGCGAAAAGCTACGGTCCCTGCATATCTCTTTCGCCTCAGCCACAGACATCAACCTCTTCATACATGCCTTCCGGGGGGTCCTCATGCTTTTTACGTGACCTTCCTCCAGTATCATAGATAGAGTGTTTTCGAAGGTCACTCGATGCCTCCCCCTTTCTCTCTTACCACTCACTTTTCCTGTATAAATCTTTTTTACCATTCATTCATCAATCATTCGTTCGACGTGTCCAAACCACCTGAGCACGTTCTTCTTCATTCTCACTGTAACATCTTAACAGTTGTTATTTCACTCACTATATGATTTTCTATGAATAAATTTAATATAATTTAATATAAAGGCAATGTAAAAGCAAATATGACTTTAATAATATGTTAATTATTTTGTCTAAATAGGATTGGATTTGATGAATTTGAATTAAAGCCAAGAAGAATAATCTATGCAGCTTCTTATTAAATATTTATTATGAACTCTATTTCTTTTGTAATATTTTTATCCACTACACATAACCGTGACGGTTTATCTTTGCCCCCCCCCCTTTATTTTGAATCAAATTTTATCTCGTTTTATTACTTAATTAAGCTTAATTCATTGTATTCAGAAGCAAAGATTTAAAAGCCAATACCAAATGGCTCTTAGCCAAGGTAATAAAAGTTTCTGTTACTGAATTTCTACGGCCAATATTTTTTAAAATAGCATTATTAATAAACTTATGTACATATATATGTATGTATATATATATATATATATATATGTACATATATAGCATTGATGATGTAATATTATTTGCCTCTAAAAATTCTTACATAAGAGTAATTTAATATTAATCTATTAGTTATTTCGTCATGTTGCACATCGATTCCAAAGTAAAATAACTTGTTAATAATATCATTCATAATCACTTTTCAATACCGTAGTAGTTTATTTCCGCTCATTAATCGTTAGGTAGTTTTTATCTGTCTCTTCTAAAATGTCCTTTGCTTTTTGCTTACAAATAATTATATTAAGTTTTACTTCAGCTTCAAAAACACTTTACGATACACTAAACTAACTTAACAATAAAAACATTAATAACTAGAAGGTAGCAGCGGAGTTTAATATTATTAATAAGTGGCATAAGTTTAAATAATAAAAATTTTAGTTTTTGCTTAAAACCTATATTATTTATTTATTTGAGTTAAAATAGACATTTCAGATAATTTCAGTTATTTTTTGATTGATATGTTATAAAGCTCGGAGCAGAAAGACAACGAAGTGATGGATAATGGATGAAATGCAGAACATTTCTAAAATTCTCCACCACTTTATTATCTTCCTAAAATCCCGACGTAACTGCTGCCCACGAAATATTTCTCAAGCAATTGCTTCTCCGAAATTCATCTATTATGAAATATAATTTTATGAATGAATATTTTAGTCTACAATATTTATTAATAATAAAATATGAAAAATGAAATTAATATCATTACATTAGCGTAAAATATATTCTAATGCATACTTGGCCTTAAGGCTCGATTTACAACAATACTATAAACTAGGGGCGCCAACAAACCCTCAATTTGGACTCGCTGCGCTCGCGAATTCTCGGGTGCCGTGTGCATACTGAGCGAAGCGAGCCCAGTGTATTGACTCATCGTTTCCCATTGACTTCAATAGGATATCAGTTTAAAAAAATATATATTTTTTTAAGGACATTTTCAATTTAAAAAAAAAACATCACCTAATGTGTGTCTTTTTGATTGCAAAGTTTCATAATTTTCCGTCAAGTAGTGTTCGAGTCAATTCGTGAGAAAAAATGTAAAAAGTCTCCAGTAATACGCTCCGCTCACTTCGTTCGCTTCGCTCAATAATAGATAGCTGTGTTTTAGAGTGTTGTAAATATAATTCATAGTAATAACAAATGTTAGTGCAGTCACAGTCAGTTTTATTTTAAGACGTTAGCTGTATTTTTAATCATAATATTAAGCTGTATTTTTTTATTTTAAGCTGTATAATTCATAAATGAAAATTTACTTTCAACAGGTTTTTTACATTTCCCATGTTATATAAGTTATGATTAGGTTCAGTAATTATGTTTTATATTCAAATGGTAATATCTTCGTTAATGAGAATTCCTCTGGTCTGTATGACAGAAGCGACCTTTTTCAAAAGCAAAATAATTCATCTCAGTTAGAGACATTCTTCTTTAATGTATTGAAAAATGTTTTTAATGCATGTTTTCTATATATAATTGATAAAAATGTTTTCATGCATTTTTTTATATTGAAATGTTTATACAATTTGAGATAATATATCTGTAATATTATCTCAAATTGTATAAACATTACAACTCAAGTAGTAATGACTAAAACTTTCTTAAGAGATGTCTTGTTACAAAAAAAACATAATAGTAATTTAGTAGAAAGTAATATATAAAATATATACAATATTCTTGTATAAGTGGCTTAAAATTATTGAAAAAGACATATCGCTTCAATACAACAGGCACCTTGGCTCATATCCAAGGTCTTGTTGCCTCGATCCGGATGTGTTATAAAAATCCTAATTTATCTGTTTCATCGTTTCAAAATCTGTCTGTACCATTCAGTGTGTAATTCCTAGATTCAAATTCTTTATATCTGTGTAAGGTTTGTCTCTAAATGCGTTTATAAATTTCGGAAAAAAATAGATAGAGGGCTATTATTCAACCATACCTTAACTCATTGAAATATATTCTTAATATGTAATTAATTTTTTTCTTAACAAAGTTCTGGAATAGGCTTTAAATGAATATATGAGGGGATTACAATTAAACATGAAAATATGGGGGAATTCAAAGTGAATGTTTTTAAATTCAAATTCTTTGGTGAGAAGTTTACACAATCCCATATGTAATCTTAATATTTGAACACAGACTTCAAAACATACGCGTAATTCCAATTTCAAAGTTGGAAGCGCTTTTAAGATTCCTGGCTCGTTTTCTCCTCGTCCCAAAGTTTATGGCTTGGTAGCGTAGTATTCTGTATTAAGACATAATAAAGTAAAGTTAACTTTACAATACATGATATAAAACTATATAAAATATATCAATAAATAACTTAGAAATAAGGTGGAAGTCATATATTCTAATATGCATTATAAATTATTTAATTCAATATTTTAATTAAAATGACACGCGTAAAACAACTTCAAATAATAAGCATTGATATGGAAAAGTATAATTAATGTATGCAACATCAGCTTACATATTAGAATAGAAAACCTAAATAGCAACCGTAATAAAAAGGCTTGAATATGAAGAAGTAATATATTTTATCAGGGATAAAGCTAATATATAATTGGATCATCATAATATGTACTATATGTTTGCAAACTTTTTCTTTCATTGATTAGTATATAGACCAGTATTACATTTTTTGAGAGAGGCTGCGGGAAGACGCTAGTTACATCTCTCAGTAAACTTATAAAGAACTGAAATTAAAGTTGTGCTATAATTTTTCAAGATTATCATCTAACCAATACAAGTTTTCCTTATAAGAGAGAAACTTTTATACAAAATGCAAAAAACGTGACATCTTTATTAATATTGGATATTTAAAAAATAAATAAACTTGTCGAATATTATTTAAGAACATAATTTTATATTAAATATATTGAAGAAATATAAGACATGGTATCGTGATGGATTGATACGAGTATTTCTTAGTATAAACAAAAATAATAATGTTATATTATATTATGTGTTGTCTCAAATATTCGGAAAATGACAATTTAGTTAAATAATTCCTTATATCAATAACTATGTAGTAATTTTATGTCGTTATTCGAGAATCCTTTAGATGCTGTTCTTTTACGATGTCGTAAATTGTTTAGGGGAAGGGAGTGGAAAAAAATCTTTACATCAGATTCTATAAATAATAGCTGTGTTTAAATTGTTATATGTAACATATTTTTAATTCATGAATATATAATTCACATTAATTCATAACCTTTTCATGGTATCACAAATGTTTTTTTCATAAAATATTTTTTTATTATATTATGTTTACTTTGGTGATTTACTTATTATTCTCAAAGATCTGTACAATTACGAGGTATTTGTTTTATATTTTTAATATGACTTGAATAGGGCACATTCAGTCAGTTTATTACTTAAAATTATCTGTAAGATATCACCAAAGAAAGATATACAATATTTTTCAGACAATCAAAGTCAAAGAAAAACTGACAGCATTTGGACGTAAATATGAAGTCTATAATTAACTCGTGTTGTATTAACTACTTGCGTTATTGTTATTTAAAAATTATTACAATGATTTTTTTGTGGTTGCTACACTACTAAAAATTGAAAAAATATAAGGTATTGATTGTAGAAAAAAAGAATATTTTAATGTAATATACAAAATAAATGGTCTCGCATCTTCTCCGTAACTAGATTATAGGTAATATAGATTTGTGTTCAATATTCGAGATGGAACATAACAAATGTACTTTGTCACGTATAACAGACCCGAGCCTTTGAGGATTATTATTATTATTAGTAATAATGAATACGAGAATATTAAAAAACATTACAATTTCTTTGTTAACAAAATAAAGTGTATTTTATAATAAATATCAGCATAACGAAAGTTAATATAAATTGTTACATTACCACTTAATTTAGTTTTAAGGAAAAATTTTATAAATTCTAAACATATTTTAGTACATTTATCCACCCAAAAATAAGTTGAGAACTCTAAGAATCCATGTTAAAAAAATGTGTTTAAATGCGGAATAAAAAAAAAGCCAAACAATTAAGAGCTAAGTCACCCCAGTGTATTGTTTATCTGCTAATCATTTTTTTTTCTTATCCTCGGACTTAAAATAAACAAAGCAACAAGAAAACAAATTAAAAGATATATCAATTTAATATTAAACGCTATAATAACGTATATATGGTGTATAACATGAACCCTCAATTTATAGCTAAGCTAGAATTCTTTACGTGGCGCTGTGTCTCACACTTATTTCTTATTCTGTATGGTAAAACTGTTGAAAATTGGTGCCGACGGAGCTGTGGTCGAGTTATTAATAAATGATTAGTCTATAAACATTTGTATCGGATTTAAACAAATATAATTGACAACTAACTCTGTTCACGAAACAAATATTAATTATGCTAAACAACAACAATATATAACGAAACAAATATTGTCATCCAGTGTAACGCGCAAAGTTAGTTTTGGCACTAAATCCTAAACCTCAGAGGCTAACATCGGCGAGTATTTGATTACTGCGACTCGCTCTAAATGCATTATTCATTAACTATCGTTTTCAGTAATTCACACAGCTATTTGAATAACGACCGCTTCTATGTAATAAAGCAATTTTACGCAACATTGATATGTTTTATTTAATATGATAATAAATTTGAAATTTGTAGGAATAAATTCATATTTAAGATTGCCACCTTATATGTAATGTATTTTTACTCTTTTTGACAGATCGAAAACAGAGAGTGCTTTTAATATTAACTTGCCTTTTGTATCTATTTTTGGGCAATAATAATGACATACTCGTAAACAAATGTAATGTCACATTAGAAAAAAATTCGTATGACTGATGAGCTGTCGATTCATCGTTAACTTTAATTTTGTGATACAAATATGGTATTTGCCAAGTCAATTGGGATACCTATCAATGTGTGGGTTTCCATAAATCCTAGGTATTTGATTTTGACTCCATTGTTAATTTAAATATATTATTAATGAAATTAGCTGTTCCAGAAAACCACTATTTTGTTAACATAACATAAACAAGCGCAATCATTTACATATTAGATTCGATAAACCGCAAATTCTAGCTGAGGAACAACGCTTTTTACCAGAAGTGATTAGCGAGTCTAAAAAAAAACCCCAAATTTTTTAAAGAAGCTGATTGACTAAGACCAAGGTATGATGATGATATAAAATCCAATGTTTATGACACCATTGTTATACCTAATACGCTGCTATTGCGTTTTGTGTGCCTACTAAATACGACTGGAAACTAAGTAATCGTTGGGGGTAGAGGACTTATTAACAAAGTTACTGCCAAACACTGACATCTCATCCTGTGAACACAATAGCAAAGCATAAGAAAGTTATTGATAATAATAATACAATTTATAAAAGTCTTCAACTGACATCATAAACCTATACTTCAACCTTAAATTTCATTTAGACTTAAATTTAAGTGACGTTTATTTATTTTCAGCTAGAATCATAAATAATAATAGATCGCGGTACAATAAATGTTTATCTCAATTTATAATGTAAAGTATTTATAATATACTTTACTGCAGTTGTCAGCGTCACAACTACAAGAAATTGTTGTTTTCAATTGTTATTAATATATTATTTATCTAATCAATTAATTTATACTATATCTGTTTTCTAGTATGTTCATATATTTTATTCATAGACTAAATGTTTCTATTTTAAAGTTATTGCGTTTAATGTATTACGTTGTTATTAACTTTGATTTATATTTGGAGTTTGCCACTGACTTTTAGACAAGAAAAGGTTACTTCCGGCATCCTACCCAACATTTAACTGAATGACACATGTTATTAAAACATAAAAACAATCATAGATAAATAATGATGTTATTTGTAACAGTCATAAATAGTTTTATTTTTGTTTCGAAATATTCAAACTAATTTCATGATGATTATCTTTTTTCATTTTCTGTGTCTATATAAGGTCTTACCTAATTTTTTTTTTTCTTTTTTTCTAAATATGTAATACATTATTTAATGGACGTACGAACTAGGTTGTTATTGTTTTTTCTTTGTGCCCGCAAAATTAAGGAAGCGACAAAATTATGAGCGACTCGAATTTGAAATGAGCTTGAAATAAATCAGAATTTCATCGAGAAAGATTAAATATATTAAAAATAAGAAAATTATGTTTTTTAGATGAAATAGTCCAGCTGAAGATTATTAACTAGTAACTAGTAGGAGTCATAAATTGTGTAGCTTCATTCACTCATAGAAGAATTCATAGAAGATTGAAAAATCGATTATAGCAATGTTTCGTAAGTTAAGTGAGTGAACCTTAGTGCGCCCTTATCTCCTGCATTCTCATTTCTCAAGCGTGGCAGCTGTTCAGAGTGGTATTTTTCCATATTTCCATGTTCATTAGTGTTTGTACCATTACTTATCGGGATCGTGGAACCGTCTGACACCTTATTAAATAGGATCCGCCAACCTTGCGCGGTGTGAGATGAACCCCTCTCCTTTTACCTGAATAGTTACAGGAAATATCGATTTATTAGGACTAATTGTCACCTTTTAGCTCAGCACATTGCTCGCACGCACAGGGCGGCTCTAATGTACTGTCTATGACAGGAGTGATCTTTTTTAAAAACTTTTGAATGGCTAAACATTTTTTCAATCTGTTTTCATTATAACATCTGCGTTCGGCTCAAACATACATGAGAAAATTTTTAGCTAATTATCTCGTCACATTCTGGAGATAACTTATCACAAAAAAGGTCTCAAACGGTTAAGAGCTTCACATACGCTCAGCTAAATAATTTTTTAAAAATACAGAATAGGAACCACTTTACGCTCGTCAAAATATGACGCCCTAGCGGAGATCACCTGATCCCATTCCATTTGTAATAAAAAACCCATAACATTAGCTATTTAGGATAAATAAATACCAGACATTTTTCAGTTTCACTTTCATTCTAACACATACCACATGATTAACTCTCTTAATAAAAACAAGTATTAATCTAAGAAGGCAATAATTTAATAATATTGCTTGATTTTTGAATAAAAGTAAAGCTTTCCTAAGTTTTTTAAATTCTTTTAAAAGAAAATTACATGTAATCGTGAAAAAATCCACATTTAGTTTTGGTTCCAGTTCATCACGACATTATATAACATATCAAGTGATGTCCGAAGTTATGACTGGCATAAGTACTTAGTTTTATCATATTCCTGTACCCATATACGTGCCTCACATACCTGCGCTACTTCTCGGTATCTCAGACCAGCAACGCACATTTGTGCGATGCTTAGTCACCATGCATTTTCTTTGGATAAATAAGCGACACTTTGATGTCCGTAAACTAGAGACGAGACAAGTTCGGATCAGACTCGCTTACCGAAAGCAACCCTGCAAATTTCCGTACAAATTTGTAGGTTGCAAATAAAACTGTGGAAAATAAGCCTCGAAGTGGCCTTCCGAAAAAAAGTACTAAAACCGCTTGATAAAAAGGTTATCGACTACTGATGACCGAAAATCCGCTATGCAAATAAAGAATGAGTTACAAGAAAATCATGTTATTAATATACACGTTTTAACTGTGAAACATGAACCAATAATTTCAGATTATATGAACGACACCTGACTAAGAAACCCTTGATTTCTGATTTCAAATAACAGGAAACTGCGTCTTGCGTTCGCAAAACGGTTAAGATCATGAAAGAATTCAAAAAGATCTAAGGTGTTGTAGAATGATGAATACAAATTTAATTTAGTTTCATCTGATGGCATACGATACGTGCGACGTCCAAAAAACAAAAAAAAATCGGTTTTGGATGCTTTTCATGCCACAGAGTTTGACCATTAGTAATAGAAGATAAAAAAGGATTGCTTTATGTATTCGGAGATAATTAATAAACAAACGCTACCAAATGCTAAAAGAAATATGCCACCTGGCTGGTATTTTCAACAAAATAAAGATCCTATTCATAAGCACAAGTCGAACCACGTAACTGACTTCATGAAACTATCAAAAATCTAACTCCTGGTTGGGTGGCCAAGCCCAAGTGCCGACTTAAACCCGATAAACCTTAAATAAATCTTTGGGAGAAACGAGAATGATGTCGGAATTATTCAAACAAGGAAGTTTTGTACGAAGTATGAGCTAAAAATATATCCTTATTTCTATTGATCGTTCGCAAAAATTAAATGATTCAATACCGGCGCGCTGTGAGGTGGTATTGAATGCGAATGGCTATGCAACGAAATACTTATAAACGAATCTAAAATAATTAGCATCATACAATTTAAATAAGAAAAAAGTTAATTGTCAAAATACTTTTGAGAGGTCCTTGGGCAAACTTTGTTTAATTTTTTGTTTTGTTTACCTTTTCTTCCCTTTAAGACATCTTAATTTGTGAAACATATTTTTACACCACTTTAAATATATTATTAAATTATAAACAGTAGTGTTTTTATTTTTTTAATGTGTAGTACTGTGAACTGTACATGTCAAAATAATTTTGAGCGATAATAACAATATAATTAATGAAAGTATATGCTTTGAAATCTAGTGTAATGAAATTAACCAACCGAGTTCTCCCGATAAAGTCACTCTGGGTCAGAAAACGAATTGAATAGTAATTCTGCCGATACGAACAATGTATTCTAGATTGGTTCTACTTGAATTGGATCTTTATTATCCGGACCGGGAAGAGGATAATATTCAATGTCTTATATGTGTAGGAGGTAGGTGCTTCCACAGGCATCATGAGTAATTATTTAACTGAACATCAGTTCGTTACATACTCGTAATACACAACAAGTTCACATAAAAAAATATATTACAATTGTAATTCCCTATTAAACTCACGTAATTAGGTAGAATTATTATATAATGATTGCGTAACATAATATATATTTACATATTGTCTCTCATCAAGACGTCAAGCCTTATATCCTAAGTCTACACCTAAAAAGTCAACAATGTTGGTAGGTATTTATAGTTATTATACAACTACATAACAAGTAAATAGGAATTTTATTTGTGCATGTATGTCTTTGTAGGTTAACGTTTTAATTGAGTATTCAAAATCCTTCTTCAACCAGTTTTATGTTTTTAAATATATGTTGAAATGTTTGTCAAAGCATTATTAGAGTGTTTTAGAGAATCTTAATCGAAATATATTTTGAAAATTCTTTAATATAATAATGTTAATAAAAAAAATTATTTTCTCCATAAAAAAGACATTATCAATCCCTATCTGTTAACTAACAATTTACTACATATCGTAATAATGATCGTAATACACTAATCTAACTTCAGCCTTTATTTTCCGGTGCGTGTTATGTTCAGTAATCATTCTGTTAATGATAGACCTACGTCTAGGAATCAATAAGCTGGAATGAGGAAGATGGGTTTACTCCGACCAGAACTCAAATAACACATTTCAGGAGATTACGGTAAATTCAATTACATTTGGAATTTCTGTTACGTTACAAATTCTAATTGGTACAAGTACAATCTATACAAAGTCTGGTATTTGGTTATAAGTATTTATTAATATTCTAGTACATTATTCATACAAACTCATTTACTCGTCTATCTGTGTCACATTATGTATTTTTTTTTCTTATGATATCTTAACAAACACTTGTTTCTGTGAATATTTTTTAAGTTTCATAAGAAATATAAAATATTTTTTTTTTCTGCTGATAAACTGCAATAAGTCGCAGGTTATTATTATTAGTAACTCCCAACAAATTTCCAAACTCAATTAATTATTCCTTACTCCCTCCTATTGTTTTCAATTCTACTATATTGCCCTATTTTCAAACTGTAAAAAAGCTTGGAATTATCATGGACAGCAGCCAGAATCCACAGGTATTAACCCTCAGTAGGAAAGTTTTTCAGGCTTTTGGATCGCTGAAAAAGCGGAAAAATCTCTTGCCGTCTTAAGACGAAAACCCTGCTTGCTAACGCTCTCCTTATGCCGATTTTAGATTATGCAGACGTTTGCTACCTCAACAAAAATGAAGATCTTTTAAACAAGCTGGATCCTTTTTGCTATTCTCTTCCATCCTTGGTCTCCATCCCATCACAAGGATCGTTTCAATTTCGTTAGCTCCTTTAAGCACAATTGCACCTTGCGTCCCTTTAGACACTACGTACTACGCATGACTGTGTGTAATTCTAAAAAATACAAGGTTTCCTTCCTGGATAAAAATGCATAGTTTATCGTTAAGGGCAGGATTCGAATCTGTAACCTCTGAGAAACTGTCTGGTAACGATACCATTTAAGCTATCGAATACATAAGAGTATACGAGTACACGTCCTTATCGGGACAGAGGCAACATCTAATAGGCTACTTGAAGAGATCCTAACCAATGTTTTTAACTGTGCAGTATAGAACATGACATTAGTTTTGAGGTCCTTTTGTAGCATATGTTATTTAAAAGTTATGTTTATAAATAACAATAAATAATGTGTTGTGAAACTTATGTTCTGTTATTAAAATTTTACTCATTCCTTAATTTATATTAAGTTATTAAGGTATATACAATTGTCATTCATAACCAAACCTAACCTACTTTAGTAGGTACCGAGCTCAGTAATTACGATTATGGCCCTAGCAATTTGCATTAAAACGCATTAGTAATTCGTCATTCGGTTCACTCTTTTACGTACGAAAGAATTAACTAATGTGATGTAATAATATTATTTAATTACACACAAACAATATTGTATTCGAAGATTCTATTAAGGCCACTATACATCATCATCCTTGTGTTATGTTCTATGGGATTATTATTTTTTATTTTGTATGCGAAAGAGACACAAAGTGATAACAGATACAGTAAATAAATTATTTATAACTCAGTCATAATTAATTTCCCTTGTTTAATATATCTTTAATTCGATATATATGTTAATTGACAAGTTAATTAGAAAAGTTAGCGTAAAGTCAACAGAGTAATAATTTAGGGACAAAAAGGATACGGAGGTTAAGGGAGGGGTAAGGGTTTCAGCGTAAAAAAAAACACTTTTTTTGTTAGTCATAATTAATTGCACTAGTTTAATATATTTTTAATTTTATACATTCTACTTGACAAGTTAATTAGAAAAGTTAGTGTAAAGTCAGCAGAGTAATAATTAAGGGACAAAAAGGATACGGAGGTTAAGATAAGATGTATTACATTTAATTTATGTTTAAGATAATGTCAATGGACGACACCGTAAATCGTAAAGACATATTTTCTTTGTTGCCTTGACACCTCAACCAACCCCTTATCCTAAACCCTTATTTAAGTTGTGTCCTAAGGACGTAGCTTGATTAAAATTACATTGTGTAATTTTATAAAGACATGTTAATTGCGTCTTTTGTGTTTATAACAAAACCACGGAGAAAAATCAAAATAAGTTTAAAATATTTCGAATTTAAATACAATGCAAGGCACATGTACAATATATATAGATTTTATCCGTTGTACACAATATTGAATAATATTGTAGCGATCTTTCAACTACCCAAGTAAGTTACTAGTCAACATCAACTTTATTTCTATTATGTGTATTTACTCGACTTTACGTTAATTGAATAGAAAATTGCCCGATTAGTTTCGAACCCATTCGAAGTTCATCATCGCGAGCTCGAAGAATGACTCTCTCGGAGATAACCGTAATATAGAGCGCCACTGTAGTGCAGACGATAGATAGTTTTAATATTATAAAAAGTCGCATATCCTACTCCTTTCATAAATAGTAGATAAATAATAGAATAAATACCTTAAATAAAAGTTTACTATAAGTTAGGTTATTATATTTCGGTAATTAAAATTATATGCTTCCAATTTTCAAACTAGAGTATGATTTTTATTCTTTAAATACCCCTTCCGAAATCTAAATGATTATTAATAAATGTTACATCCATAGTTGCTTTCGGTACATGTAGTGTTTGTTTCAAACAAGTTTATTTTGCACAAGTCTCGAATAAGCTAACCTCAATTGAATTAACAAAGGCAATAATGTTACACCGTTGACCGGAATTCGAAGCTACATCCCAAGAGCGTCGAATTCACTGCAGTGAAACAATATTTGAAGTTGGTAGGTTTATTCAACAAAACCTTTTAAATTTACTATAACGTAATACCAAAAGTGTTCTTTATAAAAGCTTCGTTAAAGACAATCTCAAAATTAGTTTTATTCAACTTTAGGATGTCAGTTTTAACTTTATAAAATAACCTATCTTGAATTGCCAAAATAATTAACATATTATTGAATTTACATTGTCTTAGAAATTCGAATAAAACTGTTCATAGGAAATAAAATTGTTTAAGATAATGTTTTAGTACTGAATTGTTCTACTTGTGAGAATATTAGAGAATATACTTCTGAAGTCACATTCAATTCACATGGAATACCCGATATAGCTGTTGGAACTATGTAAGATTTCATATAACAGTTGAAATCTTACAATCTTGTTAAGACAAAATGTAGGGTTTTAATTTCCATGCGCAAGATAGCCTGTTTTTATTAGTGGGTTATTGTTGGTTCCAAAGACTTCGAGTGTTTTTATGGCCATTATTTCTGTTTGTTAACTGACATTAGGTTTATTGAAACATAATTAAATGTTAATACATAAGTAATCTTCAAATTCAAATTCTTTATTCAAGTAGGCATTTACACGCACTTTTAAATCGTCAATTACTACAATACAAAAAAAGGTCAGTGTAGTCAGTCCGTAAGTAAGCTACCACTATCTACAACAATAACAGTCCACGAGCCTGTAAAGTACATGAAAATGCTAAGGTCTCGGCAGGAACACTACAAAAGTAATGGTTGTGAGTACTTATGTTATTAATAATAACACAGGCACACAAAAAAAAGGGTTGGTGAGGGGTGTTAATGGGTGATAGAGGTCTTAAATTTATTTTTAGTAATCATTTTGGTTCCAGCTTCCCAAAAAAACGTAGAAATACACATCTATCTTGATTTTATAGAAAAATTGAAATTTTCACCACCTGTAAGGGATGGTAAGGGGTGATAGTGGTCATGAATTTATTTTTAGTTACCATTTTCGGTTTCAGCATCCCAAAAAACGTAGAAATACACATCTATCTTGACTTTATAAAAAAATTGAAATTTTCACCCCCTGTAAGGGGTGGTAGGGGGTGATAGTGGTCATGAATTTGTTTTTAGTTATCATTTTCGGTTTTAGCATCCCAAAAAACGTAGAAATACACATCTATCTTGATTTTATACAAAAATTTCAATTTTCACCCCTTAAGAGGTAGTAAGGGGCTGCTAGCGGGAAAACGGGCATTTAAAATTAGTTTTATTGTCATATTCGGTTTCAGCGATCCCGAAAACCTAAGAATAATAGGGTCTCCCCTCTGGTTCATGATTTGTTTTTTTTTGTAGGCACACAAAAAAAAAACTATTAAAAATTATATTACCGCCACATAGATATATTTTAAACATATTATTCTAAACGTGCATCCTTTTAGAATAATATGTTTCATTGCAGTCGTTTAAATTTTCTTACACGACTAAAGCAGTTCAGAAAAATACAGACATAGAATTTGTTTAATTACACCATAAATTTGAGACTTGCGCTAAAAATATATTGTGTAACGACATACTTTTCATTCTGTATAACCTTTTTTTTTGGTGTAAAATGCTAGATTTAATACTTGTTATATAAGTATATTTAGATTTAATAAGAAAACATTTAGCTACTCATTCCAATACGAAAGATGTTTATCGCTCGTTAGGTAAGTTAAACTTTCACTAAGAAAACAATCCTATGATCATTTACAAGAACACAGGTAATAGATGCGAAATAATTAAGCAAGCCACTGTTTTACCTTAAAATGAATTCCATTTCTAAAATTTTCCATTTCCCGAGGTAAGTATTTCAAAGATATATCCAACTATTAACTTAATAAAATCTTATATGACAATTTTTATATATGATTTAATAGAAAAAATATAAAACTATTACTTGGCCAATGAATCTTTTTATTCACATAACAACGAATTATTTTTAAATCAATATTAAAATTTGAAAATTCTTAAGGAGAAGAATGTTACTAATGTACGATGGGTTAGACAATTATTAAGCAAGATAAGACAAGTCTTCTTTTATATATTTTTGTTTAGTTTTTGGTTCGTTGATTTAAGTATTTAAAATAAGTTTCGAAACTATCATCGATCAAATTACAATGTCTTTTCATGAAAATCATATAAAAGAATTTATAAAAAAATATTTTGCAGCTCCTGGGAGCCAATTAGAAATACCAACCGAAATGGCAATTTTTCCGAATGGTTTCTTCAATGCGTGGGAAACGTTAGCATGGCTCCAAAGTGCACACGGATCTTATCATTTAAAGGGGCACAATTATATTTGACGTTTTTTACTAATATATAAGATTATAAGACTTTTTTATATATTTACTATTTTTTAAATTAACGAAAATCAAGGGATGTAGTGAATTTAATACTTTATGATTACGCTCTAGTTCGTTTGTGATATAAAATAAAACGCTATCTTATCATTCATCCTCAGGAGGAATGTAATGTAATATGTATTTGTCTATAAATTTTTTATCAACAACATTAAAAAAAAGTTACGTTAAATATCTTAAGTGCAGTTACGTTAATGACATGTAAAAATACATTAGTTATCAAGTTAATATCTTTTGTTTCAATTGCAAACTTTATCAAGTATCAGCGTCCATGACGACATTTTGCGCAGATTTATTTATTATTTCAAACAATATAGTAATACCAGTATAATTTTAGTTTTCCTTAAGAATGGAAAGTATTACATGTTTGTAAATTTTAAATAAAAGATAAAGTTTTAAACTTTTAAACTACGAGTATGTATAGAATGATAAAGTTATTGATCTGAAATTAATTGACAGAGCGATAGAATGGTTTCTTAGAGGTCGCTACTTTCACTCAAAAACATACAATGAAAATAGAATTAAACGGAGACAATAAAAAACGGCAACTCTACATATTACACGACAATTATTTTTCTGTAAGATAAAACAAATGGGTAGAATTAGTAATGCCCGCTATGCAAATGACCGCACTTAACAAAGACAGCGATCGAACGGGAATCGAAGCTCTCATAATATAAATCCGGAAACCATGCTCAAAGTGCGTTGTCTACTCAAATTCTATAACCCAACCGTAAAAAAAAACAATGACAATCATTTACGTCATTTGAATAATAGATAAACAGTGAACAAAGTGTTAAAAACTTGTTTAATTTGTTGTGAATTCAAAATAATCACTATTTAATTGCCAAGTCACTCTATTCCTTAAGATAAAAAAGGTGAAAAAGATATAGTTACACTAAAATGTTGTTAGTAAACTTACAAGGTATCAATTATGACAAAGTGGTTGTATAACTGCTCCCATAGATAGATATACTGAATTAACCGATTTCAAAAAATTTTACGGTGTTGCGACACTTGGTTTTTTTTAATGTTAATATTTTGATGGGATCTCGTTGCTTTTTATTGATAGTATTCCTTTTTTTCTTTTCTGGAATTATACTAGCATTTACTTTTGCTAACTTCAGCTTCCTTATTTCAAGTGACTTCCACTTGGTTAACAAGATAGCAAAGAATTGTAAATTTATTTTTATGAATTTTTAATAGATAATACAATACAGTCAAAAAAAACTTTTCATGTTACCCTAAATTGCAAATTATAGTATTCATAACTCTTTTTAGTATTGTATTTATTCTTAGAATTCCTGGGCAATATTTTAATAAGGTAAAGTCGTCCACTAATTATATTAGGATTTTGGCTCCCGACAGACAAATACTAAAAAAGAATATAACATTATGCGAACCACGTGTCGTCTGTATTGTGCTAACTTAATGACGTGAATCACTGTCATTAGTGTTTAAAATACGCAACTTATTCAAAATATTTATGTATAATTAATTATTAAAAATGTAGCAATTCTCAACTCTTGTAGTGTAAATAAATTTGTGTTTCTTTGTATATCACGTTTTCCATCAAATATACAGTAAATAGCAGTAGTTTAAAAAAAATATTATGTTATATTTTAAGTTATCAATTAAAATGTCTTATTACATGTAATACGTAATATACATACGTCATAGTAAGTTTATGGGAACTATCTTGAACACAGTGACAAACTCGGCAGAACAAAGAACAAAATAATACATTACAGTCCAAAATACAACCTTTTGTTAAAATTGTTTACTCATTATATAAAGTATCAAGTTAAACTGAATAATGATTTTTTTAGCTTTCAAAGCTACGAATTCATTTCAGTCTCGAAATTACAAATTGGGGGCGCACGTGCTCCTGCTTACGTAATGTTTTAGGTACAAAAAATAAAAAATCGCGTTATGTTACAGTATTCATGAGATACGTTATCAACATAAAATAAAATTTTATCTAACTTTTATATTTATTTTTAAACTTCAATAAAATGTACGAATGAAGTTCGTAACAACCACTCAGCTAAAGTGATGACTTTAAAGGTTCGTGGAATTATCTCGCTTGGCAAATACAATTTATTATTTTGTCACAAAAAGATTACATTAGTAATTTACTTGATGTTGATTTAGTGTAATAAAACATATTTTTTGTTATCATATTGAAGAATAATTAATTCACTTCAGCCTACGAACTGGACGATTTAGTTTGTTTCTACTTGTTTCTATTTTAAGATAAGGGTATAAACGTAATGCTATTATTTACATCGTATGCTTTTCAAACCCGGGATTCGAAGCCCTGTGGTGAAAGGGTCGTCAAACATATTGGACATTATTCTCTATCATTTTAAGCTTATATATCTTGCAAATATCTGTATCATTATATATCAAATCATCTATTATCACGCAAAATGTATCAAAATAAATAAATTTCAGTATTTTATTGTCATCTTATCCAAAATATTTGAATTCTCTTCAAGTGTAAATGTAATATAAATTTTCACTGTTTAAAGTTATTTTAAATAGGGTTAATAAAATATAACAAAATAAATGTTCTTAAAATACGAAAAAAATATTTTTTGTGTGATGCTAGAACGACTAGGCCGACAAACATACAAGCTAATTGATAACCAATAATAACTAATACAATATTTAGCCTGATCACACATATATTATATGTGTAATAAATAAGGCTAAAATTTTATATTAGTAGCTAGTTAATTTTTTAAAACTTATATGATTCATGATTGCTTAGTAATAAATATAAAGAGGAAAATATATTTATTATATCGATTAAAAAGTAACATTCGTAAGTATTGTATAGCAACAGATACTGTTCTCTGACTGTTGAACATATATATCTGGCGTACATATATAACATATATATATATATAAAATCTTAACTGGTGACTCAATCGATCAGATTGTTGTTACTGGAAAACCTACAATAAACCAAGAGATTAAAAAGAGTTCTCTTCTCTACGCCATAGACAGAAAACTTTGCAGTGTTAATGCTTCACAAAATATTAATTAAAAAGACAAAATATTTTTGGTGTTATCAGAAATACCTGCGTGGTAATAGAATAGGTTAAACGAGGACTACGACTTTGTCAGGACAACAATGCAATAATGTGGAAAAAGTATGTTTGGGTTTCAAAACAATTTTTTTTATGAGTATTCTCCAAACTTAAATCTAAGGGTTTTAATGTGCTTTTACTAATATCTGACAAAGATGAAGTTACTAACTTTGATAAAAACTTTTATTATTATAATTAAAAAAATCGATTCCACTAAAGGTACCAGTTCCGATAACATCCCTCCTATCTTTTGTTCTTTGTTTAAATAATCTAACTGAACCATTATCTGTAATTTTAATACGAATAATAAATGAATTTGCTATTTTCCATTACAAGTCATACCACCCGAACAACACAGATTCATGAATAAATACTCAACAACTACTTATTTAAGAATATTTAGAAAACTACGTTTTGATGTCAATGGATAGAAGAAAACAGGTCGATGTTATTAATACTGGTATTGAAAAGGCTTTCAACCGTGTGGGGTACGTCATCTTATCACGAAAATCCCAGACGCTCGGTAGTCGTGGTGACTTGCACACGTGGATCGTTTCATATATGATGAAGAAAAGACAAACTGTGGCTTTGAGATGTTTCATTTGGGATGGCTTTCAAGTTTTCTGATGTTTACAGACGACACTAAAATCTATTAACGAATTAAATCACTCACAGATTGTCATAACATGCAACATGACAGGGACAATCTACTAAATTACTATTAAAATAATGGAATTACAATTAACCGTTCGAAATGAGTGCATTTACTCGTAAAATAGTTAAAATAAACCATACGTATAAATGAAGAGACAAAGCAATTCCAAATAGTTTCAACTGTGCGTGATCTCTCTCGTGTGATTCAGCTTCTAATAAGCAAGCTGAATACCGGACGAAACATATACAATTAATTACACGCAAAGGAGTATATTAAACGTACTTGTGAGTCGTTTCATGATATTAATTACATTAAAATTCTTTACTTCTCATATGTTGGCAGTCTAGACGATTAGTCTCCACAATACGGTATTTATAAAGAGAAAATTGAAAATATACAAAAGAAATGTATAAAGTTTTTAAGTTTAAAAAACCACAAATTTTTATAACTATTTTAAGCATGCAGGTACTACCACATTGATACTTTAGAAGAAAAGCCTAAACACTGTGAAATAATGATGTTATATTCTGTTGTCCAATGAAATTGATTGCACTGAACTTCTTAGTGCTCTCCACTTTAGATTACTAAACAAGAGAACTCGAAATACATCACTCTTATGAATACAAGTTATGGATGGAATTGCATCATAAATTTTATTAACAGCACTTAAAAAGACCTATACTCCCATATAGATCTTTTTAATATGACCAGGACTTCTTTTGTTATTACTATACTACTACTCATACACACACACAAACACAGAAGCACAGGCTCATTCGCATATACACGCACGCACAGTCACACACACATACACATATTTTGAACGCCTCTTTCTTTTGCATCTTAACATTTTCATCTTTCGATAAAGCATGTTTCTTTATTTCTAATCAGATTATAAACTTCAAAATTCATAATAGTGTAATATTATTCATAAGTCATAAGCAAATATTGTATAGATCTATAATTGTGTAATATTTACAAACACACCAAAATATAACATTATAATTAATCATATCATATCTATCATTTCAAATTACAAACTATCAGCAGAGGTTTCAAAAAACTGATATTTCCAATGTAAAAGTGAAAATTGAATCATGTCTGATCGGCACTGAAATATATTGGTTCTAACTAACACTAAATATGTATAAAGATAATATTAAGATAAAGTTACCAGTAAAAAATAGAAATATGATATTTTTTCCAAGCAATGTAAAATTAGTTGAAACCAATATCTAATATTAAATAGCATTTAAACTATTTAACGTAATTACTTTAATAGTATAGTATAACATATATATTTTGTATACAATATAGTGAAAGCATATAGCACGATGTGGACGAAATTAAATTTTAATTATATGCAGAGTGTGAGACCTAAGAAGAAAACTCAAGCGTTTTATATCACATAGAATTCTTTAGGCAAAAAGTACTCAGACTATACTAGATCTATAATTAATAAAGTTAACAACTGAAACTTTGTATTTTTTTAGACACTATTATAATTAAGAAATTCAGAAACTAAAAAATTATTAGAACTTACAAAAAAATAAAAAGCTGAATGCTTAAACTTCCACTAATAATGCATTTTTATTTACGCTAGTAACTTCAAAATATAATTATAAACTTAATTATTAACAAATCAACTGTTAACGGAGCATTATTTACCAAGTACTGCGGTGAAACAATGTAGCAAATACCGCTTCTGTAATTAACACGCAATTCTAGATTAACTGAAATGAAATAATTTTAAGAGCCATACTGTTGTTTGTTTTAATCGGTTTTAATCTATTTGTTTCAAATATTATTAATTGCACTGTTGAATAAATTGATTTCAGTATGTGTTCAATTATTTCGTACTACTATTTAGTGTTGTATGTTGCTGTTTATGTTATTTACCATTACCGTTTTTCTACCAGGTCATCACCATAAGCCAAGTAACTGAAAAAATCCATACTGTCATTTTGCTACGATAGCAAGTGAATCTCAGATTTTGGGATTCCTTACTCTATTGACGAGCTCACCAAAGCATACTTTCCGTCCCCACTGTGCGGAGAATACATATTACATGTTCCCAAAACAAATTTAGAACATCAAAAATAAATTAAAAATACACATTCAACCAGGGCCACGTTCATGCGATTGATATCCGAGAAAAATCCTTTAATGCTGGTCTGCTTTTTTAGGTATAACATACAAATCCATGAATTACTTAGGAATACAATTTTATTTAACAAAATTATACGATACGATAAAAAACATTGTTTATTAAACTTGGACGGAAATATAAAATAAGCATTAATTTGGAACACATGGATTCGAGATTTGTATTCTTCCGTCCAAGTCTTGCACTATTAGTAACCGATGCCGCAGATAGCGCAATAAAACTTCATAATCCACACCTAGCACTTTTATTTTTTTTCGATTATTTGATATCATCTGCAACAAAAATGACATTCTATAATGTTAATATAGCTTTTCTTTACTTCATTCTCAAGACAATATTTTGCTCATAAATATATATAAAAATAGACCTAATGAAATAAACCCGATTATTGCAACAATGTAAAAAGTTTGACAAACTCCATTAAAATTAACGTAATTCAAAAATATAATAAGGAAGACTATATGTTTCTCAATAAAATGAGAACGGACTTAACAGAATAACAAAGAGTTGGAAGCTGAAGTGCAGTCTTCAATCCTCAACGTATACGTGCCGGATTTTAAATTTAGTGGAATACTATAAATAACATAGTTAGATCACTGTTAAGTATTGAACGTATCATGACAAGTAGACTGAAAATGCTCCTTATGGATAATCTACGAATATTCACTGTAAAGATGTGGAATAATTCTCCAAAAAAGGTTTAGCACAATCAGGGCATATAGTTAAGGAAGACATTAAAGTAAAATTAATTAGATTACATTACATTATATACAATATTTAGTAACTTAATGATGTCCGAAATTCCATCACCTGCTCTTAAACGCTTCATTATTCATGCTTCGTCGTACCGGCAATATATTGATTTAACAAAGTTTTATTTGACATTAACAAAAAGATATACGGACAAACTAAACGTCAAATTAATACTTAAGCCATTTATATCCAAGTATCCTTACGGGGTTAAGTTCATCTCTTCTAATGCTAAAATAACTTACAGTAAAGCCATCACCACCTCCTCCGATGAAGGATTGGGAGACAACCTTGTATATCTTATTCGCTTCCAAGAACTAATATCTTGGGATATCACAATCATTACATCGAACTGTTACAGTTACAAGTTGATAGGACGCGCTCCGTCAAATACCGCTAGCAATCCTGTATAAAGGTAGTTACGAATCAAGCAGTTATATTTAAGAAATGTTAGTTTAGATGCTTTAATATTTACTACATTATAGGAACAACATATAAAACTTTAAAAGAATTTACAAACATAAAGTATACCTTCTTATTACTTTAAAACTTACCTGATACTTGGATCATCCTTGCTCCAGGCCGTGGGTCATTAGCAATCTATGTATTGATTACAGTGCATTTAAATAGAACAGGGTATTTAAATTTGCAACAGTAGTAAGAATCAGATAATTCTGTTATTGCTGAACAAAATATCTATATCAGTAAAAAAACATGTTATATAAAAAAATTACTTCCTGTTTCAAGGTCTGAACGCAAGTGGCCATTTATAACAACACAAAAATTAGCTTCGTTCCATTTATTGTTGTCCGATTTCACTACCGTCTAAAAAATAAACTATTTTCAATCGTCCAACGTTATTTAAATAGAAGACATTGAAAAAAGCAATATAAGTAAACTTAAAAGTTTCTCTACAAATTCTTGATGATTATAGTTAATGTTACAAAAGATCACATATATATAGTCTTACTGTCTGTCTATTTCTATAATGTAAAACCTACTAAATTAACAAATATATAATATATAATACTTACTTCATGCATATATGCATCACAAATAAAACTTCCTAGAGTGCATTCCTAGACAAACGAATTTTAGAGATTCCAATCAGTACTGTTGCCTGCTCATTTATTATTGGCAAATATTCATTGATCTTTTTTTTGTAAGACATCCGGTGCTAATAACAATGACTTAGTTGTTTTTTTGATTTGATTTGATATTAAATAAATAAATTGATGAAAAGTAACTATTTTAACAACAGAATTACCTTCAACCACATCATTACTAATATAATGAGGATCTCCAAACCATTTAATAAGATCACCATCATCGTTAAAGTAAAGTTTAATTTCTCCCGAGAATGCTCTTTGAGCTCCAGCTTGAACTATTAGTACCTAAAAAATATTTTAATTTCTAGTTAAAATTTTTAAAGATTAATATATATAAAAATATAGTAAATATATTCCAGGGACATAAAGTCTTTATATATCACATAAATACGAATTTCAGGCATCGTACATATTTTACACGCCTATATCATAACATTATATCCAACTCAACTTACAGATCTTGTAGAATGTTCGACTATAAATGTATAAGGTTCTTGTGGGATGAATGGTGAATCTTCTGGTGGGTTAGTATTTGAAAGAAGTGTGTGACTGAGATCACCAACAATGATATCTATATGAGAATCAGCATTAAGTGCTATTTGTCTGAAATATTTTTTTTAAATTTCGGTTAAAAGTTATATATGTATTATCCATATACTCACATTGTACGTTTTACCTGTCTATATCAAAACCACAATGCGAAAGAACAACAATAATACTTATTCCTTGCTGATGTAATTTTTCCGCTTCTCGCGTTACAGATTTTATTTCATCCGTGAATTTTAAACGTCCTGTTATCGCGAGTTGCTATTAAAAATAAAAATACTTAGTATAAATAAAATACTGTCTATTGACAGCCTAAATCAAACGACTAAGTATTTAAGATGATTGAGCCTAGCTGCAGTTATTTAACTGCAGCTCGTATTGGTCTAGCTCGACCGGGGAAGTACCACCATCTCACGGGAGATCGACGGGTAGTAACTAAATTCATTTGGTTATGTTTCGTCAGCGAGTGAGAAAAGAAAGCCCTCCCTCCTCCCCTGCCAAACATGAAAGCGATGACTCAAAAAAATATACACCAGGAGGGTACCGGCTTTTACGAAGCCGGGCAACCCCTCCCCTAGCAAAATCGGGGGAATAATTCTCGGATTTTGCACGGGCTGCCCGTTGTATCTGGGGCGGGCAAAGTATCGCCTTTTGTGTTTTTTGAGGGCAAACGACGATTCAACGCAGCGGCACCCCGACCCACTCTAAATGCTAAATGTGGACTTTTGCAACATCCGGGGACTTCATTCCAACTTGAACGCCGTCAAACATCATCTAGAGACGGCGCAGCCGGCCTTGTTGTTTCTGACGGAGACGCAGATATCTCAAACTAGCGACACAGCGTACCTGTCATACTCCGGGTATAAACTAGAACACCATTTTATACCGGGGTATCTGTGTTCGTAAGGGAGGATATCTGCTACCGTCGCCTTCAGGTTTTTGAATGTCGGGACCTGTCTGTACTCTGGCTGCGCGTGGACATGGACGACCATGTCAGAGTCTACGCATGCCTCTACATTTCCAAAAACAAATCCAATCAATCAAATCCTTTTTCGCATCCTACCTATGGGGGCCGATTTGTTTCCCCTCCAATGATCCCTGCTCCGCAAAGCTCTGTGGTACCACTTGATGGCACATCGCGGCCTTGGTTTGATGCGTCTGTCAGGGCTTGCAGCTTGCACACGACAGGCTTATGGAGAAGAGTTCGGATTGTCGGAGACCCAGGAGAAGAGTTCGGATTGTCGATGACCCAGTGCTCTGCGAACGGCTGGACTCTGGCATTGCGTAGAGACGTTGCTTCTCTGTGCGTCTTCTATCGCATTTACAACGGGGGGTGTTCCGAAGAACTATTCGATCTGTTACGTACCGCCGAATTTCACCACCGCACAGCTCGCCATCGCGTCCCTTACCATCCATACCACCTGGATGCGTGTCGTTCCTCCATTGTGCTGTTTTCAAGGACTTTTTTCCTTCCTTCCTTCGGCGGTATTTACAAATCGATACGACATGGGTGCCTTCAAAAAAGGCATATATTCCTATTTCTAAGGCCGGCAACGCTCTTGTGAATCCTCGGATCTTGCAAGAGTTCATCGGCGGCGGTGATCACATATCAACGTTTGCCGTCCTCTAACATAAAAAAAATAATAATTTGAAGCTATAAAATAATAAATATATGTATATTATTTAATAAATAAAATAAATTTAATAAAATAAATACTTTTATCAGTAATCGCTGTAATTACTCCAATGAATCCAATTCTACGACCTCCCTTTTCCACTACAATGTTAGGCGTATACAGTCCTTGCATTGTTGGTTCCTCGTCGTCAATTATATTAGCGGCTACAACTGGGGACTTTAAATGTTGCAGGTATGGAACAACACCTTCAATACCATTGTGAAACTTATGATTGCCTAGTACCTGCGAAGACCTACTGGTATTGCTACAACAATAAAGCATTCGACCCGGTAGTTTTGTGATATTTTCTAGAAAATTTAATCGTTCATTAAGCATATTATTAACATTAATAAACATCATTATATATCACAATCGATAAAGAAGATGACAAGCCAAATTTGCTTTCTTGTTATCTTTTAAAATAAAAACTACTTATTCATATTCTCAATTTAAGCATAGTTACATGAGCATCATGATGGACCATATTCATAAAATCCTGTGTAACATTCCACCTCAATAGATTATACCAGATGGTTGCTTGGAAACTATCACCCGCGTTAAGAACTAAGGACTCCGGATTCTTATCCAATGCTTGTCTGATTAGGGTGGCGAGACGAGCAAAGCCTCCAACGCATGGAGCTACGCTTGGATTACATGTGGAACTGGATGGACTAGTTTGTATGAATCTGTAAAGATATGTGTTCAACGCATGATCCAAACTACAAATTTCACTTACAATAATTTTACAAAATATAACCCAAATACAATTAGTCTATTGCATAAATTAATAAATAAAGGCATATCAATCAAAACCATAAATGTTAAAAAAACTCCTAGGGCAAAATTGTTTTAAATATGCAACATATTTACTGTGTACGTCAAAAAGTCTTAAGTACTGTTTTTTTTTAATTCCGAATGTATTTTATTTAAAATAGTAAAATTTACTACTTTTTATTACACCGTCATCTATACTAATTATATTAATATATTACAAAAATTTGCTTATCGATTTATTTATTTTTAATTAATTACACGTCCCTAACGTCGTCAGAAATGGTGATATTATTACCTTGCATGAAAATCATTATAGTGAACTATATTTAACTCATAGAGCTCTTCACTGACTACACTAAACACTTAACACCAACAACGTCCAAACATGACACATCTTGACAATAAATACTAAAATGGAATTAATTTTATAGTCAGATTAACAGAAAATTGAAATAACATAAGATGTCGTGTTGCGATATCACTTTATGAAATGTTTTTATTGAGTAATAGTGTGAATAAGCGTTTAAATAAATTATTATAATTTATTTATATAATATATAACAATAAATATTTGTAACACACCTTTGTAATTTTCGACAATAGTATTAAAAAGAACATTTCAAGAGATACTTTTCACTTTTAACCCCTTTGACTCATAAATTTCAACAACAATTCAAAAGAATGGTTGTTGAAATTTAAAATCCCAAATACGAGTCCTGCTCGTGTTAACAAAATTGTTATCCTTAACTTATAATAAAATAAAAATTATTTATAAACATTTTTGTGCTTTATGTAATGTTTACAGAATTTGTGGATTTTCTTTTAATAACTTGTTTTTAGCTTTTTTGTGCCTGGAACTCTTAATGAGTACACACCGCAGTCCAGGGGAGGAAAGAGACGGTTACATGGGACTACCACAGGGACCACGGGAAAGCTTGGGCATTCAACCGCGACAACAGTTTTAGCCTGGAAATTGTTAGGTTTATAAATTAATTTCATAACAGAAAATACCGCAACTCCGTTAATAAGGATTCCTCTGGTCCATAAAGCATAATTAGTGAGACAGCTGCGCTTTACTTTAACGTATTAAAATGATTTATCCAGTATCCAGTAGTTTCTTATTAGAACAGTTTTAATAAAATAACACGCATTACAGTGTTTCCATGATATATTTTTACAATAAATGATAACTAATTATGTATCTTAAATTAAGTCACTACAATATTTATATCATTTATATCCTAACTTTTCAAAATATTTTAATAATATTTTGCCTGATAGTGATAGACATGGATATAATGATAGACATGGATAGTCAGTTAAACATACATTGGTTCTTATCCCGCGGCGTCTCGGTTGAAAGCGAATGGGATGCCGTCTCCATCCACTAATGGAATGAACACGCAGTACATGAGTAATTCCACGCAACTTTATTCGCCCTCCCCTTTACCAGATTGTATTCATAAAATATCAAAAGTTAAAAAGAAGAATTGATATTGAATTGATATTCATAAAAGTTAAAAATTTTATGAACTTACACGGAAATTCCAAGAATATTCCAACTACAAATTCCATTAAAAATAATATAACGATTTTAAAAAGTTTTATTTGAAAACACATTTAAAATGTTCAATAAAGACGAAGTCAACATACTCATATTCTATTTAGTGGTTTCTAGTTTCGCAATTCAATTACGTTACTTACGAGGCAACCGAGAACTGTGTTTGCATAAACAATATAATATGTAGGAAGTACGGATACTGAAATTACTAAACAAAAAATATTTAACATACCTTAAGACAATAATTTATAATTAGTTTTTAAATTTGTATGTTTTCTTTAATTCATTCGTTCGTTTGTGTTATTTTATAGCTTCAAATTTAATTGAGTAGTTTTAACTGACTAACCGATATTTAGACAATAGCAACAAAATTAATTTACAATTAAATCAGTCATTTGTAATCACATTTTAAAAATAAATAAGAATGATAATAATTAAAAAAAACAAAAAAAAAAATCTCTTCATATGTTTTTTATAAAACCAAACAATTTAACAATTCCAAGGTATTCAATTTAAATTTATATACATTTGTGACAAGAGTAATTTTCAGTGTTTTGGTTGTTTCACTATAGCAGACTCAACATCAATATTTAAAATTTCTGAAAGCTTTTCTTTTAGGATAACAATATATATAATATGTAATATATAATATTTGTAATAACAACAATCTTATAATAAAACACAACAAAATATTGATGACGCTAATCTCAAGCACGGGATTGGTACTAAAAACTCGAGAACTCCCGCGATACTATGGAGCAGTAAAGTGACAGTGGAGGAAAAATAAGACAAACAGCTACTCGGTATCGCAACCAGAATTAATGCCCGGTGAAGAAAATATTGATAATTTTTAGAACAACTCCACAATTCACAGACATACATACATACAGATATATTTTTACCATTGCCATATTAATAATAAAACATGTCAAGCTTCAAAATATAATTATATTACAATCACATAGACTGTATTAGTGTTGTGAATGGAATTATTGTGTAGCTTTGTAGTGAATTACAGAAACCCAAATTGTTTTTAATAAAAAATAATCCAATTTTTACCATTTTATTTAAAGGTTATAGCATAGAGCTGGCAGAGGTTAGAGAAATATTATGACAGTAATTCTTACAATATTTCTCTAGCTCAACTACTGATTTTAAAAATATAAAATTTCAAAGCGTGTCATTTAGAACACAAGGATTCGTAGGCTGTATTCGGCCACCCAAATCCTTCAGAACCGGGGACTGATGTCGCATATAACGTAACAGAACATCGTAATCCACACCTAGGACTTCTACGTTTTCACGATTGTGTAATATCATCTGTAACCATGAAAAAAGTTAGTTCTATCATATCTCTTCTCACTTTCCATCGTTGACATAATATAATAAATAAAACAATTATAACAAAAACATAGTTTTAAAGGTAATATATACAAGTTACATTTCCAGTAAACATATTCTATGCTAACAATATTGAACAACAAGACGGTATATTTAATTAAAAAAATACAGTCATAACATAAATTTATACCAAATAATATAATAATTGATAATTGATTGATGATGACAATAATACAATAACTGTAATAATAATTGTCCAACATCCTGATGTTGGACCAAATTCTCTTTCCATATATGTTGTTATATGCTAAATATGAAAGATGATATCTTTGTCACTTCTTCCTAGCATATTAATTTTATTTTAATATTCTGCTATTATGTCTAGGTTTACTCTTTCGTTAATTAAATTATAGTGTTTAAATAAATATATGTCCGAAGTTATGTCTCCATTTATATTTTATTTTTAGTGGGACTATTGATTTTAATATTCTTTCTGAGTTTTATAGATTCTGCCATAAGTTATAATGGAAACAGCAAGTGACATGGTTCTGTACATGTCTTATAATGTTAAATCAAAGTTAAGGAAGTTATTCAGATTAACTATTTCAAGTGACCTACATACACATGGACTATGACGTCCATGCATGCAACTGTGGTCATGCGCCACAATATTAGGTATGAAGTTAGCTGTTTTTTTGTCGTGAGTGTATGTACATAAACTTATTTTTTGAATAATTTGTATATAAGCCAATATCCTACGTCCATTTACACAGATAATCAAAATCTGTTTGCATCATATTATTAGCCCATTCTATGTTACGATGTGCAGTGATTAAGCACGTATCGTCAGCAAATTGGTCCACAGAACCTTGTCGCAGTATGTTACACATATCATTGACATATATTAAGTACTCCATAGGGCCTAATACTAATCCTTTAACTGTTCCTTGGGTAGTAGGAATTAGTTCACTAAATTCATCGGCTAGGCGTACCGAATTATATCTATTTGTATGATATTTTATAAAACTACTGTAATGCGGGGCCCTGTATATTATTATTGCTGCATTTTTAGACAACTTGTCATGTTTTCAAATGTTTTACTGAAGTCAATAAAAAGTTTTTTTTTTATTTAAATGAGCATCAATTTCATCCGAAAACTAACCTATAAGTTCTGACGTATTTTTTTTATTTTTGAAATCCAAGTTGTTAATAAACAATTTCACAATAGTGAATTATGACATTACGTGATATGACATTACGTGATAAAAAATTATAATCAATTGACCAAAATACTTCTCTATAATTTTGCCCAAGCACGATAACATTGTTATCAGTCTATAAATGTTGGTATCAGTAAAACAACTATTCTTAAAAATGCATTAAATAAGACATTTTTTTTCGATTTATCCGAATATACACATCTACTAATACATAAATTAATGAAATGCGTTAAAATTTAAGTAAACTGATGTGATAGGAATTTAATATCCTTTGCTTGTACGTTATCAATCACTGACCTTCTTTTGTTTAACTAGCATTACGTAATATTAGTTATTGTTTGTGAGAGCGTTTCTTCATCGATTTTATTAAAGCGCAAGGAGATATTAGGTTTGTTTTATACAAACAAAACGTCTAATAATGATTCGTTACATGAAATTACACTTTATTTTAAATTAAAAAATATGTGCCTGTTAGTTTTGTTTCTATATTTATTATATATATTTGTTATTTTTTTATTATTTAAATCTTCCAAATGTGTTTTAAAAAGTTTTATTATTTTATTACACAATAATATGATAACGACGACAACGAGATTATATCTAACTATATTAATAGACTGTTGAGACATTAGAATGGCAATTCGATTTTTACACGTGTACCAACTACCTTTAATATAATACCACAAATCACAATTGAAATCACACACAAACGTAATTTTTTCGTAATTGTTAATAATAATAACAATAAAAAACATAAAAGTCCCGACAGAAACTGCAGTATTATATAACTAGTAGTAAGATAACAACAATGTAGACCTAACTTCATATTTTTTGCAATTAAGGCTAAGAAGGATAATCTATACAGCTTCGCTTCTTATTAAATATGGTGCTCTTAAAGATATGTTATGAACTCCATTTCTGTTGTAATATCTTTATCCGCTACACGTAACCGTGAAAGTTTATCTTCCTCCCCCTTTACATTGAATTTAATTTTATCTCGTTTTATTACTTAATTAGGCTCAATTTAATCTATTCAGAAGCCAAGGTTTAAAAACCAATACCAAATGGCTCTTTGCCAAGGTAATAAAAGTTTCTGTTAGTGAATTTCTACCGCCAATATTCTTTAAATAGTATTGTTAATAAACTTATATATGTATATGTACATATATAGCAATGATGATATAATATTATTTGCCTTTAAAAATTCCTTACATTAGACTTACTTAATAATAATCTTTGAATTATTTAGTCATGTTGCACATCAATTCCATAGTGAAATAACTTATAAATAATATCATACATAATCATTCTTCAGTACATTTTTATTTCTGCTCATTAATAATTGGATAGTTTTTATCTCTCTCTTCTAAAATGTCCTGCTCTTTTTGCCCACAATAATTATAGTAAGCATACCTCCAGCTTCAAAAACACCTCACCACACACTAAACCAACTTAACGATAAAAACATGAATAACATTGCTTAAAACCTGTTTTAGCTCATTTCAGTTATATTTTGATTGACATGTTATAAAGCTCTGAACAGAAAGACTACGAAGTGATGGATAATGAATGTAATGCAGAAAATAATTCTTAAATTCTCCATCACCTTATTATCTTCCTAAAATCCCGACAAACTGCTGTCGACGAAATATTTCTCAAGCAACTGCTTTTCCGAAATTCATTTATTATAAAATATAATTTTGCGTACTAATACTTTAGTCTACAATATTTTATTAACAATAATATTTCTAAAATGAAATATTATTACAATAGCGTAATAAAAATATTCTAATGCATACTTAGCCTTAAGACTCGATTTACAACAATACTGTAAATGATAGATTTATAGTGTTTTAATATTAGTGCAGTCACAGTCAGTTTTATTTTATAACAGCAGCGGTATTTTTAATTTTTAATTTTATTTTAAGCTGTATAATTAATAAATTAACATTCATTTGCAAAAGTTTTATCCATTTCCCATGTTATATAAGTTATGATTAGGTTCATTAATTCAGTTTTATATTCAAATGGTAATATCTACGTTAATGAGAATTTCAGCTGTCTTTATGAGAGAAGCGATCTTTTTCAAAAGCAAAATAATTCATCTCAGTTTGAGATATTGTTCTTTAATGTATTGAAAAACCTTTTTAATGCATGTTTTCTGTATATATTTGATAAAAATGTTTTCATGCATATGTTTTATAATTAAATACAAATATATTATCGCAATTTGTACAATGACTAATACTTTTTTTCTTAAGAGATATCTTGTTTCAAAATTATCAAAATATATCAATTAGTAGAAAGTAATATATAAATATTTACAATATTCTTGAATTATAAATTTGTATAAGTGGCTTCAAATTATTGAAAAAGACATATAGCTTTAGCAAAGCAGGCACCTTGGCGCATATCCAAGGTCTCGCTACCTCAATCCGGATGTGTTATAAAAATCCTAATTTATCTGTTTCGCCATTTCAAAATCTGTCTGTACCATTCAGTGTGTAAATCCGATATTCAAATTCTTTATATCTATGTAAGGTTTTTCTCTAAACCCCTTTATAAATTTCTGATAAAGATAAATGGCTATTATTCAACCATACCTACCTTTACTCATTCAAATGTATTTTCAGAAAGTACTTAATTTTTTCCCAAAATTCTGGAATAGTCTTTAAGTGAATATATGAAGGAATTAAAATTAAACATGAAAATATGAGGGAATAAAAATTGAATGTTTTAAAATTCAAATTCTTTGGTGTAAGTTTACACAATCCCTTATGTAATCTTCAATATTTGAATACAGACTTCAAATTATACGCGTAATTCTAGTTTCAAAGTTGAAAGCGCTTTTAAGATTCCTGGCTCGTTTTCTCCTCGTCCCAAAATTTACCTTTTATGGCTTGGTAGCGTAGTATTCTGTATTAAGACATAATAAGGCTCAGTAAAGTTTACTTTACAATACATGATATCAAAACTATATAAAATATATCACCAAATAACTTAAAAATAATGTAGGAGTCATACATTCTAATGTGCAGTATTCAATACTTTATTAAAATGCCAAGCTTAAAAAACCTTTAAATAATAAGCATTGATATTGAAAACTATAAGTAATGTATGTAACATTAGCTTACATATATTATAATAGAAAACCTATTTATCAACCATGATAAAAAATGTGATTTATTAGGGATACAGCATATATATAATTGTATCATCATAATATATCTATATGTTTGCAAACTTTTCTTTCATTTATAACACCAGTATCATATTTTTTGAGTAAGGCTGCAGGAAGGCGCTAGTTTCCAGTAAACTTATAAAGAACTGAAATTAAAGTTGCGCTATAATTTTTCAAGATTATCATCTAACCAATACAGGTTTTCCTTATAAGAGAGAAACTTTTATATAAAGTGCAAAACAACGTCATATCTATATTAATTTTATATATTTAAAAATTAAAAAAAATTGTCCAATATTATTTAAGAACAAAACTTTCTATTAAAAATATTGAAGAAATATAAGACATGGTATCGTAATGAGTTCTTCTTAGTATAAACAAAAATAATAATTTTGTATTATTAACACATAATGTATTATTAACACATATATTAACACATAATGTGTTACCTAATATTTGAGGTCAGAAAATGACAATTTAGTTGAATGATTATATTCATTAGAGAATATTATGGCTCAATAACTATGATAGTAATTTTGTGTCGTTATTCGAACATCCTATAGTTGCTGTTCTTTTACGATGTCGTAAATTGTTAAGGGGAAGCGAGTCGCAAAAAACTTTGAGTAAAATTGTTATATGTAATATATTTCTAATCCATGAATATATAATTCATTCGAATTCATAACATTTTCAAGGTTATCACATTTTTTTTATTATATTATATTAACTTTTTGTTAAATTACATATTATCCTCAAAAATCTGTACAAATACGAGGTTATGTATATTGAAGATGGCACATTCAGTCAGTTTACTACCTAAAATTATCTGTAAGATATACAATTCTTTTCAGACAATCAAAGTCAAAGAAAAAACTGACAACATTGGGACGTAAATCTGAAGCTTTCTCTAAAATCTAACAAACATGCTGTATATTAACAACTGGTGTTATTGTTATTAAAAAAATATTAGAATACTCTTTTTTAGGTTGCCACACTACAAAACATTGAATAAATATAAGGTATTGCTTGTAGAAAAAAAAAACAATATTCTAATGTAATATACAAAATAAATGGTCTCGCGTGTTCTCCTTAACTAGATAATAGGTAATATAGATTTGTGTTCAATATTCGAGATGGAACATAACAAATGTACTTTGTCACGTCGTATAACAAACCCGAGCCTTTGAGGATTATTATTATTACATTAGTAGTAATAAATACGAGAATATTAAAAAACGGTACAATTTCTGTGTTAACAAAATAAAGTGTATTTTTTAATAAATATCAGCATAACAAAAATAAGTATAAACTATTTATAAATCTTACACATATTTTACTTACATTTATCGAGCCAAGGAGAAGTTGGGAACTCTGAGAATGTTAAAAAATATGTTTAAATATGAAATAAAAAAAACAAAAAGCGAATATAATTGTCAAAACAATTGGGAACTAAATTACTCGAGTGTATTGCTTATCTACTAATCATATTTTTCTTATCCTTGGACTTAAAAAAACGAAGAAACAAAAAAAAAAATAAAATAAAAAAATAATTTAATATTAAATGCTATAATTACACTATAAATTATACATTTTATATATCGTATAACATGAACGGACATTAATTCATCGCTGGGCTAGAATTCTGTATGTGGCGCTGTATCTCACACTCATTTCTTAAAATCACCTTTCTTCCTCACCATATTACTGAATTTCGATCCAAACTCTTGAGTTTGTGGTTGTGGTTACCAATCCGTTTTCGCCGGAATCTACATATCCTTTCACTTCTGTACTGTGTGTTATTTATTCCAACTTCTCCGTGTTATTTAAGGGAAAAAATCCTATTTCTGGGCACTCAGAAACTGAATACTCGAGCTCGATTATCTTGGTTATAAAGAAAGATGCCTCCTACCGAATGTGCGTTAACTATCGAGACCAGATTACTAGGCTATCCCTAAAGGACATCATAGTTACGCTGGTTTTGAAAAGACCGTGCACCCAATTTTGAAACACCTTTGATTTCCGGGTTTAAGACCATTCGTAAAGAAGTATAAGAAGTAGTGTAGTAGTCATAGTAGTCATTTTTATGCGAAGTCACATGCGTGCGGAAGCGCTGTAGGATTGATAAGTGATTGACAGTGTGATCTGTGAGTACATACTCTATATATCTGTGTTTGATTTGTCCACGAATAACAGTTTTCTTAATTAATTTCAATGTTTAATGTTTAGTGATTTAGTTTAAGAGTCTAATTATTATTATCTAGTTGAAGTAAATAATTGTTGTAATTGTATAAATCGTTATTTATTAATTAAATTTTCACCTGATTAAAACCTGATTAAAAGTCTTCAAGCTTAAATTTGCTCAACGTCTTGACTGTAAGGTTTAAGTGTAAACTAACTAGAGAATGTGAGTTCCTAAAGAGCATTCATTAAGATTAAATTGTCTTGTTTTAAATTAATCAGGGATGAGGTAGTGTTTATACATTATAAGACTAATAAGCAATAAAATACAGTTTTTTTACTTTGCTTTGTGCCATGTATGTATAAAAATGAAAATTTCGATCCAAACTCAAGTGGTTACCAATCCGTCTTCGCCGGAATCTTCATATCCTTTCACTTCTGTACTGTGTGTTATTCAATCCAACTTCTCCGTATTATTTAAAGGAAAAAATCCTATTTCTGGGCACTCATAGTAAAGTTCTTAGGTCTTCTGATAACCTCACTCTCCGTTTATCTCCTCACTCTACTCGTTTCTTTAAAAAATGTTTTACGGTTCAAGCAATATTGCTTTGGAATGCATTACCTGTAGTCATCAGACAAGCAAGGTCTTTGACTGCCTTTAACAGGTTGGTTAAAGATCATTATCTCGGCCTCTGTTCGTCACTATAATGTAAATTATATGTAATTATATATTATTCTTTATCGCTTTTTTGTATCTTTATATTATTCTATCTCTTATTTTTCCCCTGTTTTTTCATGCACATATCAAATATCTATCTCCTGTGTTCATAATAGTATAATATATATTCTTGGAAAATAGATCAGAAGGGACTTTTTTAAAAAAATAATATTACACACAGTTCAACAATCAATTTAATAATAATAATTAACACAAAGAAAATCTAACAATTCTACACTTTGAATTAACAAATCCTAAATAATTACTAATTATTATAACCGCTAAACTATATCCGATTTCAAAATATTACGACCGACAAACGTACCGCACTGACACAAAATATTACAACACGAAACAATATTACGACCGCACAATGTTCCGCACTGACTGACGTAACGCAATAGAGCCCTGACTACCGTCGACACGCGCTTAAATATAATTCCTCCCTCCACTAGTCTCATATCTCTCTACACGGCCATTCCTGACATGAGACCGTCCTCGGACTCAGTCATTTTCAACTTTCAAAATCCGTGTCACGAATTGGAAGAGAACTCTCTTCGTTTACAGTGGAGGCGATCAGCTCTGAGTTTCTCTGTATCACAGAGAGGCCTGGTTGCGGCTCAATTTCTTCCAACGGCTGCTCAACATCGGGGGGCAGATCGACATCAGGAAGTAAATACTCTTCTTCTTCAGTATCTGCCTCTGTAACAAGAAAATATAACACCAGATCTCCCTTCGCATTGCGGGTACAACGATGGTATCCTCAACTATGAACCAAAGACCGGGGCGAGACTTATCATAAAATCTCCCCCTCACGACTTGACAGAGACCTACGAAGACTTACGTGAGGCATGTCTTTGCCCGTGTTCATTGGTTCACATATATGCCTTAAATCAAATTATCTCAACACAGTTATAACAATACTGGCCAAATAAACTTATTACAATCTAAACCATGACAATCGTTTAATATCCAGCTCCAGGACAACTGACCATCGAAGTCATGTTTCCGAGCACACTAGGATAGCATGTCTGACACTCAATAACAATCACGTATCCTAAACCAAGAGACTCGCTTCCTTAGAATAATGTATCCGATGCACTCCAAGATAAACACTTATTCCAGGATCAGAGTCCCCTCTGGGATAACCTGTCTGATGCACTCCAAGACAAACGGTTATCCCAGATCCAATTTACCCATAGGATAACCACTGTCCGATGCACTCCAAGACAAATGATTATCCCCGGCCCAGGGACCCAGAGCCCAAGGCAGCGTGTCCGATGCACTCCAAGACAAACGCTCACCTTTGACTAAGAGACCCAGCCCTCGGGATAGCGTGTCCGATGCACTCCAAGACAAACGCTCACTCCATATTTTTTGAACAAAAATAAAACCAGAATAGTGCGCCCGATCTACCTCCAAGGCTAACACTAATTTCATATCAAGTAATTAAACTCTCCCCTGCTTTAGCCCCGAGACTATGTGGGATTCTTGTCATAAAATGATAACAACAAATTAAGTAAAATATACTGAGTGTCAAATGGGTTTAAGTCTTAATTAAATCTCAAAATAAAGCGAAAACTCACCATCGAAAAAAAACAGAACACACCTCGGGAGTCCATTCTCCCCGCCACGGAACGATATATTCCGCAGCCGCTTGGATCGACTTGCCATATGAGCCAGCTAGCAGCTGCAGCTCATAGCGACCATGTGGAAGTATCTTCACCACTCGATACGGTCCTCGCATACACGAATCTAGCTTCCCGGTTGACTGCGCTTGTTTGCGTACAAAGACCATAGAGTGTAGTCCAAAGGCGTGAGCTGGTTTACGTCTCTGGTTAACGTAGGTATCCTGACGAGCTTGATTGGCGCGAAGATGTTCGGACGCCCTCTGTCGGCTCATCTCGCGAAGGGCTTCCCGATTACCACTGGAGCCTTCAACAGTAATATCCCGTATCAAACTACGTATGAGCGGTGTGGCAGCTTCGATACCTACAAGAAGGTTCAAGGCAGAATATTGTGTCGTCTTGTGTTTCGTTATATTCAAAGTCAGCTGTAACTTCCACATAACCGCTGGCCATCTTTGCTGCCGATGGTTGCACTCAATACGGACCATGTTGAGCACGGTACGACAATAACGCTCCACTTGTCCGTTGGACTGATGCATCTCGGGTGTTATAAAATGAGTATGGCATCCCATGTTCTTAACCCAATTAAGGAAATCAATGCTTTGGAACATCCGTCCTCTGTCAGCGACTATCAATTTTGGAGTTCCAAAGAGAGAGATCATGTTCGTGAAATGTCCTTTCAACTCTTCAGTGTCTTGTCGGTACATAGGATACAATAAACAAAATTTCGAAAACGCGTCTATAATAATAAGCACATGACGGTAACCGTCAGTTTCTGGCAAAGGTCCTAAAGTGTCTATATGGACAGTGTCAAAAGGGGCATCTGGTTTTTCCCAAGAATGAATTGGCTGTAAAGGAGCCCGAGCTACTTTTTTATGAGAGAGGCAAACTAAACAATGGGAAATATATTTTTGAACAAATATTCTCAACCCCGGAAACCAAAAGTGTTTTGTTATTAAATCTACAGTTTTATCAACCCCGTTATGATCATGTTCATCATGAAAAATGCGCATAAGGCTAAGCCTATGTCCTTTTGGAATAAAACAACAAAGTTTAGGATGTTCACCAGTAGGTGTGAGCTTAACATAAAGGATATCGTTTTTGACCATATAACGACTAGGGTCCAACTGTCCATCAGCTAGTTTTTGTTTTAGAGACTGCGTCTCCTCATCAGCAGCCTGAGCAACTTGTGCCCAATTTAAAGGCTTTTGGATGGTACATACATTAACCGGGTTCCGGTTAAGATAGTCAGCGTGAGACAAAAGACAACCTTTTCTGTACTCAAGGCTGAAGTCAAAATCTTGGAGGTATACCCACCACCGGGTGACCCTGGGCAACAGGTCTTTCTTACGCTGAGTAAGTTTTAAAGCGTTGCAGTCGGTAACCACAGTGAAATGTACACCCACAAGATAGTGCCTGAAATATTCGAGAGCCTTCACCACTGCCAAGGTCTCAAGCTCGTACGAGTGGTACCTACTCTCAGCCCCCTGGGTTAGTCTACTGAAATAAGATACCACTCGTTTGCGATTTCCCTCATGTACTTGCATCAACACAGCTCCGTAACCAATAGAACTAGCATCCGTATGCATCTCTATTGGCAATGAAGGGTCATAGATTGCAAGCACTGGCTCACTTGTCAGACAATCTATGAAGTATTGTCGAGCGGCCTGTTGTTCAATACCCCAGTGAAAGTTGACACCCTTTTTAGTAAGTGCGGAAATACAGGCAGCTTTTTGAGCAAATCCAGCTATATACCGCCTAAAATAGCTAGCCAACCCCAGAAATTGCCTCACTTGTTTCACATTTTTCGGTTCGGCTGAGTCAATTAAAGCTCGCACTTTTTCGTGACTCGGCCTAACCTGACCTTCACTAATTGTGCGACCCAAGTATTCTATATTGGTAGCCAAAAATGTGCATTTCTTTAGGTTGATAGAAAAACCAGCCCCTGTTAATGTATCAAGAACCTTTCTAAGCAAAATTAAGCCCTGATCGATGGTTTTGCTCATAATTAAGATATCATCGATGTAAACAAGAATGTCCCCAGAATTTATGAGCTCTCTAAGGGTTTTAGAGATGATACGCTGATATATAACTGGTGCATTTGCCAAACCGTAAGGCATTTTTCGGTATTGATAATGTCCCTCCGGTGTGACAAATGCTGTAAGCGGAATTGATTCACAATCTAAAGGAATCTGATGAAATCCAGTCGCCATATCTAGGGATGTAAAGTATTTATTATTACCCAAACGATCTAAACAATCATCTATACGAGGCAACGGAAATCTGTCTTTGATTGTAATCTCGTTTAGCTTTCGGTAATCTACGCACATCCTATCCGTCCCGTCTTTCTTTTTAACTAGCAGGATTGGACTCGCGTAGTCAGACTCAGACTCCTCTATTATCTGTTTGTCAAGCAAGTCTTTTATTATTTCACGAACACGAAGCGTTTCAGCGTTGGAGAGTTGGTATGGTCTGTAATACACAGGAGTGTTGGATTTGAGTTTTATGGACATACACCCCGTGTTTACGGTTGATGTTGCAGTGCCGGTAATGAGGTACCGAGAGAATTCAGTAATTATCCCTAGTAATTTGTCTAAATCATTATTTACCAATGGTGTATTAATTGGTATTGAACTCTCCGATTGAACATTCATCACCGTCTCTGAGTTGTGGCTTGCTCTCCTTGTAAGTAACTGACAATCTTTAGTACGTACGTACCTAACACCCTCTCTATTTAAAACGTCTGTACCTATGATTATCGACACATTCATGTACTCGGAGGACACCACAAACAAATCTACCTCAAGAGTCAAACCAGCAAACTCAATAGGTAGTGTAACGTAAAAAGTGCTTTCAATTTCTTGACTACCTAGCCCTTTCAAAACCCGAAACGTCGGTGTACGCGAGCATTTAAAATGTTTTAACAGAGACGATGAAATTAGAGAAATAGTGGAACCGCTATCAATCAAAACGTCGACCGGTACATCCTGAATTACAGCTGCTATAATGTCCCTGGCTGAACAGATACGCTGCAAAAATTTACACTATCCGTGTTTGAAGCTTCCGCACGCTTCTTAATAAAACAAGTTTCAGCTCTGTGTCCCGGTCTCCGACAGTATGTACATGGCTTGGGCCTAGATGGTACATACGAGGGCGATTGCAACTTAGCCCCCTCACTATTAGGTGAACTTTCCGACGATTGTTCAACTCTGCGTCTCTTGCTACATGAAGCTTGTCTATGTCCTAACTGGCCGCAGGAGAAGCATCTAATATCACTGAAGTTGCGTTTCCGCGAATACTCTATACTACGCCTACTTGTAACGTTTCGCAAATCAGAGCGTGAGGAAGACTGTTTGAAAACGTTGCTAGTGCTAGGTTTAACGTAGACCGAAAAGAATTCAACTAAATTATTCGGTAATAACTTGGCATTCGTTGCTGAAGCTCTAATATTTGGATCGGTAATACCACGAATTATTATAGCCGAAATATGCTCATCACTAAGCCCTTGCACTATACGTAAGCGAAGTAATGACCGGCGTACATATTCTGTGTACGTTGGATAGTTATCGGAGTTTTTAGTCATAACTTCAAACAATATGCCTGCAAAATCTGGTACTTTAGGGCAGAGAGGTGTAAACTCTTTCTTAAAATTGGTCCAACTACGATCGCTGGAGACCCATTCATTGAGCCATGATTTCGCATCCCCTAGCAGACAGTTTCCTATACGCGAAAGACATTCAAAATCATCCCAATTATTTAAAACTTTTGCGCGATCTACTTCTAAACACCAATTATCAATATTATGTAAGTTTGGATCAAAGTTCGAAATATAATAATGCTGAGACGATTTGCCTACCGCATTAATCGAACGTATGGCACTAACAATGTGATCCGTAATATTAGCCTGTACCGAATCTGAGGGTATACCCGTATCTTTTACTTCACTACTCGCGGACTGTATCGGCGGTGTTATCGAGCGAGGTCGTGAATTAGGGCGATGATTTCGATCGCAAGTTATTTCACGTCTAGTCACAAGCGAAGATGAAATGGAACGACCTACTAACGGTAGATGACGTACGCTACGAGATACACGACATTCAGAAACACGAGACCTATCACACGCACCCGATGGTGTTCGCAATTGTCGCGATATTTGCCTTCTAGCAGGTGTCAAATGTTTATCCTCGCGGTCGCGGGAGTGCGCTGACACATGGTCTGACGATGGACCCGGCAAGGGTGAAGCCCTTGTTTTAGTTTTTAACGCCTTAATCAGAGACATCATTGCCTTCATTTCAAGTCTCAACATGTTGTTTTCGTCGAGAGATTGTTCGCGGGACCTATTACCCTGACCATTGCGGCGATCACGGCAAGAATTACTATCACGATCACTGCGACTATGATTACGCTCACGTTCCGACATATTAAACAAACTAATTCACTCAAACAAATTAACTTATTAAAAAACTTATTAAAAAACTTAACAACAACACAGAACGATATTTAAAGTAATTTATTCGAAAATAACTATGAAATCACAATAGCGCAATAACGAAGTACTTAAGAAAAAATATTACTTAAAGTGTGGGTAGTCTAAAAAAAATAAATACTAATAAACTAGGTCAAGCCGAGATGGGCCCAAAAAGTAAGAATCCCACTTCTGATCTTGGAAAATAGATCAGAAGGGACTTTTTTAAAAAAATAATATTACACACAGTTCAACAATCAATTTAATAATAATAATTAACACAAAGAAAATCTAACAATTCTACACTTTGAATTAACAAATCCTAAATAATTACTAATTATTATAACCGCTAAACTATATCCGATTTCAAAATATTACGACCGACAAACGTACCGCACTGACACAAAATATTACAACACGAAACAATATTACGACCGCACAATGTTCCGCACTGACTGACGTAACGCAATAGAGCCCTGACTACCGTCGACACGCGCTTAAATATAATTCCTCCCTCCACTAGTCTCATATCTCTCTACAATATTTTAATATGATATAGACGACAGAAGACCGACGTGTAGTAACCAAATTCATTTGGTTATGTTCCGTCGGTGAGTGAGAGAATCCGGAAGCCCAACTCCCCCCCCCCTGCCAAATATGATAGCGATGCCTCCAAAAAGTATACCCCAGGAGGGTACCGGCTTTGATGAAGCCGGGGACCCCCTCCCCGAGCAAAATCGGGGGAATGATCCTCGGATTTTGCTCGGGCTGCCCGTCGTTTCTGGGGCGGGCAAAGTATCGCCTTTTGTGTTTTCTGAGGGCAAACGACGGCAAACAGCGGCACCCCGCTCCACTCTAGATGTGGACTTTTGCAACATTCGGGGGTTTCACTCGAACCTAAACGCCGTCCACTACCACCTTGAGACGGCGCAGCCGGCCTTGTTGTTTTTGACGGAGACGCAGATATCTCAACCTAGCGACACAGCGTACCTGTCATACCCCGGGTATAAACTAGAACATCATTTTATACCACACGCCGGGGTATCTGTGTTCGTAAGGGAGGATATCTGCTACCGTCGCCTTCAGGTTTTTGAAGGTCGGGACCTGTCTGTACTCTGGCTACGCGTGGACATGGACGACCATGTCAGAGTCTACGCGTGCCTCTACAGGTCCCATAGTGGTAATGCAGAAACGGATCTCTGCATTACCACTATGGGACCTGTAGAACTCTTGGGCCATGTTCAGGCGAAGATTGACGATCTGCTTTCACAGACTCCCTCCGCCGAAGTCGTAGTCCTCGGGGACTTTAATGCGCACCATGCCGATTGGCTAGGGTCACGTGCCACCGACTACGCGGGGAGATCTGTGTTTGACTTTGCTCTGGCAAATGGTCTGTCCCAGCTGGTAAAGACGCACACTCGTCTACCGGACGTGGACAGCCACACGCCCTCTTTGTTGGATCTTCTGCTGACTACACGTCCAGAAAAGAACCAGATCACTGTCGAGGCTCCCTTAGGTTCCTCTGATCACTGTCTGGTACGGAGTGTAGTGCCCATTCGACGTCCTGATCGCACAAGACCTGCGACTCGACGCGTTTGGCACTACAAGTCAGCGGATTGGGATGGAATGCGGTCCTTTTTTGCATCCTACCCATGGGGGCCGATTTGTTTCCCTTCCAATGATCCTAGTGACTGCGCTGCGGCTGTAGCTGATGTGATACTTCAGGGCATGGAACTATTTGTACCAAGCTCTGTGGTACCGCTTGGCGGCAGATCGCGGCCTTGGTTTGATGCGTCTGTCATGGCAGCAGCAGCTGGCAAACGGCAGGCTTATCAAGCTTGGGCTAATGCGTTAGTCACTAAGGATCCGAACTCTAGAGTTCTGAAGAGGAAATACAACCGCGCCTCCAGATTCTTCAAACGGCAAATCGCTAGAGCAAAGTTTAAGCATGTCGTCAAAATTGGGGATCAGCTGGCAAAGTACCCGCCTGGCACGCGCAAATTCTGGGCGCTTTCCAAGGCCACTCTGGGCAACTTTAGCCAGCCTTCCCTACCGCCGTTGCACATGGGGAATGACTCTCTGGCCCACACGGCAAAAGAGAAAGCCGATCTCTTGGGCACTCTTTTCGCCTCCAACTCGACTTTGGACGACCAAGGGAAGTCACCGCCTATCATCCCGCGGTGTCAGAGTTCAATGCCGGAAATAGTTTTTCGGCAAAAAACTATCAGGCAGTCTCTTTTTTCCTTGGACGTTCATAAGTCGAGTGGGCCGGATGGCATTTCTCCATTAGTGCTACGAACGTGTGCCCCTGAGTTGACTCCAGTGCTAACGCGTCTATTTCGGTACTCCTACCTTAAAGGCGTAGTCCCGGTCTCATGGAAGCGTGCCCTTGTCCATCCGATCCCTAAAAAAGGTGATAGCTCGGACCCAGCTAAAAACAGACTTATCGCCATTACCTCCCTTCTCTCCAAAATAATGGAGATTATTATCAACCGACACCTCCTAACGTACCTCGAGGATCACCAGTTGATCAATGACCGGCAGTATGGCTTTCGCCATGGTCGATCAGCTGGTGATCTTCTGTTATACCTTACGCACCGTTGGGCAGCGGTTATTGAAAGCAAGGGAGAGGGTCTGGCAGTTAGTCTGGATATGGCAAAAGCCTTTGATCGTGTATGGCACAAGGGGCTTCTTTCGAAGCTACCTTCCTATGGGCTTCCCGAGAGTTTATGCAAGTGGTTCACCAGTTTTCTCACTGGGCGGAGCATACAGGTCGTTCTCGACGGTTTTTGCTCGGACCCCAAGCCCGTGAACGCTGGTGTACCCCAAGGCTGCGTGCTATCCCGAACTCTGTTCCTCCTGCACATCAATGATATGTTGGATATTTCCAACATACATTGTTATGCGGATGACAGCACTGGGGATGCGGTATATTCCGGTCGTGCAGGTCTCTCTCGGGAAAACGTCGACGAGTGCCGAAAGAAACTTGTGTCTTCAATAGAGACCTCCCTGGGGATGGTCTCTGAGTGGGGTGAACTGAACCACGTTCAGTTCAATTCCCTAAAGACACAGGTTTGCGCGTTTACTACTAAGAAAACCTCATTTGTCGTATCACCGCTCTTCGAGAGCACTCCTCTTATTGCCTCGCCAAGTATCAAAATACTGGGTCTCGACATTTCGAGCGGTTGTCAGTTTCGTGGTCATCTGGAGAGCAAGGCCAAGTTGGCCTCGAAGAAATTGGGAGTGATCAATAGAGCGAGGCAGTACTTCAAACCTGGCCAAAGACTTGCGCTCTATAAGGCGCAGGTCCGGCCTCACATGGAGTACTGTTCTCATCTCTGGTCCGGATCACCCCAATATCAGCTTCTACCATTTGACCGCGTACAACGGAGAGCCGTTCGGATTGTCGGGAACCCAGTGCTCTGTGAACGGCTGGACTCTTTGGCATTGCGTAGAGACGTGGCTTCTTTGTGCGTCTTCTACCGCATTTACAACGGGGAGTGTTCCGAAGAACTATTCGATCTGATGCCTTCCGCCGAATTTCACTACCGCACAGCTCGCCATCGCCTCCTTTATCATCCATACCACCTGGACGCGTGGCGATCTTCAACTGTGCGGTTTTCAAGGACTTTTTTCCCACGTACCACTCAAATGTGGAACGAACTTCCTTCGGCGGTATTTCCAGATCGATACGACATGGGTACCTTCAAAAAAGGCATATATTCCTTTCTCCAAGGCCGGCAACGGTCTTGTGTATCCTCGGATGTTGCAAGAGTTCATGGGCGGCGGTGATCACATACCAACGGTGACCCGCAAGCTCGTTTGCCCTCCTCTAACATAAAAAAAAAAAAAAAATATATATATATATTTATTGTATTATGTATTTTATTTATGTTATATTAATTTCTATATGTGTATATATTTTATTTGTTTGTTTATGAAATCATGTATGTTAATATTATGCACCACTCTTCTGTATGCAACTCACCTTAAACTTAGATATGAGGTTGTCTGGAAGAGATCGCTACTTAGCCATAATACCGCCTTATTGTATACCCATACATAGTTTAAATGTTTTTGTTGTTCCCGTACTGTTATCTTATAGTGTGGTTGCAATAAAGTATGTAATTATTATTATTATTAAAAATAATGTACTCTGTACCACACATTTTTATATTTTATTGTATAGCAATATAATAAATATCATTAAACATCTGATTTATCCTTAGATATGCCGTTATCGAACATTAGTTTTTGTAAACTCGTACTACCTTCTCACAAAGGATAAGTTTGATGTAGCTGTGTTATAGTAATGTTTCGTACGCTAAGAGCACTACCTTTGGGAAGCGTTTAACGTCAGCGTGGCCCGTCAACCCGTTTAGTACACTATCCCGTAAAAACGAAATTTCACTGGAGTGCACTTTAATTATTCTTTATATAACAAATATTTTCAGTATAACCTGAAGTTATCATAAATTTTAATTATTTACAATAATACCTAATCGAATTATAACATTACAATAGTTATATTTAGATGCAAAAATACCACCCTTTTATGAAAACTTGATTACATCATACATCACAATGATTACTTTCTGCGCCTAATTATATAAAAAGGTTAATGTATATAGGTAACTACATCATGAATATCTTATTGAATTAATTTTCAAAATTAACCCTATTATCGATTCGGAGTATTTTTTTTAAGTCAGCCCTCGTTATCTCTATTACTAATGAAATTCCTGCCATGGCAAGACGACTTCGTTACTTCTTCTGTCTTAACTAAATTCTAGTAAGTAATGTAATACAGATACTTTTATAACGGCAGTTACCCAGAGTAGTAAAAGTAAATAAAATACATATGATGATGCATATATTTAATGATGCAATATTTTTCTAGTTTCAAAAATAACTGATGTTTTATTGAACCATTTAATTTTAAAGATATCTTAGGCTTTGATGGTTTCAAATAGGGTAAAACAAAAGACAAATACACGAAGTCAATATCGCCAAAATGCATTCACTAAAGACCTTTTCAAAAGACTTTTATAAAGGATTACTACAATTTCAACGCGGAGAAAATGCTACAAAAATAGGATTAAATTAATATTAATGAAACCATTTCAAACGTGTTATTTTAAATCTTTCTATTGAATTAATCTACTAAACACATGATTTTTATATATTCTATATATTTGGCACTGGTAGTATTTGTAAAACCAATATATGCTAACTACATTCACAATAAAAATTTTATACATCCACATAAAGTGAATGAATTATTTGTTGTCTGATGGAAATACTCGTAACAATGTTGTAAATTGCATTAATAAACCTTTACACATATTAAGTTGCGTCACAAAACTTTCTTATTTATTTTGTTGCGAAACAAAAAAAATTATCTATACATAACTTCGTTATTATTTTATTATATTTTGTTTCTTTCTTTTCTAAATACTGCAGTGGGTTCTGTAACGCAATTTCATTAAAAGCATTATAGAATAATATGGGTATCACCATTTATTGATATGGATATAATTCAAAAAATAGAGTTACTTGACTTAAAAATTTATACAAATCATAATATCCTAAAGAAGGTATAATAAAGATAGTAAGAGATTTGCTAACAGAGCTTAGTTTTTAAGTGAAATTTACGAAATCGTTAAACCTTCCAAGGTAAGTACTATATCCTCCGGTGTTTAAAGTGACTTAGCGCTATATTATTAAACTTTCAAAACTTTCACTTTCACTTTCGAGAGCTTAATATTGATTAAAATAAATACTCATTCTGCAAAAAAAATATTTCGACAAAATATTAAATATTAAGAATTTTAAATATAAGACGATGAAATAGACACAAAAATTTATCAATTAAAAGTATTCAATTATATAATACACTTGTGCCGTAGATAGGTCGATTATCGATTTTCTTATACTTTATCTTAAATCCAAATATCGATAGCTAGATATTATATAAAAATATATATATATAACCAAGAGATATATTTGTTTAGTAATAATCGCAACACATTATTGACTTTACAACTTTGTACAACATCCGAGAGAGTATAGTTTACACCGTCAGTTACGGACTGATGTTTATTAATTTTAAAAGTAAGAGAAATATCATTAGCAGACAACACTGTGCCATGATTTTCCCTGATAAAGTAAAGCAAGTCATTTATGTAGAAGAGGAATAAGAAAGGTCCTAATAAAGAACCTTATGGCCCATTTTGACAAATGAACCAGAGGAATGCTTTCCATTCACATCTACTTTATAAAGTAATCTAATCAAGGACCTTATTTCTTAATCCATAATGATGTATTTTTCTAATTAGACTTTTATACTGTACACAATCGAACGCCTTCGATAAACCACAGAAAATTAAAAGTGCATCTTGTGAATTTCGGTAAAATCTTGTGATATTCGGTATATGTTGTTGAGCGACCAAGAGTAAAACATAATTGTTTTATGCAAAAAACTGTTATATATTATAATAGTTGGATATAATGTACTGTCGAATTTAAATAATACTGCTATTTTACTACACATCATTCGATCAGATAGTATACCAACATCTATATAGTTGAATATTTGTGCTGATTTTGGCGCAACAATGTCTATTAGTGGCCTAAATATAATAACGAATATTAATATACTACATATTAAAATGTAGTATAGTCGATAATTTCTTGATATAATTATAAACAATATATATTATAAAAATAATGTACTAATATTTTATGAAATAGATTAATTTTGTAATAAGCATTTATTGTAACCGTTCTGAAAATATGGTTGGCACTTATAATTTTATGAGAGAAATTGAAATTTTCATAAATATTTTCCAAAACTCTAAATATTTTCTTACATGACATGGGAGTATTAAAAATTTATAATGCAAATTATGGCCTCTAGAATGAAGCAAACATAGGGAGTTTGCTTCGTTCGACCTTTTAATGAACAATGAAAAATACATTTTCTCTTTAATTTCTCAATACAAAAGAAATAGTTTAACCGAGATTTTAAAGTATAATGCTTGTAATGTTTTTATAAAAATTTATAATAAGTATATTGTTTGTGGACGCTGTGACTTTTTTACAAAGTTTATTAAAGCAAAATAAAACTGGTTTATGATGTCATCACATTTTTTCTCTATCTGCTATTGTTTTATGTTATACATATACAGTTTTATATTAAACTATATTCAATAATAGGAATTGGAAATCGGCTGGACTATGCGGTGGACTACTTGATAACGTTCACGAAAAAGAATGACGTATTTGACAATATGTATATTTTTTATGTTAATTAAATTATATATATTAAAGAATAATATACATTTTTTATTATGTAAACGAAGTATAAGAGATTTTTCATAATCTTTACATAACAGATTTTAATATTGTTTGAGTTCACAACCAAAAAATATGGTATTACGTTACGTTAAATCAAAATAAAGCATAATATTGAACTGAAACTATTTTAAATTAATTACTGAAAGCTTTCACTACAGAACAATAGTGTCTTAAAATTCTAAACACGTTCCAATAACCCGAGTTGGCGTAAAGCAATTAGCTGAGGAAATAGTTTTTCTTTTATAACAAAGAAATCGGACGAACAAGGAACTCGACACTTTCATAAACTTTTTTCTTTCTTCAGTTGAATAATACCTACAGCTGTAGTAAGATTAATAATATGAACATTGAACATGAAAAAAAAGGGTAATAAATAATATTATTTCCTAATGAAAAAACAATCTTCAGTCTCTCTTCAAAACTTTCGTTGGGGAAATGTTAGTGAGACTGAGGATACTTCTACTATTTCACTACGCTGCATTGGTCCTTGAAATTGGTATAAAAATACAGTGAGTAATTTATTGATACTCTAAATCGTTCGATGTTATCGAAAGTAGTTCTGGTTTGAGCACTAGTCCACGGAACATCGCAAGAAATAACTTAATATAATTAACAGTCATACCAGTTTTTTTGAGGGTCTAACATAAAACCAAATGAGATACTCTACCACAAGCGTTTATGACATTATTTATCGTATATTTAACGAAGAACAGACCTTTTTCCCATATTTTTTTAAGTGTCATGGGCATTTTACCTCGATAATAGCTTTAGTCTTGTACATCACCTTTATTATTATTAAGTATACTAATGCATAATTACTTCAAAATCTTAAATTAACGCAGAATTAGGATTCATCATAGGTATTGCATATGCACTGTCTCTTAAAGGATCAAACATTTCCCAAAATATATCTTACTTACCGTCATCAGGTAAGAGATTAAAAATTATACACTTTCATGTCGTTTACTACGACTATTTTGTCGCTTATTCTGTTAAAATCTGTAACACTTACTTTCACTTCTTATTATTTACATTGAAATCAATTAATATTATTCAAACACCATTCTAATTTCCACCGCTACTAAAATATGAAGTCTTATATCTTTCACCAATTTCCATCTTAGTGAACATTTATAAGAATAAAATAAAAATGTGTGTGTATGTTGATGTCATGACAAATGTAGCCATTTTCAACTTTTCTTAATGTGCTTTATTAAGGAATACATCGCTTTACAAAATATCAATTTTGATATTTTGTATCAACTCTTTTTTTGGAATGGTAAGTGCCATATTTGAGATAAATTATAGGTTCTTAAGCATGGCGTACAGGATTGGAGGAAGAGGTTATAAGGCATGAGGTACGGAGCATAGGCCTATGCCTTTTTAAAGCGTTTATTTAGAAGATTAATGACCCTTAAACAAAAAAAAATAATACTTGATTCCTTGAAGTTATTGAAAATTAAAAGAAGTTCTTTTAATTTTAAAAATGAACGAGAAGCTCTCTGGACCTGCCGCAAGGGCGGTGGCAATACAATAAGATCTAATCTAAAACTATTACACCTTAACTTTGAGCTTAAAACCTAATCATGTAACTATAAGACCTATCTTAGACATTAGATACTAACGTTTATTATTGGACCTAATTTTCGAAAATTAGCCCTAATCTTTGACTATTAGTCGTATTTTACGACAATAAGACTTAATTGATAACTATTAGAGCTAATCCGTACATATTAGACCTTCAAAAATATTTAGTTCTTTATTTCATATATTTTAACAGTACTAAAGATGAGATAACTAGTTTCAATTTTGGACGACGGTGAATGTCTTAAAACTTAAGATTACTTTTTTTATCTTTATTTAAGTATTTTTTTCTTATTACCAAATTTTACATAAGCATATAATGGATTACATAGTTATAAATAATTTGAATCATTTATTAGTTTAGGGATCCAATAATCATGTAGGATATGTTTGATACGGAGCTGCGTTAATCTACTTGTCTAATTATATTTGGTTAATAAATAGGAAATGGACATTCATACTAAAACAGTATTATTATTGTTAATAGTATCCCGTATCTTATCTCAATAAGAGACAAACAATACTTTAAGATAGATAGAAAATCCATCCATCATCAATCCACCATCAATCCATCACTCAAATTTCAAGCAATACAATCCTCATTACTATTCATGTAACATGAAAAATATTATAATAGGTATAAATATAATAAACCCTTACCATATATTTATTAAAAAAGATAAAGTCTTACATGTTATTTATTTCATAATATCATTTAGTAAATATAATTAAAGATTATATAATACTGATACCATTGTTTATATATCAATCTTATCTTAAAAGTTACCGTATAGACTGTTGACAATTAACGAAATTGTATTTATGTATTTAAAAACAACACAGCACGTTTTATATTAGTATATTAATGGAGGTCTTGAATAAATTTTTAGTTATCATTTTCGGTTCCAGCATCCCAAAAAACGTAGAAATACACATCTGCCTTGATTTTATAGAAAAAATGAAATTTTCACCCCCTGTAAGAGGTGGTAGGGGGTGATAGTGGTCATAAATTTATTTTTAGTTATCATTTTCGGTTCCAGCATACCAAAAAAACGTAGAAATACACATCTGTCTTGATTTTATGGAAAAAATGAAATTTTCACCCCCTGTAAGGGATGGTAGGGGGTGATAGTGGACATTAATTTATTTTTAGGTTATCATTTTCTGTTTCAGCATCCCAAAAAACGTAGAAATACACATCTATCTTGATTTTATACAAAAATTTAAATTTTCACCCCTTAAGAGGAAGTAAGGGGGTGCTAGCGGGAAAACGGACATTTAAAATTAGTTTTTATTGTCATATTCGGTTTCAGCGATCCCAAAAACCTAAGAATAATGGGGTCTCCCCTCTGGTTCATGGTGTTTTTTTTTTGTGTGCCTGTGTTATTATAGTTTTTGTTTAATTTATATAAGATTTACAACTATTTCATAGTTATAAATACTGTATAAAAACACTAATCTGACCTTGGTGGCCTTTTGGCGGTTGTAATTTCTTGAATTTTTTTCTGATCTGCTAAGTTGAAGAGATTTTCTGTTCTTTAAGTATTATTATTATATTAGACAAGACATGAAACTACGACTTAAAAAAGCATCCTTCCCTTAAAGGCAACCGAGAATTGCCACCAAGTTTGACCGTTCTGCTTCTACCAAGCCAAACAGTGTGTACAATTAAATATTGTGACTTTTACCAATCTATGTATGAAATAAATAGGTCTCAAAATAAATTGTTTAAAATAAATAAATAAACATTAAGTACTAATATTCATTAATAATCTCTATTGTTACTAAAGAGTATCTGTGATTGTGGTAATAAGCGACCTACAGTGAAAAAGAACTTTGTTAATAGTATTAATGATCTTTCTCCAATGCACGAAAGAAAAATAATGTATCCAAAATTTTAGAAAAAAAAGGGTATTAGCTAATAAAATATATAGAGATAAATAAAATGCATGCAATTCGGATGCAGTCTGATTTTAAAAAAAAGGTGTACTAACGCTTTAGCTATTACCGATGTAGTTGACCACATTCTGACTGCTCAAAATGAAGCAAAGGTGGCAGTCCGCGTCCGTTTAGAGTAATCAAGAGCCTTTGACGTAATAAATAGAAGTTATTTCCAAGTTATTATGGATTACAGATAACAAATTCTTGAAATAATGAAATGAAAATGAATAATGAAAATAGTGAAAAGAAAACATTTTGCCTACCATATTTATGCGGAGGATACTTAAATTTACTTATCTTTTAAACCCTGTAATATTAACGTTAAACATTAATTAAATAAGTAATGATCTTAACCGAATAGTAGACATAAAAAATAATAAAAAACAAAATATATGACCCTGGCACAAAACAGAATATGTATAATGGATTGAAAGATAGTTATTATTCAACTGGGCTTTTTTATTATTATATAAACTTCTCTTTCTTTCCTTCTTTCTTAAAAGGCATTTTGTTCGTTTGCCAAGGAAATAAACCTTAATAACATTAAATTTCACTAAAACTTCGATTTTGTGTTATATGCGAACAAACCAACCTGTTAACATAAAAATAAACAAAATTTCATATATACAAAACTATATGTACAGATCCTGACTACTTACTCGTTTATTATAGAAGAATGATGTTTAATATAATATTTATGTGACAATAGAGTTTAAAGAATAACTCCTGTTATTCCCTTTATTCATTTATTTGATATCAACATTACAAGGACTAACACTATAAGAAGGTAAATTTCGAAGTAAGCATTTGTGTCAACGTTGATCTCTCAAAAGTCAATCAAAAATTTTATACTATTATAATATTATAAAATATTAGCTGTTATATGTTTCTGTTTAAATTATACATTTAATAAAAAAATATTGAAAGTAAAAAAAATATACATTTTGAATATCGGCAAACTTTTATAATATATGTAAAACAATTTGACAAAAAAATATCATTTATTATATAAAAAAAAAGAAGGACAAACGAGCATGCGCATCAACTGGTAGAAAGTGCGCTCCGTAGCCCAAGGTCTCCTTCAATGGAGATGGTAGGCGCGCTTTTTAAAGGTAATGTCGTACCAATATGGAAATGCTGGGGACGAATTTTCGTTCTACATCTGTTTGGTACGTGGTAGAAAGTCGATAAAAGCATTATTGGAAAAAGTCCGTTTGTACTACCATCCATATCATCTGCATAGGTATTGTATTTGGGTCAAACCCATTTTTCGATTTTACGATATTAGTAAAACTGATAAAGTAAAAGTATCACGATAGTAGTAACGATTTAAAAAGGAAAACTATCCCAAGTAAATTTTAGTTTTACAAGTTTACGAGTAATAGTTACTTAACCTAAAAAATATGTTTTTGTGCGCTTACTTTGCAAACGCTAGCTAAATATTAAAAGATATATTTAAATAATGTACTTTAGAGTTGTATATCTTTAAAAGATCTACAAAAAGTGTATATGTCTATGTCTATCCATTACTACGCATTTCTCCGATTTTACTTTTAGTAATTAGCCCAATCTCAGCATCATCTATCGTCGAAACTTCTTAAATTAAATTAAAAAACATGTGTTTACTTACAAAACGCACGTGAGAAATAATAATAGTTTGTTTTAACATACCAAAAATAATTATATTTTAGTTTCAATCTGTGTCATAAAAAATTTCTATAACAAAAAATAATGAAGATAATTAATAAATACCTCGTTCGACAGGGTCGATCGTGTAAGGTAGATTCCCGTCGGTCGGATCGACAAAGAAAAATTAGCCAGCAGTATTCTACTGGTCATTATCAGTCTTATGACGGGTCACTCTGCATATATTTGGTGAGCGGGGAACCACCTCCCACTCCTATCTCCTAAACGGGGGGTCGCATTAAAAAACTTTTCGAACAAAAAAGTTGCCTCTTTTAATTTGTTAATTTTCTAAGATTTTTCCGATAATAAAATTTTGCCTCCTTCTGTGACTTTTTTCGGTTTTTAACTTTCAACCTCCCCCAGCCCCTCAACCCCCCGACCGATTTCCCCCGTTCAAGAACTTAACCTTCATTTTATCCTTAAAAATGTGTATACCGAGTTTGAAAATCCTCCGTCAATATTTACGACCTGTAGCGTGTCCCAAAGGTTTGCACTTTCACCCCCCCTCCCAGTCCCCCCTTTCATTTTTTCCAAAAAAACGAGATGCTGCGTTTGTCTTACTAATTTATCCTATCGACCTGTGAAGTCAGATTTTGCCTACGATGAATTTGGACTGATGGATCATATATACATATATATATAGGGATATATATATATTTTTTTTTCAACGGATTCTCAATCTCCAGTTCATAAACGGCGTAGCGCCCCTACTCTGGGGTCTGGGTCCCGTCATCGCATCGATTGCAATAGGTAGATTCATCTATGGAATCTACCTAAAAGTAAACTTTGACAGTCCTAATTTTATATTAATACTAGCTGTATCCGTAGCTGAACGGTTCGCATACCGGCATAAAAATAACATTATTTATTTATTTATGATTACTTACTCATAAATCTAATTTTTATGTTAATGATAAATTCAAAATTAAATGTTCATAATTAAAAGATATCTGCTCCAGAAATTAACCAATTTTAATGATTTAAAGCAAAAAAAAAATTACATACTTAAAATTATCTCGATGATGAAATCCTTTCATTTTATAAGGATTTATATAAAAAAAAAATAACGTGTAAATGCGTTAAAAACCTGCGCCCCATTAGTAACTTACCGTTTATGTAAATGTTATACAAATAATATTTGTACCTAGAATTGTTTTAAAAACGCCGCGTTTTGGAATACTGGCTACCAGATTAGCCTTATCCGAGGAATCTTCATTGCAGCGAATCATCTGTCGGCGACCATGAAGATAAGATTCATTCATTCATTCATTCAATCATATGTTAAGGTAGCCTGGCGGTTGCTATTAGCAACTGAACAATTTACGTAATAGCTATTCCGAACAATCACCCACCCCAGCTATTAGAAACCTGGCTGCGCCCAAAGCATAATACCAGGTGTACCTGGTATCTATGTAAGATGTATCTTACAGTGCCTAAGATACTGGTAGCCGAGACGGAGTAGCTACTGTTCGCGTTAATAAAGAATTACTTATATGCACTTCCGCGATTTTTGGAATTCTCTCTCTTTGAATCTTCTTAGGATACGGTCCCGTCGTTAAGAGAGTGGAGGCATATTTATTTCCTTAACCAAGACGAGATCCTGTGATCAAGTGACGTCAGAGAGTTTATAAGTGAACAGAATGTACTTCATGAGAAATATCTTTAAACCTAGCTATTTAATCTAATTTCTGCCACTGAATCTCATCACTGTACAGCACGTCATCGCCTGCAATATAATCCGTACCACCTGGATGCGTGGCGATCTCTTACTGTACGGTTTTCAATTGTTAAGATGTCGAACGACCTTCCTTCGGCGGTATTTCCGGATCGACATGACTTGGGTGCCTTCAAGAAAAGCGTACACTCCCACCTCCAAGGCCGGCAACGCTCTTGAGACTCTCAAGTCAAGAAAAGAGTTCATGAGCGACAGCGAACATCAGCCTTCCTCTAAAAACAAAAATGTAAAGACAGGAAGGATTGATGTTGGAAGGAGTGATTGTTGGTTAATGGATGTAGGTATCTGTCTATAAGTTATATGACAAATAAATTGACTGAAACGAAGGATGACAAAATTACACTGTAACCAAAATATATAATTTAAATCTGTAAAATATTTTTATTTAATTATATTACTAATTTCAAGAAATGCTTACGTAGCTCAAAATTTACTGATTAGTAAAAAAACTAACTAAACTATATGACATAAAGATAAGTACTTTATATACAGTATATTAAATAGCACTCGATCGAACGATCTCATACAAGGAGTCTACTTTAACATCAGTAATAAGCAATTGTTTTGTTTTATATATATAAAAATCTTATAATGTTTTATTATTTAAAAAAAAATTAAATATTAAACTAAGATTAGCTTAATTTTACTGATATTATTAATTCCAAGGTAATGTCCGCTTGTATTGCTAAATTGATTTTTTTATTGCTAAATACAATTTCTGATCACTGGGTTGAATTAAAAGTTCAAAGATTATATAAAAGATAATGATCATGTCAAATAAAACTTTAAAAATACAATCATCGGCTTTAGTGCCCCTTGTAATTTAATAAACTAAACTAACTTACCTTACTAACAACTAAAATAACTTTCCCTTTTTTTAAACGCTAATAATCTACAATCTGGAAATACAAATTAAATACATTATTTTTTACTTAAGGATATAAAACATTTAAAAAAATCAATGAAGGATGATATAAAAAAAAATGAAATTGAAATGATTATGAAATAAATGAAAACATTAAAATGAACATGACTTAAAGCACCGAGCTCTAGAATATCAGCAGCTTAATTTTAACAATTAAGCCATCGGAACTAAAGAATAAGTGCGCATAAGTTTGAAAATAATTTAAACTATGTCCAAGTAGCAAAAGGTCATGCCCTGTTATCGGTCTCATCTGTTGCAGCTATAAAGCTCAATACAGCATCTGACTGTGAGTGTCGGACGTGAGTCCATTACTAAAATACATGAACACAAAGTTGCTGGCAAGTAATTGTTGACTTTGTTATTTATAAAATAGATAAAAAAGGAGAAAATAAAGCAACTTATTGAAAATAATTAAATTAAAACTAATCAACAAATATATACTAAATTCTTAAAAAACATCTTACTCGTAATATTGTCTTGAAGTTGAACTAATTGAAACTGAATAATCGATTGTACCACAAATACTAATTATTTGTGGTACAATCGATTATTCAGTGCTGATGTATAACGTAAGTACATTCCATGTAGATGGTTTTCAAAGCCTTCTGGTGTATCGGTAACACAAGGTAAATTTTTTTTTTTTTTTTTTTTTTTTTTTCATTTATTAAGGAAAACAAACAGCGTTTACAATTAAACATCTTAATTTCTACATTTAGTTTGTACAATAGCCAATAAAGTTTTCACAAAATATACAATACATGATAAGCAGGTAAAACACAGACAAATTATAACTTTATAAATCTTACTATTTAGGAAAGGCGTGACTTTGATTTCGACATAAAAAATATTACAGTTTTTAAAGAAATATATATGTTACTAAGGAATCACATATTAAGAATCATATAATAAAATTTATTATCTAATCTAATCTAATCTATCTAAACTTTATCATTAGTATTTTTTACAAGAGACACAAATTTAGTGCAATTATATCTAAAGTGGTCAATGGTACCATATTTATTATTGTATGCGTTACAAACTCGAATTAAGAAGCTGTTTTTTGCGTATTTGGTTTTGACAATTGGAACAGATAACATTTTGTAATTACGTTTATTGAATCTTGGTATATTAAAGGATATTTTACTTAAAAGGTAAGAGGAATAAATAAGTGTTATTTAAAGATAAAATAATGCTGATTAAGTACACAATTGTAAAACTACTACAAATATTTTGTGTTTTAGTTAGAGGTAAATTTGAAATTAATACAACATGAATATTATTCGAGATCACTACCTTTTCTAAGTGACTTAACATTTTGCGAATGACTTGAAATAATGAAATGACAATAAAATATAAATTGCTAAATGCAAACACGAGATAAATATACTTAGTAATATAGTCAAAATCAAGTTTGAGAAGAACCTAAATATGAACATAGTCCAAACATTCATACTCGTATAAGCAATTAGAATTCACTAAGGGTATCATTACTATACAATATAAATCTCCAATAGTATAAATGGCAATGAATAAAGTACAAGAAAATAAATTCACATTGTTCGCATAACAAATATAAAAGTATGAGAACAATAAAACCGATAACACTAATGAGCGGACAGAAGTTACAAACCTTTTCCCCTTTGCATAACAATCTATATAATTATAATTTTTAACACAACATCAATTTAACCAGTTTTTTAACAAATCACTAAAAATTTCACTTAACACGAATACAATATTACTTAAACAATTTTTTTTAAAGACTCTTCGGAGGTGATGTGAAGGATTTTGGATTTTTCATTTTGACGAACCATGATAGTGCAGTTGCGAACCCAACAAAAGGCATATCTTTTTTCACTCGCCTTTAGTTTTGCTTTCTTTAAAAGCATTTTATTGTAGCTAGAGAGGTGGTCATTTATATATATACGACTTTTATTTCCAGGAAAACCTACATCTGACGCTTTTAAATCCGTCAAACGTCGTAGTGAAGATAAAAAGTCATCTTTTTTGTATCTTGCCAGTAATTTTATAATAATAGGCTTTGGAAACGAGCCGTCGACATCATTCTTGACCGCAACACGGGTAATAAAATCAATGTCCTTAGATGGGTCTAAAGAATAACCACTCAAGTCGGCTAAGTTTTTGATGATTTGAATAAGGTTCTCGTCTTTTCTTTGTGGAATACCATTTATTTGTATATTGGACCTTCGCATCCATTGCTCATTCTTATTACAATTTTCAATAATTTGAGCAATATTCGTCTTTAAATGTTCATGATCTGCTCTAATTTCATCTATCTCAGAAATCTTAAATTCCATATCTGATACACGATTCTCTAAAACTTCGAATTTCGAAAAAAAATAATTTTTTAATTCCAAAATATCATTTTTAATAGAATTTATGTAATTTTTTATTGATTGTATGGAGAACACTTGAGTTTGTAATTCCGTAATTTGAGATGATATGTTCATAAGCAAAGTATTTAGAGAAGCATCCGAAGGTTGACAACTCATGGCGGGACATGATATTGTGAGGGTAGGCTTGGATTTCTTACAGAATTGCGGAGCGGTGTGTAACTCACCTATGTCTGTTTCCGAAGCACTTGAATCTTCATCAACCACCGATGTTCTCATTATTGGAGTTTCCTCACATCTTGTGACTTCTATGGAACACGTAGTGCATTGCCATATATTTTTATTTTTTATTTTATTGTACTGCGCTAGTGAAAAATTTAAACATTTCATATGAAAACACTTCCCACATTTCGAACAAATTAGAGATGTGCCATCTTTGGCTTGTTTAAAACACACGTCACATTTCATAATTATCAGATAATATTTAGCACACAATATTAATTCTTAAATCTGTGACACGTCCGTATCGTACGGCACCCGCTTGCATTATATTAATTAATTCATATATTCAATCTCTGCTGTTGTGTCCGAGTATGTATGGGGCTAGTCCTTGTTCGACTAAAGTCGCATATACAGGGGTCTTATAAATCAACGTCAAGATGAAAACAGGTAACGTGTAAAGCAGATAGTGAATAACCCAAAAAAAATTGTAAAAAATCTATGAAACGTAATAAAAAAAACGCTATTTCAAGAATAAATAAATTTTAAACATCATAGACTATAAAAAAATGCAGCTTTTCTCAAACGAAATCATCTAAATTGCATTACATTTTTACATCGAACTTCAATTGACTGTGTTGAAAAAAGAATTTACTTCGCAATGTTGGCAAGCATAATCAAAAGTTGAGGAGTTTAGTCTGAAATCCATAGTATTCCAAAACATTTGCTGATTTTTATTTAACTTTTTACTTGAAACAAAAAAAGGAATGTACCAAAAATAAGTTTCCTACACTACCTTATAAAACAGATAATACAGTATTAATAATATAGCAATGACAACCAAAATATTATCATTAAATGAATATTAGTAAGATACTTATTGTATATGATAATATTAGTATTATTTTCACGAACGAACTTTGTTGGTTTTGTATTGTTTTCACTTTTCTCGGATGGATGGATGGATGTATGGATGTCTGTGGACAGGAAAAATTTTCGTTGTCAAGAGATGGCGCTGTTTATATTTTACTGATTACTTTTTAAATTATATAACTATTTTGTATTATTATTAATCACAATTTTTTGTAATTTTTTTGTAATTGTAAATAAACATGTATTTAACATTTTCTTACACACAAGTGATTACTAGTATTGATTCAATGTAGAAAAAATATAAATAAATAAATAAGACATAAAAATATAAATAAATAACAGCCCGTAATGCATGAGTAATTTTCATCGACGGTAATCGAAAATGTTCATAATTCTTCTCTTTAAGTGGTAGGTGTGGACATTACCGACGATATTATAAGGATAATTTAGACTAGTAAAAAAGGCGGCATTCTTCTCTTCTGATTATTTTTGAATTAGAATACACTTTACATTCTTACATTCCACGTAGCTACAAATAGCTACGTGGAATGTAAGAAGAGGAATGGAACAGAAGATGAATGAATTATTAGATGTGATGGATGACAAAGATCTGGATGTTATTTGTGTGTCTGAGACCAAGCGAAAAGGCAATGATACGTCCGATTTGCCTGCCAACCGGGTCGCTTTCTGGGCTGGGGTTCCAGAGGGTGAGCAAGGTTGCCAAGGTGTATTATTGTCCTCTCGAATGGTTAGTGCAATGGCAGAATACAAGGCGATCAACCCGAGGCTTCTTTGGGTTCGCTTTAAGCTAGGAATAACAAGAGTATTCTTGTTAGCCGTGTATGCGCCAGTATCCTCAGCTCAAATGAGCGCGCTCGAGGAGTTTTGGGAGAACGTTAGGGATGTTCTAAGTAGTGTCAGAGATAATGAAAAGTTGATAGTATGTGGACATATGAATGGATGGGTTGGAACCGCGCGAAGCGGTTACGAAAGCGTGCTAGGCAAATACGGTGATTGGAATTTTGTAAGGAGAAAAATTTGTTTGTGGCAAACATGATGTTTGATCACAAACAAATTCACATGTACACATGGAAGCGAGCGGAAGAAAGAAGTATGATTGATTTATTCCTTGTGGATCAGCGTATTCGAAGTCAAGTTATGGACACCCGAGTGTTTAGAGGTGCTGATCTAGGAACGGACCACTATCTAGTCGTTGCTAGTATAAGAGGTTTGTTTGCAGGTTGGCGCAGCCGCACGGCGTGTACAAACTTGGCGTCGAATTATCGCATAAGAAGTTGGAAGCTTCAAGATCCACCGATCAGAGAGGAATATCAAGAAAGGGTTTCCAAGAAGCTTGAAAGCTGTGATTCTGGAAATGAAAGTGTTGAAGTATGCTGGCAGAACCTTAAGAATGATATGGTGTATGTAGCGACAGAAGTATGTGGTAAGAGGAAAAGAGGTTTTAGTAAAAAGCGTGATGAATGGTGGGATGATCAAGTGAAAGTTGCTGTAGAGTTAAAGAAGAAAGCATGGCTGGATTATAAAGCCTCTGGTAAGGATAAAAGTATGAGAGAGATAAGAAAAAGAGAGAACAAGCTGCAAAAGCACAAAACGAAAGCACTTATAAAGATGAAGCGTGAAAATTCTGAGAGAGAAAGGGATGAAAGGTTGACGAACAATTTCCGGGAAAACACGAAGCTTTTCTGGCGAGAAGTTAGTGGTTCCCGGGGTTGTTCGGTAACCTGTAGAATGAAAGGGGTGCTTTCGAAGAACGGTGAAATTTTAACTGAACAAGCACACGTTTTGCAGCGGTGGGCGGAATTCTATAAGGAGATGTATGTACGTGATGACGCCTCGGTCTTGACTACCAGCGTAATGCTGAGTCCAGATGTAGCTGATGGTTAAATCAGTTTGGAAGAAGTGGAGAGCGTGTTTCGAAGTCTGAAATGTGGCAAGGCTGCGGGAGCAGATGAAGTTACTGTCGAGATGATCAAATATGGTGGGCCACGCGTCTTGGACTTTTTCTGGTTTTTGTGCAATTTATGCTGGAAATCGGGGGAGGTCCCAGACGATTGGCGAAGTGCAGTCATCATACCTTTGTATAAAGGCAAAAGTTCACAGTTAGACTGTGCAAGCTATAGGGCTATCAGTTTAATTAGCTTGGGCGGTAAAGTATATGCTAAAATATTAGCGAGAAGAATGCAAGAGAGATCTGAAAGGCTGTTGTCTGAGGCCCAAGGAGGTTTTAGATCTGGAAGAGGGTGTATAGATCAGATCTTTTCCCTCCGCATGATCACGGAAAAGTTTTTGGCCCTAAACCAAAAGGTTTTCTGTGCTTTTGTGGATTTGGAAAAGGCGTTTGACAGGGTTGTGAGAAAGAAGTTATGGGAGATACTGCCCCGATACAATGTGAACGGACCCTTGCTACAGGCGGTAAAGTCTCTTTACCGAGATCATCCAGCCTGTGTGCGAGTAGGAGCTGGCATGTCGCCCTGGTTTGACATCCAATCGGGTGTTAAGCAAGGTTGCGCTATGTCAGCTTGGTTATTTAATTTGTATTTGGATAGTTGTCTCCAAGGCGTGAAAGACAGTGACATGGGAGTGAAAGTAGGTGACCTTAAGGTCAATTGCTTGCTATATGCAGATGATGCAGTGCTACCCCGCGAGGGATATGGCGTGAAGGTAAATAAATAAATAAATAAATCATTTTCAAAGGCTTTTTTTGTTTTATTCTCTATTTTTGTTGTCTTTACATTTAATATAATGCAATAAATAGTATTTTTAAATATAAATAATTGGAATTACCGTTTTTTTTTAATTTTGGTGTGGTAAAAAATAACAACCTCATAGGCAGTTGATATGCTAAGGCATCTAAACATAACCCGCGTTTTAAGTGGATTTACTTATACACCAAAGCATTTGCTTAATTAAGAAATACTAGCCAAATCTGCAATGACGTTGATAATAACAAACATAAGTAATAGTGAAAATAATAATTTGCCGATAGAGCGATATTAAGAAAAAACAATATTGACAGCAAGAAATTAAAATTTACCGCATTGAAGGCATTACTAATATCGAATAACGTTCATTCCTTGACCTTGATAATCGTCTATATTATTTATGTCTAACATTTTGTCCTCAGTATTATTGAACCCAGATGAAAACCGGATTGAAATTGATTAAGCGAGTTATACTTCAATAGGAAAGTGGAAAGTGGTAGAGAAAGGATAACGGAAATGGTAATGATCGTTATGCTACTGATGGTATCACACCGATGACATTATAATATATTTTTCTTAACATCACATACGGAAAACTGACATAAATAAAATTCGGGAGTATCTTAAGTTGACAGCGGTGCAAGATGATTTAGACCACCAGTCTGTAGCATGTCTCTCTTGTAATGTTTTAGGGATTTTTATAAACCAAGATCATTGAAATATACTTCAAAAAATCTGTATTTGATCGCTGTCTGCACATATATAGATATTACATATTTATGGGAGAAAGCATTAGAAATTTCATCATTTAAAATGGCTTAAATAATTATTTGAAGGTATCACATAGCAATCCATAAATGACAAAAGAATTATTATAAATATTATAATAATTGGTGTTGGTATATTTGTTATTATTAAATATATATTTATAGCAAAACGGAAATTATACTGTTTACAATTCACAACGCCGTGTCTAATTTGTATTCAATTGTAAATTCAAGTAACATTTGCTTAGAACGCTCTACGAGGTATGGTTTCCATTTAATAAAACGGATGTCTGCAGTTTTCATCTGGAGAATAGTTGAAGTAACAGATATTTTTCTTGTAGCTGAAAGCTGTGTCCAAAACAATATTAGACTGTTTGTTTTATTTGTTTCTTGTAGCAATAGAGCAAAGACTAAATCTTTTATCAGTAGGCCATCAACATACGTTTATAATAAGTAAGATTAAAGAAATCTGCATGGATTTCTTTATTTAATTTTCAAGGTAAATTAGGAGCGCCCCTATTCAGTCATTATACTGGGCTACTAAGTGGTTCCAAGCTAGGGTAATTTTATCAACTTTATATCATGGACTGTCATTGTACCTAACCAAAAGGTATAAAGTAATTTTATGAATAACATATTACTTTTATAAATGTGAATATTGTCATTATTAAAATCAGTTTGAATGTAGGAAGACGTTCGGACTTATGTCCGGACGTTTCCTTTATTCAAAAATTCATAAGAATTGTGATATAAAATCATGGTGATATAACCTCCATTTTCCTGTTAGATGGTATCTACTTGTGTTTGCTTTCTTAGCCGGCACATGAAAACACATGAGATGATCCTATTATATCCTGCAACCGCCCGTACAAACGGTGCAACTATAAGAAAATACTGAGACCACAATTATTCATGAATTTTAAAGAAAATTGCTACGTTAAGTATATAATGACTTTTTATGATGATGAATTTTTTTCCCGTTAACAAAAAGCAGCTTTAAATAACCTTCACGAGAGCAATATATTACAACTTCAATCTCAACACTTTTCACTAAGTTACAATGTTACTCTACAATCTTAATAAGGAACTGAGACGAGGGTTTGAGTGAAAACGTCAAGACAACAAAGAGCCAGTTTACGTCTTAAACGATTTACGACTTCAGATATCGGACGCTTAAAGAAAAGTTTAATATTAGACATTTTAACTTACGTGTCCAGTTTTAACTCTGAAATGTTACTAAATCAAAAGTTAGCTATACTCTAAAATAAATAAATAATATATTTTTGTTATCTCCTTCCTGAAGGAACATTTAACAAGCTTATTGTGTAGCGACGTTAGAGACGATATCGTAAACATTTATACATACACTACTAAACATACTTAGTTATAAATCTAAAATCAAAATTGTTTTATTAAATAAATCTTATAACATCTAAGAGTTTTTGGTGGATCGAAATCTGTGAAACTTAAGTGGTTGACTCATTTGCAATGCCCAATTTAATTGTGAATCTTTCATTCAATGAAAATAATGTAAAAATAATGTCTCTCTACATAAGTTACATGCTAACATCTAGAGCCATTAACAGTTTGCGAATGTAAAAGTGAATGATCAGAAACGGTCACTATTAAAGCAAATGAGGGAGCTACGTATATGAAAGTTTAAATTTATATGGGTACGGGTAGATGGAAATAAAGTAACCTCAACCATTCTTAGAATACAAATTATACACTTTGAAATTAAAACGAAATTACTTTTATTACTTTACTGAGGTCAAGAAATATTTTATCGATACCGGTATAAATTATACATTTCGTTTAATTAAATATGATAGTTATAATGAAACTGGGAATCTATTTAGGTAATGTTTGCCAGTAAAAATACATTTTACGATTTTGGATAAATACTAACTGCATATTTCAAATGATATGGGTTTTAAGGACATATTTCTTAAAAGATTATAGACATGTAAGCTAGTAATACGGTGTGGCTTGGCCAAGGGTAGTAGTAGGCTTTCACAGAAGATCGGCGTAAAGTACGTAGTAGCCTAATGAACACATCTAGTTCCTTTTCATATGTGCTAGTCTCTTCAATTTTCCCTACTTTTTATTAATTTTAGCAAATGGGCCGTCTACTTATTGACTACAAAAAATAATAATTATAATAATTGCGCAGACACCCCTAGATTACAATCTTATTAAACTGATTCATTGAAATTTGATAGGATTTATCTATTTTATCAAAATAGCCTAGTCTTATCAGACCTCTACAAAATACATCGTGTAAACCAAAAATCTGAATAGAATAGAATCTTAGAATGTTACTACTATAATCAGGTCCTCTGCGGTAGTATATCATGTCAGCGTACCTAGATAACAGCTACCATATGAATATTAAATGAGTTGTGTACTTTATGATAGTTATATAATTTTAGAATATTATCAAAAACATTTTCAACATATTCGTAGATTTAGCGAGAATTTGAATAAATAACTTTGTGTTTAAAACGAATTTAAATGTTTGTTCAAAACTAGCAGTGAAAAATAGTTAATAAACATAGTTTTGAAATTAATTTTAACATTAATAGAAACGAGTTAGGAATTTCTAACACCTATTTAGTATTAACAGTATATATGTATGTATTTAGGTCGTATAAATGAATACCTTAAGAACTAAAGAATTAATACTTTAAATTAATTATTACAATAACAACAATATTAAAAATGCAAAATGATCTTTGTTGTTGTAATAAAAAATATTTTTTTATTATATTTAGTTCTCTGATAGTATTAATTCTGATAAATAATCTAAGATTTTCTCCTAGTAAATATGTCATATACATAATAATAATATCAGATAATCTTCGGGTTAATGAAAAATATGATACGTTAATAAAGTTTACATTCAAAATAGGTTTTGGTTTATTTTTTTATGAATGTTTTATATGCGAATGATAATTGGCTTTTCCGTGAATTGTTTGGTCCATAAAAGTAGGTTATATTTCTGAGATATTAGAAAATATTTAGCCTTGAACTTTTTTGGTACTTTTTGGATACTATAAAAACATGAGCTTAATAAAATCAATAAAAAAGTGACAAATAAATAATATAATAATATATACATATATCATATGCAAATTCGAAACTTTAATGACTTCTTTACAATCATAACTGTTGTAAGCAAACAAACAAAATTGTCTTTAAAATAATACATTTCAGTAATAAAATATCCGTATAAAATATTTATTTTTTTTTCAAGCGGTATTTTTTTACCGCAGTGAGCCCTTCTCTCATTGAGCGTAGAATTCAGGTCAACTGGGTAACTCAATTGCCGCTTCTAATTCGGTTGAGGTTAGCGTAATTTGTAACTTGTTGAAAACTTTCAGTCTGTTGTCTACTACAAACATTTTATGAGCTAAAACCAACGGACTATGTTGCTATTATTTAACATCCTTTATTATTTAATATATGAAATATGAAAATGTAGACAGACTTCGCTAAAACCTTATATTTACATAAACTAACCGTAAAACGAATTCTAAATATAACTTTGAAAAAATACCTTTTGGAAATGTCAATGATGTTCATGCTAAGCTTATTTAAACATTTATAGGCCTTTCAAATTATCTTCACTTCCTTACATAGTTGCGTCAACTATAATAAAAAAAATTAAAAGAATACCTTAAATGCATTTTACGAGTACATTAAATGTCAATGATGTAAGTCTATTTTCGAAATGCTGAAATCTGAATTCAGCAAAATGTGTCATCTGCATATTTTATATCCTTGTCTCATAACAATAATGGCAATTCACTTAAAATTTTCAAGTAAAATTTTTGATAACTTATTTGAATAATATCTGTTATAATTTTTATACCAACGTACTTATGACAATAAACATTAAGTACTTATTATAATGACATAAATTAATTATTTATCATATAAAAAGTATTTTTAATTCATTAAATATTTTGTATTGCATTTCAGAATTGAAATACTTCATCATTTCAACTTAAAATATAGAATTATGAATAATAACAAATGAAAATTGACTGTACCCCATATATCCTAACCTAGTTTGTAAGTTGTGGCTGGCAATAACAATTACGTCGGTATTTTCAGAAATTTCAAATAATTATTACATTTTTCCAACAAAAAAAGGTAAAGATCACTAATAAAAATATTTTACCGCAAAAGCCATTACTTCCAAAACAAAATGGTTACTCGTATTTTCGTTTCCAATAAGAACTAATCGTATTTTTACGAAGGATTAAGAAATTATATCAAACTTTATATATACGTGGCGTTTCAGAATGATGACAGTAAAAACAAATTATAAGTTTTTGATGGTTTGGGTAGAAAATAAACAGCGTTCAAACTAGATCTAAAGAGACTTTGTTTAAGAAAATTGTTTTCTTATCTTATGTAGGAAATATAATGAATCTTACAAATTTAATTATTTTCATATTCGTGGTAGAGCCTAGCTGCAGTTAACTGACTGCAGCTCGTATTGGGCTGGCTCGACCGGGGAAGGACCACCCTCTCACAGAAGACCGACGTGTAGTAACCAAATTCATTTGGTTATGTTCCGTCGGTGAGTGAGAGAATCCGGAAGCCCAAACCCCCCCCCCCCCCCCCCGCCAAACATGAAAGCGATACCGAGAAGAAAAATACCCCAGGAGGGTACCGGCTTTGATGAAGCCGGGGACCCCCTCCCCGAGCAAAATCGGGGAAATGATTCTCGGATTTTGCTCGGGCTGCCCGTCGTATCTGGGGCGGGCAAAGTATCGCCTTTTGTGTTTTTTGAGGGCAAACGACGAGTCAACGCAGCGGCACCCCGACCCACTCTAAATGTGGACTTTTGCAACATCCGGGGACTTCATTCCAACTTGAACGCCGTCCACTATCACCTAGAGACGGCGCAGCCGGCCTTGTTGTTTCTGACGGAGACGCAGATATCTCAACCTAGCGACACAGCGTACCTATCATACCCCGGGTATAAACTAGAACACCATTTTATACCACACGCCGGGGTATCTGTGTTCGTAAGGGAAAATATCTGCTACCGTCGCCTTCAGGTTTTTGAAGGTCGGGACCTGTCTGTACTCTGGCTGCGCGTGGACATGGACGACCATGTCAGAGTCTACGCGTGCCTCTACAGGTCCCATAGTGGTAATGCAGAAATGGTTCAACTCTTGGGCCATGTTCAGGCGAAGATTGACGATCTGCTTTCACAGATTCCCTCCGCCGAAGTCGTAGTCCTCGGGGACTTCAATGCGCACCATGCCGATTGGCTAGGGTCACGTGCCACCGACTGCGCGGGGAGATCTGTGTTAGACTTTGCTCTGGCAAATGGTCTGTCCCAGCTGGTAAAGACGCACACTCGTCTACCGGACGTGGACAGCCATATGCCCTCTTTGTTGGATCTTCTGCTGACTACACATCCCGGAAAGTACCAAGTCACTGTCGAGGCTCCCTTAGGGTCCTCTGATCATTGCTTGGTACGGAGTGTAGTGCCCATTGAACGCCCAGCTCGCACAAGACCTGCGACTCGACGCGTTTGGCACTACAAGTCAGCGGATTGGGATGGAATGCGGTCCTTTTTTGCATCCTACCCATGGGGGCCGATTTGTTTCTCTTCCAATGATCCTAGTGACTGCGCTGCGGCTGTAGCTGATGTGGTACTTCAGGGCATGGAACTATTTGTACCAAGCTCTGTGGTACCACTTGGTGGCAGATCGCGGCCTTGGTTTGATGCGTCTGTCAGGGCTGCAGCAGCTGGCAAACGGCAGACTTATCAAGCTTGGGCTAATGCGTTAGTCACTAAGGATCCGAACTCTAGAGTTCTGAAGAGGAAATATAATCGTGCCTCCAGATTCTTCAAACGGAAAATTGCTAGAGCAAAGTTCAAGCATGTCGTCAAAATTGGGGATCAGCTGGCAAAGTACCCGCCTGGCACGCGCAAGTTCTGGGCGCTGTCTAAAGCCACGCTGGGAAACTTTTGTCAGCCATCCCTACCGCCATTGCACACTGGGAACGACTCTCTGGCCTACACGGCAAAAGATAAAGCCGATCTCTTGGGCACTCTTTTTGCCTCAAACTCGACTTTGGACGACCAGGGGAAGACACCGCCTATCATCCCGCGGTGCCCGAGCTTAATGCCGGAAATAGTTTTTCGGCAAAAACTCATCCGAAAAGCCCTCCTTTCCTTGGAAGTTCATAAGTCGAGTGGGCCAGATGGTATCTCTTCAGTTGTGCTACGAACATGTGCCCCTGAATTGACACCAGTGCTAACGTGTCTATTTCGGTACTCTTACCTTAAAGGCGTAGTCCCGGTCTCATGGAAGCGTGCCCTTGTCCATCCGATCCCTAAAAAAGGTGATAGCTCGGACCCAGCTAACTACAGACCTATCGCCATTACCTCTCTACTCTCCAAAGTAATGGAGAGTATCATCAATAAGCAGCTCCTAACCTTCCTCGAGGATCACCAGTTGGTCAATGACCGGCAATATGGCTTTCGCCATGGTCGATCGGCTGGTGATCTTCTTTTATATCTTACGCACCGTTGGGCAGCTGTTATTGAAAGCAAGGGAGAGGGTCTGGCAGTTAGTCTGGATATGGCGAAAGCCTTCGATCGTGTATGGCACAAGGGGCTTCTTTCGAAGCTACCTTCCTATGGGCTTCCCGAGAGTTTATGCAAGTGGATCACCAGCTTCCTCACTGGGCGGAGCATACAGGTCGTTCTCGATGGTTTTTGCTCGGACCCCAAGCCCGTGAACGCTGGTGTACCCCAAGGCTGCGTGCTATCCCCAACTCTGTTCCTCCTGCACATCAATGATATGTTGGATATCTCCAACATACATTGTTATGCGGATGACATTACTGGGGATATATTCCGGCCGTGCAGGTCTCTCTCGGAAAAACGTCGACGAGTGCCGAAAGAAACTTGTGTCTTCTATAGAGACTTCCTTAGGGATAGTTTCTGAGTGGGGGGAACTGAACCACGTTCAGTTCAATTCCCAGAAGACACAGGTTTGCGCGTTTACCACTAAAAAAACCCCATTTGTCGTATCACCGCTATTCGAGAGCACTCCCCTTATTGCCTCGCCAAGTATCAGAATACTGGGTCTCGACATTTCGAGTGACTGTCGGTTTCGTGGTCGTCTAGAGAGCAAGGCCAAGTTGGCCTCGATGAAATTGGGCGTGATCAATAGAGCAAGGCAGTACTTCAATCCTGGCCAAAGACTTGCGCTCTACAAAGCGCAAGTCCGGCCACACATGGAGTACTGTTCTCATCTCTGGTCCGGATCACCCCAATATCAGCTTCTACCATTTGACCGCGTACAACGGAGAGCCGTTCGGATTGTCGGGGACCCGGTGCTCTGTGAACGGCTGGACTCTTTGGCATTGCGTAGAGACGTTGCATCTCTGTGCGTCTTCTACCGCATTTACCACGGGGAGTGTTCCGAAGAGCTATTCGATCTGATGCCTACCGCTGAATTCCATCACCGCACAGCGCGCCATCGCCTCCAATACCATCCCTACCACCTGGATGCGTGGCGATCCACCACTGTGCGGTTCTCAAGTACATTTTTTCCTCGTACCACTCGAATGTGGAACGAACTCCCTTCGGCGGTATTTCCAGATCGGTACGACATGGGTACCTTCAAAAAAGGCGTTTACTCCCACCTTCAAGGCCGGCAACGCTCCTGTAAATCCTCGGATGTTGCAAGAGTTCATGGGCGGCGGTGATCACAAATCATCTGTGACCCGCCAGCTCGTTTGCCCTCCTATTCCATAAAAAAAAAAAAAAAAAAAAAAAAAAAGACATCTCAATCTCAACTACGTGCTCTGACCCTCTCCTAATCATTATTCAGTTATCCCATAACCTGGTAGGATAAGGAAACTTCACATAAGTGTTGTGGTTATAGATTCTAGTAAATGACATCTTTTTTAAATTTAAGTCAAAATGTCTGTTTTGGTTTTGGACACAAAATCATTTCAATATTATCTAATAGAATCAATTCTTACTTATTTAATAGCTCACGATAATTAGCGAAGCTGTGGACGAAAGCTACTACAATATATATTTTAGGTCAATTTCAATTAATTGTTAGCTTTTCAATCTGTCTTAATAATCCTAAACAAGTAAGACATAAATAAGTATTTCAATTGTAAATATTAAAGTCAAATCTTTATTTATTTAATTATTATTTTTTCTCACCACAAAGCAATTTGTACAGGATAGAATATTAAATTATAGAAGTAGACAAAAACATAATTTTCAACAAATACGAGACGAAGACATTATGACTCTGTAAGTGTTAACAACTTTAGGTCTTTTCAAATATTCCATTGCTCACTAATCAGAAGTATACATATAAGATTTTTGCTATCCAATGATATGTACCGCCTGAGATCGACCTGCAATTAATTTGAATATATATCATCACTACGCAAATTTTCTAACCTAATGAACAACGCCCCTGCAACAAAGGTCGCTGTTTACTTACCGTGTCTGCTATTATTATATGTGGACAGAGGTACAAAATTAACTATTTTGCAATTTTTAAAACAAAATTCGTGTGCCTGGCAAACTATGTAATAAAAAAATACTCATTTATTATATTCAACTGTGATAAATAATGTTTTTATCTCTGAATTTTATAACTGATTGCACAAAAGAAAATATAGGTTAGGCAGTCGGAAGGATAGAATCTGTTACTTATGTTTATGTCGTTCAGCAAAATTTTATGATTGAACATAAAAGACACTATGTAAAAAAAAATTGGTAAAGTTTTAGACATTCAAAAATATTATAGTTTTTTTTTTGTAATATATATGAAAATCCTTTAACGTTCAAGATGTAGTCCTAGTCTGTTAATTCTAATCACATTCTGGAACCTTTGTCTCACACCCTTATGAAGATTATCCCTTTCATCCTTTCAAAGCCCCTTGTCGCTACTATACATACATTTTCAACCTATAAAGGTATGTAAAATAAAAAATAAAATAAATGTAATTTTTTATACTTTGAATGTAAACATTAATATTTTTTGGGATTGGGTTTCAATTGAATTGGAAGTATTGAAACTAAGTATTGCAAAACAATTTAAAATGCAATGAAACAGATACTAAAAACAAAATTTTATTTTTTTATACATTGATAATTCATTGATTGTGTCAATACGACTATTGCTTACTGATGACGCCAACTTTTATCTCAATAAGACGCAATAATTTACTTATTTCAGAAAACCCTAAGAATTGTTTTTCGCAATGTTTTTAAATCCTTGCCACAAAGATAAGTGAAAATAATGAAATATGAAATCTCAAACAATTATCAGGCTTCGTTCAGCACCTCTATTTGAACACAGCCATAACATACTTTAAAACTCTACTACTACTACTACTTTTGGATACTTCCTAAAGCTAATTTTAAATGACCGAATCTCAATTGATGATGGTAACAATTAAAATAAGCGCGGTCACTTCGTGATACACACACAAGCGCGGTAACATATACAAGTTTGCTATGACCAAGGAAGCATCATTATGTAATGAAATGGTTTTATTACTGGTTAATTTTTATTTAGGACTAGGTGTATTTAATATCAATATTAATTGATAACAGTTCTATTATATATTGTGTCTGAGTTGGGCAATAGCCCTAGAGCAGCATTTTTCTTATGTTCAATTCTTGGATAAAATTTTTATTGTATATACAGTACAGTACAATTATAGTACGGTTTTATGTAACGTAATGAAAGAAGTAGTTTTAACCTTTTTTCCGGCAAATCATAACACAGAGCACTTGTCAAAGTTTAAGCTCAAACCATTGGATTTCCATCACAAGACAAGGTTATTTTGCAGGTCAATGACCGGCAATATGGCTTTCGCCATAGTCGATCGGCTGGTGATCTTCTGTTATATCTAACGCACCGTTGGGCAGCTGTTATTCAAAGCAAGGGAGAGGGTCTGGCAGTTAGTCTGGATATGGCGAAAGCCTTTGATCGTGTATGGCAGAAGGGGCTTCTTTCGAAGCTACCTTCCTATGGGCTTCCCGAAAGTTTATGCAGGTGGATCACCAGCTTCCTCACTGGGCGGAGTATACAAATCGTTCTCGACGGCTTTTGCTCGGACCCCAAGCCCATGAACGCTGGTGTACCCCAAGGCTGCGTGCTATCCCCAACTCTGTTCCTCCTGCACAAAAATGATATGTTGGATATTTCCAACATACATTGTTATGCGGATGACAGCACTGGGGATGCGGTATATTCCGGCCGTGCAGGTCTCTCTCCGGAAAACGTCGACGAGTGCCGATAGAAACTTGCGTCTTCTATAGAGACTTCCTAAGGGATGGTCTCTAAGTGGGGTGAACTGAACCACGTTCAGTTCAATTCCCTAAAGACACAAGTTTGCGCGTTTACTAAGAAAACCCCATTTGACGTATCATCGCTCTGCGGCAGCACTCCCGTCATTGCCTCACCAAGTATCAGAATACTGGGTCTCGACATTTCGAGCGGTTGTCAATTTCGTGGTCATCTGGAGAGCAAGGCCAAATTGGCCTCGATTAAATTGGGAGTGATGAGATGAAATTGGAACTCTATAGAGCGCAGGTCCGGCCACACATGGAGTACTGTTCTCATCTCTGGTCCGGATCACCCCAATATCAGCTTCTACCATTTGACCGCGTACAACGGAGAGCCGTTCGGATTGTCGAGAATCCAGTGCTCTGCAAACGACTGGGCTCTTTGGCGTTGCGTAGAGATGTTGCTTCTCTATGCGTCTTCTACTACATTTACCACGGGGAGTGTTTCGATGAGCTATTTGATCTGATGCCTACCGCCAAATTTTATCACCGCACAGCGCGCATTCGACTCCTTTACCATCCCTACCAACTGGATGCGTGGCGATCCTTCACTGTGCGGTTCTCAAGGACCTTTTTTTCACGTTCCACTCGCTTGTGGAACGAACGAACGAACGAGCGGTATTTCCATATCGGTACGACATGGATACCTTCAAGGCCGAAAATACTCTTGTAAGTCCTCGGATGTTACAGTAGTTCATGGGCGTCGGTGAAAAAATCCATATCCTATATATTACAACTACGTCATTAAATGAATCTATAGTCCTAAAGAAATTTAAATCTTCACCGAATATACAAACCTGCCAATATAAATAGGTTATATAGCAGCGTTGGGAACCGCCAACCAACACGCCATGTTCCGAACGACGGAAGGTGGAGGACGGAGCTACAAATAGCTACGTGGAATGTAAGAGGAGGAATGTAACAGAAGATGAATGAATTATTACATGTGATGGATGACAAAGATCTGGATGTTATTTGTGTGTCTGAGACCAAGCGAAAAGGCAATGATACGACCGATTTGCCTAGCAACCGGGTCGCTTTCTGGGCTGGGGTTCCAGAGGGTGAGCGAGGTTGCCAAGGTGTAGGCATATTATTGTCCTCTCGAATGGTTAATGCAATGGTAGAATACAAGGCGATTAACCCGAGCCTTCTTTGGGTTCGCTTTAAGCTGGGGATAACAAGAGTATTCTTGTTAGCCATGTATGCGCCAGTATCCTCAGCTCAAATGAGCGAGCTCGAGGAGTTTTGGGAGAATGTCAGGGATGTTCTAAGTAGTGTCAGAGATAATGAAAAGTTGATAGTATGTGGAGATATGAATGGATGGGTTGAAACCGCGCGAAGCGGTTACGAAAGCGTGCTAGGCAAATATGGTGATAAGAGGGTAAATGAGGCTGGAAAGCTTATTTTGGAATTTTGTAAGGAGAAAAATTTGTTTGTGGCAAACACGATGTTTGATCACAAACAAATTCACATGTACACATGGGAGCGAGCGGAAGAAAGAAGTATGATTGATTTATTCCTAGTGGACGAAGCGTATTCGAAGTCAAGTTATGGACACGCGAGTGTTCAGAGGTGATGATCTGGGAACGGACCACTATCTAGTCGTTGCTAGAATAAGAGGTTTGTTCGCAGGTTGGCGCAGCCACACGACGTGTCCAAGCTTGGCGTCGAATTATCGCATAAGAAGCTGGAAGCTTCAGGATCCACCGATCAGAGAGGAATATCAAGAGAGGGTTTCCAAGAAGCTTGAAAGCTATGATTCTGGAAATGAAAGTGTTGAACTATGCTGGCAGAACCTTAGGAATGGTATGGTGAAAGTAGCGACAGAGATATGTGGTAAAAGGAAAAGAGGTTTTAGTAAAAAGCGCGATGAATGGTGCGATGATGAAGTGAAAGACGCTGTAGAGTTAAAGAAGAAAGCATGGCTGGATTATAAAGCCTCTGGTAAGGATAAAAGTATGAGAGAGATAAGAAAAAGAGCGTACAAGCTGCAAAAGCACAAAACGAAAGCACTTATAAAGATGAAGCGTGAAAATTCTGAAAGAGAAAGGGATGAAAGGTTGACGAACAACTTCCGGGAAAACACGAAGCTTTTCTGGCGAGAAGTTAGTGGTTCCCGGGGTTGTTCGGTAACCTGTAGAATGAAAGGGGTGCTTTCGAAAAGCGGTGAAATTTTAACTGAGCAAGCACACGTTTTGCAGCGGTGGGCGGAAATCTATAAGGAGATGTATGAACGTGAGGACGCCTCGGTCTTGACTACCAGCGTAATGCTGAGTCAAGATGTAGCCGATGGTGAAATCAGTTTAGAAGAAGTAGAGAACGTGATTCGAAGTCTGAAATGTGGTAAGGCTGCGGGAGCAGATGAAGTTACTGCCGAGATGATCAAATATGGTGGGCCACGCGTCTGGGTTTTTCTGGTTTTTATGCAATTTATGCTGGAAATCTGGGGAGGTCCCAGACGATTGTCGAAGTGCAGTCATCGTACCTTTGTATAAAGGCAAAGGTTCACAGATAGACTGTGCAAGCTATAGGGCCATCAGTTTGATTAGCTTGGGCGGTAAAGTTTATGCTAAAATTTTTGCGAGAAGAATGCAAGAGAGATCTGAAAGGCTGTTGTGGGAGGCACAAGGAGGTTTTAGACCTGGAAGAGGGTGTATAGATCAGATCTTTTCCCTCCGCATGATCACGGAAAAGTTTTTGGCCCTACACCAAAAGGTTTTCTGTGCTTTTGTGGATTTGGAAAAGGCGTTTGACAGGGTTGTGAGAAAGAAGTTATGGGAGATACTGCCCCGATACAATGTGAACGGACCCTTGCTACAGGCTGTAAGGTCTCTTTACCGAGATCACTCAGCCTGTGTGCGAGTAGGAGCTGGCATGTCGCCCTGGTTTGACATCCAATCGGGTGTTAAGCAAGGTTGCGCTATGTCAGCTTGGTTGTTCAATTTGTATTTGGATAGTTGTCTCCAAGGAGTGAAAGACAGTGACATGGGAGTGAAAGTAGGTGACCTTAAGGTCAATTGCTTACTATATGCAGATGATGCAGTGCTCATTGCATCATCAGAATTCAATTTGCAGGCATTGGTCACCACTCTGAAAGATGGGTGTGAAATTAATGGTCTTAACCTGAATGTAGATAAGACGAAGGTTCTGATATTTGAAAGAAATGAAGAAAGAACAGAATGTAAGATCAACGTGAATGATAAGATAATAGAACAAGTGAATGAAGTGGTATATTTGGGAAGTATGTTTAGCAGAGACGGAAGATACGAAATGGATGTGGAAAGGCGTATTGCTGCTGGTAACAGAGTCAATGGTGCTTTGACTGCATTGTTGAGACGGCAAAACGTCAGTATAGCTGCACGTTTGGCTGTACACAATGCAGTTTTGCTACCGACACTGTTATACGGCAGCCAAACGTGGGTAACACAGAAGAAGAATGTAAGAAAGATGAATGCTGTGGAGATGCGATCTCTTCGCAGAATATGCGGAGTCAGTCTAGCTGATCGAATCCGCAATGAAGAGATCCACAGAATGGCAGGTACTAGCGAAGATGTCACGGTGAGAATGAAGAAGAACGTGCTCAGTTGGTTTGGGCACGTTGAACGAATGAGTGATGAAAGAATGGTAAAAAAGATTTATATGGGAAAAGTGAGCGGTAAGAGAGACAGGGGGAGGCCTCGAGTGACCTTCGAAAACACAGTAGCTACGATACTGGAAGAAGGTCACGTAAAAAGCATGAGGACCCCCCGGAGGGCATGTATGAAGAAGTTGATGTCTGTGGCCGAGGCGAAAGAGGTATGCAGAGACCGTAGCGTTTGGCGCTCCGTCGTCTCTGGCTACCCCGCAAGGGATATGGCGTGAAGGTAAATAAATAAATAAATAAATAAATAAATAAAGATGTTGAAAAACAAGGACCCCAAAAGAGAAGCTTGAGAGAAAGTCCAAAAGCGACAGTATGGGGTTTGAAGCTATAGTCTTCAGAGATAAGTATTGATTGTCTTTATGTAATATTATACCAGAATAATAGTTATACCATAATAAAAAAGTACTGGACATTTCTACGCATGAAAGTTTGTGTTGTAGCATGTTATAATTAACTCTGTCAAAGGTCTTACTAAGGTTGGTTTATATAAAATCGATACCTTCAGCCACCTCTCAGATCACAGTGTTTATATATAGAGACGTAGATGTATAAACAACGCAATAAAATACAATCGCTTCATTTAATAGCGTCGTAACTCGTATCATCGCTCTGTACCATTCATAAAAGTATGTAGGTACTGGTAGGTTGTCATCTTGTATTTTGTTATAATGGCGAAAATGAAAATAGTCTAGCACAGAGTTCAGAAACAATAGGATTATATTAATGTTCGGTTATAAAACTGCAAAGAAATATATAACAGTTTTGTATAAAAAGCAAAAAGATTTTAATTCAACGTGTAATGAAATTTTCTTTATTTTTACGAAATTATATGAAAATAACTGAAAGAACAAAACGGATGCGTTAATATGACAACATCCCTAAAATATTGAATTTTTAAAGGAACTTCGGGCAAACTATTTAGCAATACTGTAAAATTACCAAAAATTTTATTTGATTGTATGTATGTATTTTTCATGATTTTGTCTATAAAATGAGATATAAAATTTCAGCATCATAAAAAAGGGAATACGCAAAAAAATGGTTTGAATGATTAGAAAACTGGTAACTGTGCCAAATTTTTTTTTTTCGATTTAGAGATTCTATTTTAGACAAGCTTATACCATCAATTTAAAATCTAGTTCTTTATCTTATCTTTTTAAATTATATTCCTATTATTACTTAAAATCTTTATTTATATATTCTCTTAAAAGTTACAAAAAATTCCGATATCGAGTATAGATAGTGCAAATCTTGTGATAGGTTTTGGTATATAGTACATACATACATACACGGTATTGTGCATATTGGCTGAAAAATAACAATTCCTGTTAAAGAGGTAGCGCGGTCGTAAAAATCTCGCCTAGTCGAAGCTTTACAAGCGTGTGCCACGTATACTAGAAGAGGTACTCTAAACTAATGTACTAAAGAATCTGCAAAAATATTACAAACAACACTATTTTACTTCATATGATTAACTTCATTATATGTTCTTTATTAAAGAAATTATTTAAATTGTTCAGTATTAACCTTTATATAAATAAATGCATTTGTTAGTTTCGCCATTTACTATACATTAAAATTGTCCTTTACACATATTTTAGAAGATCATAAATATTTTAGAAGATATGATAAATAAAAAATTATAAGCTACCTAAAAATTATTAACTCCACGAGTCAGCACTCTTTCCTTGACATGTCAGGTTCAAAATCGAAACTAAAAATATTCCGAGTTAAAAGAATAAACTTTCACAACACTGGCGGAGTCGCTAATAACTAATATCACATATTTTAACATATTTCATTAAGATGTAATTAAAGGACAAATCTTTAATATAAAGGCTTCTTATAGAAAAGTAATTGGTACGTGTTTTTTTTTTATTATAAAGTTACCATAGACTTGTAGTCCATGCCATTTTTAATTTGTTTTATAATTATTATTTTGATTTCTTTTTTTTTTGAGATTTTTGCCTGTGTATTCAGGCATTGGTACGTGTTAAGACCACGAGCCAAACTTCTAAATAATAGTATTTATACGGTTTTTTGTATGTCTTTTTTGTTAGATGTAAAAAGACTACTTAATTAATTATTTTTTATACATATATAAAATCCCACAAGATATTGTAGACCTTCCTTTTTTTAGTTTTAAACCTAAAATAAAAGGTATTTTATTAAATGAATCTTATTTTAGCATTCAAGAGTATTTAGTTGATTGAAACTTGTTGAATTTAGGTTGTTGTTCATTTGCAGGGTTCATGTTATAATATATACTTCAGATCTTATTAAATTTCATTTTAAAAAAGCAACTATTTTAGTATCTGGCGGGCTCTTATCAGCAGAGCACCCTTCCAAGCTGGTGATAGCTTACTTACGGGATGAATACACTGACCTTTTTAATGTAATATTTGACACAAAAATGCGTGAATATGCATATATGAATAATAATATTTTGAATTTGAAATAGTTTTTTTTACGAAATTTGGTGTGGCCCTGGTGTTCTATATTGGTGTTGACTTAAGACGTAATAGATAATAGTATTATTACAGTTTATTTAAATTATAATATTTCTCTTTGAATAAAATACAATGTTATTAAATAAATACAGATTACTCAAGGATTTCGGTTAACCCCAATCCAAGAGATAATCCGCACCTGGTCACGTGGCACACGTTTAATTCAACAGCGACCGGCAAGAGACGTGACAACAGGATTCATTATTATACGAGTACCTACATACATACTTTATAAAACTTAAAACTGGAGAATATAATAAAGGTCATAAAAATAAGTTAAGTTCACTAATAATTATATATAGCTTTAACCAAATCATTTGTATTAATTTTTAAAAATAAATTATCTGTTAAGTTTGGGAATTTTAACATGAATGTAGTTAAAAATAGATTCGCTTTTAAATTCCAGGACCTTTTCTAATTAATAATTGGTACTTCACTGCTCGTTCCAATATTATTTTTGATTTTGTTAGTAGTTGTTATTGGTTTTCCCTCGAGGTAAAATGCATCTGAATAACGTGCATATAAATTTAAAATTATCTAGTTCCTCTGAATTCAAGTGGTCTAAACAAAGAAGCGATTAAACTACTTGAATACCACCGAATACTTATTTTAAATGCTAGCCTTCCTTAACCTTAACAATCCTTGAAATGATTACATCATTATTAATTACATATTTGAGATTCAAAGCCAACCGCAACTGCTTTTCACATTTGTGAAACAATCAGAAATAACACAGTTACTAATTACCTGGTTAGAAATGAATATACCTCCGTCCTTCAAATGTATGAGCAATTTTACTATTTTGGATATCTGGTATTATTTCTTTCGTAAAGATTAGTATTTCGAGAATCATACATAAAAAAGGCATCTCAATGTGTGTCAAATAACATGAATAAATCAAAACAAATGAATAATTCTTTCAACATATTTATGGATGAATTTACAATAATAAAGTATTGTTTCTTTAAATTCTGGAAAACTAACTGGATTGGTTCCCTTGTCTTTAAAACTTGAAGGTGGTTTGTTAATTTGTCGAGTTGTCTCTGACGAGGTGATGGACGCCACTCATGGGATGTGGCACATTGTTAAAACTGTTAGCCGGTTCCATGGGTGACCTATTGGGAAACTTAAAGACATTATTGTCGCGTTATGATTTGGAGCTGCGACAAGAAACATTTGTTCAGTCCATGTGATTTCCATTTGTTGATTATGATTGATGTCCATTTTGATTCTTGACACTTCAAAAACGTAGTTTAGGATATAAATTACAATTAAAAGTTTTTTCGAATATTATAACAGCTAATAATTACTGCAAAAACTTTGTGATTAAAGTATCTTTATGTACAGAATAGAAGATGATTTTCATGTTTTAGACCGATCTTAAGTTTTTTTATGTAAAACAAACGGAAAAGTAATTTTTGATGATATTTATTATTTTTTCTATTTTAATACAAATGAACTTAGTATCACTACTATCTATTATATATAAAAATCTGTGCAAAAGATGTCGTCACTCTGCTGAAATATAAATAAACTCCCTCTCCTTCCCTCCGTCCATCTAATATTCTTGAAAAAAAAACGCAGTTTGCAACAACTTTGATGTCTGTAAAACATCTTCTCATTGTTACTGTTAGGGAAGTAAGTAACTTCCTTAACAATAACAGGAACAGTAGTGGAAACAGTATCAGTAATAGTAACTGTAACAGTAAATTGACAGTGTTAATAGCATCCCTCGATGAAAATGTGTCATCATATACATACTAATACGATAAATATACTCTACTATTAATAATAATATTAAAGCCATTAAAGTTAATAGTTCATAATTTTAGTTAATCATTAATAATTCCCTTACTTGCCTAAACTAACTTGATGCAGAAATTGAAGTTATTTATCCAGATTGGATTGTAATGGTAATTAGCTTTGAAATGAGCTGAACGTAACTAAATATGTAAAAATAAAATTTTAAATATTAATGTCATCTTTTCAAGGTTTTTCTACACTGCTGTTTTTAAATTGATACTTTCCTTCCTATATAAATGGTTATAAATAGACAACTAGAAACTACTATAACTATTATTATGATAAACTTTATCGAGTCGGTTAGCGACATTTTTTTATGTTTATGTGCTATGTACTGTCTATAAGACTAGTATAACATTAATTGGTGGTTAATAAAATTTTGTATAAAATTCTGTTTGTCAATATTTCTTTTGACGACAAACAACGTCAGAAATAATTGCGTAGGTTACTAGTTAATCGCTAAAATACAATTTAGTCGTTAATATAATACGTTTACACTTTAATTTTTTTTTATAAAATTTGATTCGAAATTATGAAAGAATATTTTGATCTTATTTAGTGACAAATTTAAGGCTCCACTGGGGAGTTTATTGTTAAAATGTATACAATTAATTTTATGTAGCCTAATAGTACGTATTTTAGTTAATAGAATCCTCCGTTTACTTAATTTTTTATGGTAAAACTTTAGACGTCTTAAAATATTTGATTGGACGGAACCGTAAAAGTTTCCACATCGAAGGATTCTTTATTTACGAATATAATGTAAATATATTTACCTAATATTCACCTGTATATAATTATATTTAAAGATGACTTCGGAAAATTTCTTGACAAAATCAAGACCTGTAATCACCGAGGAGACCAAAATAAGGATAATATACAAAGTTATATAAAGAAGGTTAGATTTCAATCAATTGATAGGGTTATAAAGAGAATAAGTCTAGAATTTTTTCTAACATAAGTAATTTAATTTTATGTAGTCTTCTAACTTGGAATAATACTTGTAATATTTTCTTACTTGGATGGAAAACATTGTCTCTTTATTGCTATAAATTTAAAAGTTTTGTATTCTAGTGCCTTTGAATATTCTGTATGCTATTGTAGTGATTATTTTATCTACTCTGTATTTATATTATAGTTAAATTATCTGCACTGGGCTGAAATTCCTATCCTTGTTTCCTATTCATATAATGTAATAAATGTAATTGCAAAACACCACTTTTTATTTTATCCTTGATTGTGGACACAATTTTCACTATTACGAAGCCTACATCTAGCATAGGTTAGTCATGATTTCATATTTATATAAAAAGGCAAACTGTACCACTATGTGGTGTCAAATTGATGCAATAGAGTGCAAAAAACAGTAGAATCAAAGGAGAATTAGATTCAATATTAAAGATTACATAAAGTTTGTTTGCTAGTAATATGTATATGGTAATGTATATTGCCATAGAAACATATGATAAAGCATTTAAGCTGTTAAAACCAGCTTCCGATAGTTTATTGGATCGAAAATCTGTTCGTTGTGTTGATGACCAGATTTAACATTGCTCTCAAAATGCGTTGCAGTATTTCGCGTTCCATACGATTAGTGGAACGTATTTTATATATATTTTTTTAAATATATGTTTTCCTCATATACAAATTGCTAGTTATTGTTATACTTGTACTTATTTAATACTTTTTTTACTGTAAGATTTGTCTTTATGTATATTTTCAGTAAACCGTATTGTTGATAGAACATTTAAAATATTTAATATAATAATTGAAAGCGCGAAAATAATTATTTCGCAATTTTTAAGTACTTTAGTTGGAAAAAAGTAATATCTGAATTAAAGTTGACCTTTTATCACCAATACAGAGGGTTATCAAAAATATGATAAACTTAAGCAATATTTTTGTGATAAATTCACTGTAAAAACTAAGTAGTTTCTTTTTATCATTACTCTAAACTTAAATTTGGGTATATTGACATGAAAACCATCTATACGTATAATGAATTACCCACATTTTGAATATTTAATATAAATTCATATTCATTCAAAATCTACTATACTTTAACTAAAACCTTTTTACCTTTACCATTACATAGGGAACCAGTTAACGCGAATCGTTAAACTAAATTCGAAGCTCGTTAGTTCGCCAACTTTTAAACTTGTTCCAATTATTGAGCCATTAATTGTCAACGGTTCGTTAATAGTCTTAATGTTAGCAACAAGAAACAAAATAATGTCTACTAAATGAAGTTAAAAATGTAACAAAAAGTAAATAGTCGATATAATTGTATGTTTTCGATCATTCTTGCATTTAATATAACAGTGTTTATTACAAAAGGCACGCAATCGTAAGCTGAGGCCGAGTTCGTTACGGAACTCATTCCTCATTCAGGGCAAGTCCCCAAGTTTTTGCTGTGTTGGAATTTGAAGTGAGCTGTAATTACTGCTGTAATTAGAGGACAACGTTTGATATTATGTAAGCTTTTTGTTATAATTTTGCTTTGAAACCATTATTGACCTTCATGTTTCGAAAGTTTAAATCTTTATTAAAGGACGAAGATTCTAGCGGATAACTTTATTATAAGTAAGTAGATATTATGATTATTTTTAGATCATTCTAAGGCAGTTCTAGATATTTTTTATGAAAGAAATAAGTTGTGAATGATTTAAATAAAAATTATGAAAATCAATAATATTTTTAATAAAATTATAACAATATAGCAAATAAATATATATATATATATATATATACCTATATATATATATAATAAATATATATATATATATATATATATATATATATATATATAATAAATACCTCGTTCGACAGGGTCGATCGTTTTAGGTAGATTCCCGTCGGTCGGATCGAGAAAGAAAAACTAGCCAGCAGTATTCTACTGGTCATTACGACTCTTATGACGGGTCACTCTGCATATATTGGGTGAGCGGGGAACTACCCACCACTCCTATCTCCTAAACGGGGGGTCGCATCAAAAAACTTTTCGGACAAAAAAGTTTCCTCTTTTAATTTGTTAATTTTCTAAGATATTTCCGACATGAAAATTTTGCCTTCTTCTGTGACTTTTTTCGGTTTTTAACTTTCAACCCCCCCATCCCCTCAACCCCCCGACCGATTTCCCCCGTTCAAGAACTTAACCATCATTTTCTCCTTAGGAATGTGTATGTCGAGTTTGAAAATCCTCCGTCAATATTTGCGACCTGTAGCGTGTCTCAAAGGTTTGCACTTTCACCCCCCCTCCCAGCCCCCCCTTTCACTTTTTCCAAAAAAACGAGATGCTACGTTTGTCCTACTAATTTATCCTATCGACCTGTGAAGTCAGATTTCGCCTACGATGAATTTGGACTGATGGATCATATATACATATATATATAGAGGGATATATAAATTTTTTTTTTCGACGGATTCTCAATCTCCAGTTCATAAACGGCGTAGCGCCCCTACTCTGGGGTCTGGGTCCCGTCATCGCATCGATTGCAATAGGTAGATTCATCTATGGAATCAACCTAAAATTGTTTATAACATGTTTATAACAATTTGTAAGATAAATATCTTGATATTTATCTTACACGAAACTCTTGCTGTTTTCAAAAGACGAAGTACTTCTAATGATTTATTATACATGTTACACTCTACACTGCTGTTAGTTTCAGTTCCAGAAATAATTAAGGTAATTGATTTAGCCGGAATTCGAAGGTCTTGGTATGTGTGGGAGCAGCTAAATAGAGTAAAACAGAATACTGGCGAATTTAATTTCAGTGTAATTATTTCGTTATTTACTACAAAACATAACTACAGGAATAAAATTTAAGATTACATAATGTATAACATATACTATGATACATTATAAATTTCAACCCCAATAAATGTTATCAAATAGTATATGTTAATAATAATTTTATTTTATTTGTTTTAGTTGTTTATTTTTATTTCTTTTATGGTAAAAGTAAATAAGTATTAAAAGTGACACGACAATACAACATTAAAAGTACTGAATAGTGAATTTCGTGAGTTGATTTATATTTTTTTCATAATCTATATATATATAAGCAATTTACCACACACAGATTCATCACGAAATCTCCGAAACTATCTGTCTGATTAACTTAAAATTTTACATAGTTACTTCTCTTTTGTGACGTAGACATCTACTAAGAACGGATTTTTACGGAATTCCTATCCCAACGGATTTGAACTTTTTGCATTTCGCCAAGTTTTAAATCTGTAGATGTACACTTAACGCAAAGGTAAGAGTTTCTATAGCAACGGTTATCATAGCAAAGGTTAAGATGAGAACGAATAATAGTGAGAGTGCTAATTAGTGAAAAGTGGCTCAGTAAATTATTAGTGTCTCATTTAGCGTTGAAAATTATGTGTAGTGGAGCAAAATCTTGATTTCTACATCTAGACGCAAGAGAGTGACAAAGATAAAGAAGAAGAAAAAGTAGCCGTGTTTCATACGTAGGTAGTTTACAACTCATACTGAATCTTGAAAAAAATATACCGTTGAAAGTACTTCTGAATGGACTCAATTCTTTCAATACGTATGTTAAAATAAAGGTAACCAGATAAGTGAATAGTACTCTAAACTAGTCCTAACCGGTGCTATGTATAAACTAACGACACCAGCTGGTTTATGAAATGACTTAGTGATTTTAAATATAAACACCGTGATTTCATTATCTTTTACAAATCCGTAGTGATGAGTTTATAAGAAAGGAAGAGGAAAAGTTTATGGGGAAATATTACAAAGTGACTTTTCCTTATACTTACAGTGATATTATTCTTAGTGCACCGTAAGTGCACAATAATGTTACTTATATTATTATTTAATAATATTAGGGTAATGAAGTACTATTGTACTGATTTACTCACAGGCCCCACTGCTTTGATTCGCCAATGAAGGAGTTCTTTAAGTCATCCATAGATATTGTTCAAAATTTGGTTTTAAATTGTGTTGTTTATTTGTTTGCAAAATTCCTGCGATATAGGTATGACTCTCTAACAACACACACAAACGCACAAACATACATACACACACTCAAATCAACATATATGTACATATGCACATTGATTTCACCATACACGGACATATAACAGCATACAATTACTGTTTTGATTTATATTAGTTTATATATTTATATAATATTATATATTTAAAATAGATATAAAATTGCATCAAAGATTTATAATCAATCATAAATCATTGCATTTTTTTTGCAACAGTCTTTTACGATATTAATTTATAGCTGAAGCTTATTGTTCTACTTTTATAAATGTAGTTGTTCTACTTTTATAAACTTTAATCGTGAGTCCTAATTATGATTAATTAATTTTATGTACAAAAAACAAATCTATATTTAATATATCAAAAATAGTATGCAATATTTTAAACTGGGTGAATAATAAAAAAAGCAACACTTTTGTTTTACGAATGGATTCGTGGGCAAAATTTTATATGAATTTAATAATAGTGTAACATGCTTTATTAGCATTAAAAATTCATTGGACAATTATTTATAATATATACGAATAATATAATCATATAGTAATTTTAAGAAATGCATCTATGCCGTTGTTTTCTGCGGTACGTCACATACATGGATCTAGTCGCTGATGTTTATCACAGTATTAAGTGAAAAAATAAAATTGTATTTGTGAAAATGTATATTTTTTGTCTTATTGCCACTTCATTGGATAAATAATGTACATAGGTCAGATTTTGTGTTTTGCTTGGTTTCTAGTTATATGAAGAAATAAAATATACGGATCTCTCAATGCTATTATTTTATACAAATTATCAGTTTCCAAGTATCGGAGAAACATTTAAAGATATTATTAAAATGAAATTGTTTTTCGACTAATAAAACCATTATGTTTATAATAATAATAATAATAATAATAATAATAAATGTTTATTTCGGGACAAGCCCATATTTTGTTAGTAACAATTATTCTTAAAGACTAGTGTTAGTATTATAAATCGAAAATTAACAAATTCTAACAGTAACTACTAAATAAGCCAGCTATTTACACATGTAGTTTAATCCAATGTTGCAGCATTGGACTCTCCCATCTATCAACAAATATTTTTAAAATTCTATTACGGCTGCCGCGGAAACGCTTTAGTAACGATTACGCATAATAGCTTTGAAGTCATTAATGCGTCTTTCCGCGAACATCAGCGAGGCACTGCAGCGCCACGGCAGCCGCAACAGTATCCTGAGCGCATTATTATATTGTATGCGGAGGTCACTGTAAGCACGCAAGCTGTAATTTGTCCACAAATTACACTTGTAAAATGATTGGCAATAGGTCTTAAATAGCGTTACTTTCACATGTTCAGTACATCGTGCAAATCTGCGAGCCAGCATGTTACAGCGAACTGACAGCGACCTTCGCTCCCTATCGATATCCTTATTGTCACACAAGTTCTCTGTTAGCCAATGACCTAAGTACTTAAAACTGGTTACCCTACGAACCGGTAATCCGCACAGCGACACTTTGGGTATGGATGTGTAACCCTTTGTTCCAGCCTTAAAAACCATGATTTCGCTTTTCTTTACATTGTACTTGAGGCTTTGTGCCTCACCATATGTTTCACACATTTTTACTAATTTTCTTAACGCATTGATCGATGGACTCAGCAACACCATATCGTCGGCGTAACTAATGTTATTAATACTAACTCCGTCCACATGACACCCTACGCCGCTGTTATTGAGCTCACCTATCAGACGATTCATGTAAAGGTTGAAAAGCCGAGGTGAGCTCAGGCCCCCCTGTCTCACCCCGCACTCTAACCGATATACATTTGAAAAGGATTCCTGCCACTTTACACTATTGAGTTGGTTGTTGTACCAATAACAAAAGAAATCGATAACTTCACGTGGTAACGTGGATTCATTTTGAAGTTTCTGCCACAAAACCTCATAATTAACCAAATCAAAAGCTTTGAAGAGGTCCAAGAAACAAGCAAAAACCGGCGTCTGCCTACTAGTGTAGTACTGGATAGTCTGCTTAAGGCATAAAATAGCACTCTCTGTGGATAGACCTGGTCTAAAACCGAGCTTATTATCATAAAGTTTAATATTTTTAAGTAATTGTTTGTCAAGCGGACTGTCCAGCACCTTGGCCATGACAGTCGCTAGAGATATTGGCCTGTAGTTATTAATATCAGATGCATCACCCGTTTTATTTTTTACAATTGGCACAACTATGGTGTACATAAGTTCATTAGGTAAATAACAATGACTCATACACAAGTTGAAAAACATAGAAAGTATTCGAGGTAGATGTTCACCTGCGTGTTGCAAATGCTCGATGCTGAGACCGTCATGGCCGGGTGACTTACCTCTTTTCATACTTGATATAACTAATGCAACATCTTTTTCAGTAAATCTGACTGTAATGTCACCCGATACGGATCCAGCACCGGGCATTCGAACAGATTGCCCTAGAGGCGAGTCCACTTTAAAATGCTGCTGAAACACGTTTGCTATGTCCACCGGATCATGCATACCCGCCACACTCACAGGACGGCTCGACATAGGCTTAAGTTTATTTGTTAGTTTCCAAAATGATTTAAAATCTTTATTTGAGTGACTTTTCGCTATTATATCCATTTTAATTTGTTGTTGGTTTTTCTGACAATATATCAATTTATTTTTAAAGATGGTTCGAAAATTACACATGTTAGCATAAATGTAACCAGTCCTGGGTTTATTATGTAAGAGCCAGTTTTTATACCACACACACACACACACACACACACACACACACAGATGACAGCTCACGTTCAAAACGTTCACCGGGATGCGCGTTGAAATCCCCCAATATAAACACAAATTCAATGCTTGTAGATTCACATATGGCAATTATTTCACTGAGGCAGTTGTTAAATTCTAATAAATTATCGGCCGAATCCGTCGGCATATACACGGAAAATATTAACAAAGAGCAATCGGCATAATCGATTTTTATCGCAACCAAACGATCACTATCACACGACACTACGGTAACCGTCTGACATATGGACTTTCTCCACAACAATGCCACTCCACCGTAGGGTCTTCCAACGAGGCATCCAGTAGATGTATCTACAGCGGACTTGCCGGTAAAGGCCAAGTCACTATGCAGACTTCCTAGAAAGGCCACATCATGAGGAAGCAGCCAAGTCTCTTGCAATGCCATAATATCACAATCATCACATAGCTTCCTCACGCAGTCTGCCGATCTGATGATATTTTTACAATTAAATGTCGTAAATATAATTTTTCTGAACGTAATATCCATCATATACTTGATTTATTGTTAACTTTATTGTTACTATATAAGGTTATACCCTCCGGCCACAAATTGTCATCCAGAAAAGAGGACAATTTGTGTTTTGGAACAAACACCTTAAAAGCATTGTATGGTCTTTCTCTTTTCATATTTATTTTCTCCAGAATAACATGTTCATTCGATTTCATTTTAATATATTCCGAAATGTCAGTTTCAGTAGTTTCTTTACTGACGTGTGATATAAATAACGGAATTTTTAATTCAGCAGCCTTGAATTTTACTGCAATATTTGATATTGCTTTTCCCGTCATTCCAGAAAAACGCTTCTTAACATTTTTTTTCACTAATATCCAATCTTCCTCTTTATTTTTACTCACTGTCTTATTGTTTACAATTTGCGCGAAGGTTCTTTGACACAAAATTTCACGCTGTAAATCAGTGTTCTCCACAACAGCCGAACTGTGTGGCGTGAGTGAGACAGTATGAGGCTGAGTTATAGCTTCGCTATGTGTGCGAGTGAGCACGTTGTTAGACGAAGTGTTGTTTACGCACTCGGGAGTTGTCGTCGCGCAGGTAGAAGTCAGCTTTGTTCTCAACATATTGTCTGATTTATTGTTTTCTACGTACCCTCTTTTTAAATTAATATTGTTTAAATTTTTTAACGGAGATTTTGGGCATTGGTTATTTAATTTCACTTCTTCAAATTCAGATTTAGTCAAGTAGTTCTCTTTTATGTCGTTTATGTCCGATCTTATCACCAACAAATCTTTAAGTAATTTTGTTACATCTACATGATCAAAACATATCGGTGGCAGCTTATGCAAGTCATATGCCACAAATATAGGTATAAGATCAGGATCCATTGTCTTAAACACGAAAATCATATCCTCCAGGTCTTTTGTTTTTTATTCTTTCGTCTCGAAACTAACTTTTGCGTAGTTTTCGTGGAAACGAACAACAACTTCTAAGCTTCATCGATCTCCTCCTCCGAAAAGGCCGATGAACATATCCTGATTAAGCTCTCGTTATCCACAACATCATGTCTATTTCTTATAAACGCTAGCACTTACGAAATTACAATATTACAATTAGTACATTTAACAGCACTCACGTTTGTAACGGACATTTTTAGTAACACTCAATCCGTGACCGCTCGCGATGCGTGCATGGAGAAGACTGTTTATCTATAACTTTTAACGTAGAATGACAAAGATTAATTTAAACCCTTAATTAACTCGGTGTAAAAGTGTATTGCGGTGTATATGTCATTTTACGTCGAATTAATTTAACGAAAATCAATAAGAGATAGGATCTAAATAAATAGTTTGATGGAGAAAAAAAATTATTTTAATAGATTGCTGTTATTTTTACCTACTTTCGATAACTTTTTTTAACAATTACTTATTGGTATATCAGAAGCTTTATAAGATTGTGGTTACAAGGAGCTTTGATTAGACGAAAACACTTTTACCGACATTTAATCACAAAGTAATTGGTGTTTATTATATGCACAATGTATATAAAATTTGGTGGCTGAAATACAAAGAAAACACTAATGGAGTGATAGATTCTAAGAATGTTGTGGTTGATTTACTCGTAGGTTATAACATATATATATAACATTATACTCACTCACTGACTCATAATAGTCAATTATGTCGTAATACTACTTATCTAGACTTTATCTATGATATATTAGCATTAACAACAGACAGATTGAATCTCGATGGCCTCACTGTTTTTCTACAAAATTGTCATAAATTGACGCGGAAACATTCTCGCAAAATTAAACATTAAAATATACAATATTAAATATTGTACTTATTATATTATATTTGTAACGTAGGTGTTATTTAGTGTCACGCTAACCAAACGTGTAACATTTTAGTTCAATTGGCCAAAGTCAAATCGGTTCTATATTCAGTTTCAAGATCAGCTCAAGTTAAATAGAAGCTTGTAAAAAGGACTTTGCTATTGTATCATGTATCTTGCTCACATAGTAGCTTATTTCAAAGGAAACCCAACTTGTCTGTTAGATTTAATGGAATTGGATTTTTCAAGATTTTAATTTTCCAGAATTTAACAACCACAATCAAAACTGCCTTGTCTATTTATTTATATGCATATATTATATAGCTGCATCTTTATAATTAGATTTTATAATTTAAACTGTATTTAATAATATTTATTAGAGTTTTGTATTTTAAATATTATTTTTAAAACCGAACATTAAATTAAATTTGAACCTGATGTTCAGTGGATCTGGCAATCGAGGATACGAAATCTTCAATACCTGCCAGTCTTCAATAAACAAAACGTATGGCAGTTCCTAGTTGTGTAGTACTTGTCTTCAATGTGGCTTGAAGGCAAGTAAGTGTCTGCTCTTTTGCACCACTCCACCATATAGGAAAAATATTAACACACTGACAAATAATTAAAAAAAAATCTAATTTGATGAAAGCACCACTCTATGTAGAAAATATTAAAATAATCAGAATCAGAGAATTTTTGCTGATTTATATAAAGATTCTTCATATCATAGAGGATTTCTAAATAAATCTAAAGAAACTATTTTACATTACTTCTAAAGGAACTAGTTTACATTATTTTATTTTTAAAACTTTATACGAACACGTATTTACTAATATAATTATAGTTTCCTAACATAGAAGGAAGGAACGATTTAGTAGTTTCGATTTTGTACAAAACTAGACAACTAAATTAATTGAAAACTTTGTTTAAACAAGTCAAGTAAATAAAGTATAATAATAAATATGGATCTTACCATTAAAAGATTATTAAAGACAAACAAAGATTTGCCGTAGATCAAAGAAAGATTTAGAGACGAGACTAAATACAGTAGGAGATGTATTTCATCATAAGAATCACTTTGTTAATAAACATCTTTTTTTTGTAATAAGCTTTTAATTCACATTTTGACAAAGGTTAGCTGCCAAATATCTATATTTTTTCATCCCTGTTATCACTGTAACTTGTTTTACAGGTTAAAAATTGTATTCAGAAAAAAAGAAATGGGGAAGAAGCGGCTAGATAATGTCTGCATACTACTTTAACTAGTTATAATTATAATTATCATAGTTGTTTTACATGTGTTAGGGCCAAGGACAAACCGGTTTGTGTAAGTGCAAAGTTTTTGTTATCTTTCCTTGTACCTCCGCTCAGTCGCTCAAGATGATGGCCAAATAGATTGAACTGTCAAACAGCGCGAATGAAATGGCGGTAAGTCTCGTACCAATGTAGAAATCATGTTTTCCTCTCACAGAAGGATAAAATTTGTGTAATAATAACATGTTGCATGGATCACAATGCAGAGTTCCGGAAAGAATATTTAAATGGTAAAAAGGACATACGCTTGAAATGCGAATGGGCGATGTACTATGTGACAAAATTAATAAAGTAAACGTATATGTGAAAGGTAGTTTAAAAGTAGCATAAGAAGCAATATTTTGCCGTGGTGTGGTCATAGATTACGAAGGCATGAAATGCATCTAATATTATATGAATGATGTATGAATCTAGACTGTTACAAGAGAAGATAGTGACCTAAAAATACATGGATGAACTGCGTGATAAACGGCATTCACTGAGATGCTATACTTAGAGAAGAGAGGGGGAGAAATTGACATATTGAGTCGACTTTAAATGATTGGAATAATAACTGTTAAACTTTGATGAGCTTTTTATAATGGATCCATTATTGTATAAACTGATATAAAATAATATAATATAAACTATAAACAAAGGGATATATACTTTGCTTTTGGCCCAAAAAAAAATGAAAATTTTTAAATTAATTAATTAGTGTCAAGAAGACCATTGTACTATTGGGAATATCCGTTAACGTACTTAACCAGATAGACATTGTTGCGGCAAAATTTGAATAAATGTGGAACTATCGTAGCCTTATTTTAGGTTGGAGAGTGTCTTTACAGAATGGCTTATTTCGATAAGTATGGTATAAAAATAGCCCCTCCTGCCGCTCCAATTTGACGTACACAAGTAAGTCACTGATATTAATAGTGGAAGAAATATAAATAAACTAGCTGATTCCCGACCGCTTCACTGGACACACTATTAATTTGAATGTGAACTTAGACTTCTTGTAATGACAAAATGTTAAATTTCTATTTTATATTTAGTGTATTTTCTTAAAAATTTTAAATGGAGAAATATTATGCCATTCAGTAAATACACGGATTTCCACATCATTTATGTGGTACTGTGTATTGGATGCGTTCCCGTTATGTAATGTGGCGGAATCCCCAATAGGCTGACACTATGAAAAAATTGCCAGCATATAACTAAAGACAAATTTTGTTTTTTTTTTTTAATAATGATTATTTATTTTTTAAATATATGAAATTTTGTTTCGTAATCAATTACATATTTACGGCCTTGGTTGCCATGGTAACCGTTGCTATGGTAACCGTTGTCATAGTATTGTATAGCTCTTACAGGCTTAAAACTTGGCAAAATATCAAAAAGTTGAAATCCGTTGGAATAGGAATTCCGTAAAATCCGTTCTTAGTGGACGTCTACGGTACAAAAGAAGTAACAATGTAAATTTTAAGTTAATCGTACAGATAGTTTCAGTTTAAATCGCTATATATATATATATATATATATATATATATATATATATTTATTCGTGTATCTATCTATATATATATATAGATAGATACACGAATAAATAATGTTCTTCGGGTAACGTAATCATTTTGTTGACTTGTTGTTGTAAATACCCACTCCATTATTCCTCTTTTCTTTTTTTGGATAAAAATGAAAATGGTCTAAATTAATATTATTTATTGATTCGTCTATCTGACAGTAACATTGAATCTACTTTACCACGCACCACTTATATGCAACAAATAGATATTTGTAGTCATCGCAGTGTTTTTTTGGGTACATTTGCGGTTCAATTGATTGCAGTACCCTAATTTATAAGTTGTATATAAATAGACATGATTTATATAGAATAAATACTTTTAAATACACAATTGAAATGTAGAGGAAATCATTTGCATTTTAATTTTAAATTTTATTATTACAATTAAACATTAAAAATGAAAAAAAATATCAGATACATACATTAATATCAGGTTAAAACATACATCACGCTTTTTATCACCTACCCTGGAGCAATGACTCATGTTAATGTTTCACAGATAACAAAACAACTGGATATTACAGAGAAAATAAGAATTATCCTTCATTTTTATTTCATGTTTAATAATTATGTATGATGCATAAACATATTTGTTATTAATATCGGTCTAAGTTAAAAATTAGTTTCCTGCGAAATCAGAATTTGTATCAACTAGCTTTTACGCACAGCTTCGCTCACTATGTGTAAGTTACTATTTCTTACCTCGAAACTTCTTATTCTTAGATTTCCCACCCAGCATGTCACGGAAGGAGCGCTGGCTCGCGAAGCTAATAATTTTTTGGTAGTGTATAAATTTAAATCTATAATATCTTTTAAAGTATTTCTTGATTCATGTTGTGTAAAGGAAAATTTTGGTCTATATTGAATGGTGACGCTAACAAAAAGCTCTGATTGTAGATTTTCTTTTTTCTACAGATACTTTCCATCGCAATGTGATTGGTAAAATTTCTTATTATTTAAATATTTTAAGATTGTACAATACCGAAACTATACAATTTGAACCAGAATGTGGAAATTAATAAAGTTGGTGAAAGTGTTTTTGAAGGAAGGTTATTAAGCTTCTTCCAAAAACACTTTAACATTATCCTTATATATTATTTATTTAAATAGTATTTTGAATTCTACCAATTGTAACATTGTCACTTTCTTAAGATTCTTTGTTTGCGAATTATTACACAGGATGAGTTGGGGTTGGGAGTTACTCTTTGGATGTTCAGATTGAAATAATAAGTGATATTAAGATCTATAATAAGTATATATCATAGTGAGAGTAAAAGTACTAGACAGTGTTATTTAACATAGGATTATTTTGAGGTTCTGATGCCAGATGAGTATTAATAGCTACGGTACATTGTAAGTTGTCATGTTATGAACAATAATTGTTAAATTAATACATTTCAGTTATAATGTCATAGTTCATAAATATTCATAGTAATGTTTAAAAATAAAAAGTAATATGGTAAACAAATATTATTTAACTCCAGCTCGTTTCTTAATTAATAAGAAAAATAAATAGAGTACTTAAAGAGAACTTTAAGCTTATGTTGAGTATTTAAGATTTTAAAATAAGAAAAACGCTGCGTATTTCTGCTTTTGTCAGGAATGAAGTCATGGCATACTTTCTCCTTATCACAATTTGTAGTAAGCTTACATGAACACGAAGGTAGTAGTTTAACAGGTCTTTAAGAATTACTGGCCCGTACCGCTTGTCTTTCCATAATGAATAAAAAGTTGTCCTGAAAAAATATTAACAAAGTATAAAAAAAATAATAATTTAGGAATAGTAATCACATACTGTTTATTTTTAAACACAGCTTTTTCATAGAATTGTATATATGTTCCTAATATACCTCCCCATTGATTCTATTACAAGATAAAATAACAACTTCTAATGTGGCATTGCTAATAGGACTTGACCTAATAAATAATAATATCCAATAACCAAAATTAGGATATTAATGATAATTTAATATATACATATTTTAATATTTCATAAATTTATAATACGCAAATAATAATATTGTAATTGATAATCTCTTTTAAACTTAAAATTTTATTATTCGAGGCCTTCTTTTCAGTATTTAACTTTTAAAAAATCTTTGTTTCATTAAAATTTACTATTGAAAAGACAGTGTCCATTTAATATAGGATGATCTTTCTACTACTTAAAAAAAAATAAGATGAACAGATTCTAAGACAGGGATGACTATCTGTTTTTTTGGCAAGATAGAATAAAAAAATTAACTGGTATAACGTTTAGGATTTCTGCACATTGCTACTCACACTCTAATTGCATTTAGCAAAACTGCTGACAATTAATTAGTACGTATCGGTATTTTGTTTTGGACGGTAGCCAATGTTCACTACCATTTGGAAAAGCATCGTCCGGTAGTCATTTGGTCATTATCTACTTGTTTGGATTTGGATAATATAAGACAAAAATATAGCATATGAAACGTTTTTATTTATTCTATTAGTCGTTTTTATTATATATATTTACCTTCTATATATATTTTTTCCATATGCATTTTTATTTCAAAATTAAAATAATTTAAAATTACTATTAATTAGAAAGTTAAATGTTAAACTGCTTCAATACCTTCTAAAGTGATGACATCATAGAACTAGTAGTGTCGTAATAAGTTATTAATGCTTTCTTTTAGAATCTCGTTTTTTTTGAATTCTAAATTGTTCTCACTTATCAATTATTACTGTGACTCAATACTCAATATTATAGAAAGTATTCATTAGTAATAAGTTAAAAAAGTATCCGGGGAATTTATTGCCGGTTTATCCCCGTGGCCCCATATGAACCGTACAACCAGATTCCTACCCGTTGAAACCGTATAACCAGAATCTGACATTTCATAAGTGGAATGTATGCCTTAAAAAACTTTAAATTGACATTGATATGCAAAATATTTTGCTGTTGAACTTGAAGTTGATTGTTAAAATAAAAAATAATGTAGTATGTAGCTATTTTTTATTATTTATTGGAAACAATTACATTTTTTTTTTTTTTTTTTTTTTTTATACCCTCTGGGTTAGTGCTTGACTACATTCCACCTGATGGAAAGTGGAAATGTAGTCATAGATGGTAAGGCGCATTAACCCAGTAACCTATTCACTCTTTTCTTGAAGACACCCACATCGTATTGGGACGGAAATACCGACGCAGGCAAGCTGTTCCAGTCCTTCGCTGTACGAACTAAAAAAGACGAAGCAAAGCGCTTTGTTCGGACAGGGGGAATGTCCACAACTTAAGGATGGATATCTGCCGTGCGTCGGAACGTCCTGTGATGGAAGGGGGATGGAGGAATTAAATCATGTAATTCCTGCGCACACTCACCAATATGTATCCTATAGAATACTGAGAGGCTAGCAATTCTACGCCTGTGTTCAAGGCTGTGGAGGTTGGCTTCAACCAATTCAGGGTCGCCTATAAGCCTCTTTGCTCGCCTCTCAATTGAGTCCAGAACCGCAAGATGAGACTTAGCGGCACCAGCGAATATATGCCCACAGTACTCCACACACGACCGGATCTGTGCTTTGTATAATACAAGTAGCTGTCCCGGTGTAAAGTACTGACGGACCTTCGCAAGAACGGTAAGCTTTCCTGCAGCTGCTCTTGCTCTGGACTCAATACACCGACCAAAGTTGAGGTTCGAGGAAATCTCTAAGCCTAACAACTGAAGCCGGTCACTGTATTCCAAAGATACACTCTGGAAAGTAGGAGCCAAGGTGAAAGGGCTCCTTTTGGCGGTGAACAGACACGTCTGCGTTTTGGTGGCGTTGAATTTGACAAGATTGGCTTTGCCCCATGCGGAGACTGCCTGAAGTTTGTCATTCAAACGTTGCACCACGGCTTCTCTTTCAGACTGTACTTGATCTCTACTAGCCCGACTACTCGGCAGGTATCTTTCTACAACTGTGCTGTCGTCTGCATACCCATAGATACCGGGTTTCAGCAGATCGTTAATGTGCAGCAGAAATAGAGTTGCAGAAAGAACGGACCCCTGAGGCACTCCGGCATTTATTGTCAAGGGTTCCGAGGAACACCCGTCGACAACTACTCGGAGAGATCTTTGGTTCAGAAAGTCCGTTACCCAACCGATCAGACCAGGAGATATACCGTATGTTGAAAGCTTGCTTATAAGGCTCGCATGCCAGACCCTGTCAAATGCCTTCGAGACGTCAAGAGAGACGGCGACCGCTTCTCCGTTCTTCTCGATGGCCTCGCCTAAAATGTGCGTAGCGTACACTAGAAGGTCCCCAGTGGACCTATTTCGGCGAAACCCGTACTGTCGGTCACTGAGGAGATCGTTACCTTCAAGGTACACTAAAAGGCGCGAGTTCAATACACGCTCCATAATCTTGCAGAGTATGGAGGTGATTGAAATCGGTCTATAATTGGCAGGATCGGCACGACTGCCTTTTTTGGGCACTGGTTGCACGTTAGCAAGCTTCCAAGATTTCGGCACTATTCCAGACTTGAAAGAGAGACGATACAGACGTGTCAATACAGGAGACAACTCAGCTGCGCATGTCTTGAGCAGAATGGCTGGTATACCATCAGGGCCACTGGCTTTATTCACATCAAGACGACACAATGCTCTCCATACCTCTTTGTTAGTGATGCGGATTTCAGGCATCGAAATACCGCAGTGAGGAAGATGCGCTGGAGAAGCATTGCCAGTGTCTAGATATGAATTATCAGCGAACAGAGAAGCAAATACATTCGCTTTCTCTGTCGCTGTATGGGCCAGAGATCCATCCGGCTTCAGCAGAGCAGGTAGTGAGGGTTGGCAGAAGTTCGACTCGATCGCTTTGGCAAGAGACCAGAAAGCTCGACTGCCAGTAGGTCTGACAGAGAGCTTTTCGCCATTCTTAGCGATACGATCACGACGAGCCTTCCGTAATGCCTTTTTATAGGACTTGGCAGCTTGGTTAAAGGCTCTCTTCTTTAAACTTACATCCGTAGCTTTGCAGCTTCGAGCATCAGCCCAAATTAGGTATGCCGAATGTTTTCGGTCTTCAGCATGACCACATTCGGCATTAAACCATGGGCGAGCTTTGCCACCGATGGGTACGTCAGCAAAAGGAATGAAGTACTCCATTGCCTGATATACCACATCGGTTATAGCATCCGCGCAACTCGACGGATCCAAAGAAGAGAAGCAGACCTGCCGCCAAGGATAAGACGCAAAGAAATGCCGCATCTCATCCCAATCTGCTGACTTGTATTTCCATACTCGCCTAACACCAGGTGGTTCGAAAGCTGGTGGGGAATATGTAAATACAGATTTCACCAAACAGTGATCGGAGGTTCCCAAGGGGGAGGTCACCTCAACACGATACCTGTCCGGATCAGTTGTCAGCAAAAGGTCCAGGCAATTGGCTGTATGGCCAACTACATCTGGTACCCTTGTCGCTTGCCTCACCAGCTGAAAGAGGTCGAAAGACAACGCAAAATTCCGCGCTTCTCTTCCAGCATGGTCGGTCTTCTGGTACGGGAATAGCCAGTCCTGATGACAGGCATTAAAGTCCCCCAGAAAGACGAGCTGCACTGAAGGGTACTGATGCAGAGCCATATCAGCAGCCTCACCGAGATACTCAAATAATTTAGTTGTCTCCTGATCACCGCTGTGCGAACGGTAGACACAGCAATACAGGATTTTTTCGTTTCCTGTGTCTACTAAAATCCATAAGGAAGAAAAAGTGGGGTCTTCAAGGTGACGGAGACGCAGGATACAGAGGTCGTTCCGTGCGTATACACAGACCCCGGCACGTGAGCGAAAGTTGTACTCTAACGAGTAACCGGGATGATCCAGGTACGCAACGCTTAGAGGACATTGTATCTGTGTCTCCGTCAAAAAGAGCAAGTGCGGTTGCTCTGTCTCCAGGTGGTGGTGGACAGGTAAGAGATTAGAGTGCAAGCCCCTGATGTTAGTGAGGTGCACTTTAAATGAGGAGGAGTGCAACCGCTGTAAAAACTTCTTCTTTTTATTGGACTTTTTCATGATAAAAAATAAAATAAAAGAGTGAATAGGATGAGAAATGGCAGTTGAACGAGGCGGTACGTATCAAACCCGGCGCCGAAATTGGTGATGTCATGTCACTGGGAGGCTAGTCTGGAGACTGCGGGGACGCCCGAACCCCCCCAGGGATCGCCATCGGGCCTCCTCATCTGGTCGCCAACCAGCACGATGGAGCCACCCTGGGATTTTACGCAGCTGGCGGGGCAGCCTTTCGTGGGTGGCTGGCCCACTAATTGGGCCCCCAACTATCTGCGGGCGGCCAGCGGAAAGCCGTCGCTTCGGATCCCGCTACCCTCCTCGACTAGACACCCGACACAATAAGCACCAACTCAACGCCAAACCGGTTCGCCAACGCAACGCAACTGTTCAGACCCATTTCTCATATAGACGGCTTCATCGAACAACGTGCCGGAACACGACTAGGTCGCTTTGCGGCACGACTTTGCCCGATGGGTGGTAACCTTGCCGGCGACTCGATGTTATGGTCTACCACCGGAGAAACATACACTTATGACACATAACGTAAACATACACTATACAACATACACTTTATCCCTGAAGTTTTAAAAATCTATATTAAATTTTATATTTTTTTGTTTGTGAGTATCAGAAATAAGAGATATAGAAAAAAGATAAGTGATAGAAATAATAAAATTCTGGAAGCCTGATTAAAAATGAACATTAGGTTAACCAATTTTTATTACCACCCTAAAGAACGCTATCGTTCCTTATTTTTATGATTTCTACAAAACGATGTTATAGCTCTATTACGAGGGTCAAACTGAAAGTTCTTAGAAAATCAAAAACTAAGCATTCTAGCAAGTTATTAGTTTTATTGTAACTTTTCAAAATAGCGTCCATTTACATCAATACACCGCTGCATTCGATGGAACCATTGAGAAAAGCACCTTGCCCACTCGGCCTTAGGGGTCTCTTCGACGGCGTTTTGAAACGCAGCCACTGCTTCTTCGGCGTCTATAAAACGTTTTCCTCGAAGTTTTTCTTTTATTTTCGGAAATAAATAAAAATCGCAGGGTGCGAGGTCGGGGCTATATGGCGGGTGATCCAGTAATTCCACGTCTGAGGTCACCAAATAGTCGATCGTTTGCCTGGCGGTGTGCGACGAGGCATTGTCGTGATGAAGGAGGATCCTGCTGCGAGGTCGTTTCTCTCGAACTTTTTCCAAGACAAGTGGCAAACAATTGTTAGTATACCACTCTGCATTAACCGTTTTCTGATCCTCTAAGACTACTGTCACGTAATGACCTGTCTTTCCGAAGAACGAGGCCACCATCTTTTTTCCAACACTTCGACCTCTCTTCACTTTAGTTGGCAACTCTTCGGAAGGAAACACCCACTGAGCAGACTGTCTTTTGGTTTCCGGATCATAACAGTAAATCCAGCTTTCGTCACCCGTTAGTATGTCGAACACAGCATTTGAGTCACCTCCGTTAAATTTTTGGATAATTTCTAGGCACCAATCAACACGGCGGAGTTTTTGAGCCTCGGTCAAATTATGCGGTATCCAGCGGGCACAAAGCTTCCTAGCCGCTAAATGTTCATGGAGGATTTTGTGCACTTGACTCATACCTATGCCTAGACTTGTCCGAATCTGCTGATAGGTCACTCTTTTGTCAGTCTCTATCATACGCCGCACAACACTGATGTTATCTTCAGTCGTCGCTGTAGAAGGCCGTCCCTCACGCAAATCATCGGTGAGATTAGTTCGACCACGTTTGAATTCATTAAACCAGTTGTAAACTGTGGCACGAGATGGGGCTTCATCGTGAAAAGCAAATCGAAGTCTATCATAACTTTCTTGTTGACTTAAATGACATCGAAAGTCATAAAAAAATCATTGCACGAAAATTTTCTCGGCTTAAATTCATTCTGACGTGCACAGACAATTTTTAATTTGCCGCCAAATCGTGAAACAAATGACAAATGAATGAAATGTACACTCAATAATATTGGTAAAGAGTTCTATTTTCAAAATTTAAACTATTTTTTTTAATATAATGCTTTTAAATGGCCAGTTCTAAAAACTTTCAGTTTGACCCTCGTAACTTTACAGATATTGTACTTTTATTACTTTAAAGACAATAGGAATGAGATATAAGTCTAAAAGTTATAAATTTAAAATTTAAAATAAACATATATTTAATATATTTTGTCAGCACAAGTTTTTATACAATAAAATGTATGATCTTGGTTTACGAGTATATGAAGCATTTAAAAAATAAATTTTAGTATTATTTTATTAAAAGATAATATTACTTGGAACTATTTTATTTTTTAGTTTTATTTCAACAAATTTCTTCTTAATTTATAATGTAATCACTAGGAACGTTTTAAGTTTCATCATGTCCGTCCGTCAGTATTTTAGGGTAGTTGTATACGTATAATGGGGTTGTATTGTTTTTCTCAAGTAACCCCTGACGTGACTTACCGTTAGATAATTCTTTATAAAACACAGTAGGTTTGCTAAAACCATTATTCCATTACGTGATTCGTTTGTAAAATATTGCTTTAAGGTGCAAAATGTTTGTTTGATTCAAGTGTCGTCCTCGTCGTAATGCCACCTAAGTGGTTATTTTAAAAGGTGTAAAAATATTTACGATGATGATTTTACAAGATTACGAGTTATAGTCAATTAAAAAGTTATATTGCAAAATCTTAGAAAATAGATCTTAATAATGTACTATATAATGACTTATAAATATTAAAAAGATCTATAAAAAGTCTCCGGTTGTCTATAGCTAACTACGGACCTTACATTGTACATGGCTTTTTTTCAAACTAGTCCAGCTGCTGTATTATTTCAGCTATTTTAGGTATTCCAAAGTTAATACTATTATTTTTTATGTCTGTAATATTTATTGACAAAATTATTTCAATTTGATTTTCAATACCCGATGCAAAGTTTCTCGTATGATCTCCATTAACTTCGGTCCCTGCGGAGTTCAAAATGTTCGACCTGTCTTCGGCTCCATTAACTAAATAAACTTAACTAACTTGATTGTCAAAACATTCAAAATTAATATATATTTATTGAAGCGTGAAAGGTTATACAGAATGGCAGGTACTAGCGAAAATGTCGCAGTGAGAATCAAGAAGAACGTGCTCAGGTGGTTTGGGCACGTCGAACGAATGAGTGATGAAAGAATGGTAAAAAAGATTTATAAAGGAAAAGTGAGCGTTAAGAGAGACAGGGGGAGGCCTCGAGTGACCTTCGAAAACACAGTAGCTGCGATACTGGTGGAAGGTCACGTAGAAAGCATGACGACCACCCGGAGGACATGTATGAAGAGGTTAACGTCTGTGATCGAGGCGAAAGAGGTATGCAGGGACCGTAGCGTTTGGCGCTCCGTCGTCTCTGGCTACCCCGCAAGGGATATGGCGTGAAGGTAAATAAATAAATAAATAGTTAATGATGTCAGCCGATATAAAGTACATTTCTAAATTAAAGGAGAAACAATAATAAAATCATCTGAGGTTTGCCTTTCTTCCTATTATGCAGTCTTAAGATTTTACTATACATTATATATTGCAGCGTATAAAACTGCATACATTATTTTATTTCATATTTTTATTTAAATTATATTATTAAATGTATTTTTAGAACTCGGATGAAAAATTAATTAAAACAACACAATTACTTATATGCAATTACAATGTTTATAACCTTCAACTAATTTAAAAAACAAATAGCTCTCCAACCAAATCACTAAACATTAACTTATTAAGGAAACTGAGATTTGTGGACGAACCAAACACAGATATGCAGAGTATGTATTCACAGATCACACTGTCAATTACTTATCAATCCTACAGCGCTTTCTATCCCGTGGACAGAATAGATATAAATAGATGTATAAATCTGCAAAATATATGTTTAAAATAAAGCTAAGATAAGATATGAATATTTAACTTATGTTATTAATCACCTGCTGTAATATTTGGTTAAGAAATGATTAGACTACACTGAAGTTATATTAACATTTATTACTTAAAATATAATTTATATGTCTAAATATACGAACAATGTTTAAAATAATCATAAAATTATATATTATAACTAAAATAAACCACTACACATCAGGATAAATAGAATAAACCTGATGATTACATTTTTTAACTTACTAAGTTAACTTAAAATTACTATTTAATCACTTGATAGATAATTTACAATAAATTGATAATTCTTAATAGATAATTTACAATAGTGTAAATATAGGAATATATGTTAAAAATATTATATAAAATTATGTATAATAACTGTAGTAGACAATGGACAACAAATTGTATTGCAGATCTAATAATTACATTTATATTATTAATGAATCACTCAAAGTTAACATATTATCACTAAATGGTAAATTATACATTGTATGTATAATTATAAGAAATATTTAATATAATACTAAAATAATAGAAAACTATTTCATTATACAATACTAATGTAATATTTTATTAACTATTCAAATTGATTGGATTGAAAACTGTGATGTTAACATGTAATACAACTTAATATAATTTAACGGTTAAATTAGATATGTAAGAATAAAAAAAAGTTTGTGTAAATAAATGAAATCATTATATATGATAATTAAATGTCAAAATAATGTTTAATATGTTACATTTAATTAAGTAGTAATTTGACTCTGCTTCTTTGTAAGTAAAACGGTATGAAATGATGGAAATGGGTGAGTATAATCATCAGTTACTCTACAATCATCGAAGTGAGAAAAATAATTCAAAACAAGTGACAATGAAAGTTATCATAACTGAGTGCGAGTAAAGTGACTACAAGTACAACAACGTGAAATTATAGTCTGGATTAAGCGTTTACCGTTAAGGTACGATATGTTTTATTACTGTTAAAACAATAATTATTTAAAATCTTGTTTTATTATATTGTACATAAAATTTTGCTATTGTGTAAGATTTAGAGTGAATTAAATGTTATTAAAAATTTAATATATTTTACTAAAATTAAATATTATACATTTTAATTAAACCTAACACTCGCAAATGACTTCGCACCAAAAGTGACTACCGTGATTAAGGTTCGAACTTATAAAGAAAGTTCCCCACCACAATCTTAAAGATACCCTTACTCCTAACAATATAATACTTTTATTACCCTGTTAACTGGGTATGACGAAATATTTCGTCATACATAAAAGCCTACTGCAATGGGTATGACGACATTTTTCGTCATGGCAATTAATCGTAATATATTGAACGCATTACGTGCCACGTTGTTCTTATCTATTAAAAACGATATTCTTTTATTATTTGAGGTGTGATGATATTACTTATAACTATGAAAAAATAGTCCCTATTGTGAAACCAATTGAACAAAATTTTATTCCCCGGTTAAAGGTTAAAGTAACAGTCATTGAATAGCAACATTTATTATTTTAATTGTAACAGAAAAAATATACTATATGATTTGCTACTCATAAAATTAGGACAACATAATAGATAGATGACATTTACTGGAACATTTTCTACTGTAGGTCTTTTTATTATGAATGAATGTATAAATGAAGATTCCCACAATCATGATAACTGTTAAGTTTAATAGATTTTGTAAGTTTAGAGCCATCAGTAACAATTAAGTCAAGAAGCTATTAAGTTTTGAACTGTAATTATCAGTCGGAGCTATTAATCGTCTTCGTAAGATTGTAGTGGAACGGCAACAGTTTGCAGTAATTGGCTATTAGCTGAGCGTTGCAGATATCCCTTAACTATTGTTCACCCCTCAGTGGGTAACATCTATTCAATAGCTTACTATTTAAATATTTATAGGATTAATTAAGATGGAAATATTGAGTAGGCAAACAAAATAATAAAATATATTTGAATGAAATGTTAGTAAACGTTCCACAGTACTTTTTACAAAAATAATTAATTTTCAAAATATTATGGACGTATAAATAAAAGGCTTGTGTCGGTGATTATTTGTTAATGTAAATTCTATTGAAACATTCATACAAAACCTTTGTGACTTCTTAAATTTTTTTTCGTAATATTTTATAAATATTGATTTGATATATTGATTTTTCAAAAGATGCCCTGGTCATATTGAAAGCTGATTTAGCTGAGAGTATAGGTCACTAATACGATTTATAACATAATTTCGTCCATAATTTGTATTTATGTAGTAGCAAAGAGTGATATATTTCGAGTTCTCTTGTTTAGTTATTCTAAAGCTGAGTCCGCGGAGACAATAGAGAATATAGCATTATCATTTCACAATGTTTAGGCCTTGTTTCTGAAGTATCGATGTGGTAATACCTGCATGATTCAAAATAGTAATCAAATTATTTGTATTCAAATATTAAATAATTTCTTTTGTATATTTTCAATTTTATCTTTATAAATATGGTATTGTGGTGAACAAAATACGCAAGCGTGTTTCAACAAACTTCGAATATATGACAAATAAATTTTTATGCAATTTATATCATAAAATGATTCACAAATACGTCTTATATAGCCCAACTGTGTGTATGCTTTATCTGTAATAAAATATATATGTTTTGTCAATAATAATTTAGAAATAAGTTGAATACCGAATTCACGCACAGTCGAAACCTTTTGCATTGCTTTGTCTCTTAATTTATATGTATGGTTTATTTTTTTTATTTTACGCGAAAATGTAATCTGGTCACTTTTTGAATAGTACGAGTAGATTGTAATTCTGTTATGTTTATAGTAATTTTGTAGATTGTCCCAATCCTGTTGTATGTTGTTATTTAATTCGTAAATAGATTATTGTGTCGTTTGCAAACATTAGAAAACTTTATATTTTAGAGCAGCATCTATATTTCGTATACGTAGGCATTGTACATTTATTTTATTACATCATTTATTTAACAAAAATAGGAAGGAAGTAGATTTTAGTTTATTTAAATATGAAAGTTATGTAGGATAAAATACCAGCGTGGCAGTTCCGATGCATACATAATCGGTATTTTGTATTCAAATATACTTTCAGGAACATTCGGATTATACCGGAACAGCGAAATTGTACGAATATGCTTTAAATTTATTTAAGAGAATTTCATTTTATACACTTTAGTTATTAAATAAGGCTATTTGTCGCAAATATAATCTTTTCTCTGGGGCTATTAAAAGAAAAAAAAATCCTGCGTTAGGAACGAACCCATATCCTACTCGTAAACAATGCAATGTGAACTTTATTAGCTAATCCGTTTTTCAAATAATATAATGCTGTTTACACTTGCAACATATTGTACTTTGAGTAGTTATAATAAAATAAATAAGGATAAATAAACATATTACAGAATTAAAATATGTAGAAGGAATCATTTAGGTGTAGAGCAGAAAGTAATTAAATTTATACTGAAATAAATTTCCATTCAATATGAAGGTGCTAACCCATATTGGTATTCATAACAGGATGTTATCATTTTGAATCATTTTAGCTACGACATTTCAATATTCGAAATTTTCGAATCTTCATATCATTGTACCTAGTTTAAATATCTAATGAGCATTTAAAGAATTTGCATTCGGCACATACGTGGAATATTTGCATTCAAACACAGTAGTTACTTTAAATCTTTATATATAAGAGAAAATCCCCAAAACTGTCCCTCTGTACATAATTAATTATCTTAAAAACTGCTGAATCAATATTTATACGGTTATTATTAAGAGTATTTAGAGTTATTTTTGGTAAGATAATAGAACAAGTGAATGAAGTGGTATATTTGGGAAGTATGTTTAGCAGAGACGGAAGATAAGAAATGGATGTGGAAAGACTTATATTGCTGCCGGTAACAGAGTTTTGCCGCCGGTGCCGGTGCTTTGGCTGCATTATTGAGACGGCGAAACGTCAGCATAGGTGCACGTTTGGCTGTACACAATGCAGTTTTGCTACCGACGCTGTTATGCGGCAGCCAAACGTGGGTAACACAGAAGAAGAATGTAAGAAAGATGAATGCTGTGGAGATGCGATCTCTTCGCAGAATGTGCGGAGTCAGTCTAGCTGACCGAATCCGCAATGAAGAGATCCACAGAATGGCAGGTACTAGCGAAAATGTCACGGTGAGAACGTAGAAGAACGTGCTCAAGTGGTTTGGGCACGTCGCATGAATGAGTGATAAAAGAATGGTAAATAAAAATTATAAAGGAAAAGTAAGCGGTAAGAGAGACAGGGGGAGGCCTCGAGTAACCTTCGAAAACACTGTATCCATGATACTGGAGGAAGGTCACGTAAAAAGCATGACGACCCCCCGGAGGGCATGTATGAAGAAGTTAATGTCTATGGTCGAGGCGAAAGAGGTATGTAGGGACCGTAGCGTTTGGCGTTCCGTCGTCTCTGGCTACCCCGCAAGGGATATGGCGTGAAGATAAGTTAAGTTAAGTTTTTATTAAGAGATAGTGAAATACTTAAATAAAGTTTAGGTATATTACGGTATTATGTAAATTCACTGAAATATAACGATTACAGTTAAAGAGATTGCGCCGTCGTTAAAAAAATCACATGTGAAGAGCTCTACACGCATGCGCCACGTAAACCAGAAGACAAACTAAAGTAATGTACTAGAGATTTATGGATCTACAAAACTACTGCAAAGAATATTATAAAAATATCACTTTATTTTCACGGCTGATTTCTTTGGTTTAGTATTAAACCTTATCTAAATGATAAGCTTCGCCATTTAATATAATAAGATGTAATAAGACGCCATAAATTGTAATAAGACAACATAAAGCTAAGCTGTTTACAAGCTACACTCTCGTCTCATGGGAATATGGGAAGAAAAATGGTCAGATTCAACCGCATTACCCACATCTGCATTTAAGACTGGAGTGGAGCAGTGTTCCAGCGCCGATATGCTGAGAAGACTATATAATTGGATCTTAAATGTTCTAATAACAAAACATTTCAATAACACAATAATGTAGCAGTGTATTGTATTATCAATTTTATATATCTATATATATATAAGCGATTCATCACTCAATGACTCATTACGATTAAAGTAAAATTTTACATAGTTACTTTTGTGACATAGACGTCCACTAAGAATGGATTTTATGGAATTCCTATCCCAACGGATTTCAACTTTGCATTTCGCCAAGTTTTAAACCTGTAGGAGCAACTATGACAACGGTTACCATAGCAACCTAAGTTCACATCAAAATAAATAGTGTGCCCAGCGAAGCGGCGAATTTATATATGTATATATATATATATATATATATATATATATATATATAATACATAGTGTCAATGTTAATATTCTGTTTGTTTGTTTACACCTGAAAAACTCAAATATTACTGCACCGATTGAGGTCAAATTTTGACATGATATACAACTTGTTTTAGAGATGGTTGTTATCAATCCACCTTATCTATGTTCATTTTTTATAATTATTATCGACGCTTTATAAATCGACAATGACGCTTTGTTATTCCATTCCATTGGGGAATGCATTGACATTGCTCACAGGAGATTTAGTAAACGAGCTATCCTTGCCATGAGGAATAAATATGTCTGTCAGATAAGGTTATTCAATCCAACATTCAAAATGAAAAAATCGATAGACACTGTTGTAGAAGAAGATGAATTAGTTAACTATTCTCCGGAATTTTAGACCTATGAATTTTGACCTAAGAATTTTGCATATATGATAGTTGTGCCATATTAAAATTGCATATATGTATGTAGTAAAGATCTAGGACGAAAGTCAGATAGGAAGAAAGGATTTTAAAAGATATCTATGCTATACTTTTTATTATGACAATAACTATTAATGAGAGTTATATCTGCCTATAAAATACTATGTAGTTTGACCGGAGTTTTAATTTAAGAAGTTGTATGTGTTATTTTGTTTTTATCCTTTAGGTGTTATAAGGCGTTATCTAGTGTTGATCATACGTATTAAGTTGTGCATCAACAGAAGTCTTGCCTTAAAAAATTTAGTAATACTAGACTTCACATTCAGCTACAACCAGAAATCAGAAAACGACGACGTCCCAAATTTTCATGTTCTCCTTTAAAAATATTTAAGCGGTGTCAACAAAAATGTTGGCAAGAATCATATATACTCGTAGCTTACGAAACACACTAATTTTTCCATAGTCAATTAAAAGAATACAAGATTTATAATATGTTTCGGAGAAAAGGGCTTCGCAAGCAGTGTAGTAGTTAATATCGCCCTCGATATTAGAAACAAAACAAAAACTGAAACGAAGGGCTAAGAATGGGAATGGCAACCAAAGAAGACAGTACAGACATGACAGTAGTGACGTTTTTGTATGCGGCTAGAACAGCATTTTGTTCTTCGCCCACCTATTTTAAAGAGCATTTTCACTTAATAACATAATACTATATGGTTTATTCTTTTCTTTACACTTTAATATTGATGTACTAATAACTATTTATGCATAAATATTTTGTTTTTGTTTCATACTCACAAGGTAAAAGATGGATGAGTGATAAGCCTCTCAAATTTGTGATTGGCTACAACATTTTGGTTCTGAATGACAACAATAATCAGACCCAAAGATACGGTAGAGAATCATGTGGATTCTGTTCCGTTTCCTTGGATTCTGTAACCCCGAAAGCCACTGTTTAATAATTCATAACACTGTTTAATAATTTATTAACCCTATTATGTCGTTACTGAAAAGTCTTTGCATGTGCCGTACATGTTACGAGAAAGACATCTTAAAATCTCAATTCTAATGAATTATTGGAAATTTAATGTGACTGTTTTTAATTTACTTAAAAAATATCTTGAGTTTATAAAATTTTTATTTGAGCATGAGATTGCATTTTTGTTATTTTCCTGTCATACTGGTTCATAAAAAAACAAATTATGAAGAACAAATATTTTGCTTTCATGCATCTAGTAAGTTAATTTTCAGGGTGCTTAATTACAAATGAATCTTTGAGATAAAATTCTCTAAATATTTTTAATGTGAAAATAAGTTTAATTTTTGAACATTAACATTTCCGGAGAGAAGCTGATAGTTATTGTCATCAATCACTGTTGTCAAGGAATGAGGTCATCGGAACATGTTTACACGGGTCCAATTACTCGTATTAATTATGTTGACAATGCCTTCGATCGCGCACAAAAATGAATTCAGTAAGAAATCAGCTGCAATTGTTGCAACATTTGTAATTTTTTAATAAAATTGAAGCAACAAAACCGACAAGTTATCTTGCTAAGAAAAAACATCTTTGAAGTTAGAAAACTAAAGTCAAATAGAAAAATAATCTTTAATTAACTCCGTTCCGAATTACATAAGATTTTATCTATGGTTGCGATGAATACCGTTTTATTTATTCACTAGCATATGCATCTCATTTGAATTTCCTATTTCTATTTTTGCATCCCGGGCCGCTGGTTGTGTGGTACATTTGATTTAATGTTGAATATGTAAACAAAAATAGGTCTATAAGGGCTTTACTAAAAATTATAGAAATCCCTGTATAAAAATATATAATATGGTAATTGAAAAAGAATATGATTAATAGATAATTTTTTACCCGAGGTCACCGCATGGATGGAGCAGCGTTCATTAGCTTACACGAAATAATGTTTTAGAGCTTTGAATACAACGTTTTTTAACTGTGAAAAGTATTAAATGTATATGCAAAAAAATGCAATATGCAATTTAATGTAATAAACACAACATTCACAACAACTACACAACTTTATTAAACTTGTTTGTATATTTTTTTTACTGCAATTTTCTTTGGACTGGTATGAAAGTGGATGTATTAGAAATTGGTACTAGATAGTAACTTTGAGTTAATAAAAAGGTTAATTACATAAAACGTTCGATTCCATCTGCATCATCTGTGTTGAATCACTAAATGTTGATGAGACTTTATCTGAATAGCTTTAGTCAAACAGAAAACTTAGAAAAAATAAGTTAGACTTATTTTGGTGCACTTCCACTTCAACTAATAATAATGCAATATCAAAACGTTTCAATTAAAATTAAGACAAATTATTTTCTTTCAATGGTATGTTTAGAGTACGACAGAAATAGTGAAATGTCAGAAATTAATGCCTGTATTGTTTACATTTGTTGTTGTTTTTTGTGTCTAAGTGGTGTCTATTTGTGTATCCAAGCTATTCACACTCAAACTCGGACTTAAAACAAACAGATGGGCACACCAGTGGGTTAAAAAAAGGCAAGAATTAGCAGGAAATATATCGCTGAATGAGTTACGCATAGAAAATCATAAACATTATGAAAACTTCTTTCGAATGATATAAGAAGATTTTGAATTTTTATTAAAAGAATGAGATCGTCTATCACTCCAGATAAACAATTGTCACTAACATTAAGATTTTTAATATCAGGTATTTGAGTAAATGTTTAGCAATAAGTAATGCAATGCGTTTATTGTTCAAGGTCTATTTAGATTATGACAGATGATTAGATGATTTAATTTGTTATTATTTATTTTCAGGAAACGATTATTATTTATTTAGTTATCTAAATTGTATAACAGTGTCAACATTATCATCACCAGTTACGGAATGTTGGGAAGCAAGATTTACAGTATCAAAAGATATTTATTTCAAAGTAAGTATTTAGTCATCGTGAAAACAAAAACCTCAAACATTTATAATTTAGTCTTAATTTTACTTATCAATTAGACAAGTCTGGAATAGGAGGTATTAATTTTTATTAACTTTTCAAAAACAAAAAAATACATGCTAAGTATTGAAATATTCAGTTTTAATGGGACTTAACAATTAAACAAACCATCAATAGAATTATGAATCATTAAGTAAACAAATGACATAGAATTAAACAAAATGTCTCTTTCGTTATTGCTAGGATCTTGCATATATATATTTAGTATCGAGTACTTTTTCTTGCAAATTCATTTTCAAAATATTCAAGTAGGCATTAACACTCACACTTTTGAATCCTCAATTATTACAATAAAAAGGGTCAGTGTAATCAATCCGTGAATAACCTACCGCCGGCTCGGGATGCAGCTCTGATGAAAACGTTATATGATTTATTTAATAATACACTTTTAATTTTAGATTTAAAACTAAGACAAGGAAGGTCTAAGATATCTTGTGAAACTTTATTATATATGCGTACACTCAAGTCCATCAAAGATGTATTAACTTTTTGTAAATGAAACGAATTTTAAAGACGTTACGAGTTTATTTTTATTTATTGTATTTAACGTGTCTGGCACAATTTTTTATATACGAATTAAAATTTTGCCGTATAAATATTATCTTATTAATTATGTATTGAGAAATGACCATTACCAATTTCTTTAAAAACCTAAGCGAATCTCTAGCTTTTGCTTGCGAGTGCTGAGAGATGGGAATTCCACTGGAGCTTTTTATATAACAATTTTCACTTTTTACATTACATAATGTAAACTCGATGCATTTATTTTTTAGCACTTAATACTAAATTATTAATTTTGGATCAATAAATAACAGATGATAGAGTATTGTTTACTTTGTCATTATTCGTCCTTTCACGTTCAATTTTAAAAGTAAGCAGATTGTCCTACAAATTATGTCACTCGGTTTAGAATATTGTTTTCGAAGATCTTGCTTAAGGTCGGTGTAACAGAGATAAGCTGATAATTTCCGGGTTCAAATCTATCGCCAGTTTTAAACATAGGAACTACTTAATGTTTTTCATAAAATCTGGGAATCTACCGGTTTCAATAAATTTGTTGAAAATGAAGAATAATTGTGGAGAAATATCATTTAAAATAAGGCTAAGTTATTTAACTAACATACCCCATAGATCATTGGTTTTCTTCGGATTTAAAGTTCTAAATATTTTAACAATTTCATCTGATGAAACAGAATTAAAAGCAAAACATTTATTACTGACTAATATTTTTTGTTTCATTCAGCGATTGCATCAGATGATGAGTAATGTAAATTACGAGCAAATGTTATTGGAATTTCGGTAAAAAAGGATTAATAAATAAATAAGTCGCCACCTTTGTATCTTTATTTATTTCAATATTATAAATTTTATCTTTATAGGTCCATTGGCATTCTCAGTGACACTAGATAAAATATCCCGTTACCTTTATTTTATCTTCTGAATTAAAAAAAAAATTAATATAATATATAGACTTAACTTGTACATAAACATTCTTAAATATTTTAGAGAAATTACTAACTTCATTCATGACTTTATGGAAATAAAATGGAAGTTTTATATGAATTATAAGGTGGGAGGAATCCCACCTTATAATTCATATAATTTTTCTCTACTTTTATATATTCATTTATTATTATTTTATTGATTACAGTTATTTTTCGTTATATCCTATAAAACGAGCTTTTTTTAATTCAATGCTACTAAAATAGCAATTTGTTTTCTATAATACAGAGGCAGGTACACTGCACCTTTTGTCATTCTAAAACTAATATAACAAAATTTATTTAAAGCAAAATAATAGAAGGCGTCGCTATGACGGTATGTCAGTTTATACAATGTCAAATTCAAATTATATGTATTTGTATTGTTTGTCCGAATAAGCAGATGAATTCACATATTACAAATTAATAGTTATTTTTGCTATGTAACGTTAACAATTTTTCTATATTTTTAATAATTTCATTTTTGTAACGGAAAAACGATCTCCATGTAAGAGTACAATACTATTGTTAGTTTAAACAATAACAACATGCAACTCCTCTTGTCCATCTATGTCTAAAATAATACGCTAGATCTGCGATGATCTCATTTTATCTTTTAATTCGTATTTCTTCTATTTTTTAAAGCAGAAGCAACGTATTTACCAAAAATGGTAGCATCATCCTCTGGTTCATTCTTTTTAATACCTATACTAAAACATCGTCTTCGTTTTTGCTTTTCTTCTTCGTTGATAGCGACTATCCGGAATCTTCATTTATTTCAACCTTTTCTGAATTACAACTTGTGATGTAAAATCGTAAAAAATATATTTACATAATTTTTTTACAGACGCCCAGCCTCTGTTGTATGGAAAAGTGTTTTCTACAAAAGAATTTAAAGTTAAGTTAAATTCTTTAAATGGTGTCCGACCTTTTAACGGTTAGCATGTAGTTGTACAGACGCCCAAAAACAGCGGAACCCGTTATTACGATTAAAATGGTACCTATCTTTCGCATAGTTTTGATGACATCAGTGGATGTTAATTATAAATTTATTTAAAAGACGTTGGCTGTAACTGAAAATCCTCATATGGTGGAGTGTTTAAGAACTGTTTCTTAGTTTATTTAGAGCAAAATGAGTTGTTAAAAATACCTTAGGTATACTTGCAAACCGCTTTTGAATTTTACGGTAAGCAATAAATATCCGCCTTAAAAAAATAAATAGTGTAATGTATGCTATATGTGAGTTGCTTAATTTTGTGTAAATAAGAAATTAATGGTTGTATAATGCATCTGGTGGTACTTTGATCGGGAGATTGAAGGTATCTTAAATACTTATATAAGGGCAGTTGGCGTTAAAATATCCAAAAACGTTTCGATTCCAATAGAAAAAATCTAATTAAATAAGACGACCACAGACAGCAAATACATTTGTGAATAATTTAAAAAATATTTTGTGCCGCCACAAGGTGAAGTAAATTGGCAATATAAGTATATTTAATTGATAGTAATGTTTACAATTAATTGAAAATGTGTTACTTAATTTTGATAGCACTATGTATAAAAAAAATTACTTACCATACTACCACTTACCATATTACAATATTACTACTACACAGTATTGATTAAATATTCCTAAGTACTAGTATATTTTTATTGTTTCCTTGTTCATGCTTTCTTTTTCTATTTATAATGGAGTTGTGTTAGGAAATTATGGTTTTTCGACTTACTTCTACCAAGGTAGTTTTAATCTCTTTTGCTAAACTTTTCAGCGCCGCCTGTTTTTATATTATATTTTTATAGTCACTGAATAAATATTCTAGAACTCTAGTAGCCCTTTTAGAATGATAATAAGACTCCGGACTCTCTCTTTGTTCTCCGTGTTACACGTAAAACTCATGATATATAGTGCGTTATATTAAAAAAATAAATTGTAAATTATAGTGTATTTCAATATGAGACTTGTTCAAGAACTTTTCAAAAACATTAGTATCTCAGACACAACGTGTTGACACAGCATTTCTAAATAAATTGTGCGATTAAAAAAACTCGTATTTATACAAAGACACTTGATGATGATGTGTACTGTTTGTATTGTAGTAATTGACGATTCAAAAGTGCGTGTAAATGCCTACTTGAATAAAGATATTTTGAATTTGAATTTGTAGTGTGGTAATCTAAACGTAGAATAATACCTTAATTCGTACCATAAAGATGTCTTGCAATATTGCATTGCAACATTTAAAGATGTTTATTTATTTTTTAACGGGGTTTATTGTATTACATAACTATTTTTCCTTTAACTAACTCAATAGTTTTATACTGGGTTCGAAATAGAAATGGTACTTTAATTTTCCAGTGTTGCTGCAGTATACATTACAAATAAAAAGGTAATGTAATGTTCGTAACTAACTAACTAACTAACTAGGGATGTCCCTACAGTTACGAACTTTAGTAACCCTGGTTACGTACTGACATCTGCTAATATTGTTGAAGTTAAAATATTTTAAATCTTTTGCGAAATAAGCTTATTCTTGCTAATATGATTTATTAATTTTATCATATTATAAATCGAGTGGGCCTAATAGTATTTCCTCAATGGTGCTACGATGTGTCCCTGAGTTTAGTTAGTGCTAACGCATTTATTTCAGCACTCCTACCTCAAATTCGTAGTCCCGGTCTCATGGAAGCGTGCCCTTGTCCATGCAGTCCTTAAAAAAAGATAGCTTGAATCCAGCTACCACGTCTCCACTCTCTAAAATATTTGAGTTTGATTGATCGATGACCATCCATACGGCTTTCGCCATGGTCGATCGGCAGGTGATCTATTATAAAACTTTATAATAAAATACTTCTCTTATTAAAAAAAAATCAGAACAGTAACAAAAAAAAACAGGTTCTCAAAGGTAAATAGGTCTCTAATAGGTCTAACTTTAGTTTTTGATGACAACATAATTAAGACTATTAATGAAACCGTAGTTTTAGCTAGACTTTTGAGTTTAAGCTGCCGTTTTAACGCAGACCGCACCGGGTATCGGCGAAATATAAAGAATCTATTTTTATTTTACAAAATAGAGGTGTTCGAGCTAAATATAACATGAATACTTATAAGTTTTTGAAATTGCTTTTATAGACGCTTTAATACTTAGGCTCCCAATAATTTATGTCTTAGAAAATATAGTGTGTTTATGGTAGAAACAATTGCAACGATTGAGCAAGATTATTCTAGGCCGATAAACGTGGTTCGTTTCACATAAAAAAACCTCAAAATAATGTTTATTATATTTATTCGCTTCGAATTTTTACTAGCTTCTGTTCATTATACTAATATTTTATTATAATTTGACTTTTAAAGTAGGATATCGTAAACAGTACCATTGTTTCCGACACTTGAGTATACAGCGACTGCATAAACTGCGGATAGACTAACTAATGCTTTGAATAATGCACGAGCTTGAATTCATTATGTGTGAAACTGGGAAATACAATTACCTTATACATTTAGTTAAAATAAGTACATAAAGTAAGTGCAGTCGAATTTAATTACAGAATATTATGTATTAAAACTGTATGTATTATTAATCAAATAAGTTAAATGAAATATTTTTTTTTAATTTCGATATAATTTAAATACAGTTTGAAACCTATTCTGTATAGTTATTCTCAGTACATCTAATCCCTATAGATACTTGTAATTTATGTCGGGACGTGCAATTTCTGTTTATTTTTATGTTATTGCCTTTAAAGCAACCATTGCTGAAAATGATTACAGACTTACGACAGTATTTGCGTTATCTCTAATCGGTATGTAAGAGAGAGAGGGAAGGCCAAAAGTCTTCTCTGTCCTTTACATTTCTTGCCTTTCCCTGTCCCTGATTATCTATACATCACAAGCTTCTTTTCTAACGCACATTGTTAAATACATAGTAATAGATGGGTATCATAAAATGGAACATCTGCCGGTTGCCTATCTGTAAATGTATATTATAGCCGTTTCTATATAGAACCTATTAGATTATCCGGCAGAACTACTAATGTTAATCTAAAAACAAAATTTGATCTCGTAATTCTCAAAGGACCTGTACCAAATATATGACGTGGTGTATTTACCATAACCCATCTACATCTATAATGTCTCCTTTATTATTTTATTATTTATATATTTTTATATAGTATATTATACATATTTATTTAATAATAGTGCTAAACATCGTATTTCTTTCTTATTAGGCCGTATTTTATAACGTTAAATATTGAAAGTGACATATTATAATATTTTTTTTAATTAAAATATTAATGCAATTATTATATAAGAATATAACAAAGACTTATTTGCTAACGGACTTGCTCCAATGAATTGTACAGTTAGCCAAAAAGTCGCTAACTAAATCTATAATACCAAAACCACTATACACTTTAGCATACATAGATCACCCAAGAAGATTAGTACAAGAATGATATGGACGACAAGGAAGAATTATAATTATATATATAACAATATGTTGAGTGACATTTGTAGCGTAAGATAGAAAATAAAAAGATTGATTAAAAATTGTGGGTGTGCAATTCACACATAGCAGAAGAGAAATTTCTGAAAAGCAGCCTACGGAAAATTTAGATGGACTTGAGTATCAGGAACATTAGGACAAATGTAAGGTTTAATATTTTTTACCAAGTTTTAAATTATTTACTGCTTTATTTTTCACTATAACAACATATATTTAACACTTTTATACCTACTAAGTGTCTCAGATATACAATTAGGAACAAACAACTTCACTTTTTACTCAAACTTCTATTGATTTGTCCATCATTACATTTATAATTTTGTTTTTTATCATGACGCATTTTTCCTTACATCGAGACTTAATTTCATAATGAGATCTAAAACATTAGTGTTATATCTCTTAACTCTATAATAATCTGTATAGTATGAAATACCTTTTTTTTATCCCTGGAACCCACCATGGGTACCACCGCATTCCAGGAGAGGAAGGCGGTGGGTATGTGAGACTCCTACTCACTAAACCAGACGGTAGCCGTCGCCGTCATGATGGGACACCGCGGGAAGACTTGCGCATACAACCGCGGCGGCCCGGCGGACACCACGTAGAGGGCACCCTGCAACGCGAGGTCCCCTTTATAGTCGGCAGGCTTGATAGATCGCGGAGGGGTCCCCTATTGTGATTTTATTATTAGAAAAAACTTCTTCTTAATAATAAAATCACAATAGAATATTCAATTGTTTCAGTTTAATGTAAATTCGCAGCTGATGAAATTTCTGAAAATAGACGTTAGGTTCAATTTGTTATTCGTAATATTTAATTATTTGCCTGTACCTTTATAATACATAAATATTTTCTTATAATTTTGTTAAGGCACTTTTATCAAATTGACTAATTGAAAACTAATATAAAATGTTACTAGAATTGTTAATAATATATATTCACTCCAGCACAGATTATAAAATAAAATAAAATAGTAAATAAAAATGTTTTCGTTTATGTGATCCCAATATGGTTTTCAGTATACAAATTTGTACGAATATATTTTTATGAAATTGTTTGATATTTTTTTACATAACTACTATTAAATCACTCATGGCCAAAGGTGATAAAGCTAAAAAAAATTGCAAAAAAGATTCATCTCCAGATAAAATTGAAACTTACAAAAAACTGCGTAATCTCTGCAATAGAATGTGTAGGGATGCAAAACGTCGTCAAGTCTTTTCCTCCATACACAATCTTTCGGGTGTACAAATGTGGAACTTTTTAAAGTCACTAGGTGTGGGTAAAAATCGTAATACTCTCATACTGTTGATTTAACTCTTTTAAATAAACATTTTTCTTCTCACTACGTAAAACTAAAACCCTGCAACAATTGTCAAATGTGACCCAATCTGTGATTCTCCTTTTTTCTTCCAGGAATTAACGGAGGGAGACGGCAAAAATTCCCTATTTTCTATCTCTTCTAAGACCGTTGGTAATGATGACATTAGTAGAGATATGCTTATTCCTATAATTGATATCCTATTACCTATTATAACATATATTTTAAATTTTTCTTTAAGAACCCTTTTCCCTTACCTAAAATAAGTAATCCTACCTTGCCTTCTCACTATCGACCTATATCTATACTCCCTTTCCTTTCAAAAATTCTCGAAGAAACTGTACACAAGCAACTCTTAGAACTCCTTCATGGTAATAATCTTTTAAGTCCTTTTCAATCCGGTTTCCGTCCTCATCATAGCACTACCACAGCACTAATCAAAGTCACTGATGATATCCGATATGCGATGGATAACAAACAGCTTTCGATACTCGTTCTTTTGGATTTTAGTAATGCATTTAATTCAGTGGACTTTGACATTATGCTCGGCATTCTCTCCATTTTCTCTATATCTCCTTCCGTTTTGAACTGGTTTAAATCATATCTTTACGGGCGTCGGCAGATTGTGAAATCTGATGATAGTTCTTCTCATTGGAAGGATCTTTCTGCTGGTGTACTTCAAGGTGGCGTACTATCTCCGTTACTCTTTTCTATATTTATAAACGAAGTCTCTAAAATAATATCTTCTCCCTACCATCTCTATGCAGATGATTTGCAGCTTTATAGGCACGACACTTTTTCTGGAATCGAACAGGGAATAGCATCAATCAACATCGATCTTGAAAACATACGCTTATGGGCAGAAGAATATGGTTTATTAATTAATGCAATTAAGTCGCAAGCTATTCTAATTTATAATACACAATCTCGCAATAAAATCAATTTTTCTACTTTGCCTTCTATTCTTTACGATGGTAGTACATTACAGTACCTAGATACTGTAATAAATCTGGGATTAACCATAGACTCCCACTTTACTTGAGTAGCTCACTTCAGCGATATAAGCAGGCGCCTATATCGCTCGCTACACTGACTTAAACGTCTTAAAAATTTACTTCCTTTTAAAACTAAAATTATACTAGCCCAATTTCTTCTACTTCCTCTTCTTGACTACGCTGACATTTGTTATTTAGATGCGACTGAGGAGCTGCTTGACAAATTCGATCGACTTCAGAATTTATGCATCCGTTTTATCTACGGCTTGCGTAAATTTGACAATATTTCGGAATACCGCCGTGAGTTAAAGTGGTTCCCTATCCGCTTCTGCCGGAATGTGCATGTATTAACACTTCTCTATAAAGTTCTTCAAAAAACTTCTCCTTCTTACTTGCAAGATCTCTTTCAATTATGTCCACCTAGACAATTGCCTGAGCGCTCTTGTGTTTCCTTAAAATTTCTTGAGTAGCCGCACTATAACACTGCCCATTACCGAAAATCCTTCTCTGTTCATGTTGCTCAACTCTGGAACTCATTACCTCCTCACTTGTACAAAGACTGTCCCACTATTACTTCCTTTAAGTTTAGACTGAAGAATTACTTCCTCTCCCTCTAAAATGTCCTCGGTATATATATTATATTTATGTAAGTATGTACTATATTTATATTTTTGTACATTTAATTAATATGCGTGTTTATATATTCAGATATAAATGTGTATGTATGTAATTTGTATGTATTTAATAAATATTTGAATATCTTTTTAATACTTTTAATATATATGTTTTTATCTATTTAATTTTTTTTTTCCATATTTATTGTACCTATTCCGCAAATATCAAAATATTTTCTCCAATAATGAAGGGTTTCTGGTAGAGATCTTTTTTAAGAGATAAGCCATCCTTTTTGTGTATACTATATTTTATATAAATTGTTAATTGTATTTTTTCCTGGTACATAAATAAATAAATAAATAAATAAATAACCTTATGCCCACATAACTATCTGCTACTTAAAAGTAATTACGTTGTGTTTGTAACAAAAAAACTTAATGTCTTAAAAGATTCTCCGTTATTAGTAACACTTACATTGGTTAGATGTTAGTCTGGCAAAATGATGGCAAAACTATGCTTTAGATCTTTAAAGTTTACTGAGACGTATAACTTGTGACCTGCAGCTTTATTTTGAGAAATTTTATATAATATATCATCTGTAAATTATGAGGAAGCAAAGGCTTATAAAGTGGAACCAATAGCTTGAAAAAGTAATACAGTTGTATAGATAATAATTATATAATAATATTTTTGAAGATATAATAATGACGAATTTAATGTCAGACCACTGTGGTAAAAAAAATATATTAATTAATCTTGAAATTGAAAGATCCAAAAAATGTACTAGCAGACCGATAACTAAAAATAAAATTCCTACTTTTAAAAATAATGTTGCGCAAAAAGGGCTTACAGTAGACTAGACTTAATTCAAATAATTTATTTAATAGTTTTAAATTTTTAGTTACATGAATTTTATATCATTTCTAATCCAAAAACGACAACAATATACTTAAAACTTAAATTTAGTTATTGAGTAACTATGGGAATAGAAATAGAGTTAAGTTATATGATTTATATGGTAAGTGGCCATGGAATCATGATCTGGGGTTCTCGAATAAAGGAATTTCTTTCAAATATTTAAGCGATTGCGTACAAGCTAAGTCGATTTATATTAGAAATTAAATCTTAAATACAGAAAATAATATAAAGACAACTAGGAGATGTTTTATCTACTATTACATTATATAAATGTGGCGACTTTTTTACTGAAATTCCAATAACAGTAGCACGTAAATTAAATTTTTGCAGTACCTAATTCAATCGCTGAATTTACTAATAATGTTAAAGTCAGTAATAAATGTTGATGCCACGCTTCTTAAGCACGCTTCTTAAGTCGCAGAGGAGAAGTCGCAGAATGCAATTGGGATGTTTTGCGATTTGTCCAAAGCCTTTGATTACGTGAACCATCAAACATTGCTATGCAAACTTAACCACTATGGTGTACGTAGCGCTGCGCTTGATATTATTGCCTGTTACCTGAATCAAAGAGTCCAGACGGTTTAAATTATAAATTCTAAATCATCTGCTTCTCATCTAAAGATGGGTGAATGTCTCTTCTTAGCCGAGCAACATTCCGAGCCGGTAGATTACTCACTGACTGAATTTTAAATGTAAAAATTACTCTACTTGGTCTATTTTTTTTTATTTTTTTTTATGTAAGAGGAGGGCAAACGAGCTGGTGGGTCACAGTTGGACGTGATCACCGACGCCCATGAACTAGTATTGACTATCTGCAGGCAAATAACTACAGTTAGGCTCTATCACCAGTTAATAAAATGGTTTTGAAATCACAGTGTATGTAAAAAAAAATAACACTTTTAATTGTAAGTATTCTATAGTAAGATTATAAAATTAACTTTACAATCTTACTACAGAATACTACGCTACCAAGCGATAACGACAAAACTTAAAAGCGTTTCCAACTTTGAAGCTGACATTATAATATTTCGAAGTCTGTATTCAAATATTGGAGATTACATAAGGGATTCTGGGATAAAAATTTCACCAAAGAATTTAAATTTTAAAACATTAAGTTCTCTTTCAATACTCCCCTTATATATATATTTTTTTCATGTAGTTATTTAAATCCTTTTCCAATATTTTTTAAAGTAATAGAAGATATTTTTACTTAAATATTAATATAATTACATATTATTAGTATTTAAAATATTCAAAATGTTATATTTTATGAATTTAGTAACAAAATTGAGCAATACATATGTTAGCAATTTAGAAAATTATTTACGAACTAACTTCAGGATTTCAAAATTTCCTTGTAAGAATTCTAAGCCCATTGGTATACCAGATCTTGAAATGCTGATACAGTTGAATCAATATATATTAGAGCTTATCTAATTTAAAATGACGCGCCCTACTCTCATATATACGCACACAAGCCAATTTAAGATATGTACGCAACATACTTATCAACACAATCGTTATGGTTAATGAGTTTTTACTTAGACTCAAACGTAGGTGCTCGGTGCATTTGATTGCAAAAGTACCGTCAGCATGTCCAACTTTACAATCCCCCTTACCATTCCAAACTAAATTTGATTGGTCAAACAATTTGGTCCAATATAATGTCTTCAAATCTAAGAGATAGAAAAAGCATAATCTCAATTTGTCATGGATTATTATTCATGTTACGTTATATCATCATTTAGAAACTCAGATTTAAGTAATTTTTAATACATGAAAAGATAGAATAAATAACATAAAAATTTGCTGATTTTATTCTGAACACATCAGAAAACTTACGTCTTGTTTCATACAACAATCGTTATTCGTGTTTATTTGGTAATATTTTTGGTTTACAAGGTTCTTAAAACTATTTTCACAAATATATACTTTGTCCAGTTCTACTACTCACAGAAAGCGTTACCAAATGTGTGACACTTGAATCGTACAAAAATTCAACCCCACTAAACATCTCGAGGAGCGACCCTATCAGCGTAGCTAAAATGTACGTCTATGCCGAATTACAGCTTTCTAGTATTATAAGTCTCTGAGATATGTTGCGGACAAAAAGACGGACATGACGAAACTATAGACCTTCTTAGATTCTTAGTAGACTATGAAACCCTAAGAAGGTAAGTGATAACACAGTAAATCGTTGTGCCAGCGGTTCCACCGAAGTGGTCTAGGTTACATACCTTCACGAATGGCCGTACAAGTAACAATACTATATCATACAATATCTAATCATAATCAAAAGCACTATGATAATCAACCAAAACTATGATATGTATATATAACAACATAAATAACATCTATAACTTTTTAATGGTCCTACGCAACAAATAGCCCACATTTATCTCTTAGAATGTCGAAATACTCTCTCGTGTTGTGAGTGCTCTATTTAATAGGAATTGCAATAAGCAACATATTATTATTTTTAAACATACAATTATTTTTTTAATTCTTAAAGAATGTTAATATTTCGATAGCATAAACTTTTTAAATATTAAAATCAAGTATAATTTTATTCTAAGTAAAACCATATCCTGCAATAAAACAAAACCCTAGGCGCTAATATACAGTAATTAAAAATATGAAAGTATTATAGACATGATAGCGAATATTTAAGAGCAAAAAAACCTAAGCTAAATTTAGATTAGATAAGATAAGAATAGAGATTAGATTTCCTTTCTTAGCTTTAATGAAATGATATGTACCTAGAAAGTATTACTAATCGCAATCTACTACTACTCGTATATTTTTATTACATTAACGGCTTCAATTAGTTTAGTTCTTTTTTATACATCTGTTCTCTGATATTAATCTAAAACTTAAAACTAAATATTTCTTTAATCTTATTTCTATTTAATTCTTTAAAATAGTTTTTGGGTAAGTTGCTCTATGTTTTTAGGAGAAAATGAAAAAAATCGGTATGCTAACAAATAAACCATATGTATAAAAAATATGTGTTTTCGATATTTTGCTTATTTATCTATTCTATTTTTTTAAAAATGTACTATATAACTTCTAATGGGATATGATTTGGTATAGTAATAATAAAAATATATATCTATTGTCATAGATACCACCAGGTAAACGGCAGGCGAATCTAGCTTGGGTTAATGCGTTAGTCAGTAAGAACCGGAATTGTAGAGTTCTGAAGACGAAATATAACCGTGACTCCAGATTCTTAAACCAGCAAATCGCTGGAATATTGTTCAAGGCTATTATTAAAATTAGGGAAGTGCTTCATGCTCAAGTTCTCGGCGTTTTCTAAAGCGTTTTCTTACTTAAATGAGGTAATGTTAAATTGTTGTTATAAAGAATAAAGTGAATCAAAATAAGATCTACCCAAAACAACTTATTTCTTCAGCGTTTTCGATATAAACAAATTCAGTTCGAGTTTTTTTGTTTGTATTGTCTTAGATTAGGTTCCAACGTATTACAAAATCTTAAAAATTAAGGTTTATGATACAAAAAAAAATAACGAAAATAGGCAAATACAGTTAAGTCGTCTTATTAAAATCCTTCAATTATTATCTTTCCAAAGTTAATATCCTAATTTACTTTATTAACTTTTTAAATTAAAATTATTACTGCTTTTCAATGTACAAGGATACATTTTTTATTCAAAAAATAAATTACAATCAAATAAACTAACAAAATACTCTTGATTTTATCTAATAAAATTTTTCTCACTTACTCTTAACAGCGAATTAAAATTTACGAAGTACTTGTGCCTTAATTAAGCTGACTATAAAAAGTTAGATAAATTATCTTATCGATCTTAAAGAAGAAGAAGCAGAAGAAGGCTGATGGTACGAAGCATGTAGTCGCCTATTTTATTAAAGCTACACAAGGTGCCGAAAGCAACTGAAAAAAAAACGACCAAATTCAACGCGTCGCTCGGTGGTGGTGGTCATCACTTACTTTAAGAATTGAATAAATCAGTTTTATATGTTGTATTTGTGTTATATCATTAAATACTATTGCAACTCATCTAACTGTTGTTTTTTTTATATTTTCGATATTATAAATCTAAATATGTAATTAAATACATAATATAAAAATAAAATAATTCTAACCATATTTAATTAGTATAAGTTTTCTATATTCAAATAATTTGTTTGTGACAAACACGATGTTTGATCACAAATAAATTCACATCTACACATGGGAGCGAGCGGAAGAAAGAAGTATGATTGATTTATTCCTAGTGGATCAGCGTATTCGAAGCCAAGTTATGGACACGAGAGTGTTTAGGGGTGCTGATCTGGGAACGGACCACTATCTAGTCGTTGCTAGAATAAGATGTCTATTTGCAGGTTGGCGCAGCCGCACGACGTGTCCTGGCTTGGAGTCGAATTATCGCATAAGAAGCTGGAAGCTTCAAGATCCACCGATCAGAGACGAATATCAAGAAAGGGTTTCCAAGAAGCTTGAAAGCTGTGATTCTGGAAATGAAAGTGTTGAAGTATGCTGCCAAAACCTTAGGAATGGTATGGTGAAAGTAGCCACAGAGATATGTGGTAAAAGGAAAAGAGGTTTTAGTAAAAAGCGCGATGAATGTTGGGACGATGAAGTGAAAGATGCTGTAGAGTTAAAGAAGAAAGCATGGCTGGATTATAAAGCCTCGGGTAAGGATAAAAGTATGAGAGAGATAAGAAAAAGAGAGTACAAGCTGCAAAAGCACAAAACGAAAGCACTTATAAAGATGAAGCATGAAAATTCTCAGAAAGAAAGGGATGACAGGTTGACGAACAACTTCCTGGAAAACACGAAGCTTTTCTGGCGAGAAGTTAGTGATTCCCAGCGTTGTTCGGTAACTTGTAGAATAAAAGGGGTGCTTTCGAAGAGCGGTGAAATTTTAACCGATCAAACACAGGTTTTGCAGCGGTGGGTGGTATTCTACAAGGAGACGCCTCGGCCTAGAGTACCAGCAAAATGCTGAGCCCCGATGTATCCGATGGTGAAATCAGTGTGGAAGAAGTGGAGAGCGCGATCCGAAGCCTGAAATGTGGTAAGGCTGCGGGAGCAGACGAAGTTACTGCCGAGATGATCAAATATAGTGGGCCACGCGTCTTGGACTTGTTCTGGTTTTTGTGCAATTTATGCTGGAAATCAGGGGAAGTCCCAGACGATTAGCGAGGTGCAGTCATCGTACCTTTGTCTACAGGCAAGGGTTCACAGATAGACTGTGCAAGCTATAGAGCTATCAGTTTGATTAGCTTGGTCGGTATTATGCTAAAATTCTAAAATTTATGCTAAAATTTATGCTTTATGCTTTATGCTAAAATTTTAGCGAGAAGAATGCAAGAGAGATCTGAAAGGCTGTTGTGGGAGGCCCAAGGAGGTTTTAGACCTGGAAAGGGTATATAGATATGAGCTTTTCCCTCCGCATGATCTCGGAAAAGTTTATGGCCCTTAACCAAAAGGTTTTCTGTGCTTTTGTGGATTAGGAAAAGGCATTTGACAGGGTTGTAAGAAATAAATTATGGAAAATACTGCCCCGATAAAATGTGAGCGGACCCTTGCTACAGGCTGTAAAGTCTCTTTACAGAGATCACTCAGCCTGTGTGCGAGTAGGAGCTGACATGTCGCTCTGGTTTGACATACAATCGGGTGTTAAGCAAGGTTGCGCTATGTCAGCTAGGTTGTTCAATTTGTATTTGGATAGTTGTCTCCAAGGCGTGAAAGACAGTGACATGGGAGTAAAAGTAGGTGACCTTAAGATCAATTGCTTGCTATATGCAGATGATGCAGTGCTTATTGCATCTTCAGAATGCGATTTGCAGGCATTGGTCACCACTCTGAAAGATGAGTGTGAAAATAATGGTGTAAAAATATATATAAGACGAAGGTATGAAAGTATGAAGGTATGATATTTGAAAGAAATGACGAAAGAACAGAATGTAAGATCAACGTGAATGGTAAGATAATAGAACAAGTGAATGAAGTTGTTTATTTGGGAAGTATGTTTAGTAGAGACGGAAGATACAAAATGGATGTGGAAAGGCGTATTGCTGCCGGCAACAGAGTCAACGGTGCTTTGGCTGCATTGTTGAGACGGCGAAACGTCAGCATAGCTGCACGTTTGTCTGTACACAATGCGGTTTTACTACCGACGCGTTATACGGCAACCAAACGTGAGTAACACAGAAGAAGAATGTAAGAAAGATGAATGCTGTGGAGATGCAATCTCTTCGCAGAATATGCGGAGTCTGTCTAGCTGACCGAATCCGCAATGAAGAGATCCACAGAATGGTAGCGAAGATGTCACGGTGAGAACGTAGAAGAACGTGCTCAAGTGGTTTGGGCACGTCGAACGAATGAGTGATGAAAGAATGGTAAAAAAAATATATAAAGGAAAAGTGAGCAGTAAGAGAGACAGGGGGAGGCCTCGAGTGACCTTCGAAAATACTGTATCCATGATAATGGAGGAAGGTCACGTAAAAAGCATGAGGACCCCCCGGAAGGCATGTATGAAGATGTCTGTGGCCGAGGCGAAAGAGGTATGCAGGGACCGTAGCGTTTGGCGCTCCGTCGTCTCTGGCTACCCCACAAGGGATATGGCGTGAAGCTAAATAAATAAATAATATAATAAATAATATATCTATTTAATGTTTAGTGATTTAGTTTAAGAGTCTAATTGTTATTATTTAATTGAAATAAATAAATGTTGTAATTGCATAAATCTTTATTTATTAATTAACTTTCACCTGATTCTTAAAAATATATTCTGTAGCAGATACTCGATTGGAAGTTGCTAGATCTTAAATTTAAATTGTAATTACTATAGATCCTAATCTAACTATCGTAATTACAAAACTTAAATTTTATTCACTTCAGAACCCTTTTATCCAAGTACTCATGGCAAAAGTGATAACAATGAATCTCTTGATATATTTTCTCGTCGGAACGCAGTTTTGGAACAGAGCCAGTAGGATACGTTTTGTTAAGTGCGGTCATTCGCATAGCGGCGTTACTTATTTTATCCGTTTGTATCTTAGAACTCTCAAAGTAACAAGGTTCAATAAAATATTATCTTTTTTTTGTTACGGGTAATATGAGTACACAAAGTCTTACTCTTCCTTTTAGGAGTAGAAAATAAGTTATTTTATATTATTTTTCTGCTATGAGCGATATGAGAACTTATAATGTTACAGCGGATAGAAAAAACAAAATTATTAAGCTTTACTATTAATTAGGTGGAGGCTCTTTTGTAATAGTAGGTATATGCTGTGCTTGTACTGATTTTCTAGTTATATGGTTTTATTAGAGCTTTGTGTATTGTGTATGTGTGTAGCATTGCATACAAAAGAGATCAAAATAGTTACGTCAGTCCAAACAACTGACTCGACAGTCACACCAGCCCATCCCGCTGAGTCGGCATCTCGCAACGTTCGCACGCTCATATTCGAATGATGGGAACAATACCCTTCTGGGTGGCCGACCCGATAGTATTTAAGACATTGTATTAATATTAAGTTAGTCTTGTTAAGGTAGTCTAAGTAATTACTTGTCAATTAAAGTGATTATATTTTAAATAAAATATTTTTTTAAAAAGTCATTCGCGGTGCGTAAAACTTGACTGGCGCAGCCGGTAGGATTCCGCGTCCGGAAAATTGAAGATTATCCTGCGACGAACGTTTTTAAGCGTTTCTACGGAATCCGAACCAAATATAAATAAGTCTCATCGAGCGCTTGCGTCTGGCTTCTGGAAAGATCGCTACCTTCAGGCTCACGAAGGATATGATTTGGTGAGTAGACCCTAAAGCTATTCCTACCTATTCATTTCCTATTCAACCCTAGTTATATGTGTCAATTTAAATTGTAGACTCCTTTTTAAAATTTAAAAGGTTCTTGGAGATTTTATTGACTTTCGTTTTAAGTGAATTAAAAGAGAAATACTAAGATTGAATTGAATTAAAGTAAAAGTGAATTATAATATTATAAAAAGAAAAATAAATATATTATATTAATTAATTAAGAACAAAAAAAAATAATATATAATTATTTCATAAAATAATTATTTTATATACAATTTTGATATTGTTTATTTAAAGTGAATCAATTTATTAAAAATGGAAAACATTGTAAAGATTCCCGTAGAAGTTAGTAATATCATCCCTAAGTTTGATGGTGATGAAAAATTATTATCCTTATTTATTAGGAAATGCGAGTATGTAATACAAACGTGTGTAGTGGAAGGAAATCCCGACCAAGACCTTTACGTTTTTCATGTCATAACTTCAAAATTAATAGGACGAGCAGCTAGTTTAATTAGTGAAAGACAGGACTTAATTACATGGAGCAGCCTTAAATCCGCCCTTGAACAACATTTTGGTGATCCGCGTTCCGAAGAATGTATCGCGATTGAATTAGAAACTTTAAAAATTAATAGTAACGAATCTTATCTAGATTTTTGTAATAGAATACAACACACTAAAAACACATTAATAGCTAAAGTGAATTTAATTTCAAATAGTAGTTTGCGTGAAAGTAAAATAACGATTTATGATAATTTGGCGATGAATGTATTTTTATATAATTTACCTGAAGATTTATTGCGAATTGTAAGATTAAAAGCATGTAATACTCTTGAAAATGCTTTAAGTATTGTTTTAGAAGAAGTAAATTTTATGCATCAATATAATTCACGTAATAAAATGATGAAGCACCCTCATACTAATGCTGGACATGCTACATCTTCTAACCCCTATATTGAAAAAAATATTATGAAACCTTTCTTTAACACCTTCAAAAATAATAATCATCCATTTCAATCGAAAGGTCAACATCAGCAGCAACCCCTGCAAAAACCGTATACATTTCAAAATATGAATTATCAACAACCCCCTAAATTTAAATTTGGTATACCTCCTAGTAAGCAAATTAAGTTACCCATACAAAACCAAAACCAATTTGGATATCGACCCCAGGTAAACCAAAATCAATTTGGATATAGACCCCAGTATAATCAAAATCAATTTGGATACAGACCACCACTTAATCAAAACCAAGGACAACATCCCTCTGGTTACCGTCCCCAACGACCTATGCATAGCACGGATGTGAGCATGAGAACTGCTCCACCCACTAAACCACAAGGGTTTCGTCTAAACGAGCATATTGTTGAGCAGGAAAATCCTGAAGACCCTGAAACCGAATACTATGACTATAATGGCCCCGAGACTGAATATTGTAACCATTATGACCCCACAATACAAGAAGACATTAATGACATGACAAATAATAATATTGGAGAACAATTTGAAAATTTTCATATGGATACCCCTTACCAAATCCCGAGATAATACATTTAAATTGTAACACCCTAACATTACCTTATATTTATATACCTGAAATTAATGCCAACTTTATGATTGATACGGGCAGCTCAAGATCATTTATTAGTCCCAAAAAAGCGAATGAATATTTTAACGACTTCAAATATCAAGAAGCCTTTGAAGTTATTAGTACTCATGCCTCTAGTCGACATGATGAAGTTGTAGTTATCCCTTTATTCCAAATTTTTCATAACCCTGAAACACATAAATTTTATATCTATGACGTAGATGGACGTTACGATGGATTAATTGGGAGTGACCTTTTAAAACAATTGGATTCCACAATAGATATGAAGAAAGAAATTCTATATACTAATACAACAGCTATCTCTATTATATATAACCCTACTAACGTTATTCGTCTTCATCCCCGTTGTGAACAGAAAGTTAAATTACCAACCAGTTTACGAAATGGAAATGCTATTTTAAATTTTAAACAATTTTGTAATGGTGTTAGAATGCCTGCCGCTTTAGTTAATTGTAAAGACGGATATGCGACCACAATTATTCAAAATACCCTAGAGATAGAACTAAATTTGACTATTACCAGCCCTTTTATAGTAACAAAATATAACCCAAGCAAATGCATTATTAATAAATTAGATAACAATACAGATTTAGAAATAGACGAAATACTGACAGAAAACTTAACTAAACTGAGATTAGACCACATGAATTCAGAAGAAAAGAAAGCTATCGAACAACTCTGCATAGAATATAAAGATATTTTTCATTGTGAGAAACTACCCCTGACTTTTACTAATGACGTTAAACATCAAATTAGGACACATAATGAGGATCCCATATATATACGACCTTACAGACAACCCCAAGTAATTAATGACGAAATTAATAAACAAGTAGACAAAATGATAGAAAATAATATAGTAATTCCATCCCATTCCCCTTGGAGTGCACCTGTCCACCTAGTCCCAAAGAAACTTGACGCTAGTAATAAAAGAAAATTCCGCTTAGTTATTGATTACAGAAAACTTAATGAGATAACTATCGACGACAAATACCCTTTACCTAACATAACTGACTTATTTGACAAGCTTGGACGAAGTTCTTATTTTACCACTTTAGATTTAGCAAGTGGTTACCATCAGATAGAAGTTAAAAAAGAAGATAGACAGAAGACAGCCTTTAGTACAAACGCAGGACACTTTGAATTTACTCGAATGCCTTTTGGACTTAAGACAGCACCCGCAACTTTTCAAAGAGCAATGGATAATATTTTAAGAGGATTACAAGGAATCCACTGCTTAGTTTATCTGGATGATATAATAGTTTATTCAGTTAGTTTACAGGAACATATTCAGAAATTAAGAACAGTATTTGATAGACTCAGACAGACAAACTTAAAAGTTCAGTTAGACAAATCAGAATTTTTACGAAAAGAGGTACTTTATTTAGGACATACCATTACGAGTGACGGACTTAAACCGAACAATGATAAAATTAAAGCTATTCTTAATTATCCCTTACCGCAGACAACAACTGAAATTAAAAGTTTTCTAGGACTAATAGGTTACTACCGACGGTTTATAAAAGACTTTGCAAAAATAACACAACCAATGACAGCACGACTTAAGAAAAAACAGACGATGCCTGTAACAGATCAGAAATATTTAGAATCTTTCCAAAAATGTAAAGAACTCCTTGTTAATGCACCAATACTTCAATATCCTGATCCTAGCAAACCTTATATCCTCACTACAGATGCATCAGATTTTGCAGTAGGAGCTATTTTATCCCAAGGTCCGGTTGGCAGTGATAAACCTATTGCTTATGCAAGCCGTACATTAATAAGTGCTGAAACACGTTACAGTACAACATAAAAGGAATTATTAGCAATAGTATGGGCAGTGAAATATTTCCGCCCCTACTTATATGGTAAAAAATTTAAAATAATTACTGATCACAAGCCCTTAGCATGGTTAAATTCTTTAAAAGATACCAATAGTAGGTTAACACGCTGGAGATTAAGATTATCTGAATACGATTTTGAAATAATACATAAGAGTGGCAAAAGCAATTGTAATGCTGATGCTTTATCTCGAATCCGTATTAACGCAACAGATAAAGAAGAAAATATGTCAACACAAGTAAATGTAGATACAGAAGATGATGATCTGGAAGAAATAAGAAAAGTAACTGAAAGTTTAAAAGAATTAGAAAGATTAAAAAAGACCATTTTTCCTGAATCTCAACCTTCTAACATCTTTGATCCTGAACCCGAAGAAATTATTCCTACTATTAATATCCCTGACGAAGACTCAGAAGAAACTCTTTCAGTAAGAACCAGAAATGGTTCACCTTATTCAATACCATGTCCTTCTAGTTCCACTTTAACTGCGTCTGAAACTGATACAGTTCATTCAGCACGTGATACTGAATCCGAAGGTATCCCCATATTACAGGAAGCAATAGATACTAAACCAAATCAAATTTTAGTTTTTACATGGTTTATAGATAGGTTAACAGTTAAAGATTTATCTAGGCCCAAGCAACGTATTTTAGAAGTTCATTTACCTACAAACAGACCAGATTTAGTAAAACAATTTTTAAAAGAATATATTAAAAATAAGACCAAATATTTTATTTATTTCGAAGATGAAATACATCGTAGGCAATTTACAGAAACAGTTATAGCCCTATTCAAAAAAGAATGTGTTCAATTTAGAGAATGTACAAAACGCGTAAGTTTTATAGATGACGAAAATGATCAAAGGGAAATTGTTAAAAAATATCACGAAGGAAAAACTTGTCATAGAGGTATTCGCGAAACTGTAGGTCATATTAAGAGAAATTATTTCTGGCATAACATGGAACAAACTATATCAAGTTTCATTAAAATTAGTGCTGATCCTGGTACTGAATTTAATAACGCATTATTAAAGGAACTTTTAGCTATTTATACAATTGAAATTCACATAGGAACTGCAAATAATCCAAATTCCATGGGTCTCATAGAAAGATTCCATTCAACTATTTTAGAAATTTATAGAATTGCCAAATACGAACAAAAATATACCGATGCAGCTTCCGTAATGACATATGCAATAATGGCTTATAATAATTCAATACATTCTACAACTGGTTTTACACCCTTCGAAGTTTTATTTGGACACACTGAAGCTAAAAATACATTCCATGTAGATTTTGAGAAACAATACATGCAACAATTAATTAAGGAACATATGAAAAGAACGAAATTTTTGTATAAACATTTAATAGATAAAACAATTAAGGCTAAAGAAAAATATATTGAAAAGAGAGGTGGTGAAACAGATTTTAGAATAATACAACAGAGATACAATATTTGCAAAAAGCATTAATAAACGTAAAAGCAAAGATAAACCACGTTACGAAAAAGCTCAAGTAACCAATGAGATTTCTAAAAATACTGTCCCTGTTATAATGACTAATGATCGGAATACTAAGATTCCAATAAGGAACGTTAAACGACCTCCACAGGTACCACCTGCTGGTTATGACCCTGGTCCCGGTGATGTGGACCCAGGCCCTTCAACTTCAGGAGTTAAATGAAAATCCTGGAGTACTACCCTTAAGAAACGGCGTTGCCATCGTGAGTAACGATAAATGGACAATCATCAAAACATTAGATTTAAGACCTATAATAGAAGATATAAAAGATAACTTTTATAAATGTACCCAGTTAGATAAGTTAGTTAATAATTTTGATGATATTTTTATTGAATACTTTGTAGACGTTAAAATTCAAGCTAATTACATAAAGAACTTAACAGTAATGAAATTAGAACAGATTTCTCCCACTTTTAGAGTTAAACGAGGCCTAATCAACCCCTTAGGATCAATAATTAAAATAATTACAGGAAATCTAGATAATAATGATGCTATTAGATATGAAAAATTAATTAGTGAGATTCAGTTTGAACAAAATAAAAATAAAAATAAAATGACGTTGATCACTGAAATGATACACACTATAACGAATTCTACATTTCAATTAAATGACAATATTAATAATATCAATTTAGAAATTCAAGGTCTGAAATATAATCTTTCAGAAATAATAAAAACGAACGTTCTCAATCACATAGAAACTCAAATCATTAGTACATACAATTTGTTAATTCATAATTTTCAAACTATATATATAAAATTAAATGAAATAGAAACAAGTTTTGCATTAAGTAGATTAGGAGTATTACATCAATCAATAATAAATTCTAACATACTTTTAAGTACATTAGAAAACATAAGTAAGTTAGAAAATTTAGCATATATTCCTACTTTAAATAATTTAGTTAAGTTAGAAGAAACGATTTCAATAAAAGCATATCTCAAAGGAAATTATATAACCTATCTTTTGGAAATACCTATTATTGAAAATGACACTTATATCTATTACAAACTGATTCCTTTACCTGTGTTGTCCCATGATTCCACCGTTATTATTGTTCCTAAATATCCTTACCTTATAGCAAAAGGGTTGAAAACTAGATTATTAGCTCACCCCTGCAAGGAGATCGACAAAGAGAGTTTCCTTTGCTACAAAGATGAAGTTCTTCAATTCAGCAACGATCCTTGTATCACCGACTTGATGAATTATGCTGAAAATGCATCATGTACTCCCGTTCCTATAATAACTGAAGATATTGTTTTACAACCACTGAAAACTAGCACATGGATCCTGTTTACCAGAAAAGAAGAACTAATTAAAAGAACCTGTTTTGACGAAATATCCCGAACGAAGGTTAAAGGCACTTACATACTCACCCTAGATGATCTTTGTGAAGTGAAAATTGGATCTATAAATCTGAAACGACATCAGATAATTTATGAAAATGAAAGTCACTCAACATTACCAGTAATTAATCTACCATCAATACATGTTCCTGAAACTCCGAGTCTGAAACCAATCAATATAAAAGGCATTGACCTTACGGACCTGAAACTTCTTGCGTTAACGTTAAAGACAACAGAAACAAGTGATTTCAGTGAAAATAGTGAAACTAGTGAAAACCATAAAATTGTGAGAAATATCAGTGTTTGGACAATCGGACTGTATACCATAGTTATAGTTATTATATGTATTTTAATTTTCAACAATCGTAATTTTGTATTTAAAATGTGTCTTCGAAGTTCTTCTGCTTTACCGGAAAACTTCGATCTTAAGGAGGGAGGAGTTACGTCAGTCCAAACAACTGACTCGACAGTCACACCAGCCCATCCCGCTGAGTCGGCATCTCGCAACGTTCGCACGCTCATATTCGAATGATGGGAACAATACCCTTCTGGGTGGCCGACCCGATAGTATTTAAGACATTGTATTAATATTAAGTTAGTCTTGTTAAGGTAGTCTAAGTAATTACTTGTCAATTAAAGTGATTATATTTTAAATAAAATCTTTTTTTAAAAAGTAATTCGCGGTGCGTAAAACTTGACTAAATATCGCTCATCCTTCTATTTATTATTATGTAAACATTCTCAATTTCGTGTATTTCACATTTGCGTACGTTTATTAGGTGATTACTTTCGACCATTTTAGATTTCACTCCCGTTTATAGATAGAAAAAAGTATATTAAATGTCTATTAATTTTCATAATTACATAGACGTGTTTAATTATGGAAAATGAAGAGGTGACATTGCATAATTTTGTAATTAAATTGTTGCAAACCTAGAGTAAAATAAATAATTAGACATGATAAATTACAAATACGGTGAGCCATGACAAGTTCGTATTATCTTCTACATTTGTATTCCAAGCACATTCATCCGTTATAGTTAATAAATTAAAAGATGAAATAAAACATTGAAAACGTAATTTTTATATTCTTTACGTTACAAGGATACAGTGTTTTATTGTTCAATTTACACGTGTATTTGTACGATTTCTTTAAGACTTGTTATTATTTAAACTAATCTTAAAGAAATCGTACAAATATATTTATACTAACGCAGTTGATGTGACAAAAATTTCATCCGTCTTCACCAGTAATTAAAAGTCATCAACCTTAAATTTACTTAACGTCTTTACTGGAAAGTTTAAGTGTAAGCTAACTAGAGAATGTCAATTCCTAAAGAGCATTCATTAAGATTAACTTGTCTTGTTTTAAATTAACCAGGGATGAGGTGGTTATACATTAAAAGACACTAATAATCAACATGCCATATTTTTTTTTACTTTATGCCATGTGTGCTATTTGTGGCCTTATTTTATTTTATTGTATTGTATAGCAATATAATAAATAATAATTAAACATCTGATTTATCCTTAGATATGTCTTTACCGAACTTTAGTTTTTGTGAACTAGTACGAACTTCTCACAGAGGATGAGTTTGATGTAGCTGTGTTATAGTAATGTTTCGTACACTAAGAGCACTACCATTGAGAAGCTTTTGACGTCAGCGTGACCTATCAACTCGTTTAGTACACTATCCAGTTAAAAGGAAAATTTCACTGAAGTGCGCTTTAATTATTCTTTATATAACAAATATTTTCAGGATAACTTGAAGTTATCGTGAATTTTTATTATTTACAATAATACAAAATACTTAAATAATCTAATTAAAACATTACAATAGTATAACTATTTTTATATTTGGATGCAAAGATACTACCCGTTTATGAAAACTTGATTACTTCATACATCAAAATGATTACAAAATTTACTTTTTGCGCCTATTCATATGAAAAGGTTTATATAGGTATACTATATCATGCGTAGATCTTATCGGATTAATATTCGAAATTAACCCTATTATCGATTCCGAGTACTTTTTTAAAGTCAGCCCTCGTTTTTCCATTACTAATGAAATTCCTGCCATGGCAAGACGACTTCGTTAATGGCTTCTTCTGTTTTAACTAAGTTCTAGTAAGTAATGTAATAGGGATTATTTTATAACGGCAGTTACCCAGAGTAGTAAAAATAAATAAACTACATATGATTATATTTAATAATGCAATATTATTCTAGTTTCAAAAATTACCGATATCTTATTGAATCATTTCATTTTAAAGATATCTTAGGCTTTAATAGTTTCAAATAGGGTAAAACAAAAGACAAAAACACGAATTCAATATCGCCAAAATGCATTCACTAAAGACCTTTTCAAAGACTTTTATAAAGGATTTCTACATTTTCAACCCGGAGAAAATGTTACAAAGATAGGATTAAATTACTATTAAAATTTAAAATGTTTTTTTTTTAATCTTTATAATGAACTAATCTACTAAATACTTGATTTTTATATATTCTATGTATCTAGGACCAGCGGTCTTTGTAAAACCAATGTATGTTAACTACATTCACAATAAAAACTATATACGTATACATAATGTGAAGGAACTATTTGTTGTCTGATAAAAATATTCATAACGATGTTGTAAATTCAATTAATAACTTTTCACATATTACTTTTACACATATCACGTTGCGTCAAAAAACTTCCTTATTTATTTTTATGCGAAACAAAATAAAAATGCAAAAGTTCGTTATTATTTTGTTATATTTTGTTTCTTCCTTTTCTAAATACTGCAGTGGGTTATTAAAGCATTATAGAATAATATGGGTGTCGCCATATATATATATATATATATATATAAATATATATATATATATATATATATGTACATGTATAGCATTGATGATATAATATTATTTGCCTCTAAAAATATCTAGGAGTAATCTAAGAGTAATTTAATATTAATCTATTAGTTATTTCTTATTCCTCATCTATGTAAATGACTTGCTTTACTTTGTGAGGGAAAAATATGGAACAGTGTTGTTTGCTGATGATATTTCTCTTACTTTTAAAAGTAATAAACATCAGTCCGTGACTGACGGTGTAAACTGTACTCTCTCGGATGTTGTACAAAGTTATAAAGTTAATAATTATAAATAAAAGAATATATCTCTTGGTTATATATATATAAATATAATATCTGGCTTTTAATATTAGGATTTAAGACAAAGTATAAGAAAATCGATAATCAACTTATCTACGGCACAATTATATTATATATTTGAATACTTTTAATTGATAAATATTTGTGTTTATTTCATCGTCTTATATTTAATATTCTTAATATTTAATATTTTGTCTTATTATATATTTTTTGCAAAATGTTTATTTATTTTCTTCAATATTAAGCTCTCATAAGTATTTTGAAACTTTAATAATATAGCGCTAAGTCACTTAAACAACACTGGAGGATGAATTACTTACCTGGGAAGGTTTATACGATTTCGTAAATTTCACTTAAGAACTAAGCTCTGTTACGGAAGGTTCAAGGAAGACATAAACAATTTTAAAATAAATTTAGCAAATCTCTCACTATCTTTATTATACCTTCTTTAGGATATTATGATTTGTATAAATTTTTAAGTCAAGTAACTCTATGTTAAGAATTATTTCCATATTAATAAATGGCGACACCCATATTATTCTATAATGCTTTAATAACCCACTGCAGTATTTAGAAAAGGAAGAAACAAAATATAACAAAATAATAACGAACTTTTGCATTTTTATTTTGTTTCGCATAAAAATAAATAAGGAAGTTTTTTGACGCAACGTGATATGTGTAAAAGTAATATGTGAAAAGTTATTAATTGAATTTACAACATCGTTATGAATATTTTTATCAGACAACAAATAGTTCCTTCACATTATGTATACGTATATAGTTTTTATTGTGAATGTAGTTAACATACATTGGTTTTACAAAGACCGCTGGTCCTAGATACATAGAATATATAAAAATCAAGTATTTAGTAGATTAGTTCATTATAAAGATTAAAAAAAAAACATTTTAAATTTTAATAGTAATTTAATCCTATCTTTGTAACATTTTCTCCGGGTTGAAAATGTAGAAATCCTTTATAAAAGTCTTTGAAAAGGTCTTTAGTGAATGCATTTTGGCGATATTGAATTCGTGTTTTTGTCTTTTGTTTTACCCTATTTGAAACTATTAAAGCCTAAGATATCTTTAAAATGAAATGATTCAATAAGATATCGGTAATTTTTGAAACTAGAATAATATTGCATTATTAAATATAATCATATGTAGTTTATTTATTTTTACTACTCTGGGTAACTGCCGTTATAAAATAATCCCTATTACATTACTTACTAGAACTTAGTTAAAACAGAAGAAGCCATTAACGAAGTCGTCTTGCCATGGCAGGAATTTCATTAGTAATGGAAAAACGAGGGCTGACTTTAAAAAAGTACTCGGAATCGATAATAGGGTTAATTTCGAATATTAATCCGATAAGATCTACGCATGATATAGTATACCTATATAAACCTTTTCATATGAATAGGCGCAAAAAGTAAATTTTGTAATCATTTTGATGTATGAAGTAATCAAGTTTTCATAAACGGGTAGTATCTTTGCATCCAAATATAAAAATAGTTATACTATTGTAATGTTTTAATTAGATTATTTAAGTATTTTGTATTATTGTAAATAATAAAAATTCACGATAACTTCAAGTTATCCTGAAAATATTTGTTATATAAAGAATAATTAAAGCGCACTTCAGTGAAATTTTCCTTTTAACTGGATAGTGTACTAAACGAGTTGATAGGTCACGCTGACGTCAAAAGCTTCCCAATGGTAGTGCTCTTAGTGTACGAAACATTACTATAACACAGCTACATCAAACTCATCCTCTGTGAGAAGTTCGTACTAGTTCACAAAAACTAAAGTTCGGTAAAGACATATCTAAGGATAAATCAGATGTTTAATTATTATTTATTATATTGCTATACAATACAATAAAATAAAATAAGGCCACAAATAGCACACATGGCATAAAGTAAAAAAAAATATGGCATGTTGATTATTAGTGTCTTTTAATGTATAACCACCTCATCCCTGGTTAATTTAAAACAAGACAAGTTAATCTTAATGAATGCTCTTTAGGAATTGACATTCTCTAGTTAGCTTACACTTAAACTTTCCAGTATTGACGTTAAGTAAATTTAAGGTTGATGACTTTTAATTACTGGTGAAGACGGATGAAATTTTTGTCACATCAACTGCGTTAGTATAAATATATTTGTACGATTTCTTTAAGATTAGTTTAAATAATAACAAGTCTTAAAGAAATCGTACAAATACACGTGTAAATTGAACAATAAAACACTGTATCCTTGTAACGTAAAGAATATAAAAATTACGTTTTCAATGTTTTATTTCATCTTTTAATTTATTAACTATAACGGATGAATGTGCTTGGAATACAAATGTAGAAGATAATACGAACTTGTCATGGCTCACCGTATTTGTAATTTATCATGTCTAATTATTTATTTTACTCTAGGTTTGCAACAATTTAATTACAAAATTATGCAATGTCACCTCTTCATTTTCCATAATTAAACACGTCTATGTAATTATGAAAATTAATAGACATTTAATATACTTTTTTCTATCTATAAACGGGAGTGAAATCTAAAATGGTCGAAAGTAATCACCTAATAAACGTACGCAAATGTGAAATACACGAAATTGAGAATGTTTACATAATAATAAATAGAAGGATGAGCGATATTTAGTCAAGTTTTACGCACCGCGAATTACTTTTTAAAAAAAGATTTTATTTAAAATATAATCACTTTAATTGACAAGTAATTACTTAGACTACCTTAACAAGACTAACTTAATATTAATACAATGTCTTAAATACTATCGGGTCGGCCACCCAGAAGGGTATTGTTCCCATCATTCGAATATGAGCGTGCGAACGTTGCGAGATGCCGACTCAGCGGGATGGGCTGGTGTGACTGTCGAGTCAGTTGTTTGGACTGACGTAACTCCTCCCTCCTTAAGATCGAAGTTTTCCGGTAAAGCAGAAGAACTTCGAAGACACATTTTAAATACAAAATTACGATTGTTGAAAATTAAAATACATATAATAACTATAACTATGGTATACAGTCCGATTGTCCAAACACTGATATTTCTCACAATTTTATGGTTTTCACTAGTTTCACTATTTTCACTGAAATCACTTGTTTCTGTTGTCTTTAACGTTAACGCAAGAAGTTTCAGGTCCGTAAGGTCAATGCCTTTTATATTGATTGGTTTCAGACTCGGAGTTTCAGGAACATGTATTGATGGTAGATTAATTACTGGTAATGTTGAGTGACTTTCATTTTCATAAATTATCTGATGTCGTTTCAGATTTATAGATCCAATTTTCACTTCACAAAGATCATCTAGGGTGAGTATGTAAGTGCCTTTAACCTTCGTTCGGGATATTTCGTCAAAACAGGTTCTTTTAATTAGTTCTTCTTTTCTGGTAAACAGGATCCATGTGCTAGTTTTCAGTGGTTATAAAACAATATCTTCAGTTATTATAGGAACGGGAGTACATGATGCATTTTCAGCATAATTCATCAAGTCGGTGATACAAGGATCGTTGCTGAATTGAAGAACTTCATCTTTGTAGCAAAGGAAACTCTCTTTGTCGATCTCCTTGCAGGGGTGAGCTAATAATCTAGTTTTCAACCCTTTTGCTATAAGGTAAGGATATTTAGGAACAATAATAACGGTGGAATCATGGGACAACACAGGTAAAGGAATCAGTTTGTAATAGATATAAGTGTCATTTTCAATAATAGGTATTTCCAAAAGATAGGTTATATAATTTCCTTTGAGATATGCTTTTATTGAAATCGTTTCTTCTAACTTAACTAAATTATTTAAAGTAGGAATATATGCTAAATTTTCTAACTTACTTATGTTTTCTAATGTACTTAAAAGTATGTTAGAATTTATTATTGATTGATGTAATACTCCTAATCTACTTAATGCAAAACTTGTTTCTATTTCATTTAATTTTATATATATAGTTTGAAAATTATGAATTAACAAATTGTATGTACTAATGATTTGAGTTTCTATGTGATTGAGAACGTTCGTTTTTATTATTTCTGAAAGATTATATTTCAGACCTTGAATTTCTAAATTGATATTATTAATATTGTCATTTAATTGAAATGTAGAATTCGTTATAGTGTGTATCATTTCAGTGATCAACGTCATTTTATTTTTATTTTTATTTTGTTCAAACTGAATCTCACTAATTAATTTTTCATATCTAATAGCATCATTATTATCTAGATTTCCTGTAATTATTTTAATTATTGATCCTAAGGGGTTGATTAGGCCTCGTTTAACTCTAAAAGTGGGAGAAATCTGTTCTAATTTCATTACTGTTAAGTTCTTTATGTAATTAGCTTGAATTTTAACGTCTACAAAGTATTCAATAAAAATATCATCAAAATTATTAACTAACTTATCTAACTGGGTACATTTATAAAAGTTATCTTTTATATCTTCTATTATAGGTCTTAAATCTAATGTTTTGATGATTGTCCATTTATCGTTACTCACGATGGCAACGCCGTTTCTTAAGGGTAGTACTCCAGGATTTTCATTTAACTCCTGAAGTTGAAGGGCCTGGGTCCACATCACCGGGACCAGGGTCATAACCAGCAGGTGGTACCTGTGGAGGTCGTTTAACGTTCCTTATTGGAATCTTAGTATTCCGATCATTAGTCATTATAACAGGGACAGTATTTTTAGAAATCTCATTGGTTACTTGAGCTTTTTCGTAACGTGGTTTATCTTTGCTTTTACGTTTATTAGTGCTTTTTGCAAATATTGTATCTCTGTTGTATTATTCTAAAATCTGTTTCACCACCTCTCTTTTCAATATATTTTTCTTTAGCCTTAATTGTTTTATCTATTAAATGTTTATACAAAAATTTCGTTCTTTTCATATGTTCCTTAATTAATTGTTGCATGTATTGTTTCTCAAAATCTACATGGAATGTATTTTTAGCTTCAGTGTGTCCAAATAAAACTTCGAAGGGTGTAAAACCAGTTGTAGAATGTATTGAATTATTATAAGCCATTATTGCATATGTCATTACGGAAGCTGCATCGGTATATTTTTGTTCGTATTTGGCAATTCTATAAATTTCTAAAATAGTTGAATGGAATCTTTCTATGAGACCCATGGAATTTGGATTATTTGCAGTTCCTATGTGAATTTCAATTTTATAAATAGCTAAAAGTTCCTTTAATAATGCGTTATTAAATTCAGTACCAGGATCAGCACTAATTTTAAGAGGTACACCGTAAAAAGAAAAGTACTTAATTAAACTTCTTACTATCTCTGGTGTTGTCCTATTAGCAATTTCAAAAGCTTGGCCAATTTTACTAAAGGCATCAATTATGGTTAAATAATATTTTCCTTCAATAGAAAATATATCTATGAAGATTTCTTCTAAGGGTTTAGTTTGAGTTTGGGTTAATTGTAATTTTGGCTTTATTGGGTTTCTGTCGTATTTCATCTTTTTACATATTTCGCAAGAATTAAGAGGTACACCGTAAAAAGAAAAGTACTTAATTAAACTTCTTACTATCTCTGGTGTTGTCCTATTAGCAATTTCAAAAGCTTGGCCAATTTTACTAAAGGCATCAATTATGGTTAAATAATATTTTCCTTCAATAGAAAATATATCTATGAAGATTTCTTCTAAGGGTTTAGTTTGAGTTTGGGTTAATTGTAATTTTGGCTTTATTGGGTTTCTGTCGTATTTCATCTTTTTACATATTTCGCAAGAATTAATGAAACTTGATATAGTTTGTTCCATGTTATGCCAGAAATAATTTCTCTTAATATGACCTACAGTTTCGCGAATACCTCTATGACAAGTTTTTCCTTCGTGATATTTTTTAACAATTTCCCTTTGATCATTTTCGTCATCTATAAAACTTACGCGTTTTGTACATTCTCTAAATTGAACACATTCTTTTTTGAATAGGGCTATAACTGTTTCTGTAAATTGCCTACGATGTATTTCATTCGAAATAAATAAAATATTTGGTCTTATTTTTAATATATTCTTTTAAAAATTGTTTTACTAAATCTGGTCTGTTTGTAGGTAAATGAACTTCTAAAATACGTTGCTTGGGCCTAGATAAATCTTTAACTGTTAACCTATCTATAAACCATGTAAAAACTAAAATTTGATTTGGTTTAGTATCTATTGCTTCCTGTAATATGGGGATACCTTCGGATTCAGTATCACGTGCTGAATGAACTGTATCAGTTTCAGACGCAGTTAAAGTGGAACTAGAAGGACATGGTATTGAATAAGGTGAACCATTTCTGGTTCTTACTGAAAGAGTTTCTTCTGAGTCTTCGTCAGGGATATTAATAGTAAAGAAAGAAAGATTTAAAAGCCAATACCAAATGGCTCTTTGCCAAAGTAATAAAAGTTTCTGTTACTGAATTTCTACCGCCAATATTTTTTAAAATAGCATTATTAATAAACTTATATATATATATATATATATATATATATATATATTAATGGGGAATTAATGCTAAATCGTATGAATGTTTTTTTTTATAATAATTCTTTAGGAAATGAAAAATATGAGTCAGTAAAATACAAGCAACGACAAACAGGTATATATATTTTCTTTAATATATTTTAGTTTGTAATAAAGAAATCGTAATTTATTATTTTCCTGGATCGATTGTCGGTCGAATTGTTGATTTATATTGTTGAGTGTTCATAGACGGTTTTAGAAATTATAATATCTAATTAAAATAAAGATCCTCTCCTTTTTATCTTCTTTATAGAATTGTGGATAGTATTTTATTTAACATGAGCAGTGCCACAACTCTAGAAACCGTCCTATCATTACGAATTAAGCGATCGTATTGCTTCCCATCATGATATATTCAACATTCTATAAATAATTATCTTTATTAGGGCATAGATTTTTCGAATATCTTTATTGTGTTTCTGACTTTGCAATATTAAAATATTTCTGTATGTTATTAATCTACTACATTTAAAATAGTATGTTTGTTATCAGAAAAGGCACTGCTTAAACTATTTTATAGAGACATAGTCTCTATAAGTGCCTTTTGTGCACTCCTAGATATATCTAGGAGTGCACAAAAGGCACTTCCTAAATCGGGTGGGCTACATCGGTTAGGTTGGTTAATTTTTATAGAAAAAAACTTTACATTTGCGCGTGATACCGGTGATATTTATTATTTTTTTATGTCATTTATAGTTGGTTGATTGGATTTTAACAAAAAAAATTAAAATTCTGCAAAGTACACCCAACAGAGAAGAAAATTTTACTTACTAATACTAAAAGAAATATTAAACTTTAAAAATAAAACGAAAGGAAAATAAAAGTGTCCAAACTTTTACAAGGTAATAATTTACCCACATATTTTACATTATAATATAAATCATAATGAATGTTCTTTAGCCACCACGTTCTTTAGTTTGTTAGTTAACTTATAATTAAGAGTTCCAGTGAAGACGTTAAGTAAACTCGTGCTTTTCTAAAGAGTTTTACTTGGTATGGAATAAGTGCTGGCTAGTACTTTAAAAATTTCAAAGCTTTACGCTATTGAATTCATAATGCAGTGTGATTTCGAAGGATGGGCTGTTGCCAACGACTCCACCTGTCATAATATTTGTACAACATAACAAAAGATCTACCTGTCAGGTATTTAATAATATCATCGACAGTAGCAGATCCAGGTTTGTGGTCAGTATCGGTGTTACTTGATACTGAGCAATTACTTTTTAAATAATATATTTAATATGTCATTATTTTGTTGTGATAAGTTGAGCAAAACTAAAATTAAAAAAACAAACTTGTGCCCAAACCCTAAAATTAAATTTTTCTCTCACAAAAATGCACCCACCTTTTCACATCTTCAAGTATTATTTTGGCAACAAAAGGTAACTTATATCCGTTTCCGTCTTCTTCAAGGGCTGACCTATGTTTACACTTGTATACTAGAATCCATCAAAACCGGATCCGTCGCTTTGAAGTGAAAAAAGAACACACGTTTTTAAAACTAGTAGTGGTAGTATATATTTATAAGCTAATAGTCAGATTTGCGACACAGAAAAAGACTACTAATCAATAAAAATCATAAATTATTAAAAAATAAAATGTATTTACACTTCGTAATAGGTATTTAAACTTAATACTGAGTTAAGTAAAGCAATAATTTTCAACAGACCTACAGGTAATATACCTATTGGCAGTAACCACACGCCGTAGCGACTATTACTACAACTTACTGACCGCACACTAATAGGAGGTCGCGAGTATTGCTTCATAATTCATATAAAAGTCTACATGAAGAATTATGTGACTGTTAATAGCTATAATATGAAAAAAGTTTAATATGGATGTACATTTCAAGAATTATAAACAAAGGCATAAAACTGACAAACATTAAATAAGTTTATTTATTGCTATTATAATATACTCATAGTTGTCTGACTATATTTTTACAAAAGTTACAGCGGGAGTTCACCCACTAACTATATCATTTTTATAATTTTTAACTTGTCATAGGATTATTCCTATCACTTAATTAAATCGTCTTCAATATATATCATTGATGATATAATATTATTTGCCTCTACAAATATCTTACATAAGAGTAATTTAATATTAATCTATTAGTTATTTCGTCACGTTGCACATCAATTCCAAAGTAAAATAATTTGTTAATAATATCATTCATAATCACTTTTCAGCACCGTAGTAGTTTATTTCCGCTCATTAATCGTTAGGTAATTTTTATCTGTCCCTTCTAAAATGTCCTATGCTTTTTGCTTACAATAATTATATTAAGTTTTACTTCAGCTTCAAAAACACTTTACGATACACTAAACTAACTTAACAATAAAAACATTAATAACTAGAAGGTAGCAGCGGAGTTTAATATTATTAATAAGTGTCATAAGTTTAAATAATTTTGGTTTTGCTTAAAACCTATATTATTTAATTATTTGAGTTAAAATGAACATTTCAGATAATTTCAGTTATTTTTTGATTGATATGTTATAAAGTTCGGAGCAGAAAGACAACGGAGTGATGGATAATGGATGAAATGCAGAACATTTCTAAAATTCTCTACCACTTTATTATCTTCCTAAAATCCCGACGTAACTACTGCCCACGAAATATTTCTCAAGCAATTGCTTCTCCGAAATTCATCTATTAGGAAATATAATTTTATGAATGAATATTTTAGTCTTCAACATTTATTAATAATAAAATATCAAAAATGCAATTAATATCATTACATTAGCGTAAAATATATTCTAATGCATACTTGGCCTTAAGGCTCGATTTACAACAATACTATAAACTAGGGGCGCCAACAAACCCTCAATTTCGACTCGCTGCGCTCGCGAAATCTCGGGTGCCGTTTGCATACTGAGCGAAGCGAGCCCTTTGTATTGACTCATCGTTTCCTATTGACTTCAATAGGACATCAGTTTAAAAAAAAAAAAATTTTTTTAAGTACATATTCAATTAAAAAAAAAACCATCACCTAATGTGTGTCTTTTTGATTGCAGAGTTTCATAATTTTCCGTCAAGTACTTTTCGAGCCAATTCGTGACAAAAAATGTAAAAAGTCTCCAGTAATACGCTCCGCTCACTTCGTTCGCTTCACTCAATAATAGATAGCTGTGTTTTAGAGTGTTGTAAATATAATTAAGAGTAATAACAAATGTTAGTGCAGTCACAGTCAGTTTTATTTTAAGACGTTAGCTAAGTATTTTTAATCTTAATATTAAGCTGTATTTTTTTATTTTAAGCTACATAATTAATAAATGAAAATTTACTTTCAACAGGTTTTTTACATTTCCCATGTAAAAAACATGTAAGTTATGATTAGGTTCAGTAATTATGTTTTATATTCAAATGGTAATATCTTCATTAATGAGAATTTTTCTGGTCTGTATGACAGAAGCGACCTTTTTCAAAAGCAAAATAATTCATCTCAGTTAGAGAAATTCTTCTTTATTGTATTGAAAAATGTTTTTAATGCATGTTTTCTATATATGATTGATAAAAATGTTTTCATGCATTTTTTATAATGAAATACAGATATATTATCGCAAATTGTATAATGTTACAACTTAAGTAGTAATGACTAAAACTTTCTTAAGAGATGTCTTGTTACAAAATAAACATAATAGTAATTTAGTAGAAAATAATATATAAAATATATACAATATTACTGTATAAGTGGCTTAAAATTATTGAAAAAGACATATCGCTTCAGTAAAGCAGACACCTTGGCTCATATCCAAGGTCTCGCTGCCTCGATGTGTCGGATGTGTCGGATGTGTTATAAAAATCCTAATTGATCTGCTTCACCGTTTCAAAATCTGTCTGTACCAAGCAGTGTGTAATTCCTAGATTCAAATTCTTTATATCTGTGTAAGGTTTGTCTCTAAATGCCTTTATAAATTTCAGATAAAGATAGATGGCTCTTATTCAACAATACCTTAACTCATTGAAATATATTCTTAATATGTAATTATAATAATTTTTTTCTTAACAGAGTTCTGGAATAAGCTTAAAATGAGTATATGAGGGAAATAAAATTAAATATAAAAATATGAGGGAATTAAAATTGAATGTTTTAAAATTCAAATTCTTCGGTGTAAGTTTACACAATCCCTTATGTAATCTTCAATATTTGAATAAAGACTTCAAAATATACGCGTAATTCCAGTTTCAAAGTTTAAAGCGCTTTTAAGATTCCAGGCTCGTTTTCTCCTCGTCCCAAAGTTTAGCTTTTATGGCTTATTATTATGTATTAAGACGTAGCGTATTATTACGTATTAAGATATAATAAAGTTTAGTAAAGTTAATTTTTCAATAGATGATATCAAAACTATATAAAATATATCAGTAAATAACATAGAAATACGGTAGAAGTCATATATTATAATATGCATTATTCAATACTTTTATTAAAATGCCAAGTTTAAAAAACCTCTAAATAATAAGCATTAATATGGAAAACTATAAATATAATATTGGATATTTAAAAATTAAATAAATTTGTCTAATATTATTTAAGAATATAACCTTATATTAAAAATATTGAAGAAATATAAGACATGGTATCGTAATGGATTAAAATGAGTACTTTTTAGTATAAACATAAATAATAATTTTATATTATATTTTGTCTTATCTAATATCTGAGGTTGGAAAATGACAATTTAGTTGAATAACTCCTTATATTATGGCTCAATAACTATGTAGTAATTTTGTGTCGTTATTCGAGCATCCTACAGTTACTGTTCTTTTACGATGTCGTAAATTGTTAAGGGGAAGCGTGTGGCAAAAAAATCTTTACATCAGATTCTTCAAATAACAACTGTGTGAAAATTATTATACGAGTATGTAATATATTACTAACCAGTGAGTATATAAATCACACAAATTCATAACCTTTTCATGGTTATCACAAATGTTTTTTTCATTATATAATTGTTTATTATATTATATTTACTTTTTTCTTGAATTACATGTATTAATAACAATAATTACATTTAAGAATACTTAAAAATGTGTCTAAATACAAGGTAATTGTTTTATATTTTGAATATAATATTTAATAGGCCACATTCAAACAGTTTATTACTTAAAATAATCTTTAAGATATCACCAAAAAATATATATAGAATTCTATTCACACGATCGAAGTCAAAGAAAAAACTGACAGCATTGGGACGTAAATCTGAAGCTCTCTCTGAAATCTATAACAAGCATGTGTTATATTAAGTACTTGCGTTATTGTTATTTAAAAAATATTACAATGATTTGTTTTGGGGTTACCATACTACAAACAATTAAAAAAATATAAGGCCTTGTTTGTAGAAAAATGGTCTCGCATCTTCTCCTTAACTAGATTATAGGTAATATAGATTTGTGTTCAATATTCGAGATGGAACATAACAAATATACTTAGTCACGTCGTATAACAGACCCGAGCCTTTGAGGATTATTATTACTATTACATTAGTAATAATGAATACGAGAATATTAAAAAACGTTACAACACTGTGTCAACAAAATAAAGTGTATTTTATAATAAATGTCAGCATAACCAAAGTAAGCATAAATTGTCACATCACCGCTTAATTTAGTTTTAAGGAAAAGTTTATAAATTCTAAATATAATTTACTTACATTTATCGACCCAAAAAGAAGTTGGGAACTCTGAGAATCATTGTTAAAAATATGTTTAAATACGGAATAAAATAAATACGTTACAATTGGCCAAACAATTGAGAGCTAAGTTAGTCGAGTGTATTGTTAATCTAATCGTTTTTTTCTTATCCTCGGACTTAAAATAAACAAAGCCCGCAGAAGACAAATATAAAAAATCATTTAATGTTAAACGCTATAATTACACTATAATATTATATGTCTTATGACATGAACCGACGATAATACATAGCTAAGCTAGAATTCTTTACGTGGCGCTGTGTCTCACACTATTTTCTTAAATTCTGTAAAGTAAAACTGTTGAAAAATGGAGTCGCTAGGAATTAAGGTCAAGTTATTAATAAATGATTAGTCTATAAGCAATATTTGTACCGGATTCAAACAAAAAATAAATCGCAACTAACTCTGTTCATAAAACATATATTAATAATGCTTGTCATCTAGTGTAACGCGCAAAATTAGTTTTGAAACTTAATCCTAAATCTCAGAGGCCAACATCGGTGAGTATTTGATTACTGCGACCCGCACTAAATGCATTATTCATTAAATATCCTCTTCAGTAATACACACAGCTATTTGGATAACGACCGCTTCTACGTAATAACGCAATTATACGCAAATTTGATAAGTTCTATTTAACATACGAATAAATTTGAAATTTGTAGGAATAAATTCATATGTAATATTGATACATTATATGTAATGAACTTTAACTCTTTTTGGCAGATTGAAGACACAGAGTGCTTCTAACATTAAATGTACCTTTTGTATCTATTTTAGGCCAATAATGATGAAATAAATAAATGTAATGTCGCATCAGACCAAAAATGTGATGTGACTGATGAGCTATCGATTCATTGTCAACTTTAATTCTCTGATATAAATATTTGCCGAGTCAATTCCATTGGGATACCTATCAGTTTGTGGAGGTTTCCATAAATCCTAGGTATTTGATTTTGATTAAATTGTTAATTGTATTATATTATTAATGAAATTAGTTGTTCTAAAAAAGCACTATTTTGTGAACCTAACATAAACAAGCTCAATCATCTTGTTACGCAAGCATAGCCAACGGCAATTGTTATAGTAAGAACCAACTTGGTTTCACACGGTTAAATGCTGACACCACGCTTCGAGTATCCTGAAGACGACACCATACGACTTGCGTTCTCACCATCGATGGGAATCGAGGATAAAATATATTCATTCTTGGGTCAATCGCTGACCTGGAATCACCCTTTTTTAGTATTAATTAATTATAAGTTTTAATTGTAACTCGTTAATATAATTTTATAAAATAATTGTTTTTCTTTGCATCCTTCGCTGCCACCAAACTTAATTGGCGCAGTCGGTAGGATATTCGAGATATATTCGGTACGCGTCGCGTCAAGATTTCCCCTAATATCGGTGCGAGATCCCGCGTGACTAACCGATTTCGAGTATCCGAATCTACATACATCGTGGAGGCCAGCGGAGGTGAATCCGAAAATCGATTCGGCAAGAAAATCATTTTCATGTAAGTACTCTGATTCTTTCAAGTCCTTACCTATCCTAATTTTTAACGTTATTCTTATCCTTTCAATTTATTTTATTATTCCATTAGATTGTCCAATTAATTTAATATATAAATACTATTATATATAATTTTTAGAGTGTTAGATTAGTGTTCAAAATTTTTCATCCGAGAGAAAACAGTAGCCGTAGTTTGTGTAAGGGTAGATCTAGCAGGCTCGATACTATAGACGAATTTAGGCAATTAAAAAAAATTGTTATACCTAATATTACAATGTCTCAAGATATAATGGGTGAGATATACAAGTCACTTAGAGTTTTGCCTGATTTTGACGGTAACCCCCATGTGCTAACAAGATTTATAAATTTATGTGATCAATTAGTACTTGCATATTTTAAAACAGAACCGGGTTATGAGTTAACCAATTTGGCCCTTAGTAATGGTATATTAAATAAGATTACAGGCTCTGCAGCTCGATTGATAAATTCCAAAAGTATTCCTGAAAATTAGTTCGGTATTCGTAGTGCACTTATTAATAATTTTGCTGACCATCGAGACGAGACCACTTTTATTTAACGATTTATCATTACAAACCCAGAGGTCTTCAACCCCACGGGAATTTTACAAACGTGTTCAAAACTTATTCAGCACTATCATGACATACGTAACGTTGCATGAAACCGTGGCTACTACATTCGAAAATTTCAGAAAAGCAAAAATAGATGTAAATTTTAATATTCAAAGACAACTCGGATATATACAAATTCAAAACCCACCTTTAAAATTTCTTATAGACACGGGAGCCAATCAGTCGTTTATATCCCCTCAAGTAGTTGAAAAATACTTTTCTCATTTACCTCTTAATTATACTCCATTTGAAGTTACGAATAATCATAATGTGTATAGACAAGACTATTCTATTACTTTACCTAGTTTCTCGGAATTTAAAGAAAATAATGACGTAACCTTTTTTATTCTTAATTTTCATAATTATTTTGATGGCATTATTGGTTTTGATTTGTTAAATTCGTGGGACACTAACATTGATTTTAGACGCAAGAAATTAATTACTAAAAATACCGAATTGCCTATTATTATGTATGACGCTCGAAATACAAATCTTTATGAAGAAATAATACCAGCTCAGTCATCCAAATTAGTGAAATTGCCAATAAACTCCAAGGACGGAGATGTATTTGTTCCTGATCAGATAATAAGTAATTGTTTAATTTCTGATTGCTTTACAAATGTGAAAAACAGTCGAGGTTTAGTACAAATTTCAAATAATTCAAAGAATGATGTAATCTTTTCAATGGATCGGCCTATTACAGCTGAGGTATTCAATATTGAATCTAAGCAATTAAAACAATTATCCGATCGTAAAAAAAGAAGTTCTATCGCGTCTCCGTATAGATCATTTGAACCCAGAGGAAATAGCTAATTTAAAAACCTTATGTGCACGTTATTCGGATGTGTTTTACCTTGACGGAGAACCCTTAACATTTACGAACAAAATTAAGCATAAAATTAAAACAAATGATGAGATCCCAGTTCATGTTAAAAGCTGTAGGTACCCGTATGTCCATAAACAAGAGGTTAGAAGTCAAATCAATAAAATGCTTGAACAAAATATAATTAGACCTTCGGATTCCGCGTGGAGCTCTCCTATTTAGGTGGTCCCTAAAAAGGCAGATGCTTCGGGTAAAACCAAATGGCGATTAAAATTATCCGAATACGATTTCTCAGTCATTTATAAGCCAGGTAAATATAATACAAATGCTGATGCCTTATCCCGTTTAGTAATTCATAACGAAGAACTAAGTTCAATAGCAGTAAATGCATCTGAAAATGACTAGCACTATTACAGCTTCAGAAGCTGATAGAGATAATTCTAATACCCTAACAGTTCATACCGACAATGAAAATCCTATTTTGGAAATCCCGATTTCTAACGAACCCCTAAATAAATTCACAAAACAGCTAGTTTTAACAATTGTAAGCAATATTAAAGGAAGACCAATAGTTTCAAAACCTTTTGAAACACACACACGTATCACTGTTCAATTGTCAGAAAATAATCTCGAAGAAGATATCATTAATGTTATCAAAGAATATGTTCATCCCAAAATTAAAACAGGGTTACTCATAAATCCCCCATTAGCAATGTACTCGGTTATTCCCATAATACAAAAAGCTTTTAAAAGTTCAGCTATGAATTTAATACTAGTTAAAAAGGAATTGGAAAACATAAAAGAATACTTAAAACAACAAGAAATAATAAGCAAATACCACGTAGGTAAAACTAATCATAGGGGTGTTAATGAATGTCATCTCGCCCTATCTCATAGGTATTATTGGCCAAAAATGCGAGAGCATATAACCAAGTTCATTAACAAATGTATAATTTGTGGTCAAGCGAAATATGATCGCAACCCTATTAGACAACAATTTCGTATTGTCCCTCCACCGTGTAAGCCTTTCGAAGTTGTTCACCTAGATTTATTATCTATACAGAGTGAAAAGTTTTTGACTATCATAGATGCGTTTTCAAAGTATGCGCAAGCATATTCTTTAAGGGATGGAACAGCAGTAAGTTTCGTGCAGGCGTTATTAAAATTTAGTACTCATCATGGTATACCATATACTCTAGTTACAGATAATGGCCCTGAGTTCACTAATCAATTATTTGCTGAATTTGTAAGAGTACACAAAATTCAACACCATAGAATAGCACCCTATACTCCCAATGAGAATGGAATCGTTGAACGATTCCACTCAACAATTTTAGAACATCTACGCATATTAAAACTTGAACTTAAGAATGAATCTGTTATTAATTTAATAAATTATGCCCTATTAGCATATAATAGTTCGATACACAGTTTTACAAAATGCCGACCAATTGACATTAATACTGGACATTTTGATCCGCGAGATCCATTAGACATAGACTTAACCACCCATTTACTCCAACAATATATGGTAGAACATAAAAATAAAATGACCAAAGCTTTTAATTTAATTCATGAGTCTAGTTTAAGCTACAGAAATGAATTAACAAATACTCATAATAAGTCTAGAGAGCCCGAAAAGCAATTCTCTCCCGATCAACAAATATTTATTAGAAACCCTTTTGCTGTTCGTCAAAAGATAGCGCCGCGTTACACACATGATACAGTTATAGCTGATCTCCCGATACATATATATACGTGCAAAAAAGGCGGGCCAATTGCTAAGTCTAGATTAAAGAGAGTTCTTAAATAAAACTTGAAAATCTAGATGATGGTCCCGGCATTTTACCTTTTAAACTAGGTCCTTGTCACATAGTGTCTCATTAACACTCATTCTTGAAGTATATCGATATCCACGAATTGCAAGACAAAGTAAATACAGTTCATATCCAATTAAGCAATATAATCTCTAATCTTAATAATAAAACTTTTTCTTTGTTTGAGCCCCATACTAACTATTTGAAAGAAAAGCTTCAAGTCGTTATAGAACAATTGCAGTCATTTGAAATTAGCCGCTCTAAAAGAGGTCTCGTTGATGGTCTCGGGTCCGTAATAAAAAGTATTACCGGTAATCTTGATTATATAGATGCGTTACAGTTTAATAACGCAATAAGATCACTACAAGAAAACGATAATAAATAGTTACGGAATTTAACAGTCATGTAAGCCTGACCAAAGATTGGATAACTCAGCACTCTAAAATAATAGATAAAATAGTAGATAATCAGAACAAATTAGCGGAACTAGTAAAAAACATTAGTCTAAGTTTGGAAAAAGGTATCTATGAATCCAATCAATATGCTCATTTAGGACAAACTATTCTCATAGTCGATGATAATGTTGACAAGTTGTCACAAGAGATAACTAAGTTACAGAATGTGCTAGCATTTATAAGGACATCCACGGCTCATCATGATGTCATTAGTTTAAGTTCTATTAGAAATATAATTAGAAAGCTACGTAGTATGTATGGTAGTAATAAAGTACTAGATATAGAGGCCCGAGAGTATTATGACGTAATACAATTAGGTTCTTATTATGTAGGAAATGAAATAGTTATAGTATATAAATTCCCAATTATAAAATCCCAAATATATAATTTATATAAGATATCCATAATCCCTAACAAAAATCATGAAATTCTTGTTCCCCAACACCAATTCCTTGCAATCCATTTGAAAGATTTCAAGTACATAGAGGCTGAATGCCCGAAGTTCACTAAAGGGTATCTATGTGAAGAGATACACAACATACATAGTCGTACATCGCCGGATTGTGTAACAGCCCTCGTTACTACGCAGCAAAAACTCCCCGAATGTAAACCAGTCACCGTATCCCTACTTACGTCAGCCTACGAGAAACTCGACGATCGCCACTACACCATTAGCTTTCCAACTCTTACTCCTGCGATCAAGATATCTACAAGATGTTGCAAGGAAGTTATCTCGCTATAATTCCATATGATTGTTTCATTCAAACAACAGAATTCATCATCTCGAACCTCAACGATCGACTAAAAGGTCAAGCCTTGAAGATAATAGATGTCCCTAATAAAAATACACTCAGTTCAGCAGCACATCTGATATTCAAATTAAACTCCATTAATTTGACTAACCTTCACGCTACCAATAGAGAGGTTATTCTACAGTCACCAGTAAACTTAAGCAAGACCAACGATATAAGCGTCTACCATACAACAATACCTTTATATACGTTACTATTCGGTGCATGTGTACTAATTAGCGGCCTTGCATACCGGAAATACCGACTTAAACATACGAAACACACCATCCAAAAAACTCAAAGGGATGAATCAGAACTTCCAGCGCAATTTACAACGAAGGTCTTCAATAGTCGCTGTTCAACGGGGGGAGGTGTTACGCAAGCATAGCCAACGGCAATTGTTATAGTAAGAACCAACTTGGTTTCACACGGTTAAATGCTGACACCACGCTTCGAGTATCCTGAAGACGACACCATACGGCTTGCGTTCTCACCATCGATGGGAATCGAGGATAAAATATATTCATTCTTGGGTCAATCGCTGACCTGGAATCACCCTTTTTTAGTATTAATTAATTATAAGTTTTAATTGTAACTCGTTAATATAATTTTATAAAATAATTGTTTTTCTTTGCATCCTTCGCTGCCACCAAACTTAATTATCTACATAATATTAGATTCGATAAACCGCAAATTCTAGCTGAGGAAAATCGCTATTTACCAAAAGTGATTCATTAGTTCATTAAAATAAACACCCTAATTTGTTTAAGAAGATGATCGAGACTAAGATCAAGACCCACATATGAACTATGTAAAATCCGATGTTCGTGCTTTATTAAGTACCGTTGGAAACTAAGTAATCGGTAAGGTAGATGACTAATTAACAAGGTCACTGTCAAATACCAATATCTGATCCTGTGAACACAATAGCAAAGCATTAGAAATTATTGATGATAATAATATCAATACAATTTTTAAAGGTCTTCAACTGACATCATAAACATTTATATTTCAACCTTAAATTACATTTAGGCTTAAATATAAATGACGTTTACTTAATAGTCAGTTAGAATCGTAAATGATAATAGATCCAGGTACAACAAATATATAATATATTATTTATACTTATTTGTTTATTACTTATAATTTATCAAACACTTGCTTTTGCTTCAGTGCAGTCTTGGTTACGAAACATGTATTTTGACCTCACAACAACCTTTGTTTGATGGTTATTATCTCACTTACTACATGTCTTTATTAATAACTCTGCAGCTGGGCCTCCAGGTCCGGGTAGATGCCGTGACGACGTCGGCACCGGACAAAGGCCCTCCGAGCCCTGCAATAGGCCGTCCGAAGTTCAGCTATTTCGGACGACCACCAGTACACTGCTCTGCGCCGGGGCCGAGACCCCACCCTCGGCATGGCCGCATCGCAGACCCATGATAGGGTCTCGCGCATGCGACCAGCCATCACCTCCACGTCGGTTTCCTCGTCGGGCGGATCGGGAAAGGCCCAGCCCTGAACGATGGCTGCCTCCCTGGCCATTTCCCGATCCAAACGTTTAAGTGCCCAACGTCGCATCGGTCCCTCTATTGAGGAGGGACAGACTGGAGAGGAGCGACCAGGCCTGGACGGCCCTACCCCTAGCGTCCGTGGCGTGGTTCCCCCAGGCCGCGGATTTGGCGTTCAGGTCGCCGAGGAAGATGACCTTCCCCGACGCCTGTCTGCCAATCGCCGCACTGACGGAGTCGAGGAAAGTCTCGAACTCCGCCAGTCGACGATTGGGGGAGAAGTACACGCCGATGACGACATACTCTCCCCCCGCGCCACAACCAAACCCGGGCCAGTCTCCAAGGTGGAGAAAGGGGGACCGGGACCAGAACCCGCAATCACAGCCACGGAACCGCTAGTTTCACCCGCCCAGTTGGAATTAGGGGGGACATAGTAGGGCTCACAGGCCACCGCAACACTGATGTCCCACTCCGCCATGGTCTGGATGAAGAGATCCTGGGCCTTGGCGGAGTGGTTCACATTCAACTGGAGGAAGCCATGTCGTCGTCTATTCATGACGACATGGCTTCCACAGGCGTCTGCTGACGCGCACCTCTTGGGGCAGCTGGGGAGGGACTAGCTGCCTTGCCTTTCTTCCGGGGAGCTTTAAGCGCTCGGCTCCCCAGTTCGTTTCCCGCCTGGAGACCTAGGTCTGCGCAGACGGCACACCGAAGAACTCCGGTGCTGCTGTCACGGTTATGCCCTGACAAGCCGCACCGGAAACACACCTCACTTCTATCTACTTCTGATGGGCAGAGCGCCCGTGTGTGCCCCGGTTCCTGGCATCGGAAGCATCTCATCGGGTGCTCCTCGAGGAGATCGACCCTGACCGAGCTCCAGCCCACCAGGAGTCTCCCGGCGTCGATTATCGACTTTGCCGCGTCAACGGGGCAACGGGCGAATGCAACGCCCAAAGCCCCATTGCCCCAGCGAATCTCTCCAACTCGGAGGGATTCGCTAGGGCAATTGGTGACGCAGCAAATCGCGGCCACAACTTTTTCTGTAGTGGCAGAGTCGTCCAGACCTCTCACTTTCACCATAACCCTCTTCACGGATCGGACGATGTCTGCCACTCCGTCTAAAACCGTCCGGAAGTTGGCTGCTAATCTTTCAGCTCTTTCAGGAGCCGCCTTAAGCAGCTCCAGAAGCCTGGCCCCGGTGGCCGACCTCCGGATCTTAAGCCCGTCCTCGAGCCCCAACTCCCCGAAATCTACTTTCTCGAAGGCGCGCTCGAGGAGCTGGGCATAAGTCACTCCCTTAGCCGCCGCCTCGGGCTGCAGTGTGATGACCACTGCAGGTTGCCGAGGGGACGGCAGCTTGGGGAGGGACCCTTGGCCCGGTCCCGTTTGACCGGTCTTCCTGCCCTTTTTTTCCCCCCCCTTAGTGTTTCTCTTCGGTGATTACAGCCCCTTGTGCCACCGAAGCTTGAACGGCAGGAGCAGGGCCAACTGGTTTGTTGGCCCTTTCCTGTCCCCGCTTCACCACCGAAGACCAGGTCTCGGTGGTAGCGGCGGACGGAGCAGTTGTCCGCGCTTTAGCCGACGCAGGTCGTGCCATCGCGCCTGCAGACTTCGGCTGCCGCGACTCAGCAACCGCTGCCGCAGTAGCTCTGTGGTACGCTGCCAAGGGCGGACGCATGTTCGCATGTGCGCTCCTCGATGTTGGCGAACCGGGCGTTCACCATAACCCCCATCGAGGACACAATGGGCGCCTCAACTCTTCAATGCAGTCCGCGTCCAGAGAGGGCGCGGCTACGGCAACGGCAGCGGCAGCGACCGAGGATTTCGTTGCCACCGTTTTCAGCTCCACAAACTCCCGCCTGTGAGCTTTAATTTCAGCTTTTAAGGCCTCCACCTCTCGGATCAGGCGGGAGTTCGCAGCCCTCAGATGGCGGGTTTCGTCAGCCTCCGTACGGCTGACGAGCGTGTCCACGACCTCCAATAAGTCCCGCGATGCTTCCTTAAGAGCCTTGATCATCGTGCTCTTAACTTTGCCGGACTTACGGCTGACTTCCACTATGGAAGCAGCACTTTTCCCCGCCAAGGCTCGTAGCTCCTCAGCCCCGAGGGTTTCAGGGTCAGGCCTACGAGAGCCTCGCTGCAGAGGCTCCTCCTCGGAGCACGTCACGTTGCCGGAGGAAGGCGCCTGCTTACGAAATGCACGTGCTGCCAGCGCCTTCTCCATCTCCACATCCTCGGCCTCGAGGGCAAGGGCCCGCAAATCGGCCTTTGCCCGAGAGAGGCCAGTCCCTCTACAACCCCGCTAAGGGGTCGCTTGCGCGAGCCTTCGACCTCGTGGTCGGACATGATGTCCGAACCACAGAGGTCTCAACGAACACAAATATTATAGCTCCTAATTTAACTATCGTAACTACAAAACTGAAATTTTATTCACTTCAGAATCCTTTTATCTAAGTACTCTTGGCAAAAGTGATAACAATGAATCTATTGATATATTTTCTCGTCGGAACGCAGTTTTGGAATAGAGCCAGTAGGATACGTTTTGTTAAGTGCGGTCGTTCGCATAGCGGCGTTACTAATTTTATCCGTTAGTATCTTAGAACTCTTAAAGTAGACAAGGTTCAATAAAATATTTTCATTTTTTTTGTTACGGGTAATATGAGTGGACAAAGCCTTACTCTTCCTTTTAGGAGTAGAAAATAAATTATTTTATATTATTATTCTACAATGAGCGATTTATAGCAACTTTTAATATGAGAACTTATAATATTACAGCGGACAGGACGAACCAAATATTAAACTTTTCTATTGGGTAGAGGCTCTTTTGTAATAGTATATGCTTTGCTCGTACTGATTTGGTCGTTATATGATTGTATATTATTGTAGCTTTGTGTTTCATTGCTTGCAAAAAAGACCAAAATTATCGCTCATCCTCCTATTTATACTTTTGTATATAATACAAATATGTAGATATGTGATATGTGATATGTGTAAACCTTGTCAATTTCATGTATTTCGCATTTGCATACATTTATTAGGTGATTACTATCGACTGTTTTAGATTTCATTCTATTAGATTTCATTGTATGTTATAGACAGAAAAAAGTAAATTAAGTGTCTACTAATTCTCATAACTACGCAGAGGTGTTTAATTACGGAAAATGAAGAGGTTACATTGGATAATTATGTATTAATGTAATTAAGTTGTCGCAATCCTAGCGTAAAATAAATAATTCATATGCAAATATCTGATAGGACATGATAAATTACGGATACGATGACATGATTACGGAGCCATGATGAGTTTGTATTATCTTTTTCATTTGTATTGCAAGTACATTTATCCGTTATAATTAATAATTTAAAAGATGTAATAAAACTTTGAAAACGTAATTTTTATATTCTTTACGTTACATGAATACAATGTTTTATTGTTCAATTTGTATGTATATTTGTACGATTTCTTTAAGATAAGTTTAAGTAATAACTCAGTTAATGTTTAATACTAATGCAGTTAATGTTTCATCCGTCTTCACCATTGATTAAAAGTCTTCAAACTTAAATTTACTCAACGTCTTGACTGAAAGGTTTAAGTGTAAACTAACTAGAGAATGTCAGTTCCTAAAGAGCATTCATTAAGATTAACTTGTCTTGTTTTAAATTAATGTCATCAGGGATGAGGTAGTGGTTATAATTTTTTTTTGTGCCATGTTTGCTATTTGTGGTTATAAAAATAATATACTCTGTGCTATATATTTTTATACTTTATTGTATAGCATTATTATAAATTATAACGAAAACAGAATTAGAAATCTGATTTTTCCTTAGATATGTCTTTACCGAACTTTAGTTTTTGTGAACTAGTACTAACTTCTCACAGAGGATGTCTTTGATGTAGTTGTGTTATAGTAATGTTTCGTACCTTAAGAGCACTTCCTTTGGTAAGCGTTTGACATCAGAGTGGCACGTCAACCCGTTTAGTACACTATCCAGTAAAAAGGAAAATTCACTGGAGTGCACTTTAATTTTTTTTATATAACAAATATTTTCAGGATAACCTGAAGTTATCGTAAATTTTAATTATTTACAATAATACAAAATACATAAATAATCGATTCAAAACATTATTATCGATTCCGAGTATTTTTTTTAAGTCAGCCCTCGTTTTCTCATTACTAATGAAATTCCTGCCATGGGAAGACGACTTCGTTAATGCCTTCTTCTGTCTTAACTAAGTTCTAGTAAGTAATGTAATAGAGATTGTTTTATAACGGCAATTACCCAGATTAGTTAAAGTAAATAAACTACATATGAATATATTTAATGATGCAATAGAATTATAGTTTAAAAAATAACTGATATCTTATTGAATTATTTAATTCTAAAGATATCTTAAGCTTTGATAGTTTCAAATAGGGTAAAAAAAAAACAATAACACGAGCTGAATATCGCCAAAATGCATTCACTAAAGACCTTTTCAAAAGACTTTTATTAAGGATTCATACAATTTCAACGCTGAGAAAATGTTACAAACAGGATTAAATTAATGTTAATTTAAAATGTGTTATTTAAAATTTATCTATTGTCTATCTAATCTACTAAATACTTTCTTTTTATATATTTTGCAACCATTTGTTGTATTTTGCACCAGTGGTCTTTGTAAAACCAATGTATGCTAACTACATTCACAACATAAATTTTATTATATTTTGTTTCTTATTTTCTAAATACTGCAGTGAGTTCCGTTACGCAATTTCATAAAAAGCATTATATGGGTGTCACCATTTATTAATATAGATATAATTTAAATAATAGAGCTACTTGACTTAAAAATTGATACAAATCATAATATCCAAATGAAGGTATAATAAAGATAGTGCGAGATTTGATAAATTTATTTTATTATTGTTTACGTCTTTCTTGAACCTTCCTTAACAAAGCTTAGTTATTAAATGAAATTTACGAAATCGTATAAACCTTTCAAGGTAAGTAATTCATGCTCTTGTATTAAAAGTGACTTAGCGCTGTATTATTAAACTTTCAAAACTTTCAAGAAACTTTCGAGAATTTTATATTGAGGAAACTAAATACACATTCTGCAAAAAAATATAATTAATAAGACGATGAAATATAGACACATATTAATCAATTAAAAGTATTCAAATATAATTTATAATTGTGTCCGTAGTTATGTCGATTATCCGATTTTGGCGTAACAATGTCTATTAGTGGCCTAAATATGTTAACGAATATTAATATACTACATGTAGAATAGTGGATCATTTCTTGATCTTAGTATAAACAAAATATGTTTTAAAAATAATGTACGGAAATTTTATGAAATAGGTTCGTTTTGTAATAAAGCATTTATTGGAACCGTTCTGAAAATTTCAAGTACAACAGTTACGACTTTTAAAATGTCGTACCTCGATTAGCAAAGTAGGTTACAGATTTTGGTGAAAAAAAAGTTCATATTTCATTGAACCAAAACAACAAGAAATATTATTTACAATGAATACTAGATCATTCTTTATAGTTTCATTATTTGTAACGCTTGTGACGATCTTAGTTTACTCAACAAACGCGACCGATACTTTAACAGTGCAACTTAAATAAGGCGAAATAAATAAAAGCTACCAAAAAATTTCTTCTTCATACTAAACTTCACTAATACTAACTAAAACTAACTTCTTAAATCTAATAATCAATTACCCTTATTAAGTGCTATTTTCATAACGAAAACAAAATAAAAAAGTCCCAACCAAGTCGGCTAGTTTCTCAGCGTTGAAATTGTAAGAGTTGAAGTTTTTAGTCAATGCCTTTCGACGATTTTGCGTTCATTTGTGAAATTATTCGAGAGCCTTTTTCTAGCTTTCGCAATTACTCATATGGAAAATGTATTTTAGAATCAATGGATATCATTAGATAAGTATTTTAATATGAACAACTGGCAACAATAATATTGACAGTGGAGGACCTACTTATAATAATATATTAAAGTTAATGTAAAACTTAAACTTTTTAATTCAACTTAATAAAATTCTTAAAGCCCTTATAATACCGAGGAAGACGATTTAATGAAGTGATAGAAATAATCTTAAAACTTAATTAAATATAATTCACGTCGTAAGTATTTACAAGATATAAATAAATATAATAATAATAAAAAATATAAATGCGCCGACAGAAACTGCAGCATTATACAACCAGTACTATAGGTAAATAATTTTACAATGCATAATCTATGCAGCTTCGCTTCTTATTAAATATGTCGCTCTTAAATATTTGTTATGAACTCTATTTCTATTGTAATATCTTTATCCGCTACACATAACTGTGAAGGTTTATCTTCCTCCCCATTTATTTTCAATTTAATTCTATCTCGTTTTATTACGTAATTAAGCTCAATTCAGTCTATTCAGAAGCAAAGATTTAAAAGCCAATACCAAATGGCTCTTTGCCAAGGTAATAAAAGTTCCTGTTACTGAATTTCTACCACCAATATTCTTTAAAATAGTATTATTTATAAACTTATATATGTTTATGTACATATATAGCAATGATGAAATATTATTATTTGCCTCTAAAATTTTTTTACATAAGTTGCACATTAATTCCAAAGTAAAACAAATCATCAGTAGATGTTTATTTCCGCTAAATAATAATTGGGAAGTTTTATCTATCTCTTCTTAAATGGGCTGCTCTTTTTGCTTACAATAATTATATTAAGTTTTTATTCAGCATCAAAAACACTTAACCAGACACTTAACTAACTTAATAACATAAACATTAATAAACATAAGGTGGCAGCGGAGTTTAACATTATATATATGTATAAATTTATGTATATCATAAATTTAAATAATATATATTTTTGTCTTTGCTTAAAACCTATCTATAGGTATTCTTAATATTGCTTTAAGTTAAAATGGTCATTTCATTTCGGTTATTTTTTGATTCATATGTTATAAGGCTCTGAGCAGAAAGACGAGGGAGTGATGGATAATGGATGTAATGCAGAAAACATTTCTAAAATTCTCCACCACTTTATTATTTTCCTGAAATTCCGTCATAACTGCTGTCGACGAAATATTTCTCAAGCAATTTCTTTTCCGAAATTTATCTATTATAAAATATAATTTTGTGAATTAATATTTTAGTCTACAATATTTTATTATTAATATCTTGAAACTGAAATTAATAACAATATACTAGCGTAAAAAAATATTCTAATGCGTACTTGGTCTTAAGATTCGACTTACAACAATGCTGTAAATGATAGACAGCTGTGTTTTAAATATAATAACATAGTGATAACAAATACAAGTGCAGTCACAGTTAGTTTTATTTCATAACAATAGCTGTATATTTCATCTCAATTTTAAGCTGTTTTTTATTTTTATTTTTTATTTTAAACTATATGATTAATAAATTAAAATTTACTTTCAACAGGTTTTATTTCCCATGTTATATAAGTTATGATAAGGTTCATTAATTAAGTTTTATATTCAAATGGTAATTAATATCTTCGTTAATGAAACTTCCTCTGGGCTGTATGACAGAAGCGATTTTTTTCCAAAAATTATTTATCTCAGTTTGAGATATTCTTCTTTAATGTATTGAAAAATGTTTTCTATACATAAATCATAAAAATGTTTTCATGCATTTTTTTATAATCAAATACAAATATATTAGCGCAAATTGTAAAATGTAATAACTTAAGTAGTAACGACTAAAACTTTTTTTCTTAAGAGATATCTTGTTACAAAATAAACATAATTGTAATTTAGTAGAAAGTAATATACAAATGTTTACAATATTATTGGATTAAAAATTTGTTTAAGTGGTTTCAAATTATTGAAAAAGGCACCTTGGCGCATGTCTAAGGTCTCACTGCCTCGATCCGGATGTGTTATGAAAATCCTAATTGATCTGTTTCACCGTTTCTAAATCTGTTTGTACCATTCAGTGTGTAATTCCTAGATAAAAATTGTTTGTATCTATATAAAGTCTGTCTCTAAACGCATTTACAAATTTCGAAAAAAGATAGATGGCTATTATTCAACCATACTTACCTTTACTCATTGAAATATTTTTTTATTATGTACTTAATTTTTCTTATCAAAGTTCTGGAAAAGGCTACAAGTGAATATATGAGGGAATTAAAATTAAATTAAAATTAATTAAAACTTGAAGATATGAGGAAATGAGAATTGAATGTTTTAAAATTCAAATTCTTCGGTGAAAAGTTTACACAATCCCTAATGTAATCATCAATATTTATATACAGACTTCAAAATATACGCGTAATTCCAGTTTCAAAGTTGGAAGCGCTTTAAAGATTCCTGACTCGTTTTCTCCTCGTCCCAAAGTTTTGCTTTTTTGGCTTGGTAGTGAAGTATTATATATTAAGACATAAAAAAGTTCAGTAAAGTTAACTTTACAATACATGATATCAAAATTATATTAAAAATATCAATAAATAACTTAGAAATAAGATAAAAATCGTATATTCTAATGTGCATTATAAATTAAATCAATTCAATACTTTAATTAAAATGAAACGCGTAAAACAACTTCAAATAATAAGCATTGATATGGAAAAGTATAAATAATGTATGCAACATTAGCTTACATATATTAGAATAGCAAACCTATATATCAACCATAATAAAAAAAAATTTTTCATGGTTATCACAATTGTTTTTTTCATTATATATTTTTATTATATTATATTTACTTTTCTGTAGATTTACATATTATTCTTAAAGATTTGCCCAAATACGAGGTTATTTTTTTTGTATTTTAAAATAATATTTGTATTTTAAAATAATATTACTTAAAATATTCTGTAAGATATCACCAAAGAAATATATATAATTCTATTCAGCTATTCAAAGTCTAAGAAAAAACTAACAGCATTGTGACGTAAACCTGAAGCTCTCTCTAAAATATATAACAAGCATGTGTTATATTGACTACTTACGTTATTGTTATTTCAAAACTAAACACTACACACCACACTACAAAATATTGAATAAATATAAGTTATTGTTTGTAGAAAAAAAAAGAATATTCTAATGTAATATACAAAATAAATGGTCTCGCTTCTTCTCCCTAACTAGATAATAGGTAATATAGATTTGTGTTCAATATTCGAGATGGAACATAACAAATATGCTTTGCCTTTGAGGATTATTATTATTACATTAGTAGTAATGACTACGAGAATATTAAAAAACGTTACAATTTCTGTGTTAACAAAATGAAATGCATTTTATAATAAATATCAACATAATGAAAGAAACTATAAATTTTCACATTACCACTTAATTTAATTTTAAGGAAAAGTTTATGAGTTTTAAATATATTCCACTTATATTTATCGACCCAAGAAAAAGTTGGGAACTCTGATAATCCTTAATAAAATATGTTTAAATATGGATTAAAAAAACAAAAAGACAAATACAATTGGTAAAACAACTCTCGAGTCTACTATACTCGAGTCTATTGTTTATCTACTTATCATTATTTTATTATCCTCGGACTTAAAATAAACGAAGCAACAAGAAGATATATCAATTTCATAAATAATATAAACGCTATAATTACACGATATTATTATATGTCGGCGGGTAAATATCAATATAACGCTATTTGATTTAGATTATTATTATGATTGCTTATTTTATCGAAAAATAACTTCATTTCTAAAGTGAAAATGTTTGATTTTTAGATTAAGGACATTTATTCTACACCAAGTATGGGCGATAGCCCTGCTCATGCAGGTCGTGACGTGAGCAATGCTGACGTTACACTTTTTAAAAATAATCGTTACTTCGTTATATATGTTGTATAACATGAACCGATCATAATTCATAGATAAGCTAGCTAGCTTTTTTACATGGCACTGTGTTTCACAATATTTTCTTAAATTCTTAAATGCTGAGCGAAGCGAAGCTCTTTACCGGTCAGATCACAAAAAATGCGAACTCTCTGTTCTTAAAAACCATTCGAGCTACGTTAACGAAACTCACCACAACGATTGCGAGTATAAGGCCCTAAGCATATATTTATTTTTAAAAAAATCGTAATTCTAATTTCAGTATAATTTACTAATTCAGTTTAGGACAATTTACGTGCTAGCTCAGAATCTACGCATACCACAGTTTCGAAACTCGGCATGGTGTTTGATGCCACATTGCTTTATGACTGTGCAAAATTTCGGATAATTTCGATCGACAAATCTTGAACAATTAACAGAACTAATTTAGTTCGATTAGTGACTCAACAGCGCACGACTGCTCGATGCACGAGTTACGAGTGGATTGAAATCTAAGAAAGGTTTCAACTATTCTCATAGATAGCAGAACTGACTATAAATTCGTCAGAATGCAGTTCACATTGAACTCAAAGCACACTATAATAAAAGAATGGTAAGTTTTCGAATTACAGAAAAAAAGTTTCAATTCACCAGAAAATTGTCCATAGACTTATTATATGGAACATCTCATACCGACCCGCGCCCTAAGTTAAAAGAATAGCAAAATAGAAGGAACAACTGAACGAACGCTTTAGTTGCGTGTGAGGCTTCGAACAGGTAAGGTTCCGTCCGAATATTTTCTTTTACTTTTATTTTTCATTTTGCTATTCCAATTTAATATTTTATATCCACTGGCTATATATTTCATCGAGTTTCAGCAAGCTTCCATTCAATTATTGCTCAATCCTATTATATCATACCATTGTAATAAAATAGAACGTGGACGAGGCAGAGGAAGAGGCAGACGGTTTGCAAGTGGCATATCGCGATACACAGCAACTTCTGCCCTTTCACAACAGTATCGAGATAGTGCAGCCACACATATCACGCTTCCTAATATCGCAGCAAATAAGCGTCGATTCCATAAAGAATTAGAAAAATTGGCATACGTTTCTTGTTCGAAATGTTCAAGAACCGATTTAAAAGAAGCAGGAGTTCCCTATACTTGCTCTGCATGTTGTTCCATTCGAATAACAGGAATGTTCACCGCAGAAAATTTTATGGATCCTGGGGCAGTGCCACCACAATTACAAGAATAAACAGAATACCCAAGCCGTGCCTGGGTAATATTATGCGTCTAGCTAGCTTATCGTAACGTTAACTTGGTTCTTAAATTAAAAAATTACTAAATAAGATCGTTTACTAGATTCGTTTTATCCCCGAGGAGGTTGAATGCTTTCTACTGTATCAATAGTATCGCAGTAGACCTGATTGTTTTAGCGTGATGCCATAACGAAAAGAAGGGTGTTATGAGCAATTCTGTAGAAAATTTTCCATTTAAAGATCTGAAACGAATATCAAACTTGACATATTTGGCAAATAATTTATTGATAATATCCTATATTTCCATGTAACTCTCGTAGCGTTTGTAAGGACTAAGCTAAAGAACATCGTAGTAAATAGCCTGCCGTGCACAGAGCAAAAGTTAGCTCAGCTCACGACCCCGCTTGTGTGCCCTAATACAATTAACAATGGAGTCAAAATCAAATACCTATCATTTTTCCAAACCCACACATATTGATAGGTATCCCAATGAAATTGACTCGGCAAATATTTGCATAAGAAAATTAGAGTTGAAGATGAATCGACAGCATACGAGTACCACATCATATCATCAGTCATACCACATTTTTGTTCTAATCGGACATTACATTTATTTATTTCATCGCTATTACCCAAAAATAGAAACAATGGCAGACTTAATGCTAAAAGCACTGTCTGTCTTCGATCTGTCAAAAAGAATTAAAGTTCATTATAAGGCGTCAATATTACATTTGAATTTATTCCTACAAATTTCAATTTGATTCGCTTACAATTAAATTAAATAATTAATTACAATTAAATTCTTAATTTAAGCATTCAACCTCCTCGGGGATAAAACGAATCTAGTAAACGATCTTATTTAGTAATTTTTTAATTTAAGAACCAAGTTAACGTTACGATAAGCTAGCTAGACGCATAATATTACCCAGGCACGGCTTGGGTATTCTGTTTATTCTTGTAATTGTGGTGGCACTGCCCCAGGATCCATAAAATTTTCTGCGGTGAACATTCCTGTTATTCGAATGGAACAACATGCAGAGCAAGTATAGGGAACTCCTGCTTCTTTTAAATCGGTTCTTGAACATTTCGAACAAGAAACGTATGCCAATTTTTCTAATTCTTTATGGAATCGACGCTTATTTGCTGCGATATTAGGAAGCGTGATATGTGTGGCTGCACTATCTCGATACTGTTGTGAAAGGGCAGAAGTTGCTGTGTATCGCGATATGCCACTTGCAAACCGTCTGCCTCTTCCTCTGCCTCGTCCACGTTCTATTTTATTACAATGGTATGATATAATAGGATTGAGCAATAATTGAATGGAAGCTTGCTGAAACTCGATGAAATATATAGCCAGTGGATATAAAATATTAAATTGGAATAGCAAAATGAAAAATAAAAGTAAAAGAAAATATTCGGACGGAACCTTACCTGTTCGAAGCCTCACACGCAACTAAAGCGTTCGTTCAGTTGTTCCTTCTATTTTGCTATTCTTTTAACTTAGGGCGCGGGTCGGTATGAGATGTTCCATATAATAAGTCTATGGACAATTTTCTGGTGAATTGAAACTTTTTTTCTGTAATTCGAAAACTTACCATTCTTTTATTATAGTGTGCTTTGAGTTCAATGTGAACTGCATTCTGACGAATTTATAGTCAGTTCTGCTATCTATGAGAATAGTTGAAACCTTTCTTAGATTTCAATCCACTCGTAACTCGTGCATCGAGCAGTCGTGCGCTGTTGAGTCACTAATCGAACTAAATTAGTTCTGTTAATTGTTCAAGATTTGTCGATCGAAATTATCCGAAATTTTGCACAGTCATAAAGCAATGTGGCATCAAACACCATGCCGAGTTTCGAAACTGTGGTATGCGTAGATTCTGAGCTAGCACGTAAATTGTCCTAAACTGAATTAGTAAATTATACTGAAATTAGAATTACGATTTTTTTAAAAATAAATATATGCTTAGAGCCTTATACTCGCAATCGTTGTGGTGAGTTTCGTTAACGTAGCTCGAATGGTTTTTAAGAACAGAGAGTTCGCATTTTTTGTGATCTGACCGGTAAAGAGCTTCGCTTCGCTCAGCTCAATTATATTGCTAGTATCCGCCGTCGTCGCCGCCGCCGTCGGAACATCGCCTTTTATACAACAAACATAGAATATATTATTTATATATTTTTTTTTTACTTATAGTTTATCAAACACTTGCTTTTGCTCTAGTGCAGTCTTGGATATGAAACATGTAACCAGACCTCACTACAACCTTTGCTTGATAGTTTTACCTATTATCTCACTTACCACATGTCTTTATTTTTCTGTTAATATATATTTTTTTTAATTAATCGCAAAACCACCAAACGTATTTTTTGTTTTTAGTTTATTGTTTCTTGTATGCAGATTAATATTACGAGGATCACGATGTTTTAGTATTTTAGTAAAAGTTCGTGTTTATCTCAATTTATAATGTAAAATAAATATAATATACTTAATACAATTGTCAGTGTGACGACTACAAGAAATAGGCTGAAATATTTGTTTATATTTGGAATTTGGCACTGACTTTTAGGGCAGAAAAGGTTATTTTCGGCATCCTACCCAACATTAAACTGAATGACACGTCTTATTGACACTTAAAAAACAATGATAGATAAATAATGATGTTACTTGTAATAGTGATGACTATTATCATAAATAGTTTTATTTAAGTATCAAAATAGCCTAACTAATTCCATTATAATTATCTTTTTTCTTTTTCTGTGTCTAAAAGGTCTTACCTAATAATTTTATTCCTTCCTTTCTAAATATGTGATACATTATTTAACTGAAGACCAAGGTTGTTACTGATTTTTCTTTGTGCCCGCAAAATCAAGGAAGCGGCAAAATTATGAGCGACTCGAATTTGAATTTGATCAGAATTTTATCGAGAAGGATTAAATATATATTTTCTCTTTTTATGATATTCAGCTTTTCTTTATATATAAAGAATAATTTCTTATACTAGCTCTTTTTTTTCAATAAATTTTATATTGCGTAAATTGGTTTTGTAAATAAACTAAAATTAAATATTAAAATACCCGTATATCTTAATTGAAGAAAATTATGTTTTTTAGATGAAATAGTCAAGCTGAAGATAATTAACCAGTAACTAGTAGGAGTCGTAACTTCTGTAGCTTCATTCATTCAAGATTAGCGTTAAAAATATTATAGCAATGTCTCGTAAGTTAAGTGAGTGAACCTTAGTGTGCCTTTTCCTCCTGTATTCTCATTCTTCAAGCATGGCAACTGTATTATATAACTGTACATGGTGGTATTTTTCCATATTTCAGTGTTCATTAGCGTTTGTACCATTACTTATCGGATGGATCGTGGACTCGTTTGACCTCTTATTAATAACACAGGCATTCAAAAAAAAAAGTCATGGACCAGAGGGGAGACCCCATTATTCTTAGGTTTTTGGGATCGCGGAAACCGAATGACAATAAAAGCTAATTTTAATTGCCCGTTTTCCCGCTAGCATCCCCTTACTACCTCTTAAGGGGTGAAAATTTAAATTTTTGTATAAAATAAAGATGAATGTGTATTTCTATGTTTTTTGGTATGATGAAACCGAAAATTACAACCAAAGGTGAATTTGATACCTCTTTTACTTAATACCTTCCCCTAATCACCCCTTACGGGGGGGTGGGGGTAGTTTCAATTTTGTATAAAATCAAGATGTATGAAGAAATTTTAACGATTTACCATAAATGACATGTTTATCAAATTAGTTTGAGGTTACTCTTAGCTCTTATATTATAAATTCAAATGCTTTATCGATCAGAAGTATCTGATATATATTCATGATTTAATTCTACTCTAAGCGTAACCCAGGAACAACGGCGTGGACGTAGTAGATTTCGGTTCCCTTTTGGGATGCTGGATTAAAGTGAGTTTACCCTTACCTTTCACTATTCAGCGGCTACCTGTTACTACGATAGCGAACTCTCTTGTTTTGAAAAGATCTTCTAAGTGGTTTCCTTTTATTGGCTCTTTTCTGTTCTGGCAAATCTCTTTTTAAATTCCAACAGTAGTCTGCTAACATATTGACCTCCCATTTACCCTGATAGCGCTGTTCCATTGTCTTAAGATCCTGATGGAACCTCTCACCTTGCTCCTCACTGTAGTCTCCTAAATTGTCAGGAAAATAGTCCCTTCTATTTCGGAGGCATAGAATTAGGTTCAGCATCTTTTAGCCTCCTTAATTGTCAGGAAAATAGTAACAATTCTATTTCGGAGGCATAGAATTAGGTTCAGCATCTTTTAAGCTTTTTAAGAGACAGCCAGATGGATAACAGTATATGTAGAATTAAATAGAAAACAAAAAAAAAACAAAAAATGAAAAATCTTGTTATGAATAGGACAAAAATCATGATTCAGTCTTAGCATCATAATAACAAATATATGCATACATATACTTTATAATCACTTTTTGTCTCAGCATCTTGAAAAACATAGAAATTCACATCCATCTTGATTTCATATAAAAATTTAAATTTTCACCCCCCGTAAGGGTTGGTGAGGGGTGTTAATGGGTGATAGAGGTCTTAAATTTATTTTTAGTAATCATTTTCGGTTCCAGCATCCCAAAAAACGTATCAAGGCCGGCAACGCTCTTGTGAATCCTCGGATGTTGCAAAAGTTTATGGGCGGCGGTGATCACATTTAAACAGTGACCCGCAAGCTCGTTTGCCCTCTTCTAACATAAAAAAAAAAAAGATTTTATAGAAAAATTGAAATTTTCACCCCCTGTAAGGGGTGGTAAGGCGGTGATAGTGGTCATGAATTTAGTTTTAGTTATCATTTTCATTTTTGGACTCCAATTCAAAAACTTGATACAATTTATGCCTTAATTCTTATGAAGTGAGCTATATTTATACTATTGATTAGTAGTCTTTTTCTTTGTCGAAAATCTGACTATTAGCTTATAAATATATACTACCACTACTAGTTTTATAAACGTGTGTTCTTTTTACACTTTAAAGCGACGGATCCGGTTTTGATGGATTCTAGTATACTAGTGTAAAGAAAGGTCAGCCCTTGAAGAAGACGGAAACGGATATAAGTTACCTTTCGTTGCCAAAATAATACTTGAAGATGTGAAAAGGTGGGTGCATTTTTGTGAGAGAAAAATTTAATTTTAAGGTTTGGGCACAAGTTTGTTTATTTAATTTTAGTTTTGCTCAACTTATCACAACAAAATAATGACATATTAAATATATTATTTAAAAAGTAATTGCTCAGTATCAAGTAACACCGATACCGACCACAAACCTGTATCTACTACTGTCGATGATATTATTAAATACCTGACAGGTAGATCTTTTGTTATGTTGTACAAATATTGTGACAGGTGGAGTCGTTGGCAACAGCCCATCCTTCGAAATCACACTGCATTATGAATTCAATAGCGTAAAGCTTTAAATTTTTAAAGTACTAGCCAGCACTTATTCCATACCAAGTAAAACTCTTTAGAAAAGCACAAGTTTACTTAACGTCTTCACTGGAACTCGTAATTATAAGTTAACTAACAAACTAAAGAACGTGGTGGGTAAAGAACATTCATTATTACTTATATTATAATGTAAAATATGTGGGTAAATTCGTTTTATTTTTAAAGTTTAATATTTTTTTTTTAGTATTAGTAAGGAAAATTTTCTTCTCTCCTCACTGTAGTCTCCTAAATTGTCAGGAAAATAGTCTAGATGTTCGTTGTTCGTTGTTGTTGATGTTTATGTCTTGATGAAGAGAGTTCGTTATCGTAGAAACAGGTAGACGCTGAATAGTGAGAGGCAAGAGGACTCACTTTAATCCAGCACTCCGGATAGTGAGAGGCAAGGGGACTCACTTTAATCCAGCACCCCAAAAGCGAACAGAAATCTACTACGTCCACGCCATTGTTCCTGTGTTACGCTAAGAGTAGAATTAAATCATGAATATATATCAGATACTTCTGATCGATAAAGCATTTGAATTTATAATATAAGAGCTGAGAGTAACCTCAAACTAGTTTGATAAACATGTCATTTACTGTAAATCGTTAAAATTTCTTCATACATCTTGATTTTATACGAAATTGAAACTACCCCCACCCCCCCGTAAGGGGTGGTTAGGGGGTAGTATTGAGTAAAAGAGGTACCAAATTCACTTTTGGTTTTCATTTTCGGTTTTATCATACCAAAAAACATAGAAATGCACATTCATCTTTATTTTATACAAAAATGGAAAACTTCACTCCCCATAAGGGGTAGTAAGAAAGTGTTAATGGGTTATGGAGGTATTGAATTAATTTTTAGTTATCATTTTCGGTTTAAGCATCTCAAAAAACGTAGAAATACACATCTATCTTGATTTTATAAAAAAAAATACATTTTCACCCCTTAAGAGGTAGTAACCCCTTACTAGCGGCTAACCCCTTACTAGTGCTAGCGGGAAAACTGGCAATTAAAATTACTCCCAAAAACCTACGAATAATGGGGTCTCCTCTCTGGTTCATGATTTTTTTTTGTGTACCTGTGTTTTAATAAATAAAAAGTATTTACACTTCGTAATAGGTATTTAAACTTAATACTGAGTTAAGTAAAGCAATAATTTTCAACAGACCTACCGGTAATAGACCTATTGGTAGTAACCACACGCTGTAGTGACTATTACTACAACTTACTAACCGCACACTAATAAGAAATTGCGAGTATTGCTTCATAATTCATATAAAAGTCTACATGAAAAATTGTGACTGTTAATAGCCATAATAAGAAAAAGGTTTAATATGGATGTACATTTCAAGAATTATAAACAAAGGCATAAAACTGACAAACATTAAATAAGTTTATTTATTACTATTATAATATACTCATAGTTGTCTGACTATATTTTTACAAAAGTTACAGCGGGAATTCACCCACTAACTATATCATTTTTATAATTTTTAACTTGTCATAGGATTATTCCTATCACTTAATTAAATCGTCTTCCTCGGTGTTAAGTCCTTAAGAAATTTATTAAGTAGAATTAAATTAATAAGTTTATGTTTTACATTAAGTTTAATATGTTGTTATTAGTAGTTCCTCCTTTGTCAATATTATTGTTACCAGTTTGTCTATCTACATATTATTAAAATACTTATCTAATTATATCGTTTGGTCCCAAAATACATTTTCCATATCAGTAATTGCGAAAGCCAGAAAAAGAATCTCGAATAATTTCACAAATGAACGCAAAATCGTCGAAAGGTTGACAAGAGACTTTTTGTAAAAAAACTCACAAAGGACTGCTACAATTTCAACGCCGAGAAAAGAACGTAGCAGACTGGGTTGGATTTTTTTACTTTTAATTTTTCGTTATGAAAATAGAACTTAATAAGGATAATTGATTATCAGATTTAAGAAGCGTTTTAGTGAAGTTCAGTGAGAAGAAGAATTTTTTTGGTAGTTTTTACTTATTTCGCGTTAAAAACTGCACTGCTAAAGTATTGATCGTGTTCGTTCAGTAAACTAAGATTTTCACAAGAATTACAAATAATGAAACTACAAAGAATGATCTAGTATTCATTGTAAATATTTTTTCTTATTGATTTGGGTTAAAAAAATATGTGAACGCTTTTTTAACACAATCTGTAACCTACTTTGATAATCATAGTACGATAAGTAAAAACGTAATTGTTGTACTTGAAATTTTCAGAACGGTTCTAATAAATTCCTCATTATAAAATGTAACATCATAAAATTTTTGTACATAATTTTATAACATTAATTTTTATATTAAGATCAAGAAATTATGACTATGCTTCATTTTAATATTTGTTAACATATTTAGACCACTAATAGACATGGTTACGCCAAAATCAGCACTAATATTAAACTGTATAGATTTTGGTATAATTCCTGATCTAATGATATGTAGTAAAATAACAGTATTACTTAAATTCAACAGTACATTATATCCCACTATTTAAAGACCAATTTAAGTATTACTTACAAGAAGAAGAAAAAGTAAGATCTTTGAAAAAAATATTCTTAATCCATTGGTTATACATTATAATATATAATAACTTTTTACATAAAACAATTTTTTTTTACTCTTGGTCGCTCAACAACAGATACCGATGTTGAGTTGTTGCTGCATAGTGTCGAAGCCTAGGAGGATTCACAAGATGTACTTTCCATTTTCTGTGATTTATCGAAGGCGTTCGATTGTGTACAGTATGGAACTCTAATAAGTAAAATACATCGTTATAGAATTAGAAATAAGGTCCTTGATTTGATTACTTCATAAAGTAGATGTGAATGGAAAGTATTCATCTTGTTCATTTGTCAAAATGGGATATAAGGCTCTATATTAGGACCTTTCTTATTCCTCATTTATGTAAATCAGTTGCTTTACTTTGTGAGGGAAAAATATGGAACAGTGTTGTTTTGCTGATGATAATTCTCTTACTTTTAAAAGTAATAAACAGCAGGCCGTAACTGACGGTGTAAAGTGTACTCTCTCGGATGTTGTACAAAGTTATAAAGTTAATAATCTGTTGCGATTATAAATAAACGAATATATCTCTTGGTTATATATATATATAGCTTTTGTATATATATATATATATATATAGCTTTTGATATTAGGATTTAAGACAGAGTATAAGAAAATCGATAATCAACTTATCTACGGCACGATTATATTATATATTTGAATACTTTTAATTGATAAATATTTGTGTCTATTTCATCGTCTTATATTTAATATTCTTAATATTTAAAATTTTGTCTTAATATATATTTTTTGCAGAGTGTTTATTTATTTTCTTCTTTTTCTTAGCGCTAAGTCACTTTAAACACAGGAGGATGAATTACTTACCTGGAAAGGTTTATACGATTTCGTAATTTCACTTAAAAACTAAGCTCTGTTACGGAAGGTTCAAGGAAGACGTAAACAATTATAAAATAAATTTAGCAAATCTCTCACTATCTTTATTATATCTTCTTTAGGATATTATGATTTGTATCAATTTTTAAGTCAAGTAACTCTATGTTTAAAATTATATCCATATTAATAAATGGTGACACCCATATTATTCTATAATGCTTTAATAACCCACTACAGTATTTAGAAAAAGAAGAAACAAAATATAACAAAATAATAACGAACTTTTGCATTTTTATTTCGTTTCGCAACAAAATAAATAAGGAAGTTTTTTGACGCAACGTGATATGTGTAAAAGTAATATGTGAAAAGTTATTAATTGAATTATTACAAATTAAACAACATCGTTATGAATATTTCCATCAGACAACAAATAGTTCCTTCACATTATGTATATGTATATAGTTTTTATTGTGAATGTAGTTAACATACATTGGTTTTACAAAGACCGCTGGTCCTAGATACATAGAATATATAAAAATCAAGTATTTAGTAGATAAGTTCATTATAAAGATTTAAAATGAAACATTTTAAATTTTAATATTAATTTAATCCTATCTTTGTAACATTTTCTCCGGGATGAAAATGTAGAAATCCTTTATAAAAATCTTTTGAAAAGGTCTTTAGTGAATGCATTTTGGCGATATTGAATTCGTGTTTTTGTCTTTTGTTTTACCCTATTTGAAACTATTAAAGCCTAAGATATCTTTAAAATGAAATGATTCAATAAGATATCGGTAATTTTTGAAACTAGAATAATATTGCATTATTAAATATATTCATATGTCGTTTATTTACTTTTACTACTTTGGGTAACTGCCGTTATAAAATAATCCCTATTACATTACTTACTAGAACTTAGTTAAAATAGAAGAAGCCATTAACGAAGTTGTCTTGCCATGGCAGGAATTTCATTAGTAATGAGAAAACGGGGGCTGGCTTAAAAAAAATTCTCGGAATCGATAACAGGGTTAATTTCGAAGATTAATCCGATAAGATCTTCGCATGATATAGTACCTATATAAATTAAACTTTTTATATGAATAGGCGCAAAAAGTAAATTTTGTAATCATTTTGATGTATGAAGTAATCAAGTTAATAAGTAATAAAGTAATAAATTCATAAACGGGTAGTATCTTTGCATCCAAATATAAAAATGGTTATACTATTGTAATGTTTTAATTAGATTATTTAAGTATTATTTATTATTATTATTAGTTTTGTATTATTGTAAATAATTAAAATTCACGATAACTTCAGGTTATCCTGAAAATTTTTGTTATATTAAGAATAATTAAAGCGCACTCCAGTGAAATTTTCCTTTTTACTGGATAGTGTACTAAACGAGTTGATGGGTCACGGTGACGTCAAACGCTTCCCAAAGGTAGTGCTCTTAGTGTACGAAACATTACTATAACACAGCTACATCAAACTCATCCTCTGTGAGAAGTTAGTACTAGTTCACAAAAACTAAAGTTCGGTAAAGACTATCTAAGGATAAATCGGATGTTAAATTATTATTTTTTATATTGCTATACAATAAAATATAAAAATGTATAGCACAGAGTAAATTATTTTTGTGATCATACTCGTAAATAGCATACATGGCACAAAATTAAAAAAATGGGTATTTTATTGCTTATTAAATTTTTAATGTATAAGCACGACCTCATCCCTGATTGATTTGAAACAAGATAAGTTAATCTTAATGATTGCTCTTTAGAAACTGACATTCTATAGTCAGTTTACACTTAAACCTTTCAGTCAAGACGTTGAGTAAATTTAAGCTTGAAGACCTTTAATCAGAAGCCTCGGTGAAGACGGATGAAACTTCTGTCACATCAACTGCGTTAGTATATATATATTTGTACGATTTCATTAAGAATAGTTTAAATAATAACTAATCTTAAAGAAATCGTTCAAATATACATGTAAATTGAACAATAAAACATTGTATCCTTGTGACGTAAAGAATATAAAAATTAAATATTTAATGTTTTATTTCATTTCTTAAATTATTAATTATAACGGATGAATATGCTTGGAATACAATTGAAAAAGATAATTCGAACTCGTCATGGCTCACCGTATCCGTTATTTATCATGTCGTATCAGATATTTGCATATGAATTGTTTATTTTACGCTAGGATTGCGACAACTTAATGTCATTAATACATAATTATCCAATATCATTTATTTTCCATAATTAAACAGCTCTGTGTAGTTATGAAAATTAATAGACACTTAATTTACTTTTTTCTTTCTATAACATATGGTGAAATTTAAAACGGTCGATAGTAATCACCTAATAAATGTATGCAAATGCGAACTACCAGAAATTGAGAATGTTTACACATATCACATGTCTACATATTTGCTTTATATATATAATAATAAATAGGTGTAACATTACAAGTTCACTTATTAAAAGTTGCATAAAATCGCTCAATACTTGCAGAATAATAACATAAAAGAACTTATTTTCTACTCCTAAAAGAAAGAGTAAGGCTTTGTCCACCCATATTACCCGTAACAAAACATTGGAAAATCCTTGTAACACACACACAAATCCTTATAACATTGGATTATCCTTGTAACATTAAGAGTTCTAAGATACAACAAACGTATAAAATTAGTAACGCCGCTATGCGAATGCCCTCACTTAACAAAACGTATCCCACTGACTCTTTTCCAAAACTGCGTTCCGACGAGAAAATATATCAAGAGATTCATTGTTATCACTTTTGCCAAGAGTACTTAGATAAAAGGGTTCTGAAGTGATTAAATTTAAGTATTGTGGTTACGATAGTTAAATTAGTATCTATAGTATTTAGAATTTAAATTTAAGTTCTATCAACTTCCAATCGAGTATTTGCTACAAAATGTATTTTTAGGAATCAGGTGAAAAATTTATTAATAAATAACGATTTATACAACATTTATTTACTTCAACTAGATAATAACAATTAGACTCTTAAAATAAACCACTAAATATTAAATATTGATATTATTTACCTAAACAAAAAGTTGTTTTTGTTATTCGTGGACAAATCAAACACATAATCTGTATAAGATTATGTATTCACAGATCACACTGTCAATTACTTATCAATTCTACAGCGCTTCCGCACGCATATGACTTCGCAACAAAAATGACTACTATATCTACTACACTACTTCTTATACTTCTTCACGAATGGTCTTCATTTAAAGCTTCAGTTATGGGATCGCTAAAATAATCACTTCTAGGTTGTTTCCGACTTGGAACCGTGATATTATTTTCAATTGCATCTAATCGTTATAAGAACGTATCTAACGTGCTATTGAAGGTAGAATGACGGCTGAATGATCTACGATTACGAAGACGTCCATTTTGATGATCCCAACTCAGCTGACTCTGCGATGTAGATTGTGGTATTGGAGTACGTGTGCGACTACGTAAATTAACGCAATTGTTTTATTGGTATTTCCCGCGAATCACTTCGAGACCTATCATGGCGACTATTATACGAAAAGCGCTGCCAACCTGATGGGTTCCGTGATTTGTGTGTTTTCAGAATATTCAAACAAATTTAAAATACAAACAATGATCAAAAATCGAAACAAAAATATAATAACAATAATAAGGATATGTTTGTTTGGCCCAATCAGATAAATCGGTAGTCAAACGGTCAAGGCAAAGGGCTTAGACTAACCCACTTCTGATTTTAGGAATCAGGAGAAAAATTAATAAAAATGTATCGATTAATGTAAATACAATATTATATATTACAATTAATTAAATAATAATTCGACTTTTAAACCATATCAGTTAACATTTAACATTGAAACTAATTAACAAAACTGATATTCGTGGAGAAATAAAACAGACATACAGAGTATGTATTCACAAAACAAACTGTCAATCACTATTCACTCATACATGCATATCAAACTTCTCACCAAATTGACTGCCAAGACTAATGTTCGAACTTATAAAGAAAGATCCGCACTGCCATCTTAAAGATACCTTTAACTTCTAACAATATATTTATCCAGTTACATGGAACGCCAACAAGCATCATGAAAACCGTCGTACTCAGCTCCCTCCCACTCAAACTAACTAACTTACTAATGTAACCCAATCTAACCCACCGTGGATTACAACGAGAAAGTGAAAGTTTATCTTTTTTAATCTAGTTGTAGTAGTGGAGATCAGAAGCTAGTTATATTCATGTATACTACACTATTCTGAAAATTCGACGGTCTCGTCTGCCATTTGAAAATGTCAAATAGTCGACGATTCTAACAGCTGTGTGAATGGGCGTGTTATTTTAGTGGAAAAGAATGCCTCCGATGACGCTCTTTGAAAGTTTGAGGCAAACAAACTTCGCAACAACACTCACTAGCAACAGTTTTCTGTTCCAGTTGAATTCCTCCATTTTTATATTAAACACTCATTATCAAACATCCGTTATGTGGACTAATGCTTCGTGAGGGGACCGTAGCTGTAGATCCAAGATTCAACAATAGTAAGGATATAGGGTACGTTTTGCGAAACCTTTAAACTTTTCCAGCATAAATTTGCTCCAATCTACATGACGAGATTATTGCTCATTTTCGGTGAGAAAATGAAGTATTTACCGCAAAATAACCTTCCTAAATTTCAAATGTTGATGCAGGGTCATGGAAACTGCCTGTGATTCAATTTTTAGTTCAGCCTGAATCTCCTGAATTGTAACGTTTTTATTTTGTCCCAAAAACCACTCCACTATAATGACTTTCCTTCGTGGGATAAGTCAGACTCTGTGCATATTTTTTTTATATATTAAGCGATGTATTTTATGTGTATTATTTTATATTATTATGTATATCATTATTCGTGTACAAAAAAGAGCAAACCATAAACTTTTCTTGGGTCACTGCAGTTGTCAGTCGGTCGAGTCAAGGGTCGTTGTTTTGGGTTATCGACAAAGTTTAAATTAACCGAACTAATAAAAAAAATCTTGTAATGCTTATAATCATAGAAAGTTTAGTATATTATTTGATATTTGTTTTTTTTATTAAAAAAAATATACATTTATAGGAAAACTAATTACGCTTTATTGTCATATATGAAGTGTTTATGCAATAGTAGCAATAATGCGACAAGCAGTTTACCTTTCAATAGCTATGCTAATACCATGAGTGAAAAATAATAGCCATCAATTTCTACCACACATTTATTAATTTCGTAGCATATTATCAATAGAGACATAAAATTTTTATTGATAATATTGTCTTTATTTTCTTCAATACTTATATTTCGGTTAACTTATCTATACGCAAATGATTCTAAATAAAAGTCCTCGAAATTTATGTTTAGCAATAAAACGTAGTTTTAGAAAAAGATAACAAACCCTTATTCTAGTATCCCAAAAGTTATTCACTACTCATTTTGGATAAGAACTATAAAACTATTCCGTACAGGCCCAGAATACTTTCAACTTTCCTGTACATTAAGGCTTGTAAGTAAAACGTGCTCTATTCTAATGTACTATTTGTAGTGTTTGTACTATTAAAGCATAATCTTTTACATAATTATCTTATAATATTTAATAAACATCCAAAATATAACTATAATAAGAATAATTTATTTCAATATATAAAATTTATATTAGTTAAAAGCTTTGATTGTATATCCCTACCGGTAGTATGGTATATTTTATAGGCATAATTCCATTCATCACGATCTTAAGTAAATTAATCATTTACGAGTTATTAATTTTCTAAAAATAAAAACATTTCTAAAATAATATCAAGAATCCCTTGAACGTGTTATCGCCAGTACTTTCGGAGGGTATTTTTAACATTCCCAATACTTGGTGCGTGAAGTTTGCCATGATTAATTGTTAAAAAGGGTAGCACCGCTATTACGAAACTTGCCTCAAGACGGTATATTAACCACTCGCCGGTCAGTAGGGCTCATTCGTATCGTGGAACTGCTAGCATCAAGAAGTGAAGTCGCTAGTGATTAGTGAATAGCGACTATAGTGGTTAATAAATTATACCGCGGGAATAAGTCTTCTAATATCAGAAGTGGGATGTGAAACAACGCCTACCGCCATGTCTCAGATAAAAAGGAAAACCCATAGACAATCTCGAAGAGCATCAACATGAAGTTTAAGTACCGATTCAGTATCCTGGACAAGTAGCAGCTCTGATGAGTATCACAAACGAAATAAAGACGTCGTCATAAATCACCTCACAGGCTGATTGGTTACTTTCCGTACAACTACAAGATCCAAGCATTTGTAGTATTCGAGATATCTTACATTCAGGAGAGGCCGAGGCAAACTTTTGGGGAATAAAATTTACAGACGAACAGAATATGGTAGACGTTGGCACGTGTCTAGACAATGTATATGATATGCAAGGAGCAGAACAAAGTACCAGGCCATATAATAGCACAACATGTATTGAAAACATGAAACCATGGATACAACTAGGAAATAATGATTTGTAATCCAGATGTTATCAAAGGTTGATTAAAGGACGTCAATATGGTGCTGCAGTAGATATCCGTTGTGAACACTACTGTACCGGTAATGTGGTGATAAACGTTTAGAGTGGCCTCAGGCATCTCTATTCTAAACCATGATTTACAAGTGACTTAAGACCTTCCGAAATAATGATTTGTAATCCGGATGTTATTAAAGGTTGATTAAGGATTGTCAATATGGTGCTGCAGTAGATATCCGTTGTGAACACTACTGTACCGGTAATGTGGTGATAAACGTTTAGAGTGGCCTCAGGCATCTCTATTCTAAACCATGATTTACAAGTGACTTAAGACCTTCCGAAATAATGATTTGTAATCCGGATGTTATCAAAGGTTGATTAAGGATTGTCAATATGGTGCTGCAGTAGATATCCGTTGTGAACACTACTGTACCGGTAATGTGGTGATAAACGTTTAGAGTGGCCTCAGGCATCTCTATTCTAAACCATGATTTACAAGTGACTTAACCTTCCGAAATAATGATTTGTAATCCGGATGTTATCAAAGGTTGATTAAAGATTGTCAATATGGTTCTGCAGTAGATATCCGTTGTGAACACTACTATATTGGTAATGTGGTGAATGTCTAATGTATTTGCTTCGAACATAGGATGTCAATATGGTGCTGCAGTAGATATCCGTTGTGAACACTACTGTATCGGTAATATGGTGATAAACGTTTAGGGTGGCCTCAGGCATCTCTATTCTAAATCATTATTTACAAGTGACTTAAGACCTTCCAAGGTTTAATGATCTTAATTACCGCACAGACATATAGAGACATCTTATGACACATATTATTTTTATACATTCTCTCTGAATCCAACGTATACATTCGGAAAAGAATAATTGTCATATAATCGTAAATTATCTACTAAGTGTTATTATTAATTATTACAGTTCTCAGCAATAACATCAGACTAAGACGTAATTCGAGGGCGAATACGTTGCAGGAAGGCCGGATGTTATCGCCAGTACTTTCGGAGGGTATTTTTAATATTCTCAATACTTGGTGCGTGAAGTTTGCCATGATTAATTGTTAAAAAGGGTAGCACCGCTATTACGAAACTTGCCTCAAGACGGTATATAAGTCACTCGCCGGTCAGTAGGGCTCATTCGTATCGTGGAACTGCTAGCATCAAGAAGTGAAGTCGCTAGTGATTAGTGAATAGCGACTATAGTGGTTAATAAATTATACCGCGGGAATAAGTCTTCTAATAAACGTGTGTATTGTTTATCAAAATCGTTTCAGAAGTTAATTATGTTTTGGTAGCAGCGAAGATTGTAATGATCAATTAATTTCAAAAGTTATAATAAAGAAATACAATTTAAAATTACAATTAAATCTTATTATTACTAAATTCTAAAAAAGGTGATTCCAGCAATTGACCCAAGAATGCCTGTAGTGCCAGTAGTTTCTAGCTCGTTTCATTGGTGTCGTCTTCATTTCATATGAAGGTGCTGCGTCAGTATTTTAATATTCTGCACTTTTATCGTGGAAATTGACTTGGTCTTTAGTATGTGAATTTGTCCTGGCTCTGCTTTCGTAACAAGTTGTATATGTTTGTATATTTTATTTTGAAATTTGTTATCGATACAGTTTATTTACTTATTAGTTTCTTAAAGCTAACTAAAAATTTAATAAACATACAAATAACACACTAATAGCCTTGTTATGATCTTACTAGGGATCGGCGTTTATAATTGATTTATTTAGCCTGGATTCTATATATATAATCTATGGATTCAAATTATAAACAAAAAAGCATTGTATTTGTCTATTTGGGTAATAAGCTAATACCATACCAATTTTTATTCTAACTCTGTTCTGTAGTTTTATTATAGTCAGCTTAATGAAGGCAAGTACTTCGTAAATTTAAATCGCTTTTAAGAGAAAGTGAGAAAAATTTTATTAGATAAAATCGTGAGTATTTTGTTACTTTATTCGATTGTAATTTATTCTTTGAATGAAGAATGTAAGGATACATTCTTCATACATTGAAAAGAAGTAATCATTTTTATTTAAAAAGTTAAAAAAGTAAATTAGGATACTAACTTTAGAAAGATAATAATTGAAGGATTTTAAACTATACTTGACTATTTTCGTTACATTTCTTTTTGTGTCACAACCCACCACATAATAATTTTGTGTTGTGATAGTGAAGATATAAAACTGAAGGTGTAGCAGTTAGTCTTTTTATATTTTTATAAAAAATATATATCTGAGAAATGTAAGGAATTTATCTCATAAAACATAGATTAGTAAGTTTTTTATATGCTATAAATAAAAATGGCTAAAATATTGCAGTCAGAATATTATTGTCTTTATATAAGTCCGCATCAATAATTAAAAACTTTTGCTAGATAACTTTTGCTGAGTTGACACCAGTGCTAACACATCTACTTCAGTCTCATGGAAGCATGTCCTTGTCCACCCGATTCCTAAAAGGTAAAGGTAAGGATCCAGCTAACTCAAGGAAGTGGTACCGAAGTGGTACCGAAATTGAGGGGATATTACTGTAGTCAACTTAGACACATTTTCTTACCACCATTGTAGAAATGTGTGAAAATGCAATCTAGTCCAATCGATCTATGAACGTTCAAGGAACATACCGAAATATTGTTTCCGGCCTTGAGCTCTCATACCGCGGGATCGTAGGCGCCTGCATTCCCATGGTCGTCCAAAGTTGAGTTTGAGGCAAAAAGAGTACCCAACGAATTGACTTTCCTTTTTAGGAAACGCCCACAACGTGCGCTTGCGGCGGATCCCTAATTTTAACAACAACCTTGAACTATGCTCCAGCAATTTGCTGGTTTAAGAATCTGGAGTCACGTTTTTAATTCGTTTTCAGAACCCTACAATTCCGATTCTTACTGACTAATGCATTAACCTAAGCTTGATACGCTTACCGTTTGCCAGATGATATATATGATAATAGACATATATTTTTAGTATTACTTTACCAAATTATATCCCATCAGGAGTTATATAGTACATATTTAAAAGGATATACTCGTAATAGACAAAAATAAATAAGCAAAAAATCAAAAACATATATTTTTTGATATATATGGTTTTTTTTGTTAGCAAGCCGATACGAGTAGTAGTAGTAGCCTGCGATTACTAATGCTTTATAGGTACAGATCATTTCATTAAAGCCAAGAAAGGAAATCTATTTAGCTTAGGTTTTTTGCTTTTAAACATTCGCTATCGTGGCTACGAGTATAATACCTTCATATTTTCAATTACTGTATACTAGCGTCTAGTGTTTTGTTTCATTGCAAGATATTGTTTTACTTAGGATAAAATTGTACTTGATTTTAATATTTAAAAAGTTTATGCTATTGAAATTCTATCAATCTTTAAGAATTAAGGTAAAACTAGTATATAGTATATTTAAAACTAATAATATGTTGCTTATTGCAATTCCTATTAAATAGAGCACTCACAACACGAGAGAGCATTTCGACATTCTAAGAGATGAATGTGGGCTATTTGTTACATAGGACCATTAAGAAGAATATTTACGTTAATTATATATATATATATATATATCATAGTAGTTTTGGTTAATTATCATAGTGGTTTTTATTATGACTAGATATTGTATGGTATAGAATTGTTATTTGTACGGCCATTAGTGCAAGTACGAGTATGTAACCTAAACCACTTTGGTGGAACAGCAGGAACAATGATTTACTGTGTTATCATTTTTTTTATTTACTGTGTTATTAATTTTTGTAAGATTCAAGTGTCACGCATTTGGTAAAGCTTTCTGTGAGTAGTAGCATTGGATAACCGGCAAATTTATAATTTATGGAAGGTATGCTTTGGTGAACTCGTCAATAGCAAGGAAACCCAAAATTTGAGGTTCACTCGCTATCGTAGCGAAATGATGGTATGGAATTTTTCGGTTACTTGGCTTATGGTGATGATGTTATAGAAAAACGGTAATGGTAAATAATCTACACAGTAACATACTCAACAGTGCATCAACAATAATTGAAATAAATAGATTAAAACCGCTTAAAACCAACAACAGTATAGTATGGTTCTAAAAAATTATTTTAGTTCAGTTAATTTCAAATTGCGTGTTAATTACAGAAGCGGTATTTGTTACTTTATTTAGCCGCAGTCCTTGGTAAACAATGCTCCGTTAACTGTTGATTTGTTAATAAGTAAGTTTATAATTATATTTTGAAGTTACTATCCCAAAACACACATACTATTTCTGGAAATTTAAACATTCCGGTCTTAATTTTTTTGTTAATACTATTGAATTTAAAGATTCTGAATTTCTTAATCATAATAGTGTCTAAAATAATATATAGTTTCAGTTGTATAGTAACTGTATTAATTATAGGTTTAGTGTAGTCTATGTACTTTTTGCCTAAAGAATTCTATGTGATATAGAAAGTTTGCGTTTTCTTCTTAGGTCTCACACTCTGCATTTAATTAAAATATAATTTCGTACGCATCGTACTATATGCTTTAGCTATATTGTATACAAAATATACATGATATTACTATACTATTACACTAATTACGTTAAATAATTGAAATATCTTATAATTTAATATTAAAGTATAAGATATTGGTTTCAATTAATTTTACATTGCTAAGAAAAGTAATTTCATATTTCTTACTGGTTACTTTATCGTAATATTATCTTTATATATATTTAGTGTTAGAACCAATATATTTCAGTGTCGATCAGACATGATTCAATTTTCTCTTTAACATTGGAAATACCAGAATTTTTTTAAAACCTCTGCTCACAGTTTGTAATTTCTCAATATAATAGATTTTAGCGTTGTCTGCAAACATTAGAAAACTTGAATATTTAAAGGTAGTATTTATATTATACTACTTTGTACAGCAGGGGGCCAAGTATGGAGACTTGGGGGATACCGGATGTTGTGAATACATAATTACTACAAGCACTTCCCAAAGCCACAGCTTGACTTTTCTTTATCTCATATTAAACGATCAACCTGTGCAAGTCACCACGACTACCGAGAGCCTTTGATTTTAGTTATAAGATGACGTACTCCACATTGTTGAAAGCCTTTTCAATATCAGGGTTAATAACATCGACCTGTTTTCTTCTATCCATCCATCCATACATCAAAACTTAGTTTGTAAATATTCTTAAATTAGTAGTTGTTGGGTATTTATTCATGAATCTGTGTTGTTTGGGTGGTATTATTTGTAATGGAAAATGACAAATTAATTTATAGACGTATTAAAATTATAGATAATGGTTCGGAAAGATTATCTAAGCAACGAACAAAAGATATTAGAGATGTTATCAGCGCCATAACCTTTAGTGAAAATGGTTTAAACTTTTTTTTTCTGTTAGAGGAGGGCAAACGAGCTTGTGCAAAACGGGTCACCGTTGATATGTGTTCATGAAATGCGCCCATGAACTCTTACAACATCCCATGATTCACAAGAGCGTTGCCGGCCTTGGAAATAGGAATATATGCCTTTTTTGAAAGTACCCTTGTCATATCGATCTGGAAATACCGCCGAAGGAAGTTCGTTTCACATTCGAGTGGAACGTGGGAAAAAAGTCTTTGAAAACCACACAGTGGAGGATGATCCTCCACTGTGTGGTTTTCCATACCACCATACCACACCACACCAGTTAAAGGAGGCGATGGCGAGCTGTGCGGTGGTGAAATTCGGTGATAGGCATCAGATCGAATAGTTCTTCGGAACACTCCCCGTTGTAAATGCGGTAGAAGACGTACAGGGAAGCAACGTCTCTACGCAATGCCAAAGAGTCCAGCCGTTTGCAGAGTACTGGGTTCCCGAGAATCGACATCAACTTGGCCTTGCTCTCCAGATGACCACAAAACTGACAGTCGCTCGAAATGTCGAGACCCAGTATTCTGATACTTGGCGAGGCAATAAGAGCAGTGCTCTCGAAGAGCGGTGATAGGACAAATGGCTTTTTCTTAGTGGTACACGCGCAAACCTGTGTCTTTAGGGGATTGAGCTGAACGTGGTTCAGTTCACCCTACTCAGAGACCATCCCCAGGGAAGTCTCTATTAAAGACACAAGTTTATTTTCACACTCATCGACGTTTTCCCGAGAGAGACCTGCACGACCGGAATATACCGTATCCCCATCCGCATAACAATGTATGTTGGGAATATTCAACATATCATTGATATGCAGGAGGAACAAAGTTGGGGATAGCACGCAGCCTTGGGGTACACCAGCGTTCACGGACTTGGGGTCCGAACAAAAACCGTCGAGAACTACCTGTATGCTCCGCCCAGTGAGGAAGCCTGTAGTCCACTTACATAAACTTTCTGGAAGCCCATAGGAAGGTAGCTTCGAAAGAAAGAAAGCTTGTGCCATACACGATCGAAGGCTTTTGCCATAACCAGACTAACTGCCAGACCCTCTCCCTTGCTTTCAATAGCAGCTGCCTAACGATGCAAACTTCACGCCAAATCCCTTGCGTGGTAGCCGGAGGCGGCACAGCGCCAAACGCTACATATACCTTGCGGCGTGGGGACCGACAACCAACACGCCATGGTCCAAACGGCGGGAGGTGGAAGATGGAGCCACAAATGGTTTATTTATTATAATTATATAAGTTTTAAGTTTAACTTGCAAGTTCGCTATTAGTAGGCGGTTATGCAACATTGTTTATAATCAAAATATTAAAACTTCTATGAAAACCCCCTCGAAACAGAGGCAGGGGTTTGAGGATGTCCGCATCTGAAGAGCAAGATGCGTGTATAATACCAGAAAAGAAAAAAGGAATACTATCAATAAAAAGCAACGAGATCTCATTAAAATCTTAACATTAAAAGAAATGCCCAAGTGTCGCAACGCCGTAAAATTGTTGAAATCAATTCGGTTAATTCAGTATATCTATCTATGGGAGCAGTTATACAACCACTTGTCATAATTGATAGCTTGTAAGTTTACTAACAACATTTTAATGTAACTGTATCTATTTCACCTTTTTATATATTAAGGAATAGAGTTAATTGGCAATTGAATAGTGATTACTTAAATTCACAACAAATTAAATAAGTTTTAACACTTTGTTTACTGTTTATTTATTATTCAAATAGCGTAAATGATTGTCACTGTTTTCTTTTACGATTGGGTTATAGAATTTGAGTAGATAAAGCACTTTAATTACGGTTTCCGGATGTATTTTATGAGAGCATCGATACCCGTTTGCTCCCTGTCTTTATTATCTTATTATTTTTAATATTAAAATTTGTGCAAAGATGAATATAAAATTATAATATTACATTTTATTAAAAGGTTATTTTTACCTGCATAATCCTATTATCTAAGTACACTTAGTAAAAATAACAATGAATCTCTTGGTATCGTTGCTCGTCGGAATGCAATTTTGGAACAGCGCCAATAGGATACGTGTTGTTAAGTGCGGTCATTCGCATAGCGGGCGTTACTAATTCTACCCATTTGTTTTATCTTACAGAAAAATAATTGTCATGTAATATGTGTAGTAGCCGTTTTTTACTGTCTCCGTTTAATTCTATTTTCATTGTAAGTTTTTGAGTGAAAGTAGCAACAAAACTTTATTAATATTTAAAAATGTCTATGTTTGACCTTGTTTAGGATTCAAACCTGCGACTCTAAGAAACAGTTCAATCACTCTGTCAATTATATTCTTAAGCAAAAAATGAAATTATGCTGGTATTTCTGTATTATATGAAATAATAAATAAACCTGCACAAAATGTCGCCATGGAAGCCATGATATTTGATAAAGTTTGCATATGAAACAAAAGATATTCAATTGATAACTAATGTATTTTTATGTCATTATCGTAACTGCACTTAAGATATTTAAAGGAAATATAAGATGTTTTAAAATAGTGCGTGATAAAAAAACACCCTTATTTTATTTTACTTACATGTCACTTTTTATTAATGTTGTTGGTTAAAAATTTATAGACAAATACATATTACATTACATTAAAGACGAATGATAAGAAAGCGTTTTATTTTAGATCACAAACGAACTAGAGCGTAATCATAAGGTATTCATTTCACTACACTTCTTGATTTTCATTTATTTAAAATACTCGTATATTAAGTGTTAAAAAAAGTATTATAATCTTATATATTAGTAGATAACGTCTAATATAACTGTGCCCATTTTAAATGATAAGATCCGTCTCACTTTGGAGCCATGCTAACGTTTCCCACGTATTGGAGAAACCATTCGGAAAAATTGTCTATTTCAGTTAGTATTTCTAATTGGTTCCCATGAGCTGCAAATTATTTTTTTTATATATTTTTTTACATGATTTTCATGAAAAGACATTATAATATGATCGATGATAATTTCGAAACTTTAAATACTTAGATCAATAAACCAAACTAAAAAAATATATGTAAAAGAAGATCTGTCTTATCTTGCTTTTTAATTGACTAGCCCATCGTTCATTAGTAATATTTTTCTCCTTAAGAATTTTAAAATTTTATAGATAAAAAAATAATTTCGTTGTTAGGTTAAAATGAAACAAGAATCTTTGGCCAAATAATAGTTTTATATTTGTTCTGTTAAGTCATGTATTAAAAAATATCCTATAATGTAAAGATTTTATGAAGTAAATAATTGGATATATCTGTAAACACCTACCGCGGGAAACAGGAAACTTTAGAAATGGAATCCATTCTCAGGTAAAACAGTGGCTTGCTTAATAATTTGGCTTCTATTACCTGTGTTCTTATAAACGATTATAGGGCTGTTTTCTAAATGAAAGTTTTACTTACCTAGCCAACTATAAACACCTTTCGTACTAGAATGAGTAGCTGAATGTTTTCTTTTTAAATCTAAATATACTATATCTATATAACAAGTATTAAATCTAGCATTTTACTCAGAATAAATAAATTTTACAGAAAAGTATATCATTACAAAATATATTTTAGCGCCAGTCTCAAATTAATGGTGTAATTTAACAATTTCTATATGTTCGTATTTTTCTGAACTAGTTTAGTTGTGTAAGAAGATTTGCAATGAAACATATTATTCTAAAAAGATGCACGTTTAGATAGCTATGTGGTGGTAATATAAATATTATTAATAACATAAGTACTCATAAACCATTAATTTTGTAGTGTTCTTGCCGAGACCGTAGCATTGCCATGTACGTTACTGCAGGCAGGGAGACGTTTACAGTTGTAGATAACTTATGCGTTAATATTTAATTATTTTAATTTAATTATTTTTTCATGTACCTCATTATTTACATAGACACTTAAAGTTATAAATTATGTACATGGGATATATTTATATTTCATGAAACTACTCGCATTTAGGAATACCTAATGTCAGTTATACGAAGAGTTATACAAACTGAAATAAGAGCCATAAAGTATACTCGAAGTCTTTGGATCACGCCCACAATAACCCCCTAATAAAAATAGAAATAATTCCAACAGCTATATTGGCTATTCCATGTGAATGGAATGTGACTTCAGAAGTATATCCTCTATATTCTCCCAAGTACAATATTAAAACTAATTTTAATAATGAATTAAAGAAAGCACTAACAGTTGTTATTTCACTCTCTGTTTGATTTCCTATGAACAATTTTCATCGAATTTCTAAGACAATGTAAATTGAATAATATGTCAATTATTTTGGCTATTTAAGATAGGTTATTTTATAAAGTTAAAACTGATATCTTAAAGTTGAATAAAACTAATTTTAAGATTGTGTTTAACTACATTTTTATAAAGAACTCTTTAGGTGTTAAGTTATAATAAAATTAAAACGTTTTGTTGAATAAACCTAGCAACTTCAAATATTGTTTCACTGCAGTGAATTCGACGCTCTTGGGATGTACCTTCGAATTCCGGTCAAGGGTGTAACATTATTGCCACTGTTAATTCAATTGAGGTTAGCTTATGCGAGACTTGTGCAAAATAAACTTGATTTCAAACAAACACTACATGTACCGCAAATAACTATGTATGTAACGTTTTTAATAATCATTTAGATTTTAGAAGGTATATTTAAAGAAAAACTCAAATTATAGTTTGATAATTTTTTAATTACTGAAATATATAACCATATATAACCTTTCCTTTAGTAAACCTTTCACTGAGATAAAACTTTATTTAAGGTATTTAATCCTATCATTTACCTACCATTTATCACAGGAGTAGGATATGCTACTTTTTATAATAACAAAAACTATCTATTGTCGGCAGTACAGTAGCGCTCCATGTTACGGTTATCTACGAGGGAGCCATTCTTCGAGCTCGTGATGATGGACTTCGAATGGGTTCCAAACTTATCGGTCAAATTCCTATTAACTTAGTAACTTACGACTAGGTAGGTGAAAGATCGCTACAATATTATTCAATGTTGTATATAATTCATAAAATATATATATGTCGTACATGTGTCTTCCATTTTATTTAAATTCAAAATATTTTTAAATAATTTTGATTTTAAGTTGTGATTTTATTATAAGTACCAAAGACGTAATTAACATGTCTTTATACAATTACATTATGTAGTTTTAATCAAGCTACGTCCTTAGGAGACAACTTATATAAGGGTTTAGGATAAGAGGTTGGTTGAGGTGTCAAAGCAACAAAGAAATATATATCTTCAACAATATATGGTGTCGTCCATTGACATTATCTTAAACGTAAAGTAAATGTAATACATCTTTTCTTAACCTCCGTTTTCTTTTTGTGCCTAGGTTATTACTCTGCTGACTTTACGTTAACTTTTCTAATTAACTTGTCAAGTAGATTGTATAAAATTAAAAATATATTACACAAGTGCAATTAATTATGACTGAGTTATAAATAATTTATTTATTGTATCTATTACCACTTAGCGTCTCTTTCGCAGACAAAATAAAAAAATCCGTGCCCGCAGGGGGACACGCGTGGGTAGACCTCGTGTGTATCTTGTTTAAAATATAACTCACTACCTAAGAATAATACATGATGCCGTTGTTTACATCAAAAATTTTCAAGCAAAAAGCGGTTTAATTTTTTTTCTCGGAAAAGGTATCTTTTTTAGAAATACTTTTGGTACTTAAATTTAGAGTAAAAAATAACCTTTTTATTAAAAATATTTGCGAGGAGGGAATGTATACCAGAAAAAAGTTGTCGTGATTTTACCTACCTAAAATTTTCAAGCTAAAAGTGGTTTTTATTTTTTTTCTCGGAAACGGTACCTTTTACGGAAAAACTTTTGGTACTTAAATTTAGAGTAAAAAATAACCTTTCTATTAAAAATACTTGTGATGCAAGAATGTTTACCAGAAAAAAGTTACGATTTTTTTTCCAAAAATTTTCGGTTTTTTTACCCCCACCCCTAAGTTATTGAAGTTAGGTTTTCGGTTTATCTATATTAGTTATAGGTATTTATCAAAGACATCATATAATATGAACGCGATTGATCTCCTTTGTATAGGGACAAAGTTATGGTCGAAAAACTGAAATCAGAAAAAGTGAGACCCTAGCGCCCCCTGTGACCGGATTTCTCTGGTTAACGAACTTGACCTTCATTTTTGGATGGTTGATTTTTGTGCAAAGTTTGAAAGCGATCCGAGCGAAACTGCGGCCGCTATCGTGCTGACAAAAGTCGAATCTGGACGCACGCACGCATATATATATATATATATATATATATATATATATAAACTTTTTGACCAATGGTCATTTCGGACTCAGGCGGTCATAAGAAGACCTCCTGTGAAGAAATTTTTCCGAAATTCGAAAGTAGGGGACAAATGAATGGGTAGACCGAATTCTTCGAGGTCTACCCAAAATTATAATCCCATAGTAACATAACACAAGGATGATGATGTGTAGCCTTAATAGAATCTTTTTTATGTGTAATTAAATGATATTATTACATCACATTAGTAAATTCTTTCGTTCTTAAAAAAACAGTAAACTGAATGACGAATTACTAATGCGTTTTTGTTTTAATCGTTATTACTGAGCTCGGTAACTACTAAAAGAGGTTAGGTTAGGTTAGGTTATGAATTACAATTGTATATAGTTTAATAACTTAATATAAATTAAGGAATGAGTAAAATTTTAATAACAAAACAAAAGTTTCATAACACATTATTATTTATTTTTTTTATTTTTTTTTACTAATAAAAAAAAAAAAAAAAAAAATAATAATGTGTGTCAAAAATACTTGTGATGTGTGAAAAAGTGAGGCCCTAGCGCCTCCTATGGCCGGATTTCTCTGGTTAACGAACTTGACCTTCATTTTTGGATGGTTGATTTTTGTGCAAAGTTTGAAAGCGATCCGAGCGAAACTGCGGCCGCTATCGTGCTGACAAAAGTCGAATCTGGACGCACGCACGCATCTATATATATATATAGATGCGTGCGTGCGTCCAGATTCGACTTTTGTCAGCATATAAACTTTTTGACCAATGGTCATTTCGGACTCAGGGGATCATAAGAAGACCTCCTGTGAAGAAATTTTTCCAAAATTCGAAAGTTGGGTACAAATGAATGGGCAGACCGAATTCTTCGAGGTCTACCCAATACATAATGTGACACAGACAGACTGTGTGAATGAATTTGTATCAATAATGTACTAGAATATCAATAAATACTTAAAACTAAATACCAGATTAATACCAAATACCAGATTAGATAATGTAACGTAACAGAAATTTCAAATGTAATTGACTTTACCGTAATCTTCTGAAATGTGTTATTTGAGTTCTGGCCGGAGTGAACACATCTCCCTCATTCCAATTTATTGCTTCCTAGACGTGGGTCTATCATTAACAGAATGATTACTAAACATAACACGCACCGGAAACTAGAGGTTGAAGTTAGATTAGTGCGTAATATTGACCGAATTTAGTGTCGGTTTCTTTTCAATACGATATGTAGTACAATTACAGATAGGGATTGATCATATCTTTTTTATGAAGAAAAGAACTTCTTTGATTAACATTATTAAATGTTTAAAATATATTACAATTAAGATTCTCTAAAACACTAATAATCCTTTGACAAACATTTGAATGTAAGCAAGAACGTATATTTAAAAACGTAAAACAGGAATGAAGAAGAACTTTGAATATTTAATTAAAATATACCCTACAAAGACATAAATGCACAAATAAAATTCTTATTTACTCGTTGTGTAGTTGTATAATAATTATAAATACCTACCAAGGTTGTTGACTTTTTAGGCTTAGACTTAGGGTATAAGACTTGACGTCTTGATGAGAGAAAATATGTAAATATCTATCTATTATGTTACGCAATCATTATATAATAATTCTACCTAATTACGTGAGTTTAATAGGGAGTTGGGAGGAACTTTAATGGATTTTTTTTTTAATGTGAACTTGTTGTGTATTACAAGTATGTTACGAACTGATGTTCAGTTAAATAATAACTCATGATACCTGTGGAGGCGCCTATCTCTTACACATATAAGACATTCAATATTATCCAGTGCCCGGTCCGGATAATTACGATCCAATTCAAGTAGAACCAATCTAGAACCCATTTTTCGTATCGGCAGAATTACTATTCAATTCGTTTTCTGACCCAGAGTGACGTTATCGGGAGAACTCGTAGGTTATTTTCCTTACACAAGATATCAAATGATATATTTTTATTAAGTACGTATTATTAGATATGTAATTATTTTGACATGTACAATTTACTACATATTAAAAATAATAAAAAAACACGTTTGTTTAAATTAAATAATTTATTTAAAGTGGTGTCATGTTTCACAAATTAAGACAGTATCAAAAGGCCAACAAAAAAAATAAACAAAAGTTTGCTCAACACCGCTTAAAGGTATTTTGATAATTTACTTTTTTTTAATTTAAATTATATGATGCTAATTATTTTCGAATTTTTTCAGCATTTGGTAGCATTTGCTTCTTAATTAGCCGCATATACAAAACGACCCTTTTACCTTCTATTCTTACTAATGGTCCAACTCCGTGGCGTGAAAAGCATCCCCAAATCCTCAATCATCAACATCAAGTTTTTTTTTTGTTGGACGTCGCACGTATCATATGTCATCAGATGAAACTAAATTAAATTTGCATTTATCGTTTTGCAAACGCAAGACGCAGTTTCCTGTTTTTTTGCAGAAATCAAGGGTTTCTTGGCAAGGCAGGTGTCGTCCATGCAATCCGAACTTTTAAAGTCCACTTTTTACAGGTGAAACGTGTATATTATTGCATAGTTTTCTGGTAACTTGTTTTATGCACAGCGGTTTTTCAGAGATCACTAGTTTTTTTATCAAGTGGTTTTCCTTCGTTGTAGTGTTTTGCCTATGGCCACTTCGAGGCTTATTTTTGCACAGTCTTCATTATAAGTTTTATTCCACGCACTAACAACTTATTGAGACACTTTAATCAATCGAATAACTTCTACTTGAGCCGTTAATGTTTGTACGGTGGCTATCACATCATTTTGAAAGTCATTTCAATATTCTTTAGTCTTGAGCATGATTAATAAATTATAACTAATTGCTTAAAAGAAAATTCCGATCACAGTGCGAGCGGTACCGATAATCAGGAACTGAACTTTTGTTAAAATACTTATGAGCGCAAGTTTGAATGTATTTTCATTTCATCTATTTATATGTATTTTTTTTTTTTTTTTTTATGTTAATGGAGGGCAAACGAGCTTGCGGGTCACCGTTAATATGTGATCACCGCCGCCCATGAACTCTTGCAACATCCGAGGATTCACAAGAGCGTTGCCGGTCTTGGAGAAAGGAATATATCCCTTTTTTGAAGGTACCCATGTCGTATCGATCTGGAAATACCGCCGAAGGAAGTTCGTTCCACATTTAAGTGGTACGTGGGAAGAAAGTCCGTGAAAACCGCACAGTTGAAGATCGCCACGCATCCAGGTGGTATGGATGGTAAAGGAGGCGATGGCGAGCTGTGCGGTGGTGAAATTCGGCGGTAGGCATCAGATCGAATAGTTCTTCGGAACACTCCCCGTTGTAAATGCGGTAGAAGACGCACAAAGAAGCCACGTCTCTACGCAATGCCAAAGAGTCCAGCCGTTCGCAGAGCACCGGGTCCCCGACAATCCGAACGGCTCTCCGTTGTACGCGGTCAAATGGTAGAAGCAGAAATGTACACAGAAACAAGATAATAACCAAATGGGTCTTGTCAAAATACTTTCGAGCGCTACTGTATACCAGGTATATAATATTTAATTTTCAATTAAACCATATGCTAAGGTCCACAGCTCCTCGAAGCTCGAATTAAAAAGTATTATACTTTTTAATTAACGTGAAAATAATACGACCGTATATGATACAAAAAACGCATATTTCGAAACTCTCAAACCAATTAAAATTGATGTGGTACTTCCTCTTAACTTATTAGTATAAAACTATTTCACATAACAGCATTTTAATAGCATTAGTCAAAGAAAAATATTTTAAAACTAAATTAAATCATAAAACATACGATTACGATACATCGAAATTTGAATTTAAGGCTGAGTTCACGTAATACCTCACCTGAATTACGAGTAGTACACTCGTGGTTGAGGTAAGGTATTATGTGAAAGGGCTTGATGTCCTTCAAAACCTTTTCTATTTATGTTTTAAAGACGTCTAAATTCATTTTTATAATGGAATTGTCAAAAATAAAATTTATTATAGTTAATACCTCGAGATTCGATTCCAGAGCTATTTGCATCCTACAAATTTGTACGGAAATTTGCAGGGTTGCTTTCGGTGGGCGAGTCCGACCCGAACTGGTCCAGTTTTGTTATTTGTTTATAGGTGATACAAGTGCAATAATTATTTTTAACCCGCTATGGTTACATATCCTCTAGTTGACGCGAGTCAAAGTGTCGCTTTTTTGTCCAAAGAAAAAACGTTGCGTTGCGTTGAGATTTAATCATGTAGTATGTGCTAAAATGAAAGTGAAACTGAAAAATGTCAGGTATTTAGGATTATGCTATTATGGGTTTATCCATTAGGGATGGGAAAGAGAGTCATAGTTTGGCGAGTAAAAGGTCGTTCCCATTCTGTAAGTTTTATAAATTATTAATCAGATGCCAGACGGGTCCACGGTCCACCCGATATGTAATAGTGCATTAGCACTGTTCATTAAACATGGAAATATGGAAAAATACCACGCTGAACAGTTGCCACGCTTGAGGAATGAGAATGCAGGAGTTAAGGGCACACTAAAGTTCACTCAACTTACGAAACATTGCTATAACAGTTTTACCACGCTAAACTTCTACGAATTCTTCTATAAGGGAATGTAGTTACATAAATTACGACTTCTACTAGTTATTATTTAATTAGGTACAACTGGACTATTTCATCTACAAAACATAATTTTCTTCAGTTAAGATATCTATATAATTTTGTATTTAATTTTAATTTAGTTACAAAACCAAGTTACGCATTTAAACTTTGTTGAAAAAAAACAGCTACTATAAGAAAATATTTTTATATGAAGTAAAGCTGAATATCATGAAAGGAGAAAATATATATTTAATCTTTCTCGATGAAATTCTGATTTATTTCAAGCTCATTTCAAATTCGAGTAGCTCATAATTTTGCTGCCTCCTTGATTGCCAAAACCAATAACAACCTTGGTCTCACACCCGTTAAATAATATATCACATATTTAGAAAGAAAGGAAAAAAATAATTATTTAAGACCTTATATAGACATAGAAATAGAAAAAAGATGATCGTCATGGAATTAGTTAGACTATTTTGATACACAAATAAAACTATTTATGACTATTATCACTATTACAAGAAACATCATTATTTATCTATCATTGTTTTTTATCTTTCAATAAGACGTGTCATTCAGTTTAATGTTGGGTAGGATGCCGAAAGTAACCTTTTTTGCACTAAAAGTCAGTGCCAAATTCCAAATATAAACAACTATTTCAACCTATTTCTTGTCACACTCACAATTATATAAAGTACATTATATTTACTTTACTTTATAAATTGAAATAAACACGAACTTTTACTAAAATACTAAAGTAACGTGATCCTTGTAATATTAATCTGCAAACAAAAAAAAATAATAAAAAAAAGGTGTTGCGGTTTTGCGATTAATTTAAAAAAAATATGTATTAACAGAAAAATAAAGACATGTAAGGTAAAAGAGATAACAGTTAAAATCATCAAGCAAAATTTGTTATGAGATAAGGTTATATGTTTCGTATCCAAGATTGCACTAAAGCAAAAGCAAGTGTTTATTGTACATGGATATTATTTATGATTCTAACTAACAATTAAGTAAACGTCATTTATATTTAAGCCTTAATGTAATTTAAGGTTGAGAAGTATGTTTATGATGTCAGTTGAAGACCTTTATAAATTGTATTATTATTATTATCAACAACTTTTTAATGCTGTGTTATTGGGTTCACAGGATGAGATGTTGGTGTTTGGCAGTGACTTTGTTAATTAGCCATCTACCTCCAACGATTTCTTAGTTTTAAGTTGTACTTAATAAAGTACGAAATTCAGATTTTTACATAGTACTTAGGTGGGTCTTTCAATCATCGTATTTAATAAACTTTTTCACTTTTGGTAAAAAGCGATGGTCTCTAACTAGAATTGGCGGTTTATCGAATATAATATTATGTAGATGATTGAGCTTGTCTATGTTATGTTCACAAAATAGTGGTTTTCTAGAACAGCTAATTTCATTAATAATATAATACAATTACCAATGAAGACAGAATGAAATACCTAGGATTTAAGGAAACGTACACATATTGATAGGTATCCCAATGGAATATCTGCCAAAGATATTTGTATCAGAGAATGAAAGTTGGCGATGGATCAACAGCTCATCAGTTATACGACATTTTTGTTCTAATGTGACATTACATTTATTTATTTCATCGTTATTGTCCAGAAATAGATACGAAAGGCTAAATGCTAAAAGCACTCTCTGTCTTTGATCTGTCACAAGATAAAGTTCATTACATATAAGGCGTCAATATTACCTATGAATTTATTCCTACAAATTTCAAATTTATTCGCATACTAAATAATACATATCAAAGTTGCCTAAAATTGCGTTATTATATAGAAGCGGTCGTTATCAAAATAGCTGTGTGAATTACTGAAAAGGCTAGTTAATGAATGAATGCATTTAGAGCGGGTCACAGTAATCAAATACTCGCCGATGTTAGCCTCTGAGATTTAGTGTCAAAACTAACTTTGCGCGTCACACTGGATGACAAGCATAATTAATATATGTTTCGTGAATAGAGTTAGTTGTGAATTATCCTGTGTTTGAATCCGATACAAATATTGTTTATTGGCAAATAATTTATCAATAACTCGACCACAGTGCCTACCGGCTCCATTTTTCAACAGTTTTATCTAACAGAATTTAAGAAATTAGTATGAGACACAGCGCCACGTAAAGAATTCTACTTGTTGCCTGGTTTATTTTAAGGCCGAGGATAAAACAAAATGTTTATTAGATAAATAATAAACTCGAGTAACTTAGTCCCTAATTGTTTTGCCAATTGTATTCGCCTTTTTGTTTTTTTATTCCGTATTTAAACATATATTTAGCATGAATTCTTAGAGTTCTCAATTTTTTTTTGGGTTGATAAATGTAAGTAAAATATGATTAGAATTTATAAATTTTTCCTTAAAACTAAATAAGTGGTAATGTGACAATTCACACTTACTTTCGTTATGCTGATATTTATTATAAAATACACTTTATTTTGTTAACACAGAAATTGTAAGGTTTTTAATATTCTCGTATTCATTACTACTAATGTAATAATAATAATCCTCAAGGGCTAGGGTCTGTTATACGACGTGACAAAGTACATTTGTTATGTTCCATCTCGAATATTGAACACAAATCTATATTACCTATAATCTAGTTAAGGAGAAGATGCGAGACCATTTCTTTTGTATATTACATTAGAATATTCATTTTTTTCTACAAGCAATACCTTCAATATTTTTTATTTTTTTTGTAAATAACAATAACGCAAGTAGTTAATATAACATATGCTTGTTATAGATTTTAGAGAAAGTTTCAGATTTACGTACCAATGCTGTCAGTTTTTTTTTTTTTTTGACTTTGGTTGTCTGAAAATAATTGTATATCTTTCTTTGGTGAAATCTTATAAATAATTTTAAGTAATGAACTGATTGAATGTCCCCTATTCATTATAATATTCAAAATATAAAACAATTACCTCGTATTTGGACAGATCTTTAAGAATAATATGTAAATCAACAAAAAAGTAAATATAAAATAATAAAAAAATATATTATTAAAAAAAACAATTGTGATAATCATGAAAAGGTTATGAATTCATGTGAATTATATATTCATGGATTAATAATATATTACACATACAATTTAACACTGCTGTTATTTATAAAATTTGATGTAAAGAATTATTTTGCCACTCGCTTCCCCTTAACAATTTATGACATCGTAAAAGAACAGCAACTATAGGAAGCTCAAATAACGACACAAAATTATTATCATAGTTATTGAGCCATAATATAAGGAATTATTCAACTAAATTGACATTTTCCGAACTCAAATATTAGATAAGACATAATATAATATAAAATTATTAGTTTTGTTTAAACTAAGAAATACTCATTTCAATCCATTATCCAATCCATGTGTTATATTTTTTCAATATATTAAATATAAAATTATATTCTTAAACAATATTCCACAAATGTATTTAATTTTAAAATATCCAATATTATACTTATAATTTTCCATATTAATGCTTATTATTTAAAGTTTTTTTAAGCTTGGCATTTTAATAAAAGTATTAGAATATATGACTTCTACCGTATTTCTATGTTATTTATTGATATATTTTATATAGTTTTGATATCATCTATTGTAAAGTTAACTTTACTAAACCTTATTATTTCTTAGTACATAATACTACGCTACCAAGCCATAAAAGCTAAACTTTGGGACGAGGAGAAAACGAGCTAGGAATCTTAAAAGCACTTCCAACTTTGAAACTGGAATTACGCGTATATTTTGAAGTCTGTATTCATATATTAAAAATTATATAAGGGATTGTGTAAACTTCACCAAAGAATTTGAATTTTATAATAATCAATTAAAATTCCCTCATATCTTCAAGCTTAATTTTAATTCCCTCATGTACTGTAAGTACATACTAAGAATATATTTCAATGAGTTAAGGTATTGTTGAATAATAGCCATCTATCTTTATCCGAAATTTATAAAGGCATTTAGAGACAAACCTTACACAGATAAAAAGAATTTGAATCAAGGAATTACACGCTGAATGGTACAGACAGATTTTGAAACGTTTGAAACAGATAAATTAGGATTTTTATAACACGTCCGGATAGAGGCAGCGAGACCATGGATATGCGCCAAGATGCCTGCTTTGCTGAAGCGATATGTCTTCAATAATTTGAAGCTACTTATACAAATTTTCAATTCAAGAATATTGTTAATATTTATATATTACTTTCTACTAATTTATTATTATGTTTATTTTGTAACAAGATATCTCTTAAGAAAAAAGTTTTAGTCATTACTACTTAGGTTGTAACATTATATAATTTGCGATAATATATTTTTATTTCTCTGTCTCCCCTTGGCAATTATTATTCCCATCTGATGGTGGGGTCTGCCTTTCTCGTCTTCTCTCTCCACTTCGCTCTGTTGGACCTATCTTCCTCAGTCACGTCGCAGGAACTCATATCCTTTCGAATAACCTGTAACCACCTTGTCTTCGGTCTTCCCCTTCTCCGGACCCCCTGGGTATTCAGATTGGCTACTGTGTTGCCTATATAGTCGGGAGGTCTTCTCTTAACGTGTCCGAACCATCGCAGCCTACTCTTCTGCAACTTGTCGGTAATGTCGCGAACGCCGAGACTACCGCGAAGGTACTCGTTGCGTATCTTGTCGAGTCTCGTCACCCCGCACATCCACCGAAGCATTTTCATTTCAGCCACAGATAGAGATTGGACTTGTTGAGTAAGGGCCCACGTTTGGCTGCCATAAGTTAGAACAGTCCCAATCATGCTCTTACATACAAGGCCTTTTAGCTTTACGGGCATTCTATGGTCGCAGGTTACGCCAGCTGATGCTGAATGTTTGCTTCCAGATCTCCTGTGGTGTGCAACAGATATTTGTATTCGTCGCATTTTTTAATTTGTTGACCATCTATAATGAGAGGGTCATCTGAAGCGCCTGGATTGCTACATACCATGTTGCTACATACCATGTGACCCAGGTCATAGCAACACTCAACATAAGGCCACCCGTCTGCAGCTGACGCTTCCATTAATTTAGGGTTTGCTCTAACTCACTTTGGGATGTTGTACATATAGCTACGTCATCTGCATACATAAATGTCCACGAAACCATAGCTTGAGCTTCCTCTGTAAGATCATCCATCACCAAACAGAAGAGGTACGGGCTTAGGACTGATTGATATAATTTTTATTTAATTATAAAAAATGCTTGAAAACATTTTTATCAATGATATATAGAAAACATGCATTAAAAACGTTATTCAACACATTAAAGAAGAGTATCTCTAACTGAGATGAATTATTTTGCTTTTGAAAAAGGTCGCTTCTGTCATACAGACCAGAGGAATTCTCATTAACATTACCATTTGGATATAAAACTGAATTAATGAACCTAATCATAACTTATCTAACATGGGAAATGTATAAAACTTGTTGAAAGTAAATTTTTATTTATTAATTATACATTTTAGGATTATAAATACAGCTTAATATTGAGATTAACAATACAGCTAATTTTATTAAATAAAACTGACTATGACTGCACTAATATTTGTTATTACTATTAATTATATTTACAGCACTCTAAAACACAGCTATCTATTATTTATAGTATTGTTGTAAGTCGAGCCTTAAGGCCAAGTATGCATAAGAATATATTTTACGCTAATGTAATGATATTAATTTCATTTTCGATATATTATAATTAATAAATATTGTAGACTAAAATATTCATTCACAAAATTATATTTCATAATAGATGAATTTCGGAAAAGCAGTTGCTTGATAATCCATCACTCCGTCGTCTTTCTGCTCCGAGCTTTATAACATATCAATAAAAAAATGAAATGATCTGAAATGTCCATTTTAACTCAAATAAATAAATAATATAGGTTTTAAAGCAAAAACAAAACTATATATTATTTAAATTTATGACACTTATTAATAATATTAAACTTCGCTGCCACCTTCTAGTTATTAATGTTAATAAAGTTGAAGTAAAACTTAACATAATTATTTTTAAATTTTTGTAAAAAATCAAGATAGATGTGTATTTCTACGTTTTTTGGGATGCTGAAACCGAAAATGATAACTAAAAATTAATTCAAGACCTCCATAACCCAACCTCCCTAACCACTTCTTACTGGGGGGTGGGGGTAGTTTCAATTTTGTATAAAATCAAGATGTATGAAGAAATTTTAACGATTTACAGTAAATGACATGTTTATCAAACTAGTTTGAGGTTACTCTTAGCTCTTATATTAGAAATTCAAATGCTTTATCGATCAGAAGTATCTGATATATATTCATGATTCCATTCTACTCTTAGCGTAACCCAGGAGCAACGGTGTAAAAGGGATGTCAATATGTTAGCAGACTACTGTTGGAATTTAAAAAGAGATTTGCCAGAACAGAAAAGAGCCAATAAAAGGAAACCACTTAGAAGATCTTTTGAAAACAAGAGAGTTCGTTATCGTAGAAACAGGTAAATGCTGAATAGTGGGAGACAAGGGGACTTCCTTTAATCCAGCACCCCGGATAGTGAGAGGCAAGGGGACCCACTTTAATCCAGCACCCCAAAAAGGAACAGAAATCTACTACGTCCACGCCGTAATGTCTATGTTTTTTGTAAGATCTACAGTAAATGAAAAATATGAGTCAGTAAAAGCAACAACAAACAGGTATATATTTTTTTCATAGCATATTTTTTTCACAGGATCGATTGTCAGTCGATTTATCGATTTATACTGTTGAGCGTTCATAGACGAGTTTAGAAATTATAATATGTAACACAGTAAAGATCCTCTCGTTTTTATCTATTTGTAGAATTGTGGAAAGTATTTTCTTTTGACATGAGCAGTGCCACAATCCTAGAAACCTTCCTGTCATTACGAATTAAACGACCGTATCGTACCGTACCGCACCGTACCTATCTTCATATATTCAGAATTCTATATATAATTTTTTTAACAGGACAGATCCTTTTTTCGAAGATTCTTGTTGTCTGTTTGTAACTTTGCAATATTAAAATAGTTCTCAATGTTATTAATCTACTGCATTAAAAATAATAAGTTGGTTTTCAGAAAATGCACTACTTAAACTATTTTATAGAGAGTATATCTAGGAGTGAACAAATAGCAATTCTTAAATCGGGTGGTCTGTATCGGTTGGTTAATTTTTCCAGAAAAAAAAACTCAACAGTGATACCCGCGATATTTATTATTTTCTATATCATTTATCGTAACTCAAATTGGTTAGTTGGATTTTAATAAAAGAAAGGTACAAGTTTCTGCAAAGTACACCCAACAGAGTAGAAAATGATAGTTACTATTAATTTTTAAAAAATGATTCAAAAAACGACAGGAAAATAAAAGTGTCCAAACTTTTACACGATAACAAGATACCCACATATTTTATATGAGTATTACTAATACAAATATTAATGAATGTTCTTTAGCAACCACTTACTTTAGTTTGTTAGTTAACTTATAATTAAGAGTTCCAGTGAAGACGTTATGTAAACTCGTGCTTCTCTAAAGAGTTTTACTTGGCATGGAATAAGTGCTGGCTAGTACTTTAAAAATTTCAAAGCTTTACGCTATTGAATTCATAATGCAGTGTGATTTTGAAGGACTGGCTGTTGCCAACGACTTCACCTTTCAAAATATTTGTACAACATAACAAAACATCTACTTATCAGGTGTTTAATAATACCATCGACAGTAGTGGATCCAGGTTTTGTGGTATCGGTGTTACTTGACACTGGGCAATGTAATCAAATAATATATAATTAAATAATAAATTTATGGTGCCTGACACTAGCATCATCAACTTTTTATTATGCCTTTTATTATAAGATTGTTGTTATAGTTATTATATATTATATATACTGTTATTCTAAAAAAAAAGCTCTCAGAAATTTCAAATATTAATTTTGAGTCTGCGATAACGAAACAACCGAAAAACCAAAATTTACACTTGTAACAAATGTATAACATATATTTAAATTGAATACCTCGGAATTGTTAAAGTGTTTTGTATTAAATAAAAACTTCTGAACTTGTTTCTTATTTTTTTTTTAGAATTATTACCAATTTTTTTAAAAAAGTAATATTGTTGCTATTAAAAAAAGTAATTTTAAAATTAATATTGTTGCTATTTTCTAAATATCTTTCAATCATTTAAAATTATTTAAGAAAAATTGAAGCTATAAAATAATAGAAACGAACGAAAGAATTAAAGAATACACACACATTTAAGAACTAATTAAAAATTATTGGGTCTACAACTTTGCTCCCGCCGTTTTTTTTTTATTTTAAAAATTAAATAAAAAAAAATGGTATCTTATTTATGTTTCAAAGTATTGTCCGTCACTTTCCACTACTTTGGCCCATCTTTCAGGCAACAAACGAATCCCGCGTCGGAAAAATTCTTCATGCTTTGATAAGATCCAAGAATCGATCCATTCTTTCACTTTTTCAAAAGAATCGAAGCACTGGCCCGCCAGGCCGTGTGCCATCGACCTAAATTAATGGTAATCAGATGGAGCAACATCTGATGAGTATGGCGGGTGAGGTAGAATTTCCCATTTCAGTGTTTCGAGGTACGTCTTGACTACTTTCGCCACGCGAGGTCGAGCATTGTCGTGTTGCAAAATTACTTTTTCGTGTCTATCAGCGTATTGCGGCCGTTTTGCTTTTAATGCCCGACTCAAACGCATTAATTGCGTTCGATAAAGTGCACCAGTAATTTTTTCAGAAGGTTTTAGCAGCTCATAATAAATTACGCCAAACTGATCCCACCAAATACACAACATGACCTTGGATCCGTGAATATTCTGTCGAGGTGTCGCCGTAGGAGTGTGGCCGGGCAATACCCATGATGTGCGTCGCTTAGGGTTGTCGTAGTGCACCCATTTTTCGTCCCCAGTAACAATACGATGAAGAAATCCTTTTCGTTTTTGTCTTTCAAGCAGCTGTTCACAAGCAAATAAACGTCGCTCAACATCTCTTGGTTTCAACTGATACGGTACCCAGTATCCTTGTTTTTGGATCATCCCCAGCTGTTCCAGGCGTTTTGATACTGCTTGCTGAGTTGCTCCCAATGATTTTGCTAGCTGTTCTTGAGTTTGGAACGAGTCTTCATTAAGTAAAGCCTCCAGTTCATCTTCTTCAAAAGTTTTTTCTCTGCCACCGCTATGCCGATCTTCAACAATAAAATCACCGCTTTTAAAGCGCTGGAACCACCCGCGACACGTTCTTTCACTAATAGTATCATCACCATAAGTACTTGAAATAAACCGATGAGCCTCAGCCGCCGATTTTTTCATGTTGAAATGAAAAAGTAAAATCTCCCGCAAATGACGTGAATTCGGTTTATAAGTTGACATATTTAATTAAGTGTAATAGTAACTATACGCAAACAAAACGACGCAAACAAAAAAAAAATCCGCGCCCGCAGGGGGACACGCGTGGGTAGACCTCGTGTGTAACTCGTTTAAAATATAACTCACTACCTAAGAATAATACATAATGTCGTTGTTTACATCAAAAATTTTCAAACAAAAAGTGGTTTTTATTTTTTTTCTCGGCAACGGTACCTTTTACGGAAAAACTTTTGGTACTTAAATTTAGAGTAAAAAATAACCTTTCTATTAAAAATACTTGCAACGAAAGAATATTTACCAAAAAAAAGTAATGATTTTTTTTTCAAAAATTTTTGGTTTTTTCACCCCCACCCCTAAGTTATTGAAGTTAGGTTTTCGGTTTATGTACATTAGTTATTGGTATTCATCAAAAACATCATATAATATGAACGCAATTGATCTACTTTGTATAGGGAAAAAGTTATGGTCGAAAAACTGAAATCAGAAAAAGTGAGGCCCTAGCGCCCCCTGTGGCCGGATTTCTCGGGTTAACGAACTTGACCTTCATTTTTGGATGGTTGATTTTTTTGCAAAGTTTGAAAGCGATCCGAGCGAAACTGCGGCCGCTATCGTGCTGACAAAAGTTGAATCTGGACGCACGCACGCATATATATATATATATATATATATATATATATATACATATATATATATATAATTTAATATTAAATATTTTGTTGCTATTTTGTAAATAATATAATTAATTATAATTTAATATTTTGTGAAAATTGATTTACCCGATTTATTTAAAAAATTCATTGATTTTTTTTGTAGCCGCTAATATAATTGATCACGATGAACCAACAATACAAGGACTGTATATGCCTAGCAGTGTAGTGGAAAAGGGAGGTCGAAGAGTTGGTATCATTGGTGTTATTACAGCGATTACTGATGTAAGTATTTATTTAATAGACGGGGTAAATGAATCGACTACGTATTTTTTATTTTTTAATAGCAACTCGCGATAACAGGACGTTTAAAATTCACGGATGAAATAAAATCTGTAACGGATCTCAATCCCGTCAACGTGGCCCTGGTTGAATGTGTATTTTTATATTATTTTTGATGTTCTCAATTTGTTTTGAGAACGTATAATATGTATTTTCCGCACAGTGGGGATGGAAGGTATGCTTTGGTGAACTATAATACAATTTTTCTGTACCTTCACGCAGTCTCTCCCGCAATAATAGTCGCTTATAAATACAACTCCTCTACTTAATTTTCACTTTTTCACAACTTTGAAGACGAAATGTAGGCGTTACAAGTTTATTTTTATTTATTGTATTTATTAAATATGTATTGATAAGTGACCGTAAGAGTTCCAATTTCTTTAAAACTCTCAGGGAAACTAGCTTTTAAGTTATGAATATCCCGAACAGCTCCTTTTAGTAAAATGAATATGTAATGAATATAGTATAAATTTCGGTAGCGGTTCATAACCAAATACCGTAAGATAAAATACTATAGAAATGAAATAAACAAGATTAGCCATATCAACATCCGTTAATTGTCTAACTTTTCTAATTGCAAAGACGGTCGAGCTGAGTTTGCTTGCGAGTGCTGAAAGATGGAAATCCCACTGGAGCTTTTGCATCTAAAGCTATACTTAAGAAATTTGTTGAGTGAGTGAGTCAGTTGAGTTGAGTTGAGTTGAGTTGAATTGAGTCAGTGTGTTCTAACATTTCATTGTTAAGAAGAAAGCTACAATTATGACTTTTTACATAAGGAAGTGTAAACTCTATGCATTTAGTTTTCTTAGCATTTAATACTATTTTTATAATTATTAATTTCGAATCAATAAAGAATACGTAACAGAGTATTATTAAGTTCGTCATTATTCAACTTCAAAAGTTGAACATGGAAGAACTAATAATGCAAAACATCAGCAAAAAGTACAATGTCACATAGAACTTTTATTAAAAAGGGTAAGTCATTAACATAAATGGAAAATAAAAAGGGATCAATAATAACTAAGGATTGTGAAACATCCATCTTTAGGAGAGAACCAGCGGATTTAGAATTTATATACATTAACCGTCTGGACTCTTTGATTCAGATAAGAGGCCATAAGATCAAGCGCAGATTTTCGCATACAATAGTAATTAAGTTACGGGAGCAGTTATATAACCATTTTGTCATAATTGATACGTTGTAAGTTTACTAACAACATTTTAGTGTAGCTATATCTATTTCATCCTTTTATTTCTTAAAAAATACAGTGACTTGGCAATTGAACAGTGTTTACGTTTTGAATTCACGATAAATTAAATAAGATTTTAACACTTTATTCACCGTTCATTTATTATTCAAATAGCGTAAATGATTGTCACTGTTTTCTTTTACGACTGGGTTGTAGAATTTGAGTAGATAAAGCAATTTAAGTACGATTTCCGGATGTATTTTATGAGAGCTTCGATACCCGTTCGCTCTCTGTCTTTATTATCTTATTATTTTTAATATTAAAATTTGTGCAAAGATGAATATAAAATTGTAATATTACTTTTTATTAAAAGGTTTTTTTTACCTGCGAAATCCTATTATCTAAGTAAACTTAGTAAAAATAACAATAAATCTCTTGGTATCGTTGCTCGTCGGAATGCAGTTTTGGAATAGCGCCAGTAGGATACGTGTTGTTAAGTGCGGTCATTCGCATAGCGGGCATTACTAATTCTACACATTTGTTTTATCTTACAGAAAATTAATTGTCATGTAATATGTGTAGTTGCCGTTTTTTATTGCCTCCATTTAATTCTATTTTCATTATAAGTTATTGAGTGGAAGTAGCAACAATACTTTATTAATATTTAAATATGTCTATGTTTGACCTTGTTTAGAATTCAAACCTGCGAGTCTAAGAAACCATTCCATCGCTCTGTCAATTAATCCTTTCAGATAAATAACTTTGTCATTCTATATGTAGTTTAAAAGTATTAATCTTTATTTTATATTTAATATTTATAAACACTTTATACCCTTAAGCATAAAATGAAATTATGGTGGCATTTCTGTTTTATATCAAATCTATACTTATAATAAATCTGTAGAGAGGTCAATTCTGTACATGAAATATATTTACAAAATAAGTAGCAGGGGGTGATTAGTGTTCGATACTGATGCCAAAAATGCAGTTAAAAAAATTTTTGTCTGTCTGTCTGTCTGTCTGTTTGTATGTTATTTATAGAAAAAAAAACTACTCGACGGATTTTAACGAAACTTAGTACAATTATTCTTTATACTCCTGGGCAGGTAATAGTATACTTTTCATCACACTACAATGAATAGGAGCAGAGCAGTGAAAGGAAATGTTGAGAAAATGGGAGAAGTTGCTTGATTTTTTAAGCTTCCGTCGCGTGTGCAGCCTTAATGGTTAGAGCTACATAGAAACTATGTATAACGGAAATATTCTACATAAAAATATACGAAAAATATTCCAAGACAGCATATATCTACCTTTTATAGTTAACTCACAATAACACGCATAACTCTCGATAGCTTAGCAGTTCGGAGATTTCTTATTATATTTGTTTACTTTTACGTTTATAAAACCAATAATGCTCACCATCATTCCTAATTAAAAAAAAAATAAACATTAGCACCAATTCATTAAAAAAAGAATCATTGAAATCGGTATAGAAACACCAAACTTATACTTACTTACATGAAATACGCCAACAAGACATCGCGCGTGAATAGTGAATCAAGCTATAAGGATTATTTTTGCGTAACGGTTGCCGCGCTCGACGGGGCTCGCGGCGGCAGAGTATAAAAGGGGCGGGAGGCGAGCGCAAGCGTCATTCAATATTTGGCTGTTGATGCGTTCAGAGTGTTGAACTTTATTGACAGACAATAATTGTTATTTTATAAACCGTGCTTATCAGCGCGACTTTTTGTCTTTAAATAGTTTATTTTAATTTCTTTTGTTGTTATTTTCTAAATTAGTTTTAGTTTTGTTTAAATTCTTAACTATTAATAGTTCCTATTTTATTTCTTTTTAAGTAGATTTAGATTCGATTTTTAGATTAGATAATAGATAGATAGATTAGATTATTGTTAGATTTCTAGTTACTGATAGGTTAGTTTTGGGCATTTTATGTTTAGTTTTTTTTGTATTGAGTAGATAAAAGCGTAGGTAGGTACTTTTATTAATTATAGTATTCATAGGTATTTTTTATTTATTTTTAAGTGAAGTAGGTATAGGTAGATATTGCCTACTATCTACCTATACTGCACACGTGTTTTAGCTTTATTTCCATTTCTTTTTTTTTTGTACCTAAGTTGTAGGTAGGTAGGTACATATTTCTTAGTTTAATTCTATTAGAATATTAGGTATTTAAGTTTAAATAGGCACTTAGATTTATATTTTTTTATTATATAGCAGCTGTACTTAGAACATCTAAGGTTTTTTTTGTATTAGCATAGGTACTTTGATTAATTACAGTAGTTGTAGGTATTTCTTATTATTCATTTTTAAGTGAAGTAGGTAAGTGTAGATAGTATTGCACACGCATTAAGTATAGCTTTATTTTCATTTTTTATTCTTTTGTAATTTGTAGGTACCTACGTACATATTTATAATTCGATTAGAATATTATTTTAGTTTTAATAGGCACTTAGATTTATATTCTATTTATTATATACTTAGCTATAGTTAGGACCTCTGACGTAAGTTTTTTGTTGGGTAACTAAATAGAATTTAAGTTACCGTCGATTAAAAATAAAATAAACGATGCCACCTAAAAAACGACCATCTTTATCTCGAACTTCGAGTCAAGCTAGGAGAATGAGAATGACGCGTTCTCAAGAATCGGAAGAGGAAAGAGCACATCGGTTAAACTCTATGAGAGTTAGTGCCTCAACATCTCGAGCTAATGAAAGCTCTCCAGAAAGAGAGATGCGATTAGCAGCTGAAAGAGCGAGACGAGCTACAACACGGGCTTCTCAAAGCTCTTCTCAACGAGAGCTAAGGCGTTCCATTGACCGGGAACAACATGCGTTATCCCGAGAAGCTGAAACTGCTTTACAACGAGAATTGCGACTCACAGCTGACCGCGAACGGCATACATTATTTCGCGAGTCTGAAACCTTCACTGAGAGGGAATTACGGCTTACAGCTGACCGCGAACGTCATATTTTATCTCGCGAGTCCGAAACCTTCACTGAGAGGGAATTACGGCTTACAGCTGACCACGAACGTCATATTTTATCTCGCGAGTCCGAAACCTTCACTGAGAGGGAATTACGGCTTACAGCTGATCGCGAACGTCATATTTTGTCTCGAGAATCTGAAACTTTTACTCAATATCAAGACCGTTTGACAAATGATAGGGCGCACCATAACATGATTCGATCTCTTGAAGATGAACATGAGCATGAACAACGACTAGAGTCGGGACGCGATTATTACAATTCTTTGAGACAAGAACAATTGATTACTTTATCTAATGAAAGATTAAGAATTGAAAATATTCGGTCGCTTGAAACAGAAGAACAGCGAGAGGCCCGTCTTACTGCAGATAGATTTCGACATGGTCTTAATGACTTAGATATACACGTGGTAGATCAATCTACAAATTCGGTGGCGTGGTCCGATAAATATAAAAGTGGGTTTGCTTATAACCTCACAATTGATTACAGATCATCTTCTGAAATAGGCGATATGAACGTAGTATGTTCCTTTTGTAATGCTTCGAAGTGGAGGAAGGAGTCTGCTGGTTTCTGTTGTTCTGGAGGTAAAATAAATTTGCCTTCGTTCGAAGACCCACCGGAACCTTTAAAATCACTACTTTTAGGGGAACATTTGCAATCCAAACAGTTTTTAGATAATATTCGCACTTATAATAGTGCATTCCAAATGACATCCTTTGGTGCTAAACAAATCTCAGAAGGCCCTTTCATGCCTACTTTTAAGGTACAAGGTCAGGTTTACCATTTGATAGGGTCCCTTTTGCCTGAAGAACAACCTAAATTTCTTCAAATATATTTTCTCATTTCACAACTTCAGAACATGTTACATCAGGTTAATTCGTACGTATGCAGTTTTAAATCGGCATTAGAAGCCCTTTCTCAAGATGGTAATAACAATTATAAAATTGTTATAAATGCCGATAAGCGTCCAACTCAGGAACACCCTGGGCGTCATAACGTTCCATCCACGAATGAAGTTGCTGTAGTACTGGTCGACCAGGAATGTGATAGGCGTGATATCGTTATACGTTCCAGAGACAATCGTTTGCAACGTATTTTCGAAACCCACAGGGCTTACGACAGTTTGCAATATCCTATGATATACTGTCGAGGGGAAGATGGTTATAATTTCGCTGTATACCAAACCGATCCGCGCACAGGCGCACCTAATTATAATAAAAAGGTGTCATGCCTTCAATTTTATTGTTACCACCTGCAAGTGAGACGGAATAGATTGGTATACTTTCAACGTTTTCGTGGCTTATTTAATCAGTTTATTGTTGACATGTACGCAAAAATTGAAACCGAAAGATTAGTTTATATACGATCTAATCAAAGGCAGCTGCGCGCTGAAGAATACGTGCACCTTCGCGATGCCATGCAGCAAGATAACGATACTGTGAATATGGGTCGTTTAGTTATTTTACCCTCTTCTTTTACTGGTGGTCCACGCTACATGCATGAACGTACTCAAGACGCTTTTTGTTACGTAAGAAAATATGGACGTCCCGACTTATTTGTTACTGTAACTACCAATCCCAAGTGGGATGAAATCACTCGGGAGCTTCTTGAGGGTCAGGCACCGCATGACCGCCATGATATTATTGCAAGAGTGTTTCATTTAAAATTAAAATCAATGATAGATCTTCTTACCAAAGATAACATTTTTGGAGAAGTATTGTGTTATATGTATAGTGTTGAGTGGCAAAAACGCGGCTTACCTCACGCACATATCTTGCTTTGGTTAAAAGATAAGGTTCGACCTAATGATGTAGACAGATTAATCAGTGCTGAAATTCCAGATCCGATTGCAGATCCCCTGTTATACGACATTGTTAAAACTCATATGATACATGGTCCATGTGGTGCATTTAACGCAAATGCTCCTTGCATGCAAGACGGTCGTTGCACTAAAAGGTATCCAAAAGCATTAGTGGATGAAACTGTAACAGGACATGATGGATACCCATTATATCGTCGCCGTTCAAGAGACAATGGTGGTTTTACTGTTGAAAAGCGAATGTCTGGACAACAGGTTACTTTAGATAATAGGTGGGTCGTTCCGTATTCGCCTGTATTGTCCAGAGCATTTCAAGCTCACATAAATGTAGAAATGTGTAATAGTGTAGAGTCAATTAAATATATTTGTAAGTACATTAACAAGGGCAGTGACCAAGCTACGTTTGCGTTAAGAAATGAACATGATGAAGTTACTAGATTTCAGTCAGGCAGATATATCAGCTCTTCAGAAGCTGTGTGGCGGATCTTAAGTTTTAATATTCACGAAAGATATCCACCTGTGACCCATCTGGATGTCCATCTGGAAGGCGGTCAACGTATATATTTTAACGCCGAAAATGTTACAGAACGATTAGAGAACCCTAGACAAACAACTTTATTGGCATTCTTTCGACTTTGCCAAACTGATAATTTCGCAAAGTCTCTTTTGTATGAAGAAGTTCCATCGTATTATACCTACGATAAACAACGAGGTGTCTTTAACCGTAGACGCCGAGGCAGGCCTGTAGATGGCGAGACAGGTATTTTCAAAGAACATGTTCTTGGTAGAGTGTATACTGTTCATCCTAACAACGCAGATTGTTTTTATTTGAGATTATTATTACATACAGTGCGAGGACCAACATCATTTATAGATTTGAGAAAAGTAGACGATGTTGTTTATCCAACTTATCATGCAGCTTGCCAAGCGCGTCATTTGCTTGAAAATGATCAACATTGGGATGACGCTTTAGCAGAATCCTGTGTTAGTGATAATCCACGACGGTTACGCCATTTATTTGTAACATTACTCACATTTTGTAATTTATCTGATCCTGTCCAATTATGGGAAAAATATAAAGAAAAATTTGCAGAAGACTTTCTTCGGAATTTATCTCACAATAATGAAGGCGCAACTAATGATAATTTTCGAGATCTGGCTATAAATCAGTGCTTATTAGCTCTTCAGGAAGACTTAACAGCAGTAGGCGGTAAATCACTTTGTGAATATGGTTTGCCAACGCCAACCTCAGTCGGAGAGGTTACCAATAGGGAATATTCCGCAGAGATTGGTTACAACCCAATGGAACTGCTGGTAACATTAGAAAACGGTGTCCCAATGATGACTGCAGAACAACGCTTAGTCTATGATCGCGTGTGCGAGAGTGTGCAGAATAATTTAGGAACAATATGGTTTTTAGATGCACCTGGAGGAACTGGGAAAACTTTTTTGACTAAATTAATATTAGCTTATGTTCGAAATCAGCGTAAAATCGCTCTTGCCGTGGCTTCATCAGGTATAGCTGCAACATTGCTACCAGGAGGTAAGACTGCTCACACTATGTTTAAAATACCAATTAATTTAGATCGCACGGAAAGTCCAACCTGTAGTATTTCAAGAAATAGCGACAAAGCTAAGGTATTGCGTGAGTGTAATTTAATCGTATGGGATGAATGTACGATGGCCCATCGAAAAGGAGTAGAAGCAGTAGACAGAACTCTAAGGGACATAAGACAAAATGATCGACCAATGGGCGGTATTACGGTTTTATTTTGTGGTGATTTCCGACAAACCTTACCGGTAATACCACGGGGAACCCGAGCTGATGAGATTAGGGCTTGCCTGAAAAGCTCTTATTTGTGGCGTGATATACAATCGGTGCATTTGACTATAAATATGCGAGTGAGAACTGGAGACAACGCAGATAATCGTGAATTTTCTGATACATTATTGAAGATTGGTGAAGGTACCTATCCACAACTACACCAAGGAAAACTTATTCTGACACCTGAGTTATGTTGTATAGTGCAATCCCAACAACATCTTATATCTTCGGTTTACGGTGACATAACAATTATATTAAATAGGGACAATTCTTGGCTTTGCGAAAGGTCCATTTTGACTCCTCGCAATGACCAGGCATCTGAAATTAATAATAAAATACTGTCTAATATACAGGGAGAAAGCAAAGTTTATAGTTCAATAAATAGAATGGTTGATGAACAAGAAGCCACTAATTACCCGATAGAATTTTTAAATTCTTTAAGTATGCCTGGACTACCTTCTCATATAATTTGTTTAAAAATTGGCATACCGATAATTCTGCTCCGAAATTTAAGACCACCTCAACTTTGCAATGGAACTCGGCTAAAAGTAACCCAGTTGCAACAAAATGTAATCGAGGCTCAAATTTTAACAGGTTGCGGTGCAGGAGAAACTGTCTTTATTCCCAGAATTCCCATAATACCAAATAATTTTCCATTCCAATTTAAAAGAACGCAATTCCCAGTATCGGTGTGCTATGCCATGACTATCAATAAAGCTCAAGGGCAGACTTTTCGTGTTGCTGGAGTAGATCTCGGTGTTAGCTGTTTCTCGCATGGTCAATTATACGTCGCTCTTTCCCGGGTTAGCAATTCTAGGAATCTTTACGTTCACGTGCCGGACGGGTCGACTCTTAACATAGTCTACCCAGAAGCTTTGCGCTGAAACATTTTAATTTGTACTAAAAATATTAGCAATATATTATCTTAATAAAAAACAAGGAGTTACACGCTGACCGAGTCGTGGGTATAGCGTGGGTATATTATAATATTCTGCGGTTACTTATATTTTTCAACAGTTTTGTGGATTGGCATATTATATTACTATTGCCCTTCTAAAATACGAAAGTGAATCTGCCTGTTACGTCAAAACTATGAGGGAGGACATCTGCTAATTTTTTTTCGAAAAACGACGGAAACGCGGACGAAGTCGCGGGCAAAAGCTAGTTATAAATAAATCTCCACCATGGCGACATGGCTACTAAATAATATATAATAATAATAAATAAATAATATATAATAATAAATAAATGGCTACTTGATAAAATTTGCATTACAAATAAAAGATATTCACTTGATTACTAATGTATTGTTACATATTATAAATGTAACTGCACTTAAGATGTTTAAAAGAAATATAAGCTGTTTTAAAATAGTGCGTGATGAAAAAAACGCTTTTATTTTATTTTACTTACATGTAACTTTTTATTAATTTTGTTGGTAAAAAATGTATAGACAAATACATATTTTATTACATTCCTCCTACGGACGAATGGTAAGAAAGCATTTTATTTTAGATCACAAATGAACTAGAGCGTAATCATAAGGTATTAATTTCAATACACAACTTGATTTTCATTTATTAAAAATATATTAAATTTTAAAAAAAGTATTATAATCTTATATATTAGTAGATAACGTCATATATAATTGTGCCCATTTAAATGATAAGATCCGTGTGCACTTTGTAGCCGTGCTAACGTTTCTCACGTATTGGAGAAACCATTCTGAAAAATTGCCTATTTCAGTTGGTATTACTAATTGGTTACCAGGAAATGTTTTTTTTTTATAAATTGGTTTAGATGTTTTTCATGAAAATACATTGAAATATGATCGATGATAGTTTCGAAACTTAGTTAAAATACTTAACTGAACAAACCAAACCAAACAAAAATATATAAAAGAAGACTTGTTTTATCTTGCTTAATAATTGTCTAGCCCATCTTACATTAGTAACATTATTTATTCTCTTTAAGAATTTTCAAATTTTAATATTGATTTATAAAGAATTCGTTGTGAAGTTAATATAAAGATTTTTTGGCCAAATAATAGTTTTATACTTGTTTTGTTAAATGATGTATAAAAAATATCACATAAAATTTTATTAAGTTGGATATAGAAAGTTGGATATATCTGTAAAGACTTACCTCGGGAAATGGGGTATGTTAAAAATGGAATCCATTCTAAGGTAAAACAGTGGCTTGCTCAATAATTTGGCTTCTATTACCTGTGTTCTTGTGAAAGATCATAGGGTTGTTTGCTAAGTGAAAATTTTACTTATCTAGCGAGCTATAAACACGTTATATATTAGAATGAGTAGCTAAAGGTTTTCTTATTAAATCTAATTATACATATGTAATAAGTATTAATTCTAGCATTTTACACAAAATAAATAAGTAATATAGAATGAAAAGTATATAAAAGTATAAAAATCGCAAATTTATGGTGTAATATGATAAATTCTATTTGTTTCTACTTTTCTGAACTGAATTAGTTATGTTAGAAGATTGAAACGATTTATTTGTAATTAAAACATTATGTTAGAAGGATGCAAATATAGATGGCTATGGTGGTAATATAATTATTGTTGAACAAATCTACCAACCAACTTGAAATATTGTTTCACTGCAGTGAATTTGACGCTCTTGGGATGTAGCTTCGAATTCCGGTCAACGGTGTAACATTATTGCCTCTGTTAATTCAATTGAGGTTAGCTTATTCATAAACTTGTTTCAAACAAACACTACATGTACCGAGAGCAACTATCTATGTAACATTTATTTATAATCATTTCCATTTCAGAAGATCAGAAGGTGTGTTTAAAGAATAAAATTCTAGTTTGAAAATTGGAAGAAGCATATATTATTAATTACCGACATGTAAGGACCTATAGTAAACCTTTATTTTAGGGATTTATCCTACCATTTATAAAAGAAGTAGGATATACTACTTTTTAAAATATTAAAACTATCTATCGTCCGCACTACAGTAACGCTCGATGTTACGGTTATCTACTAGAGAGCCATTCTTCGCGCTTGTGATGACTGACTTCGAATAGGTTCGAAACTAATCGGGTAAATTCCTATTTAATTAACGTACAGTCGAGTAAATAAATATAATAGAAATAAAGTTGATGACGACTAGTAACTTACGACTGGGTAGTTGAAAGATCGCTACAATATTATTCAATTCATTAAATCTACATATGTTCTACATGTGTCTTTTCCATTTTATTAAAATTCAAAATATTTTAAAGTAATTTTGTTTTTTAATTGCGGTTTTGTTGCAAAAGACTCAAATAACATGTGTTTATAGAATTACACAATATACTTCTAATCAACCTACGTCCTTAGGAGACAACTTAAATAAGGGTTTAAGTTAAGGGGTTGGTAGAGGTATCAAGGCAACAAAGAAAATATGTCTTCAACGATTTATTGTGTCGGCCATTGACATTATCTTAAACTTAAATTAAATGTAATACCTCTTATCTGAACCTCTGTTTATTTATTATTTATTTATTTATTTAGCTTCACGCCATATCCCTTGCGGGGTAGCCAGAGACGATGGAGCGCCAAACGCTACGGTCTCTGCATACCTCTTCCGCCTCGGCCACAGACATCAACCCCTTCATACATTCCCTCCGGGGGATCCTCATACTTTTTACGTGACCTTCTTCCTGTATCATGGTTATTGTGTTTTCGAAGGTCACTCGAGGCCTCCCTCTGTCTCTCTTACCGCTCACCTTTCCTATATAAATCTTTTTTACCATTCTTTCATCACTCATTCGTTCGACGTGCCAAACCACCTGAGCACGTTCTTCTTCATTCTCACCGTGACATCTTCGCTAGTACCTGCCATTCTGTGGATCTCTTCATTGCGGATTCGATCAGCTAGACTGACTCCGCATATTCTACGAAGAGATCGCATCTCCACAGCATTCATCTTTCTTACATTCTTCTTCTTCTGTGTTACCCACGTTTGGCTGCCGTATAACAGCGTCGGTAGCAAAACTGCATTGTATTCAGTCAAACGTACAGCTATGCTGACGTTTTTATGTCTCAACAATGCAGTCAAAGCACCGTTGACTGTATTACCGGCAGCAATACGCCTTTCCACATCCATTTCGTATCTTCCGTCTCTGCTAAACATACTTACCAAATGTACCACTTCATTCACTTATTCTATTATCTTATCATTCACGTTGATCTTACATTCTATTCTTTCTTTATTTCTTTCAAATATCAGAATCTTCGTCTTATCTACATTCAGGTTTAGACCATTAACTGCACCCCTATCATTCAGAGTGGTGATCAATGCCTGCAAATTGCATTCTGATGATGCAATGAGTACTGCATCATCTGCATATAGCAAGCAATTGACCTTAAGGTCACCTACTTTCACTCCCATGTCACTATCTTTCACGCCTTGGAGACAACTATCCAAAAACAAATTGAACAACCAAGCTGACATAGCGCAACCTTGCCTAACACCCGATTGGATGTTAAACCAGGGCGACATGCCAGCTCCTCGCACTCAGGCTGAGTGATCTTTGTAAAGAGACTTTACAGCCTGTAGCAAGGGTCCGCTCACATTGTATCGGGGCAGTATCTCCCATAACTTTTTTCTCACAAGCCTGTCAAACGCCCTTTCCAAATCCACAAAAGCACAGAAAACCTTTTGGTTTAGGGCCAAAAAACTTTTCCGTGTTCATGCAGAGGGAAAAGATCTGATCTATACACCCTCTTCCAAGTCTAAAACCTCCTTGGGCCTCCTACAACAGCCTTTCAGATCTCTCTTGCATTCTTCTCGCAATTAAACTGATCAAACTGATAGCCCTAAATCTTCACAGGTTCACAGTCTATCTGTGAACCTTTGCCTTTATACAAAGGTACGATGATTGCACTTCGCCAATCGTCTGGGATTTCCAGCATAAATTGCACAAATTCTTCCAAACTGATTTCACCATCGGCTACATCTGGCTACATCTTTTTGTTCCTAAATTATTACTCTGCTGACTTTACGCTAACTTTTCTAGTAGATTGTATAAAATGAAAGATAAAAAATAAAAGATTTAATTCAAGATAAGTGCAATTAACTATGACTTAAAAATAATTTATTTACTGAATCTATTATCACTTTGTGTCTCTTTACATACAAATTAAAAAATAAAAATCTCATAGTACCATAACACAAGAATGATGACGTACAGTGGCCTTAATAGAATCTTAGAATATAAAATTGTTTGTGTGTAATTAAATGATATTATTACATCACATTAGTTAAATCTTTCGATCGTAAAAAAACAGTGAACCGAATGACGAGTTACTAATAAATTTTGGCCGTAATCATAATTATTGAACTCGGTACCTACTATAGTAGGTTAGGTTAGATTATGAATTACAATGGTATATAGCTTAATAACTTAATGTAAATTAAAGAATTCTTAAAATTTTAATAACAGAACATAAGTTTCATAACACATTATTTATTTTAACTTTTAATTGTCATATATGATACAAAAGAACCTCAAAACTAATCCCATATTCTATACTGCACAATTAGAATATATATATATATATATATATATATATATATAATAGCTATAAATTATAATAATAATAATATAAATCCTTTGACAAACATTTGAATGTTAGCAAGAACATATATTTAAAAACATAACACAAGTTGAAGAAAAAATTTGAATTCTTCATTAAAATGTTAACCTACAAAGACATAAATGCACAAATAAAATTCTTACTTACTCGTTGTGTAGTTGTATAAGAATTATAAATACCTACCAACATTATTGACATTTTAGGCTAAGACTAAGGGTATAAGGCTTGATGAGAGTAAATATGTAAATTTCTATTATTTTCAATCATTATATACCAATTCTACTTAATTACGTGAGTTTTATAGGAAATTAGGTTTTTTTTAATGTGAATCTGTTGTGTATTACGACTATGTAACGAAGTGATGGTTAGTTAAATATTAACTCATGATGCCTGTGAAGGCACCTCTTACACATAAGACATTGAATATTATCCTGTTCCTGGTCCGGATAATAACGATCCAATTCAAGTAGAACCAATCTAGAACCCATTGTTCGTATCGACAGAATTACCATTTAATTCGTTTTCTGGCCCAGAGTGACGTTATCGGGAGAACTCGACTGGTTAATTTCATTACACAAGATGTCAAAGCGTATATTTTCTTTAATTATATTGCATATTGTTAGATATGTAACATTCATACACAGTAGCGCTTAAAATTATTTTGACATGTACAATTTACAACTTATTAAAAAAATTAAGACACTATCGTTTTGAATTAAATAATTTATTTAAAGTAGTCTAAAAATATGTTTCACAAATTAAGATACCTAAAAGGTATGAAAAGGTAAACAAAACAAAAAAATAAACAAAATTTGCTCAAGGAGCTTTCAAAAGTATTTTGACAATTAACTTTTTTTTTTATTTAGATTTTATGATGCTAATTATGTTAGATTTTTTTATTACTATTTCGGTGCATATCCATTCGCCTTTAATACCACCTCACAGCGCACTGGCATTGGACTATTTAATTTTTGCAAACGATCAAAAGAAATTAGGATCCATTTTTAGTTCATATTTAGTACAAAGCTTCCTTGTTTGAATAATTCCGACATCTTATGCTGTGAGCTCGTTTCTCCTAAAGATACCCTATCGGGTTCAATTCGGCACTAGGCCACCCCATGAGTTTGATTTTTAGGAGTTTCATGAAGTCAGTTACATGGTTCGACTTGCGCTTACGAGTAGGATCTTTTTTTTGTTGAAAATACCCGCCAGATGGCATATTCGTTTTAGCATTTGGTAGCGTTTGTATCTTAATTATCTCCGCATACATAAAACAATCCTCCTTATCTTCTATTCTAACTAATGGTCCAACTCCGTGGCATAAAAAGCATCTAAAAACCATTTTTTTTTGTCATCTGATGGGTGTTTTGGACGTCGCACGTATCGTATACGTGTGACGTCCAAAACACCCATCAGATGACATTAAATTAAATTTGCTTCGATCATTCTACAACACCATGGACCATTTTGAGAAAAAAAGATGCAGTTTCCCGTTCTTTGCAAAAATTATAACGAGTGTAAAGTCGGTTCCATTCTGTTAATTTTTATAAATTATTAATAAGATGTCAAACGGCTCCACGATCCACCCGATATGTAATAGTGCTAATGAACATGGAAATATGGAAAAATACCACGCTGAACATATTGCCACGCTTGAGGAATGAGAATGCAGGAGTTAAGGGTACACTAAGGTTCACTCACTTAACTTATGAAACATTGCTATAATAGTTTTTCCACGCTCATCTTCTATGAATTCTTCTATGAGTGAATGAAGTTACAAAAGCTACGATTCATATTAGTTACTTATCTTCAGCTGAACTATTTCATCTAAAAAACAAAATTTTCTTCAATTAAGATATACGGGTATCTATATATTTTTATATTTAATTTTAGTTTATTTACAAAACCAAGTAACGCAATATAAAATTTATTGAAAAAAAAAACAGCTACTATAAGAAATTATTTATTATATATAAATAAAAACTTAATATCATGAAAGGAGTAAATAAATATACATTTTAACTTTCTCGATGAAATTCTGATTTATTTCAAGCTCATTCCAAATTCGAGTCGCTCATGATTTCGCCGCTTCCTTGATTTTGCGGGCACAAAGAAAAACCAATAACAACCTTGATCTTACGTCCGTTAAATAATGTATCACATATTTGGAAAGAAAGAAGAATAAAAATTAAGTAAGACCTTATATAGACATAGAAAAAGAAAAAAGATAATCATCATGGAATTAGTTCGGCTATTTCGATACATAAATAAAACTATTTATGACCATTATCACTATTACAAGTAACATCATTATTTATCTATCACTGTTTTCTGTTTCAATAAGACGTGTCATTTAGTTTAATGTTGGGTAAAATGCCGTAAGTAACCTTTTCTGCCCTTAAGTCAGTGCAAAATTTTTTTTAATAAAAACATTTAGTCTACGAATAAGTATTTCAACAGACCAGTAAACGGATTTAATATAAATTAATTAATTAGATAAATAATATATTTATAACAATGAAAACAACCATATCTTGTAGTTGTGACGCTGACAAGTGTAATAAAGTACATTATATTTATTTTACGTTATAAATTGAGATAAACACGAACATTTGTTATTTAAGGTTGAATTATATGTTAATGGTGTCAGTTGACGACCGTTAATACATTGTATTATTATTATTATCAATAACTTTCTAAGGCTTTGCTATTGTGTTCACAGGATGAGTTGTTGGTGTTTGGCAGTAACTTTGTTAATTGGTTATATACCTCCAACGATTACTTAGTTTCCAGCCGTACTTAATAAAGCACACAAAACGCATTAGCAGCATCTTAGGTATAACAGTGGCGTCACAAACATTATATTTTATATAGTTCATACCTTAGTCTTAGTCACTCAACTTCTTTAAAAAAATTGTTTTTTTTTAATAAGCTAGTATAAGAGAATTAAAGTTGACCATGAATCGACAGCTCATCAGTCATACGACATGTTTGTTCTAATAGGGTATTACATTTATTTATTTCATCGTTATTGCCCAAAAATAGAAACAAAAGGCAGACTTATAAATAATATATTTATAACAATGAAAACAACCATACCTTGTAGTTGTGACGCTGACAAGTGTAATAAAGTACATTATATTTATTTTACGTTATAAATTGAGATAAACACGAACATTTGTTATTTAAGGTTGAATTATATGTTAATGGTGTCAGTTGACGACCGTTAATACATTGTATTATTATTATTATCAATAACTTTCTAAGGCTTTGCTATTGTGTTCACAGGATGAGTTGTTGGTGTTTGGCAGTAACTTTGTTAATTGGTTATATACCTCCAACGATTACTTAGTTTCCAGCCGTACTTAATAAAGCACACAAAACGCATTAGCAGCATCTTAGGTATAACAGTGGCGTCACAAACATTATATTTTATATAGTTCATACCTTAGTCTTAGTCACTCAACTTCTTTAAAAAAATTGTTTTTTTTTAATAAGCTAGTATAAGAGAATTAAAGTTGACCATGAATCGACAGCTCATCAGTCATACGACATGTTTGTTCTAATAGGGTATTACATTTATTTATTTCATCGTTATTGCCCAAAAATAGAAACAAAAGGCAGACTTATAAATAATATATTTATAACAATGAAAACAACCATACCTTGTAGTTGTGACGCTGACAAGTGTAATAAAGTACATTATATTTATTTTACGTTATAAATTGAGATAAACACGAACATTTGTTATTTAAGGTTGAATTATATGTTAATGGCAGTAACTTTGTTAATTGGTTATATACCTCCAACGATTACTTAGTTTCCAGCCGTACTTAATAAAGCACACAAAACGCATTAGCAGCATCTTAGGTATAACAGTGGCGTCACAAACATTATATTTTATATAGTTCATACCTTAGTCTTAGTCACTCAACTTCTTTAAAAAAATTGTTTTTTTTTAATAAGCTAGTATAAGAGAATTAAAGTTGACCATGAATCGACAGCTCATCAGTCATACGACATGTTTGTTCTAATAGGGTATTACATTTATTTATTTCATCGTTATTGCCCAAAAATAGAAACAAAAGGCAGACATAATGCTAAAAGCACTATCTGTCTTCGATCTGTCAAAAAGAGTTAAAGTGCATTATTACATATAAGGCGTCAATATTACATATGAATTTATTCCTACAAATTTCAAATTTATTAGCATGTTAAATAAAACATATCAAAGTTGCGTCAAATTCATTATTACATAGAAGCGTTCATCATCCAAATAGGTGTATGAATGACTAAAAAGGATAGTTAATGAATAATGCATTTAGAGCGGGTCGCAGTAATCAAATACTCGCCGATGTTAGCCTCTGAGATTTAGGATTTAGTGTCAAAACTAACTTTGCGCGTTACACTGGATAACAAGCATAATTAATATATGTTTCGTGAACAGAGTTGGTTGTGAATTATCTTTTGTTTGAATCCGGTACAAATATTGTTTATAGATTAGTCATTTATCAATAACTCGACTACAGTGCCTATGAGCTCCATTTTTCAACTGTTTTACCTTACAGAATTTAAAAAGTTAATGTGAGACATAGCGCCATGTAATTTTTTATTTTTTTTTTATGTTAGAGGAGGGCAAATGAGCTTGCGGGTCACCGTTTAAATGTGATCTCTCTATTGAAGACACAAGTTTTTTTCGACATTCATCGATGTTTTCCCGAGAGAGACCTGCACGACCGGAATAAACCGCATCCCCAGCGCTGTCATCCGCATAACAATGTATGTTGGAAATATCCAACATATCATTGATGTGCAGGAGGAACAGAGTTGGGGATAGCACGCAGCCTTGGAGTACACGAGCGATCAAGGGCTTGGGGTCCCAGCAAAAACCGTCGAGAACGACCTGTATGCTCCGCCTATTGAGGGAACTGGTGATCCACTTGCATAAACTCTCGGGAAGCCCATAGGAAGGTAGCTTCGAAAGAAGCCCCCTATGTCATACACAATCGAAGGCTTTTGCCATATCCAGACTAACTGGCAGACCCTCTCCCTTGTTTTCAATAGCCAGCTGCCCAACGGTGCCCAAGAAATAACAGAAGATCACCAGCCGATCGACCATAGCGAAAGCCATATTGCCGGTCATTGACCAACTGGTGATCCTCGAGGTACGTTAGGAGCTGTCTATTGATTATGCTCTCCATTACTTTGGAGAGAAGAGAGGTAATGGCGATAGCTCGGTAGTTAGCTGGGTCCGAGCTATCACCTTTTTTAGGAATCGGATGGGCAAGTGCACGCTTCCATGAGATCGGGACTACGCCTTTAAGGAGGAGTGCCGAAACAGACGCGTTAGCACCGGAGTCAACTCAGGGGCACACGTTCGTAGCACCAATGGAGAAATGCAATCCGGCCCACTTGACTTATGAACGTCCAAGGAAAATAGAGACTGCCTAATAGTTTTATGCCGAAAAACTAATTCCGGCATTGAGCTGTGGCACCGCGGGATGATAGGCGGTGCCTTCCTCTGGTCGTCCAAAGTCGAGTTGGAAGCGAAAAGATTGCCCAGGAGATCGGCTTTCTCTTTTGCCGAGTGGGCCAGAGAGTCATTCCCCATGTGCAACGGCGGTAGGGACGGCTGGCTAAAGTTGCCCAGAGTGGCCTTTGAAAGCACCCAGAATTTGCGCGTGCCATGCGGGTACTTTGCCAGCTGATCCCCAATTTTGACGACATGCTTGAACTCTGCTCTAGTGATTTGCCGTTTGAGGAATCTGGAGGCACGATTATATTTCCTCTTCAGAACTCTAGAGTTCGGATCCTTAGTAACTAACGTATTGGCCTAAGCTTGATAAGCCTGCCGTTTACCAGCTGCTGCAGCCCTGACAGACGCATCAAACCAAGGCCGCGATCTGCCACCAAGTGGTACCACAGAGCTTGGTAAAAATAGTTCCATGCCTTGTAATAATAATAAAATCACATCAGCTACAGCCGCAGCGCAGTCACTAGGATCATCGGAAGGGAAACAAATTGGCCCACATGGGTAGAATGCAAAAAAGGACCGCATTCCATCCCAATCCGCTGACTTGTTGTGCCAAACGCGTCGAGTCGCAGGTCTTATGCGAGCCGAACGTTGAATGAACCAGACAATGATCAGAGGACCCTCGACAGTGACTTCGTACTTTCCGGGATGTGTAGTCAGCAGAAGATCCTACAAAGAAAGCTGGCTATCGACGTCCGGTAGACGAGTGTGCGTCTTGAACAATTGGGACAGACCATTTGCCAGAGCAAAGCCAAATACAGATCTCCCCACATAGTTGGTGGCACGTGACCCTAGCCAATCGGCTTGGTGCGCATTGCAGTCCCCGAGGGCTACGACTTCGGTGGTGGGAGTCTGTGAAAACAGATCGTCGTCGTCGTCGATCGTGGTATAAAATGGTGTTCTAGCTTATACCCGGGGTATGACAGGTACGCTGTGTCGCTAGGTTGAGATATCTGCGTCTCCGTCGGAAACAACAAGGCCGGCTGCGCCGTCTCTAGATGATAGTGGACGGCGTTCAAGTTGGAATTAAGTCCCCGGATGTTGCAAAAGTCCACATTTAGAGTGGGTCGGGGTGTCGCTGCGTTGACTCGTCGTTTGCCCTCAAAAAACACAAAAGGCGATACTTTGCCCGCCCCAAATACGACGGGCAGCCCGAGCAAAATCCGAGAATCATTTCCCCGATTTTGCTCGGGGAGGGGATCCCCGGCTTTCGAAGCCGGTAACCTCCTGGGGTATTTTTCTTTTGGGCATCGCTTTCATGTTTGGCGGAGGGATTTTCTCACGCACCGACGGAACATAACCAAATGAATTTGGTTACTACGCGTCGATCTTTTGTGTGAGGGTGGTCCTTCCCCGGCCGAGCCAGCCCAATACGAGGTGCAGTCAGACAACTACAGCTAGGCTCTACCACCTACAAAATACATAATATTATCGTGTAATTATAGCGTTTAATATTAAATGGATATATCTTTTAATTTGTTTTCTTGTTGTTGCTTCGTTTCTTTTTAAAAAAAAAATATAAGCAGATAAGCAATAGACTCGAGTAACTTAGCTCCCAGTTGTTTTACCAATAGTATTTGCCTTTTTGTTTTTTTTTTTATATTTAAACATATTTTATTAAGGATTCTCAGAGTTCCCAACTTCTTCTTGGGTCGATAAATGTAAGTAAAACATATTTCAAATTTAGAAACTTTTCCTTATAATTAAATTAAGTGGTAATGTGACAATTTATACTTACTTTCGTTATACTGATATTTATTATAAAATACACTTTATTTTGTTAACACAGAAATTGTAACGTTTTTTAATATTCTCGTGTTCATTACTATTAATGCAATAATAACAATCCTCAAAGGCTCGGGTCTGTTATACGACGTGACAAAGTATATTTGTTAGGTTCCATCTCGAATATTGAACACAAATCTATATTACCTATAATCTAGTTAAGGAGAAGATGCAAGACCATTTCTTTTGTATATTACATTAGAATATTCATTTTTTTCTACAAGCAATACCTTATATTTTTTCAAGTTTTTGTAGTGTGGCCAAAAAAAATATTCTAATAATTTTTAAATAGCAATAACGCAAGTAGTTACTATATACAAGCTTGATATAGATTTTAGAGAAAGCTTTAAATTTACGTACCAATGTAGTCTTTTAGTCTTTGACTTTGGTTGTTTGAAAAGAATTGTAAATCTTTGGTGACATCTTACAGATTTTTTTGCCACTCGCTTCCCCTTAACAATTTACGACATCGTAAAAGAACAGCAAATATAGGATGCTCGAATAACGATACAAAATTACTATCATAGTTATTGAGCCATAATATAAGGAATTATTCAACTAAATTGGCATTTTCCGAACTCAAATATTAGATAAGACATAATATAATATAAAATTATTAGTTTTGTTTAAACTAAGAAATACTCATTTCAATACATTACGATACCATGTCTTATATTTATTCAAAATATTAAATATAAAGTTATTTTATTAAATAATATTCGACAATTTTTATTTTTTTTTTTAAGATCCAATATTAATAAAAATATCACATTGTTTTGTACTTTATATAAAAGTTTCTCTCTTATAAACTTGTATTGGTTAGATGATAATCTTGAAAAATTATAGCACAACTTTAAATTCAGTTCCTTATAAATTTATTGAAAGATGTCACTAGCGTCTTCCTGCAGCCTCACTCAAAAAATATACTACTGGTTTGTACTAATGAAAGAAAAATTTTACAAACGTATAGTATATATTATGATGATACAATTATATATATGCTTTATCCCCAATAAACCACTTCTTTACATTGAAGGTTTTTTTTATCACGGTTGATATACAGGTTTTCTATTCTAATGTAGGAAAGCTACTGTTGCATACATCATTTATACTTATACATTATTTATATTAATACATATTAATACTTATTTTTTAAAGTTTGTTTTAAACATGGTTTTTTAATAAATGTATTAAATTGAATTAATTTATAATTCATGTTAGAATATATGACTTCTACCGTATTTATTTAATATTTATTTATTTAGCTTCACGCCCTATCCCTAGCCAGAGACGACGAAGCGCCAAACGCTACGGTCCCTGCATACCTCTTTTGCCTCGGCCAGAGATGTCAACCTCTTCATACATGCCCTCTGATTGGTCCTCATGATTTTTACGTGACCTTCCTCCTGTATCATAGATACTGTGTTTTCGCAGGTCACTCGAGGCCTCAACTTGTCTCTCTTTAGGTTTTCTTTATTAAGGTTGATATACAAGTTTTCTATTTTAATGTTTGTAAGCTAATGTTGTATACATTAATTATAGTTTTTCATATTAATGCTTATGAAAACGAGCCAGGAATCTTAAAAGCGCTTCCAACTTTGAAACTGGAATTACGCGTATATTTTGAGGTCTGTATTCAAATGTTGAATCACATAAGGGATTTTGTGAACTTACACCAAAGAATTTTAATTTTAAAACATTCAATTTTCATTCCCTCATATTTTAATGTTTAATTTTATTTCCCTCATATATTCACTTAAAGACTATTCCAGAACTTTGGTAAGAAAAAAATTAAGTACTTTCTGAAAATACATTTGAATGATTACTCATTCAAATGTATTTTCAGAAAGATATTGTTGAATAATAGCCATCTATCTTTATCCGAAAGTTATAAAGGCGTTTAAAAACAAACCTTTTATACACACAAAAAAAGATAATCTAGGAATTACACACTGAATGGTAATTCCTAGGCAGCGAGACCTTGGATATGCGCCAAGGTGCCTGCTTTGCTGAAGCGATATGTTTTTTTCAATAATTTTAAGTCACTTAAACAAATTTTGAAGTCAAGAAGATTGTAAATATATATATATATATATATATATATATATATATATTGAAACAAGATAACTCTTAAGAAAAAACTTTGTAAAATTTGCGATAATATTTTTGTATTTAACTGTAAAACAATGCACAAAATTATATGTAGGAAACATGGAATAAATTTTTTTTTAAATACATTATAGAAGAATGTCTCTATGTGAGATGAATTATTTTTTTTGAAAAAGATATCTTCTGTTATAAAGACCAAAGGAATTCTCATTAACGAAGATATTACCATTTGAATATAAAACATAATTACTGAACCTAATCATAACTTATATAACATGGGAAATGTAAAAAACCTATTGAAAGTAAATTTTTGTTTATTAATTATACAGCTTGAAATAAAAAATACAACTAACGTTTTTAGATAAAACTGTCTGTGACTGCACTAACATTTGTTATTACTATTAATTATATTAACAACACTTTTGGGTAGACCTCGAAGAATTCGGTCTACCCATTCATTTGTACCCGACTTTCGAATTTTGGAAAATTTTTTTCACAGGAGGTCTTCTTATGACCCCCTGAGTCCGAAATGACCATTGGTCAAAATGTTTATATATATATATATATATATATATATATATATATGCGTGCGTGCGTCCAGATTCGACTTTTGTCAGCACGATAGCGGCCGCAGTTTCGCTCAGATCGCTTTCAGACTTTGCACAAAAATCAACCATTCAAAAATGAAGGTCAAGTTCGTTAACCAGAGAAATCCGGTCACAGGGGGCGCTAGGGCCTCACTTTTTCTGATTTCAGTTTTTCGACCATAACTTTTTCCCTATACAAAGTAGATCAATCGCGTTCATGTTATATGATGTCTTTGATGAATACCTATAACTAATGTAAATAAACCGAAAATCTAACTGCAATAACTTAGGGGTGGGGGTAAAAAAACCGAAATTTTTTGGAAAAAAATTCATAACTTTTTTCTGGTAAACATTCTTACATCACAAGTATTTTTAATGGAAAGGAAATTTTTTACTCTTAATTTAGGTATCAAAAGTTTTTCCGTAAAAGGTACCGTTTCCGAGAAAAAAAATAAAATCCACTTTGAGCTTGAAAATTTAAGGTAGGTAAAACCACGGCAACTTTTTTCTGGTAAACATTCCCTCCTCGCAAATATTTTTAATAGAAAGGTTATTTTTTACTCTAAATTTAAGTATCAAAAGTATTTCCAAAAAAGATACCTTTTCCGAGAAAAAAAATAAAAACCGCTTTTTGCTTGTATGACAACAACGGCATCATGTGTTATTCTTAGGTAGTGAGTTATATTTTAAACGAGTTACACACGAGGTCTACCCACGCGTGTCCCCCTGCGGGCACGGATTTTTTTTACCCTAATGTTATGTTATTAATTTTATTTTCGATATATTATTATTAATAAAAGATTGTAGACTACAGTATTAATTCACAAATTATATTTTATAATAGATGAATTTCGGAAAAACAATAGCTTGAGAAATATTTGAAATATTTCGTCGGCAGCAGTTACGTCGGGAAATTAGGAAGATAATAAAGTGGTGGAGAATTTTAGAAACATTTTGTGCTTTTCATCCATTATCCATCACTACGTCGTCTTTCTGTTCCAAGCTTTATAACATATCAATCAAAAAATAAATGCAATGAGCTGAAATGACCATTTTAACTTAAAGCAATATTAAATATATAGGTTTTGAGCAAAGACAAAAATATGTATTATTTAAATTTATGACAGTTTTGTCACTTATTAAAAATGTAAATCTCCGCTACCACCTTTATTAATGTTTTTATTGTTAAGTTAGTTTATTGTATGGTAAAGTGTTTTAGAACCTGAAGGAAAACTTAATAAAATTATTGTAAGCAAAAAGAGCAGCACATTTTAGAAGAGATACAAATTAACCAATTATTAATAGGCAGAAATAACCATGTACTGACGATTGATTATGTATAATATAATATTATAGAACCATTACTATACATGTGCATATACGTATATAAGTTTATTTATAAAACTATTTTAAAGAATATTGGCGGTAACTATTCAGTAACAGAAACTTTTATTACCTTGGCAAAGAGTCATTTGGTATTGGCTTTTAAATCTTTGCTTCTGAATAGACTGAATTGAGCTTAATTAAGTAATAAAACGAAATAAAATTAAATTCAAAGTAAAGGGGGAGGAAGATAAACCTTCACGGTTATGTGTAGCGGATAAAGATATTACAATAGAAATGGAGTTCATAACAAATATTTAAGAGCGACTTATTTAATAAGAAGCGAAGCTGCAGAGATCCTTCCTGGCTTTAATTGCAAAAAAATATAAAGCAAAGTCTACATAGTTATCTTACTACTAGTTATATAATCTTGCAGTTTCTGTCGGCGCATTTGTATTTTTTATTGTTATTATTATTAATAATTACGTTAAAATCACGTTTGTTTGTGATTTCAATTGTGAATTGTGGTATTACAATAAAAGTAGTTGGTACTCGTGTAAAAGTAATTAAAAAAATCGAATTGCTATTCTAATATCTAGACGGTCTATTAATACGGTTAGTTATAATCTCGTTGTCGTCGTCATCATAATTATCACATTACCTACGATTGCGTTAGTTATTTCTAATTTCAGGTTTTCAATGGTTCACAGCCATCAGGTGTAGTTAGCGCGTTGGTTCGCTGTATTGACTACCATAAAGTATTAATACTTATTTATTCATAAAGTATTAATAGACAATGTATTCATTTTATTTGTATTGTATTGCCTTTATTGCACAAAGAAATCGTATGAGGGATTAATGATAAACGCTCTCTACTAATCAACCCACATTGTAAACAGAAATAACTGTATTATGAAGGTTCAATTTGTTTTTAAACATCTATAAGAAATGAAAAATATGAGTCAATAAAATAGAAGCAACAACAAACAGGTATATATTTTTTATAGTATGTTTTAGTTTGTAATTAAAGAAATCAGAGTTGAGAGTTCTCCCGGATCGATTGTCGGCCGATTTGTCGATTTATATCTACTACATTTAAAATGATAGGTTGGTTATCAGAAAATGCACAACTTAAACTATTTTATAGAGAGTATAATCTAGGAGTGCTGCTATTTGTACACTCCTAGATATTCCTAAATCGGGTGGGCTATATCAGTTGGTTAATTTTTACAGAAAAAAAACTCAACAGTTATACCCGCGATATTTATTATTTTCTATATCATTTATCGTAGCCCAAGTTGGTTAGTTGGACTTTAATAAAAAAAGATATAAGTTTCTGCAAAGTATACCCAACAGAGTAGAAAATGTTACTTACTAATAACGAAAAAAAAATATTCAAGTTTAAAAATAAAAGGGAAGGAAAATTAAAGTGACCAAACTTTTACAACTTAATAATTTACCCACATGTTTTATATTATAATACGAATCTTAATGAATGTTCTTTATTATAAAAACCACGCTAATTAAATGAATATTAAGAGTTCCAGTGAAGACGTTAAATAAACTCGTGCTTCTCTAAGGAGTTTTACTTGGTATGGAATAAGTGCTGGCTAGTACTTTAAAAATTTCAAAGCTTTACGCTATTGAATTCATAATGCAGTGTGATTATGAAGAACTGGCCGTTGACAACGACTTCACTTGTCAAAATATTTATACAATATAACAAAACATCTACCTATCACGTGTTTAATAATACCATCGACATTAGTAGATCCAGGTTGGTGATCGGTGTCGGTGTTACTTCACACTGGGCAATATAAATATATTTAATATGTATCTTTTCCTTGTTATTATTTTGTTATATTAAATTTGTCAAAAACCAAATAAAAAAAACATATTTGTTCTCAAACCCTAAAATTATATTTTTCTCAGCATCCATCTTATCACCTCTTCAAGTATTATTTAGGCAACCATAGGTAGCCTATACCCATTTTCGTTTTTTTAAAGAGCTAATTTATGCTAATAATAGTATACTAGAATCCATCGAAACCGAATCCGTCGCTTTAAAGTGAAAAAGAACACACATTTATAAAACTAGTAGGGGTAGTATATATTCATAAGCTGACAGTAGGATTTTCGATAAAGATTAGAAAAAAACTACTAATGCACATTATAAATAACTCACTTCACAAGAATTATGACAAAAATTAGATCAAATAGTTGAATTGCTGTTCAAAAATGTGTATAGAGATGATATTTAATGATGGTCAATTGGTGAATAGTTGGACAATTTGTTTTCCCTCGCCCCGAGAAGAAACATAAATTATTAATAAATAAAAACTATTTAAACTTAGTAAAGTGAGTTAAATAACGTAATAGTTTTCTACAGATCTATAGATAATAAACCTATTGGCATTAACCACATGCTGTAGCGACTATTACTACAACTTACTGATCGCACACTAATCAGAGGTCGCGAGTATTGCTTAATAATTCATATAAAATCTCCGTGAAAAATTATGTGACTGTTAATAGCTTTAACTATAGACAAAGACATAAAACAGAAATAAAAAGTTTATTTATTGATATTATATGATACTCATAGTTGTCTGACTATGTTGTCACAAAAGGTACAGAGGCAGTTCACCCACTAATAATATTATTTTTATAAATTGTTATTTTTTAGTTATTGTTTTATCATATCTTATAATAACTTATTAAGTGAATTATATTTAATTAAGTCTTAGGATTATTTCTTTCACTTAATTAAATACTCTTCCTCGGTGTTATAAGGCCTTTAAGGATGTTATTAAGTTGAATTAAATTAACAAGTTTAAGTTTTACATTAACTTTAATATAGTAGTTCCTCTTTGTCAATATTATTGTTACCAGTTGTCTATCTATATATTATTAAAATACTTATCTAATAATATCGTTTGGTTCCAAAACACATTTTCCATATCAGTAATTGCTTAAGCTAGAAAAAGGATCTCGAATAATTTCAGAAATGAACGCAAAATTGTCGAAAGGCATTGACAAGAGACTTTTTGTAAAAAACTTCACAAAGGACTACTACAATTTTAACGCCGAGAAAAGAACGTAGCAGACTGTATTGGTTTTTTTTCAGTTTTGTTTTACGTTATTAAAATTAAACTTAATAAGGGTAATTGATTATTAAATTTAAGAAGTGTTATTTTTTTTTGGCAGTTTTTACTTATTTTGCGTTTAAAGCTGCGCTGCTAAAGCATCGGTCGCGTTCGTTCAGTAAATTAAGATTGTCACAAGCATTACAAATAATGAAACTATAAAGAATGAATGAATGAAAACATAATGAAGAATTCATTATAAATAATATTTCTATTGATTTGGTTTAAAGAAATAAGAACTCATTTTTCACCAAAAATATAACCTACTTTGCTAATCGTGGTATGACATTTTAAAAGTCGTAACTGTTGTACATAAAATTTTTAGAACGGTTCCAATAAATGCTTAATTACAAAATGAATCTATTTCATAAAATTTTAGTACATTATTTTTATAACATATTTTGTTTATACTGGTAACAAGAAATTATCGACTATGTATTTTTATATGTAGTATATTAATATTCGTTAACATACTTAGGCCACTAATAGACATTCTTACGCCAAAATCAGCACAAATATTCAACTTTATAGATTTTGGTATTCCTGATCTAATGACACATAGTAAAATAACAGTACATATTATTAAAATTCGACAGTACATTATATCCCACTATTTAAAGATCTATTTGAGTATTACCTACAAGATGAAGAAGAAATAAGAACTTTGAAAAAAATATTCTTAGTCAACTAGTCACATAGTATAATATAAAATAACTTTTTCCATAAGTATGTTTTACTATTGGTCGCTCAACAACAGATACCGATGTTGAGTTATTGCTAAATAGCTTCGAAGTCTGGGAGGATTTACAAGATACACTTTTCATTTTCTGTGATTTATTGAAGTCGTTCGATTGTATATATGGAATTCTAATTAGAAAAATACATCATTATGGAATTAGAAATAAAGTCCTTGATTTAATTACTTCATAAAGTAGATGTGAACGGAAAGCATTCCTCTGATTCATTTATCAAAATGGGATATAATAAAGAGATATTAGGACCTTTCTTATTCCTCATTTACATAGATGACATGTTTTACTTTGTGAAGGAAAAACATGGAACAGTGTTGTTTGCTGATGATATTTCTCTTATTTTTAAAAGTAATAAACAGCAGCCCGAAATTGATGGTGTAAACTTTACTCTCTCGGGTGTTGTACAATGTTTTAATGTTAATAATCTGTTGTGATTATAAAGAAACGAATATATCTTTTGTTTATGTATATATTTATATATAATATCTAGCTTTTGATATTTGGATTTAAGACAAAGTATAAGAAAATCGATAATCAACTTATCTACGACACAATTATATTATATATTTGAATACTTTTAGTTGATAAATATTTGTCTCTATATTTCATCGTCTTATTGTAATGTGTATTTATTTTCCTCAATATAAAGTTCTCGAAAGTATCTTGAAAGTTTTGAAAGTTTGATAATATAGCGCTAAGTCACTTTAAACACCGGAGGATTACTTACTTATCATGAATTACTAACCTTAGAAAGTTTATACGATTTCGTAAATTCCATTTAAAATGTGTACTAAAACTAAGCTTTGTTAATTAAGGTTCAAGGAAGACGTAAACTATTATAAAATGAATTTATCGAACCTCTCACTATCTTTATTAGACCTTCACTAGGATATTATGATTTGTATAAATCGAATTTACAATATCGTTATGAATATTTCCATCAGACAATAAATAATTCCTTCACATTATTTGGATGTATATAATTTTTATTGTAAATGTAGTTAGCATACATTGGTTTTACAAAGACCACTGGTCCCAGATATATAGAATATATAAACATCAAGTATTTAGTAGATTAGTTCAATAGATAGATTTAAAATAACACATTTTAAATGGAAATATTAATATAATTATTTAAATCAACACATTTTAAATGGTTTCGTTAATATTAATTTAATTCTATCTTTGTAACATTCTCTCCGCGTTGAAATTTTAGGAATCCTTTATAAAAGTCTTTTGAAAGGGTCTTTAGTGAATGCATTTTGGCGATATTGAATTCTCAATCAACAATTGATCAAAGCCTAAGATCTTTAAAATGAAATAATTCAATAAGATATCAGTTATTTTCGAAACTAGAATAATAATGCGTTATTAGATATATTTATATTCAGTTTATTTACTTTTACTATTCTGGTTAACTGCCGTTATATAATAATCCCTATTACATTACTTACTAGTATTTAGTTAAGACAGAAGAAGCCATTAAGGAAGTCGTCTTGCCATGGCAGGAATTTCATTAGTAATGAGAAAACGAGGGCTGACTTAAAAAAAGGACTCCGAATCGATAATAGGGTTAATTTTGAAGATTAATCTGATAAGATATTCATGATATAGTTACCTATATATATAACTTTTTATATGAATAGGCGCAGAAAGTAATCATTTTGATGTATGATGTAATCAAGTTTTCAAAACGGGTAGTATCTTTGCATACAAATATAACTATTGTAATGTTTTAATTCGATTATTTAAGTATTTTGGATTACTGTAAATAATTCAAATTTACGACAACTTCAGGTCATAGTGAAAATATTTGTTGCATAAAGAATAATTAAATTGTACTCCAGTGATAATTCCTTTTTACTGGATAGTGTACTAAACGAGTTGACGGGCCACGTTGACATCAAACGCTCACCAAAGGTGCTCTTAGCGTACGAAACATTACTATAACCTAGCTACATCAAACTCATCCTCATTAAGAAGTTAGTACGAGTTCACAAAAACTAAAGTTCGGTAAAGGCATATCTAAGGATAAATCAGATTTTTAATTATTATTTATTATATTGCTATACAATACAATAAAATATAATAAGACCACAAATAGCACACATGGCACAAAGCAAAAAAAATTATGGCATGTTGATTATTAGTGTCTTTTAATGTATAACCACCTCATCCCTGATTAATTTAAAACAAGACAAGTTAATCTTAATGAATGCTCTTTAGGAACTGACATTCTCTAGTTAGCTTACACTTAAACCTTTCAGTCAAGACGTTATGTAAATTTAAGCTTGAAGACTTTTAATCAGTGGTGAAGACGGATGAAATTTTTGTCACATCAACTGCGTTAGTATAAATATATTTGTACGATTTCTTTAAGATTAGTTTAAGTAATAACAAGTCTTAAAGAAAACGTACAAATAAACATAAATTGAACAATAAAATACTATATCCTTGTAACGTAAAGAATATAAAAATTACGTTTTCAATGTTTTATTTCATCATTTAATTAATTATAACGGATGAATGTGCTTGGAATACAAATTTAAAAGATAATACGAACTCGTCATGGCTCACCGTATCCGTAATTAATCATGTCTAATTATTTATTTTACTCTAGGTTTGCAACAATTTATTTACATTAATACATAATTATCCAATGTCACCTCTTCATTTTCCATTATTAAACACCTCTATGTAGTTATGAAAATTAATAGACACTTAATATACTTTTTTCTATCTATCTATAGGAAGTGAAATCTAAAACGGTCGATAGTAATCACCTAATCGTACGCAAATGTGAAATACATGAAATTGAGAAGGTTTACATAATAATAAATAGGAGGATGAGCGATAATTTTGGTCCCTTTTGTAAGCAATGCTACACACATACACAATACACAAAGCTCTAATAAAACCATATAACGAGAAAATCAGTACAAGCACAGCATATACTATTACAAAAGAGCCTCCACCTAATAGTAAAGCTTAATAATTTTATTTTTCCTGTCTGCTGTAATATTATAAGTTCTCATATCGCTCATTGCAGAAAAATAACATAAAATAACTTATTTTCTACTCCTAAAAAGAAAGAGTAATACTTTATGCACTCATATTACCCGTAACAAAACAATAGAAAATATTTTGTTGATCCTTGTAACATTGAGAGTTCTAAGATAAAACAAAACGGATAAAATTATTAACGCTGCTATGCGAATGACCGCACTTAACAAAACATATCCCACTGGCTCTGTTCCAAAACTGCGTACCGACGAGAAAATATTTCAAGAGATTCATTGTTATCACTTTTTCCAAGAGTACTTAGATAAAAGAGTTCTGAAGTGAATAAAATTTAAGTTTTGTAGTTACGATAGTTAGATTAGGATCTATAGTATTTTTGTGGAGGAAATGAGGCGCACCATCGTCTCCTCTGTTGGCAATATGATAAATGAAAGATTTGCCAACATCCAGGAGCGCCTCCTTCCCGAAAGGGTGATGCGTCCGCCTCTGGCGGCATATCGCAGGGCGAGTGTGGCAGTCCCTATTGTATGGTGCGGCGAGACCTGCTGGGGGTCCGGTGTCGGCTAGAATGCCGGCTGTTTCAACGCCGGCGCCTGCTCCCGCCATCACCGAGGCTTGGTCTTCTGTGGTGCGGCGGGGTTCTAAGAGGGGCCCCAGGACTGTGTTCCCTGCTTCGTTGGCCCAGTCATCCGCGGCGCAAAGACGGTCCAGCCGACACCAGTTGGCCTCCAGACGAGGAAGGGAAGAAAGGGAGGGAAAGGAAAGGGCAGGAATTATTACGCTGCAGACCGGGGCTGCAGCTAAAGGCGTGACCTACGCCCAGATCCTCGAGGGCGCTGCCGAGAAAATAGGTATCGGCGAGATCGGGCTCGAGAATGGACTCAAAATTCGTAGGTCGGCCACGGGGGTCAGACTTCTGGTGTTGCCCAAGGCGGCTCCAGAAAAGGCCGAGAAACTGGCCCACTCCCTTCGCACGGTACTAGACGGGGTGGCGGACGTCGTCCAGCCCATCATACGGGTTGGTATGAGAGTTGGGGGCCTAGACGATTCCACCACGTCCGAAAAGGTGAAGCTGGCGATTTGTCGCGCTGCCAATTGCCCCAACGAATCGGTCCATGTGGGCGAGATTCGCTGGGGCTACGGGGCCCCTGACTACTACACTACTTCTTATACTTTTTCACGTATAGTCTTAAACTCGGAAATCAAAAGTGTTTCAGAATTAGAGGCAGGGCCTTTTCAAAACCAGCGTAACTATGATGTCCTTTAGGGATATAGTCTAGTAATCTGGTCTAGATAGTCAACGCGCCTTCGGTTGGAGCCATCTTTCTTTATAACCAAGATAATCGTGCTTGAGTATTCGGTTTCTGACTCTTTAATGAACCCCCAGATATTAACATTACGTCTCTGACTCTGTATTCTACGAGTAGCTTTTCCAATATAAATATCGTCTGTGTGTTCGAACTTTTTACAAATTGCTCAAGTTTTAAACGGTTCAGATAATTTCAGCTTTTTCGATAATGATAAATTTTATGTCCCGGTTGATTGCAATGAAAACATGCCCTATTCATTCACACTAAAACGCTTTTATATTGAAACCATGACTGGCCTTGCGATAAACACTTATATTTTTGTTCTTGATAAGTTAATAAAAACTAAACCATGTTTTCTGTAGCCAATTTAAAATTAGCGGCAAACTAACTTCTGTGTCATTAATACTGCAAAAATAAATTAAACTCATTTTAAGCTGGGGATAACAAGAGTACTCTTGTTAGCCGTTTATGCGCCAGTATTCTCAGCTCCAGTGAGCGAACTCAAGGAATTTTTAGAGAGTGTCAGGGATGTTATAAGTAGTACCATAGGTAATGAGAGTTGATAGTATATAAGGACATTAATAGATGGGTTTTGAACCACGCGAAGTGGTTACGAAAGCGTGCGAGGCAAGTACGGTGATAAGAGAGTAAATCTGGTCGGAAAGCTTATTTTAGACTTTTGTAAGGAGAGAAATTTGTTTGTGGCAAATACGATGTTTGATCACAAACAAATTCACATGTACACATGGGAGCGAGCGGAAGAAAGAAGTATGATTGATTTATTCCTAGTGGATCAGCGTATTCGAAGTCAAGTTATAGACACGCGAGTGTTCAGGGGTGCTGATCTGGGAACGGACCATTATCTAGTCGTTGCTAGTATAAGAGGTCTGTTTGCAGGTTGGTGCAGCCGCACAACGCGTCCTAGCTTGGAGTTGAATTATCGCATAAGAAGCTGGAAGCTTCAAGATCCATCGATTAGAGAGGAATATCAAGAAAGGGTTTCCAAGAAGCTTGAAAGTTGATTCTGGAAATGAAAGTGCTGAAGTATGCTGGCAAAACCTTAGGAAGGGTATGGTGAAAGTAGCGACAGAGGTACGTGGTAAAAGGAAAAGAAGTTTTAGTAAAAAGCGCGATGAATGGTGGGATGATGAAGTGAAAGACGCTGTGGAGTTAAAGATGAAAGCATGATTATAAAGCCTCGGGTAGGGATAAAAGTATGAGAGAGATAAGAAAAAGAGAGTACAAGCTGCAAAAGCACAAAACAAAAGCACTTATAAAGATGTAGCGTGAAAATTCTGAGAGAGAAAGGGATGAAAGGTTGACGAACAACTTCCGGGAAAACGCTCTTTTCAAGCGGTGGGCAGCGGTGGGCAGGATTCTACAAGGAGACGTATGAATGTGAGGACGCCTCGGCCTTGAGTACCAGCGAAGTCCGAATGTAGCCGATGGTGAAATCAGTTTGGAAGAAGTGTAAAACGCGATTCGAAGTCTGAAATATGGTAAGACTGCGGGAGCAGAGGAAGTTACCGCCGACATGATCAAATATGGTGGACCACGCTTCTTAGACTTATTCTGGTTCTTGTGCAATTTATGCTGGAAATCAGGGGCGGTCCTAGACGATTAGCGAGGTGCATTCATCGTACATTTCTATATAGGCAAAAGTTCACAGATAGACTGTGCAAGCCTAAAGCCTATCAGTTTGATTAGCGTGGGCGGTAAGGTGTATACTAAAATATTAGAGAGAAGATTGCAAGAGAGATCTAAAAGGCTGTTGTCCCAAGGAGGTTTTAGACCTGGAAGAGGGTGTATAGATCAGATTTTTTCTCTCCGCATGATCACGGAAAAATTTTTGGCCCCAGACCAAAAGGCTTTCTGTACTTTTGTGGATTTGGAAAAGGCGTTTGACAGGGTTGTGAGAAATAAATTATGGCAGATACTGCCCCGATACAATGTGAGTGGACCCTTGCTACAAGTTGTAAAGTCTCTTTACAGAGATCATTTAGCCTGTGTGTGAGCAGGAGCTGGCATGTCACCCTGGTTTGACATCCAATCGGGTGTTAAGCAAGGTTGCACTATGTCAGCATGGTTATTTAATTTGTATTTGGATAGTAGTCTCCAAGACGTGAATGATAAATATAAGTCCTAGATGTGGGTGATAAATGTAAATTCAAGATTAGTCTATAGTCCTTACTATATCCTTATATAGGATACGTTTTCCAAAGATCCTCCTTTAAACTCTTCTACCATAAATTTGCTCCAACCTACACGACGAGATTATTGGTCTTCTTGGGAGAGAAAAAGAGTTATCTACCGCGAAATAACCTTCCTAAATTTCAAATGTAGATGCGAGGTCGTGGAAACTGTCTGTGATTCAATTTATAGTTTAGCCCGAATCACCCGAAGTGTAACGTTTTTTTTTGTCCTAATAACCACTCCACTATAATAACTTTCCTTCATGGGATAAGTCAGCCTTTGTGCATAATTTTCTGTTTTATATATTAAGCTATGTATTTTATGTATATTATTCGAGTACAATAAAGAACAAACCATAAACTTTTCTTGGGTCACTGCAGTTGTCAGTCGGTCGAGTCAGGAGTCGTTGTTCAGGTCATCGACAAAGTTTAAATTCACTGAGCTAATAAATAGCTGTTGCTGACGTAGGAGCAAACTCTCCGAAAATTCTTGTAATTTTTATAATCATAGAAAGTATAATAAATAATATATGAATATTATTTGATAGTTGTTTTCTTTTATTAGAAAAAATATAAATTTATAGGAAAACTAATTACTTTATATTGTCATATATCAAGTGTTTATGTAAAAGTAGCAGTAATGCGGGCCGCAGTTTACCTTTAAATAGGTATGCTAATATCATGAGTGAAAAATAATGGCTAACAATTTCTACCACAAGTTTATTAATTTTGTATCATATTATCAATAAAGACATAAATTTTTTACTGATAATATTGTCTTCATATTATATAATACACATATTTCGGTTAACATATCAGTAAGCAAATGAACCTAAATAGAAGTCCTCAAAATTCATGTTGAATAATAAAACTTAGTTTTAGAAAAAGATAACAAACCCTCATTCTAGTATCCCAAAAGTTATTCACTACTCATTTTGGATAAGAACTTTATAAAACTATTCGGTACAGGTCCAGAATACTTTCAACTTTCCTTTACATTAAGGCTTGGAACTAAAACATGCTCTATTCTAATGTTCTGTTTGTAACGAAATACTATTGAAGCACTTACTGTTTATTATACTGTTTATTATATTAACGAAATACTATTACTCCATAATCTTTTAATATTTAATAAATATACAAAATATAACTATAAGAATAATTTATTTGAATATAGAAAACTTATATTAATTAAATACGGTTAGAATTATTTTATTTTATATTATGTTGTATTATGTTTGCCGTGTGAATTACATATTTAGATTTATAATATCGAAAATATAAAAAAAAACAACAGTTAGACGAGTCGCAATAGTATTTAATGATATAACACAAATACAACATATAAAACTGATTTATTCAATTCTTAAAGTAAGCAAAACACCAACTTTAACAACTATACAATTAAATGACCACCACCACCGAGCGACGCGTGGAATTAGGTCGTTTTTTTTCAGTTGCTTTCGGAACCTTGTGTGGCTTTACAGAAATAGGCGACTACATGCTTCGTACCATCAGCCTTTTTCTGCATCTTCTTCTTTAAGATCGATAAGATAATTTATCTAACTTTTATAAAATAAGCATCAGTCGTATTATTCTTGAATCTAATAGACATTTTGCCTTTCGTGACAGTAGTTGATGCCGTACCCGAAATAAAGTAACTCGAGAACTGTTTCATTAACGTTACTAGACGTTCAAGCTTAACACCTTGATGGGGTGTATTAATTCAGGATATCTCTACAGCGGATGCGGCAGATACAGCCTTCTTAACAGCTCGAGATAAATACTGTTTGTCTTCAGTACGGACGTACATGATACCATCGATGATCAGTTTGTCAATTCCTATAACTAGTGGTCGCCCAGTGGTCGAAATTCGACCATATAAGAAATTTAAATTGTAAGTGACTTAATATACATTATTAAAATATAATATTAAAACATTACTAAGGTTCTACTGTCGAAAACTAAACTACTGTTACCACAGATTTGACCAAGACTGTTATTTGCCAATTTCTTTTTTGAACAAATTATATGAAATTAAAAGAAAGTAAAATAAAGAATATCTATTTAAAAAGATGTTTACTAAAACAAAACACAACAATTTTATCTTGTCATTTAAAGTGAGTAAAATATGAGCATGAGGCAATCCTCTTTTTTGAAATTCAATTGTGTAAATGAGTGCTTCAACTTTACCAAAGATATTATTTTGTATAAGGCCCTCTATGAATGCTTTCAATTTCGACTTGAACACATGTATAGTAATATCAGGTCTAAAATTAGGAACTTCACCTACACCAATGTTGTTCACTATTTCTGGCCATCTTGGATTGCAAGTCATTGTAATAAATAAGGAAGGTTTTCCGTAATGTTGTACAATTGACATTGCATCTAAATAATTCTGATACATATTTGTAGGTGATCCATTCAATGAAGATGGTAAAATTACTCTTCAGCCAACATTCCTGGCATTCATGTCCAATTCTAAGTAGTCTGTTAAATTGTTGTAAACTTTAGACCTAAGACTTGTTTGATTTTGTCGAATGAAGTGTAATTGTGAGCCCTCTATTCTCACATACATATCAACAATCCACTGCAGAAATAGTTTTTGTGAATGGTGTAACATGCTGAAATCATCTCTAATTGCTAGTCAATAGGCTGTATACTGAAGCATGGTTAATTTATTTCTGGGTGCTCTTGAAATAGATGTAGTTGGTGTATTATGAGCAATATTGACATGCCACCCAGTATCATCGTTGGGAAAACGCAGTGGGTACGCTAAAGGGTCTAATGATGAGTCCAAAACTGAGATATTCTTAATTATACCATTAACATTATGTTGTTGTTACATGTTTGATTAATACATATGTTCTTGTAATCTATAATTAATGGCAGTGTCAACATCATAAAAATATAATTGTGCATAACATGGTGAGCAACCATATGCGGCAGTCATTGGGCCTGATCTGTGATAAAAAACATCATGTATTTTGATATGATACACTCCACTTGTAACTGCCTCAGCAACTTTGGCTTCTGAGCTAACCATAGCAAAACATGAATTATGTTTCCTAATATTTGCAAATAATTTTTTGATTTACATATTTAATTTTTTTATTGAAGGTTAATTTGAAGTAAGTCCAGCATATAATATTTTAAACCAAATATTCATTTTGACTTAAGGGTGGTAATATTGCTTTACCCTTGTGACAACATGAAGTGAATGCAGTTCGTTCGCCTTAAGTCACTTCAGATTCAAAATGTTTCGCATTGCAAAACCTGCACTCTAAATTAATTAATCCACAATCATAACTTAACAACACATTTGGAATGACATTTAGAGCACACTTAAATGCATCTCTCAAAATCATGTTACTATCTAATACTGCTGATGAGGAATTATTCCTGCCTCTTAGAGAAATATTCCTTCTACTTTGTCTCTCACTCCGACTCGTTAATGTTCTACGTCGAGGCATAATTAAAGTTCTTTCATAGATTACTGAAATCAAGAAGAGAAAAAGTTTTTACCTGTATGATGAATTCTTAATTCTGATAATTCTTACACAAAATCACTTATTTATCCTAAAGTATATGCAATCACTGAAATCGTAAACTACAATAATTGCTTTGAACCAGCAATAGCAAAAAATGTTGTACCTGAATGTTGTTATTGCAGATTGCTGCTACAGTACTTTCTTTATGCATATAATGATAGTCCTTGAAAGACGACGATACGTTTAAATGTATCTTACTGCTACACAACTCATATAAATTTGTATAAACGCTCAGTATTTCACGTAGTATTCGTCAAATAAAACTTTAATTAACTTTAAACATTCAATAAAACCACAGGAAACAAACTACAACTATGTCTATAATTATATAATAGTCAAACGAAACAATTTGACCACAGAGTATGTATGCGTGTGTCAAATGCATGCTGGTTAGTATAATGTTTTATTAACTGATTTAATGTATTTTTTATGCATTATTATTAAAATCTTTTTTTATATTTAATTAAATGGGACAAATTAAACTTTTTTTTTGAGTACTCCGTCTATGCACAAAATGAAAAACAAAAGAAACCATTTGACCACAGAGTATGTATAGGCAAATATATATATTTTTGATATGTCAATGTCAGTACTCTAAGTCTGTAGTAAGTATGTGTGTGCGAATTTGCATGGTAGTGTGTGTAATGTTTCTATGTCTATAGACAAAATGAAAAACAAAACAAACATGTGTGTGTGAAATGCATGGTAGTGTGGGTAATGTTTTATTTATTGATTTAATGTACTTTATAAGCATTATTATTGAAAAATATTAGCGTTCTGCACTTCTCCTGTACATAAACTATAAGTGTACCAAATTTTATGCTCCTGCGTCCGCGCAATTTTCGTAAAAAGGGGTCCAAAGTTTTGGCATCACGTATTAATATATAGATTATGGGTGTCATCATATCAGTTTCTTAAAGCTAACTAAAAATTTACTAGATATACAGAGAACACACCAATAGCCTTGTTATGGTCTTACTGGGGATCGGGGTTTATAATTGATTTATTTAGCCTGCCCTTTCTATGAATTCAAATTGTAAATAAAAAAGTATTGTATTTGTCTATTTGGATAATAAGCCAATACCATAGCAATTTTTATTCTAGCTCTGTTCCATAGTTTTGTTGTGCTATAATTATAGTCAGCTTACCTAAGGCACAAGTACGTCGTAAATTTTAATTTGCTTTTAAGAGTAAGTGAGAAAAAATTTATTAGATAAAATCAAGAGTAGTTTGTTAGTTTATTTGATTGTAATTTATTATTTGAATGAAAAATGTATCCTTGTACATTGAAGAGAAGTAATAATTTTAATTTAAAAAGTTAATAAAGTAAATTAGGATATTAACTTTGGAAAGATAATAATTGAAGGATTTTATTAAGATGACTTAACTGTATTTGCCTATTTTCGTTATTTTTTCTTGTATCATAAACATTAATTTTTAAGATTTTGTAATACGTTGGAACCTAATCTAAGACAATACAAACAAAAAAATTCGAACTGAATTTGTTTATATCGAAAACGCCGAAGAAATAAGTAGTTTTGGGTAGATCTTATTTTGATTCATTTTATTCTTTATAACAACAATTTAACATTACCTCATTTATGTAAACTATATCTCGCTAGTCTAATCTTGTGAATTATACGACTGAAAGATATAAATAAGACTGCAAGTGTAGCAGTAGTGTTAGTCTTTTTATATTTTTATAAAAAAAAAGTATATCTGAGAAATGTAATGAATTTACCCCTTGAAATATAATTAAGTTAACTTTTTTTTGCTATTAATAAAAATAACAAAAATATTATAGTCAGAATAATATTATCTTTACATAAATCTGCACAATAATTATAAATTTTTGCAATGTATCTTTTGTTGAATTGATACCAGTGCTAACACGTCTATTTCGGTACTTCTACCCTATGTTATAAAGGCGTAGTTCCGGTCTCATGGAAGCAGCCCTTGTCCACCCGATTCCTAAAAAAGTTGATAGTTCCTACTCAGCTAACTACAGATCTATCGCCATTTCTTCTCTTCTCTCCAAAGTAATGGAAAGCATAATCAATCAACAGCTCTTAACTTACCTCGAAGATCAACAGTTGATCAATGAAGGGCAATAGGGCTTTCGTCATGATCGATAGGCTAGTGAACTTCAGTTATATCTTACGCTCAACGGTGCAGCTGTTATTGAAAGCAAGGGAGAGGGTCTGACTTTCTGTTTTGCCGTGTGAAGTAATTCCCCGTTTGCAATGACAGCGGGCTTTAGAAAACGCCGAGAACTTGAGCATGAGGCACTTCCCTAATTTTAATAATAGCCTTGAACAATATTCCAGCGATTTGCTGGTTTAAAAATGTGGAGTCACAGTTATATTTCGTCTTCAGAACTCTATAATTCCGGTTCTTACTGACTGACGCATTAACCCAAGCTATTCGCCTGCCGTTTGCCTGGTGGTATCTATGACAATAGATATATATTTTTATTATTACTATACCAAATCATATCCCATTAGAAGTTATATAGTACATTTAAAAAAAAATAGAATAGACAAATAAGCAAAATATCGAAAACATATATTTTTTATACATATGGTTTATTTGTTAGCATACCGATTTTTTTCATTTTCTCCTAAAAACATAGAACAAAATTACCAACTTACCCAAAAACTATTTTAAAGAATTAAATAGAAATAAGATTAAAGAAATATTTAGTTTTAAGTTTTAGATTAATATCAGAGAACAGATGTATAAAAAAGAATTAAACTAATTGAAGCCGTTAATGTAATAAAAATATACGAGTAGTAGTAGATTGCGATTAGTAATACTTTCTAGGTACATATCATTTCATTCAAGCTAAGAAAGGAAATCTAATCTCTATTCTTATCTTCTTATCTAATCTAAATTTAGCTTAAGTTTTTTTGCTCTTAAATATTCGCTATCATGTCTATAATACTTTCATATTTTTAATTACTGTATATTAGCGCCTAGGGTTTTGTTTTATTGCAGGATATGGTTTTACTTAGAATAAAATTATACTTGATTTTAATATTTAAAAAGTTTATGCTATCGAAATATAAAAATTCTTTAATAATTAAGGAAAAAATTAAATATTTAAAAATAATAATATGTAGCTTATTGCAATTCCTATTAAATAGAGCACTCACAACACGAGAGAGCATTTCGACATTCTAAGAGATGAAAGTGGGCTATTTCTTACGTAGGACCATTAAAAAGTTATAGATGTTATTTACGTTGTTATATATACATCATAGTTTTGGTTGATTATCATTGTGCTTTTGATTATGATTAGATATTGTACGATTTAGTATTGTTACTTGTACGGCCATTCGTGCAGGTATGTAATCTAGACCACTTCGGTGGAACCGCTGGCACAACGATTTACTGTGTTATCACTTTCCATCTTAGGGTTTCATAGTCTATTAAGAATCTAATAAGGTCTATAGTTTCGTTGTGTCCGTCTTTTTGTCTGCAACATATCTCAGAGACTTATAGTACTAGAAAGCTGTAATTCGGCATAGACATACATTTTAGCTACGCTGATAGGGTAGCTGCTCGAGATGTTTAGTGAGGTTGCATTTTTGTAAGATTCAAGTGTCACACATTTGGTAACGCTTTCTGTGAGTAGTAGCACTAGACAAAGTATATATTTTTGAAAATAGTTTTAAGAACCTTGCAAACCAAAAATATTACCAAATAAATACGAACAACGATTGTTGTATGAAACAAGACGTAAGTTTTCTGATGCGTTCGGAATAAAGTCAGCAAATTTTTATGTTATTTATTCTATCTTTTCATGTATTAAAAAGTACTTAAAGATGAGTTTATAAATTAAACATGATGATATAACGTAACATAAATAATAATCCATGACAAATTGAGATTATGCTTTTTCTACCTCTTAGATTTGAAGACATTATATTGGTCCAAATTGTTTGACTAATTAAATTTAGTTGGGAATGGTAAGGGGATTCATAAAATTGGACATGCTGGCGGTACTTTTGCAATCGAATGCACCGTGCACCTATGTTTGAGTCTAAGTAAAAACTCATTAACCAATAACATTTGTGTTGATAAGTGTGTTGCGTACATCTTAAATTGGCTTTTGTGCGTATATATGAGAGTAGGGAGCGTCATTTCAAATTAAATAAGCTCTAATATTGATTGAACTGTATCACCATTTCAAGATCTGTCTGGTATATCAATGGGTTTAGAATTCTTACAAGGAAATTTTGAATAGTTCGTAAATGATTTTCTAAATTGCTAACATATGTATTGCTCGATTTTGTTACTAAATTCATGAAATATAACATTTTGAATATTTTAAATACTAATAATATGTAATTATATTAATATTTACGTAAAAATATCTTCTAATTGTACAAAAAATATTGGAAAAGGGTTTAAATAACTACATGTCAAAATATATATATATATAAGGGGAGTATTGAACGAGAACTTAATATTTTAAAATTTAAATTCTTTGGTGAGAAGTTTATCCCACAATCCCTTATGTAATCTCCAATATTTGAATACAGACTTCGAAATATTATAATGTCAGCTTCAAAGTTGGAAACGCTTTTAAGATTCCCGACTCATGTTCTCCACTTCTCAAAGTTTTGTCGTTATTGCTTGGTAGCGTAGTATACTGTGGGAAGATTGTAAAGTTAATTTTACAATACATGAGAAGTGAAAGTGTTAATTTTTTTTACATACACTGTGATTTCAAAACCATTTTATTAATTGGTGGCAGAGCCTAACTGTAGTTATTTGCCTGCAGCTAGTATTGGGCTGGCTCGACCGGGGAAGGACCACCCTCTCAAGGAAGATCTACGTGTAGTAACCAAATTCATTTGGTTATATTTCGTAGGTGAGTGAGAGTTACCGGAAGGCCAACCCTCTCCCCTTCCCCCCAGCCAAACATGAAAGCAATGGCTCAAAAAAATATACAACAGGAGGATACCGGCTTTGACGAAGCCGGGGAACCCCTCCCCGAGCAAAATCGTGGAAATGGTTTTCGGATTTTGCTCGGGCTGCCCGTCGTATCTGGGACGGGAAAAGTATCACCTTTTGTGATTTCTGAGGGCAAACGACTAGTCAAAGCAGTGGCACCCCACTCTAATTTTAGACATTTGCTACATCCGGGGACTTCGTACAGTAGAACACCCTTCAATATCGTCTAGAGACGGCGCAACCGGCCTTGTTCTTTCTGACGGAGACGCAAATATTCCAACCTAGCGACACAGTGTATCTTTCATACCGCGAGTATGAACTAGAACATCATTTTATGCCAAGCCACCACCACGAGGCCGCCACCACGCCAGGTTATCTGTGTTCATAAAAGAGAATATCTGCTACCGTCGCCTTCAGGTTTTTGAAGGTCGGGACCTGTCTGTACTCTGACTGTCCGTGGACACAGACGACCATTTCAGAGTCTACGAGTGCCTCTACAGGTCCCATAGTGGTAATGCAGAAACGGATCAACTCTTGGGCCATGTCCAGCGAAGATTGACGATCTGCTTTCACAAACCCCCTCCACCGAAGTCGTAGTTCTCGGGGACTTCAATGCGCACAATACCGATTGGATAGGGTCACTTGCCACTGACTTCCCGGTGAGATCTGTGTTTGACTTTGCTCTGGCAAAAGATTTGTCCCAGTTGGTCAAGACGGACACTCGTCTACCGGATGTGGACAGCCATATGCCCACTTTGTTGGATCTTCTGCTGACTACACATCCCGAAAAGTATCAGGTCACTATCGAGGCTCCCTTAGGGTCCTCTGATCATTGCTTGGTACGGATTGTAGTAACCATTCAACCTGCGGCTTGCACAAGACCTGCGACTCGACGCGTTTGACGCTACAAGTCAGCGGATTGGGCCATTACAATTAGCAAATTATATATATCACTATGTTGTTTAGTGTAAACTTACATTTATATTGCTGCATGCGATGGAACTACTGAGAGAAGCACGTAGCTCTCTCGTCCTTAGTAGTCTCTTCGATAGAGTTTATCTTTTATTTCGGGAATAAATAAAAATGACAAGGCGGAATGTCGGGGCTATATGGCGGAAGAGTAACTCCACTTCTATTATCGCCAAATAGTCGATCGTTCGCTTAGCGGTGTGCGAATATGCGTTCCTCCCCTACGTTTTCTAAAACGAGTGGCAAATAATTGTTAATATATAACTACAATAACCGTTTTCTGATCCTCTAAAACTATTGTCGTGTAATGACTTGTCCTTCAAAGCTATAATGTTTTTTCAACACTTCGATCTCACTTCACTTTAACTGTCAATTCCTCAGAAGGAAACACCCATTAAGCAGACTGTCTATTTGTTTCCGGATCACAACATACTTAAGAATATTAAAATTCAAAATTTAATTCCATAATGCGGTCCTTTTTTGCATCCTAGTAACTGCGCTGCGGCTGCAACTGATGTGATACTACAGGGCATGGAACTATTAGCACCAAGGTTTGTGGTACCACTTGGTGGCAGATCGCGGCCTTGGTTTGATGCGTCTGTCGTGGCTGCAGCAGCTGGCAAACGGCAGGCTTATCGAGTTTGGGCTAATGCGTTAGACAATAAGGATCCGACCTTTACTGTTCTGAAGAGGAAATATAATCGTGCCTCTAGATTCTTCAAACGGAAAACTGTTAGAGTAAAGTTCAAGCATGTCGTAAAAATTGAGGATCAGCTGGCAAGGTACCCGCCTGGCACGGGAAAGTTCTGGGCGCTTTCCAAAGCCACTCTAGGAAACTTTTGCGATCTATTCCTACAGCCACTTGGCACTGGGAACGACTCTCTGGCCCATATGGCAAAAGAGAAAGCCGATCTCTTGGGCACTCTTTTTGGCTCAAATTCGACTTTGGACGACCAGGGGAAGACACCGCCTATCATCCCGCGGTGTCTGAGCTTAATAACGGAAATAATTTTTCGGCATTGTCGTAGTTTTCGCCATTGTGTAGTCGAGTGGGCCAGATAGTATCTCTGGAATTGTGGCACGGACATGTGCCCTGAGTTCACACCAGTGCTAACGCGTCTATTTCAGTACTCCTACCTTAAGAGCGTAGTCCCGATCTCATGGAAGCGTGCTCTTGTCTATTCGATCCTTAAAAAAGGTGATAGATCGGACCCAGTTAACTGAAAACCTATCGCCATTACCTCTCTTCTCTCCTAAATAATGGAGAGCATCATCAATAAACAGCTCTTAACCTACCTCGAGGATCACCAGTTGGTCAATGACCGGCAATATCGCTTTCGCCATGGGCGATCAGCTGGTGATCTTCTGTTATATCTTAAGCACCGTTGTGCAACCGTTACAAACAAGGGAGAGGGTCTGGCAGTTAGTCTGGATATGGCGAAAGCCTTCGATCGTGTATGCAAAAAGGTCTTCTTTCGAAGCTACCTTTCTATGGGCATCCCGAGAGCCTGTGAACGCTGGTGTACCCCAAGGCTGCGTGCTATCCCTAACTCTATTCCTCCTGCACATCAATGTTATATTGAATATTTCTAACATACATTGTTATGCGGATGACAGAACTGGGGATGCGGTATATGCCGGCCGTGCAGGTCTCTCTCCGGAAAATGTCAACGAGTGCCGAAAGATACTTATGTCTTCTATAGAGACTAAGATGCTCTCTGAGTAGAGTGAACTGAAACACGTTCAGTTCAATCCCTTAAAGACACAATTTTGCGCGTTTACCACTAAGAAAACCCCTTTTGTCGTATCACCGCTCTTCTAGAGCAGTTTTCTCATTGCCTTGCCAAGTATCAGAATACTGGGGTTCAACATTTCGAGCGATTGGCAGTTTCGTGTCATCTTGTCATCAAGGCCAAGTTGGCCTAAATGAAATTGGAAGTGATCAATAGAACGAAGCAGTATTTCAAGCCTGGCCAAAGACTTGCGCTCTATAAGGCGCAAGTTCAGCCACACATGGCGTACTGTTCTCATCACTGGTCCGGATCACCCTAATATCAGTTTCTACCATTTAACCGCGTACAACGGAGAGCTGTTCGAATTGTCGGAAACCCGGTGCTCTACGAACGGCTGCACACTTTGGGATTGCGTAGAGACGTTCCTTCTCTGCGCGTCTTCTAACGCATTTACAAAGGGGAGAGCTCCGATGAGCTATTCGATCTAATGCCTACTGCCGAATTTTATCACCGCACAGCGCATCATCGCCTCCAAAGTATTGGAGGCGATGATGCGCTGTGCGGTGCAAAGCAGATAGTAATCTGTACCACCTGGATGTGTGGCGATCTTCCACTGTGCGGTTCTCAAAGACCTTTCTTCCTCGTACCACTTGAATGTGGAACGAACTCTATTCGGCGGTATTTCCATATCGGCACGACATGGGTACCTTAAAAAAAGGCGTTTACTCCTACCTCCAAGGCCGACAGCGCTCTTGTGAATTCTCGGATGTTGCATCAGTTAATGGGCGTTGGTGATCACGTATCATTTGTGACCCACCAGCTTGTTTGCCCCCCTGTACTTAAAAATAAAAATAAAAAAATATAACATTTAATATTGGTAAAATAGTATTCAAATTCAAAATATTTTTATTCAAGTAGACCCGCAATTTTTACATTTAAAAGTCAGTCAGTGTCAGTAATCTACCGGCTCGGAATGCTGCTCGGCTAAGAAGAGACGGCCAGAAACACAACAATTGTTTTTTGAAGAAATCAATAACTTATCAATAACTTATTTATTTATTTATTTATTTATTTATTTAGCTTCACGCCATCTCCCTTGCAGGGTAGCCAGAGACGACGGAGCGCCAAACGCTACGGTCCCTGCATAACTCTTTCGCCTCGGCCACAGACATCAACCTCTTCATACATGCCCTCCGGGGGGTCCTCATGCTTTTTACGTGACCTTCCTCCAGTATCATAGATACAGTGTTTTCGAAGGTCACTCGAGGCCTCCCCCTTTATAAATCTTTTTTACCATTCTTTCATCACTCATTCGTTCGACGTGCCCAAACCACCTGAGCACGTTCTTCTTCATTCTCACTGTAACATCTTCACTAGTACCTGCCATTCTGTGGATCTCTTCATTGCGGATTCGGTCAGCTAGGCTGACTCCGCATATTAAAAAAAAAAAAGGTATTTCATAATATACAGATTATTATAGAGTTAAGAGATATAACACTAATGTTTTAGATCTCATTATGAAATTAAGTCTCGATGTAAGGAAAAATGCGTCATGATAAAAAACAAAACTATAAATGTAATGATGGACAAATCAATGAAAGTTTGAGTAAAAACTGAAGTTGTTTGTTCAAAGGCTTTGTTCCTAATTGTATATCTGAGACACTTAATAGGTATAAAAGTGTTAAATATATGTTGTTTTAGTGAAAAATAAAGCATTAAATAATTTTAAACTTGGTAACAAATATTAAACCTTACATTTGTCCTTATGTTCCTGATACTCAAGTCCATCTCAATTTTCCGTAGGCTGCTTTTCAGAAGTTTCTCTTCTGCTATGTGTGAATTGCACACCCACACTTTTTAATCAATCTTTTTATCTTCTATCTTACGCTACAAATATCACTCAACATATTGTTATATAATTGAATTATAATTATAATTCTTCCTTGTCGTCCATATAATTCTTGTACTAATCTTCTTGGGTAATTTATGTATGCTAAAATCTATAGCGGTTTTGATAATATAGATTTCGTTACCGACTTTTTAGCTAACTGTACAATTCCTTACAGCAAGTTATATTCTTAGATAATAATTGCATTAATGTTTTGATAAAAAAAATATTATAATATGTCAGTTTCAATATTTAACGTATTTAGCACTATTATTAAATAAATATATATAATATACTATATAAAAATATATAAATAATAAAATAAAATAGGAGACATTATAGATGTAGATGGGTTATGGTAAATACACCACGTCATATATTTGGTACAGGTCCTTTGAGAATTACGAGATCAACTTTTTGTTTTTAGATTAACATTAGTAGTTCTGCCAGATAATCTAATAGGTTCTATATAGAAACGGCTATAATATACATTAACAGATAGGCAACCGGCAGATGTTCCATTTTATGATACCCATCTAATACTATGTATTTAACAATGTGCATTAGAAAAGAAGCTTGTGTTGTATAATAATATGATAGTCAGGGAAAGGCAAGAAATGTAAAGGACAGAGAAGACTTTTGGCCTTCCTTCTCTCTCCTACCTACCGATTAGGGATAACGCAAATACTGTCGTAAGTCTGTAATCATTTTCAGCAATGGTTGCTTTAAAGGCAATAACATAAAAAGAAACAGAAATTGCACGTCCCGACGTAAATTACAAGTATCCATAGGGATTAGATGTACTGAGAATAACTATACAGAATAAGTTTCAAACTGTCTTTATCTTGATATCGAAATCATAGTTTTATGTATGAAATTTATTTCATTGCAAGTTATTTGATTAATAGTACATACAGTTTTTATACATAATATTCTGTAATTAAATTCGACTGCACTTACTTTATGTACTTATTATATATATATATAGTATAAGGTAATTGTATTTCCCAGTTTCACACATAATGAATTCAAGCTCGTGCATTATTCAAAGCATTAGTTAGTCTATCCGCAGTTTATGCAGTCGCTGTATACTCAAGTGTCGGAAACAATGCTACTGTTTACGATATCCTACTTTAAAAGTCAAATTATAATAAAATATTAGTATAATGAACAGAAGCTAGTAAAAATTCGAAGCGAATAAATATAATAAACATTATTTTGAGGTTTTTTTATGTGAAATGAACCACTTTCATCGGCCTAGAATGATCTAACCTAAATGTTGCAATTATTTCCAGACACACTATATTTTCTAAGACATAAAGTAATAGGAGCGTAAGTATAAAAGCGTCTATAAAAGCATTTTCAAAAACTCACGAGTGTTCATGGTATATTTAGGTGGAACATCTCTCTTTTATAAAATAAAAATAGATTCTTTATATTTTCCCGCTACCCGGAGCGGTCTGCGTTAAGACGGCAGTTTAACTTAAACGTTTAGCTAAAACTACGGTTTCTTTAATAATTTTAATTATGTTGTCATTAAAAACTAAAGTTAGACTTGTTTAGAGATCTTTGGGAATCTTTTGTTTTTTTGTTACTGTTCTGATTTTTTTTAAATAAGAGAAGTATTTTATTATAAGGTTTTATAATAGATCACCTACCGAACGACCATGGCGAAAGCCGTATGGATGGTCATCGATCAATCAAACTCCAATATTTTAGGGAGTGGAGACGTGGTAGCTGGATTTAAGTTATCTTTATTTAAGGATCGCATGGACAAGGGCACGCTTCCATGAAACCGGGACAACGAATTTGAGGTAGGAGTGCTGAAATAATGCGTTAGCACTAGCGAAACTCAGGGACACATCGTAGCACCATTGAGGAAATACTATTAGGTCCACTCGATTTATAATATGATAATATTAATAAATCATTTTATTTCGATTCGTAAAGACCCATAATATTTATTATACATATTTAAAAACACAAATTATAAAAACATTACACACGATGAGAAAGCGTCGTGTTGTGCGAGTGGCATCGTGTAGCCTTTCGTGAAATCGCCGATACACGACATTCTTTATTCAAAACTCTTCCTTGAGGAAGGTCTTTACGTGATGAGTCAGCACCCGCACCACGAACAATTTGACATTAATATTGTAGTGTGACTCCAACTTCTCTACCCGCAAGGGTTTGCACTTGCAGTCCAGTTCACTCTGACAAATCCCACGATCTTCTCAACCTTCGTGATTTGATGTAATCTGGACATGCACAGCCATATTGTGGGTATGGTTAGATAGTGATAGCAAATAGCTTGGTACAAATAGTTCCATGCCCTATGATCACATCAGCGACAGCCGCAGTGCAGTCACTATGACCATTGGAAGGAAAACAAACTGCCTACTGAAATAGGACGCAAAAAAAGGAAGGTATTCCATCCTAATCTCTGGATCTGGATTCTCTCGCTCATCGACAGAACATAACCAAATGAATTTGATTAACACATGTCTTCTTTATTTAGCTGTAAAGTTCTATTTAAAATTCAGATGGTTCTCAGAGATTTTATTAAGTTTCGTTTTAAGTGAATTAAAATATATATAATAAGAATGAATTGAATAAAAAAAAAAGGTTTAAGTGAATTAAAATATAATAAAATATTAATATAAATAATTACAATTTTACGTCATCAACACATTTTTATAGTGAAATAAAATAAATTAAATTATTAAAGTATAACACATAACGTGTTTGTTTTTTTCCCAATACCAAAGAAATTGATGTTCCTTCTTTTGAACTACATGTCTAGGAAATAAATGTTTTTGTTGTTGTTCAACTTTCATTTCCAATTGTTTAGTTTTGGTTTTGATGAAGATAAATTTTCCTATTCGTTAGCAAGAATAAGCTTATTTTGCAAAAGATTCAAAATATTTTAACTTCAACAGTATTAGCAGATGTCAATAATCAGAGTAATCAGAGTGACTGAAGTTCGTAACTGTAGGGATGTGTACAGCCCACTGCAGCAACGCTGGAAAATTAAAGTACTATTTCTATTTCAAACCCAGTATGGAACTATCGAGTTAGTTAGTTAGTTAGTTAGTTAAAATAAATAAACATATTTAAATGTTGCGATGCAATATTGCAAGACATCTTTATGGTACGAATTAAAGTATTATTCTACGTTTAGATTACGATACTACATACAGTACACTTAGTATCAATATCAAGTGTCTTTGTATAAATACGAATTTTTCTAATCGCACAATTTATTTTGAAATGCTGTGTTAACACGTTGTGTCTGAGAGACTAATGTTTTTGAAACGTCTCGAACAAGTCTCATATTGAAAAACACTATAATTTACAATATATTTTTTCAATATAACGCACCATATACAATGAGTTTTACGTGTAACACTGAGAACAGAGAGAGAGGCCAGAGTCTTATTATTATTCTAGAAGGGCTACTAGAGTTCTAGAATGTTTTATCCAGTAACTATAAAAATATAATATAAATACAGGCGGCGTTGAAAAGTTTAGCAAAAGAGATTAAAACTACCTTGGTAGAAATAAGTCGAAAAATCATAATTTCATAACACAACTCCATCATAAAATAGAAAAAGAAAGCATGAACAAGGAAGCAATAAAAATATACTAGTACTTAGGAATATTTAATCAATACTGTGTAGTACTAATGTTATAATATGTTAAGTGGTAATATGGTAAGTAATTTTTTTTATATTTGGATATTGAGTTTTAACGCCAACTACCCTTATATAAGTATTTAAGATACCTTCAATCTCCCGATCAAAGTACCACCAGATGCATAATACAACCATTCTTATTTACACAAAATTAAGCACCACACATATTACATTACACTGTTCGCTTTTTAGGGCGGATATTTATTGCTTTCTGTAAAATTCTAAAGCGGTTTGCAAGTATACAAAAGGTATTTTTAACAACTCATCTTGCTCTAGATAAACTAAGAAACAGTTTTTAAATACTCCACCATATGAGGATTTTCCATTACAGCCAACATCTATGAAATAAATTTATAATTAACATCCACTTATGCCATTAAAACTATACTAAAGATACCTTTTTATAATAGTAACGGGTTCCGCTGTTTTTGGGCGTCTGTACAACTACATGCTAACCGTCAAAAGATCTGACACCATTTAAATAATTTGACTAAACTTCAAATTCTTTTGTAGAAAACACTTTTCCATACAACTGACGCTGGGCGTCTGTAAAAAAATAATGTAGATATATTTTTTTACGATTTTACATCACAAGTTCTAATTCAGAAAAGGTTGAAATAAATGAAGATTCTGGATAGTCGCTATCAACGAAGAAGAAAAGCAAAAAGGAAGACAATGTTTTATAGTACAGGTATTAAAAAGAATGAACCGCATCGAACATCGCAGGTCTAGCGTATTATTTTAGACATAGATGGACAAGAAGAGTTGCATGCCGTATTGTTTCAACTAACAATAATACTATAGTACTCTTACATGGAGATCGTGTTTTCGTTAAGAAATATGAAATTATTAAAAATATATATTATATATAATTTCATAGCAAATATAACTGTTAATTTGTAATATGTAAATTCATCTGCTTATTCGGACAAACAATACAAACACATATAATTTGAGTTTGACATTGTATAAACTAACATACCGTTCTATTGCATTCTATTATTTTGCTTTAAATAAATTTATTTATTTAGGATGACAAAAGGCGCAATGTATCTGTCTCTGTATTATAGAAAACAAATTGCTATTTTTGTAGCATTTTTTAAAAAAAAGCTCGTTTTATAGAATATAACGAAAAATAACTGTAATCAATAAAATAATAATAAATGGATATATAAAAACAGAGAAAAATTATATTATTTATAAGGTGGGAGGAAATAAAGTCATGAATAAAATTAGTAATTTCTCTAAAATATTCAAGAATGTTTATGTACAAGTTAAGTCTATATATTATATTAAAAATATTTTTTTTAATTCAGAAGATAAAATAAAGGCAACTTGGGATATTTTATCTAGTGTCACTGGGAATGCCAATGGACCTATAAAGTAAAAAATGTATAATATTGAAATAAATAAAGATACAACAGTGGCGACTTATTTTTTTTTTAATAACAGTCGCGCGTAATTTAAATTCCTCATCATCAATCGCCAAATTAAACAAAAAACATTGGTCAGTAATAAATGTTTTGCTTTTAAACCTGTTTCATCAGATAAAATTGTTAAAATATTTAGATTCGAACGTTAAACTCGAAGAAAACCGGTGATGTATGGGGTATGTCAGTTAAATTGCTTATTTTTTATTTATTTATTTCTTTATATATTTTCTACTTTGAATCCATACCAGTGATCACTTGTGTACGTCAAATGGAAGTGAAACGTATTTTGATATCGTATGTATTAAAATAAACCCTTCTGTAAAGACACTTTCCAACTTAAAATAACGCTACGAGGGTTCCAAACGCGCCCTGGTCTTAGCACTAATATAAATGATATTTCTCTACAATTATCCCTAATTTTCAACAAATGTATTGAAACCGGTAGATTCCCAGATTTTATGAAAAACAGTAAAATAGTTCCTTTGTTTAAAAGTGGCGATAGATTTGAACCCGGAAATTATCGGCTTATATCTGTTATACCGACCTTAAGCAAGATCTTCGAAAAAAATATTCTAAACCAAGTGACATACTTTGTATGACAATCTGCTTAATTTTAAAATTGAACGTGAAAGGACGAATAATGACGAAGTAAACAATACTCTGTCATCTGTTATTTATTGATCCAAAATTAATAATTTAGTATTAAGTGCTAAGAAAAATAAATGCATCGAGTTTACATTACGTGATGTAAAAAGTCAAAATTGTTATATAAAAAGCTCCAGTGGAATTCTCATCTCTTAGCACTCGCTAGCAAACTCAGCTCGGCCGTCTTTGCAATTGAAAAAGTTAGACAATTAACGGACGTTAATACGGCTCATCTTGTTTAAGTCATTTTCATAGTACTTTATCTTACGGTATTTTGTTGTGGGGCACTGCTGCCAAGATTAATTCCCCATTTATTTTACAAAAAAGAACTGTTCGGGATATTTATAACTCAAAAGCTAGAGATTCGCTTAGGTTTTTAAAGAAATTGTTAATGGTCTTTTCTCAATACATATTTAATAACATAATATTTATACGGCAAATTTTTAATTCTTTTATAAAAAATTGTGCCAGACCCGATAAATACAATATTTATTTATTGTATAAACTCGTTACGTCTTTAAAATTCGTTTCATTTTCAAAAAGTTAATAAATTGTGTGATATTAATGTTTACATTTAATGTTGTTATATGATATATATAACTAAATAAATAATAATCGATTCCTGAAAATAAATAATAACAAATTAAATCATCTGTCTTAATCAAAATAGATCTTGAACCATAAACGCATTGCATTACTTATTGCTAAACATTGACTCAAATACCTTATGTTAAAAATCTTAATGTTAGTGACGATTGTTTATCTGGAGTAATAGACGATCTCATTCTGGTATCTTTTAATAAAAATTCAAAATATTCTTATATCATTCGACAGAAGTTTTCATAATGTTTATGATTTTCTATGCGTAACTCATTCAGCGATATATTTCCTGCTAATTCTTGCCTTTTTTTTAACCGACTGGTGTGCTATCTATCTGTTTGTTTTAAGTCCGAGTTTGAGTGTGAATAGCTTGGACACACAAATAGACATCACTTAGACACAAAAAACAACAACAAATGTAAACAATACAGGCATTAATTTCTGACATTTCACTATTTCTGTCGTAGTCTAAACATACCACTGGAAGAAAATAATTTGTCTTACTTTTAATTGAAACGTTTTGATATTGCATTATAATCAGTTGAAGTGCTAGTGCACCAAAACAAGTCTAACATGATTTTTCTAAGCTTTCTGTTTCGCTAAAACTATTCAGATATAGTCTCATCAACATTTAGCTATTCAACACACATAATGCAGATGGAATCGAACGTTTCATATAACTAATCTTTTTATTAACTCAACGTTATTACCTAGTACCAATTTTTTATTCGTCCACTAATATACTAGTATAAAGTCTAAAGTAAAAAAAAATACACAAACAAATTTAATAAAAAAAAATTGTTTTTTTTTTACATTAAATTGTTTCTTTTGTCTGCATATGCATTTGAAACTTTTCATAATTAAAAAACTTTATATTCAAAGCTCTAAAACATTATTTTGTGTAAGCTAATCAACGCTGCTCCTTCCATGCGGAGACCTCGGGTAAAAAGTTATCTATTAATCATATTCTTTTTCAATTAACATATTTTTATAACGATTTTTATAATTATTAGACAGTAAAGCCCTTATACACCTAGTTTTCGTGTACATATTCAATATTAAATCCAATGTACCCCACAACCAGCGGCCCGGGATGCAAAAATAGAAATAGGAAATTCAAATGAGATGCATATGCTAGTGAATAAATAAAACGGTATTCATCGCAACCATAGATAAAATCTTATATAATGCGGAACGGAGTTAATGGAAGAATATTTTTTTTATTTTACTTTAATTTTATAACTATACTAATGTTTTTTTAGCAAGATAACTTGTCGGTTTTGTTACATCAATTTTATTAAAAAATTACAAATGTTTCAACAATTGCAGCTGATTTCTTACTGAATTCATTTTTGTGCGCGATCGAAGGCATTGTCAACATAATTAATTCGAGTAATTGGACCCGTGTAAACATGTTCCGATGACCTGATTCCTTGACAACAGTGATTGATGACAATCACTATCGGCTACTCTCCGGAAATGTTAATGTTAAAAAATAAAACTTATTTTCACATTAAAAATATTTAGAAAATTTTATCTCAAAGATTCATTTGTAATTAAGCACCCTGAAAATAACATTACTAGACGCATGAAAGCAAAATACTCGTTCTTCATAATTTGTTTTGTTAGAATTGAGATTTTAAGATGTCTTTCTCGTAACATGTACGGCACATGCAAAGACTTTTCAGTAACGACATAATAGGGTTTATGAATTATTAAACAGTGTTATGAATTATTAAACAGTGGCATTCGGGGTTACTGAATCCAAAGAAACGAAACAGAATCCACATGATTCTCTACCGTATCTTTGGGTCTGATTATTGTTGTCATTCAGAATCAAAATGTTGTAGCCAATCACAATTCAGAGGCTTATCACTCATCCATCGTATACCTTGTGAGTTGGAAACAAAAACAAAACATTTATACATAAATGGTTAGTAGTACATCAATATGAAAGTGTAAAGATAAGAATAAACCATAAAGTACATTATGTTATTAGGTGAAAATGCTCTTTAGAATAGGAGGGCGAAGAACAAAATACTGTTCTAGCTGCATACAAAAACGTCACTACTGTCATGTCTGTACTGTCACTACTGTCACGTCTGTACTGTCTTCTTTGGTTGCCATTCCCATTGTTAGTCCTTCATTTCAGTATTTGTTTTATTTGTAATATCGAGTCCGATATTAACTACTACACTGCTTGCGAAACCCTTTTCTCGGAAACGTATTATAAATCTTGTATTCTTTTGATTGACTATGGAATAATTAGTGTTAGTGTTTCTTAAGATACGAGTATATATGATTCTTGCCAATATTTTTGTTGACAACGCTCAAATATTTTTAATGGAGAACATGAATATTTGGGACGTCGTCGTTTTCTGATTCCTGGTTGTAGCTGAATGTGAAGTCTAGTATTACTAAATTTTATATCCTATATATAGCTTTTAGACTTCAAGACTACAAGACTTCTTCTGATGCACAACTTAATACGTATGATCAACACTAGATAACACCTAATAACACCTAAAGGATAAAAAAAAACAAAATAATACATACAACTTCTTAAATTAAAACTCCAGTCAAACTACTTAGTATTTTATAGGCAGATATAACTCTCATTAATAGTTATTGTCATAATAAAAAGTATAGTATTGACATCTTATAAAATCCTTCCTCCCTATCTGACTTTCGTCCTAGATCTTTACTACATACACCTATATGTAATTTTAATATGGCACACCTACCATATATGCAATTTTAATATGGCATCCTCGGCAGATCCAGTTGGGTCTAAAATTCCGGAGAATAGTTAACTACTTCATGTTCTTCCACAACAGTGTCTATCAATTTTTTCATTTTGAATTTTGGATTGAATAACCTTATCTGACAGACATATTTATTCCTCATGGCAAGGATAGCTCATTTACTAAATCTCCTGTGAGCAATGTCAATGCATTCCCCAATGGAATGGAATAACAAAACGTCATTGTCGATTTATAAAGCGTCGATAACATTTATAAAAAATGAACATAGATAAGGTGGATTGATAACAACCATCTCTAAAACAAGTTGTATATCGTGTCAAAATTTGACCTCAATCTGTGCAGTAATATTTGAGTTTTTCAGGTGTACACAAACAAACAGAATATTTACATTGACACTATGTATTATATATATATATATATATATCTTCGCCGCTTCGCTGGGCACACTATTTATTTTGATGTGAACTTAGGTTGCTATGGTAACCGTTGTCATATTTGCTCCTACAGGTTTAAAACTTGGCGCAATGCAAAGTTGAAATCCGTGGGTACAGGAATTCCATAAAATCCATTCTTAGTGGACGTCTACGTCATAAAAAAAGTAACTATGTAAAATTTTAATTTAATCTTAATGAGTCATTGAGTGATGAATCGCTTATATATATATAGATATATAAAATTGATAATACAATACACTGCTACATTATTGTGTTATTGAAATGTTTTGTTATTAGGACATTTAAGATCCAATTATATAGTCTTCTCAGCATATCGGCGCTGGAACACTGCTCCACTCCAGTCTTAAATGCAGATGTGGGTAATGCGGTTGAATCTGACCATTTTTCTTCCCATGTTCCCATGAGATGGCAGTGTAGTTTGTAAACAATTTAGCTTTATGTTGTCTTATTACAATTTATGGCGTCCTATTACATCTTAATATATTAAATGTTGAAGCTTATCATTTAGATAAGATTTAATACTGAACCAAAGAAATCAGCCGTGAAAATAAAGTGATATTATTATAATATTCTTTGCAGTAATATTGTAGATCCATAAATCTCTAGTACATTACTTTAGTGTGTCTTCTGGTTTACGTGGCGCATGCGAGTAGAGCTCTTTACATGTGTTTTTTTTTACGACGGCGCAATCTCTTTAACTGTAATCGTTATATTTCAGTGAATTTACATAATACCGTAATGTACTATATACCTAAATTTTATTTAAGAATTTCACTACCTCTTTAAAACTAAATGTGCCAAATGTAAATTCATTCTCATTAGATATTTAAACTAGTCGTAGGTACAATGATTTGAAGATTCGAAAATTTCGAATATTGAAACGTCGTATCTAAAATGATTCGAAATGATAATCTCCTGTTATGAATACAAATATAAGTTAGGTTAGGTTATTTTATTATAATTACTCAAAGTACAATGTTGCAAGTGTAAACAGCATTATATTATTTGAAAAACGGATTAGCTAATAAAGTTCACATTGCACTGTTTAGGACTATGGTTACCTAATGCAACTTTTTTTTCCTTTAATAGCCCCCGTGAAAAGATTGTATTTGCGAAAAATAGCCTTATTTACTAACTAAAGTGTATAAAATAAAATTCTCTTAAATAAATTTAAAGCACATTCGTACAATTTCGCTGTTCCGGTATAATCCGAATGTTCCTGAAAGTATATTTGAATACAAAATACCGATTATGTATGCATTGGAACTGCGACGCTGGTATTTTATCCCACATAACTTTAACTTTCATATTTAAATAAACTAAAATCTACTTCATTCCTATTTTTATTAAATAAATGATATAATATAATAAATATACAATGCCTACGTATACAATATAAATGCTGCTTTTAAATATTCAAGTTTTCTAATGTTTGCAGACGACACAATAATCTATTTACGAATTAAATAACTCACAGATTGTAACAAGGTACAACACGACAGGGGCAATCTACAAAATTACTATAAAGATAACAGAATTATAATCAACCAAAATGTCATCTGGTTACATTTACAGTCAAAATGTAACCAGATGACATTTTCTCATAAAATACATATAAATTAAGAGACAAAACAATTACAAAAGTTTCGACTGTGCATGATCTCGGTATTCGACTTGGTTCTAAATTATTATTGACGAAAATATATATTTTATTACAGATAAAGCATACATTCATTTGGGCTATATAAGACGTATTTGTGAATCATTTTATGTTATAAATTGCATAAAAATTTATTTGTCATATGTTCGAAGTTTGTTGAAACACGCTTGCGTATTTTGATCACCACAATACCACATTTATAAAAATAAAATTGAAAATATGCAAAAGAAATTATTTGATATTTGAATACAAATAATTTGATATTTATTTTGAAACATACAGGTATTAACCACATCGATACTTCAAAAACAAGGCCTAAACATTGTGAAATGATAATGCTATATTCTCTATTGTCTCCGTGTCCTCCGCTTTAGAATACCTAACAAGAGAACTCGAAATACATCACCCTTTGCTAGCTACCACATGAATACAAATTATGGACGAAATTATATTATAAATCCTATTAGTAACACTTACAATGACCTATACTCCCAGCTAGATCAGCTTTCAATATGGCCAGGAAATCCTTTAAAAAATCAATAAAACGGGTAGACATTTGATTACTTCATATAATAATAAATAAATAATTTATAAAATACTACGAAAAAAAATTAAGAAGCCACAAAGGTTTTGTATGAATGTCTCAATAGAATTTGCATTAACAAATAATCACCGACACAAGCCTTTTATGTCCATTTATATGTCCATAACATTTTGAAAATTATTATTTTTGTAAAAAGTACTGTGGAACGTTTACTAACATTTCATTCAAATATATTTTATTATTTTGTTTGCCTACTTACTATTTACATTTTAATTAATCCTATAAATATTTAAAAAGTAAGCTATCGAATAGATGTTACCCACTGAGGGGTGAACAATAGTTAAGGGATATCTGCAACGCTCTCGACAGCTAATAGCCAATTACTGCAAACTGTTGCCGTTCCACTACAATCTTACGAAGACGATTAATAGCTCCCACTGATAATTACAGTTCAAAACTTAATAGCTTCTTGACTTAATTGTTACTGATGGCTCTAAACTTACAAAATCTATTAAACTTTACAGTTATCATGAATGTGTGAATCTTCATTTATACATTCTTCATAATAAAAAGACCTAAAGTTCCAGTTGTTGTCATGTTCCAGTAAATGTCGTCTATCCATTATGTTATTTTATAATATTTTGTTTTTGTTACAATTAAAATAATAAATGTTGCTGTTCTATTATTGTTACTTTAAACAGATTATTTAAAAGTATTATATTGTAAGGAGTTGAGGGTATTTTTAAGATAAATGTAGGGAATTTTTATTATAAGCCTATATAACCTAACCTAAGTGACGGTAGTAACTTTTGGTGCGAAGTCATTAGCGTGCGGAAGCGTGCGTAGGAGTGACAAGTGATTTACAGTGTGATCTGTGAATACATACTCTTTATATCTATGTTTGATTTGTTCACAAATATCCGTTTCGTTAATTAGTTAATATTTAATGTTTAGTGATTTGGTTTAAGAGTTATTTATTACTTAATTAGTTGAAGTATATAATTGTTGTAATTGCGCATATATATTGCGTTAATTAAATTAAATTCCTACCTGATTCTTAAAAGTATATTTAATCGATTTTTATATATTATGAAATAAAAAAAAATATATGGTTTTATACCCTGTAATAATGTAACATATAGTAAAATTTTACGTCTTCACAATAGGAAGAAAGGCAAACCACATATGGTTTATATTAATGTTTCTCCTTTAATTTAGAAGCGTACTTTATATCAGCTGTCATATCATATTAACAAAGTCATAGGTTAACTCTTAAATAAATATATGAATATATGAATTTTGAATATTTTGACAATCAAGTTAGTTTAGTTTATTTAGTTAACAGAGCCGAAGACAGGTCGAACATTTTGAACTCCGCAGGGACCAAAGTTAATGGAGATCATACGAGAAACTTTGCATCGGGTATTGAAAATCAAATTGAAATAGTTTTGTCAATTAATATTTCAAAATTACAATATATATAATTTATAACTTTCACTCTTATATCTCCATCCCATTGTCGATCTCAAAGTAATAAAAGTAAAATATCTGTAAAGTTAATAGCGCTATAACATCGTTTTGTAGAAATCATAAAAATAAGAAGCGATAGCGTTCTTATTTAGGGTGGTATTAAATGTTGTGTAACCGAATGTTCACTTTTAATCAGGCTTCCAGAATTAAATTATTGCAATGAATCATACTATATTATATTATATTTTTATCAATTCATTTAGACTGCTATAGAATATAATTTTATCAATGTCGATTTCTTTTATTAACAAAATGTTTTACAATCTGCTAATAAGACCATCTTAGTTTAAAAAAAAACTGCATTGTACAATTAGTTAAAAAGAAACAAGGAAACAATTTTTAAGTGATTTAAATCATGTTTGGAGGAGGCCGTGCCTCTAGTTTCACCATTAAAATTCAATGGCCAACTCTTTGAAATTGATTTATAGTAAACTAAGTTATTATGTAATATTGTCTATTTAGTCACAGTAAAAATTAATATATGAGAAGAAATTAGTATTCAACTAAAGCGTAATACTAAAAGAAGACTAGAATAATTCAGTACGACACTACTAGTTTTATGATGTTATCACTTTTACAAGGTATTGAAGCATTTTAAACATTAACATTCTAAATTACAGTAATTTTAAAGTATTTTAACTTTCAACTTAAAATGAATATGTAATAAAAAATACATAAAAGATAAATATATATAATAAAAACGATTAATAGAATAAATAGAAACGTTTCATATAATATATTTTTTCTTATAATATCCAAATCCAAACAAGTAGATAATCACCAAATGACTACTGGACCATCCTTTCCCAAATGGTAGTGAACATTGGCTATCGTCCAAAATAAAATACCGATACGTACTAATTAATTGTCAGCAGTTTTGCCAAATGCAATTAGTTTGGGTTTCGATGTGCCGAGATCCTAAACATTGGCTGGTACAATGTTTTTTTTCTGTCTTGACGAAAAAACAGATAGTCATCCCGTTCTTAGAATCATCTTATATTTATTAAAAAGTAGTAGAAATATCATTTTATTATAATGGACACTGTCTTTCCAAGAGTGAATTTTAATAAGACAAAGATTTTTTTTAAGTTAAGTAAAGAGAAGAAGACCTCGAATAATAAAATTGTAAGTTTAAAGGAGATTATAAATAACAATAATATTATTTGCGTAATATAAATTTATGAAATAGAAAAATATGAATATATAAATTTATCAGGAATCTGCTAATTTTGGTTATTGCATATTATTATTTATCAGTTCAAGTGCAATTAGAATTGCCACATTAGTTGTTATTTTATCTTGAAATAGAATCGATGGGAAGGTATATTAGTAACATATATACAATTCTATGAAAAAGCTGTGTTTAAAAAAAAACCATATGTGATTACTTTTCTTTAAATATTTATTCTTCTATACTTTATTAATGTTTTTTTCTTGACAATTTTTTATTAATTATGGAAAGACAAGCGTGTACGGGCCAGTAATTCTTAAAGACCTGGTAAACTACTACCTTCGTGTTCAAGTTAGCTCACTGCAAATTGTAATAAGGAGAAAGTAAGCCACGACGTTATTCCTGACAAACTAAAAAACGCGGCGTTTTTCTTATGTTAAAATCTTAGATACTCAACTCAACATAAGCTTAAAGTTCTCTTTAAGTACTCTATTTATTTTTCTAATTATAAATTAAGAATATCGTACCGTACCGTAGCTATTAATACTCATCTGGCATCAGGACCTCAAATTAACCCTATGTTAAATAATACTTTCTAGCACTTTTACTTTTACTAAGATATATCTTAGTGAGAGTAAAAGTGCATAAGTATATATACTTATTATTATTTCGATCTGAACGTCCAAAGAGTTACTCTCAATCCCAACTTAACCTCTGTCTCAGTATCTCAATCCTTTTATACTAATTCGCAAACAAAGAATCTTAAGAAAGTTACAATTTTACAATTGGTAGAAAGTCAAAACACTATTTAAATATTATATAAGGCTAATGTTAAAGTGTTTTTGAAAGAAGCTTAATAACCTTCCTTCAAAACCACTTTCACCAACTTTATTACTTTCCACATTGTGGTTCAAATTGTATAGTTTCAGTATTTTACAATCTTAAAATATTTAAATTGTAAGAAATTTTGCCAAGGCATTGCAATGAAAAGTATATGTAAAAAAAATAAAATCTACAAGCAGAACAGTTTGTTAGGTACACCATTCAATATAGATAAAAATTTTCCTTTACATTATATGAATCAAGAAATACTTTAGAAGATATTATAGATTTAAATTTATACACTACCAAGAAATGATTAGCACCGCGACCCAGCACTCTTTCCGTGACATGCTGGGTGGGAAATCTAAGAATAAGAAGTTTCGAGGTAAGAGATAGAAACTGACACATAGTGAGCATAGTTGTGTGTAAAAGCTAGTAGATACAAATTGTGATTTCGCAAGAAACTAATATTTAACTTAGACCGAAATTAATAACAAATATATTTATGCATCATACATAATTATTAAACATGAAATGAAAATGAAGGATAATTCTTATTTTCTCTGTAATATCCAGTTGAATTTGTTATCTGTGAAACATTAACATGAGTCATTGCTCCAGGGTAGGTGATAAAAAGCGTGATGTATGTTTTAACCTGATATTAATGTAAGTAACTAATATTTTTTTTTGCATTTTTGATGTTTAATTGTATTAATAAAGTTTTAAATTAAAATGCGAAAGATTTCCTCTACATTTCAATTGTGTATTTAAAAGTGTTAGTTCTATATAAATCATGTCTTTTTATGTACAACTTATAAATCAGGGTACTGCAATTTATTGTACCTCAAATACCCAAAAAAACACTGCGATATACAAATACCTTTTTGTTGTATATAAGTGGTGCATGGTAAAGTAGATTCAATGTTACTGTCAGATAGACGAATCAATAAATAATATTAATTGCGACCATTTCCATTTTTATCCAGAAAAGCAACAGAGCGATAATGGAATGGGTATTTACAACCACAAGTCAACAAAATAATTACGTTGCTCAAAGAACATTATTTATTCATATATCTATATATATATACCAGGATCCGTCAACCGTGCGCGGCGGGTGTTTGAGCTGAGCCCCTCTCCTTTCTTCTTTTCTTGATAACTTGTGAATGGCTAGACATTTTTTCAGTCTGTTTTCGCTATCACATCCGCGTTCGGCTCAAACATACATGAGAAAATTTTTAGCTAATTATCTCGCATTCTGGAGACAACTAAACACAAACTCTTCCCAAACGGTTAAAAGCTTCGCTTACGCTCAGCTCAATAAGTGATTTACCACTCACTGACTCATCACGAAATCTCCGAAACTATCTGTTCGATTAACTTAAAATTTACATAGTTAATTCTTTTATAAGCTAGACGTCCAATAAGAACGGATTTTACGGCATTCCTATCCCAACGGATTATAACTTTTTTTCACTTCGCCAAGTTTTAAACCTGTAGAAGTTATACAATACTATGACAACGGTTACCATAGCAACGGTTACCATGGCAACCAGAGTTTAGATGAGGTTCGGCGGGGGTACAAAAAATTTAAATTTGAAAATCAAAAATTGTCCTAAATAAATAATCATTGTCTTTAGTTATATGCTGGCAATTTTTTCGTAGTGTAGGCCTATTGGGGATTCCGCCACATTACATAACGGGAACGCATCCAATACCACAGTACAGTACCACATAGGTGACGTGGTAATCCGTGTATTCACTGACTGGCATAATATTTATCCATTTGAAATTTTAAAATATTACACTAAATATAAAATAGAAGTCTAAGTTCACATTCAAATTAATAGTGTGCCCAGTGAAGCGAACGGGAATCAGCTAGTTTATTTATATTTCTTCCACTATCAATATCAGTGACTTACTTGTGTACGCCAAATTGGAGCGGCAGGAAGGGCTATTTTGATACCGTACTTATCGAAATAAGCCATTCTGTAAAGACACTCTCCAACCTAAACTAAGGCTACGATGTTTCCAAATTTATTCAAATTTTGACGCAACAATGTCTATCAGCTGCTTATGTATGTTAACGGATATTCCCAATAGATCACTTGTCTTCTTGACACTAATTAATTAATTTAAAAATGTTTATTATTTTTTGGGTAAAAAGCAAAGTATATATCCCTTTGTTTATAGTTTATATTATATTATTTTGTATCAGTTTATAAAATAATGTATCCATTATAAGCTCATCCTATTTTACCAGCTATTATTCCAATCATTTAAAATTGACCCAATATGTAAATTTCTCCCCCTCTCTCCTCTAAGTACAGCATCTCAGTGAATGCCGTTTATCACGCAGTCCATCTATGTATTTTTAAGTCACCATCTTCTCTTGTAATAGTCCACATTCATACTATATATTATTATAGATACATTTCATTCCTTCGTAATCTATGACCACACCACGGCAAAATATAGTACACCCACCATTCGCATTTCAAGCGTATGTACTTTTTACCATTAAATATAAATATTCTTTCCGGAACTCAACTCAAATTTTGTCCTTCTGTGAGGGGAAACCATGATTTTTACATTGGTACGGAACTTACCGCCATTTCATTCGCGCTGTTTGACAGTTTGATCCATTTGACTTGATAGATGATATCTTGAGCGACTGAGCTGACGTACAAGGTAAGATAACAAAAACCGCAAAATTTACTTTTTTACTTCTACTGCCTTTCACACATACACAAAACGGTTTGTCCTTGGACCCAACACCGTGCTCATGTAAACCAACTATGAAAATTATAACTATAACTTGTTAAAGTAGTATGCAGACATTATCTGGCCGCTTCTTCCCCATTTCTTTTTTCTGAATACATTTTTTAAACTGTAAAACAAGTTACTGTGATAAGAGGGGTTAAAGAAATGAAGATATCTGGGAGCTAATCTTTGTCAAAATGTTAATTAAAAGCTTGTTACAAAAAAAGATTTTTGTTAACAAAGTGATTCTTATGATGAAATACATCTCCTACTGTATTTAGTCTCGTCTCTAAATCTTTCTTTGTTATAGGGAAAATCTTCGGTTGTATTAAATAATTCTTTAATCATAAGACCCATATTTATTATTATACTTTGTTTACATGACTTGTTTAAAGAAAGTTTTCAATTAATTTTGTTGTCTAGTTTTGTACAAAATCGAAACTACTAAATCGTTCCTTCCTTTCATGTTAGGAAACTATAATTATAATAGTAAGGTTTAATAAGTGTTCGTATAAAGTTTTAAAAATAAAATAATGTAAACTAGTGTCTTTAGAAGTAATGTAAAATAGTTTCTTTAGATTTCTTTAGAAATCCTCTATGATATAAAGAATTTTTATATAAATCGGCAAAAAAACTCTGATTCTGATTATTTTAATATTTTCTATATGTTTACATCAAATTATAATTTTTTTTAATTATTTGTCAGTGTGTTACGAGTAATATTTTACCAACATGGCGGAGTGGTGCTAAAGAGCGGACACTCTTCTTCAAGCCACATTGAAGACAAGTAATACACCACAAGGAACTACCATACGTTTTGTTTATTGAAGACTGGTAGGTATTGAAGATTTCGAATCCTTGATTGCCAGATCCACAGAACATCAGGTTCAAATTTAATTTAATATTCGGTTACAAACAATATTTAGAATACAAAACTGTAATAAATGTTATTAAATACATTTTAAATTATAAAATCGAATTATAAAGATGTACGAGTAGGTATATAATCTATGCATATAAATAACATTGACAATGTGGTTTTGATTGTGGTTGTTTCACTTAATTAAATTCTTGAAAAATCCAATTCAATTAAATCTAACAGACAAGTTGGGTTTCTTTGTCGTTCTTGGGGAAATAAGCTACTATGTGAGCAAGATACATGATACAATAGCAATGTCCTTTGTGCAAGCTTCTATTTAATTTGAGCTGATCTTGAAACTGAATATAGAACCGATTTGACTTTGGCCAATTAAACTAAAATGTTACACGTTTGGTTAGCTTGACACTAAATGACACCTACGTTACAAATAGATTATACCTATCTATTTATGAATATCGTTATCATTAATTTATTTAATATTGTATATTTTAATGTTTAATTTTGCGAGAATGTTTCCGCGTCAATTTATGACTAAATTGCAGAAAAATAGTGCGGGCATCAAGATTCAATCTATGTGTTGTTAATAGTAATATATCATAGATAAGGTCTAGATAAGTAGTATTACGACATAATTGACTATTCTGAGTCAGTGAGTGAGTATAATGTTACCTACGAATAAATCAACCACAATATTCTTTGAATATATCTCTTCATTAGTGTATTTTTGTATTCCAGGCACTAAATTTTATATACATTGTGTATATAATAAACACCAATTACTTTGTGAGTAAATGTCAGAAAAACTGTTTGCGGCGTCTAATAAAACCTCATTGTAAACACAGTCTTATAAAGCTTCTGATAGTTGTTGAAAGTAAGTAAAAATAACAACAATCTATTTAAACTAATTTTTATTCTATCAAATTATTATAAGATGCTATCTTTTATTGAATTTCATTGAATTAGTTCTCCAACCAATAACATTTTCAAAACAGCTATACACGTTTTCACCGAGTCGATTAAGGATTAAATGATAAAAAGATGTTTAAGATTTAAATCTATCTTTGTCACTCTACGTTAAAAGTTATAGACAAAACAAAATGGTTCTCTTGATCGATAAACAACTTCGAGTTAATAATATCTTTTAATGTTTCTCCGATACTTGGTAACTGATAATTTTGATAGAATGATAGCATTGAGAGATCCGTATATTTAATTTCTTCATATAACTAGAAAGCAAGTAAAACACAAAATCTGCCCTTTATACATTATTTATTCAATAAATAGACTATAAGACAAAAATAAACATTTTCACAAATACAAAGCTATTTTTTCACTTAATACTGTGATAACCATCAGCGAGTAGATCCCATATATGTGACGTACCGCATAAAACAACGGCACAGATGCATTTCTTATAATTACTATACGATTATATTATTCGTATATATTATAAATAATTGTCCTATGATTTTTAATTCTAATAAAGCATGTTACACTCTTTTTAATTCATATAAAATTTGCTTACGAATCCATTCGTAAAATAAGAGTGTTCCTTTTTATTATTATTCACCCTGTTTAAAATGTTGCATACTCTTTTTGATAGATTACATAGAGATTTTTTTTTTGTACATAAAATTAATTAATCATAATTAGGACTCACGATTAAAATTTAGAAATAAATTCAATGGTTAAGGTATTTATCTTTAACGCTTTGGCGTTAATCTCTTATCTCAAATTAATTGAAAAATGTTCAACATAGCCTTTGCTGCGTTGGAATTTTAATATTTTCAATAATTATAGTAGAAAATATTTTAATTAAAAAAAGCCTTTTTACAATTTTAGTAAGTTTCTATGTGAAAAAGTTGAGAAATCGTAGTTATTATATGGTCATACAATACTTATAAAAATGCTACGTGACATAGAGCTTAAAGGAATCATCTTAAAATTTGTGTCTTTTCGCTTATTTATAGAAACAAATAAGCGAAAAAATAATAAATAATCTTATCACGAGAAATTATATTATTTAATAAATATAATAGACTATATACTTAATCTTTGATACACCAAATCTCCAAAATTAATTTTGTTACCTGTTATTTTTCACTTTAATTTAAAAATAAAAAAAGTAGCAGCACGCAAAATTCATTAATATTTGTATTAATATTGGACATTAATATTATTCCATTTTATCAAATTTTATAAATAAACTCTTAAAACCATTAGATTTTTAATAAAGTAAACAAATTTAAAGCCCATTTACAATCTTTGAAAGTTTTTATACTAAAATTTACTACAATAACTCTAATACACACATATGTATTTATTGAAAATGTATATGCAGTAATTTTATATTTCATTTCAAACTTCATACTTCATAAAATATTATATTTTCATTTTTACGAAGTTGAAACATAATTTTCTAGACAGGATAGTTTTCTAGAACTACATTTATAAAAGTAGAACAGTAAGCTTCAGCTATAAATTAATATCGTGAAAGACTGTTGCAAAAAAAATGCAATGATTTATGAATGATTATAAATCTTTGATTCAATTATATATCTTTTTTAAATATATAACATTATATAAATATATAACATTATATAAATATATAAAGTAATATAAATCAAAACAGTAATTGTATGCTGTTATATGTTCGTGTATGGTGAAATCAATGTGCATATATACATATATGTTGATTTGAGTGTGTGTATGTATGTTTGTGCGTTTGTGTGTGTTATTAGAGAGTAATACCTATATCGCAGGAATTTTGCAAACAAATAAAGAACACAATTAAAAACCAAATTTTGAACAATATCTGTGGATGACTTAAAGAATTGCTTCATTGGCGAATCAAAGCAGTGGAGCCTGTGAGTAAATCAGTACAATAGTACTTCATTACCCTAATATTATTAAATAATAATATTAGTAACATTATTGTGCACTTACGGTGCACTAAGAATAATATCACTGTAAGTATAAGGAAAAGTCACTTTGTAATATTTCCCCATAAACTTTTCCTCTTCCTTTCTTATAAACTCAATACTACGGATTTGTAAAAGATAATGAAATCACGGTGTTTATATTTGGAATCACTAAGTCTTTTTATAAACCAGCTGGTGTCGTTAGTTTATACATAGCACCGGTTAGGACTAGTTTAGAGTATTGAAAGAATCGAGTCCAGAATCGAGTTCAGAAGTACTTTCAACGGTATATTTTTTTCAAGATTCAGTATAAGTTGTAAACTACCTACGTATGAAGCACGGCTACTTTTTCTTCCTCTTTCTACTTTGTTGTAACATCTCTTGCGTCTAGATGTAGAAATCAAGATTTTGCTACACTACACATAACTTTCAACGCTAAATGAGACACTAATAATTTACTGAGCCACTTTTCACTAATTAGCACTCTCACTATTATTCGTTCTCATCTTAACCTTTGCTATGATAACCGTTGCTATAGTAACTTTTACCCTTGCGTTAAGTGTACATCTACAATTTTAAAACTTGGCGAAATGCAAAAAGTTCAAATCTGTTGGGATAGGAATTCCGTAAAATCCGTTCTTAGTAGATGTCTACGTCACAAAAGAAGTAACTTTGTAATTTTTTAAGTTAATCAGACGAAAGTTTTGGAGATTTCGTGATGAGTCAGTGAGTGGTAAATTGCTTATATATATGAATATGAGAAAAATATAAATCAACGCACGAAATTCACCAATTTATATAAGTAATTATAATGCGTATATGTATGGCCCCTATTCAGTACTTTTAATATTGTATTGTCGTGTCCTTATTAATACTTATTTTTTTTACCATAAAAGAAACAAAAATGAACAACTAAAACAAATAAAATAAAATTATTATTAACATATACTATTTGATAAAATCTATTTGGGTTGAAATTTATAATGTATCACAGTATGTCCTGTAGTTATGTTTTGTAGTAAATAACGAAATAAGTACACTGAAATTAAATTCGCCAGTATTCTGTTTTACTCTATTTAGCTGCTCCCACACATACCAAGACCTTCGAATTCCGGGTAAATCAATTACCTTTGCTGATTCAGTTGAGGTCAGCGTATTTTGAGACTTGTGCAAAACAAACATTTCTCGAACTGAAACTAACAGTAGTGTAGAGTGTAACATGTATAATAAATCATTAGAAGTACTTCGTCTCTTGAAAACAGCAAGAGTTTCGTGTAAGATAAATATCAAGATATTTATCTTACAAATTGTTATAAACAATTTTTAAAACTGAGAAGAACATTAAAACTTGAACTGTGAAGATTACTACAATACAACGTTATTATCAAACTATATTTTTACAAAGACTACACCATAATGACAAAAAAAACATACATTATATTTGTCCGCTCATTAGGATCGAAAGGAGTTTTATCAATACAGTCGATAAAGAGAAAAAATTACCGAATATGGAAATGATTTTACTAACTACCCTAATATTAAATAAGACACGAATACGTTACGGAGTATAAGATTATATATAACAACGGGGTAAGGTCTAGTAGGAGAAATAATGACTGTTAACTATAGTTTAGATTGTAATAAAAGCCTGAAACATGTATTTAAAATATAATTTTATATTTAATTTTACATTTTCATAATTTTTATTTACACCGTTCACAACTTATTTCTTTCATAAAAAAATATCTAGAACTGCCTTAGAATGATCTAAAAATAATCCTAATATCTACTTACTTATTATAAAATTATCCGCTAGAAACTCCTTTTCAGTCCTTTAACAAGATTTAAACTTTTGAAACATGAAGGTCAATAATGGTTTCAAAGCAAAATTATAACAAAAAGCTTACATAATATCAAACGTTGTCCTCTAATTACAGCAGTAATTACAGCTCACTTAAAATTCCAACACAGCAAAAACTTGGGGACTTGCCCTGAATGAGGAATGAGTTCCGTAACGAACTTGGCCTCAGCTTACGATTGCGTGCCTTTTGTAATAAACACTGTTATATTAAATGCAAGAATGATCGAAAACATACAATTATATCGACTATTTACTTTTTGTTACATTTTTAACTTCATTTAGTAGACATTATTTTGTTTCTTGTTGCTAACATTAAGACTATTAACGGACCGTTGACAATTAATGGCTCAATAATTGGAACAAGTTTAAAAGTTTGAGAACTAACGAGCTTCGAATTTAGTTTAACGATTCGTGTTAATTGTCTCCCTATGTAATAGTGAAAGTAAAAAGGTTTTGAAAGTATAGTAAAGGTTTTAGATTTTGAATGAATATGAATTTATATTAAATACTCAAAATATGGGTAATCCATTATACGTATAGATGGTTTTCATGTCAATATACCCAAATTTAAGTTTAGAGTAATGATAAAAAGAAACTACTTAGTTTTTACAGTGAATTTATCACAAAAATATTGCTTAAGTTTATCATATTTTTGATAACCCTCTGTATTGGTGATAAAAGGTCAACTTTACTTCAGATATTACTTTTTTCCAACTAAAGTACTCAAAAGGTAGTAATAAAAAATTGCGAAATAATTATTTTTGCGCTTTCAATTATTACATAAAATATTTTAAATGTTCTATCAACAATAAGGTTTACTGAAAATATACATAAAGACAAATCCTACAGTAAAATATTAAATAAGTACAAGTATAACTACCAATTTGTATATGAGGGAAACATATATTTAAAAAATATATATAAAGTACGTTCCACTAATCGTATGGAATGCGAAATACTGCAACGCATTTTGAGAGCAATGTTAAATCTGGTCATCAACACAACGAACAGATTTTCGATCCAATAAACTATCAGAAGCCGGTTTTAACAGCTTAAATGCTTTATCTATTTCTATTGGTTGATTGGTTCTATGGCAATATACATTACCATATACATATTACTAGCAAACAAACTTTATACAATCTTTAATATTAAATCTAATTCTCCATTCACTCTGCTATTTTTTGCACTCTATTGCATCAATTTGACACCACAGAGTGATACAGTTTGCCTTTTTAATTTAAATATGAAATCATGACTAACTTACGCTGGATAGGCTTCTTAATAGTGACTATTGTTTTCACAATCAACGATAAAATAAAAAGTGGTGTATTTGCAATTACATTTATTACATTATATGAATAGAAAACAAGGATAGGAATTTCATCCCAGTGCAAATAATTTAACTATAATATAAATAAAGAGTAGATAGAATAATCACTACAATAGCATACATAATATTCAAAGGCACTAGAGTATAAAACTTTTAAATTTATAGCAATAAAGAGACAATGTTTTCCATCCAAGTAAGAAAATATTACAAGTATTATTTCAAGTTAGAAGACTACATAAAATTAAATTACTTCTGTTAGAAAAAAATCTAGACTTATTCTCTTTATAACCCTATCAATTGATTGAAATCTAACCTTCTTTATATAACTTTGTATATTATCCTTATTTTGGTCTCCTCGGTGATTACAGGTCTTGATTTTGTCAAGGAATTCTCCGAAGTCACCTTTAAATATAATTATATACAGATGAATATTAGGTAAATATATTTACATCATCAATATTCCGTCCAATGGTTCCGTCCAATCAAACATTATAAGACGTCTATAGTTTTACCATAAAAAAATTAAGTAAACGGAGGATTCTATTAACTTAACTACGTACTATTAGGCTACATTAGATAGGTAATACCTTTAAAGTTAATTGTATACATTTTAACAATAAACTCCCCAGTGGAGCCTTAAATTTGTCACTAAATAAGATCAAAATATTCATTCATAAATTCGAATCGAATTTAATAAAATAAAATATTATAGTGTATAAGTATTATATTAACGACTAAATTGTGTTTTAGCTATTAACTACTAACCTACGCAATTATTTCTGACGTTGTTTGTTACTCTTGTTCGATCTACTGGCTGCATCACACTGCTCCCCCAGCGGTCATTACTTGCGGTAACGGTGAAGGTCGGCTTGTCCCCTTCCTTCAAATATGGCGAAGGGGGCGTTGACTGACTCTCGCGTTATGCTCGTGAACGGTTGCTGCTTGGGGTGATTGGTCGTCGTCGAAACAAATATTGACAAACAGAATTTTATGCAAAATTTTATTAACCACCAATTAATGTTATACTAGTCTTATAGACAATACCTAGCACATAAACATAAAAAATGTCGCTAACTAACTCGATGAAGTTCATTATAATAATAGTAGTTTCTAGTTATCTATTTATAACCATTTATATAAGAAGGAAAGTGTCAATTTTGCGAAAATCAATGTTTCTAACTTCGCAGTGTAGAAAAGCCTTGAAAAGATGACATTAATATTTAAAATTTTCTTTTTACATATTTAGTTATGTTAAGCTCATTTAAAATTTTAAAAGCTACCTACCATTTCTGCAATCTGGATGAACAACTTCAATTTCGGTATTAAGATTAATGGCTGTAATATTGTTATTTATAGTATAGTATATTTATCGTATTAGTATGTATGTGATGACACATTTTCACAGAGGGGTGCTATTAACACTGTCAATTTACTGTTATAGTTACTGTTACTGATACTGTTTCCACTACTACTCCTGCTATTGTTAATGAAGTTACTTCCCTAACAGTAACAGCAACAACAAGATGTTTTACAGACATCAAAATAGTTACAAACTGCGATTTTTACAAGAATATTAAGTGGACAGAGAGAAGGAGATAGAGTCTATTTATATTTCAGCGGAGTGACGACATCTTTTGCACAGATTTCTATATGTAATAGATAGTAGTGATACTAAATTGATTTGTATTAAAGTAGAAAAAGGAATAAATATCGTCAAAAATGACTTTTCCGTTTGTTTTACATAAAAAAACTTTAGATCGTTTTGAAACATGATAAACAACTTCTATTCTGTATTATGTACATACTTTAACAGATATTTTAACCACAAAGTTTTTCAGTAATTATTTGCTGTTATAATATTCGAAAAACTTTTAAATGTAATTTATATACTAAACTACGTTTTCGAAGTGTCAAGAATCAAAATGGACATCAATCATAATCATCAAATGGAAATCACATGGACTCAACAAATGTTTCTTGTTGTAGCTCCAAATCATAACGCGCACAATAATGTCTTTAAGGTTCTCAATAGGTCACCCATGGAACCGGTTAACAATTTTAACAATGTGCCACATCCCATGTGTGGCGTCCATCACCTCGTCAGAGGCAACTCGAAAAATTAACAAACCACCTTCAAGTCTTGAAGACAAGGGAACCAATCCAGTTTTCTCGAATTGAAAGATAATATTAGCAATACTTTATTATTGTTAATTCATTGATAAATATGTTGAAATATTATTCATTTGTTTTGATTTATTAAAGTTATTTGACACCAACATTGGTTTTATAAATTTTTCACGAGAAACATTGAGATACCTTTTTTATGTATGATTCTCGAAATACTAATCTTTACGAAAGAAATAATACCAGATATCCAAAATAGTAAAATTGCTCATAAATTTGAAGGACGGAGGTGTATTCATTTCTTACCAGGTAATTAGTAACTGTGTTAATTCTGATTGTTGCACAAATGTGAAAAGCAGTTGCGGTTGGGTTTGAATTTCAAATATGTAATTAAGATAATGATGTAATCAATTCAAGGACTGTTAAGGTTAAGGAATAGCATTTAAAATAAGTATCCGATAGTATTCATGTAGTTTAATCGCTTCTCTGTATAGACCACTTGAAGTCAGAGGAACTAGATAAATTTAAATTTATGTGCACGTTATTCAGATGTATTTTACCTCTAGGGAGAACCACTAACAACTACTAACAAAATTAAAAATAATATTGGGTCGAGCGGTGAAGTACCAATTGTTAATTAGAAAAGGTCCTGAAATTTAAACGCGAGTCTAATTTTAACTACATTCATGTTAAAGTTCCCAAACTTAACAGATAATTTATTTTTAAAAATTAATACAAATGATTTGGTTAAATCTATATACAATTATTAGTGAACTTAATGTTTTTATGACCTTTATTGTATTCTCCAGTTTTAAGTTGTATAAAGTGTGTATGTACTCGTATAATAATGAATCCTGTCGTCACGTCTCTTGCCGGACGTTGTTGAATTAAACGTGTGCCACGTGACCAGGTGCGGATTATCTCTTGAATTGGGGATAACCGAAATCCTTGAGTAATCTGTATTTATTTAGTAACATTGTATTTTATTCATACAGTAATATTATAAATTAAATAAACTAAAACAATACTATTATCTATTACGTCTTAAGTCAACACCAATATAGAACACCAGGGCCACACCAAATTTCGTAAAAAAACAATTTCAAATTCAAAATATTATTACTCACATATGCATATTCACGCATTTTTGTGTCAAATATTACATTAAAAAGGTCAGTGTATTCATCCCGTAAGTAAGCTATCACCAGCTTGGAAGAGTGCTCTGCTGATAAGAGCCCGCCAGATACTAAAATAGTTGCTTTTTTTAAATGAAATTTTATAAGATCTGATGTATACATTATAACATGAACCCTGCAAATGAACAACAACCTAAATACAACAAGTTTCAATCAACTAAATACTCTTGAATGCTATAATAAGATTCATTGAATAAAATACCTTTTATTTTAGGCTTAATACTAAGAAAAGGAAGATCTACCATATTTTGTGGAATTTTATTATATATGTATAAAAATGTATTAATTAAATAGTTTTTTTACATCTAACAAAACAGACATACAAAAAACCGTTTAAATACTATTATTTAGAAGTCTGGCTCGTGGTCTTAACACGTACCAATTACTTTTCTATAAGAAGCCTTTATATTAAAGATTTATCCTTTAATTACGAGTACATCCTAATGAAATATGTTAAAATATGTGATACTAGTTTTTAGACGCGACTCCGGCAGTGTTGTGAAAGTTTTTTCTTTTAACTCGAAATATTTTTAGTTTAGATTTTGGACCTGACATGTCAAGGAGGAGGAGGAGTCAATAATTTTTAGGTAGCTTATAATTTTTAATTTATCATATCTTCTAAAATATTTATTTAAATCATATAGTGTAAAGGACAATTTTGATGTATAGTAAATGGCGAAACTAACAAATGCATTTATTTTTTATAAAGATTAATACTGAACATTTTAAATAATTTCTTTAATAAAGAACATATAATCAAGTTAATCATATGAAGTAAAGTAGTGTTCTTTGTAATATTTTTGCAGATTCTTTAGTACATTAGTTTAGTGTATCTCTTCTAGTATACGTGGCACACGCCTGTAAAGCTTGGAGGAGGCGAGATTTTTACGACCGCGCGACCTCTTTAACAGGAATTGTTATTTTTCAGCCAATATGCACAATACCGTAATGTTATGTACTATATACCAAAACCTTTCACAAGATTTGCACTATCGATACTCGATATCGGATTTTTTTGTAACTTTTAAGAGAATATACAAATAAAGATTTTAAGTAATAATAGGAATATAATTTAAAAAGATAAGATAAAGAACTAGAATATAAATTTATGGTATAAGCTTGTCTAAAATAGAACCTCAAAATCGAATATAAAAAACTGTTACCAGTTTTCTAATCATTCAAACCATTTTTTTTGCATGTTCCTTTTTTTATGATATAGAAATTTTATATCTCATTTTATAGACAAAATTATGAAATATCCATTCATAAAATCAAATATCATTTTTGGTCATTTTACAGTATTGCTAAATAGTATGCCCGAAGTTTCTTTAAAAATCTAATATTTTAAGGATGTTGTAATATTAACGCATCCGTTTTGTTCTTTCAGTTTTTTCATATAATTTCGTAAAAATAAAGAAACATTCTTTACACGTTGAATTAAAACCTTTTTGTTTTTTTCTACAAAACTGTTATATATTTCTTAGCACTTTTATTACCGAACATTAATATAATACTATTGTTTCTGAACTCTGTGCTAAACTATTTTCATTTTCGACATTATAACAAAATACTAGATGACAACCTACCCGTACCTACATACTTTTATGAATGGTACAGAACGATGATACGAGTTACGACGCTATTAAATGAAGCGATTGTATTTTATTGCGTTGTTTATACGTCTACGTCTCTATACATAAACACTGTGATCTGAGAGCTGGCTGAAGGTATCGTTTTTATATTGTACTTAGTAAGACCTTTGACAGAGTTAATTATAACATGCAACAGCACAAACTTTCATGCGAAGAAATGTCCAATACTTTTTTATTCTGGTATAACTATTATTCTGGTATATAATATTACATAAAGACATTCAATGTTTATCTCTGGAGGCTATAGCTTCAAACTCCATATTGTCGCTTTTGGACTTTCCCTCAAGCTTCTCTTTTGGGGTCCTTGTTTTTCAACATCTTTATAACCTATTTATATTGGCAGGTTTGTATATTCGCTAATGATTTAAATTTCTTTATGACTATAGAATTATTTAATGACATAGTTGTAATATATAGGATATGGATTTTTTATGCGAGAGGAGGACTGTTATGTCCTAGGACTCACAAGACCGTTGCCAGCCTCGGCGTGTACTCCCACGCCTTTTTTGAAGGTACCCCAGTATGATTCGGGAACATCGCGGAAGGAAGTTCATTCTACATATTAGTGGAACGTGGAAGAAAGTTTCTTGAAAATTGTACAGTAGAAGATTGTCACGCATCCAGGTAGAACGGTTGCAAGTGTAGTCGATGACGTGCTGTGCGGTGATGTAAAAGATCAAATAACTCTTGGGAACAATGCCCATTTTAAATGTGGTAGAAGACGCCGAAAGAAGCTATATCTTTCCGCAATATCCAAACATGCAGTCATTGATATTCTCAGTGCTGTCATCCGCATAACCATCTATATTTTAAATATTTAGGATATCAATAATGTACAGGAAGAGATAGCAACGCAGGGTAGGGGAACGCCACCATTCACAACAACCATCCACAACAACCTATACGCTACACCCAATAACAAAGCTGGCGATCCACTTGCTTAAACTCTCGGGAAGCCCATAAGAAGAAAGTTTCGAAAGAAGTCCTTTTTACCATACATGATCGATCGGCGTGCTCCATATCCACACTAAACTGCCAGGCCCTCTTTCTTGCTTTCAATGACCATTAACCAATAGTACGTATGATATAACTGAAGATCACTAATCGATTGACTATAGCGAAAGCTTTTTTCGTTGCACCATTGGGGGAATACCAACTGGCCTACTCCGATCTATGAAAAATAAAGACTGTACAGTTTTTTGCCGAAACAAAAATTTCCAACATTCAGCTCTGACATCGCGGAATGACCCAAAAAATCTTTCTCTTCTGCCGTAGGGGCCAAAAAGACATTGTTTGTGTGCAATGGCGGTAAGGACGATGGAAAAAGTGTGATCCTCAATTTTGCTATAGCGAGTTGCCGTTTAAAGAATCTGGATTCACGGTTAAATTACCTCTTTAGAAATCTAGAGTGGTTAACGCACTAACTCAAACTGTACGTTGAATTCGCACGATACTCAATAACAAAACAATGATTAAGGAACCGCCTCGACAGTGATCGTGTACTTGCCGGGATGTACTGTCATCAGAAGATGCAATAAAAAGGGCATGTGTCGGGATACGTCCATTAGACGAGTGTGCGTCTTAACACACTGGAACATACTGTTTGCCGAATAAGAGATAAACACAGATCTCGTCGCATAGTAGGTGGCACGTGACCCTAGCCAATTAGAATTACGGGCGTTAAGGTTACCAACGATAACTACGACCACGACTTCGGCGAAGGGAGTTTGTGAAAATCAGAAACAACAAGGCCTGCTACATGGCACGAGTATCTAGGTGATGTTGAAAGGCGTTTAGGTTGCAGTGAAGTCTCTGATGTTGCAAAAGTTGAGCGCTCAGTAAGCCCAAATCGCGATACATTGCCAGCTCAAGATACGATGTTCAGCCCGAGCAAATTTATCGGAGCAAATTTTACTCGGAGAGAGCTTAAGTACGTGGAGCCAGCCCAATACGAGCTGCAGTCCATTAGATTCATTTATGCTCTACCTTTTTTTTTATGTAAGAGGAGGGCAAACGAACTGGCGGGTCACATATTGACGTGATCACCGACGCCAATGAACTCCTGTAACATCCGAGGACTTACAAGAGTATTGCCGGCCTTGAAGGTAGGAGTAAACGCCTTTTTTAAAGGTACCCATATCGTACCAATATGGAAATACCGCCGAAAGGAGTTCGTTTCACAAGCGAGTGGAACGTGAAAAAAAGATCCTGGAGAACCGCACAGTGGAGGATCGCCACGCATCCAGGTGGTAGGGATGGTAAAGGAGCCGATGGCACACTGTGCGGTGATAAAATTCGGCGGTAGGCATCAGATCAAATAGCTCATCAGAACACTCCCCGTGGTAGATGCAAAAGAAGACGCATAGAGAAGCAACGTCTCTACGCAATGCCAAAGAGTCCAGCCGTACGCAGAGCACTGGATTCCCGACAATCCAAACGGCTCTCCATTGTACGCCGTCAAATGGTAGAAGCTGATATTGATAAGCGCAAGTCTTTGGCCAGGATTGAAATACTGCCTCGCTCTATTGATCACTCCCAATTTCATCGAGGTAAACTTCGCCTTGCTCTCCAGATGACCACGCTAACAACCGCTCGAAATGTCGAGACCCAGTATTCTGATACTTGGCGAGGCAATGAGGGGAGTGCTGTCGAAGAGCGATGATACGTCAAATGGAGTTTTCTTAGTGGTAAACGCGCAAACTTGTGTCTTTAGGGGATTGAACTGAACGTGGTGCAGTTCACCTCACTTAGAGACCATCCCCAAGGAAGTCTCTATAGAAGACGCAAGTTTCTTTCGGCACTCGTCGACGTTTTCCGTATGGCCGGTTTGGTTTGGCCGGAACATACCGCATCCCCAGTACTGTCATCCGCATAACAATGTATGTTGGAAATATCCAACATATCATTTTTATGCAGGAGGAACAGAGTTGGGGATAGCACGCAGCCTTGGGGTACACCAGCGTTCACGGGCTTGCGGTTCGAGCAAAAACCGTCGAGAAAAATCCAAGCATATAAATCTCTATCTACAATGTTATTATGCCTAGCTGTCTAGAATATTATAGTATTGTGCAGACTATACTACATAAAACCGTACTATAACTGTATGTATAAACAATAAAAACTTTATCCAAGAATTGAACATGAGAAAAATGCTGCTCTAGAGCTATTGACCAACTCAGACACAATATATAATAGAACTGTTATCACTTAATATTGATATTAAATACACCTAGTTCTAAATAAAAACTAACCAGTAATAAAACCATTTCATTGCATAATGATGCTTCCCTGGTCATAGCAAACTTGTATATGTTACCACGCTTATGTGTGTATCACGAAGTGACCGCGCTTATTTTAATCGTTACCATCATCAATTAAGATTAGGTCATTTAAAATTAGCTTTAGGAAGTATCCAACATTTTCTGTATTAATAATAGAGTTTTAAAGTATGTTATGGCTGTGTTCAAATAGAGTTGCTGAGCGAAGCCTGATAAATGTTTGAGATTTCATATTTCATTATTTTCACTTATCTTTGTGGCGAAGATTTAAAAACATTGCGCCAAACAATTCTTAGGTTTTTCTGAAATAAGTAAATTATTGCGTTTTATCGAGATAAAAGTTGGCGTCATCAATGAGCAATAGTCGTATTGACACACGCAATGAATTATGAATGTATAAAAAAAAAAAAATTGTTTTTAGTATCTGTTATATTGCATTTTAAATTGTTTTGCAATAATTAGTTTCAATACTTCCAATTCAATTGAAATCCAATCCCAAAAAAAATAATGTTTACATTCAAAGTATAAAAATTTACATTTATTTATTTATTTTTACATATCTTTTGTATCCTGATAAAAGTTTCATATGCAAAAAAAATGCAAGAACTATATAATAATTATAGGTTGAAAATGTATGTATAGCTGCGACAAGGGACTTTGAAAGGTTGAAAGGGATAATCTTCATAAGGGTGTGAGACAAAGGTTCAAGAATTTGATTAGAATTAACAGACTAGGACTATATCTTGAACGTTAAAGGATTTTCATATATAATACAAAAAAAACTATAATCTTTTTGAATAGTCTAAAACTTTACCATTTTTTTTTACATAGTGTCCTTTATGTTCAATCATAAAATTTTGCTGAACGACATAAACATAAGTAATAGATTCTATCCTTCCGACTGCCTAACCTATATTTTCTTTTGTGCAATCAGATATAAAATTCAGAGATAATTTTAACACATTATTGATTATGAACATTATTGATCACAGTTGAATATAATAAATGAGTAATTTTTTATCACATAGTTTGCTAGGCACACGAATTTTGTTTTAAAAATTGTAAAATAGTTAATTTTGTACCTCTGTCCACATACAATAATAGCAGAAACAGACAAGGTCAGTAAACAGCGACCTTTGTTGCAGGGGCGTTGTACATTAGGTTGGAAAATTTGCGTAGTGATGATATATATTCAAATTAATTGCAAGTAGACCTCAAGCGGTACATATCATTGGATAACAAAAATCTGATATGTATACTTCTTGATTGGAGAGCAATGGAATATTTGAAAAGCCCTAAGGTTGTTAACACATAGAGTCATAATGTTTTCGTCTCGTGTCTATTGATATATTTTCTATAAAAGTTAAATGTAATTAAATACTTTAAGAATATATTAATATATTTTTTAGTACAATGAGGGTGAAGAAACATACATTTTATTAAGACTATGATAATTTTCGTTTACAAGTGAACAAAAAGAACGTACTTTGTGACAACATTTGTTCGAAACACAATGTTATTTTTTTTTAAATAATTAATTAAAATTGACCTAAAATATATATTGTAGCAGCTTTCGTCCACAGCTTCGCTAATTATTGTCAACTATTAAATAAGAATTAAGTCTATTAAATAATATTAAAATGATTTTATGTGTCCAAAACCAAAACAGACATTTTTGCTTAACTTTAAAAAAAGATGTTATATACTAGAATCTATAACCACAACACTTATCTGAAGTTTCCTTATCCTACCAGGTTATGGGATAACTGAATAATGATTAGACGAGGGTCAGAGCACGTAGTTGAGATTGAGATGTCACGAATATGAAAATAATTAAATTTGTAAGATTCATTATATTTTCTACATAAAATAAGAAAACAATTTTCTTAAACGAAGTCTCTTTAGATCTAGTTTGAACGCTGTTTATTTTCTACCCAAACCATCAAAAACTTAACTTTTTTTTTATTGTCATCATTCTGAAACACCACGTATATATAAAGTCTGATATAATTCCTTAATCCTTCGTAAAAATACGATTAGTTCTTATTGGAAACGAAAATACGAGTAACCATTTTGTTTTGGAAGTAATGGCTTTTGCGTTAAAATATTTTTATCAATGTTCTTTTCCTTTTTTTGTTGGGAATATGTAATAGTTATTTAAAATTTCTGTAAGTACCGACGTAATTGTTATTGCCAGTCGCAACTTACAAACTAGGTTAGGATATATGGGGTACAGTTAATCTTCATTTGTTATTATTCATTATTCTACATTTTAAGTTGAAGTTGTTGAAGTATTTCAATTCTGAAATGCAATATAAAATATTTAATGAATTAAAAATACTTTTTATATGATAATTAATTAATGTCTGTCATTATAACAAGTACTTATTGTTTATTATCATAAGTACGTTGATATAAAAATTATAACAGATATTATTCAAATAAGTTTTCAAAAATTGTACTTCAAAATTTTAAGTGAATTGCCATTATTGTTATAGGATAAGGATATAAAATATACAGATGACACATTTTGCTGAATTCAGATTTCAGCGTTTCGAAATAGACTTACATCATTGAAATTTAATGTAAAATACATTTATGGCATTCTTTTAAATTTTTTTATAATAGTTGACGCAACTTTATGTAAGGAAGTGAAGATAATTTGAAAGGCCTATAAATGTTTAAATAAGCCTAGCATGAACATCATTGACATTTTCAAACGGTATTCTTTCAAAGTACTATTTAGAATTCGTTTTACGGTTAGTTTATATAAATATAAGATTTTAGCGCAGTCTGTCTACATTTTCATATTTCATATATAAATAATAAAGGATGTTAAATAATAGTTACATAGTCTGTTGGTTTTAGCTCATAAAATGTTTGTCTACTACTGAAAGTTTTCAACAAGTTACAAAATACGGTAACCTCAACCGAATTAGAAGCGGCAATTGAGTTACCCAGTTGACCTGAATTCAACGCTCACTGAGAGTAGGACTCACTGCGGTAAAAAAATACCGGCTGAAAAAAAATATATAAAAGATTTATTTTATACGTACGTACGTTTAAAATGTATAATTTAAAGATAATTTTGTTTCTTTGCTTACAGCAATTGTAACAAAGATATGCCAATAAATATTTGCATATACTCCCGAAAATATATTAGAAGGACAAGCAGTTATGATTGTAAAGAAGTCATTAAAGGTTTTGATTTGTATATGATATATATATAATTATATAATTTATTTGTTACTTTTTTATTGATTTCATTAAGCTCATGTTTTTATAGTATCCAAAAAGTACCAAAGAAGTTCAAGGCTAAATATTTTCTAATATTCATATTACGTAGATATAACTCAGAAATATGACCTACTTTTACAGACCAAACAATTCATAGAAAATCCAATTATCATTGGCACAAAACATATTATTATGAAAAAAAAAAATAAACAAAAACATATTTTGAATGTAAAATTTATGGACGTATCTTATTCATTAACCCGAAGGTTATCTGACATTATTATTATGTATATGACATATTTACTAGGAGAAAGACTTAGATTATTTATCAGAATTAATACTTTCAGAGAACTAAATATAATATAAATTTATTTTTTATTACAACAACAAAGACCATTTTGCATTTTAATACTATTAATATTGTTGTAATTGTAATAATTAATTAAGTATTAATACTTTAGTTCCTAAGGTATTCATTTATACGACCCAAATACATACATATATACTGTTAATACTGAATAAGTGTTAGAAATTCCTAGCTCGTTTCTATTAATGTTAAAATAAATTTCAAAATTATATTTATTAACTATTTTCCATTTCTAGTTTTGAACAATCATTTAAATTAGAATTAAACACAAAGTTATTAATTCAAATCCTCGTTAAATCTACGAGTATGTTGAAAATGTTTTTGATAATATTCTAAAATTATATAACTATCATAAAGTACACAACTCATTTAATATTCATATGGTAGCTGTTATCTACGTACGCTGACATGATTTACTGCCGCAGAGGACCTGATAATAGTAGTAACATTCTAAGATTCAGATTTTTGGTTTACACGATGTATTTTATAGAGGTTTGATAAAACTAGGCTATTTTGATAAAATAGATAAATCCTATCAAATTTCAATAAATCAGTTTAAAAAGATTGTAATATAATATAATATAATAATAATTATTATTTTTTTGTGGTCAATACGCAGACGGTCCGACTAATAGTAATAGTAGCTAAATTACATTTGCTAAAATAAATCAAGAGTAGAAAAAGGTAAAAAGTATTTTTACTGGCAAACATTACCCAAATAGATTCAAAATTTTATTATAACTAAAATATTTAATTAAAAGAAATGTATGTATTATATGTGTATGTATTTATACCGGTATCGATCAAATATTTCTTGACCTCAGTGAAGTAATATAAGTAACTTTGTTTAAATTTCAAGGTGTATAATTTGTATGTTAAGAATGGTCGAGGTTACTTTATTTCCATCCACCCATACCCATATAAATCTAAACTTTCATATACCTAGCTCCTTTGCTTTAACTGTGACTGGTTCTGATCATTCACTTCTACATTCATAAGTTGTTAATGGCTCTAGATGTTTGCATGTAACTTATGTAGAGAGAGATTATTTTTTCATTATTTTCATTAAATAATTCACAATTAAATTGGCACTGCAAATGAGTCAACAACTTAAGTTTTACACATTTCGATCCACCAAAAACTCTTTGATGTTATAATAAGAGTTATTTAATAATACAATTTTGATTTTAGATTTAAAACTAAATATGTTTAGTAATAGTGTATGTTTAAATGTTTACGATATCATCTCCAAAGTCGCTACTTGAAAATCCTTGTTAAATGTTCCTTTATATGTTATTTGGTTATTTTACAATATAGCTTTTGATTTAGTAACATTTCAGAGTTAAAACTGGACACGTAAGTTAAGATGTCTAATATTAAACTTTCCTTTAAGCGTCCGATATCTGAAGTCGTTAATCGTTTAAGACGTAAACCGGCTCTTTGTTGTCTTGACGTTTTCACTCAAACCCTCGTCTCGGTTCCTTATTAAGATTGTAGAGTAACGTTGTAACATAGTGAAAAGTGTTGAGATTGAAGTTTTAATATATTGCTCTCGTGAAGGTTGTTTAAAGCTGCTTTTTGTTAACGGGATATAAAAATTCATCATCACAAAAGGTCATCATATACTTAACGTAGCAATTTTCTTTAAAAATCAAGAACAATTGTGGTCTCAGTGTTTTCTTATATTTGCAACGTTTATACGGGCGGTCGCAGCATATAATAGGATTATCTCATATGTTCTTACGGTGTGCCAGCTAAGGAAGAAAATACGAGTACATACTATCCTTTTTTAACAGAAAAGTGGAGGTAATATCACCAACATACATTCCAGAACAGGGCAGCAAGCAGGTGGCTCGAAAAAAACTCATTAGATATTTTTTATGAAATTTTGATGTATAATAGGAAACCCTTCGGACTTCTGTCCGGACGTTTCTTTCATTTAAACTAATTCTCACAATAGACAATGTTCACGCTTATAAAACTAATATGTTATTCATAAAGTAATTTAATAAAAAATTCCTGCGACTCGACGCGTTTGGCACTACAAGTCAGCGGATTGGGATGGAATGCGGTCCTTTTTTGCATCCTACCCATGGGGGCCGATTTGTTTCCCTTCCGATGATCCTAGTGACTGCGCTGCGGCTGTAGCTGATGTGATACTACAGGGCATGGAACTATTTGTACCAAGCTCTGTGGTACCACTTGGTGGCAGATCGCGGCCTTGGTTTGATGCGTCTGTCAGGGCTGCAGCAGCTGGCAAACGGCAGGCTTATCAAGCTTGGGTCAATGCGTTAGTCACTAAGGATCCGAACTCTAGAGTTCTGAAGAGGAAATATAATCGTGCCTCCAGATTCTTCAAACAGCAAATCGCTAGAGCAAAGTTCAAGCATGTCGTCAAAATTGGAGATCAGCTGGCAAAGTACCCGCCTGGCACGCGCAAATTCTGGGCGCTTTCAAAGGCCACTCTGGGAAACTTTAGCCAGCCGTCCCTACCGCCGTTGCACATGGGGAATGACTCTCTGGCCCACACGGCAAAAGAGAAAGCCGATCTCTTGGGCACTCTTTTCGCCTCCAACTCGACTTTGGACGACCAGGGGAAGACACCACCTATCATCCCGCGGTGTCAGAGCTCAATGCCGGAAATAGTTTTTCGGCAGAAAACTATTAGGCAGTCTCTATTTTCCTTGGACGTTCATAAGTCGAGTGGGCCGGATGGCATTTCTCCATTGGTGCTACGAACGTGTGCCCCTGAGTTGACTCCAGTGCTAACGCGTCTATTTCGGTACTCCTACCTTAAAGGCGTAGTCCCGGTCACATGGAAGCGTGCCCTTGTCCATCCGATCCCTAAAAAAGGTGATAGCTCGCAACCAGCTAACTACAGACCTATCGCCATTACCTCTCTGCTCTCCAAAGTAATGGAGAGCATTATTAATAAACAGCTCCTAACCTACCTCGAGGATCACCAGTTGGTCAATGACCGGCAATATAGCTTTCGCCATGGTCGATCGGCTGGTGATCTTCTGTTGTATCTTACACACCGTTGGGCAGCTGTTATTGAAAGCAAGGGAGAGGGTCTGGCAGTTAGTCTGGATATGGCGAAAGCCTTCGATCGTGTATGGCACAAGGGGCTTCTTTCGAAGCTACCTTCCTATGGGCTTCCCGAGAGTTTATGCAAGTGGATCACCAGCTTCCTCACTGGGCGGAGCATACAGGTCGTTCTCGACGGTTTTTGCTCGGACCCCAAGCCCGTGAACGCTGGTGTACCCCAAGGCTGCGTGCTATCCCCAACTCTGTTCCTCCTGCACATCAATGATATGTTGGATATCTCCAACATACATTGTTATGCGGATGACAGTACTGGGGATGCGGTATATTCCGGCCGTGCAGGTCTCACTCGGGAAAACGTCGACGAGTGCCGAAAGAAACTTGTGTCTTCAATAGAGACCTCCCTGGGGATGGTCTCTGAGTGGGGTGAACTGAACCACGTTCAGTTCAATCCCCTAAAGACACAGGTTTGCGCGTTTACCACTAAGAAAACCCCATTTGTCGTATCACCGCTCTTCGAGAGCACTCCCCTCATTGCCTCGCCAAGTATCAGAATACTGGGTCTCGACATTTCGAGCGACTGTCAGTTTCGTGGTCATCTGGAGAGCAAGGCCAAGTTGGCCTCGATGAAATTGGGAGTGATCAATAGAGCGAGGCAGTACTTCAAACCTGGCCAAAGACTTGCGCTCTATAAGGCGCAGGTCCGGCCACACATGGAGTACTGTTCTCATCTCTGGTCCGGATCACCCCAATATCAGCTTCTACCATTTGACCGCGTACAACGGAGAGCCGTTCGAATTGTTGGGGACCCGGTGTTCTGTGAACGGCTGGACTCTTTGGCATTGCGTAGAGACGTGGCTTCTTTGTGCGTCTTCTACCGCATTTACAACGGGGTGTGTTCCGAAGAACTATTCCATCTGATGCCTGCCGCCGAATTTCATCACCGCACAGCGCGCCATCGCCTCCAATACCATCCTTACCACCTGGATGCGTGGCGATCCTCCACTGTGCGGTTCTCAAGGACATTTTTTCCACGTACCACTCGAATGTGGAACGAACTCCCTTCGGCGGTATTTCCAGATCGGTACGACATGGGTACCTTCAAAAAAGGCGTTTATTCCTACCTACAAGGCCGGCAACACTCTTGTAAATCCTCGGATGTTGCAAGAGTTCATGGGCGGCGGTGATCACGTCCATCCGTGACCCGCCAGCTCGTTTGCCCTCCTCTTACATAAAAATAAAAAAAAATAAAAAAAAAGTTACATTATCCCTTTTGATTAGGTATAATGATATTACATGTATTTTAATATTTATGGGAGTTACAATAAACATTTTATGTAGGTAAAAAAAATATTTGTAATGGTATATAAAAGAAGGGAATTTTAACGTCAAACCACTACAATAATCGAGCTCCCTCAAGTTTTCATACTAATATATCTTATAACAATACCTTATTTTTATTATTTCAAAATATAGAAAGGAGATTCGATTTTAAGATAACATTATAAATATAGAGATAAAAACCTTACTATAAGGGGCTGTATCAAAGGGAATCAGCGGAAACAACCTCTAAATGGGCAATGTCTTCAGATGACTACAGAATGCAATGCAATGGCTACCAAATTATCTACCGCTTTTGATGTGGTACAAAGAATTCTTCTTAGTCATCTGTAGCGTTCAAGTTTTCCTATGTAGCAGAAAGAAGATAATTAAGGGATGATGTCACACATACACTTCGGGTGATAAGACAGCCACTAGTTAGCGCTGAAGCTAACAATTTAATGACATCGAGTGTTTGAAAATTAATATTTTGGAAACTACTAACACCGATGACATTAATATTTTGGAAACTACTAACTCCCTAACTAACAATGGAATCATATATGTCCGCCGCTTGGTAGTCCAATCTAATAACATAGGGGCGCTCCTAATCTACCGGGATATTTATGCTATTTAAATATAGAAAGCCATGCAGATTTCTTTAATCTTAATTATTATAAACGTATTTTGATGGCTAACTGAATAAGATTTGGTACTTTTAAGTTACAAAGATTTAGTCTTTGCTCTATTGCTACAAGAAATAAATAAAACAATCAGTCTAGTGTTGTTTTGGACACAGCTTTCAGCTACAAGAAAAATATCTGTTTATTCAACTATTCTCCGGATGAAAACTGCAGACATCCGTTTTATTAAATGTAAACCATACCTCGTAGAGCGTTCTAAGCAAATGTTACTTGAATTTACAATTGAATACAAATTAGACACGGCGTTGTGAATTTTAAATAGTATAATTTCCGTTTTGATATAAATATATTTTAATAATAACAAATGTAACAATGTAATAACAAAACATTAATAACAAAAAAAAATAATAATAAAAAAAAATATTATAAATATTATATTTATAATATTTTTTTCCCATTTATGAATTGCTATGTGAATCCTTCAAATAATTATTGGAGGCATTTTAAATGATGAAATTTCTAATGCTTTCTCCTATGAATATGTTATATCTATGTACAGACAGCGATCAAATACAGATTTTTTCGAAGTATATTTCAATGATCTTGGTTTATAAAAATTATTGAAATATTACAAAATAGCGATGAACCTTTCCTTTACTCAGTATATATGAACAATGCTACGGACCGGTGCTCTAAATAATCTTGCACCTCTGTCAACTTGAAATACTACCCAATTTTATTTATGTCAGTTTCCTGTATGTGATGATAAGAAAAATATTCTATCTATAAGCTAAAATTTCATCGGTTGTGATACCATCAATAGCATAATGACCACTTTCCACTTTCCTGTCGAAGTATAACTCGCTTAATCAATTTCAACACGATTTTCATCTCGGTACAATAAATAATACCGAAGACAAAATGTTAGCCATAAATAATCTAGACGACTATCAAGGTCAAGGTATAATTGTTATTCGATGTTAGTAATGCCTTCAATACGGTAAATTTTAATTTCTTGATCTCAATATTGTTTTACTTAATATCTCTCTATCGGCAAATTAATGTTTTCACTATTACTTACTTTTGTTATTATCAAAGTCATTCCAGATTTGGATAGGATTTCACAATAGAGAAAATGTTTTGGCGTCTAAGTAGATCCCCTTAAAACGCGGGTTATTTTTGGTAGTTCCAAGATGGTCCCGCATATCAATTATCTACGGCGTTGTTACTTTTTACCACACCAAAATAAAAAAATCCTGAAATATTGTCTAACAAACTTAATTTTGAGTAAATCCTTTTATTTCATTTTTTAAATATTATACTAAAAACTAAACTAAAAACAACAAAAATTACATTGCACTTTATTAAATTAAAAGTAACAAAAATAGAGAATAAAACAAAAAAATCTTTGATGATGATCAACAATAAGAGAAAGGAAAAAGCAAATTGCAAGCTCGTCAAAAACATAACATTAAAAAAAATATAAAAAGTTAATAAAAGATTAACTTAACAAACGCAAGCGACAACAGACTAGACCAGGGCTTCTTAAACTGTGGGTCGCGACACCCAGGGGGGTCGCGAGACTACTGAAAGGGGCGTCGCAAAGATCTGATACTATGATCATTATATGGAGGAGGGGGTCGTTTAAAATTTCCTAAGCTTGAAGGGGGTCGCTATATAAAAAAGTTTAAGAAGCCCTGGACTAGACTATTAATATTATAATTGTAGAAGTATATTGTCTATATATATCTGTTAGGCCTTCAAACCTAAACCAGCGAACGGATGATGATGAAAATTTATATAGAGATATTTTGATCTGAAAAGCAAGAAACAGGATACTTTATCCTGTATTATTTATATTTTTTGAGACCAATTTCTAAACCTTTCGGTAATATAACGAGTTTTTTTTTGCATATGCCTAAGTATTTCAGAAATAAATTATAGCCTATGTTACTTCTTGATAATGTAGCCTTCTATTAGTAAAAAAATCATTAAAAGGCAAAGGCAATCACAAACAAACAAAATCTTTTCTCTACATAATATTCAATCCCTTCATAAGTAGTAGGTATTTAATATTATGTTACTCTTTTCATGTTGAATGTGGCAAAATTTTAAAAGTCAAATAACAATTTATTTATGAACTTAGTAGGTATTATTGCCTAGTTGTGTATAAGATTAAATTATTATTAACTTCGATTATTCCAATTAGCTTATGACTTAATATACCTTAATATAATTAATTAATTCTTAATGGCCATTAAATATGCATTACGTATTATTGCATTTAAAAAGGTTTCCATTATATAAACTAGGTTTTTTTAAAAAGTCGATTACTCTATAAAAATATAAAGGAAGCTTTAAAGCAATGTGAATAAAAAAAAAAGGAATTGACTCAGTGCTGTTGATCTTTTGTCGAGTTGCTCTTATTACGACTAAACGCTTTTAAAGTAAGATTTTCATTGCTTATTGCACAGAACACTGAAAGACAAGTTTAATGTTTTAATGCAAGTTTATGAAAAACCAGCTTAGCGGAATCCTGAATGAAAAGACTTTTTTTTCAGATAACATAATTATGACATTTTTATAATTATAGAGTAGCTTGACCGCAGTGATGACATAGATTTTATTTCCTTCTCTTTTATTTACGTGGCAATTAACAAGGATAAATATGTATTGTCGATTTTGGTCATCTAATATTATGTGTCTGAAACCTATCGTTTTTATAGAAATAAATATTTTTTTATTAAAATAAAAATCAACTTGAAATTCTCTAAACACATCTTTTTCAATGGTTTTGTGTTCGTTTAAGGAGTAATAGTAACGGACAAAATATCTTGATAAATACATCTAGAAGGGCAATTTATATTTTTCTTGCAAAGATCAAAAGCTGATAGGTCTTTGTCTGAAGATTAACTAAAAAAATTAAAATTATTTAAAAAAAATAAATTTCATTCGCCGTTATTATTAAAAAGGCGAGTTGCTGAAAGCAATATCTTCTATACAAATTGAGACACATTGCTTAACACTGGAAAACTATTGAAAGCCTCGACTTAGAACCAAGGTTTGCAATATAATAGCCCAGAAAATCAGGCTTACAAAGCTGCTGAAACCATCGATTATTTGACATTTTCGGAAATGTTATCCTTCATCCTCCGTACATCTCAGATTTAACTCCATGTGATTTTTTTTTTTTTAAATGTTTCTTGTGTGAAATTTTACCGGAATACTATGAATAAAGATTTTTTATATGCCGAATATTTTTCATTTCACAAAAAAATTTCGGAACAGCCCAAATATTTCGCAAAAAAAAACAAAATAATGTCTAAAATAAAGTCAAGATCTCTAGTCATTTCGTGTATAAATTGCTGATTTCACCACTATTTCTAACTCCAAAAGTTATTATTTATTTAAACTTTATTGTCCAAAAAGGCACAATAAGCGAACTTAATGCTATAAAGTATTTTCTACATGTCAACCCGAAACATAAAATAATAAAATAAATAAATGGACATATATGGAGTAAAACTAGATAACTAACTATACCATATAATGGCTTAACTATATACATTATTCAAATTACAAAGAATACTATCTATACATAGACTCTTACATACTTATACTAATACATACCTAAACAAATAGATTATATAGCTAACATACATAATATACCTAAACCATTGATAAGCCGTTCCAGATTTTAATTGCGTAGACTGAAAGAATTTGCACGAAAACTAGAATAATGGGAAGGAAAACAAAATTTAAGATAATATGATGAGCGAAGATTTAAGTAGTGAGTATTTTCTAATATTTCAAATGTATGCTTTGAATACTAAGGAGAAAGTGTATCGTTGAAGGTAGAGAACAATTGGCATAAATATCTCAAAGATCACGCTCACGGATGGGAAGACATTTCAGCTGTGGCTAATATGGTCATATTTACGATAGCTAATAATAAAGCGGATGCTGCTATTGAAAATTTGATCCAATTTATTAAGATTGAGTTCAGAGAAGTTAGAGCAGCATACTTCTGCATAGTCAATGCTTAAGGATCAGAGATTGTACTAACAGCGATATAGAGCACGCACTGAAAAAGTCGCTTTGCGATATATTTCAGTAGTGTGGACTAGCGTGTGCGTTAGTTTTTAGATCAACATATAGATGATAAGAGAATTTACGATCACGGTGACGGAGTTCAAAAATAGTGAAAACAGAAGGAGGGAAGGAAAAAATTATGAAAACAGATGAAATCGTCTGAAATGTCCACACCTTCCACTTTAAGAGAAGTATTGAGAAGGTTTTCGATTATCGTCGATTAAGATTTCTCATGCATTCGTGGCTGTTATGTCTTATTTAAATATTTATATATTTTTTACTTTGAATCAATATTAGTAATCACTTGTATACGTCAAATGAGAGTGGCAGGGGGTTCTATTTTGATACCATACATATAAATCGAAATATAAACCTTTCTATAAAAACAATCGATCCATTCCATAATCCGATCTAATATTTAGTTATAAATTAAAAAAAGGAAATCAGTGGCTAGCGAGACGACGAGTCATAACCAGCAGCACGAGCATAATGCAAGGGTCAATCAAGGTCAAGGGTGTTTTTATTATAGTTAATTAATTTCATAAATTAGTATTAAAATTTTCGTATTTTTTGTTTTAATTTAAAGACATTATTATTAAGCATTAATGTTAATATCCCGGATCCTGGATCCTACATGTAATCTAGATTACGCTATATGGACTATGTGAAATATTAGAATAAAATTACAAAAGCTATCACGATAAGAAATTGACTAGTCAGGAAATTAATAGTCTGTACAATAGGGGCATGAGGTGAAAAATTATTTATATTTATTACTCGATGTTAATTACTACTACTATTTTAATAAATTAATATAAAATTAAAGTAGTTCAGACTGTACAAACATAAAATAAGCAGAATAAAAGGTTTTAATTACCTTAATTTGTTTAATATTTTCATAGTAATTGTAATTTAAATAAACTGTACACAATTAGCTATTTGTGGTAGTTGTACTAAGTTGTGGTTTCATAGTAACTGTGAATTAAAATTTCCAATAATTTTTTTTATAAATCTTGTTTAATTTCTGTACAATTTTTATATTAAAAATATTTTCTATTCCACTATCGAAATAATCAAATACAAATACATGAAAAATAATACCAATAAATCTATAGATAATAAGATATGCATTTAATGATATTATTATTACTGTATTATCTATTTTTTAAGGTGGTGTGCGAAGCCGATTTTTAGTACATATTTTTTTTTTGTTTAAACAAAGTAAAAAGTTAAATAAAAATCAGCAAATGTTTTTGATTGCTATGGATTTCAGACTAAACTCCGCAACTTCTGATTATGCTTGCCAACATTGCGAAGTAAATTCTTTTTTCAACACGGTAAATTGAATTACGATGAAAAAAATTAATGCAATTTAAATGATTTAGTTTGAGAAAAGCTGCATTTTTTGATAACGATGATGTGTATAAAATTTATTTAATTCTTTAAATGGCATTTTAATTACCTTTCATAGAATTTTGGGGTCATTCACTATCTGCTTTGTTACCTGTTTTCTGCTTGACGTTGATTTATGAGACCCCTGTATATGCGACTTTTGTCGAACAAGGACTAGCCCCATACATACTCAGACACAACAGCAGAGATTGAATATATGAATTATTTTTACCTTGTGTTACCGATACACAAGAAGGCTTTGAAAATCATCTATAATACTTGCGTTATACTTCAGCACTGAATAATCGATTGTACCACAAATAATAAGTTCAGCTTCAAGACAATATTAAGATGTTTTTAAAAATTTCGTATATATTTGTTGATTAGTTTTAATTTCATTATTTTCAATAAGTTGCTTTACTTTCTCCATTTTTATCTATTTTATAAATAACAAAGTCAACAATTACTTGCCAGCAACTTCGTGTTCATGTATTTTAGTAATGGACTCACGTCCGACACTCGCAGTCAGATGCTGTATTGAGGTTTATAGCTGCAGCAGATGAGACCGATAACAGGGCATGACCTTTTGTTACTTGGACATAGTTTAAATTATTTTTAAAAATGTGTGTAGTCGTTCTTTAACTCAGATGGCTTAATTGTTAAAATGAAATTGCTGATATTCTAAAGCTCGGTCAAGTCATATTCGTTTTGATGTTTTTATTCACTTCATATTCTCACCAATTTGTTTTTGTATCATTAATTGAATATTTTTTAATGTCCAATACCCTTAATAACATATTATTAATTAGTTTTAATATAAAGATAATTAATATAAATATAAAGATAAAACAATTGTTTGTTACTAGTGTTAAAGTAGCCTCCTTGTATGAGATCATATTAGCAATCGTAGTTTACAAGCAATTAAGCTAAATGTTTTTAACATTGTTTTTGTTAGAATTAGACATATAATTCTTATATTTTAAGGTGTTCATGATAGATTTTTTGTAACTAAAAATTAAATTTTCTTTATTGTTTTTATTTGTAAACATAATAAATATACGTAATATTACATAGTAGCATATTTGAAGCGGCTGTAAAGATTCGAAAGACAGATCTTCGTCGGATTATTGAAGATACGATACTCATCTTCGAAGAACTACAAACTGTCCTTAACAGAATTTAAGAGGTGCTCAATTAGCGACCTCTTTGTTCAATAATGTCATTTGTTAGTTTGGAAAATGATGTTCTGCAACGAGAATTCCTCGGATAGGGCTGATCTGGTAGCCAGTATTCCAAAAGGCGGCGTTTATAAAACGATTCTAGTCACAAATATTATTTGTAACATTGTAAATAGCTATGTAATTTTTTGTTTTCACATATTCAGTTAGTTGGCTACATATTTTTGAATATGTTTCTCTAAAGATTTTGACATAAACGGTAAGATACTAATGGGGCGCAGGTTTCTGACGCGATTTCACGTTTATTTTTTTTATTTAAATCCTTCTACAATGAAAGGATTTCATCATCGAGATAAGTTTAAGTATGTTATTTATTTGGTTTAGATCATTAAAACTGGTTAATTTATTTAGCAGATATTTTTAAATTATGAACATTTAATTTTGAAGTTATCATTGGTATAAAAATGCTATACACATTAGATTTATGAGTAAGTAATCATAAATAAATAAATAAAGTTATTTTTATGACGGTATGCGAACCGGGCGGGATACAGCTAGTATTAATATAAAATTAGGACTGTCAAAGTTTACTTTTTATTGATTATCTTCATTATTTTTTGTTATAGAAATTTTTGATGATACGGATTGAACCTAAAAAAATAGTTATTTTTGGGTGGTTAAGACCAACTATTATTATTTCTCACGTGCGTTTTGTAAGTAAACGTATATGTTTTTTATTTGATTTAATGATAGATGATGCTGAGATTGGGCTAATTACTTAAACTTAAATCGGAGAAGTGCGTAGTAATGGATAGATATAAATATACATATACACTTTTTGTAGATCTTTTAAAGAAATACAACTCTAAATTACATTATTTAGATCAATGTTTAATATTTAGCTGGCGTTTGCAAAGTAAGCACATAAAACCATATTTTTTAGTTAAGCAAACTATTACTCGTAAACTTGAAAAACCAATTTACTTGGGATAGTTTTCCTTTTAAAATCGCTACTGCTATCGTGATTCTTTTACTCTATCAGTTTTTTACTACTATCGTAAAATCACAAACGAATCCTTTAATCGAAAAATTAGTTTTAAGACCTAAATGCAATACCTATGCAGGTTAAAGGGATGATATTACAAACGGACTTTTTCCAACAATGCTTTTATCAACTTTCTGCCACGTACTGACAAGATGTAGAACGAACATTCGTTCCCGGTATTTCCAGATTAGTACGACATGGTTACCTTTAAAAAGGGCGCCTACTCTCTCCATCGAAGGTGACCTTTTGCTGCGGAGCGCCTTTCTACCAGTTGATGTGCATGCTCATTTGTCCCTCTCTTATTTATTAAAAAAAGGCATTTTTATTTCTGTCAAAATAGTTTTATATATATTATAAAAATTTGCCAAGATTTCTCTTTTTTTTTAATTTTCATTTATATATTACACTAAATATAAATTAAACAAAAACTTACAAATATAGCAGCTAATACTTTATAATATTAATATAATATTTTTGATTGAAGTTTGAGAGAACAATATTGACACAAACGCTGTAAATATCGAAATTCAACTTCTTATACAGTATATAGTTATATAGTTCTTGTAATATTGATATCAAATAAATAAATAAAGGAAATAACAGGAGTGATTCTTTAAACTATATTGTCACATTAATATTATAGTAAATACTATTCACATATAATAAAGTAATAAGTAGGCAAAATCTAGACATATTTTTTTAGTATATAACAGGTTGGTTTATTCGCATATAGCACAAAATCGAAATTTTGGTGAAATTTAGTGTTATTATGTTTTATTTCCTTGGCAAACGACTCAAAAGCCTTTTAAGAAAGAAGAGACGAAAGAAAAGTTTATTTCTGACTATCACTTTATATAATATTACAAAAACCAGGTTGAATAATATCTATCTTTCTATCTATTATACATATTCATGCCAGGTTTTATACCAGGGTCATATATTTTGTTTTTAATTTTATTTTTATGTCTGCAATTCGGTTAAGATCATTACTTACCTAATAAATTTTGACGTTAATGGCACAGGATTTAAGGGATAAGTAAATTTAAGTATCCTCCGCATAAATATGGTAGCCAGAATATTTTCTTTTCATTATTCATTTTCATTTAATTATTTCAACAATTTGTTTTCTGTGTTGTAGATAATTGTGGAACCAATGTATTGAATTAGCAGAAAATCCATAATAACTTGGAGATAAGTTCTATCCAATATGTCAAATAATTCTATTTATTATAAAATCAGACTTCATCCTGATTGCATACATTTTATAGATCTCTATATATTTTGTTTGCTGATACCCATTTTTTTCTAAGATTTTGGTTGCCTTAGTATTCTTCTATACATTGGAGATAGATCATTAATACTATTAACAAAGTTCTTTTTCACTGTAGGTCCCTAATTAACACAAGCACGGATACTTTCCATTAACGATAGAGGTTATTAATGATATAATAGTACTTAGTGTGTACGAATAAGTGCTTTATTAGCACATGTTTACAGAAGTACCGTCGTACGTCGTACGGATACGTTTAAGAGGTGTTTATTTATTTCGACAACGTTTAACAGGTGTTCTAGTAGGTGTTAATTTTTTTTCTGTTAATATGAACATGTTTTTTAAGTTGTTAGTTGTAAAAAGTTTGTTGTTGTCTCTGCTATTGTAAAACCTATTGTATTACTATTGGGCGCGGTGAGATTTATTTTGGGGCCAAATTTTTTCATATATAGGTCAGTAAATGTCACAATATTTAATTATGCACACTGGTTGGCTTGTTAGAAGCAGAAGAGTCAAACTTGGTGGAAATTCTCGATTGCCCACTTTTAAGAGAAAGACGCTTTTTTAAATCGTAGTTCAATGTCTTGTCTAATATATATAATACTTAAAGAATATAAAATCTCTTCAGCATAGCAGATCAGAGAAAGAAATTATAAAATAAAAATTTCATGAAATTACTACCGCCAAAAGGCCGCTAAGGCCAGTAAGATTAGTAACTTTTATACAGTAATTATGGCTTTGAAATAGTTGTAAATCTTATCTAAATTAAACAAAAACTATTATAATTATTATATGACTCTTTATATTGCGCACTAGCAAAAAACGTGCTGCGTCGTTTTTAAACACATAAATACAAATTCGTTAATTGGCAACATTCTACACGGTAACTTTTAAGATAAGGTTGATATATAAATGACGGTATCAGTATTATATAATCTTAAATTATATTTACTCAATGATATTATGAAATAAATGTCATATAAGATTGTATGTTTTTCAATAAATATATGATAAGGGTTTATTATATTTATCCGTATAATAATATTTTTAATGTTACATGAATAGTAATCATGGTTGTATTGCTTGAAATTTGTCTGATGGATGTATTCCACCTATTGTTTGTCTCTTATTGACATAAGATACGGGATACTATTAACAATAACAATACTGTTTTAGTACGAATAATAAGTATTACAATGCATTTCCAATTTATTGCCTATATATATATTAGATAAGTAGGTTAATTAAGGTTAATATTTAAATAAAGATAAAAAAGTAATCTTAAGTTTTAAGACCTTCACCGTCGTCTGAAATTAAAACTAGTTATCTCATCTTTAGTACTGTTAAAATATATGAAATTAAAAGCTAGATATTTTTTTAAGATCTAATAGCTCTAATAGTTATCGATTCGGTCTTATTGTCGTAAAATACGACTAATAGTCAAAGATTAGGTTTAATTGTCGAAAATTACGTCCAATAATAAACGATTAGTTTCTTAAGTCTATGTCTAGGTCTTATACTCGTAGTTACATAATTAGGTTTTGGTCTCAAAGGTAAGGTAGCTTTGACAATGAAAAAATGGTTTGTATGAAACTTATTTTCAATAAAGATTTTTGATTTTATTTTGAAGGTCTAATAGTTACAGATTAGGTATAATAGTGTTAGATTAGAACTTATTGTCGTAGATTACGCTCCCGCTGCCACTGCCCTCTAGGCAGGTCCAAAGAGCTTCCAGTTCATTGGTAAAAATTAAAAGAACTTCTTTTAATTTTCAAGGAATCAAGTATTATTTTTTTTGTTTAAAGGCCATCAACCTTATAAATAAACGCTTTAATAAGGCACGGCCCTATGCTCCGTGCCTTATGGCCCATAACCTCTTCCTAAAGCCCTGTACACCATGCTTAAGAACCTATAATTTATCTCAAATATGATAATAATTACCATTCTAAAAAAAGAGATACAAAATATCAAAATTGATATTTTGTAAAGCAATACATTCATTAATAAAGCATATTAAGAAAAGTTGAAAATGTCATTTATCATGAACATACACACACATAAAAATAAATGAACATGAAACTAGTCAGCCGTTATATAATTTTTTATCTTTTTCTTATAAATTTTCACTAAGATAAAAATTGGTGATAAGACTTCATATTTTACTAGCGATGGAAAACAAAATGGTGTGGGAATAATATTAATTGATTTCAATGGGAATAATAAGAGGTGAAAGTAAATGTTACAGATTTTAATAGAATAAGGGACAGAATAGTCGTAGTTGAAATTGACATGAAAGAGTATAATTTTTAATTTTTTACCACATACTGATGACAGTAAGAAAAAGATATTTTGGGCAAGATTTGATCTTTTAAGAGACAGTGCATATGCAATACCTACGATGAATCTTTATTTTTAGCTAATTTAAGATTTCGAAGGAATTATGCATTAATATACTTAATAATAACGAAGGTGATGTACAAAACTAAAGCTATTATCGAGGAAAAACACCCATGACACTTAGTATGAAAATATGGGAAAAAGGTATGTTCCTCGTTAAATGTAAGATCAATAATGTCATAAAGGCTTGTGGCAGAGTATCTTATTTGATTTTGTGTTAGACCCTCAAAAAGAATGGTATGACTGTTAATTATATTAAGTTATTCCTTGCCATATTCCGTGAACTAGTGCTCAAGTCACAACTATTTTCGATAACGTCGAACGTTTTAGAGTATCAATAAATTACTCACGGTATTTTTATACCAGTTCAGTTTAGTGAAATAGCAGAAGTATCAGAAGTGTTTTGAAAGATGTGTGGCGTGAGAAAAATAAATAACTTACTCGTAAGAAACAGGTTTGAAATAACTTGTAAGTTTTATATGTTGTTAGTGGTAGAAAAGATGGGCGTTAAATCTTTATCATGGTGCGGTAATGGTCAAGAACATAGAGAAAAAATCCGTTAAAAGAAGACAAGAATAAACATGGATGGTTTTAATAGAAGGCGATAGAAGATGATGTGTAAAAAGATATTCCAAAAAAGCAGGTCCTTGTTTGCTTACTTGCACGAGGAAGAAATTGGCCATTCCAAACAAACAGTAATTAGTAAGAAATAAAGAAAATATGAAAATTATATAAAATAATATTAAAAAAATGGTTTTCATTTTCAATGTTCATATTATTAATCTTACCACAGCTGTAGGTGTTATTCAACTGAAGAAAGAAAAAAGTTTATGAAAATGTTGAGTTACTAGTTCGTCCGATTTCTTTGTTATAAAAGAAAAACTATTTCCTCAGCTAATTGCTTTACGCCAACTCGGGTTATTGGAACGTGTTTAGAATTTTGAGACACTATTGTTCTGTAGAGAAAGCTTGCAGTAATTAATTTAAAATAGTTCAGTTCAATATTATGATTTATTTTGATTTGACGTATCGTAATACCATATTTTTTGGTTGCGAAGTCAAACAATATTAAAATCTGAAGTTATGTTATGTAAAGGTTATGAAAAATTCTCTAATACTTAGTTGACATAACAAAATATATATATTATTCATTAATATAAACATAACAAAATATCTATATTTTCAATAAAACGTCAATCTTTTTTTGTGAACGTTATCAAGTAGTTCACCGCAAAGTCCATCCAATTTCAAATTCCTATTATTGAATATAGTTTAATATAAAATTGTTATAAATAATACATACGAGTATATAACATAAAACAATAACAGATAGAGAAAAAATGTGACCTCATAAACCAGTTTTATTTCTTTAATAAACCTTGTAAAAAAATCACAGCGTCCACTCAATATACTTATAATTCATGTTTATAAAAACATTACAAGCATTATATTTTAAAATCTCGGTTAAGCTATTTCTTTTGTATTGAGAAATTATAGCGAACATTTATTTTTCATTGTTCATTAAAACGCCGAACGACGCAAACTCCCTATGTTTGCTTCATTCCAGAGGCCATAATTTGCATTATAAATTTTTTATACTCCAATGTCATGTAAGAAAATATTTTGCGTTTTGGAGTCTTTTTATGAAAATTTCAATTTATCTTTAAACCTATAAGTGTCAACCATATTATAAATATAAAAAAAAAAAAAAGGAATTAAAACATGACTCCTATTCTCACAGAACTCACAGATAAGTTACTCGTGTTGTCGTTTATTATGTTTTATTTCTATTACATTCAATACTTATTTAAATATGAGTTATGAGAATATTAAAATTATATTTAAAAAAAGGATAATTCATTACAAATGCTATTCTGCCTTGTATTTTCGTTGTTTTTCAAGCGAATACATAACCTATACATAATAGACTAGTAAGGGGGGGGGGGGGGATATGTAAAAAGTGCTAAATGTTCGGTAAATATAGATCTCAAGGCTTTTCAAAATATTGGGTTTTTTTATCGATTGTCAAATCGTTTTATCAAAGTCAAACAAAGTCATTAAGTATAGTTATAAAATATAATAACAAATATAACAATTATTAAATATATTTTTTTTACAATTTTACCATTTATTAACATTGAAATAATTGAAAATAAAACATGGAGATGAAAAATAACGTATATATATATTTATTTTTCAACTGAATTTGACCAGTTTTATCAAATATAAAAAATATTGTTTAAAAATCATGTTTGTGAATAAAATATTTAATAACAAAATAGTAATCTGCACTTTGCGGAATGAATTTTGAATCATAAATAACCTTTTTTTGTAAAAAAATATAACATAATAGTGTTTGTTTCCGAAATATGTTTTGTTTAAACAAGTTGTTTATAAAAATATCAATATACAAGAAAATAGACGTTCTAAAAAAACTTATAGATTTTATAAAAACTTCCTTATTTATTTTCTTTTGAAACAATGATATCGGCATTACACAATTGTATCTCAGAAACTGAAAAATGTAAACATTATTGCTCACAAAAATTCAAAGGAAAAACGATGATATTAAATTGAGGACAAATAAAAAAAAAATTCTTAAACGAACTACAACTGTGTAATTTCATTTTTGTATTTTTTAAGTTTTGGAAATATTGTTTTATCTCATTTCATTATGCAATACTACTAGATGTGATTATTATTTATTTCACTTATTACACCAGTTAAAATATGGAATATTTTATTTACTCACATTATATTTACTCGGTTAAGCCCACTAACTCATATGACATATATAAAGTATTTAAAACCATATTCCAAGAAAAAAAATTGTCACTTACGTTCTGAGTAAATTTCCAAAATTCCAACAAAACGATCCAGTACATTAACCTCATTTAATTATTTTTCTTTGACAAAATTGTTCACTTTATATTATTATATAATTAATCACTTTATAGTATTTTAGTAAGCTATCAAAGCTTTAAGACCTTCAATAAAGAGATGTGAAAACAAAGGGCTTATTGTTTCCAAGGGTCATTAAAATAACCTTCACCGAATATTTTTTACACTCAGCAATTGTGGCATCATATTAATAATAAAAATATAAAGAAAGTCAAATCTCTTACCGCAATAGAAACTTTAAAGAGAGTGTTCCATCTACTATGGTGTGACCTAATACTTTTTAACTAGTCCATGACCTGTGCCTGAATACACAGGCAAAAATCTCAAAAAAAAAAGAAATCAAAATAATAATTATAAAGCAAATTAAAAATGGCATGGACCACAAGTCTATGGTAATTTTACATTAAAAAAAAAAAAAAAAAAAACTAGTCCATGACAATTGAAGCATCTTTACGAATAAGTCATAAGATTCACAAAACGTGTCTTTATAGTAAGTGGTTAGAAAATAACGAGAAAAATAGCTCTTACGCAATCACTACTATTAGTTTTGCATTTCAATGACTCGAATTATAGTCAATAACACGACTAAACTGTGTACGTGTCTATATATAGATAAATCAGTACAACGATCGTACATACGATCAATAATGGCGTTATAATAAAATATGAAATAGTTGAATGTGAAAAATCAGAATTGAACTTTCAATATAATACTGTTTTAATATTAAATAAATAATTTAATAAATTAATTACCGAACCTTAAAATTTTGTACAGAGAAAGATATAAACACATTAATTTTTCAATGAATAAATTTATAAAATATTTATAGAATAATAATACAATTTCATAAATACTAATTGATTAAAGTATAAAATTAAAAAACTTAATTCAAAATACAATAGAGTATAAACTAAAAAATAATATTCACTGTTTTATGCAAATTAAATTCTGAAAAAATGATTTGTTGTTTATGATTTAGCGCGGTGGTTAACTATGATGGATTTAAATAAAGCGAGGCCGATATACCGAAGAGAACGATGTGCAAAACGAAGGTCAGTTAGTATAATAGTTTACAAATTAAATGAAATCGAGTTTTTTTGAAGTTTAATATTTTTTAGTTAATTTGTTAATTTTTTATAATAGTTGTTTTCTTTTATATTTAAGTTGTCTTTGCTTTCTTTTTAAATTTTAATTCATAGTTTTTTATTTCTTTCTTTATTTGTGTCATTATTGTGAAACACCGAGTTATAATAATAGTTTATTTGGAATACACAAACAATATATTGATTTACGAAGAAAATGCCTCTTAACCACCATAATCACCTGACTTCACACCACTAGTCACGCCAACTTTTTTTTCTATCGGGTTACTTGAAAAAATATTTTTATTCAAAGGATATTCATACAGTAAACAACTCGAGTAGAAAATTGCGTTAATAAACAAGTTTCAAATTGGACAAAGTTTTTGAAATGGGGTGATCGTGCATTGCTAGCTAAGTATTTAAATTATTCTAAAGCAGTTCAACTCACTGTCTCACAATTAAACGATCAATGTTGATTCTAGTAAAACATACTTAAAGTTCATGTCTAATTATAATCTAAAAATGATAAGAAGAAATACGAGTTATTGCGAATCATAAATATTACATATAACTACGTTTCGTACAATAACTTAGAGAAGCCTAATCTGGCCTGCTTTATTACACATGCGGCCTAATACTTTTAATTCCATCTAGTTTTTCAAGGATGTAAATAAAAGCATACATTTGCGAATTATTTTTATATATTAACAACACTGAAAATTTTGAGGAAGTAATAAGTTTTTTTATTATTTCTATTATCATATTGATCAGGATACGCGGCCGAAAACGTTTATTTCTCATCTTGACGAATTTAGATAAAAGTTAATAGAGAACCTCATTTCAGATTAGTTGGGATGGTATTGGCATGCTACACCATAATTAAAATCGACGATAGGAATCAGACCAAATATCTTAGTGGAACTTGTTTCTCCAATGTTTAATATCTAGGAGATACAGTGCCAAGGAACAATAGTCATATAGCAGGCCATAAAAATATTTTTATAAAATTTCGCGATTCTATATATATCTTGCGAAAAAAAACGAATATATTATAGATAAGTATTTTATCTACCCACACAAAATCTTTCATCATACGAAGATGATCATGGACACTCAATCAAATGATGTCACAAACATAGTTTATTTCTATTTGTCGCCATTTTCTTTATTTTCTTTACTTACATTTGGTAAAAAATATACCAGACCTGCTATACCTGAAATGTATGAAAAAAGGTTAAATATTAATTACTAAATATTGTACCCACCTTCCAACGACAATATTGCTTTAACCTTAAATATTCATATACATTAAGACATTTAATTATCAAATTAATAATACTTACATAACGTTATTATGGAAGTCAACATGAACGGGGCCACACAACCGACGTCCAATAAAATTGGAAATATAATGTTTCCTACAACCGATCCCAGTCGACCAACAACCATTATAATTGATATAGCCAGCGCTCTATAAGGATGAAAAAATAAAATTGTCATATTTTATTATTATGTTCATAAATGCCTATAGAAAGAATAAATATAAATATGTAGTATTATAAAAATAATAAAAAGTAAACTAGATAAAATAAAGGAAAGTATAAAAGTATATTGCATCTCGATCATCCGTTTCAGTCTTATCGATGTTAATAAAATTATAACTATTATAAAGAAAGAAAAGGGTTATAATTGGCCATCTAGTTATCTCCTATCGTGTTTAGTAAATTTAGTGCAGTGTTTCATCAAATACCAGAATGACAAAATACCTTATTAAGTATTATCACAAATCTTTCCTTAATCCATTAATCAAATCTTACGTTAATTATAATAAAAATTACCTCAAGGTCGTAGGAAACACTCGTACAAAAAGATTTTGTTTCAAACTGAATGCTGTTTGGATGAAGCCACAGGTACAAGACACTAATATTGCAATCTGTATAGAAGTACTTGTCCAATACATAGCAGCTGACGACATTGAACACAGTATAAGAATGATGAACATGAGAACTTTCTGTCCTACGTATTTTACCAAATAACAGGTTGTGGCTACAAATAGGAGAGATACGAAGCCCAAGATCATTCCATTTATGTAGGTCTTAGAACCACTCAATTTCTGTAAATAAAGAGTTGTTCTTATTATTATTAAGGGATTCACAGACAATAAAAAAATTTAACACACTTAATACAGTGCCAAATCATAGTATTAGTATTAAATTTATACATTTTTATTTCAATTGGCTAAATTTTAATTTTTAATAAGATACAGTTTGAAAAAAAAAATTACAGAAACACGAAAATAAATAAGAAATTACTTTGGGTCAAATTCTCTGCTTTTTTATACAATTAATGTCTTTATGAAATATATTTGTTTTTTATGAATTGAATTAAAATCATTTAGAATTTGGGTTATTAATGAAATCAATTTATACGAGTACTTACGGGAACACAAACTTCGGGCTCAATAAATTCAGGTAAAGTAACATTTATTTGTTTTTCATGTATACTTTGAATGTACCCCCCCAACATGACACATAGTCGAGCTGTTTCCCCGTTATCTCTCTCATAATTTTCAACAATTGTTGATAATTGGGGATACCACAATCTTAATGATGTAAATCTAAAATTAAATATACTTTAATTAATAGTAAACATATATTAAATATAATATAGTTTAGTTTAAGAGTGGCATATTATTCTATTTAACTTACCCAAGGAAGGACCCGAAAGATATTGTTGAAAATAATAATAATTTAAACACTAAAGGTTTTCGAAATAACTCTTTGACTTCTATCAATGCATTGACTAATTGTTTCTTCAGGCTCATCTCATTTGAGGGATCGATGTTGGAGGATACATTGAATGTTTTAATCTAAAAGTATATATATTTTATCATTAGTACTGCAAAAATAGAAAAAGATGCGTAGATGCCTCGTCATTCTCAGGGTAAATATACTTATATGATAAAATTAATCATCATAACTCGTAATTTTCCTATTCTATTATCTTAGTGTATTCGTAACGTAAAAACTATGCAATAAAAAAAACTACCTACAGGAAATGTATCTTTTGTTATTCCAGTATTTTCTTTGTATATTGTGTGTATTACTTCTAAAGCTTCTTTTCCTTGACCATGTGAAAGCAAAAATTTGGGACTTTCAGGAAGATAGTAAAATAGAATTGTAGCCATAAAACTCCATATTGATGACATATATAAATAAATATTCCAAGCGTGTAATTCTGTAAATAAATTAAACTAAATTAAGAATAAAATGAAGAAAAAAATTATAAATATAAGAATAAGTAATACATTGGAACTCAAACAACCAGTTGAGCAAGCAGGTTTCAGAAAAGGGTTTTCTACAGTTGACCATATCCACACACTCGAATTAATTATACAGAAATACCAAGAACAACAGAGACCGCTATACATAGCGTATATCGATTATCAAAAAGCTTTTGATACGGTAAAACACACAAGTATATGGGATAGCTTAAAACAACAGGGAGTAGAAGACGTTTATATAAAAGTGATAAAAAGTATATATAAAAATAACAAGGGAAGAATTAAGCTAGAAACCCTCGGTCCAAGTTTTGCCATAGAGAGAGGCGTAAGACAGGGCGACCCCCTATCTCCAAAACTATTTATAGCCATTATAGAAAATATCCTCAGCAGGATAGATTGGAGTAAGTCAGGCCTATATATAAATGGCGATTACCTAAGTCACTTGAGATTCGCAGACGACTTAGTCTTGTTTTCTGAATCCAGCACCCAGCTACAACAAATGATGGAAACCTTACAACAAACAAGTGCCAAAGTAGGCTTGGAAATGAATCTCTCAAAGACCATGACAATGACAAATAGATGGAGAAGACAAATCACAATAAACGGATTACCACTCGACTACGCAGACTCATACATCTATTTAGGGAAGAGAATAAGCTTTGATAGAAAAAATAACGAACTGGAAGTAAAAAGAAGAATACAAAATACTTGGAACAAATATTGGAGTTTAAAGGAAATTTTTAAAAGTAACCTCTCCATATCCCTAAAAACAAGAGTTATGAATTCAAATCTCCTACCAAGTCTGACGTATGGGTGCCAGACATGGAAGTTCACTTCAAAAATAAAACACCTAATCACTACGTGTCAAAGAGGACTAGAGCGCAGCATGCTGAAAATAAAGAAAATAGACAAGATTCGACATACAAAAATAAGGGAAATGACTAAAGCAACAAATGCACTATACTACGCACAAAAACTAAAGTGGAAGTGGGCTGGCCATGTCGCTAGGCTTAAAGACCAGAGATGGACCAAAAAAGTAACTTTTTGGAAAGGACCTCCTGGTAAAAGAAGTAGAGGAAGACCATTGACACACTGGGAAGATGAGATCATAAAGACGGCCGGCCCAAACTGGAAGCAGATTGCACAGGATAGAGATAATTGGGCAGCTTTGGAGGAGGCCTTTACCCAATAATGGGGTTCCTACAAACTGTGCTAAGCTAACAATAACTAAGCATAGAAATGAATATATATTACAAAGAAATAAAAATAAATATATAAACTGGTTATTCAAACAAAATAGGTTCAAATATATTATATTAGTTAGCTTAAATAAATAAATATAGAGTTAAGTATGTAAAATGTACATGTGGAAATTTGCAGGAAATAAATGGCTTTTTATTTATTTATTTATTTATTTAAGAATAAAATGAACCATCAATTAATTAAAACTTGTTATAAAATAATATGGTATTTAATAAATATCACACAAGCATGTCACACGGTAGATTTTATTACTGAAGTAAATTATTTCATTTGAACATATATATGGTATTTATTTTTACCTTTGTCATATCAATATATGTTATGGTTACTGTATAAAATATGACCTGCAATGTTGTACAAAATAAAATGCTGAGTTACGAGAGGTATACATGAAAAGCAAGTGTAAGTGCGACTACAATGCGAATATTGCGAATATGGATGTTTTATGAGGAGAGAAATTAAGAATTGAGTATATATGGGTGGCATAGTTTGAAATTACCAATTATACCAAAGATGAATCAATCGTTTTATGTAGTATATTATAAGAGAATAATGCGACGGAGGAAGACAGTGATTGAGTGTATAAATGAGGTTACTATGAAGCGGGTCTCCATTGAAATGACCAATAGTAAACCACCAAGGAATTTCAACGACCCCAAATAATTAAAATAAGAGTAGTTGGTAGGTAAGTATATACTATGAAATTCATAAACTTACCAAAATATCCTTCCAATATAACGACATCTAATTTTAATGGCAGTATAGCCCATGATACCAATGCAGCGACTATCAAGGATAAAGACATAAATCCGGAGTACAACATTAGTACTCTATCTCTTATGTCTTTGTGGCAAAACTCTGTTAAATTCGTAGATATTGCACTAAAGCTAAGACTCATCCTGAAATGTCAAAACTCTTTTAATATAAACTCCTTTGTAAATGCTATACAAGTACAGCTGTTATAAGAACCCCATATAAGTATTGTTGTCATCTGAACCCCTGAATATTGCTCTGATTGAGCCGGTAAAATATATTCTAGAGGATCACATAAGACTTCTTAAGGATAAAAAAAATGATTTTTTTTTTATAACATAATATTTTTTACAAAGAAAGCACTATTAATACAATTGATTGATTTTATAAGTTTAAAAATAATACTTACGAGACCCCTTCTAATAGTTTCATAAATACTAACATCCAATAAGTTTGACTTGAACCCTCCATTATAGTGCACAGAAAAATGGCAGCATTGCCACCTACTAAAAATACCTTCCTTCCAAACGCATCTATTAGAAATCCTGTAAATAAATTTGCTCCTATCTGACCTAAAACAATGTTGCAAGTAGAATAAAACTTGAATAATAATCTAGAATAATAAGAATAATAATAGTTACGAAATCCAGAATATACATAAAAAATTATACAGAATCCAACATAGTTTACAATCGATTCTTGATTCAATCTCAATTAGATTTGTTTGTCCATTCTTTGTTTTCATGCTGATTGCTTGTCACTTGTTCGTTCACGTGTTTGTTTGTTATGGCATTATTAAAAATTAACTGGACGGATTTTGATAACATTTAATATGGTTATAATATATAGTGTAACTTAAAATATTTTACATTTGACAGAAAAAGTTATAATATAAATACTGATTTGGGCTAAAATAACTACTTATTTTGATAAAATTTTAAATAATGATAAGATAACGGCTGACATTGGTAAAATGTATATGTTGTTGCATAATAATTTTTAAAACGAGAAATCCATTATTTGCACAGAAAATTGTAAAGACTTAATTTATCAATAATCACTCAAATTGCACAAATTGAATTTTTATACTAACATAAACGCACTTTTCTTTGGATCCAATTGGTTTAAAATATTCGTCTTTTTTGATAGCCAATATGCCTTGTAAGATTAGGCTATACACCAATATACTGCCATCCTTATAATGAGAATTCGCAAGTGTAGCAAAATATAGCAAAGTATGGTAAGATATTGTGAAAGTGTTGACTATAAAAGTAAGAAAAATGCAGAACATTTTTTTTTTGAGTTCAAGTATTTTGGAACTTTTAAAGCTCTTCTGTAGTCTACGTACTTAAAGTTGCGAGTAAAAGTTAGAGTTCTCAAGTATTTGAAGGAAATATTTTTTTTATAAGGTAATTATTTTTTAACAACTATACGATCTGTTTAATAAAACGCGAAGTCACCAAAATACTTACCAAAAAACGGCATAGCATTGAGCCATCCTTTGTTCATTATATTCATATTCAAATCACATTCCGCTACTGGCAATATGTAAGAAGTTGTCGTAGTTATCATCATGATAGCGAATGCGGCACATAATGATGCGAATAGTAACTTGATGTGAAATTTTCCAAATTTGCAGTAAACTAGTGCCTCTTCTAGTATTTTCATTGCATCATCTTTATTTTTTATTTCATCTACAAAAAAAAGCCTTTAAGATGCCTTGCACAACTTGTTATTAAATAACAATAATAATAAAAAAAACGAGTATTACGATAAAAAAAAACATTGTTTACGTAATTATTAATCCCCAAATTGATAAATATAATTAAGATAATTCTGAAGCCTTATTTGAAATGAGTAAGCATTTTAAAATATCAGATTTTCAGTATCCAAATATAGCTATTGTTATCATAAATTTAAAAATTATAATGATATCTAAGATAACAAGCTCTTAACAACTTTCTTGGGCAAAAAGCAAATTAATTTTTTGTTCGTATAAAACTAAAAAACTTTATCTTTTAAAAACAATTACATTAAATACTTTGATGGTAATAAACCTATCCTATATAGATATATAGAACTTTTAGCTGAAAAACACATTAAGAATAATATTCACGTTTCTTCTTTTACACATTCCTGAAATGAGGCGCCAATTATGAAGGATTAAAACTCTACACTTCTAAAGAGAATAAACAAATGTGCTACCAGATTATTTTAACGGAAAATCGATACAGCAAAATTTTATTAGTATTATATTCGTATTAAACTTAACTAGTGACGCACACCGCCTACCATCTCTTGGAGTCACAGCTCAAGTCTGAACATTGTGTAATGGCAAAAGTTTGCTTTCATTGGACATGCATAAGTCTAGTGTCTATACAGACCCGAAGCACGAAGAACGATTGGGAATATACCATATATTTGATAGAATCGTGCTTTGAACACGTACCCGTGAACCATGGAACACTTATTGTCGAGGAGTCCGAGTTCGGTGTAAGTCTAGAACCGTGTTCTGTGTAAGGCTAGATCCTAATCTCCGTCTTTCTGTATATATCATGCATTTATCACGGATAGCTATTTTCTAACTCCTTTAGGATAGTTACATAATGGCACTACACTTTACAGCCTGACCACCATCTCTATCACCTGAGTGCGACGTGTCTTTAAAATGCGCTTTTTCTTGTGCATTCTCTATTATTTGCAAGAGACCGTGAGTGGCCGATTTCACTTTCCATTGGATGATCCGCATACTGTTTTGCCCTCCTTTTATAATAAAAGGAGAAAGACGACATCTACTTAGCTCTGTCAAAAACTCTTACCAATGTTTCTAATTTCATTGTATAGAATTTGAAGGATAAAAAAGATGCCACAACCGAAGATAATGGTTTAAATTGTGTATAAACATTCTTTGATGTTAACCTTATCTTAATATTAAGTTTTATTAAATATCTAACGACACGAGTAGGATTCGCAATTGCAATTTTGGAAACCGTCGGTCTAGTTAGGCATAATCCATTTGCAGTTCGCAAATGGATTATGTGTAACTATTTCAGACAATCGAGTCATCAATATCCATTGCCGGTGACTAAATACAATATTACAAAAGGTTAGATATCGATATCTCGTTATGATCGTGGAAGAAATTGTTAATGTGCTCTTCTTCTATATTTTCAGCAGATGATAAATATTATTAACTAATATATTATTAAAATGTCTTTATTACCTGTAACATTTATTTTAATAAAATAAGAATATAAATAAATCAATGGATACAAACCTTTCTCTTTTAGAAAATCGTTATTTAATGTCATTTTAATACATATAAAAAATTACAAATATATAATGCAACAAAAATTTCACTACACAATTTCATAAATACTTTTAACACTAGGGATAATTTATATTTTTTATTTAATGTTATTAAAAATATATTTTAAATTAACGCTGTTACTGGTAGAACACACTCACAGACATCTGTTCATTATTTTACCATTGTAGTATGATGAGATAACATTCTATTTAGCAAATTCAAAGTCTTGTTTGCGTAAGATAAGGTGAAACTGCTAACGTAATTGTCTAAGTAAATCTTATTTGTAGCAGATACATAAAATTGCATCATATATTTTTATGTTTTGAAAGACTACGAGTATAAACAGTTAAGTATTCGAATAGTTTGAATGAATTTTAATATTTTTATAAATTTATAATCCCATAAATATAAAAAAAAAGAAAGTGATAATGAATCCCTAATATTTATTCCTATAAATTTATCGTCAATAAAAACCGAAATAATGCGAGTCGAGACACATTAAATGAAATATAATAGCCAATATCTCGTGACGTCTATCAGTCAAGAGCTCTTAAGAACCTACCGGTGACCCCTGGACGAAAGCTATGCTCTAAACGAGGTATACAACGTCATATACTCAGCCCATTCAATGACTCGCTCTCTGAGAACAGCCAGGTTTACGGGTGCTACCATCGAAGCTGATTTCCCTAATACATTGTACCTAGTCCACACGCAGACTGAAAAAGCGAACCTTACAAACCTAGGGTACGGAAAAGGGTAAAACTCTCGCATTCTCACAATCAATGAAGCTTAGGGATTAACAAACGAGTCGGTAATAATCATTCAAACCAACTCCAAACCAAAAGCGTACCTGACAAGTGTCCACCACCAAGTGTCCACCACCAAGTGTCCACCAAGTGTCTTGTGTGTCTAGATATAGCCACCACTGCATGTGGTGGCTATATCTAGATCTATGTACTGCACGGATATCGACGAAGACGCCATTGTGAGATTCATTTGGCGGGCCGGCGATACCTCCGATAGAAACCTTATAGAGTACAATCTCAAGATGGCAATTTCTCACCGTGACACCGAGGCTATGAAAAAGCTAGTGAACTTATTAACCTAGCTTACTACTACTACTATTTACTTTATTTATTACTACTATTAATTACTAAAATAGCTTTCGAAAACTTGTGCAGGTGTACAATTTCCTGCGAAGTTACCATCGCAATTAAAATTATGACAAATTGCTTTAAAATTACAATGATAGGCATGGACAAATGTCTATGGATATTAAAATATAATAAAAAAAAATGTAGGATTCCGAAGTTGCCCATGATAAGTGACTACTTCTATTTACCTATATTTGACTTGGTGTTGGAAAAATTAATGTTAACGGTTTCGGCAACTGGTTTATAATCTCTAAACTCAGGACTACATAGAACGATGATATCTGAAGAAAGAGGCACTTATACAAGTATGACATTTAGTTTCCTCTAAATAGATGCTGTCGCTCAAATTATTAAAAAAAAGTCTTTCAAAGAGTGAAAAGATCAGAAGGTTAAATGATGTATCTATCCAGCCTCATACTAACTTTAAATTCAATAAATATGTCAAATTTGTTTCAAATAGTTAACTAAAATAAAAAAAAGAAGTGGCAGTACTCTTGTAACTTCTTTGTGAAAAATCTAGAAAGTTAAAATTTTCAGTATCCAAGAGGATGTAATGTTTGCAAAAGACATTAAATTTGAATCAGTAATTCAGAATTATTAAAGTCAAAGTTCCTTTATTTTGTTACTGCTCTGCTGATTGATTCATAGAATTTCAATTATACTTTAATATGTACACAAAGGAAAAACTATCAAAACTTAAAAAATCGAAGATGTGTAGTACTTGATGTGGAACACCATAGCACAACTATAACCTATCATAGATGTGAAAATGCCGCCATAGCAAAAGTTTCTCGGACTTATAAGCACTATCTAGTGTTATATGAAATTGCAGATGTGTAGTCAAGTAATACATATCTGCAATTTATATTCTAGGGTTCCAGATCTTGAACTAAGTACAGTGAAACTAATAGAGAAATGGAAAAGCAAGTAACATCAAGTAAGTCTTAAGTATCATAAAATTGAGTAATATAATGACGTTTAGCGTATAGATACTTAATAAACACGAAGGGTACAAAATTTTGTAGTAAACAAATTTCTTTTAATTATTGTCAAACTCCATACTGGCAAGCAAAATAGCAAAATACTAGTATAACAGAAAGAAAACAAAAAAGGATGACTTTCTACAAAAAAAAAAGATTGCACCCAAACATAGCATTACAAAAATTTACAAGTCTTGGAACCCAGTAAAAAGTTATGAAATCCAATCAAAACCAACATTCCATTAAATTATCTCTATACAAAATATTATCCAAATCCGGTTGGTGGTTTAGGTTTAAAAATTATATGCTTTATAATTTAGCCTATTATAGGTAAGAGATTCTTCGCTAGACTTTGGAGCTATTGACAAAAGAAGAATAGATAATAAGAAATTCAAATCATTCCGATCGAGAAGATTAGAAAAAAGAATAATTATCGTTAATGTTTTTCTATTGAAGAAATAGGTTTTTTTTATTTCCTTTAGCGCTTTCCAATACAAATGGAATATTTGATTTTTACCTTAATTATTTTGACGTATGAAGTTTGAATGATATATTTGGAAATGTTTTAATTATTAAAACCCCACAAACCTTTTATTTCATTAGGCGAGATCTATTAATATTTCAATTTATTTAAAAACATGATTTTCCGTGGTATTTTAAATTGAAAAAGTCATCAACACGATGTGGGCAAACAGGATCTAATATATCAATATATAAGAAACCACTATAAGGCCGCTTAAATAATAATAATATTGAAGTATGTTGTTCTTATTGCTATTCAAGGCTTAATTTTACCTGAAATTAAGATGGCATGTATGTTAGAAGACTCAAATGATGCACAAGAAAATGAACCGGGATATTTTGTGCATTACATGGATTACATTAAAAGTTTTCAGACAATCTGAGAAACACAAACTCAAAGTGATATTACCATTCCCAAGAAAGTCTCTGTAGAAGACACAATTTTTTTTCGGCGCTCGTCGACATTTTCGACAAAAATATATGACACTATAAATTCATAAAAAATACAGCACTTAAAATGAAAATAATATTAAATTAAAATTCATCTAACTAATAAAAGATAAACATGAGCTGAATTATCAATATAATATTATTTACGAGGAGTCTAAAAATATGGAGCTTACTTATAAAACTGACATGAAAGCTCTTCATTCTGAGATCTCAAGACTAGTATAATCACTATACCATCTAAGTAATAAATATCAAAACAGAAATTTCACCACATATCTTAGCCATAGATGATTTGGTTAAAATTTTTAATTATAATTTTCAGCATATTGAGTCGCTATGTTTTGTTTAAACAAGATGTTTATAAAAATATCAATATACAAGAAAATAGACGTTCTAAAAAACTTATAGATTTTATAAAAACTTCCTTATTTATTTTCTTTTGAAACAATGATATCGGCATTACACAATTGTATCTCAGAAACTGAAAAATGTAAACATTATTGCTCACAAAAATTCAAAGGAAAAACGATGATATTAAATTGAGGACAAATAAAAAAAAAATCTTAAACGAACTACAACTGTGTAATTTCATTTTTGTATTTTTTAAGTTTTGGAAATATTGTTTTATCACATTTCATTATGCAATACTACTAGATGTGATTATTATTTATTTCACTTATTTATTACATTATTATTTATTACACCAGTTAAAATATAGAATATTTTATTTACTCACATTATATTTACTCGGTTAAGCCCACTAACTGATATGAAACGTACGTACATATATAAAGTATTTAAAACCATATTCCAAGAAAAAAAACAAATTGTCACTTACGTTCTGAGTAAATTTCCAAAATTCCAACAAAACGATCCAGTTATCCACATTAGCCTCATTTAATTATCTTTCTTTGACAAAATTGTTCACTTTATATTATTATATAATTAATCACTTTGTAGTATTTTAGTAGTCTATCAAAGCTTTAAGAGCTTCAATAAAGAGATGTGAAAACAAAGGGCTTATTGTTTCCAAGGGTCATTAAAATAACCTTCACCGAATATTTTTTTACACTCAGCAATTGTGGCATCATATTAATAAAAAATATAAAGAAAGTCAAATCTCTTACCACAATAGAAACTTTAAAGAGAGTGTTCCATCTACTATGGTGTGACCATGACTGAAGTGAATTAGTCCATGACAATTGAAGCATTATCTTTACGAATAAGTCATAATACTCACAAAACGTGTCTTTATAGTAAGTATTTACAAAATAACGAGTAAAATAGCTCTTACGCAATCACTACTATTAGTTTTGCATTTCAATGACTCGAATTATAGTCAATAACATGACTAAACTGTGTGCGTGTCTATCTATAGATAAATCAGTACAACGATCATACATACGATCAATAGTGGCGTTTTAATAAAATATGAAATAGTTGAATATGAAAAATCAGAATTGAACTTTCAATATAATACTGTTTTTATATTAAATAAATAATTTAATAAATTAATTAAGCGAACCTTAAAAATTTGTACAGAGAAAGATATAAAAACATTAATTTTTCAATGAATAAATTTATAAAATATTTATAGAATAATAATACAATTTCATAAATACTAATTGATTAAGGTATAAAATTAAAAAACTTAATTCAAAATACAATAAAGTATAAAATAAAAAATAATATGCACTGTTTTATGCAAATTAAATTCTGAAAACAGATTTGTTGGTTATGATTTAGCGCGGTGGTTAATTATGATGGATTTAAATAAAGCGAGTCCGATATACCGAAGAAAACGATGTGCAAAACGAAGATCAGTTAGTATAATAGTTCACAAATTAAATGCAATCGAGTTTTTTTGAAGTTTAATATTTTTTAGCTAATTTGTAAATTTTTTATAATAGTTGTTTTCTTTTATATTTAAGTTGTCTTTTCTTTCTTTTAAATTTTAATTCTTAGCTTTTTATTTCTTTCTTTATTTGTGTCATTATTGTGAAACACCGAGTTATAATAATAGTTTATTTGGAATACACAAACAATATATTGATTTACGAAGAAAATGCCCCTTAACCACCATAATCACCTGACTTCACACCACTAGTCACGCTAACTTTTTTTTCTATCGGGTTACTTGAAAAAATATTTTTATTCAAAGGATATTCATACAGTAAACAAGTCGAGTAAAAGTTCGTACAATAACTTAGAGAAGCCTAATCTGGCCTGCTTTATTACACATGCGTTCTAATACTTTTAATTCCATCTAGTTTTTCAAGGATGTAAATAAAAGCATACATTTGCAAATTATTTTTATATATTAACAACACTGAAAATTTTGAGGAAGTAATAAGTTTTTTTATTATTTCTATTATCATATTGATCAGGATACGCGGCCGAAAAACTTTATTTCTCATTTTGACGAATTTAGATAAAAGTTCATAGAGAACCTCATTTCAGATTAGTTGAAATGGTACTGGCATGCTACACCATATTTGAAATCGACGATAAGAATCAGACCAAATATCTGAGTGGAACTTGTTTCTCCAATGTTTAATATCTAGGAGATACAGTGGCAAGCAACAATAGGCCATAAAGATATTTTTATAAAATTTCGCGATTCCATATATATTTTGCGAAAAAAAAAACAAATACATTATAGAGAAGTATTTTATCTACCCACACAAAATCTTTCATCATACGAAGATGATCGTGGACACTCAATCAAAGGATGCCATAAACATAGTTTATTTCTATTTGTCTCCATTTTCTTTATTTTCTTTACTTACATTTGGTAAAAAATATACCAGACCTGCTATACCTGAAATGTATAAAGGTTAAATATTAATTACTAAATATTGTACCCATCTTCCAACGACAATATTGCTTTAACTCGTTTATTAACTTGAAAAAGTCGAGTACATGATATAGTGTAAAAGATATGTTAAGACATTTAATTATCAAATTAATAATACTTACATAACGTTATTATGGAAGTTAACATGAACGGGGCCACGCAACCGACGTCCAATAAAATTGGAAATATAATGTTTCCTACAACCGATCCCAGTCGACCAACAACCATTATAATTGATATAGCCAGCGCTCTATACGGATGAAAAAATATAATTGTCATATTTTATTATTATGTTCATAAATGCTTATAGAAAGAATAAATATAAATATGTAGTATTATAAAAATAATAAAAAGTAAACTAGATAAAATAAAGGAAAGTATAAAAGTATATTGCATCTTGAGCATCCGTTTCAGTCTAATCGATGTCAATAAAATTATAACTATTATAAAGAAAGAAAAGGGTTATAATTGGACATCCAGTTATCACCTATCGTGTTTAGTAAATTTAGTGCAGTGTTTCATCTTAGAATGACAAAATACCTTATTAAGTATTATCACAAATCTTTCCTTAATCCATTAATCAAATCTTACGTTAATTATAATAAAAATTACCTCAAGGTCGTAGGAAACACTCGTACAAAAAGATTTTGTTTCAAACTGAATGCTGTTTGGATGAAGCCGCAGGTACAAGACACTAATATTGCAATCTGTATAGATGTACTTGTCCAATACATAGCAGCTGACGACATTGAACACAGTATAAGAATGATGAACATGAGAACTTTCTGTCCTACGTATTTTACCAAATAACAGGTTGTGGCTACAAATAGGAGAGATACGAAGCCCAAGATCATTCCATTTATGTAGGTCTTAGAACCACTCAATTTCTGTAAATAAACAGTTGTTCTTATTATTATTAAGGGATTCACAGACAATAAAAAAATTTAACACACTCAATACAGTGCCAAATCATAGTATTAGTATCAAAATTTTAATTTTAAATAAAATACAGTTTGAAAAAAAATTTACAGAAACACGAAAATAAATAAGAAAACCCAAAGTAGGGTCAAATTGACTGCTTTTTTTATACAATTAATATTTTTATGAAATATATTTGTTGTTTATGAATTGAATTAAAACCATTTAGAATTTGGGTTATTAATGAAATCAATTTATACTTACGGGAACGCAAACTTCGGGCTCAATAAATTCAGGTAAAGTAACATTTATTTGTTTTTCATGTATACTTTGAATGTACCCCCCCAACATGACACAGAGTCGAGCTGTTTCCCCGTTATCTCTCTCATAATTTTCAACAATTGTTGATAATTGGGGATACCACAATCTTAATGATGTAAATCTAAAATTAAATATACTTTAATTAATAGTAAACATATATTAAATATAATATAGTTTAGTTTAAGAGTAGCATATTATTCTATTTAACTTACCCAAGGAAGGACCCGAAAGATATTGTTGAAAATAATAATAATTTAAACACTAAAGGTTTTCGAAATAACTCTTTGACTTCTATCAATGCATTGACTAATTGTTTCTTCAGGCTCATCTCATTTGAGGGATCGATGTTGGAGGATACATTGAATGTTTTAATCTAAAAGTATATATATTTTATCATTAGTACTGCAAAAATAGAAAAAGATGCGTAGATGCCTCGTCATTCTCAGGGTAAATATAATTATACGAGTATGTATGATGATGTATATGTAGTATGATAAAATTAATCATCATAACTCGTAATTTTCCTATTCAAGTATCTTAGTGTATTCGTAACGTAAAAACTATGTAATAAAAAAAACTACCTACAGGAAATGTATCTTTTGTTATTCCAGTATTTTCTTTGTATATTATGTGTATTACTTCTAAAGCTTCTTTTCCTTGACCATGTGAAAGCAAAAATTTGGGACTTTCAGGAAGATAGTAATATAGAATTGTAGCCATAAAACTCCATATTGATGACATATATAAATAAATATTCCAAGCGTGTAATTCTGTAAATAAATTAATCTAAATTAATCTATATGAACCATCAATTCATTAAAACTTGTTATAAAATAATATGGTATTTAATAAATATCACACAGGCATGTCACTCGGTAGATTTAATTACTGATAGAGAGTGAAGTAAATTATTTCATTTGAACATATATATGGTATTTTTTTTACCCTTGTATTACTATATATTATATTGTACAAAATAAAATGCTGAGTTACGAGAGGTATACATGAAAAGCAAGTGTAAGTGCGACTACAATGCGAATATTGCGAATATGAATGTTTTGTGAGGAGAATAGACAAATTAAGAATTGAGTGTATATGGGTGGCATAGTATGAAATTACCAATTATACCAAAGATGAATCAATCGTTTTATGTAGTATATTATAGGAGAAAAATGCTATGGAGAAAGACAGGGATTGAGTGTATAAATGAGGTTACTATGAAGCGTGTCTCCATTGAGATGACCAATAGTAAACCACCAAGGAATTTCGACGACCCCAAACAATTAAAATAAGTATAAGAGTAGTTGGTAGGTAAGTATACACTATGAAATTCATAAACTTACCAAAATATCCTTCCAATATAACGACATCTAATTTTAATGGCAATATAGCCCATGATACCAATGCAGCGACTATCAAGGATAAGGACATAAATCCGGAGGACAACATTAGTACTCTATCTCTTATGTCTTTGTGGCAAAACTCTGTTAAATTCGTTGATATTGCACTAAAGCTAAGACTCATCCTGAAATGTCAAAATTCTTTTAATATAAACTCCTTTGTAAATGCTATACGAGTACATCTGTGATAAGAACCCATATAAGTATTGTTGTCATCTGATTCCCTGAATATTGCTCTGATTGAGCCGGTAAAATATATTCTAGAGGATCACATGAGACTTCTTATGATTAAAACAAATTTTTTTTTTGGGTAGACCTCGAAGAATTCGATCTGCCCATTCATTTGTACCCGACTTTCGATTTTTTGAAAAATTTCTTCACGGGAGGTCTTCTTATGACCCCCTGAGTCCGAAATGACCATTGGTCAAAATGTTTATATATATATATATATATATATATATATATATATATATGCGTGCGTGCGTCCAGATTCGACTTTTGACAGCACGATAGCGGCCGCAGTTTCGCTTGGATCGCTTTCAAACTTTGCACAAAAATCAACCATCCAAAAATGAAGGTCAAGTTCGTTAACCAGAGAAATCCGGCAACAGGGGGCGCTAGGACCTCACTTTTTCTGATTTCAGTTTTTCGACCATAACTTTTTCCCTATATAAAGTAGATCAACCGCGTTCATATTATATGATGTCTTTGATTAATACCTATAGCTAATGTACATAAACCGAAAACCTAACTTCAATAACTTAGGGGTGGGGGTAAAAAAACCGAAAATTTTTGGAAAAAAATTCATAACTTTTTTCTGGTAAACATTCTTACATCACAATCATTTTTAATAGAAAGGTTATTTTTTACTCTAAATTTAGGTACCAAAAGGTTTTCCGTAAAAGGTACCGTTTCCGAGAAAAAAAATAAAAACCACTTTTAGCTTGAAAATTTAAGGTAGGTAAAACCACGGCAACTTTTTTTCTGGTAAACATTCCCTCCTCGCAAATATTTTTAATAGAAAAGTTATTTTATACTCTAAATTTAAGTATCAAAAGTATTTCCAAAAAAGATACCTTTGCCGAGAAAAAAAATAAAAACCGATTTTTGCTTGAAAAAGTTTTGATGTAAACAACGGAATCATGTGTTATTCTTAGGTAGTGAGTTATATTTTAAACGAGTTACACCCGAGGTCTACCCACGCGTGTCCCCCTGCGGGCACGGATTTTTTTATAACATAATATTTTTTACAAAGAAAGCACTATTAATGCAATTGATTGATTTTATAAGTTTAAAAAAAATACTTACGAGACCCCTTCTAATAGTTTCATAAATACTAACATCCAATAAGTTTGACTTGAACCCTCCATTATAGTGCACAGAAAAATGGCAGCATTGCCACCTACTAAAAATACCTTCCTTCCAAACGCATCTATTAGAAATCCTGTAAATAAACTTGCTCCTATCTGACCTAAAACAATGTTGCAAGTAGAATAAAACTTGAATAATAATCTGGAATTATAAGAATAATAATAGCTACGAAATCCAGAATATACATAAAAAATTATACAGAATCCAATATGGTCTACAATCAATTCTTGATTCAATGTCAATTAGATTTGTTTGTCCATTCTTTGTTTTCATGCTGATTGCTTGTCATTTGTTCGTTTACGTGTTTGTTTGTTATGGCATTATTAAAAATTAACTGGACGGATTTTGATAACATTTAATATGGTTATAATATATAGTGTAACTTAAAATATTTTACATTTGACAGAAAAAGTTATATTTCTTACGTTGAAATATAAATACTGATTTGGGCTAAAATAACTACTTATTTTGATAAAATTTTAAATAGTGATAAGATAACGGCTGACATTGGTAAAATATACTGTTGTTGCATAATAATTTTTAAAACGAGAAATCCTTTATTTGCACAGAAAATTGTAAAGACTTAATTTATCAATAATCACTCAAATCGCACAAATTGAATTTTTATACTAACATAAACGCACTTTTCTTTGGATCCCATTGGTTTAAAATATTCGTCTTTTTTGATAGCCAATGTGCCTTGTAAGGTTAGGCTATACACCAATATACCGCCATCCTTATAATGAGAATTCGCAAGTGTAGCAAAATATAGCAAAGTGTGGTAAGATATTGTGAAAATGTTGACTATAAAAGTAAGAAAAATGCATTTGGAACTTTTAAAGCTCTTGTGTAGTCTACGCACTTAAAGTTGCGAGTAAAAGTTAGTATAATTGCTATATATATATACATATATATATACATATACATATATATATATATATATATATATATATATATTTCTCCAAGTATTTGAAGGAAATATTTTTTTTTATAAGGTAATTATTTTTTAACAACTATACGATCTGTTTAATAAAACGCGAAGTCACCAAAATACTTACCAAAAAACGGCATAGCATTGAGCCATCCTTTGTTCATTATATTCATATTCAAATCACATTCCGCTACTGGCAATATGTAAGAAGTTGTCGTTGTTATCATCATGATAGCGAATGCGGCACATAATGATGCGAATAGTAACTTGATGTGAAATTTTCCAAATTTGCAGTAAACTAGTGCCTCTTCTAGTATTTTCATTGCATCATCTTTATTTTTTATTTCATCTACAAAAAAAAGACTTTAAGATGCCTTGCACAACTTGTTATTATATTAGTAATAACTATAATAATAAAAAAAACGAGTATTACGATAAAAAAAACATTGTTTACGTAATTATTAATCCCCAAATTGATAAATATAATTAAGATAATTCTGAAGCCTTATTTGAAATGAGTAAGCATTTTAAAATATCAGATTTTCTGTAACCAAATATAGCTATTGTTATCATAAATTAAAAATTTATAATGGTATCTAAGATAACAAGCTCTTAACAACTTTCTTGGGCAAAAAACAAATTAATTTTTTGTTCGTATAAAACTAAAAAACTTTATCTTTTAAAAACAATTACATTAAATACTTTAATGGTAATAAACCTATCCTATATAGATATATAGAACTTTTAGCTGAAAAACACATTAAGAATAATATTCACGTTTCTTCTTTTACACATTCCTGAAATGCGGCGCCAATTGTGAAGGATTAAAACTCTGCACTTCTAAAGAGAATAAACAAATGTGCTACCAGATTATTTTAACGGAAAATCGATACAGAAAAATTTTATTAGTATTATATTCGTATTAAACTTAACTAGTGACGCACACCGCCTACCATCTCTTGGAGTCACAGCTCAAGTCTGAACATTGTGTAATGGCAAAAGTTTGCTTTCATTGGACATGCATAAGTCTAGTGTCTATACAGACCCGAAGCACGAAGAACGATTGGGAATATACCATACAGTATATTCGATAGAATCGTGCTTTGAACACGTACCCGTGAACCATGGACCACTTATTGTCGAGGAGTCCGAGTTCGGTGTAAGTCTAGAACCGTGTTCTGTGTAAGGCTAGATCCTGTAATGTAAGGCTAGATATCGTGCATTTATCACGGATTGCTATTTTCTAACTCCTTTAGGATAGTTACATAATGGCACTACACTTTACCGCCTGACCACCATCTCTATCATCTGAATGCGACGTGTCTTTAAAATGCGCATTCTCTTGTGCATTCTCTATTATTTGCAAGAGACTGTGGGTGGCCGAGTTTACTTTCCATTGGATGATCCGCATACTGTTTTGCCCTCCTTTTATAATAAAAGGAGAAAGACGACATCTACTTAGCTCTGTCAAAAACTCTTATCAATGTTTCTAATTTCATTGTATAGAATTTGAAGGATAAAAAAGATGCCACAACCGAAGATAATGGTTTAAATTGTGTATAAACATTCTTTGATGTTAAGCTTATCTTAATATTAAGTTTTATTAAATATCTAACGACACGAGTTGGATTCGCAATTGCAATTTTGGAAACCGTCGGTCTAGTTACGCATATGTGTAACTATTTCAGACAATCGAGTCATCAATATCCATTGCCGGTGACTAAATACAATATTACAAAGGGGTAGATATCGATATCTCGTTATGATCGTGGAAGAAATTGTTAATTGTTCTTCTATATTTTCAGCAGATGATAAACATTATTAACTAATATATCATTAAAATGTCTTTATTACCTGTAACATTTATTTTAATAAAATAAGAATATAAATAAATCAATGGATACAAACCTTTCTCTTTTAGAAAATCGTTATTTAATGTCATTTTAATACATATAAAGAATTACAAATATATAATGCAACAAAAATTTCACTACACAATTTCATAAATACTTTTAACACTAGGGATAATTTATATTTTTTATTTAATGTTATTAAAAATATATTTTAAATTAACGCCGTTACTGGTAGAACACACTCACAGACATTTGTTCATTATTTTACCATTGTAGTATGATGAGATAACATTCTATTTAGCAAATTCAAAGTCTTGTTTGCGTAAGATAAGGTGAAACTGCTAACGTAATTGTCTAATTAAATCTTATTTGTAGCAGATACATAAAATTGCATCATATATTTTTATATTTTGAAAGACTACGAGTATAAACAGTTAAGTATTCGAATAGTTTGAATAAATTTTAATATTTTTATAAATTTATAATCCCATAAATATATAAAAAAAAAAAGTGATAATAAATCCCTAATATTTATTCTTAGAAATTTATCGTCAATAAAAACCGACCTAATGCGAGTCGAGACACATTAAATGAAATATAATAGCCCATATCTCGTGACGTCTATCAGTCAAGAGCTCTTAAGAACCTACCGATGACCCCTGGACGAAAGCTATGCTCTAAACGAGGTATACAACGTCATATACTCAGCCCATTCAATGACTCGCTCTCTGAGAACAGCCAGGTTTACGGGTGCTACCATCGAAGCTGATTTCCCTAATACATTGTACCTAGTCCACACGCAGACTGAAAAAGCGAACCTTACAAACCTAGGGTACGGAAAAAGGTAAAACTCTCGCATTCTCACAATCAATGAAGCTTAGGGATTAACAAACGAGTCGGTAATAATCATTCAAACCAACTCCAAACCAAAAGCGTACCTGACAAGTGTCCCACATGCAGTGGTGGCTATATCTAGACACACAAGAAGATCTATGTACTGCACGGATATCGACGAAGACGCCATTGTGAGATTCATTAGGCGGGCCGGCGATACCTCCGATAGAAACCTTATAGAGTACAATCTCAAGATGGCAATTTCTCACCGTGACACCGAGGCTATGAAAAAGCTAGTGAACTTATTAACCTAGCTTACTACTACTACTATTTACTTTATTTATTACTACTATTAATTACTGAAATAGCTTTCGAAAACTTATGCAGGTGTACAATTTCCTGCGAAGTTACCATCGCAATTAAAATTATGACAAATTGCTTTAAAATTACAATGGACAAATGTGTTTGGATATTAAATTATAATAAAAAAAAATGTAGGGTTCCGAAGTTGCTCATGATAAGTGACTACTTCTATTTACCTTTATTTGACTTGGTGTTGGAAAAATTAATGTTAACGGTTTCGGCAACTTGTTTATAAACTCTAAACTCAGGACTACATAGAACGATGATATCTGAAGAAAGAGTCACTTATACAAGTATGACATTTACTTTCCTCTAAATAGATGCTGTCGCTCAAATGATTAAAAAAAAGTCTTTCAAAGAGTGAAAAGATCAGAAGGTTAAATGATGTATCTATCCAGCCTCATACTAACTTTAAATTCAATTAATATGTCAAATTTGTTTCAAATAATTAACTAAAATTAAAAAAAGAAGTGGCAATACTGTTGTAACTTCTTTGTGAAAAATCTAGAAGGTTAAAATTTTCAGTAACCAAGAGGATGTAAGGTTTGCAAAAGACATTTAATTTGAATCAGTAATTCAGAAGTATTAAAGTCAAAGTTCCTTTATTTTGTTACTGCCCTGCTGATTGATTCATAGAATTTCAATTATACTTTAATATGTACAGAAAGGAAAAACTATCAAAACTTAAAAAATCGAAGATGTGTAGTACTTGATGTGGAACACCATAGCACAACTATAACCTATCATAGATGTAAAAATGCCGCCATAGCAAAAGTTACTCGGTCTTATAAGCACTATCTAGTGTTATATGAAATTGCAGATATGAAGTCTTGGAAAGCAGTAAAAAGTTATGAAATCCAATCTAAACCAACATTCCTGGAACATTAATTTATCTCTATACAAAATATTATCCAAATCCGGTTGGTGGTTTAGGTGTAAAAATTATATGCTTTATAATTTAGCCTAGTATAGGTAAGAGATTCTTCGCTAGACTGTGGAGCTATTGACAAAAGAAGAATAGATAATAGGAAATTCAAATCATTCCGATCGAGAAGATTAGAAAAAAGAATAATTTTCATTAATGTTTTTCTATTGAAGAAATTGATTTTTTTTATTTCCTTTAGCGCTTTCCAATACAAATGGAATATTTGATTTTTATCTTAAATATTTTGACGTATTAAGTTTGAATGATATATTTGGAATATGTTTTTTTTAATAAAACCCCACGAACCTTTTATTTCATTAGGCGAGATCTATTAATATTTTAATTTGTTTAAAACATGATTTTCCGTGGTATTTTAAATTGAAAAAGTCATCAATACGATGTGGGCAAACAGGATCTATTATATCAATGTATAAGAAATTGGGAATTTATGAAACCGCTATTAGGCCGCTTAAACAATAATAATAATGAAATATGTTGTTCTTATTGCTATTCAAGGCTTAATTTTACCTGAAATTAAGATGTCTGTTAGGAGACTCAAATGATGCACAAAAAAATGAACCGGGATATTTTGTGCATTACATATCCATGTAAATTAAAAGTTTTCAGACAATCTGAAAAACACAAACTCAGAGTGATATTACCATTTTCAAACCATTCCCAAGAAAGTCTCTATAGAAGACACAAGTTTTTTTCGGCGCTCGTCGACATTTTCGACAAAAATATATGACATCTATAAATTCATAAAAAATACAGCACTTAAAAAGAAAACAATATTAAATTAAAATTCATCTAACTAATAAAAGATAAACATGAGCTGAATTATCAATATAATATTACTTACGATGAGTCAAAAAATATGGAGCTTACTTATAAAACTGACATGAAAGCTCTTCATTCTGAGATGTCAAGACTAGTATAATCACTATTTCATCTAAGTAATAAATATCAAAAAGAAATTTCACCATATATCTTAGCCATAGATGATTTGGTTAAAATTTTTAAAAATAATTCTCAGCATATTGAATCGCTAACTAAAAATTATAATTATAATATATATATTTGTCATAACATGATACTAAATGATTCTAAGCTCCCATTATCAATATAAGAATATCCAGACAATATTTTAAAGATTATTACTATGAGTGAAAATATAAGAGTCTTTAGTGTTGAGTTAGGCAAATAAATAGAGGTACTGTATTATATATAAGGAATATTCATTTTCAAAAATTATCAATATAGATAACAGCAATAAACTCTCAACAAGTCTTAATTTTCAACCTAAGCAATTGGCAAGATGCATCGTGCGCACGATCCAATTATGAAATTGAAGTGCATTTTATGGTGTCGTTGTGATTATAATTAGAAAAAATTATATTCTCTTGCTAATTTTCATATATTCGAAAAAAATATTTACTGCAATTTATTTAGCCACAACTAATCAAGACGGCATTAAACAAAGACGTTACGGCTTTGAAATGAGTAAATGTAAAATAACCGTGTAGGTTAGAACTCTAAAACTCTTATTTTCAAATGAATTTTAATAAAATTTCAATATCTTTGTTAAGTGTTGTTGAAGTTCCATATGACATAACTTTCTTTATTAATCATCTTATTATTTATAATTTATCATTATTATCAAAATATCAAACTAGAATTTCAAAACAGATTATGAATTACAAGAAATAGTCCGAGTACGAGAATGTAAGAAACAATATTGAAAATCAGATGGAATCGAATGAATCGAAACACAACCCCAGTTTTAATTATTAGAAGAGGACGAATATCGATATGTTTCTAGGTACCAAACAGATTGATTTTCGGTAAGCTACATAGTGAATTCACACACAGTTGCCATCCAAACTTAGCACTATAATATCGTCGCATTAATTGACAACAGTAAAATTATAACATTGCAATACATACGTATATCTATACTCAATTGCCTTTCATTTCAACGACTACAAAAGGAAATAGGCAAAGAAATAACATTATTAAATTATTTAATAAATTATCTGAATTTATTGTTAACGAAATTGTATTCCTTAGATTTCCTTAGATAAAGAATTTGCCTCAAAAAATTAAATTTTCAGTAATTGAATTGTTATATTCATTAACACATAACTGTTATGTTGATGATAATCACTAAAAAATTTACATGTCATTGACATGAATTGTTTAAAAAAATGAAATTATAAACTTATTGGTTGAATATCTAAACCAGTCAGGTCAAAAATGATGTGTGACATCCATTGTTGTATTTTTGCAGAACTAGATGGCTTCAGTAGGTGGATCAAACTATCAAGAACAAAAATTAATTTAATTATGGTCTTGGAAGTTCAACTTAAGGTAGAAGGTCTTGTGGTACACTTAGCCAGCAGTAGACTAGAATACAGTTTTAAACAAAAAGATCAAAATATAGTACCGAATATCAAGAACTGGGTTATGGTACTTAACATTATTGTTTTGGGACATCTTATAGATATCTCCTATAGTATTATAATTTTAAACTGATAAAAATCTTATTAATTGTATTCAGCAAAATATTTTTTTTAATAAGATTACTGCATTTATTGCGCAGTTCTATAAAAAATTACGTCTAATAATAATAATTTGACATATGAAAATATGGAAACTCTTCCAATTTATTTAAATAATTGAATGAGACAATGGAAATATTCTCTGGCAATAAATTATTATTTCCAAAAAAAAAACATCCCATTGCTTGCCCATTCTGATCATAAAAATACGACATGTGCTTTCTATATTGTCGTCGCATGATGAAGTTTTATAATATATATATATATATATATAAATTGATTTTACGCCATACTTTGTTTTTCTATGATTTCTCCCTTCATGTCTTATTATTACTTTTCTTTGGGGATTTATTCATTCGTTGCATCGTACGAAAGAACTAATTAATAAGTTGGTATAGATGACAATGAGAGAAAGATGGCGGAAGCACAAATTTAGTCAAACTTATTTGACTATCGTGTGATGTTACCAGTAGGAACAACATTATCAAATAATTACATCAAAGACAACAGCGACGACTTATGATGAAGTTTAAAATTCAAATCCATAAAATATACTGAAAAAAATCATTGGTTATTAAATAAAACCCAAAACAATGTTTTTTTTAGTAAATTTTGTGTTTTCTGTATATCTGTGCATTAATGCGTGCTGCTCTTTGTAACGGCTTCTCCGAATTAAATGCGGTGTTCAAAGATGTATTGTGGTAACCTTCTCTTAAGTTTTAGAGTAATATTTAAAACAGTCAACAAATAGAAAAAGTAGTGTCAATATTTAAAAATGCGCACACACATATTTTCTCTGAAACTCTCGGATTTATAACATAATATTTTTGCCATCCCTTCTGCTTTATATTTATTTGTATAATTTTAATGATATCTTTTCTATATATATGCAATCCACAATGTATTGTGTGATCCATAAAATCCATAAAATGTTTCTAATTCTAAAATATTTACCTTTGTGTTACGCTTTTAGATGTAGCGAATTCAACACCAACACTTGTAATGTATGAAGCAAAACATAAAGCAAAAAGTAAAAACAAAGCAAAGCTCGTGACCTAATGGTTCACAAGATATGTCTATTAGTTGCCACGCCACTGCTAAGCTACTCCTACTATTTTACTTTTCTTTTAGCTTGCTCTGGTTCAAATAATTATAATTACATGTTTTCCTATATATCTTTCATTATTATTACTTCTTTATTAATTTTATTTTTTTATAACCTATAACAAGTTTGCTAATCTGATTTTCAGAGATCACCTCTGTAAATCAGATTAGCAAACTGATGACTTTCGGTATAACTGAGAGGTCTAGGTAATTGAGACAACAACTTATTTGATAAACTTACATGTCATATGTAATCTCTCTTAGGTCCTTATTTTAATTACGATTTTTTATTAGTGCATATTGTATTTCTTTTTTTTGTAACATATTTTTAGTGATAAATTTTAAAAAACCATAAAAAATCTTTTTCCATTGGTTTAAAATATAATATTTCGAAATAAACTTTTTATATTAGGAAAAAACCTACTCAACATTAAATTAAATGCAAAAAAATATGTTATTTCTTATTTGCAAAACAACTATCCTTAATAAAATATTTTAACTTGACCTGAAATTATTAAATAAAATTATTAAATAAATAAAATTATAAAATAAATAGAATTAAAATAATTGTCAACGTGTAAAAGACAACTTCTATGGATTGCACGATGATTAAGTATTACTTCTGAATAATGGGGTCATATTTCGTAAGTTTAGAGTCGTTATGTCAGAACCTGGCTTAAATGGATCCTATAAATTCCTAATGACTAAGAATTTGAACTTTATTATAATTTTAAACTGATAGTACTTGCAATAGAAGGGAAATCTTTGTTTCTCTCCCCAAATCTTATACTATATACAGATGGACAGTCCAATCTAAACAAAGAACAACAGTACCTATCTATGACCATAGTAGGAAATAATTTTTTATGATTTTTTGATATAAACAGACATAAACATAGGGTTTATTTTATTCTAGTCCAATAGCACTGCTGTTCAGGTGGCCGAATATTTAAAAATAGTCAAAGGTCAAGTATTTTACAGTGGAGAATGTTCACGACGAGCTGATATCGTCAATCGTCAAAAAAAAATTAACGGCAGAAACAAAGGTAGTCCGTTAAAGATTGCCACCTATTGTTTTCCAGCGATGCACTAGTCGTTATATAGTTCACCCTAGCCATGCATGTTTTTTGTGCATTTATTTTATGCGGCGCATACAAAGATACTTGATAACATATAGGATTGCCAGAGAATGAAGCTCAACTGCTCAACAATGCGCCAACTATTTGAAAAAATATAAGAGCTAGATGGCTGAATATTTTATTAAGTATGTTAGAACATATTTAGAGTGCTTTTTATTCATAATCTTTGACATTTAATCCGACTTCTATGCTTAAAAGAAGTTTTATTGGCAGTAAGTAGTTTATTTTATTTCTAATTTCAAAATAATATAACTTGTTTACACTATTAGGAACTATTTATTATTAAAAGATTAGATTGGAAATATTTTTGTCCTTGAGCAGACGACAAAAAATGTGTCGAGATGATCCAATATAAAATAAACAAATTTTATATACATAATGAATACTTTAACCATATAAATTCATTTTTAGAATGTTATTTATATTGACGATCCAATGCAAAGGACCCAAATTCTAATTTAGGTCCTTTACACTTTGTCGTCAAACCGTCGTTAATATCTTCCACATTGGCCTACCATTATAAAATAACATAAATACAAAATAAAATAAATACAAAACGATATTTTTATTGTTTCAATCTCAAATATCTGAATTGAGAAATATACTTTTCAGCAGTGTTTCTATAAAACTCTTTATAATATTTTTAAATTATTGTATTCTGTTATCTTTATTTGTAAAAGAATGTTTGTCTCAATGCGACTATGTCTACCTAAAGACATAATTCTTATCAATAATTTAAATAACATAAATTTTATTTTTAATCAAGAACAACATTTAGTAATATATATACATTTATAACTCTTAAATAAAATATTACTAGCAACATAGCTTCTTATGATAACAGAGAAGATAAAATATTATCTTAAACTATATATTAGAAGTGAAGAAAAATTTTTAACTTCTTCTCTGGACCTCATTCTGAACACACCCTGTTAATACATGCTGAACATCTTTTATAAAATCACACTCAGAAATTTTATATTGTCATAAATTATTTAAATTTGTATCCAGAGCGGAGCACCAGTGTGCCAATATTTGTTCTGTTCAAGTAATGTTAACAAACCACTCATGATTTAATAATATTACTTATTTTTATTTATTTACGTAAATGATGAACAAGAAAGGTCGTAATATAGTCTTGTGGTATATATTAAGATTATATATATTAGGATACAAATAAACCAGGGCAATGCTTTCCATTCACATCTACTTTCTGAATTTTATTCATTCTAATATTAAAGGCAAAAAAAGGCCAGGTATTGATAATGTACAAACAAAGGATATTAAATTCCGATCACATCAATTGGCTTCACTTCATCACCAAAAAATGGGTTTTATCAGACCCATTCAACAGAAAGGTAGTTTTTCTGATACCAACAACTATAGACCGATAACAATCTTATCATGCTTGGACAAAATTATAGAGAAGTACTTTCGTCAATTGATTAAGAATTTTTTATCACGTAATATACAATAAATTTCACAATTTGGATTTCAAAAACAAAAAAATACATCACAACTTTTAGCTTCATTTTCAGATGACATGAATGCTCATTTCAATAAAAATACATGTACTTATCTTTTTATTGACTTCAGTAAAGCATTTGAAACTCTAAAATATGATACGTTATATAATAAAATGCAGCAAAACGGTATACAGGATCCCGCATTGGAGTTTTTTTAAAATTATCATACAGATAGATATAACGAGGTATGCATAGCAAATGAATATTGTAAACTAATTCCAGCTACCCGAGGAATCGCTCAAGGATTAGTATTAGGCCCTACGGAGTACTTAATGTATGTCAATGATATGGGCAACATATCAACTTGATGCTTAATTACCGCACATCATAACATAGAATGTGATGATAATAATATGATGCAAACAGATTTTGATAATCTGTATAAATGGGTGCATGATGTTGACTTTGATATAAATTCATTCAAACGGCCAACTTCATACCTAGCATTTTGGCTCATGACCATAGTTGCATGCAATGGTTGGACGTCATATCCCATGTGTATATGAGTGACTTGAAATAGTTAATCAACATATGTATTTGGATCTAAAAATAGACCATCATTTTAACTGGAGTCCGCACATTGACAAAGTTTGTTGTAAACTGAGAGCTATCTTATCAAAATTGTGGATACTTAAACATAGGCTTCTCTATAAAATTTTAAGACTTTTATATATGTAACTTGCAGATTCAATTATAAGTTATGACATCTCAAGCTATGGCAGAATCTATAAAACTCAGTTGGAAAGAATTTATAACCTACAAATGAGAATATTAAAATCAATAGTCCCGTTAAAAATTAAATATAAATTTAGACATAACTCTATGATCATTTATTTAAACACAGCCATAATTTGAAACAAACAAAAAGATATGTATAGAACTTTTATATCCAAAATAAGAACGTAGATCAACCTTTTGTGACATCAAACTGAAAAAATATATAATATTTTAAAATAATACATTTAATAATGTTCCTGAATATGACTATAATGATTCCATTACATGAACATGAAAAATTAAACTTTTTTTTTTATTTTTATATTGGAGCGTCCTTCTTCTCATATAAAGACGTATTCTCAAGAATGCCTCTTGTTGGAACAAAAAGTTTTATAAAATCGTACATTTGCCTACTCGATATCAGGATAAGAAATTAATCCCGCGTAGGGACAGGATAAGGAATTAAAAAATATATATGTCGGTGCAAAAATTACCTTACTCAATAAAAGTTTCTGAGCTTTCGATTATTGAAAACAAAAAAAGGTTACTAAAATGCTTGCACATTCTTTACGTCTATAGCAATTCCACTAGGAGTACTGTCTGAGGACTATTAACAATATAGAACAGTAAAATAATATTTATGATAGTTTTTAAAATGTTTCTCTTACTAATATTTTTTCGCTCATAGAAGAGAGGTTAAGCGTAATAATTAAAAACAAGAAATCCATAACAAAAACTAATGAAAAACAAGATTTTAAATTTAAATATTGTTACGAAAACCTTTACAACAGATAAAAAATATACAGTGATAACACCCAGGAGATTAATTTATAGAGATAAGAGTTCGTTATCGGTCTAATGTTACTGAATTACTCGTATTGTGTAACTCTTTTAACCAAGGTCTAAATTTATGAACTAGCAAAGAATTTAAAACTATTTTTGAACATAGTATCTTTATTTATAAATTCAAATGTTTATTTAATACTCGCATATTTAGTTATAATAAAATGAGTAGTAATAAGAAATGTCGTTTACTCTATTTGCGATATGCGTTAATGATATGTCTATGTGTATGTATTGTTAATTGTAGAGAGGTATTTCTTGATTTCACTTCATTTATAAGATGTTTTCTTGCATTTTCTATATAATTAATTATTAGGATTAATGTTGGGATCCTCCTATACCTTAAAATCTGAGAGCATCATAGCTGTTGTAGTGTAGTGTACTGTTAGTTATTCTAGTATTTTTTGGCAGAACCCTGTATTCGAATATTTCTAATTTGATCGCACCTGTCCATTCGAACTGTGACTAATCAGTAAAAATTATAAAAATATTGTCATTCTAAATTACATTGAATCGAGAATTAAGGTTAGTTATTCGGGGAAAAGATATTATAAAAAACATTTATTTTTACGCTGAAAGTTATCGCCTTCATTTAAAATGTTAATGTTTCTGTTTAATTTAAAAATAAACAAAGTCTCTTGGAAGAAGGTTGGCAATATAAGCTAAGCAAAAAATCAATGATTTACCTTGAGAAACGCCTTAGAAACGTAATATATTATATAATATATAATATATAATATATAATAAATCCCGTCTGTTAATATATAATAAAATATATAGCTGATATGTATCATGAGGCAAATTACAAAATCGACTAACTCTGTGTTAGTGTCAATACCCTAAAAAACAATAAGAAGACCAAACAAAATTCCATTAAACCAAGACAAGAGAAAGGAAAATGATATATATCGTAATCAAAATTACGACCCAGCTTAATAAGAACGAAACCATTGATATCAGAGTAACAAACAACCGCATAGTAAAGAATCAGTAATATTAAAGTATGTCCCAATAATAATTGTGTGTTTCTGGGAGGAAAGTTTATTGATGGTAAAGAGTTAACTTTTTTGGACACTTCGTCTACTAGATATGTTGATAATAATTAATTATGTACAGATAATATGCAAACCAAAATTTTTAACTCACGATTGAAATGATATTTTACGCGCTATATAATATACCAGCACACCCAGCCACGCGTTGCTGTAACTAATGTTTTTGATATATTACATTGTAGTAAACTATTTAAGGAGTAACGTTCAGAATACATCTGTCATGAAAACCATAATGTTTTCCTTCAGTCGATATTAAGCCAAACTCAAAACAAAACAATTTTAATTTTATCCAAGTTTATAATACTATTTGTATATTACAAGTTTTTAGTAAATAACTTGGGCATCTGCTATACCTACCTTATTCGTAATTACTCAATCCGGTCAACAGATACTGCCATCTGTTAGAATCGTTAGGAGCTAACTGAAAATTGCAAAATAGTAAACAAATAATTTGCAATAAAATAATATTGCGACTATGAATTGAGTTGAAAATTATTCTATCTTTTAAGTCAGGTCAAACTGCACGTGGTGTCTAAATTTTATTTAAATCGGTTAAGTAGTTTAGGAGTCCATCGCGGACAAACAACGTGACACTTAATTTATATATATTAACATTAGTATCTCTATGGATTCACAGTACCAATTCTATGACACTAATCACTAATATAATTGAAGATATTGTTTAGTTTACAATATTGCTTGAAATTAGCTTAGAATTTATTTAGATTTTTTTGGATAACGTGTCTCTATAGAACATTGACTGTATCTTGGAGACCTATTTCAAAGTAACAATAACTAAAATGTTCAGAGTTAAAAAGACTATATAATGAATAAAAAACTATTACATTGGTGAAATTATTTTGAGCCAATAGGAAAGTTCTGTGAACTTGATCCGAATATTGAATTGCCGGAAAGGCCATAACTCTTAGTTACAGAGTAATCATGCGCCAAAATGAATATAAATATTGTCAAATGAAATAAACACAGAAAATAAAAATAATAAATAACAAATTATATTAATTTCAATAATGATTTATCTGTTTTAAACGAAATAAAAAAACTTTTCTCTTTAATTAAATAATAAAAAAAAGATTATGACTCTTTATGAAATCGCTCGAACTAGAAAAGTATTTTCATTTCACTTTTATTTCTAACCAACTTATTCAATAATAATAACGAATATCTCTATCTCTAAATTCAAACTACTCTGTAATATCTAGTCAATTTTGATATTCAACTCGCGCGATCTTCAAGCATTCAAATATTATATTCCGAGAGATATTTTTTCGATTCTGCTCCACTTTATTTACGCAGGTCTCTTCTAAACCTTATATATCTGCTGCGGTTTCTGTGAAAGTATACTCACGGTAAATAAATTATAATATAATATATATATAAATATAATTTATAAATATCGTGATAGGTTAGCCCCTAATTTTTTCTATACTGTAGGTACTGAAACCTTGAAAAAAGATATCACATTTTGTTTTTGAATTGTGTAAATAGAAAAACTTTTAAAATATTTACAGTTCGGTGATAAACATACGTACAGAAAACGAAATAAGTACAAAGTACAAAGTGCTAAGTTATAAAAAACTAAGCTGGCAGAAAATGTATTTAAGATGGTTTATTCTGAAAAAGCTTTGCTCACGTGTACTATTATTACTAGAACGCCCCACCTTTTTGCCAAATATTGACTTACTAGGTTTTCCTCGAGTTAATGGCATTCCATCGCTGTAAAAAGTAGTCTGTGTTATTCTAGATCATATTCTATTTGTATACTAAGTCTAATTCACAGCTGCGATCTTTCTCTTTTAGGCATACTGTTTACTTATATCAAGATAAAAATAAGTAAAAATATGTAATGAAGTTGAAATAAAGTGTGAAAAAGAGAATATTACGGCGTATAGAGACATCGTGTTTAGCATTTTTATATTTATGATAACTTTGAAATTAAATATTCATAAATAAAATGATATCTGCACAACGAATTAAATAATTTTAATGATAAAAAGACATAAAAAATCTTCTTGAAATTGTCGATGATGAAATACTTTAATTTTTATAAGGATTCATACTATCACATAGATAAATACATCTAAACTTTAAATGTATAACAAGCTTTTTTATAGGTTTATTGTTATAGAAAGATATACCCGGATCGGGTCTACTTCTTTGTGAATCTTTTTTCGTTTTATCTTTAATATTTAGGCAGCGCACGCAAAAAGTGGTTATTTTTGAGACAATTTTTTTCACCTCAGTTAAAATAACCTATTTTTTTACACATGTCTATTTTTTACAAAAAAAAATAGCCATAGCCATACTTGATGACAATGTAGCTTTTTTTTAGTGAAAAAATGGTTAAAATGGGTTCAGTAGTTTTGGAGCCTATTTGATACAAGTAAACAAATAAATAAATCTTTTCTCTTTATAATATTAGTATAGATTAATATTCTCATATTAGAAAAACAACATGACTTTCACAATTAATGTGTATTATTTATAAATAAAAATGTGTGGTTGTGAAACCTTTTAAGAATAAAAATATAGCAAACAAAATAATGCTGCTTAACTTATAATTATTCAGAATCTACTTGCAATTCTACTAGAATGAATGTTAAAAACGAAACAAACCACAGAATAAATTCCTAAATATTTATGAAAACAGAGATTTTCAAAAGCTAACTTCTAGTTTTAATTTTGAAATAGTTTTTATGTCTATACATTTATGATACATTAAGAATATGTCAATAAAAGCATCAACACAAACAATACTTGAACGATCGTCTTTTGGGATATCGTAAATCCACTCTTAATATTATCGTAATTTAATCTATATTCTTTTCAATTATTTATTTTATACAGTATAGATATGTATATATTAAACATTAATATAAATATGCTATATACCATATAGAAGAATATGTCATTTTTAAAAGAATATGTCTTTTTTTTTCAATCTTGTGTCATATTAATAAAGACAATGAAATACAATGTGAAGAAAAAATAAATAAAGTTCACACCATCAAATTTCGTCCGGAAGTTTTTACGTGATGCAAAAACAAATAAACATAAACTGACAAACAACTATTGGTTTGATATTTGTAACAAGTTCGTAGTAGGTGATTTTTTATTGAATGTAATATATAATACAGTATATAGTACTTTACTTTAAATGGAATTATTTGATTATTATCACCATAATAAGTCCGTTAAAAGCGTCACTTTGTCTTTTTAAATTAGATTTAAACGCTTTCTATATTTGCGTTTTTGTCCGCTTTATTTCTAAAATCTAGATACTGGATTTTGGATTAAAAAATACATGTCATAAATATATCTGATATATTTATGAAACATTATTTTTTATACCAAATAAACAGTATTGTATATAATTTATTTATATTCTGGCGCTCACGATCCCTGGATGACTGTAATGTAGTGGAAAACAAAAATCGTAACTTCTATAAACTGAAACATCACAATTGCATATTGTTTTTTCTTCGATAAGTTCACTATTATTATTATGGAACGGAGGAATGTCACCATCCAGTAATCCTAAACTAATATTAAATTTGTATTTTTGGATTTATATGGAATAGGTGAAAACTTCATAAATGACATTTTTTATCCCCTCATAATAAAATATTTTAAGTTCCTTGTGGAAAACTCTTTCAGTCAATAATATAAAATATGACATTTATAATAAATACTTAAGTTTATTTAAAATTATTATTATAAATATTAAAACATTTAGTATTCAAATATTGTTGTTTCAATCAAAAAGTTAATCCTTTAATTAATAAGATTAGGGGAATATCTACTTCATTAATTTGTAAACTTCAGCCATTTAAAATAATTAAGTTATTAATACTTTCTGCTGGCTCCTCATTAACATTTTAGGGAATACTAAAGTTAATTATTTTGCTGCGGGGTATTCTGAAGTATTAAAAATATAAACTTTTGTGGATCATCACTGAAAAATTATGGCAGAAACATCAATATGGAGGAGGAAGTAAAATAAAACTTCGAAATAATAATTATTAAAATATTTTAATTATGCTTTAAAGTAATCTATTGTACTATTTGATTACTTACATAGCATATTAATATACTATATTACATATATCTGATTATTTAAAATTTAAGGATGAGTAAATGGCAAAGCAAAGAACACTTTCTATCATTTTTTGAAACACAAGAGGAGTAAAAAGAGCGTAGCTGACCTTTATGGAACAATTAGTCACTTTTTATGAAAGTATCCTTATAGTATCGATCTCGAAATACTGCCAAGGGAAATTCATTCCATATTTTTGTAGTACTAGACGTAAGTTCCTTGAAAAAAGCACTGCGGAAAAACGCCACGCATTTTGAGGACGGTAGTGTAGATGGCGGCGTGCGGCTCAATCCAATACCATAAGCTTTTCTGAATAATTTCGAATAAATATTAAAGAAGGCATATTCTTAATGGAAGGCATATTATTCATATGTAATATTCATGTTTATTTGGTAATATTTTTGGTTTACAAAATTCTTAATACTATTTCCAAAAATATAAATTAGCCGGTTAGGGTATTCCAAATCAGTAGTCAAAAATATAATTTATACATTTCTTCATTCATTAGCAATCTCTGATAACGCGCTAATAACAATATCAATTAAAATATTCAAATCATTATAATTAAATTATAATGATTTGAATATTTAAATAAAGTTAGAGACCAAAATCATAATGATAAATTTAAAATACGTGTGTCATTAAATTATTTGTATGTCAATATTATTCAAATTATACTTTAAATATTCGTCATAACTATAATAAACCTTTGATGTCAACATTTGTTTAATCTTATTATCTTAACCAGTATCCTTTTTAATTTGTTTAATTTAATTTGATAACTTATTATATGTCTTTATAGCCATACAATAATTAACTTTTTTTACGAAAGCCATCATTTTGTCATGAGGGTAATCATGTTGTTTTCTACGACTGTTATATGTAGCTTGATTTATGTGAAACAAGTGACGTTGTTTTCTTGTAATCATTAACATTTCTAAGATATAGATGGAAGGCATTGTTAATATTTAAAATTTTTCGAACCAAAGCCGGCAGCTATCTGTAATTTTTACCTGCTATTGCACGTATACATTTTTTTGACACAACAAACAATACCGTATTTAATCCAGGTGTACGCATAAACATAATACGCTGCAAGTGCAACGTTTATATTCGTCCCCTTTTATATTTCTCTTAAACTGTAAATTAATTAATTTAATTTATTTTTAATTATGTCAATGTGTGAATTCCATGTCATATTACTATCTAAACCTGTACATAACAAATTAAAATTATCAACAAGTGAAATGTCATTATTATTAAAATTAAATGTAAAATTCATTTCTGGTTTTTGTTTGGATAAAAATGTATTAATTAGGTTTTGGTAAAATTAATAATTAGATTGTTGTTGAATAACCAATTTATAATAATTTCAAAAATTGTCAAAAATTGAGTCGTCAAGTTTAATTCATTTTTTGTCTTAAAAATAATTGAAATGCCATCGGCGAATAAAATTATTTAAATAAATTAAAAATAAAACACTTCCTGGTACACTATCTTGTGGAATAGATTGAGTAAGTAAGTAATGTAGGAGTATTTTAATACTTATCGAAATAAGGCCTTCTGTGAAAACACTCTCCAACTCAAAATTAAAGCGCCCTGGTTTGAGAAGTTCCACACAACAGACAAGACAGATAGTTATTCTTTATTGTGATTACTGTTTCGTAAAAACGTCAATATTTAATATTTACAAATAACTAGAATCATCGCAATCAATTCAATAAGCCAGCCTTATTATTCATCAATAAAAAAAACAATAATCCATGACTAGCAAGACCGTCAGTCAAGCAGCACCTGTGCGCAAGCATAACGCAAGGGTCAGCTATCACCCCCTTCCACATATATGAGGGACGGGGACAACCCGCCTCCCATTATTACTACAAGTTATGTATTTTATTATGGAGTCAGTAGATCTAACAAGAATAACAAACAGCGTCAAAAAAATATACAAAGGGCGATAGTTAATCGCTAAAATACAATTCATTCCCAGACCATACCATCGTGAATGCAATTCCTTTTAATTAATATTTTGAATTTATTTAGAAACAAATTTAAGGCGTTACTGGGGAGTTTATTGTAAAAGCGTATAACAATTAACCCTAAAGGAATTGTCTATTTTATGGAGCCTAGTGATCGGCACAGTAAAATTATACTAAGTATTAATCTTGTGTACATTATAACTTAATATTGTTCAGAAATGAAATGAGATGACATATTGACATTCGGTGCAGCAATATGATCTTCTTGATTAAATTAACTATAATAAAATTCAATGTTATCTGGATCCGATTTTTGCACGATAAGAAGTATTATTAAAGGATCCCAAGAATCAATCAATAGTTGAGAATTCCGCAAAATATTTATAGATTCTATTGTAATATCTAAAAGAGATTTAATGTTACTTACACTTTGTACGTGTATCCTCCTTTGGGTGACAAATCGTTTCAAGAGAGAGTGTAATATAATTCGTTTGTATCCGTAACGTTCCTTGAACGTTGTACATGATTGTTCATAATTACTGTCTGTTACTTGTATATACGAGTATATGCTTAAGCGACGAGTCAGCATATCGTGATAGACGTTTCTTTAAATAATGTAACCTTTGAACATTAGACAGCGCTTAAATTTTGTGCACAATCAATATAAACATATCTTGAATTGCAAGACATTTTTCATAAGAACCTGCGAAAGTAGGCCGTTGTATTCTTTAAAAATTTCACGTACATTTTTTATAAGTACCAATATCTACTAATTTGCTATCGGGAGTAGATTTGTCAAACGTCAATTATATTTGTTTTAGCTCATTTAGCAGGCATTCATACAAGTCTTCAATAATAAAATAATTCTCATTAACAACGTATTGCAACTCCATTTTTGTCACAGTTGTAAATGTTTTCAAGTAATTTTCAATAGACTGTATGCGTATTATTATATATCCTTTTGTAAGTCTTGATTGAAAACATTTTTCCGAATTTGTTTGGGCTTTTACTAGTAATGCTGTATTTTCCAATAATGAAATCAACTGTTCTGGTAATGTTGTCATAATTTATAATTCATATCCTTTATATTGATTTATAGCGTTTTTAATTATAATGTTTTGTTTTCCGACGGCCGGTGTACTCGATACAAAATAATATCTTACAATTCGGTTCGTTTAAACCATATGTCGGGTGAATGAATATTAGGGTGATTCAAAAATGCATGTGAAAATTTTATTTTATTATTATGGGGGCACCCAGTCATTTTGTTCTATTGGTTAAAAAACTTCCACCAAATTTTTTTTAGATTTTTTAAACAGGTTTTAGGGGTCGCTACCAGGGATGAAAGGTGTTAGGTTTTATGAACGGGTAAAAAATAAGTAATAACCTATTTTATTAAATAACTACAATAAAAATTTAAGGATAACTACTATTATAACTAAGACTAGTAACTTAAGATGTTAATGTAGATTTGTTACAATCGGGGAATTTTCGCCTAAAGTCTTTGACCGCCAACAATAGGTACTGTTTCTGGTCTTCGTCTGTCGTATGAAGGCGATTGTACTCTTCAATCAACGATACTCCCCTCTCAGCTGTATCGTTGATAAATTTTAGACCCTTTACAACAGTCACACATTTTATAAACTCACAATCGTCCTTGCAGGTCTGCACGTCCTTTTTTAAAAAATCGCAGGAGATGGAGATACTTTTAAAAAACGTTAATGTGTAAGAAGATACGAAGTCCTCCAGGTTTTTTGTTGCAATAAGGTTTTGATCCAGGATGGCTCGCTTTGGAGAATCTTCTGCCATTTCTATTTGAAGAGCAGCAACCATCTTTTGCTTAGTTTCCAAAGAAACTTGGTCGTCAGAGAAGGCCAAAGCTACAAGTTTTTCTGATAGGTACCAAAAGGTGCCCCAACGCTTGTTTCATAGCAACTTTTGAAAGTGATTCATTCACTTTATTGTAAGCTAATAAATCCTTCAAAAGTTGTAAGTCATTCCTTGGCGCAGACCATGCGCAAGGAGCTTGATACCAGTAATTGGCGTAAATTCGTACAGTAAAAATGCAAATTTCTTTGATTACTTTAATAACGCTCTTCGTCAGTTTTAGTTGTTCCCGAAAAAGATATATTTTAAAAGAATAGATGGTCTTTGCCATCCACCTTGCCCGGTTGAGACCGAAAAGATACACCTTTCTCAGGTGTTCTTCCCAAAAATATGATTATCAGGTTAAGTAGTTCCTTATAATCATCTCGTGGTTGAAACTCGTTAAGCTGGCTTTCAGCAAATAATGTCATCTTTTCGGTAACATCTGCTACTTGTTTTAGAGTTTCAAGGTCCGCAGTAGCTGCTCTAAAGTCCTCTTTTAGTATTTTAGGCCAACGTTTTTGCAGTCTTTCGAAGATTTGTATATCTGGCCTACTAGAAACATTAGTTGCTGAAACTACGATGGATTCAAGCACAATCTCCAAAATGTGATGCCTGTATGGAAGCCATAATAATTTTTTCTCCAGCTTTTAATCTAGTAAACTACAAGCGCCATGGAATCGACCTGTGGTTGATGCTGTGGTATCAAAACACATCGATTTTACTTTTTCATCCAAGCCCCAGGACAATAACATTTCATAAACAGCTGAGGCCATCGCCTGCCCTCTTCCATTTGGAAGTTTTGAAATACCCAAAAGCTGTTCCACTCCCTGTCCTGATACTATAACAGGCAAGCGATCCATAACCTTATGTCCCTTATGACCTCGAGCATTTTACCATCCCAATGAACGATAAGCGGAACCTCTGGCTTAAACTCGCCTTTCAGAGATTCTGAGATTTTTTTTCGTCGCTGGATTCGCTGACGCCGAATAAAAGAAAATCTAACGTTATACTTCTCAGTATCAACGCCAACGCTCTTGAGAGTCGATGTTCGTTCGGGTCGACCACAACAGCTTTTCGATTGCTTAACTTAGCAACATCAAGACTTACAGCCAAACGGTCATCGATTAAATCTTTCCTCCCTTGTTTTCGCTGTGGCTTCGAGGTAGACGGTCCTGACAATGGAGTAGACGGCCGACTGTCGATTTTTTTTCATATTGGAACCATATAAGACTGTGCCCCTATAACAATTTAAAACTAGGATTTTTTGAATCACCCTAATGAATATGAATATGAATGTTATGGTTAACTTTTGCCTGGGGTTTATTTTATACGCAGAAAAGAGGTCTTACTTTGTTGATTGTTTCTTATTGACACTGAGTGACATTGGCATATGATGTACACAAGTGATCACTGGTATTGATTCAAATAAATGTAAATATAATGTATCTAACATTTCGAACTTTCTATTACCGATCATTTCACAATTATTACTGCAGTTATGGAACTCCTGATGATTAGATGCAATAACAAATTTAACAAAAAATTATCTATATATCTGAGTAATCATTAATATGTTGTAGTAATGGAGAATTCGGTCTGGCTGTAGATTCTGTATTGTCTGGTCTGGTCGCTACTAAATAATACAAGAATTACTTTTATTTAAAACTTGGATTATTATTCGGTATTTATATATAATAAAATAAAGACTAACGGGACATATGTGTCGGATAATCCCGACATTCATTGTTATATTATAATGGACAGTACAGGGGTTGCAGTACGCTCCGGCCATGCAGGAAAGTAGGAGAACCTCCTTAAGGAAGGTTTTTGAATAGCCAGACAATAATAAACTTGCTAATAGTTCTTGCTTCAATAACTGCGTCCAAATTGTTGACTATTAAATTTCTAATTTCAAAAAATGAATTATTATAAAATTATTCTTCTTTGAATTTTAAACGCTTTACTGTTTTAATACCTTATAAATATGATAACATCATAAAACTGATAATAGCGTAAGTATGTAGTTACTTTAACGTTAGTTACTTTCATTTTAAACGTTAGAATGCATTAATACCTTATAAATATGAGAACATCATAAAACTGGTAATAGCGCAAGTAGTTACTTTAATTTTCTTTTACTTAATATTGGACCTAACTATGTGACCTGACGCTAACACCACTGCCAATAAAAATAAATGATAGGTAACACGTTTGTTATGTAAATTTAAAATTAAAAACGTTAGTAATGGTTTTTCATTTTATTTTCATAGAGTTCTGTGAAATTCTACTACGTTTCCAGTTAAATTAACTATAAAAGCTGTCTTGGTCACATAATCCTCAACATATGAGCAAACTTAACCGGGGGAGCCTAGTGTTTGCTGAACATTTTAAATGTTTCTCATTTTATAAGCGAACCTATTTTGTAGTTTTCACTTTACTTGTTTAGTTCAGCCTAACCTGATTATATCTTACTACTAGCTTCCTACTCCTTTAATCCTAACCAAATCCTTTAATGCCAGTTGATATATGTAAGACGTTTATCAGACTCAGCAATCCTTTGCGTCTACCACGCTTCTAGGTCAATAATATTTGCTACAGTATAGTATATAATATTAAATCAAAAATAAAAAGGGTACCCATAAAGTTGAAATGTACTGTTTTATGTTGATATGTAGGTGCAGTGTAAGTTAAATTAAATTCATAATAGTTAGAAATAAAATATTAGGTAACTAGGAATAAATTATAGCAAAATAAAATATTTTAATGATTTTAAATCAAAGCATATAATAATCGTTGTTGACTGATTAAAACATACTGTCAAACGTTTTTAATCTATTGAAGAGTCAATAATATTATATAAGTATTAAACCGATCACGCAATTCTTATGAGAATAATTAGTGCATTTTAAATATTTTTGCATCTCCCTCATTGTGTTATTACTGTTGCGATGGAAAAAACGGACAAATAATCCAATATACAACAATACTAATGTCCAAAAACACAAATTAAAGTTTTTCAATATGCTATAACATTAAATTATAAAAGCGTAATAAATATTTAATTCAAAAGTTAGCATTCGTATTGTAAAAACTTTTCACTTTTGAGTTAAAAATCAGTTTATCATACATATATTTTTATTTGTTTCCTCCACAATTAAATAACCTTTTAACTTCTTACAGTACAACACTACTGATCACCGACGTGATTTAACCTGCACTCTAACTGCCAATACACCTCTTTCTGTACAATCAATTGATAAATAACAAGTCCACTACTGACTAATATATCACTATCACTTGACAGGACGATCGGAAGTCAGAATTTATGCAATAAAACAACTACACTTTAAATATACTCTTAAAGTACTATAAATCTTACCATATTTTAATAATATACAGGCAAATTATAATTATCAATAATTATAATTTGTCAGGACGATCGGAAGTCAGAATTTATGCAATAAAACAACTACACTTTAAATATACTCTTAAAGTACTATAAATCTTACCATATTTTAATAATATACAGGCAAATTATAATTATCAATAATTGTAATTTGTCTTATATTGATAATTATAATTTGCCTTATATGTAATACAAATTTCTAAAATACATTTAGTAGAATTCACCATATTTTTTATAAATATAAATAGATTTATGTACAAAATAGTCAATATCATACAAAACTAAAATATAAATTTTAAATAAGCTAACAATATCTTTTAATTAAAAACAAAATATTATACATAAAAAGTAAAGTTCCTTCCTTTTATATCGAAATTGAATTTAAAAATATAAATGACTTCATATTTATTGTTTAAGTAATTTCATAGAGCAATCCAACATACGAGTACCTTATGTTGACGCTAACGCAACAATCATTAATTATGATTTAATCAGTAATGACTATTAGGCCCTGATTTAATCGCTCTTAAAATGATGTATTCATAATTCATAATATTCCATAAAATATACACTTTTTTTATATTAGTGTGATTATAAGTTATTGTTTCATTAATATATAATATACTTTTATTTTAAAGGGAAAATATACCAACAGTTTTGGCCTATTTTTATAAGTATAATAATTTACGTATAATAAAGTATTGATATTACATTAACTTATAATGCCTTAAATTTTATATATTCACTATCTTTAAATGTCAAGTTATATACTAATTCACTTTTAAACATACTCGTAATTTTGATGCCACAAGTCAATAGGGTTTTTAGTCATATCGACATTATTTAAACTGTTTAGGCTTATTCTAACATGATATAAATTACCAACGCTGTCCCCATTTAATTGAACTTTATATGTCTCATCTATCACAATAGCATAGTTTTTCTTGAATGCAATTTTGGCTTCCGACAACAAGATATATTGGCAACGTAAAATACTTTCTCATTATTTATTTGGCGTTCTTCATTAGCCGTATCTAGGGATATACTGGCTTTGCCAAGTCTGGTAATATTTGTACTTCTATTATTAGTCAAATTAAGCTCAGCTCAAGTGTACATTCATGAAACCTTGCAGTATTTGCTTATTATTACACGTGTGTCCTTTACATCAATTAGAGTTGTTTGGTTCCAAACATCGCCTCTTTAATTGTGCTCATTGACATCGTCTTCTTGAAACTATTAACCCGAACCTAATCGCTGTTCGCTTTGTTTTAGTTTATTATTAATGTATTTTACTACTGAACTTTTCTTATAATATGATTTCTAATATAGATTGAAGTAATTTTAACAATCTTAACTTATTCATTAATAGTAACTGATGTTCCTAATGTAAACAGTTTTTAACCGATACTTTTAAGAATATTCAATAATCAATATATTGCTAATTGAAAAAGGGATACAATAGCATTTACATTCTATGGACATGTATGTGTATACACACCTCTGTATATATGTAAACATACAAATTTGGTTGACTCTTATAATATAAGTTCCATGTGCCATCTCACTTTTTAGTTCTTTTTTATATCCTAATAAAATATTTTTTAAAATATTATATGTAATTGATGTGGAAAGCGAAAACGATAACATTCATGCAATTACAAATAAATCATTATTTTATGCTCTAAACAAGATTTATGTCGTTTTTAAATGTAAAATTTATAAAAATTTAAAAAGTGTTTCATACCTAAAATAAATGAACAAAATATATAAATAGTAGATTGTAGTAAACATATGTTTTATACACCTAATATACGTTATATAAAATATTTCCTAAAGGTAAAATACAACAATAATAGTTGAAGCGTAAAATAAGTAAATTTCTAAATGTTAACTCAGGTCTTAAACTGACACAAGTTTTAGAACATGTCTGTAGCGTCTTTGTGTAACTGCATTCAAAGGATCGTATTGTTCTTTGTTTGTGTTTTTAGTTGAAACAAGGTACTGTTTGACACTCAGTATCCCTGATTGTGACATTTCTGAAAAATATGTAAGGAAAAGACTTGAACCTAAAACTTTTTGTTAATAATTTTGCTGAATACAAATACAGATTGCCTCAATCAGTATCACCCTCTATAGTTAGATCAGAAAGGCTTTAGTATTTTCAAATTCCGTACATTCCGCTGCATTCTTTAAGACTATTACAAGTCATTATAATTTACTCTAAGATCTAAGATCTATGTACCTTAAGATTTTTTTACGAGACGGATAAAATAATTCTTTTTACAATATTTATGGGCTATTGCACAATTGTTATTGTTATCAATATATTTGTAATTTCGGTACAAATATGCAGATAAAAATGTAATGCAAGATAAAATCAGGGCCCGCAGGGGGACACGCGTGGTTAGACCTCGTGTGTAACTCGTTTAAAATATAACTCACTACCTAAGAATAACACCCCTTGCGAGAATAAACTGTGATAATTTTATTTGGCTTAGTCAAAGGAGTACCTAGTGCGTTACCTTAAATTTAGAGTAAAAAATAACATATCTATTAAAAATATTTGCGAGGAGGGAATATTTACTAGAAAAAAGTTGCCGTGGTTTTACCTAACTTACATTTTCAAGCTAAAAGCGGTTTTTATTTCTTTTCTCGGAAACGGTACCTTGTACGGAAAAACTTTTAGTATCTAAATTTAGAGTAAAAAATAAGCTTTCTATTAAAAATACGTTGTGATGTAAGAATGTTTACCAGAAAAAAGTTATGATTTTTTTTCCAAAAATTTTCGGTTTTTTATCCCACCCCTAAGATCCACTGAAAACGTACCTTCAATAGGTTTTCAGTGGATCTACATTAGCTCTTAGTATTCATCAAAGATATCATATAATATGAACGCGATTGATCTACATTGTATAGGGAAAAAGTTATGGTCGAAAAACTGAAATCAGAAAAAGTGAGGCCCTAGCGCCCCCCGTGGCCAGATTTTTCTGGTTAACGAACTTGACCTTCATTTTTGGATGATTGATTTTTGTGCAAAGTTTGAAAGCGATCCGAGCGAAACTGCGGTCGCTATCGTGTTGAAAAAAGTCGAATCTGGACGCACGCATATATATATAAACTTTTTGACCAATGGTCACTTCGGACTCAGAGGGTCATAAGAAAAACTCCTGTGAAGAAGAAATTTTTCCAAAATTCGAAAGTCGGGTACACACATGGCGTACTGTTCTCGTCACTGGTCCGGATCACCCCAATATCAGTTTCTATCCTTTGACAGCGAACAACGGCTATTCGGAGACCCGGGGTTCTGTTCTGGTTTTCTGGTTCTGAACGGCTGGACTATTTGGTAGTGTGTTAAGTCAAGCTTCTTTGTGCGTTTTCTATCGCATTTACAACACGAGTGTTTAGGAGTGCTGTTTGATATGTGACGATCTTCTACTGCTTTCAAAGAACTTTCAAAGAACTTTCTTCCAGGTACGACTTAGATGTGGATTGAACTTTATTCGGCGGTAATTTCAGATCCACACGACATGGGTACCTTCAAAAAGTATACCTTCTCCATCCTTCAAGATCGGCAACGTTTTTGCGATTCCCCGAATCAAATATAAAGTTTAGCTTAAATAATGTTCGAAAATAGAAGACTCTAAATATTGTGCCAAACCTGGATTGGTTTTAATTAATTTGTAAAAATAAATAAACGACGACATAATTTCTTTCGTCAATAATTTTAGTCAAGTATAAGAATGCCAATTATGACAATTACAATATGACCAATGCTAGACTAAAGCTGTTGCTGGCTGCTAGGTTGGATTCTTAAATTACAAAGATTATAGTAATCTTTTAAAATATATTAAATTTATAATTACCTTTTCGTGTCATATCAAGAATTTGACAAGTTGTTTGAACTGTTTTTAAGGTACTGTTAAACTTACCTCCGTACTGAAGCTTGCTTGAGTGTTTATGACTATACAAACATTAATATTCAGGTACGGTATCCTAAACTTTAAAGGATTTACTCAACAAATATTGGGTCACTCTTACGTCGGCTCATCTCGTAAACTTTGATTACATCTTAATGATTATCGCTCAGGGTAATCCTTATATGTAATTAATTAATTTTATTATGATAAGGTTATTAAACATTACAAAACAGAATTCTGTTAAAATTAATTTCAGAATAAATTAAAAAAAATAACACAGTCTCTTCGTTAATGATAGCTCTCGCTCATCCTATTAATATTATGAATACGAAAGTTTGACAGGTGTGTTTGGTCATTGTTAAAGCTACCACCAGCTCGGAAAATTATTTACCTGAGAAGAGCTGGCGACAGAAATTCCTTTATTTAAAGCCAAAATTAAAAACTAAATTATAAGTTTATTAGTCAATACTTCTATACAAAGTTTTTTTACAGTGATGCAAAAAAAAATGAAATTAACCACTTCTATCGCTTCTTCAATTAACAATATCTTAGTTGGCATCTATTTTACACTAGGAGTAGTAAATCTCAGAAGTTTCGTTGAATAAGAGGCTATCAACAATAATCAATGCACTATTTTAGAAGGTACCCAGTTTACATCGTCATACATTACCTGATGCCATTTTACTTTTTACATAACGATAAAGATTAGGTAATTTTGAAAAAGTTCGCCTTCTGAAAACTACCTTGGCAGGCGCTGCCTAAGCCGTTGAAGGTACACGACGATAATATGCCTTAGGACTTTTAGTTAATAAGTTCTAAATAAAAGTCCATGGCAGTATGTCTGCCATTTACGTGGAAACATTTATATTTTAAAATGGAATCATATACAAAAACAAACCCTATTTTCAGTTCAAATAGTCAGTCAGTTCAGTTTAAAATAATATATTTATCTTTATTAAAATTAATATTTTAACCGCTTTTGATTTTTACATTCAATATATTTTGCTTTTCACATAGTTTGAACAAATATTTTCAAGTTACAAGGGGAAATATATTTTTACATTTTAATAAGAAACAACCTAAATTAAAATGTAACCAGAGCAAAGATACAGATACACCAAGCCAGCAATTTAATTTGTTAAAATGCAACAAAATAATTGACATTAACAGTTTTACAGGTGTATCTTTTTTCAAACAAAAGTATTTATTAAAAAAACGTTGTTATGCGAAACAAATATATTATAAAATTTCATTTTAAAGTGGTTACAATTTTTATTTTAATTAAATATAAAATAAGATATCATTGATACGGGTGTCGAACCTGCTGCCATTAGGATACAAACCCAAGCGTCGTTCTGTAAATTGAGTTGTTGTTTGTTCCATGTTGTTTATCCACTCTGTAGAATAACCACCGGGTATATTTATTTATAATTTGAATAAGTAACGTGGCTAAACATGTTTATAAATTAAGTCAAATATTATATGTAATATATTTTAAGCATTAATTATAAGTTAAATTAGGGACACGAAGGACGTGTGCTTAATAATAACTTAACTAAACCAATGCAAATGTAAAAAGTACAAACACCGTGATCATACAAATAGTTAGGATAACTAGTTAGGCAGGTACAGTAGGTAATTAAAATTGTTGCACAAACAAAAGAGATTTTGAAGTTAAGCAGAAGTCTATTATTTTATACCGTCACAAAAGTGTAGTAATAGCAATGGAATATTGTATTAAAATATCTACCTAAAAATATGTTTATATTATATTTATCATAATGAATAACCATTGTTACGTAGAAATTTCATTTCTGTAGTAATTTAAATACTTAGTCACACCTTGTAATCATATGTTGTTTATCTGCGCTTAGGTTGATTAATTGTCTGTTGACAGGAAATTGAAAATACTTTAATAGTCTGTGACATTTCGAAGTATCTTAGAAATTAGACGTTGCCAACTTGAGGATGCTTTGGATTCCTCGAAATATCCTACCATGTCAATATTTAGATTTAGTGTTATTCTTATGTCATAAATTATATAAAATGATAGCATACTGATGTATATTATTTAAAATTAGCTGACATTCATTTCAGATGTATAAAGCATCTATACGACTATGTTGTCAAATGGAAATATTTAGAATATATTAAAATGTTGTCAATTAATAATGATTATTTGTTTCCAAAGACATTCAGTTCTATAGTTTAATATTAGTAAATTCATTTTTATCTTTTCTAATAATCAAGAATTTATCCACATTTAGTTTGATGTTCAGCGTAGTGTAGTTACACTATTCGCTTGTTAGTTGTTTAGAATTCAATGTCATGACCTTTCCTAGTCCTTATCTATCGGAAGCACTTCCGATACTTCTTTTTTAATTAGCTTCCGGTGACTGGGTTGAAATAATTGTTCTTATTAACGCTTATAACGCATTGATCCTTTTAATTAAACTTGTGTATTATTGCAGGACTGATAAGATATTATGGATTAACCATAATTCGCATTGCCGGCATTTCCTGGTGTGACGGCGTGATTAGTGCTATTTCGCAATTTAACCCATATATTACAAGAGATTTTTTTATTTTTATAATAAACTTTTACCACGTGCATATGTGTAACTTCGGGACGTCGACCTGTTTGTCCTGCTTCCGGATCTGTTTCTGTAACTGTAGTTGTATGTGAGGTCTGCCTGTAAATGCCTGATCCGCGTTAAATACTAAGAAATTATCTGGTGATGTACTACTTAATTGAGCGAAGCGAACGAAGTGAGCGGAGCGTTTTACTGGAGACTTTTTACACTCTTTGTCACGAATTGGCTAGAAAACTACTTGACGGAAAATTATGAAACTTTGCAATCAAAAAGACACATATTAGGCGATGGTTTTTAAAATAAAATTTGAAAAATGTCCTCAAAAAAAAAATTTTTTTTTAACGTCATGTCGAAAAACTGATATCCCATTGAAGTCAATGGGAAACGATGAGTCAATACACTGGGCTCGCTTCGCTCAATATGCAAACGGCACCCGAGATTTCGCGAGCGCAGCGAGTCGAAATTGAGGGTTTGTTGGCGCCCCTAGTATATAATTGTTCTAAATTAATATATTTGATGAATAAGTGTTTGCCTGCAATCTTCTTGTACTGACAAACAAGGCGACTGTGTTTATGTCTTCACTTGTCCATTGTCAATAGCGCTTAAGATTTTCGTTTGAGACTGATATTAAGGATCTTATTCAATATAAGTGTTTGACTTGTCAGATCCTATTAGATATGGATTTGGTTTGGATGATGATTACTAACTCATATGTTAATGACTGCGCTTCGTTGATTGTCTAGATGCGCGAGTTTTCCCCTTTTCCGTACCCTAAGTTTGTAAGGTCCGTTTTTTCAGTCTATGTGTAAACTAGGTACAAGGTTTTAAATAAATCTGCTTCGATATTCGCACCCGTAAAACTGAATGTTCTCAGGAAGCAACTCAATGAATGGGCTGAGTATGTTCCATTGTATATCTCGTTTAGAGGATAACTTACATCGACTTCAGTATGTTAGTCGGGCCGACATTACAATCGCTATGAAATGGGTCATCGAGGCCTCATTGACGATAAGTCTTTCTGGCTTTCTTTGACACCATTTATTAATATTGAAGCAATCTCTGTTCTGCCTCAGTCATCCTCGTTACTATAATGTCCCGGTCGATACCTAAGTCGATTTTCCATATCCAGGTACGCCGTTAATGCAATGGAAATTTGGTGCTTCCCTTACTTTCTAGGACTTTAGCTATATGGAGGATATTATCGCTCCGCAAAGCCTATTCGTTGAGAAGTTCGTTAAAAGCCAACTTCTTGAGTTGAAGTTTCGCTTGGAAAATTTTGGACAGTTTAATGTTGGGGTCTGCGGCGTCTTATAAGTATACTACACTTGACCTCGCCAACGCGTTCCACCTCCGTCTCATAAGGCTATCCCTATCAAAGGTGTTGTGGTCGGTCTTATCCACCTTTGCTGCTTGACAATTGCGACACGATGCCGGTGCAGCTGCCGCCCATACATGGCCATACTTGCGTAGGTGTGGACCTGCGCAATGACTATTCAGGTCCACCGTTTCTTTACTTTAGGCTTTTTGCCGTGCCTGAATACAAGGCATATCGAGCACTGAATGAGCGGAGACTGGTCAAAGACCTCCATGCGTGACCTTTTATACTCAATTGTTAGGTTAGGTTGGTGTTATTTTAATTTCTCTTTTACTCGTATTTTTGTTAGTTGTTCTACGGAGTGACAGCCTGTAACCACGTTTTGGTCCCGTGCCTGCTCGCAGTTGATCCATGTCAGTATAATATGCCAAAGTAGATGTAAAGAGTTTACTATCTTCGTTTAAAGCGGTTTATTTTGTCTTCTCTGGTCAATAATGTAAAAATAAATATAAACTGTATGTAAATACTAGTTTTTCAGCTAGTTAATAGAGTTTTATAGTCAAATTATACAAATTTTGGTATCGGCAAGTTCTATTAATTAATGTAAGAATCTACACTACTCAAATGCGTCATAAAATACGAATATGTAAATTTCTGTCGAACTGAAATTTGGAAGATTCTACAATAAATCCCGAGGGTATAAAACCGACGGCGGTGTAATAGACATTAATGAATCCTATGAGATTTGCTACAGTTCCTCTATTAAAGGCAATTCACATAGCGTCAAAACTTATTGTTTTTGAACTGGTGTTGATATTTTCCTAATAAGCTCAGGTGATCGAACACCTGGCATGCCATTGTGAAAGGGGACTCCGGGTATCCGGCATCTCATCTAGTAGTGCGATGGTTTTGTATTTCTTTCGCACTATTCAGCTATCCCAGTTCCCTTATGTAACTTTAGGCATGCTATCGTAATTCGATCTCTTCATTGTTACCCTTTCTGTACTTACTTTGATGAGGGCAGTTAGTCCGAGTAAGGTGTAAACGCAGTTTTCGGTCCGACGTTGCAAAAGCTGAAACCTAGTTTCTCTTGGTCATCGTTAATGTACAGAGCAGGTTGTCCATTATTTAAAAAGCGTTGTAGGTTCAACTTTTGTGTCCCTGTTGGTTAGGTAGGTGTTTTTGGAATGGGGGGCCATGCTGGAAATCGTTATCAATATCACTCGGACTTGTCCGGTGGGATTGGAAGCGGTACGGGACGGTGCTCCCTGGGGGACTGTTAATTCGGTCTTTCGGGATCGCGTTAGCCGTCTGCTAATGTTCAGCGCGGGGTTGTCAGCCAAGAGAGGTGCCTGAGTCTGGCTCAAGCTTGCAGGGGGAGTGTACGCAGCGATCTGCCCTTAGGGGTGGTCCGTCTGCGGCGGCGCGCTCGGCCCCCTTTTCGTTCGACCTCAGCCGTTGGAAAGTTGCCCTAGGCATTTTGGTGGGAGAGCACAGGCCCTCTTTTCCGGGGGACAGTCGTTTCTTCGGGAAGATCACCGTCGAGGGCGCTGGCCTGGACGAGGTTCAGATGTTTCGGGGCTGAGCATAGACTCTTCCGGACGTTTGGGTTCCGGACCGGGTCTGGTTAGAAGAGGGCTTCGGCCCTCTTCTGAAGGTAGGCTTGAGAGGGGGGAGGGGACTCCCCCGCAATCTAACAAGCCTTCCGATTATGGAGGGGGCCTCTCTTTGCGGGGTCTCCTCTACGTGGTGTCCGTCGGGGCGTCGTGGTTGTATGCGCAAGCATTCCCGCGGTGTCCCATTATGATGGCGACGGCAACCGTCTGGTTTAGTGAGTAGGAGTCTCACATAACCACCGCCCTCCTCCCCTGGAATGCGGTGTGTACTTATGATGACTTCCAGATGCTAAAAAAAAGAAAAGGTGTTTTTGGGGTAAGTGTGATAAAACTCTTGCTTTCCAAAGTTGTTTTTCTTATCGCGATTTTACTGCAATTTTTTCTTATGGCAACTAGGAAAATATCTTTCAGCAAATCTAGGAAAACTAGGATTCTTCGATCTTCGGCCATGATGGTGTTTAGGCCAGTTCTCTCCAGTTTAGTATTAGCTCTTACATATATGGTATTATCTCTTGGAAGAGATCTCTGCCAGCTACCCTTGAGTGTAAAAGAATTGTAAGTAGCACTAGTAGGTAAGTCAATATTTAATTTCCATAATGTGTGCTTATTCTGGTAGACTACGCTATCCCCCGGCAATGCATTGCAAATTAATAAACATATAGTCTCATAACATTAAAGATTAAATGTTCAAATATCATTTTCACAGCTATGATTTTATCACTCACCCTATGCACCTCAGTCACACACTCTTATCATTCATTATTCATCAAGCACAATTCCGATACCACTCATTTTTCGTCATTCCCGCCATAACAAAACATGTTTCCTTCACTAAATTCTTTTTCGCTTTCATTGCCTTACATTTCGTCTCCTATGAGCGTGCTACATTTATTCATCTTCTCTTCAACATTTCCGCAACTTTTCTTTCATTTCTAGTCATCGTACCTACATTCCAACTTTCAAACCTCGTTATATGTTCGTTAAAAGAAACAAAAAATACATCAGCAGAGAGTATGAAGTATTTTCCAATTTTATAACAGGGTATAACAAATATATAATATGTGGCGTTATACTTTACACCACGCCTACACAAGACCAGCGAGAAGTAATGACCAAGTGAATATAGTATAGGTAACCATCTAGCTCTACACCCCTTTTAAACTCCATTCTACATTAGATATTCAATTAGAAATTTACACAAAATTAGATCTGTACTTTATTTTGAATAATTAAGATCAAATATAACAATAAATAATGGTATTGATTTTCTTAATATGTTCAGTAAGTTAGGGATTTCAGAGAAAAAAAATTAAATATCAAATCACTTATTAAACATACAATTTGAAACTAGCTTGTAATCATGCCTAGAAGTCAGTTCACGTAAATCACTTGTTTATTGCTTAAATTTAAATGGGGACAATTTCCGCACTTTCGGTACATAAATTAGTTGCTTGTTGGTCGATGTTGGATGAGAGCCAACGTCACTGATCACGATGCCTCTGTTCTCTGTTAGCAAACAGTAGGTACCTATGACTTTCATATGATACGTAGTTGCTCTAATGTTTATACGGTACGGAGGTTTAAGCGTTTATTACTAATAAAAGTAAGTAAAACAACTGGAGTGACTATATTCTTAAGATAGTTAATATAAAAAATAAGGTATCCGTTGTTCGATCCTTCATTTCATACAGTATTATTGTAAAAATATACATAAATTTAAATCGCATCAATTAATTTATTAATTTCCTTATAAATAAGGAGAGTGCATTATTTAAAAAAAAATATGTTTCTCCTTGAATTAATATTACATAAATTCATGATAATAATGGCTTATAAAATTGTACAATGGTTCTATTATAGCAACTTCGAAAAGTTTTCTTACTACATACTTTTATCAGCAAATAACTTTGTTTACTTTAAAAATTGTTATTTTGTTTTACATCGCGCAGCTTGGCTCTGGATCTTCTTATTATTTTTATTTCAACAAAGGTTACAATCTAAACAATCTATGAATGAATTTAGCTTCAACTTATAGTGTCTTTACAAGCTCTGAAGCATCCTAATCAACAACTTTTAAATGGTCTCTATAAAGATAGATATAATGTAATTAGCATTTAAAATTTTTAATTTAGCCTAGTTTTGGTTTTAGAACATAGTTATTCCATCTTCGAGCATAATATTATTTAGAGAAAATGTTACAATACTTAGTACCATAGTTATTTTTAATTTCACCTTGTCATATACTCGTATTAGGTATAAAATATATGTATTATATTGATAAAATTAGTATATTTTATTGCTTTAGCATTGACTATTGCATATTCCTTTTTTTGATTGTATATATTAGATGATCTTTGAAATTACTCGTAAGAGGTCTTAAAAGCTTTTATAAGTATTTAGAATGGATTTTGAGGGTAGAAAGAGGTTATAGTTAAAACTAATTGAGAATTTAATACTTATTGTTTAATATTTCACTATTTTAATATTCGTTGCTTATGTTAAAAGAGTAGTTGGTATACCGTGCAAGTTTTAATAGAGAAATCCTTATCTTTAATTAATCTATTATGACGCGACGTTTTTCTTTTGGTGTTCCTTTTATCAAGGACTGTTCGTATACTTTAACAAGTTTGAGTATAGTAGCAATAATTTTCAAATAAATTATCCATCTTCCCTTAACACTCTTTTGCCTACTCGAAAGTACGTCATCACATAGAGACTTGTTTCCTAATTATAAAATTTATACGACCACATTTGTCTTCTTCTTTCTCTTGTTTTGCAATAACTTGTACCTTAAACTCTTTTAGTGATAAATTTTTCATCCTTCCACGAAAGAGGAAATACGAACTTACTCCATAAAAACAACCGCTACTGCTGTTTTTTTATAGAGACCCTCGTTAATAATCCTAATGCAATTAACACCATATTGAAGGATTGCTAGAAATTAGTTTTTTTTGCAATTATTTCACAAATAAGGACCTGTTCGACCATATATGTACATACAATGAATTTAGTTTTTAAACTTGCTATTTTAAGTGTGGTATTGTATCTGTGCGACAATTTATATTTAAATGATGTACCTTTACATATGCATAATATATATACAAATACATCATTGAAATATAAATCATATCATCATCCAGAATCGCCGTGCTAAAATATCTTAATATGTACCATAATACAAACATTGGTATGCTCTTAATTTTTAACACGTAGACAACAAAATCAAACAACCGACCTTTTTTTGTTCTTCTTCCTATTAATTAATTTTTCTTATATTTGTAATGTAAATAAAATTTGACTTCAGCGCTACACGTTTTTTTCCTTATTTTTAAGAAACACTAAAAATATTGTCTTAAAAGCAGTAGTCATTTGACTGCAGCTCGTATTGGGCTGGCTCGATCGGGAAAGGACCACCTTCTCACTGAAGATCGATATGTAGTAATCAAATTCATATGGTTATTTTCCGTTTGTTAGTAAAATAATCCGGAAGCGTAACCCCCTCCAAACATACCCCAGAAAGATACCGGCTGTGACAAAGTCGGAGAACCTATCCTCTAGCAAAATCGGAGAAATTATTCTCGGATTTTGATCGGGCTGCCCGTCGTATCCGAAACCGGCGAAGTGACGAGCTTATTTTCAAAGACCAAATGACGATTGGAAATGAAGGCAACTTAACGGCACCCCGCGTCACTCTAAATACAACAACAACTAAATACAACGACTTTTACAACATCCGGAAACTCCACCCTAAACGCCGTCTACTATTAATAAGATTCTGAACTCTAGAGTTCTGAAGAGTAAATATAAGCGTGCTTCCAGATAGTTCAACCGACAAATTGTTAACGTTCAAGTATGACGTCAAAATTGGAAATCAGATAGCAAGGTACCCACCTGGCACGCGAAAATACTGGGCACTTTCGTAAATCACTCTGTAAAATTTTTTCAAGCTACCCCTACCGCCATTGCAAAGTGGGAATCACTCTGTGGTCCAATTGATCTCTTGGGCACAATTTTTTTCCTCAAACACGGCTTTGAACGACCAGGGGAAGACACCGCCTACTATCCCGTGGTGTCAGAGCCCAATTTCAGAAATGTTTCGGCAAAAAACGATTCGAAAGTCTTTCTCTTCCTTGGACGTTCATAATTTAAGTGGGCCAGGTAGTATTTCTCCAATTGTGTTAGGAATATGTGCCCCTGAGTTGGCTCAGGTCAAAAATTTCAAGTCAAAAATCAAGAAATGACCTAGTATCAGAATACTAGGTCTTGACATTTCGTGCGACTGTCGGTTTTGTGGTCATCTGAAAAGCAAGACCGAGTTGGCCTCAATGAAATTGGAAGTGAACAATAGAGCAAGGCAGCATTTCAAGCCTGGCTAAAAACTTAAGCTCTATAAAGCGCAAGTCCGGCTATACGTGGAGTACTGTTCTCATCTCTGGTCAGGATGACCCCAATACCTGCTACTACCTATTGACCGCTTACAACGGAGAGCCGTTCGGGTTGTTGATGATCCGGTGCTCTGTAAACGACTGGACTCTTAGGCATTGCGTAAAGATGTGGCCTCTTTGTTCGTCTTCGAAATATACAACCTTAACAGTAATATAATCTCCGTATGTTTTTGAGTCATTACTATGAGTTACTTTGACGATCTGCCAATGAACTTCCCAGTAACTTATGAACCATTTTAACCATTTTAAATTATACAGCTTGTCTTTACTCAAACTGTAATATTTTAGTTTAGCTCTTGTTCTTGTTCAAGACAAGTTAAAAGTAATTTTATTAAAGGTGGCTCAATTATATATCTAGCATATTTTATAAATTTCATTAGATTTAAACATTCCATTCCCACCATAAATCAGAACCACCACACAGCATGTTTTTTAATTGGTGATCAAATTTCTAATTTCCAATTCATCAGGAGGCAATATAATTGTTGTAATCCACAATAGATTTAGTGGCATTCCATTTATGTTGGCTATTTATAGGTGTTTTTTAAAAAATACGTTTCTAGGTTTTTTCCATTTTTTAAAAAACTGTTACTGTTACTGAAATTCCTGTATCGTTTAAAGGTAATCGAAAGCTTTTTATTATTTACGTGGTATTTATAATTTATATGCACTTTAGTAATGTAGCGAGGTTGACCAGCAGTAATCCATGGGTTACGATAGGATCGATTCAACTTAAAGGATATCCTTTTGCTTGTAACTAAATGCTATTACTTACTATTTTAACAAAATTAGTAACCAGTAAGTTCAGATCAGTGTTTGGGCTTATAAAAGATAAGTCAGTTTTTGATAGTTGCCTAACTTCTTAAAGTGCTCACTCAAGTTAACTTCGAGCGCGCTAAACTGGCCAAACTAGGCACACTCGAGATAAGTCGAGCGGCGTTGTACTTTATGCTGATATATTTTTTTACATTCAACTGCAATCGAGAATTGGAAATAACAACGAAAAACAATCGTTTTATTGATATTTACCATGTACATGGGATTGTAAGCTATAACACTTAATCAATCATTTGACCAAAGCATGAATGCTGAGCGTAGCGAAGCGTTTGTCCGAAGGAGTACGTTTCCACTAGATAGGCCCATTCTGCTATTTTCCGTATGTATTTCAGCATGTTTGTTCCGGCGTAGCCGACGTATTTTTCATCCTATCGTCATGAAAATCGGTAGGCGAATTTTTTGGATAATTTGAATTTTTATGTCGAGTCTTTTTTTTGATTGGGTGAACAAATCCAAAATTGCGGCGTTTTTTAGTTTTGTTTTTTTTCATAGCAGGATCAATTTTCATCCGATCACCACAAAAATTGGTGATCATATTCTTTGAGTTATTTAATTTTTTTTTGTCTGGCCATTTTTCTTACTAGGGGGAAAAAACAAAATGGTGGTGATTTAAGTTTTTTTTTTGGCGTAGCAGACGTATTTTTTATGCAATCGTTACGAAATTTAGTAGGTGTGTTCTTTGAATTATTTAAATTTTGGGAGAAAAATTTATAAATTGCGGATTTCTGATCTATGCCACAAAAATGGACTATGCGGCAGCTAGCGGACTGAAATTTCATCAAAGTATTCTATGCCGAAATCTAAGGTGTTTTTTTGTTATTTCAAAATCAAAAATGGCGGCCATAGCGAATTATCAAAAATTTTAAAGTTGAATAACTCCGTAGTTATTTGATGGAGCCAAATTTCGTTCGGTAGTTATGTACCTACATACATACTATATATACTATATGCTTATTCCTTTTTGGAAAAGGCACTTAAAACATTGTCTCGTCCCCTAACGATCTCAGTAATCTACTGTGCACAGAACGACTAGTAAATATATCCTTTTTCTACTTCTCACTAAGCGTCAAAAAGAAGAGATAAGTAGTTTTCTTTTTTAAGTTTTCCGACAGCGTATTCATATTCATTTTTCAATATATATTTTACAAAAATATTATATGTAATAAAATATAATAATAATAACAATAATAGTAAAATTTGGGCTATGTGCCTTGCTTCTAAATATATCACACAAAAGAAAATAATTTTAAAATACTGGTTTTGTTATTATTTATATTTTAAAAGTATAAATAAATATTAAACTGATAATAATGTTATATCTGAAATGAGAATTCGAAAAGAAAAATAAAAAACCCGATGTGCTTGTAATATTACAATATTCGATTGCAATGAGGATATTCTGCAATGAAGATGAAAATCTAAAATAGCAATAAAAATATTGTTTATTTTTATATTTTTGTAATTTTATTGCCTAGATTACATTCTAAATTATGTTTTGTAACCTTAGAAAAAAAACATTTTAGTAGGTAATTCTCAAAAAAATTGTGCATAAGGGTTGAAGCACGGCTAAAATGCATAATCACTACAGTTATAGTCAGTGATCCCTGTTTGTATAATATACAACGAAGCCCTACCTGATGAATTAAGCATGATATGATCTAGACAACTAAGGTCTAATTGGACATGCGTAGGTAGGGAGGGATAAGACCAAACACAAACAAGAAGTGATGGTAAGATGATCCTACTCTTTACAAATTTTCTAGCTTAATATAAATGTTAACATCGACAACTAACATTATCTTATGAAAAGAACTTAAGTTATTGATAATGTTTTCAAAAGAAGTCAAAACATTGTTAAATTTATATGTGAACGGTAACAAATATACGGTAATAAGCGATGCCTGCGTTTAATTTTAAGATCAGAAATTAGCACCGGTTCTTCAAATATCCTAGACAGGATACTATGCGTTCAAAGAACTATTCCAACACGTTGATTTATATATTTCATTGAGTATCTATCCTTGGGTATCTAGTATCCTGATGTAAAGTAGACACAGATTTCTTACTTGTTCGCCAACACTCAGTTAAAACTATACTAACTGGTGAAAATTATAGATAGTTTAAAGGCTTATTAGGAAAAGCGTTCATAATTAACAAATAAGATAATATGTAATATGTGAATGAGTTAAGTTAATATTTGAACGTCACACTCAATAACATTAGCAATTTTCAACCTATATATTTCTTTTACGACTTTTTAGTAGACGTCATCTTTTACATGTAGATTTATAAATAGTTTAAAATGAATTAATCGAACCACATATTATACCAAAAAATATGGTACATACGATTAATAATGTACTAATTCTAGATAGATATATATATATATATATATATATATATATATATATATATATATATATATTCCTTTTTGGAAAAGGCACTTAAAACATTGTCTCGTCCCCTAACGATCTCAGTAATCTACTGTGCACAGAACGACTAGTAAATATATCCTTTTTCTACTTCTCACTAAGCGTCAAAAAGAAGAGATAAGTAGTTTTCTTTTTTAAGTTTTCCGACAGCGTATTCATATTCATTTTTCAATATATATTTTACAAAAATATTATATGTAATAAAATATAATAATAATAACAATAATAGTAAAATTTGGGCTATGTGCCTTGCTTCTAAATATATCACACAAAAGAAAATAATTTTAAAATACTGGTTTTGTTATTATTTATATTTTAAAAGTATAAATAAATATTAAACTGATAATAATGTTATATCTGAAATGAGAATTCGAAAAGAAAAATAAAAAACCCGATGTGCTTGTAATATTACAATATTCGATTGCAATGAGGATATTCTGCAATGAAGATGAAAATCTAAAATAGCAATAAAAATATTGTTTATTTTTATATTTTTGTAATTTTATTGCCTAGATTACATTCTAAATTATGTTTTGTAACCTTAGAAAAAAAACATTTTAGTAGGTAATTCTCAAAAAAATTGTGCATAAGGGTTGAAGCACGGCTAAAATGCATAATCACTACAGTTATAGTCAGTGATCCCTGTTTGTATAATATACAACGAAGCCCTACCTGATGAATTAAGCATGATATGATCTAGACAACTAAGGTCTAATTGGACATGCGTAGGTAGGGAGGGATAAGACCAAACACAAACAAGAAGTGATGGTAAGATGATCCTACTCTTTACAAATTTTCTAGCTTAATATAAATGTTAACATCGACAACTAACATTATCTTATGAAAAGAACTTAAGTTATTGATAATGTTTTCAAAAGAAGTCAAAACATTGTTAAATTTATATGTGAACGGTAACAAATATACGGTAATAAGCGATGCCTGCGTTTAATTTTAAGATCAGAAATTAGCACCGGTTCTTCAAATATCCTAGACAGGATACTATGCGTTCAAAGAACTATTCCAACACGTTGATTTATATATTTCATTGAGTATCTATCCTTGGGTATCTAGTATCCTGATGTAAAGTAGACACAGATTTCTTACTTGTTCGCCAACACTCAGTTAAAACTATACTAACTGGTGAAAATTATAGATAGTTTAAAGGCTTATTAGGAAAAGCGTTCATAATTAACAAATAAGATAATATGTAATATGTGAATGAGTTAAGTTAATATTTGAACGTCACACTCAATAACATTAGCAATTTTCAACCTATATATTTCTTTTACGACTTTTTAGTAGACGTCATCTTTTACATGTAGATTTATAAATAGTTTAAAATGAATTAATCGAACCACATATTATACCAAAAAATATGGTACATACGATTAATAATGTACTAATTCTAGATAGATATATATATATATATATATATATATATATATATATATATATATATATATATATATATATATATATAAGTTAATACTAATTTATAAAATTCCAATCGATATTCATTATGATTAATACTAAATAAGAATGTATCCATATATGTATTGAATGTTATTCACATAATTTGTGGGTATTTTGTGGTTTTCTATTGCATCCCTTTGTGTTTTTCTGCATTTTTTTCGGTTGACTGGTAGAGAATACTTTAGCATTGAGTCCGTACATATTTTTTTTTTAATTAAAAAATAAAAATAAATAATACTAGTCGTTCTGTGAACAATAGACCTCAGTACGTTAGGGGATGAGACAATGTTTTAAGTGCCTTTTCCAAAAAGGAATAAGTATACCTATGTATGTATGTATATAACTACCAAACGAAATTTGGCCCCACCAAATAACAACTTTAAAATTTTTGATAATTCGCTATGGTCGACATTTTAGATTTTGAAATAACAAAAAAGCACCTTAGATTTCGGCAAAGAATACTGAGACGAAATTTCAGCCCGCTAGCTGCCGCAAGGTCCGTTTTTGTGGTACGGATCTGAAATCTGCCATTTTGAAATTTTTTGCCCAATCAAAAAAACGGCTCGACATAAAAATTTTAATAATTCAAAGAATAACGCCTGCCGATTTTCGTGACGATAGGACGAAAAATACGCCGGCTACGCAGGAACAAACATGCTGAATTATAATATAATATAATAGTAAGAAAAATGGCCGACCAAAAAAAAATTAAATAACTCAAAGAACATGATCACCAATTTTTGTGGTGAAAATTGCTCCTGCTACGCCAAAAACAAAACTAAAAAACGTGGCCATTTTGAATTTTTTCGCCACATCAAAAAAAAGGCTCGACATAAAAATTCTAATGATTCAAAGAATACACCTGCCGATTTTCCTGACGATAGGATCAAAAATACGCCGGCTACGCCGGAACAAACGTGCTGAAATACATACAGAAAAATAGAAGAATGTACCTAGTGATGTAATAGAAGAATGAATGTAATCTAGTGGAAACGTACTCCTTCGGACAAACGCTTCGCTGCGCTCAGCATTCGTCCTTAGATATGAATAATGTAATGAATTAGTGAAAGAAAAACAATGAGCTCTTATGCAAGCTTATATTACAAGAGTAAAACTAGATATCATACTCATTGACATTTATTGTTTAAAGAGATGAACGCAATTTTGCAATACCAGTCTCGCTGGTAAAGATAATTTTACTTAGCTCATCCTCCTTGCAAATCTAACTTTTACCGAAAGAAGTCTAGACATATTTGTAATCATATTTTTTTTTCAAAATTCCGGCCTAAATAAATAAAACACTTTGCTTTTCGTGTAAGATATTTCGAAACATAAATGTAATTGGTTTTTCTGTTATACCAATGTGGGTGGTATTCAATTTATTACATTTCTTTGTTTTATTAAACAGTCGAAAATTACGTATAAAACCTTTCTTAGTGTTTGTGTAAGTGAAATCCATAACAATTCATGCTAATTTAGCTGTTGAGGTACCGATACAATAAACGTCCTATATATCTTTGGTCCTAATACGAGTATCAGTTTTTAAAGCGTGAACCGTCTTTACAACGGTGCCTCGCAAAGAGTCTTTCCTTTCTTTTTGTAGGTTTGGTAAATATTTTTTTTTATAGTTCAACGAAAGTTTCAGAACTATTACTTTTTCCTAAAGCTTATCCATGCAGATACAGTCCGATTTTCTCGAAAATCTTTACATAAGGCCTTTTCTATTAATATGGAATAAGCTCTTTTTAATAACTTAACAATAAGTAAAGCTAATGAAACGCATTCAACCTGTCAAATAAAACATCTGCCAACAACATGGTTGTATGATGGGGTAAAAAATTACAAGTAAAAAAAATATGCGAAATGTAAACATAAAACAGACAATAATGATGTGAATAAAGAAAGGTATTGGAGAAATAGAAATTATTGCAATAAGGTGTGTAGAGAAAAGCAACGACGTCATATCTATAAATCTGTCATCGAAGAAGATGAGCTTGGTAAAGTTTGAAGTAATATTTTATGTACTTTTGTATTTAGCTTATTTGAGAATATTTTTTTGTTATATTAAAAAAAATATATAGTCTTATTATCTTCTAAATATTCTGATAATTGGGCAGAAAATTTAAACCAAAATCTTTATTAAAAGTCAGTTTTATACAAAACATTTTTTCACTGTCCAAAATAAATCTGAGAAGAGCTGACGACAGAAACTCAGCGGACCTGTCTTGTTCCTTTTTAAAGGTCATAAAGCCATAAGACCAAAATACACTTATAATAAATATTGAAGTAACCTGGCTGGCGGTGAGCGCTTCATACTCAAGTTGCATCATGTTTTAGATATTCTGAATTACTGTAGTATCCGTTACCACACAAATGTAAAGAACAATAAGTTTTTTTTAACTTACTATAGGATAAGATTCCAATGTTTACTATAAAAAAATGTATACATTTCCCCATAAAAAAACTTTTTTGAGTCGAATAACAGGTAAAGAAAGCCTATGTTTGTTTCTCGTATTTATATGATGTGCTGTGCTTAAAAAATATATCGTTATTCTTATTACATATTGCAGATTTAAAAAAATACTGACCAGCGACCGTGAGAATAATACATTTCTTAAACTTATATCATAAGGAATCTCTAGATAGTTGGACAGATATCTCTCTTTGGAAAACAAAAATGTTATTTATGTCAGCTGTGTAAAGCCAAAGTATACCATACGACATTATACTATGAAAATAACTACTATAAACTACTTTTTATAGAGGTTATTAACATTAAACCATGCAAAATCATTTTAGAGAAAGACTTGCTTACATCTCCAGACATTACCTGATTAAGTTTGTCTAAAAGAAGAGTAAAAACGTTTATATAAAGAAGGATTTCTTCCTTATTCTCCCATAAACAACAAGCCCCAGATGATCTCACTTTGAATTATATTAATAAAGAAAGAAATCAATATTTTGAGGTCATTGTGCTTAATACCATGGAAACAGTAGTTCAATTTCTTGATTAATGTTTCATGCTGAATATAATTGAATGGTTTAGATAAATCACAGAATACTCCAAAAGCATCTTGTGATTCCACCTAGATCTCAAATATATGTCTTATAAGAAAAACACCAGCATCAGTGATAGTACTGTTGTGAAACCGAACTGTTTATTATGAAACAAGTTATTTTTAATAAATTAATCTAATTCAGAAATGAATCAATTCTTTGCCCAGTCCTTTTCACACCGTACTTTCTTAATAAATGTAGTTACTCAATTTTTGTACCAATTTTCTTATTATTTCGTAAATCCCTTACAACTGATACCAATTGTAACTAATACCTCATGTATGGAAGTATTCGTATACACTTCCTAGCTTCCAGTCTGGTAACGAATATAACATATAAAATTACAGACCTATTTTCAAATTAAGTTTCATTGCTAAACTATTTGAAAATATTATTTATGATGCTATCTTCCCAATTTTGAGACCAAAAATGATTGAACAGCAAAATGATTTTGGAAACAAAAAATGTACTGAAACAAATTTAATTTAATTTATTCATCATCTAATATGGGCAAAAATTACCAGGTTGATTGTGTATACCGACTTCGCAACCGCTTTTGATAAGATTTCGCATTCAATATTTATCCGCTGACTTGTATAAGCTGGTATACACGATGAATAGATCACCAGCGTTGGTTGATTTATTAGCTATGAGATCGAAGTCAAGCAATAACCGTTAAAGGTTTTAGTTCATCTTTTGTTTGTCTATTCAGGAGTGGCTCAGGGCTTACACCTCTGTGCTCTTCTTTTTAATTTATTTAATAATCACGTAATCCGTATTTTTAATTATCAGAAATATTTTTCTATGTAGATGATATTAAAATTTTATCAAAATAATTAAAAGACCTGAAGATTGTAAACTTCTACTAATAGATTTAGATTACTTGTATCAATATTGTTCTTGTTATAGTCTTAAATTGACCGTAGTGGGAAATTTAGGAGTACGCCTGGATGATAAGTTTTTATTTAACTGCCATATTGATCACACTATAAATAGAGCCTTTCACATGCTTAACTTTATGCTAAAGGCGGGTAAACATTTTCGAAATAAATAAGTTATTACATTGCTGTACAGGATTTTGTTCGATCTCTTCTTGAATATATCTCTACCGTATGAAATTCAAGTTATATTAATAAATATAATTTCAAAATTGAAAGAGTACATATAATTTTTTATAAACACTTGTGTTTTAGAGCACATTGTGCGTTGTGCTGATACTGTGCACAACGAATAATTTCAACATATTAACAATTTTAATATAAAATATAGTAAATTAAATAACCAAATATTTAATATCTTCGATCAGTTTATTTCTTTTTATTGTCATTATTTTCATTTTTTGTTTTTATTATTGTTATTGATGCACTCGGCTCTTAATTTAATTTACTTGCATTTTTTTAAACCAATATTGTTATACGATACAATCTGTGCTTTTAATGTGTTAAGACTTTAATGCTTTATGTTTGTGCTTATTATAGCAACATAATTGTTTTTACACAAACTTTTATGTACAATAAATAAAAAAAGTAAAACCGTCTTCTGAGGTCTTAGCGATTACACTCTGCCAGATTAATAATTAATAGATTAATATTTAGATCACCACATTATGTCTGTGTTGATCTAAATATTAACTGACTAATACTTATTTCATTTCATATTATTTCCATAGACATTATTTAACATAACAAGTTATAATGGAGAGTTTATGAACGTCGGCCAGTCTGTAAACTATTATTACTTAAAATCATTTTTCCCCTTGCACTGACGCTCTTGTTTTCATAGGCTACTACGAAATTATGAATATTAAATATAATTATATTATGTTAAGCAAATTTTCACTAAAATATGTTGATTTTAAAGATACAAAATATTCATGCTATGTTTGTCTGTTACCAAAGCATGTCATCTGCTACAAAAGCATCAAATTTTGTTTACGCGCTAGTGAAAAATTCTTAGAAAAGTTTTGAAAAAAATCACAAAAGTCACAAGATCCTCAATTTTTCTCATTTTGATATATTTTATGGTATCAAAATATTGTATATTACACAATATTATATAAATGCATCTCTTTTTGTAACTACCTTCAACATTATAATATACTTTTGATAATTAATATACAATATCTACTCATAAAAATCTGCGTTATGTGTATAAATTCAAATAATCGCTAGGTTATACGAATATAACAGCTATGAAGACATTGGCTTAAATAAATATAAGTTTATTTGTTTGATTTTGTAATTGTAAATAAACACACCATATTTATTTTCTTCGAAATTAAAAGAGAAGAGTGTCCCAAAACACTTATTTGCGCTACTGTATGAGGTAAACGACTCTTTTTTTTGAGGCCATAACAGGGTTTAAAAGTTGATATTAATAACTGAAAATCTTATAAACTTAAATGTTGATTATTCACCTTTCTCTATATCTAAATGCAATGAAAGCTTTTAAAAAACATCATTTACATTATTTAAATATATTGATTAATTAAATAGACTAAAACAAAATTCTTTAAAACCTTTGATAACATTAATAAAAATTAAGTTAGTTTTAATAGTCTTTTTATTTTTTAATCACTTGAGCTAATTGAAAAGTTATTTCAATTTTTTTGTTTTTATATGGCTTATTATTTACTATTGCGAATATTTAACTTTAAAATATAATTACATAACACATAAATTTATATTATTTTTAGCTTACATTTTATGTTTTCGTTGAGCGAAAATCGCTAATACTGGTCAACATATATATATATATATATATATATATATATATATATATTATTTCGAATCCGTTTATACTTGTCAACAATTTAACTTGTTTTGTATGTCTTTACCATGTTTGGTTGTCATTACTTTTAGCGTTATAATTGTTTTTATTATTACTATTAATATGTAATTGTATTTATATTTTATTATGATAGATCTGTATGGCGATTACTTTTAATACTTTATTCATTGCAAAATATATTTTTGTATATAAAACAGATATTAACTTTAAAAAAGTATGGTTAATAGATGCAGAATACCGGTAAGAAAAGATGTGTTGCTAATGAACTTCAAATCTATTAGAATGTTAATCAGTCAAATTTTTTTATAACAGGTCTTAAACTTTGACTACTGTCTATATTACTATCTATATTATAATAATACTTATCGGTCTTAAAGTCATGAAATTACAAATACTTAAAGCCACTATTACTTAAAATATTCAAAAAATTACTGAATGGAATGATAAATTTTAAATAGAAAAACGTATTTTATTTAACCCATAAATTGATTAATAGAAATCTGAATTGTATTTATTTCCGTTAGAAAAATAAATTCTTTTTCAGGAACGAGAACTGTTGCATAATTCAAAAGGAACCTCTACAGATAACACGCAAGACATTCGAGTAAATGGCTTTCAAAATAGAAATTGCATTTGTATCGTATCATAATATTTATCATCATTTTACCAAAATACATTTTCTTTTATCTAGTTAAGGTTAAGATATTTTTTTGCATTTAATTTAATGTTATATCAATAAACCAAATAAGCTTTTGATTCAAAACTTACTGCGAAAAAATATATATTGTGATATAACAACACTGGTTGTTGACAACGTACGCCGAACTAAAATGCGGTCAGGTTCAGAACAAACATTCGTGTTTCAGACCTGATGTTCGAGGTTTACGAGATTTCAGAGCAAGCAGACTACCATTCTTTGATAAAATACTAATTGTTAATGGATATTAACTCAATAAATTTTGTAAGCAAAGAAAGAAAGAACCAGAACCATAGCAGTTAATTCGATAACCTGGCCTAATGAATAGTTAATAATAAGAAAAAAAATTGCTAGCAAGACAACCAGTCATCGCACACCCTATTACGAGCATAATGCAATAATGACTCGGGGCGTCAAATTCAAATTTACATTCTAAATATTTATTCATCAGCCATGAAAATGCACTTTTGAATCGTCAATTATTACAATAAAAAAGGTCTGTGTAGTCAGTCCGTGAATAAGCTACTACCAGTTCGGAATGCCACTCTGCTGAGAAGAATCAGCCACAAACTCTTGTAATAGATTACTCAAACAACACTCTTCTGTAGTACAAAGATAGTAGAAATAACTGATTCTTTACCCCATAATAGTATACCGTATGACATAATACTATGAAAGTAGCTAAACTATTCTGTTTAAACGTTTGTCAACAGGCGTATTCTTTGAAGCACGTAAATAGCAGAACATACTTAGTATGTACGAGGATGCAAATGTCATATATGATGGTCCCATTGCAATTTAGTATCTAAGGTAAACGCCAAAAACAGAGCATAACCAATCAATACAATGCCACAGTAGAATTCACTACATCCAGTTCCTCATTATTTGATTGTATGTTCATTGGATTTTGACTTTTTTTACGTTGCGTAAAATAAACTTAATACTTTTTTTTCGTTCATCAATAATTCATTTACAGCGCATGAGTGAAATCGATGAAATGAATGAATGCAATCAGTATGTTTTACGGTTTATCTAAAGCGTTTGATTGCCTAAATCATCAAACATTACTATACAAACTTAACTTTTACAATATGCGAAGAACTGCGCTTGATATTGCCATTTACCTGAATTAAAGAGTCCAGACAGTTAATGTATATAACTCTAAATCAGCTGGTTCTCCCCTAAACATGGGTGTTCCACAAAGATCTATTCTTGGTCCCTTTTATTTTTAATTTACGTTAATAACTTTTTGTAAAAGAACTATGTGACATAACGATGTCACATAGTTCTTTTACAAAAAGAACGCTATTTTGCTAATGATATCTAGATTTGTTTTAATTATTATTGCCCATAATAGGACTAATTATAAGGAACTAAACAATACTTTCCCGTATTCCTTATTAGGTTGAAATTAAAAATTTTGTCTTAAATTTTAAGAAAACTAAATGCATAAAGTTTACATTTTCTTATTTAAAAAGTCAAAATTGTAACTCAATCCTTTGCTTTGAAATGTTAGAACTAACTGACTTAACGATTTTCTTAGACATAACTTTAGGTAAAAAATATAACCTCCATATCTCAACACTCACAAGCAAAATTAGCTCGGCCGACTAAACAATTAAAAAATTAAAACAACTAATGGACGTTAATATGGCGCGACTCGTTTATTATAGTTAATTTCAAAGTATTTTGTCTTATGTTATTTTATTATGTGGTAATGCTGCCGAAACATGTTAACGTTAGCCTCTCAATATATTTTTCACAACATATTATTTATCCGGCAAAATTTAAATACTTATATCAAAAATAGTAACAGACATAATAAATACAAGAAATAAAAACAAACCCGTAACTCCTAAATTTCGTCTTCAACAAGTTAAGAAATCCTTTGTGGGCTTCAGTGTACGCATATTTAATAAAATTCCAAAATATATCTTAGATCTTCCTATACATAGTTTTAAATCTAAAATTCAAAGTGGATTACTAAATAAATCTTATTAAAGTTTTTAAAAATTTTTAGTTTGTTAAATATGTAAAAACACAAACTCCGAGTTTTTAGTTTTAGATATTTTTAATTTGAATTTGGACACTCAGTCATCGAGATTAGTTCAGCTGCGAACCTTGAAGTAAAGAGGCTAAATCAAATAAAGAAGAAAATATTATAGGACTAGAAGTGTTTATATTGAAGAAAAACCCCTTCCTCCCCTAAGCGGATCAGCATAGTTAAAGGCGATAAGCATAGTACCGTATTTTTATTTAGATTGAGTTATTTAGAAAGTTATAGATTAGGATATTTTCATGTTATTTTTTTCAGTATTTGTTTCCGATAAAAAATAAAATATCTATATCAATTTCACTGCTTAAACTACTAAACATAACTAACACAAAAGATACTTTTCCTTTTAAATTCCATAATACCAATCCAATAATACCACCGTGATTTTTTTAAAACCTCCAAAATTAATCATTTAGTTGTCAAGCGTAGGAAACACAGACACTTGAATTTATCAAAAGTTGTACTTTAAATGTTAATATTTTATAAACCAAGTCTCTTCATCGGAAAATATGTTTAAAAGACAACCATATTTTTAAAGATCTATATACTCCACAATATAGAGTATTCGTAAAATATAATTACAAAACCACTATTCGTGTAGAGTAGTCTAAAAATATATTTTAAAATTTTATTCTACCGCATTGTCGGCATGGTTAATATTTATGTTGTTGTCGAATTACAGCTTTCTTGTAGTAAGAGTCGGACTAAGCTAAGAGCCGGACTAAGAGCCGGACTACAAATAAGAGGACAGACCGACGACGGACATGATGAATTATAAGGGTTAAATCTAGTGGACTACGTAATCTAAACAAAACTATTTTTATAATCAAATATAATAATAAAGAACAGATATAACAAAATAAAACATAGAAAAAATGTATTACAATAGCAACACTTACACGCACCATTAACTTTTCACCTCCTTCTTCGTTTAGGAATTAAGCGCTAATTTCTAGATCAAATAAGTCTCTATAAAATTAGATATTCTCACCCAAATTCATAACTACTTCCCACCGTAGTAATTACTTAATGTTGTTGAATTCTTTGTAATATATAATAATATAATCAATCATAGGGATAGAAAATATATTTATTGAGGCTAAATGTTGCCCGTGATTTCATCCGCGTGGACTACTCGTTTTTCTTTCGATATTTTGGTTGTCTCATCGAATAAAATAATATAGGTACTTAAATATCTCTGTTCACGAAACCCAATCTATAAATAATATATTAGAATGTTCCTTAGAAAGGATCTCAGGCATTTTTCAAGCTTTATGCTTAAATTATGTTGCTATATACTAAGATTTTTTTCCTCTTGTCGATGCAAAATTATTTTAATACATTAATTCCGATATTAAATTTTGGAAAACTATTTCTTTGTAATAAATCACTTTGAACTTTCCCCTTTTATCTACTTTTCTGCCCCTAGCCGACTTAAATTATGAGCCATCTGTCACCATAATAATTAAAAATCTATATTTTTTTATGCGGTTGTTTTTATAGCTATAGTATTTTAATACATTGCTAATAAATCAAAACATTTTTAATAGAGCAAAATTATTTCAAAATTTCATCAAAATATGACTATTAAATGTTGAGTTATCCGCGAACGAGAAAACGGATAAATACGCTAAACGATGTAATTATTATTTTCAATCAATTTCATAATATACAGATTTCGTCTGGAAACTGAAAAACTAATTTTATTTTTAGGAGCGTTTTATTTTCTATTTAGTAGAGTATTTTTATATATTTTCGTAAGAGAACACGTTAAAGTTTATTATAGAAATTGTAGCCCAGGGAACTCCAATTTCATCAGCAAATGAAACAAAGCTAAGGTCAACTTTTCAGATAATGATTTTAATAAAAACTTACAAAACATGTTAACAGCTCTCCAGAGGACAGTCGAGTGAAATAAATTTATGAATGAATATTTCAAACATTAAATATCCAGCGTCGCTTTGCCGTTTTCTTTCATTAAAAAATTAAAATCATTTGTAGTTATTTTTTATGTTTTCTACGATGAAGCTTGTATAAGATATTTTTTGTTCTTTAAGAAACTTTCAAAGGCCTTAAAAATGAATATAAGTTACGTTTTGGTCGTCCAAACATTCGTTCGTTTGGCTTTTTTATAAGTCCTTGTTCTTGAATTGATGAGCTTAGGATCCTATGCCTGGATTTTGAATATTTTTTTTTCCAGTTTTGGTCGATGTTAAAAATAGAAAGTATGTAATATAATAAAAATAAATAGGACTATCTTAGAAAAAATTCTATATCACACCCATATTAGAGCGAGACATACTATTCTCTCGCTGTAATTATTTTTTTTTTCAGTGAGAAGCAATAAATTTAAGATTAGTTTATTCTCTTTTAATATGATATGATTCAACTAATTTATCTGTATTAGATAAAAATATAATAGGCAAAACGTAAAAATCAAGTACAATAACACCTAACTATAACTTAATTAGTTTAGGTAAAATTAAAACGTATTCTAAAATGGTCTAAAAATCGGCAATGAAAATTCATAGAAAAACTTATCTAGTTTCATATTGAAATAAAAATGCACTCAATAATATTTAATAACTCGTTTTATTAAAAAAGTTTTATCTTAAATACACACACACATACAATCAACTAAAGCACCGATATGTATTAATGATATTATCACTTAAATGATATACGCAATACACACTAAATCCAGTATTATTTTAAACAATCAAGGCACATAAATTAAATAAAAAACTAAACGTATAACATTTGTCCACTAACATTTGTTCTAATTATCACTAAACTAAATATTAAATAATGTTCCGTGCAATTTTACCACAATTCATATTATTTATAGTGTGCTAAGACATAATCATATTCTTTTATATGCTAAAGTGTTTTATCTAATCATATTCAAGAAGATTATTGAAATACAACTGACAAAACTATTATATTTAAACGGCTGCACTAATCTTAGTTAAATCGGAATTTGTCCGTGAACTGTGAACTGAACGGCAGGGTCAATACCGCGGTACCGTCATGCTCCTAGCTCATGAATAGGGACGACCAGTGGTTTCGAAACTAGTCGAGCAAAAGAAGTTGGGTGCAGCCGGTTAAATATGTTTTATAGTAATTATGGATCATAAAGGATTAAGTACACAATGTATTATATTTGAAGTAATAGTGTTGAAAGTGTCGTTATGATAGGATTTTGTTTGAAGCTGTGAAAACGTGTTTGTACAAGTGTAGAACTGTACAGTCGACAAAATAATAACTGTTATTTTTAAGAAGCCTAATATTTTGAAGAAAAAAGAATTGACCTGAATTTGTTTAACCATCATTTATCTAATAAAATTTGGTACCATGTTAATTTTAAGGTTATATAGTATGTGTTGCTATATATATATATATATATATATATATATATATATATATATATATATATGTATGTGTATGTATAATAATAATTTAAATTTATACTAATAATACAATGCTATGGCTAATATTACAATGTCAAAAAGAAAAATGTTTTGGCTATTAGCTAGTCTTGCTAACGGTACAACTTAAGTACAAAAATATAAATCACGCTCAAGTTTATTTGAGAACATTTTAGCTAAAATTTGAAAAACGACCTAAAACTTTACATAAAATTATATATACAAATATATAGTCATTTTAACTTATTACAAATAAAATAAATCGAATAATGGTATCAAATACAATTAGAAAGAGTATTACAGAATTAACGAATTGTACAACAAAAAAAAGTTTTTAATTACTTATTACATGTTCAACTATTGTAAGTTATATACTTTATATACTGAGAAATAGGGTGATAGAGTGTATGTGTCTCTTACATAAATTATACGAATACGAATAGTTGTTCACACAAGATCGATCAAATACGCTTCAATGTAAAATAATCTGATCAATTGAAGAGTGATCAAAGTGTGCTCAAGTGCAAAACCATCACATGATCATTCAAGTATCCTTAATTTATTTCTACCTTCAAAACCAGACATTAAGATGGCGCATATTTATTACACGGATATTGATTTTTTTCATTCGCTTATATGTATCATTGAGCAGTACTACCTACACTACTACTAATTCCTTATTTATATAATATGTAATAGGTGATATTAAGATATGTTAATACAGTCTATCTTAAGTCAAAATTGTATTAATATTATAATAAAAATCAAAATAATCCGAAACATAAATGTAAGTGACCGAATATTGTTAATAGAAATATTTTTTGTTTATTGTAATATAATGTCTAAGGTCTGAAGAAGATGAAAAACTTTAAATAAACGTTATCTAGTCAGACAGGTTGTCGAGACATCACAAATCAACTAAATCCAGTAGCTAGCAATTTTTTATTTTATCAAAAGAAATACGAACAAGATGAAATTTAAATAAGCTTAACAGAATTTGTAATGACGACCAAAATTTAAAACAAAAAATATACTACGTGTTATCTGAAAGGAGACGATGCCTTGTTTTACATAATTCAGGAACTATCAGATTTCTTTTCTCGACACCAGGCTAAAAAACTTAGCTATATGATGATTTATGAGAAGGATATTATAATACATATATTATTAACTTATTTTATATAAATCATACATGTATTGAGAATGTGAAACATGTGTACAATATACATTGTATTGTTTGTTGTGTGGATCTTCTCCGAGCAGGGCGCGTTTGGAACCCTTGTAGCCTTGTTTTAAGTTGGAGATTGTCTTTACAAAAGGGCTTATTCCGTTAAGTATGCCCACCTGCCACTCCCATTTGACGTATTTAAAGTGGAAAAGATATAAGTAAATAAATAAATAGAGTACTATTAATAAATAAAATAATTTAAAAAATATATTATTTTGATCTTACATTTCGAGAACAAATAAAGTCAAATATCAGAAGCTGTAATAAAAATAAAATATATTTTGAACAATATTTAATATTCTGTCAGAGTACAAATTCAATTTGTGCTCGTTCATAACACGAGTGAAATTGTTGCCAGTTTTTTTTTGATATAAGCAAATTGGTTACTGTGATTAGTGCTATAATAAACTTACTAAAAGTAAATATTAGTTTACTATGTTACAGATATTCGTTATACATTAAGAATATACATTAGGGTAAAATAAATATTCTAAAACATAGGTAACAGCAAAATGTACAACAGTTCAAAAGTGTAGAATACTGGACTAACAATTAACAAAACCTCATCAATCTCTGATATGCGCCTAGTGTATTGTTTAGAGGTTAGCGGTCGAGAAAGATCAACCTCTAGTTTGTTGACCCTAACCTTTTATTCATTAGCACAGGCAGCGTGGCACTAGATACCTATACATGTCATTTTTATTAAATGATAGAGCCGATGCAAACTTAAGTTTAAATTTGGTTATTATATCCATTAGCATTATAATAACTAATTATACTGGTGATATGTAAACTGTTTTTTCACTAAAACGGACCTCTATTCTGTGAAGTAATTACTTCACCAGTAGCCATCATAAGAGCCCTTTACCCCATATAATAACATATCATACTATGATTATTTTATTTCTAATATATTATTACATAATTAAATATTTATAAGTTAAGATATGTATATTACATGTTCTACAATATTTACAATAAATACTTGGACAGTAAATAAATAAAACTTGAATTTTCAAAACACTAGAGAAGCCGATTTTTAAGGCAATTTACAACAAAATCTTTCAGAAAATATGAATATTTAGTTAATTAATACAACAAATGATTTTACTCAAATTTAATATTTTGTAAAGAAATATATCTTAATGGACTTTCATAGATAACGAACGCTTTATGTCATTTACTTCTAGGTAATTTTACTATGCTTACAAATTTTTAATCTATGTAATACAAATTTAATTTACAATTACATAACACTTTTTTTAAAAGTCATAAAGTGGGCTCTTCAGACCTTTTTCAATCTCAAAGTTAACCTCTTCCAGACGCTTACATTTTTTTAGAAACGTAATTTATAGTAGAAACGCGGCATTCTGCTTATTATATTGTACATTTGGTAATCTTTGGTGAAATATAATATGGAAATTCTTAAAATATGTGTATTAACTAATTGCATGGTGGAATAAATTATCTTGTCGTTGAATAAGACATAATAATTGTTTTTGTTACAAAACATATTTTCTAAAACACGTTTTTAAATGTCACAATAGTTTAAAGTTGTCAAGGAACGTCAGAAAAGTTCCATATTGGCGGGAATTACGTTCCATAAATTTATTCATTCGTTCGTTCCTAAAATAATTATGTTCCTTAAATTTTAATGGACTTATCAACACTGGATGGACGATCGCCTCAATGTTTAGATGAATCGTCATATGGATCATAGACAACCGACAATTTATTATTTTATAGACGCTTTAATATGAGTACATTCATCTATAAATTATTATTGCGGGCCTCAGTTTACAGATCTTAATATTTTTGTTGTTTTTAAGGTTTGATCCATAAAATATCTCAACGCTATTTGCCATCCATATTATTTTAAAGAATTGATAAGTTAATTGATTTATTAATTTTGTATTAAATTTTAAGTTAACTACCATTTTTGTTATTTTCAAATTCAGGAAAAGTAATTCCGGGCCCAATTCTACAGCTGTATGCACTAACACCGCAACAGCGAATTCCTTTAAGGTAATGATTGGATTCCCGTACTAATTAATATGTGAAAATAAATAGATACAGCTGTTTATACCCGACTTTTAGGGTAATATTTTTGGTTCATATCTTGTTTCTATAAAATAACCATTTTTCCTAATCTTATTATGCATATCAACATTTCGTAATAGAAGTTTCGCAATTTCGTTAATTAGGCTATAAGATTTAATAAATTATCGATAACGGAGAATATGGTTTGATTAACGTAGTTCCATTGATTTGCTTTTGTTAAATTTATACAGTAACAAAGTATAATAAAGAAACTATGTAATGGTTTTAATGACAAAATAACATATTATAATAATTTATAGACACGCTTTTGTTAGCAATTTAAATTAAAAAAGGTTTAACCTACTTCGCTTACATCTTAATACATAAATTAATTAATAATCCTCACTGTATGCCTAATCACGATCCTCAAATATTTATTTGTATTATATTTTAAAATGATGACATCTTTATAATTATTTTCTATAAAAATAACTTAAAAGATATTTACAAGTTTAACCAACATGATCCCTTAAAAAAAATCTTCTTGTATAACAAGTCCGTTTGAAGTATAATAAAAAACAATAATTCAAGGTACAAGGTACGATTTCCATATAAATTACTGAATTTAATATTCCTTCAGTGGAATAACTTCAATCAACAATACTTCCTTTCAAACAACCAAACGACCTTCGTTTCACGCCATTTACTCTTTATTCTAATTCTCTTGAAATACGTCAAAATAAATTCTGACGATGTTCTATTAATATTAATTTGTTCCCAGAGAAATTCTTGCGTTATCCATCCTTCCATTAATAATTTGGTCTAACGAGGTCATCTTACAACTTCAAAATGCGTGCAGGTAAGAATGATTATGAACGATGTAAGAAGTAGACTCATGTGGCTCGTTGTTGTCTTCACTCCGCTTTGAAGTTCTGCGAGACTTGAACCTGATCAGAACAGATACTTTAAAACATAAGAAATATTTTAAACCTATATAACTTATTTATATATATGAAACATATGTCTGTAATTTTTTAAATAAAAAGTTTTTTACTCATATTGCGATTATTAGCAGGTAACTAAAACCGAAAGACCTTTAAATAATGTTTATTTTTGATAAATTATTTTTATTGACGAATATCGAATTTAGACATTTTTAGTTATACTAATGTCATGTCGTGACATGCCTTGTCATGACAAGGCATATCATGGGCAGAAAAACATATTTTTCTGGATTATGACATCAATGTGAAATGGCACAGTTTTTTAACTCCAAAAAAACTAAGACCATCGCCAGTAGAGATATCATATTTATCACATGAAAATGAGCTAGTGGATCTAGGTGAAACATATCCTGTAATTGGAGAGAATGAGAAACTTGAAGAAGGGAGTTCGTTCCACCTTGAAAGGTCCTTGAGAACCGCACAGTGGAGGATCCCCACGCATCCAGGTGGTATGGCTTATGAAATCTTATGCTTGAAAATAAAGAAACTTTGTGAAGCAAAAGAACACAAATTTATGTCGTTTTGGAAGTGTAATGTATAGGAAGTAGTCCATATGCTGAACATAAGAATCGTGGTTTAGTGTGTACATAAGAAAATACATATCGGGGCTTTCTATCCCCGTGAGAGAGAGTGAGCGATTGGTAGCAAAATAATTAAATTAAAATTAACAAAAAGTATTAATCTCTAAAAAAAACATTCGTCTATATTAGCCTTCTAGTTAGTCTAGTCTAGAGTTTCTACTCTATCCTAAATTTATTATTTGTCAAGTGCGAAATAAAAGTAACTCATTTTATTGTAACGTGTTTTGCTTAATGATGACCTAAATAAAAATCTCTTTAGAATATTGTTTTCCAATTTTGAGAGTCGAAATTAAATAAGGCATCTATGCAAGGAAATCTACCTATTATTGGCATAGCAAGATGTATGAGTATGTTTTAGATATTGATTTTTAAAATATAAACATAACATGATAACTTTTTATTATTTATAAACGATTTCCTTGTTGTTAAAAATCTGTTACTGAAGTTAAAAATAAAAAATATCACTTTAATGAATAATTGAAGTTGTCATCGTGTTGAACCTCGATAGTCTAAAGCAATGCACTGATATGCCTAATTGCGAATGTATTACTCATAAAAAAATTATATATAGTTACAGAGAATTTATTAATAGTTTATTAACTAAATTTACGAATGATGAATTGTAAGTATACTACTTTAATACTCCTGGAAAGAAATTAAAAATTAGGTAGAGTGATAATTATGATATCAAGTACTCTTCATCAAAGTATAAAATCGAATAAAGTTCCTACTTTTAGATTACATTTCGATAGCATTGCTGTGATATTTTTGTTGTATTGGTATACATCATTAGAATTAAAATAATAGATTTATACCTACATATATATGTATGATGTTTTGGTTGCGATTTTGTCAAGTTCACAGTGAGAATTTTATTCCCAACATTTTGTCGCGAAAGGGGTGAAAGTCAACTAATTGCCAATTGCAATCAAAAGTGTATCAATGTTTTTAATAAATACCCGGATTTGAATTCCGAACAAGAGAAATGTTTGTTCATTTTTCTTCTTCGAAATTAAAATCCCGATTTATATATTTTAAGGCAGATAAGGTTCTCGGTATAGAATTAACCACATATACCTGTAAATATAGATAGGTGACTTTTAACATCTGTCAATCTCTTTCAGTCACTCTACTCTCCACTACTCAAAATCATAGATAAAACGGGCCGCCAATTAAAAGTGTTGCTAGCTCCAAAGTTTTGCCAGCGGTCAAACAATAAGGAAAACAGTGAAAAAAAATAAAAATAAAAATAATAAAAGCATCCATCTAACGTTATCGACGAAAAGTTGAAGTCTATTGTCAAATAAAATACTCAATTAAGAAAATAGGTCGAAACAATACATTCAAGATTTCAGAGAAGCACACAAACATAATGTTATATTACAAAGTAGGATAACAATAATTCTGGGCTAAGAAGTAAAGATATCGTTATACTTAATGACTATTGAAAAAATCGAATGCGAATATGCTATAATCGGATGAATAAACCCCTGAAAATTAACACCTTAAACACATTCTTGTAAAAAGGTAGAACCTAGAGGTCAAACAATATCCGCTACAACAAGCTTATAAGAAAGCCAAAAATTAATGAACCATGAAACCAAAATAAATAAAACTTATGAGTTTTTTTCACCCATGAGCATTATCCGCGACCTAAAACTATAGAATAGATTAACACAACAATGACAATTAACCTAACACCAACAAACCAAATTTATCTTTGATTATGGCAAAACTTATATCTAAAAAAAAACGTCAGGCCAACATGGCGTTGGTCTTCTGTTTCACAAGTCCCTTAAAGGAATATTGTTGTGATCTACGGATTCAACAAGCGTTTAACAGTCTTGAAAAAATATTGCTCCCATAGTATGAAAAATAATCTATAGAAGATCATATTTATTTACCTACTGAACGGAGAAGTGCTATACGAAGCAAAAATAAAAAAATCTAAACTGCTTCCTGCCAAATTAACAAAAATTAAAATAACGATTATCTAAATATATCGAACTTTTTCAAATGGATTATTGTCAATCATTGGGTTATTAATCAAGCACATTAAAAAACCCGGCTAAATTTGTTGTGTAGTTCTTCTCAGACCAGGGTAAGTTTGAAACCCTTATTTTAAGTTAGAGAATATCTTTACAGAAGGGCTTATTTTAATAGGTGTAGTATCAAAGTGATCCTCCTGCTACTCCTATTTGACGTACCCAAGTAATCACTGATATTGGTTGAAAGTGGAAAAGATATAAGCAAATAAATAAATTCTCAGATTTTCACTTATATCGTAACTATATATACATACACATATTAATCTCGCTACATTTTCAAAAAAGTCATGTCGTTTATTCGTACCTAAATCAAGATGCATATTTGTCATGAACATTTCCTGCCTAAAAATGCTTAATACTGTAATACTCTTATTGATATTGCATGAGGTCGATAAACATTACAAAAAAAATTAAAGCAAAACTGCAATTTACCCATTTTCTTCCTAAGATTCACCTATTTTGGCAGACAAGAAAATAAATTTAAAAGTGGCAGGAAACTGTTTTTTACATTTTATTTTTTTTAACGTAAACTTTTAATAACATAAAAATCAGCCAGTTATAAATAGTACAAATAAAAAGATTTTATCATAACTTTTTACTAGAAAATACGAAAAAGTACTTCCAGGCCAGATATGAGAATACTGGAAAACATCTACACAGACGGTACTGCAAGAAACAGTTCAGTTGTCGGACAAGGGAATCCATTCTATAGATACCGAATCTAAAATGAACTATATGGATATGCAAAGAAAACTAAACTAGGCACCTAAACTATACTCTGCAGTCTTGGAGGATCAGTTCTGCACTCTTGAAAGACAAAGTGGACATATCAAGACCTCAACATAAATTTCGCAACACTAACACTTTTTTTTTTTTTTTTTTTTTTTTTTATGTAAGAGGAGGGCAAACGAGCTGGCGGGTCACAGATGACTTGTGATCACCGCCGCCCATGAACTCTTGCAACATCCGAGGATTTACAAGAGTGTTGCCGGCCTTGTAGGTAGAAGTAGACGCCTTTTTTGAAGGTACCCATGTCGTACCGATCTGGAAATACCGCCGAAGGGAGTTCGTTCCACAAGCGAGTGGAACGTGGAAAAAAAGTCCTTGAGAACCGCACAGTGGAAGATCGCCACGCATCCAGGTGGTAGGGATGGTAAAGAAGTCGATGGCGCGCTGTGCGGTGATGAAATTCGGCGGCAGGCATCAGATCGAATAGTTCTTCGGAACACTCCCCGTTGTAAATGCGGTAGAAGACGCACAAAGAAGCCACGTCTCTACGCAATGCCAAAGAGTCCAGCCGTTCGCAGAGCACCGGGTCCCCGACAATCCGAGCGGCTCTCCGTTGTACGCGGTCAAATGGTAGAAGCTGATATTGGGGTGATCCGGACCAGAGATGAGAACAGTACTCCATGTGTGGCCGGACCTGCGCCTTATAGAGCGCAAGTCTTTGGCCAGGTTTGAAATACTGCCTTGCTCTATTAATCACTCCCAATTTCTTCGAGGCCAACTTGGCCTTGCTCTCCAGATGACCACGAAACTGACAATCGCTCGAAATGTCGAGACCCAGTATTCTGATACTTGGCGAGGCAATGAGGGGGGTGCTCTCGAAGAGCGGTGATACGACAAATGGGGTTTTCTTAGTGGTAAACGCGCAAACTTGTGTCTTTAGGGGATTGAACTGAACGTGGTTCAGTTCACCCCACTCAGAGACCATCCCCAAGGAAGTCTCTATAGAAGACACAAGTTTCTTTCGGCACTCGTCGACGTTTTCCCGAGAGAGACCTGCACGGCCGGAATACACCGCATCCCCAGTGCTGTCATCCGCATAACAATGTATGTTGGAGATATCCAACATATCATTAATGTGCAGGAGGAACAGAGTTGGGGATAGCACGCAGCCTTGGGGTACACCAGCGTTCACGGGCTTGGGGTCCGAGCAAAAACCGTCGAGAACGACCTGTATGCTCCGCCCAGTGAGGAAGCTGGTGATCCACTTGCATAAACTCTCGGGAAGCCCATAGGAAGGTAGCTTCGAAAGAAGCCCCTTGTGCCATACACGATCGAAGGCTTTCGCCATATCCAAACTAACTGCCAGACCCTCTCCCTTGCTTTCAATAACAGCTGCCCAACGGTGTGTGAGATACAACAGAAGATCACCAGCCGATCGACCATGGCGAAAGCCATATTGCCGGTCATTGACCAACTGGTGATCCTCGAGGTAGGTTAGGAGCTGTTTATTGATAATGCTCTCCATTACTTTGGAGAGCAGAGAGGTAATGGCGATAGGTCTGTAGTTAGCTGGTTCCGAGCTATCACCTTTTTTAGGGATCGGATGGACAAGGGCACGCTTCCATGTGACCGGGACTACGCCTTTAAGGTAGGAGTACCGAAATAGACGCGTTAGCACTGGAGTCAACTCAGGGGCACACGTTCGTAGCACCAATGGAGAAATACCATCCGGCCCACTCGACTTATGAACGTCCAAGGAAAATAGAGACTGCCTAATAGTTTTCTGCCGAAAAACTATTTCCGGCATTGAGCTCTGACACCGCGGGATGATAGGCGGTGTCTTCCCCTGGTCGTCCAAAGTCGAGTTGGAGGCGAAAAGAGTGCCCAAGAGATCGGCTTTCTCTTTTGCCGTGTGGGCCAGAGAGTCATTCCCCATGTGCAACGGCGGTAGGGACGGCTGGCTAAAGTTTCCCAGAGTGGCCTTTGAAAGCGCCCAAAATTTGCGCGTGCCAGGCGGGTACTTTGCCAGCTGATCCCCAATTTTGACGACATGCTTGAACTTTGCTCTAGCGATTTGCCGTTTGAAGAATCTGGAGGCACGATTATATTTCCTCTTCAGAACTCTAGAGTTCGGATCCTTAGTGACTAACGCATTGACCCAAGCTTGATAAGCCTGCCGTTTGCCAGCTGCTGCAGCCCTGACAGACGCATCAAACCAAGGCCGCGATCTGCCACCAAGTGGTACCACAGAGCTTGGTACAAATAGTTCCATGCCCTGTAGTATCACATCAGCTACAGCCGCAGCGCAGTCACTAGGATCATCGGAAGGGAAACAAATCGGCCCCCATGGGTAGGATGCAAAAAAGGACCGCATTCCATCCCAATCCGCTGACTTGTAGTGCCAAACGCGTCGAGTCGCAGGTGTTGTGCGAGCCGACCGTTGAATGGGCACTACACTCCGTACCAGACAGTGATCAGAGGAACCTAAGGGAGCCTCGACAGTGATCTGGTACTTTTCTGGATGTGTAGTCAGCAGAAGATCCAACAAAGAGGGCGTGTGGCTGTCCACGTCCGGTAGACGAGTGTGCGTCTTTACCAGCTGGGACAGACCATTTGCCAGAGCAAAGTCAAACACAGATCTCCCCGCGCAGTCGGTGGCACGTGACCCTAGCCAATCGGCATGGTGCGCATTAAAGTCCCCTAGGACTACGACTTCGGCGGAGGGAGTCTGTGAAAGCAGATCGTCAATCTTCGCCTGAACATGGCCCATGAGTTGATCCGTTTCTGCATTACCACTATGGGACCTGTAGAGGCACGCGTAGACTCTGACATGGTCGTCCATGTCCACGCGACGTTTAAGATTTGCTGAATGTATAATTATGTTCGCCAGTACTGCAACAGGACTTCAAGAAAAGCAGGGAGACCTTGCAAAGCAAGCAGATACGTAGGACGTCAAAGCCAGCAAGACGAAAGAAAGACGAAAACGACAACACCTATTAGTATGTTTCAGAATATGTCTATACAATAATCTGAGATTAGGCAACAAAGGACATAAATAAAAAGAAAGCCCAAAATTATAAACACTAGCACGGTCTAGACTGAAACTTACCATGCAAAATCCATTTCAACATCGACATCTCAGGCTCAAACACTTTATTGAGTAATTTAAGTGATAACCCGATCCTAACTTCCAACTCCAATTACCCTTTTCTAATTTTGTCAGGTGGTCTATTATAGCTTCTGTTTAGAAACCTTTAGTTCACTTTTACTTGGTATTATGCAATTAGTCTTTAATGTTGTAAAGTAAGCATTAACATCCTGTTACCCTTCGCTAACTTCTTGTCTCTGTAGTTTGAAACAGCCTTAATATATTTAAACGTGTCGGATTCTCGTAATAAGTTTAGCCAGCCGTTAGGTCTGGCAACTTGAAATGTTAATAAAAAGTTTCAGTTCTTATAATATGCAACACAAGTGGTGTTTCTTTTCTTTAAAGTAACTGTTATACAAAGAGAAATAGATTTAAGATATTATCTAGGTCACGTACGTTAAATAAAATTAGTAATGAATATAGATAGGAAGTTTATTGTAATCGATTATACAATACTCGTATGTATATATATCATCAATAGAACTACAAAGCAACATCACCATATCAATGTGATGGCGCCAGCGATGGCGGAATGTTAGGGCCGTCCCTATGATGACGTCATCATTTAGACTTGATGGTACAGGGTTCATATTGTAGATGTGATAAAATAATCACACTGACACTCTACACTACACTTTTATATTGTACATAAATAAAACCTCATTTTTATAACACTTATTACTCTAGACAAACCAACAGTTCCGCACTTTAAAAAGAACTGATGGTTAGACTATTTATACTTACCAAAATGACTCTGTCCACGTGTCGCCATTACAAATCAACTAACGTCACTGCTATTGGCCCACTAATAAGAATCAATTGATGAACTTTAATTGAAACAATGTCGGTATCCACTACATATATATATTATATTATATATATTTAACAAAAATAACTAGCTAAATATTTATAGGAATAAAAAGACAAATAACAGATAACTTAAATAGAATAAAATTAATTTAATTCAATTTTCATTGTTTACTACAAATCGCTTTCATATCATGAAAATTGGCAATGATAAATTAGGTCACTTTCTCTGTTAAAATATTGTTGAATACAGGTTAATTGTAAACTATTTTAAATTTAATGTAAAAATAAATATTTAATATTATTACAATTATCAAATATGGAAGTATTAATATTATATGGGATAAGGAAAATTTACCTTGTAACACATGAACCCTCGTTACGGCTTTCATCACAAGAGGCGACTTAAGTACGCAGGTGTAGTTCCCGGCATCTTCCACTTTAAGATATGCCACCTGCCAGATAAATGTTCAAATATTATAAGCTATCATCGTAACATCTACTTTAAAGGTACATACATACATATCGGTACGTGGTTTTTAATATATATATTTAAATAATGAAGAAAAAAAGTGTTATTTAATTCTTTTTGTTAATTAATTTAAGTTTATAAAAATCACCTAACTTAAATAGCCCACTAATGCTTTAATTGGTTATAATGGTTTGTTTATAGATTTTAAGAAATTGTACGTAACTTAATATTAAATTAAAATATATATTTTTTTAATGAAAAAGACACAAAGGTCAAAGGACAAAAGGTTGTCTCTCTTATGCAAATGATTGTACTATGTAAGATCAATACAATATTACGTTTTATTATTCCCCAGGGCATTATAAATGCAACATCTGTGAAAATTGTATTTTGTGACCGTGTCTAGTTGTGAAGCTGGACATATATTTTTAAGCAAAGGCAGAGTGTATATATCATTATTCTCATTAACAGTTTGTATCATATTAACATTATATTCCATTTTGTCTCTTTGACAAAAAATCTACCAGTGACATTTTAATCTAATTGCTACACCACTAGTCTTTATAAAATAAAAATAAAAGAAAAATATATAATATTATCATAAAGATTAACACATGTTTTTGTGGTTCCATTAAAACATTTTGAAATTATTATCTTCCCCTCCGAAGGCTATTGTGTGTTTATTATTAAAGATGTAATAAATGAAAATTAATTTCTTTCCGTCCTCATACAAGTTCACATTTACGTTAGGAAACAATTTAATGTACGACGGCTCCAAGCAACTTCTTTGCATACGTAGTACAATATTCTCGATATTATTTTTTCATTTATGAGAATATTGTATAAAACTGTACTGCAAGCATAGTAGTAGTTTTAGTATTTACGTATAAGATAGTGTATATTACTGGGTGTACTAACTAAAAGAAATATTGCAATATCTACTTATTATCTGCGCATCCCGGAACAACCTATTTTTTTTTATAAATTAAATTACAAAAAGTTATCAAGACGAGTTTAAGGAAAAAGTCGAGGTTGGTGGGGAAAAATGATTTTAAATAAATCATTAAATATATGAATACTGCTCGTCATTCCTTATTATCTTCCCTTTTATCACAAACAGAAAATTGTTTAAAAGTTTAATATTTTCTACATTCTAATATTTATTAAGGTCTTTACGCCTAAATGTCGTGTTAAGAAAAAAATATTTGATATTTAAGAATCCCAATATACTCGTAGTTACCTGAATGTCAGTTCGGTGGCTACAAAGTACACTACGGCATTTACTAATCCTAAGTGATATGCCATTTACAACAACTCCACATAAATTATATTTAAGCACGTTGCTATCCCTAACTAAACAATATAAATTTAGTATAAGTTTGTAATCTCCACTTTTTTGTCACAAACTCTGGCTCTATACCCTCTGGTGTCTTGTTAGCTTTGGTGTCTTATACCAATAATTGACTCCCCCCGGATTATACTTATTTTTGTCTCTATCTGGTTAGTGAAAGAAATCATTGTGCAGATGTATATATCTTTTATAAAAATCTATATTATTTGACTCACTCCAGCATCCTATCAATGGAGTAGTGTCGTGGATACACAATTGTATAGCAATCTGGTGCCAAACTCTACGCCATAAATTTGTGTTTATACTTAATAATAAAAATAATATAACACAATTGAATATAGTTCAAATTTGTTGAAATTGAAAGTTATAAGGTTTTCTTTTTATTTATTATTTTGTAATTGGAACGACGTTTACCGCGGCACTTTCTGACTTAATATGAAATTCTCTGGATGGTTACCATTCATGGAAATTTTACCCTTCAAACCAATAAATTAAATATAACACTAAACGAATATTAATATTGATGGCTAAGGTTTAAGTTTTTTAACATGATAAGTTATTTTATTATGAAATTTGTTATATAAAATGTCATTATTATTTAAATTTTAATATTTATAGTGACACGTTCTCATTTTTATATTTGTCGATTGTTTGGTTTGATAAATTATGTGCTGACAGCTAATTAAAGAGACTAACGGCAGACATTTCATATTACAAGTTACTCTTAATTCCTGGAAATATTGAATATAATATATACTTGATTTATAAATTGTTTTGAATGTTACATATTATTTCAGAAGTACCTGTAATTCGTTTCAGATGTTTAGATGCTTCCTGCGTTTTATTGATATATTTATTATTATATCAAATGAAGCGTACTTAAGAAGTAACCTTCCAAATTTTGAGTTTGTGTAACCAGGGGGTCGCTTTAAATCAAATATTAATTTAATATTTAGGACTCAATTTATTAACACTTAAATTTAAATGAATATAATAGATAATATGCCAGCTAGACTCAGCGGTGGGTCACTTGAGGTAAAAAACTCAAATACTTATATTGAATAAGATCCTTAATATTATGATATCTTAAATTGAAATCCTAGGCGTCACTAACAAAGGACAAGTAAAAACATATCCACAGCCACATTGTCATGCAGTACAAGTAGACTGCAGTCTAAAACATTGTTCAAATATTAATTTATAATTTAATACAATTATATATAAAGTAGTATATCACCAGATAAGTTCTTAATATTTCATGTGGATCAAACATTTAATGGCAATTCATTTGGCAAAACAATGATTATTATTTATCATTCACCATTATTCATCTTACTACATTTGTAATTATTTCTAGTATTAATGTTACGGAAGTCGCTCTTTATATGAAAGTTATTCCAAAATATATTATATTTTAAAAAGTTATAAATGACTCCCGAGGACCCAGATTGTATCAAACTAGCCCAACAGCTCTCTTTTGTAAAAGAAAATAGATTTTACATCTTATCTGATCCCCAGAGCAGAATGCAGCAAAACACGGTGTTATGAAAACTTAACTAACGATATGAACTAAGTGGCAATATCAACTTGGTTTCTCATTTTACGCCCTTACGCCTGATACGCCTTTAGTCAAATATTTGGCATTTAACTTTTAGCCAACACTTTAAAAATAAAATAAGATATATATATTTTATGATCTCTTCTTAATCGGCACATGCATCTTAAAAGGAAAACACGTTTCAGAATCAGCTATTTTACGTTCAGGGTTTTTATTGATAAGTAATTATTATGTTATTATGTACAATTTTAAATAAAATAATTAATAAATTTATGTATTATATAAATTCATTAATGATGTTTTATATAGATTATAGAACATGCAATTTATTTATTTCCGACAATATGAATGATATATGGATTACAATGTTTTCACGTGAACGCTAATTTATGCAAAAATTTTCGCGTTATGAAAAATAATGGATTAATTAAATGTGTAACTATAAAAAGGTGATTTTTTTGCATTTTTTTTTATGAAAATGACAAAAATAAAATACCTTAATATTTTTTTAGGATACGCCTTCAGAATTCTCACTCACTCTAACTATTAATTTAATTAATTGATATATATTTTATTGATATATTTCAAGTATTGGTCATACTTGAACAATGTTATACTTGAGAACAGTCTCGATGCTCTATTCTGCCCGATTTCCAGATTTAGTATTTCCGAAGACATCATGAATAAATTTACAGACACAAGCACTTTGCTTTTAACAAGCTCAAGTCTTTGTTCCATTCAAATTGACTATTACTGGATTATTGCGAGTTAATTTATATTTGTGCAGACTCATTAAGACATAATATTAAGCATGATGGTTTTTTTTCCGAAACTTATATATCTGCAGTAGTAGATATATAAGCTGCGAAAAATAATAAAAGGGAAGACCGATGAGTTTCTGTGGTCAACACTACTCATGTCTGTGGCAAATCACTTTCTGAGCTGGAACAACAACAAATGTTTTGGATGAGAAAAAATATACTCTGAATATTTTTTATTTCTTTTCAATAGCGACATAAAAATGTAATTACAAAAAACATTGTATTTTAAATTATTTCTTTTACGATTTGAGAAATGAATTGTTTATGTAAAAAAAAACTATATTCATTCTTACGTAATACAGTTCCAAAACTGTGTAGCAGAGGCAGGCTTTCTTACCCAAGATATTACACAAAATGTCCAATATTTCACGAAACTTGACTACGCTGAATATTTACGTACACGAAATGGAACGCGGACACTTTATGATAAGATGAATTTTTATGTCAATTTTGTCTGAAAACAAATTAGGGGTAATATTATTATTAGACGTTTAAAATCTCCTTTTTATATTATTAAAGCTTGTTAAAGCTTTATATAAAAACTTGGTATTCCGTACTCGGTACTTGGGACTTCTTTAAAACTATTCTCAAAGACGCTACTATACTTAACTTACTATGCTTCCATAACTACGAAAATATAATGTACGGCCAGAAAAAAAAAAAAACAAAGTTTATGTAAAAAGCGACAGTTATTTTATGAGGTACTGTGTATTCCCGGATGCGTTCCGGTTTTGTAATGTGGCGAGATCGCCAGTAGGCCTACATCATACAAAAATAGCCAGTTTATAACAAAAAACAAATTATTTATTTTTAAATATACCATATGCAATATCGTCATTATCAATAATATCGATTGTTTTATCATTATCAATATCGTCATACATTACGTCCTTGATTTTTTATTTATGATAATTTCTAATTTTCAAATTTCAACTTTTTACACCCCCTCCCCCAAACCTCATCTAAGCCCTGGTTGCCATGGTAAACGTTGTCATGGTAACTGGTGCTGTGGTAACCGTTGCTATAGTAACTCTTATCCCCCGCGTTAAGTGTATAGCTACTACAGGTTTAAAACTTGGCAAAATACAAAAAGTCGAAATCCGTTGAAATAGGAACTCCATAAAATCCGTTGTTAGTGGACGTCTACGTCACAAAAGAAGTAACTGTGTAAAATTTTAAGTTAATCGGACATATAGTTTCAAAGATTTCGTGATGAGCCACTCAGTGGTAAATCGCTTATATATATATATATATATATATATATATATATATATATATACCACAAAGTATTATACAAAACAAACCGGAAATACAGAATAAAAGTAAAATAAAATAACATAACATACTGAGTTCAGAATCAGAATAATTAGAATATCATCTTTTTCTAAAGATCGGTATAAAAAAATTTAACCGACCTAATTAAAATCTACCAATAATAAGTAAAGTGTGATAAGGATTCGTAAATTTGTCTACGTTATCTTATACTATTTTTGATTAAATATAGATTGAATTCATAAGAACAGGATTTTTAACTGTGACTTCTGAGAGTCAGTGTTTCCTCTGATAATTGAACTACTTTGTTGTTACTTACTCTCTTTACTGCTTAATTCTTTGACGAGTTATCTCAAGCTATCCAAACTCAATATATACCGGTCACACTTAATATTTATTTAATATTAATTTTTTGCGTGCTTACAACAAGGACGGATTCAAATCAACAAAAGTCCTGTTGATAAGAATATTAAATTTAATTTATTAAAAACTACTTATGTATGTTGTACTTCTAAGTAGGTGTGTAGTTGAAATCGCACATAGTGTCGTAAATGAAATTCAGACCAATCTAGTTTTGGCCGAATTGCAGTAAACTATGACACGTTAATTGGAAAATGTATACGTAATGGGATTTTGAATATAAATCCGTTTTATTCACACTCAATTACTATTTTTTATACAAGTGATTTGATGATTAACAAATTAATGCTCAACAAAAAAATTACTACAGTTTTTATTATTAAAACTAAATTAATTTCCAATTAAAATATATTATTATAAGATAAAATAATAGTGAAGATTAAAAACAAGGATTTAAAGAAGGACATTTGACAATTATTTAGGAAACATTTTATATTCATTCGGTAAAATAATCAATTTGTAATTAAGATAGAGAAATATAAACTTACCTGAAGATGGCTTGTAAGCGTTAGAAGATCAGTTTCCACGAGCACACCAGCCCGTATCTCATCAAGAGGCGTAGTATTGTTACCTCTGTACCAATGCAATTCGCTCGTTTCGCCGGGACTTAAGTGCAAGACAGCGCACTTTAGAGACAACGTCTCCCCACTTTCCAAGAAAGCCTCTTTGTTCATTTTTATTTCGGGCGCTGTAATAACACGATTCTTTAAAATATCAGTAATCTGATGCGGTTGTGGTTGGAGATTGTAAATATATAGGGGTTTTTTTTTCGAAATTAAAAAAAAACTTTTAAAAGCATATACATTCATAAATTGAGTTGTATTGTATAAAATTATCTCTTTTTAGCAAGTCTTTTCTCTAAAGGATAAAGTTTAAATGTGTACTCACGATGCACAATTAAGTGAAAACGACGTAACATAGGCGGGTGTGTGGACACATGACAGCAGTATGTACCGGAGTCTAGAACCTTTGCATCGGAGAGAATGAGCTTCCAGGTCTCCCCTGCCACATCGACTTTATATCTGTATAAGTAATGTTGCATTAAAAATAAACGTAAATAGTTATAGCGTAGTAGTAACAAAAAATCTATCCAAATGCGACGATCCATTTTCAGTTTATTTAATACTGCTGAAAGTTTTATAACAACTATGAGTATACTAGTTTTAGTTTATGTGAGAACTAAATGGCGGTTTTAATAGTTATTATATGAAATCCACTTCCTTCACTTTTTTTTTCTTTATCTGCGTTATTGTAAATTAAATAAAACCAACTCACGGTAGGCTTAGGAAATACGACTATATAACATCGGTATAATAATGAAACAAGTATGAAACAAGTTATGGTTTAGAGAGAATCAAAATTTATAAGCATTCAAAATGTTATGCATAATAATTACCTTGAATCTGCTGTATGAGTTTCTAAATCCACTGTCAGTAATTCTAGATTTGTGTCGTTTAACACACGAAGCCATGAAACCTGAGTACAAATAATCATTTAAAGTTACTTTTATTAAGACTAAGAAAAATATTTGCGACAGATCTGGACGGCTACGGATGTCAAATTGAGTTGTCAAAGTATGTAAGTATATAGTTCAATATATCTTTCAGACCAGTGAAATCTTATAACGTTGACAAAATACACATTTTATAAAATTTCTGTTTTCTTGTTACTTTTAGGAAATTAAATTATATATTTAGGTAAGTACCAACAGACAATAATTCAGTGATGAAACATTAAAGCCTAATAACTTCCAAATTTATATTTTCGTTGTAAGAACATTTTAAAATGAGAATCCTCAAGTATTTTAATTATTTATTCAAATAATAAAAAATTAAAGTTTTTCATTATTTTTAATAATACTTGATTATTAATCAGACGTTAAAATAGAACGATAAAAATGTTTGTTGGTTTTCAAGTATACACAAAGTATTAATTAAGTATTTAGGTTAATTAAATTTCGTCCAATGTAATTTCACAAGAGTAAAGCTGCAAATATTATGAAATTTATATTATCTACTAACGGTTTTATCTCTTAACGAGGAAACCCGACAGTCGAATAAAACCGTCGCACCTGTGTCCGTGTCCACAACAGTGTCAGAGTCAATATCATCTTCAAATGATGGACTTTTAAATCTGAAACAAAATCTTATTTTATTGTCCACTACCTTGTAACATAACATTGTAGAGCCAGCTACCGGTTTTTTGCTTGAACTTGTCGTAGTACATTTATATTTGGTATAATCAGAATGTGTTTCTCTTCCTAGGTGGTAGAGCCTATCTATAGTATTTTGACTGAAAAACAGTATTTTGATTGGAACTCACTCGGTCGACCTTAGTAATACTACCCTCTCCTAGAATATCGACCTAAATTAGCTATGTCTCATATGATGAATGAGAGAACCGGAAGCCCAGTTACGTAGCTTTCTTCAATCCTCTTTATTTTTTAACATATCTACATCTATATTTTAGAATGTCTATAAGCGATGACATCACTTACTATAACTTTAAATTGTCCCCAATCCCTTAAAGAATGTACTCTCATATTATAAATTTCTGTCATTATACATATTTCACTATAGTCGTGGTATTTTTTTAAATTGAAACTTTTATAAGTCTGTATTTATGTAATGTCCAAAATATTTATTTTAAGTATTTTTGTGGTCAGAACTGCGCAAAATGCTAAATATTTGAAGGTTCGTACAAATTCTTTTAATTACTTGGTTGCGTGACTGAAAATCGTCAGTCTGTTTCATTATGGCATTTGAAAACATTTGCAATGAAATTAATATTATGGCCATTATTACATTTTCAGTTAATGGGCGTATTCTTTATAATAGTTTTAATACGGTCATAAAAACTAAATATGGTTTCCTTAGCTATTTACGAGTGTTATTTCGTTAGTTCACTGCTTCACTCAATAGCAATTAATTAAAAATATTTTTTTGTCATAATATTCAAAACAGTTCTGTTTTGAATAAAGCTACCAAATAACAAACATCTAAATGTTTCATTCATTAATCTGTTAAATATATTGAAAGAACTTAAATGAAAGGAGCTTATTTTGAAGCTTCCTTTCATGTAATAAAATAAAACTGACTATCTGTTCTTCTTCTTCTTTTGTAGTCTAAAAAAACTGTTTATTGGATTAAAATAAATATTCTTAGCGCTAGTCGACTTATGGAATTAAAACATTTTAAAAGTTTTCCGAAGAAATAAACTACAAAGGAATCAAGCTATCCTTTATAGTCGAACGAAACGAAATGAATTAAAGTTGTTTAGTTTTGTAATATATTTTTTCAAGGAGATTTTTTCAGCAGACTTAGGTTCTGTTAATAACTGCTAAAACTTCTTTTAAATAACATTTGGTAAAGCTGCGACTGGAGACTTGCGCTGGGGACATTTGCTACTTGTCATTACAGTATCTAAGTAGTCATCGGTTTCGGATGTCATGTCATGTATTTCTTATCTTTATTATTTTATAATTATCTTTCTTTGTTTTGTAAATAATTTGTAATTTTTTATCTCTTTATATAGAATTTTTTGTGTAATTTGGTTAATATATAAAAATATAACGTCTAAATTTTTGTCCAAATTTAATGATTTAATAGTTTTTATTATTTTTGCAAAATTATATATAACTTTTATATCCGAATGTGATTTGACAGTTGTTAACGTGTCTTTGGATTTAGATTAACAGTCTAGGTTACATACGGAGTAATTTGTAGCAGTCATTAAGAATTTTGTAATTACAATTGCGGTTGTGACTTTACTATAGCAGAATGAATTTTTCAACATCTGGCAGCTGTAGTGTTTAAGTTAAAATTAAAATGTACAACATAATGTACATTTTTTATTAATGTTAGAGGAGGGCAAACGAGCTCACGAGTCACAGATGATACGTGGTCTCACAAAAGGTATTTTTTCGATTAAAGCATACGTTAAAATCACGAGTATATCATTATTATTAGGTATTTTTATAATATTATAACAAGAGATTATTTATTTATTTATCTAATTTTGCAATTAAATTACAAAAACTAGAAGGTCTCTCTCCTCCTTATCCTTGTCCTTATTGTTATTTATTTATATGCATAACATTGTTTCTATAAAGTATAGATCTATACCGGAGTATGTTCCTTTATACAAAGAAATTGTAAGTTTCAAAGTAACAACAACTATTGCAATTACGTTTGTGATGTTTATGACAACCTCAATCTAAGGTCACAAAGGGTAATTGTACCGACAGAGGAGGTCAGTGGTTTGAAACCTAAGCTTTCCTAATTAGAGAAATTTCATTTTACTTTTCATTTACTATCCAATCTGTCTAATTTATGGCATTTATGTTTTATTTGATATTTGTTGGTCATATCTCAGTAAACATATAGAATTTGTCATTTCAAAATTCTCAATATTTTGTTTTGTTCCGACTATAATTACAAAAAATATTATAAAACGTAACAGATAAAGTCACTGTCCAGCAATAAATAATAAGTTCGTTTTGAATGATATAAATATGCACAATAAATTATAAATATATTATTTTACAATCACACATTGTTCTTCTATTAATTGTATTGTATGTTTATATGCGTAATTAAATATTGCCTGGTGGTGAAAAAAAATGTAGTATTGATTATATTATATTTTTTTGTAATATTTTAAAATAAGGAACAATAATTATTAATTTAAATAAGTATGTTGAAGATCTTAATTACGTGAAGCTTTAAAAAGGTTAGTTTAAAAGAGCATTTAAATTGTTTCCCATTCAACCATGAAATAAGCTTGGTAGGAGTCGGTATTAACTAGAATTAGTCTTCCTCTAGTTCCTAGTTCCTTTTACCAATGAAATAATACAGTCTCACTAGATACCAGTATTGCCAGAGGCTATTACGACACTTCCTATAATTGCGTATTCGCAAGAAATTGGAAATTTTATTACATACCTTTCATTCTCTATAATATTGCATTCTTAAATAGTAATCATAAACAATATTATGTTATTTTTCATTTCAACATATATATATACAGTTAGTACAATTTGATATTTAAATTTTTACATAAAGAATAGATCTCTTTTATTACTACACAAGACCTTGTGGAAGTAATCTCACAAAACAAGACGCATACTGTTTTTCGAAGCAACATTCCTTTGAAAGCAATTTTCATAAGAAAACTATTATATCGTAGTTTGTTGTTGTTAGTAACTACGATCTTGTTACTTGGGGTAAGAAAATACTCTTGTTATACCTTAGAAACAAGTTGTGTCTTAATTTGTAGAAATTTGGTAAATTTTGTATATTCTGGTGAAAATATATTTATTACGAATATGAAAAAAAGTTCTTGTTTATATGTTAATTGTTATAGGTTAGTTTAGAAATTAATAGATTCATTTAAAAATAGTTTTAATTAACTTTTTAAATTATTGGTATTACACGATAGTTATCGTTATATTATTCGTTATATTATGGAAAAATTAAGTTATTCTGTATGAGTTATATTACCATAAAGTTTCATTAAAATCCATTCAGCATTTATTCGTGAAAGAAACATACATATATCCTCAAAAACTTTCACTTTTATAATATTAGTAGCATTTCGTAAATGTGGTTCATGACAACTCTACTTGTAAGGTAGTGTTTGTTAACATTTCAAATTAATGAATTTATTGTAAATATACTTTCTGTTGCTGGCGATTTCCACTGTCATTAATCATCGTGTTATGTCATGTCATCGTAAATTGTAATTTACAAAAATAATGATTTGAGTTCTCTGCGATTGTGTGTGTGTGTGTGTGTGTGTGTGTGTGTGTGTGTGATTTACTACACACTTAACACCAATTTTTTTATAAGATGTTTAATGTATAGATATTTCCTAGTTTCTATTTTATGTAGTATTTATTTATTTCAGTATTTATATTCTTTACTTGATAAGAATAAAGATTGCTTTTTAATATGTTGAGATTTCTTCAAATTTATTTTAAATGAAGTGTTATACTTTTATAAACTTTTTTATTATTGTATGTATTTGATTGTCTTTTTTCTTTAGGTTAGTGTATATAGATAGTCTAATATGATTTTATATTTTGTTATTATATTTGCGATTTAGAAGAATGTCTGTGGAGTTTCTTTCAAATGGATCTACCCCCTTGATGTTAAGTGTATGGTGACTTGACATGGATACTTTAACTTTATTAAAAATATAATAAAATATACAATACTTACTTGTCATGAAAATGCTTGTTACTTGTTGCATATGAATCAAAAATATAATTTAACATCGGCGAGTCAGACTTTCCCCGTCTAGTAGAAACCCGTCTCGGTTTGGTTATTGGTACTGTAAATGCCGATGGCGCCATGGTGCTTCTGATAAGATATGTGAACTCGGTACTGTAGGATGCTGTGAGCAATACAAATATTAAAAACTATAATTAAATTTAAGACTATTGATTTAAGTTCTTTATCACAATATATGCACATCCATTAATTATGTTATTTTAATGTAAATTGATAATCATATATAACTTAATTTTTAAAGTTATGTCATATTCCTAGGGCTCAATTTAGGCATATCTCTAAAGATAGTATAAGGCTTCTTATACTTTTTAATATAAAAATTCTTACTTTTTATTTTGATTATTTGAAACTTACCTATTTATTTGTAACTCTATGCATCTTCAGAGAACAAAATCATTTTAACTTTCAACAATTAGTGAATGCAATATTCGTAACTTGCTGAACCGATACTTTATTTTAACATAACTATTACGATATGGTTTTAACAATATTGTTACAATTTCGTCATGCAGACAAACTTTCAGAAAACTGTTTGTACCTTCATATTGTCTTCGGGTTAAAGTTTGAAGACGATAATATAACATACATTCAAGAGTCTTCTTTGTACAACAAAAATAGAAATTGCAACACAAAATGCCAAATTTGTAATATTATTTAACTCTAGATTGCAAATAGCATAAGTCATTTGAATACATTATTTTTTTATTATTGATTTTATTATTACTTAAGTAAATTGAGTAAGTAATTGCATACCTGTGGTATTCAAGTGGGCCGCTGCCCTCATGAGAAGCGTCAGGAGCAGCGCGATGTAGTGCATGCCGCTGCATCCTACCCGCTCAGCAGGTCTGTAACAAACCAGTAACTTCTTTAATGATCAATTGATAACATTAATCTACCAAATCTCGTTTCTAACTTAATAAAATTTTCAAATTATATAATATTACAAATTGAGATTAAAGTTATTTTTAATAATTGCAGTTTACTATAAAGTTTAACTTTTATCCCGTATCCCCGTTTGCGAGCGAGGCCGCATTTAATTGCAATTTTCTGACTAATCCTAACCTTTTAATATAGCGGCTATTTATATAATATTTATTTATTTAATATTTCGTATGTATAACGAATGTATCAAAGTCGTAATATATATAGTACGAGTACATCTTTTAAAGACATTTTTAGTAAACAAAATTTACAAAGATTTAATGACATATAAGGACGAATGTACTCTCAGGGTAAGTTTCAAATGTAACTCCGTTTTTTACATAATTATTAAATGTTGCGCTTTCATAAACTACATCTTATAAAATTTTGAAGAAAGAAAATTACAAGACAAATATTTTTATTTCTTCTCATACAACTAACTTCAGGATGGATAAAACATTACAAAGTACTATCAACATGACAATACCAGGTGTAAAGTAAGTTTGCAAAAGTAAATAAAAATATGTACATTTACACTGTAAGTCTCCAGATAACAGTTTATTTAATATTTTACAAAGTTTTTTTTCGAATAACATTTAAAGAGAAGTAAGTATGAAGTCAAAGTTTATTTTATTTTGAAAGTTTAATAAGGCTCTTCTCGTTATACCATAATCTTAAACGTAATATTACTGAAACAAGTGAATAATGGTTAATGAATCTATTCTATTTATGAGTTATTTTTTCTACAACTCTTTGCAGAAACTAAATTATTCAAAGAAATACAAACTAAAATAGGACTCCCTATTTCCTAATTGGTGTGAATAAAGTTAAAGATGATTAAATACACTGTAAACGTAACATAGCCAGTACTGTCTGTTTGCGAACATACGTTCAATATTATTCGGCTTCTGGGAATATCCGTATGACATCCATTCCACGATTCTCATACCACATATTTTTCTTTGTACAAATACATATTCATTGTGTACAAACAAATGCTCGAAGTAACTATTTGTGAATATTTTATTTTATTCACTACAAAAATATTTTATTTATATCTGCAGATTAACCCATATATAAAAGTGATTTACCACTCACTGACTCATCACGATATCTCCGAAACAAATTCCTTCCTATCCTCCTTTCCATTCCCAACGGAATTCCTATCCCAACGGATTTCAACTTTTTTAAACCTGTAGAAGCTATTATACAATTAACGCGGGGGTAAGAGCAACTATAACAACGGTTACCATGACAACGGATAATATGATAAAGGTTACCATAGCAACCTAAGTTTACAGTCAAATTAATAATATGCTAAGCGAAGCGGGAGGGAATAAGCTTGTATATATATATATATATATATATAGTTTACTACTTTCCCTACAGATCTGCTATTTGTACACCTATTTAAGACAAATATTTCTACTACTCATTTATAGCCATATATAGTATCTACTTGAAAAAGTAAGAAACGTCCATTCTTACAAACTATCATATATATTTACTATAACTAACCCGAATCCGAAACGTTTTCCGTTTATATATACAAGATAAATGAAAATGTACTTCACATGTCGCTTTTATAAAATAATGATTTGATTTTACTCCATATTGTATAAATTTAACTTTAAATAGATACGAGATTCGTTTCGTTTTGATAAGATGGCTTCTTATTGTAGCAAAATATTTCGGGTAGAGCAATTATAAAATGGACACCATTATCATTGCTTTTACCGTATAAGGTTTATTAAATAAAAAAACAGCCAAAACCATATAATTGGTGTAGGAATGGTAATAATATAATTGACATAGTCTATTTAAAGGAATTACGAGTATAATTGTGTCATTCATTCCAAGGCACGTCGTGTCGTGGTCACGGGTGCGGTTCAGTGTTATTAGACTAATGGGTTTTTTGTTACGTCTATTTTAAAATGTTACGATTGTGTCGTACATATCAATAAGACAACAGCAATGCAGGTACTCCATACGAGTGATGTCAAGTTAAATGCTTTGTAATATTGTATTATATTTGTTAAATGCGGAATTTTGTTATTATAAATAATTTTACGAGACATTATTATGTAGATTTTAATTGTAGTAGTATGATTAGGATATGTATATTTGATATTATTTTGTAACTCGTATGAAAATTTAATTAATTAAATCGTATATAGGTAGACACTTGGTAAAAACCACAGGCGCTCTAATTTGCGGTCCGCACTGCGTTATACAGATTTTGTTGATTAAGGTTACCTTCCGGTGGAAGTTAAATAACAGTTTGTCACTGCCACACGTTATTCGACATAAATTGAATCTCGAGTATAATGTTAGCATTTGTTTTAGCATGCCTGGAACTACATATAAACTTATTGCAAATATTAAATATATATGGCTTTCAAGTATAAAAATTGCTATATTTATTTATATGTATATGAGTAAAAACATAAATAAATATTTCGTGAAACCAGCCAGCAAGAAAAATATTATGACAAAAGGAGATATTTGCTTTTTAATTATTTCTTGACATTATTCTAATTCTAATAATTTTATTTCTATTCACCAAATCTTTTTAAATGCATCGTAAATGGAAAGCTACCGCTAGAGAAAAGTTTTTGTGGTCTGTAAATATTAAACGATAATAAAATATAGTGTTATATACAATCTATCTATCTATCTATATATCTAGCAACCGACCTATGATAATATTGTGGGGCTCTAAAACAAACTTGACATTTGCCGTTTCCGTTTATAGTTTTATTGTCCCACTATCACTCTTCAATATTTTCTACAAACTTTTTTACTTTTTTTCTGGAATAATTTTATATATTATAAAAATAAGAAATAGGTGTTAATATTTCTAATTATCGTAATATTCATAAATATTTCTACACGCTTATTTTTTTTGTAATTATTATTAATTAACTTTAACGTGAATAAGGCGTGAAGCTTCGCTCGCGTTGTATATAAAGTTGTACGTAATATTGCTGGCTTATATAGCATGTGCAGGAGGGGTAGGGGAGACGGGAGGCGACGCGAACTCTAGCCCCGCATGTCATAGAAAGAGCGCTGGCTCTCGCCGCTACTAACTTTTTTGGTGGCATATAAATTTATAATATCTTCAAAAATATTTATTTGAATCAAATAGCGTAATGGATAATTTTGGTCTATATTAAAGCTTACAAACGCATTAATTTAGATAAGGATTAATACTGTAATTTTTTAATTGGAATATTGAATAAAAGTAGTTATTATGAGGCAACTATGAGAGATAGGGGGGTCATGCTAACGCAGACTTCTTTGTAGTAATTTTGTAGATCTACAATTCTCTAGTACATTACTTTAATGTATCTCTTCTGGTTTCCGCTACGCATGTTGAGCAAAGCTCAGTCGGCGAGTTTCTTATGAACTCGTTACTACTATATATATATATATATATATATAATTTTATACGTTGTTACATTTACATATATACATTAAAAAGGGTACATATAAAGGGTAGTTAGCACTTGAGACGTAAACACGTGTTGTACAGTGAGAAAACAGTAGGAAGTAGTACATATCTTTAAGCACCAGTCAACTATCTATCTACAATAGAGTTCGGAGTTACACATTAAACGCATTTAAATTGTTTATTAGCACTAAGCTTATTTCTTTAAGTTTTAACAGAACTCAATTTGACTACTAACACTCACAACATGTAACAGATTTACTTCACAGTTTTTAAATATTAAGTATATGGCATATAACAACATGGAAGTTGAGTATCGAGTCTTATTGCTCCTATGATTCGCTTTTGACTACGCAACCTTCGCTCGACCTATTATTCCGGTTCCGGTAAGTTGTTCAGCTAAGACTTGACTCCCACATATAACTCGAATGGAACACTGCCCACAACATGTATACAGGTGTTTATTTATTTCTTGTAAATCCTACCAAGTTGTTTTACATAGCAAAATATAAGTTTGGCATTGATTTGTTACCTCATCTTTTGTACAAAGACTTTTGTTTGATGTTATTCGACTGGCTGGCTTCCGTAGAGGGCATAAATAAGTGACGTCATAATTCTGGCATGTTTGTAGATCTGAGAAAGTAATTGTGATAAAAGAATCCTTTTATAAGTTGAATATACTCTGATATTGTAGTTACGCTGATCATTTTATGTTCGAGATTGCGAGGTATCGGTAGCAAGTGATATATTTCATAATAATCAGTAGTGACGAGAGGAATCCTGATTTCAATTGTTAGGAACTGCTTCGTCATTTTTGCCTGGACTTTCAAGAGGTGATAAAGCTTAGGTTGATCATTGGGAATGTTATTTATCGGTAGATCTAAATCCTTTGGAAATTGGCCAGACAATATATTGAAGTCATTTGTAAGTTGTAAGCTTTAGGTACCGATTAAGATCAACCAGTGTGTCGAGTGAGTATTCCTGTATATTTCGAAGATTGTTAAGTATGCTGTTTGTTGGGATAGCTTTTAGCTAGGTTAGGATAAGTAACGCCATCGTTGTCAATGATGTTGTATATTTTAATTTCATCTGCACACAATTGTCATTGTTGGATATTTTGTTTTTACAAAATAGCAATCTAAACAGCTTTTGTAATATTTTTTAGAGTCTTCTGCATTTTCAACGATCAGGAAATTACTGACTCTAGTATTATATTCTATATCAGCTTTTAAGGTTTTTATTCCTACCATTATAAGAATATATTTGAGCATGTGTAAACTCATCCGTTATTTGTCAAGAGGAACATAAAGTTTTTACTTTTAGCGACTCGTTGACATACAGTAGGTCTCCATTTCAAAACATGTTATAAATTTGTGTATTATATTTATTATGCTTGCTATTACTATTTTATCTATTTTTATAACTTTCTAAATTTCATTTCTGCATGTGGATTGTCATATTGTAACATTATTGGCTACTATTACCTTTTACGCGGTACGCGTGAATAACTTCTTTTTCTGTTATGTTGAGTCCCAAAGTAGAATGAATTTTGTACACAATATCATGATGATTTTCCTTGTTTTCTTTTGGGATATTGACAATTTCTATAGTTGAATCCAGATGTTGTTGTTGTACTTACAATTATATATATTATACTCCAGTTCAATTTTGAAATTATTTTTGGAGTGATTTTTTTAACTCCTTAATTGAAGTTAGTGGTATCTTCAACATTTTTCCAATATAATTATTTGTATCAAACACGTCTTTTTTTAAACTTCTTATTTTCAAGATAGATGCATTAATTAAGTTATTTCATTTGCTTGGTTTACGCTCATCGAATATTTTGGTCACATCTACCACTACAGGAAGAAAATTTCGTATAGTTACGGAATTCGTTAACATTTTCTATACTTATTGGGCTCTCCAAGTTCGGAAGTTAAGTTTTCTTCTTTATACAGATTAAGAAGAAAATAAATTATGCTTAACCAGGTACTAAACTCTGTTGTTTAGGGTATGTTTTGTTTTAATTACGCAATTATAATTTATTCAAATTCAATTGCCTAGCTACAATTATATCACAGAAAAGGTGATCCTTATATATTTTATAAATTAGAAATTTCATTTTAACTAGATAAATGCTCAGGGATAATATACAAGTCTTTTATTTAAACATTAGATTTGAATTTATTATTAAAAGTATAACATCACTCAATGAATAATAATCTTTTATAATATTAATAGAGGATACAATTTTTCACAAGAAACATCAAAATTCTCATTGACAGAAAGAGGCACATCACACAATACGCTCAGGTTTAATCGCTTCTTTTGTCTCAGTGGCAGGTAATTGGAGAAGCTTTTACTATGAGATGCTTTTGTTGTCGATACTTAAACTCCGTTATACGATATAGGTAAGAATATAATATAGAATTGGACGCCTGCGAACGAAAACATTTATTATAAGTGAGACATTCAACTGATAATATAATACAAATATTATGTTCATTTCCACAACGTTCGCTACATTTTTTATAATATATATTATACATTTAGTATAATCAGTCACAGACATTCTTATCAATAAAAGTAATTATTATGTATCTTTATACTTTGTCGTTATTTTATTTCTACATACGTTAAATATAAACAATAAACCTTAACTTGAATAACAAAGAGATGACAAACGCCGCGAGATATAAGTTATAAGTCTTCGTATAATCAAATATGAATTATATCTAAACAAGGGCATTGTTTATATCCAATAATTATATTCTGAAACATCTGTACCAGAAACATTTCAGTTAAGTACAAGTTGTGTGGTTGCTCATGTAATTAATGTCATTATTTTTTTATAAAAGTGTATTTTGGATCTTAACCAGGATCCGATGTCGTCTCAGTAAAGTATCGGTTAAATTAACTATTATAGATTTATTTATATTAAAAACTAGCTGATTCCCGGCCGCTTCTCTAGGCACACTATTAATTTGGATATGAACTTAGACTTCTTGTATTGATAAAATGTTAAATTTTTATTTTATATTCAGTGTATTTAAAAAAAATCAAATAGAGAAATATAATGCCAGTCACTGAGAACGCAGATTTCCACATCACCTATGAAGTGCTGTGTATTGGGACGCGTTCCCATTATGTTATGTGGCGGGATCCCCAGTAGGCCTACAACACGTAAAAATTGCCAGCATATAACTAAGAACAATTTTTTTTTATATTATTTATTTATTTTTCAAATATATCAAATTTAATTTCGTAATCAATTATATTTTTACGTCCTTGATTTTTTATTTATAACATTTTTTGCACCTCCCCCCAACCTTTTCTAAACTCTGGTTGCCATGGTAAGCCTTGCTATGGTAACCGTTGTCATAGTATCTGTTGCCATCGTAATTGTGGCTATGGTAAACAATGGTATGATAACCCTTGCTACTGTAACCGTTGTATAGCAACGGTTACAGTAGCAAGGGTTATCATAACGTAACTCGTAACTCTTATTGCCATCTATGTACACACGCAACATGAAACCTCAGTAGCTATAAGACAATTGACTTAAAATTTGTTGAAATCCGTTAGGATAGAAATTCTGTAAAATCAGTTCTTAGTGAATGTCTACGTCACAAAAGAAGTAACTATGTAAAATTTTAATTTAATCGGACAGGTAGTTTCGGAGATTTCATGATGAGTCAGTGAGTGGTAAATCGCTTATATATATATATATATATATATATATATATATATATATATATATATATATATATATATATATATACATATATGTATATACATCTATATTAGAAATAAATAGTTGAATTATATTTCTTTCGGTTAAATAAAATAGATTCCAAAAACATTTAAACAACTCCAGTAAATGCGAAAACTATGACATAACCGTCCCTCTTGTACAAAGTCACGATAAAAATAATGATTGCCACATTCGCTGAATAGCTGCATAAGAAATGCTTTAAATGAACAGCATTTAAACACTGTAATACAAAACACCTAACCCATTTGTCTTCGATAAAGTGACGTAATCTTTGTCACTGGATGCGACTTAATAAAAGCTTGCAGAAAATAAAAAGACGATAAGAACATATTACTCATAAAATAAGGACTAAAATGTAAGAGAAAGCGCAGCTGACGTAAGTAAACCATGTAAAGATGATAATAGATCTTATAAAGTTAAAGATAAGGAACAAAGTATAGCGCACAAATTGGTTGCGACTGGAACATATGTTCTTAAGACGTTTAATATGGAAGTCATACTAGAAATATAAATTGTTATCATTTCCTAACAAAAATATTTGGATATATTTTGTATAAAAAATTCATACTATGGTTTTGTTAAAATAACAAAAAAAAAGCGGAGTGCGGTCGTCGGTTTCGAAGATTTCAAACTATTCATCATCCATAATTTTGTATCTAATTCAATTGGTATCTGAATCTGAGATCAAAAAAGATCAACACAAATCACAAACCTGTTTTTGATGTAGAATAAAAGATTTTATTTTTAAATTACTGCTAGGGACTTAACGTTTCGCCACAAAAATGCAATAACATTGAACGGGAACAGTTTTATCGAGCTGTTTTTCTCACCGGGTCGCTGGCGGTTATTTTTGGCATGTCATATTGTACACGAATATTCGAAAAGGGCATTTGGATTTTGTGTAGCGATAAAAGTGTCGAGCGGATGTTATATTGTTCATATGTCGTTTAAAAATGCCCTGAGGATTCGCGATACTCTAGTTGTTTAACGTTATATAGGTGCATATTATTATTGAACAATATGAATATTACGTATTATTATATATTTATAGAATAAATCTTAAGCCTGCAATTTGTTACACCTTACGGTATTTGCTTTACTTTCTACCCGACACATTAAATATTATGTCCATGGTAGAAATAAATAAATCATTAAAATATACCACTTCAGAGAGCTAAAGCTAAAAAAAGTCTTTTTTACTGTAATACTGACGAGCCACAATTGCCTAGGTCGTAATTTTAACTTGAGATATTATTTATAAAGTTTTAATTAAAAGCTATTTAATGAATAGTTTAAGTTTCCGTGCGAGGAAACAACCATCTTTAGAGTTAATTACGAGGCTCCGCTGGATTATGAATATTGTATACAGTAATATTTTAATGATATGACTCTTACTGGTACCAGTATGAATATTGAATATATTTAAATATACTAAACATATATATATTAAAAATATGCCACGTTTAAGTAATAGTTATAATGTGAAATTGTTTATATTTACCAAATCTTAAAAATATAGATTACCATTAAACATCTAAGGCGGTATGACAGTCGCAAGTCCAAGTCTTGAACTGTTGGCGAAATTAACATTCTATATTTAAATAAACATGGCTAAATTTATACCTGAACTGTTTTAAATAATAACAATTTATTATAGAATACCTTTTTTTCATCTGATAAGCATGTAATATGTGAAATATATCAAATTAATAGTATAATAATTATAATTATTTTCACTTCAAATAGTAGCAGTAATAAATACAAATAAAATAGGTGTCTTCTTTTAAGTGTAGTTAATAACTCAGTTATTAATTACACATTACAACTACCTAAAAAGTACAGTATATGTTTGTGTATGTATACATACATGTGTGTACATTTATGTATGTGTGGGTGTAAAATGAACTCGTAAAAGGTAAAAAGCAACTTCACTTCCTCATATTTTAGGAAGCAAAGCTATTTTGCTAATGTTTTTACAAAAGTAGGTAAACATAGGATAGATCTACAATTTGCGATTAACAGTGTTATAAAGATGGCTATGTAGCTTGATGAACAGGTTGCTGTCAAAAGATCTCAGTTTTATATTTTGTTTACTATTATCATACGAAATTGCTTTATGGTTCCTTAAAATCACTTTAAACATTAATTTTCTGACGCACAGCATTTTTGTCATGAGATGCTCATCAGTGGGAAATCTGCAGGCGCTCAAATACATAACTTTTAATATCGTCCGCTGAACTTTTTCCAATTCAATAAATCTTGTCTTAGTAGCACCACAGACCGATATACAATAAGTCAAGATTGATTGAATCAGAACTAAGTAAAATCCTTTCAATAGTGTTTTAAAATACAAGTTGTGTCTTAAGATTTTGAATATACGATGAATCCTTTATATTATACTTTATTTGGGACAATTCAATATGGGGATGTCGAAATAAACGTTGGTCTAAAGTTACTCCAATATATTTAGCTGAAGTTACTTTATTTATTACGGCACACCTACACATCCCTCGAATTGAGGCGTATTTATTATGGATGTTGATTACAAAAGTATATTCCGGTTGTGTTCGTTCAGATATAGTAAGACAAATATAATTTGTTTTTAGAAGAGATGTATACTGAAACTTTGGTTTCATTACCATTAACCCGACGTATGCAATCTGCACGTGTCGGATTGTCAATACGGTTTCGAAAAATCAATAGGATCCAATTTAGACAATTGCATAGATTATGTCACATATACTATCGACAAAAATGTGCAGGTAGAACGTATTTATACTGACTTAGCTTGACGTTGTAAAGCACTCTATTTTATAAGACACTTACAAAATACTCTTTACAGTCTTTTGTCATGATTTGATTGATGTTAAAAAAATCAAATAAGTAATTGTAGGTTTAAGTGTTCATCAATCCAAGTCTTCGCATCATCATTGTCAAGAGTATCTTAAATTCTTCAACCTACACTTCTAAAAATAATTTAACTATGTAGTAAATTGTTTTCAATTCTGTAAATTTTTATTGTATAATCTGAATATTTATATTAATTACACATGGTAGAAAATATACAACTTGAAAATTGAATATAATATTAATAATAATGTCGTAGAAAATGTAACAAAGGTAGAATATTATATAGAATATAATAATGACATTTTATATTTTTGTATTTAAGAAATAAATTAATTATAACAATTTGTATTATACTATGTACTCAATAAATGTTAATTGTAAGAGATCACCACTCAACTTAACAGATTTAAATAAGGCTTTAGAAAAGCTAAAGTAACTCAGAAATATTGAAGAGTCTAACAATGCCCTAAGCCTCTATTCTTATTCGTATTTCCTTTTACCTGTATTGGCTTACTGACAAATTTCTTTTGACAAATAAGACTTATTCAACATGAAATTTCCAGTGCAAGGAAACTTTATTACTTGAAATTTTTATTTTCTACCACCTCGAAATGATATACTATTTACACAGGTTTATGTTTATATCTTATATACATTCTTGTGTTCTACTTTTAAACATCTAACTATAATTGAAAATTTAATATTTCAAATTAATTTTAAACTAAAAAAGGATAAATTCTAAAAAATATAAATATTATATTTCTTCGAGACTAGCACTTGCCCTCTTTATTTCTTAGAACGTTAGAGACAACAATATTATAAGAAACTTAATAAAGAAATTAAATGAAATATATTTTATAATTTCCTCGACATCCTTCTCCTTTTTTTTTATTTGATCACATTGTTAATAAAGAAATTACTATTTAATAAGTCTTAGAAAAATCCTTTTGAAGGAAGTATAAGTAAGGGTCTATGGTGTAATCGTACATTGCAGACGCGTCTTAGCGCTACCCTCGAAGAAATTGTCTTACCTCACGCTATTACTAGATACCTTAAGAGCGTGATAAACCCTTGTGAAATATCTCCAAGGATTTCACACTTGGTAAGACTTCTAATATATATAGTTAGGAAAACTGTAAGTTGTTAAAATAACCTCATAATTAATGGCAGGAAAACTGTAAATCAACAAATTCAAATATTGTACAACCATTGAATGTTAACCAAATATTACAGGAAAACATTTTAATCTCCAACACAATTTGATTTTTGATTAATTTTTCTTTTGGACGTTATTACTTTTTTTGGGCCTTTTACAATAAAATAATACCAGAGCAAAGTTATAGAGGATTTTTCAACGAATAATTTCAGTTTTAAATTTTATTTTATTTCATTAATTTATCTGATTTTTACAGCTCTAAAGCTGACCGCGTTCTCGAATTCTCTTAAAATACGATAAAAATGAACCATTAAGCTTAGTTTTCCATAATATATTTTATAATACATATAATTTAAATTATAAGTACTCTCCAAGTCTCTAACCTAGCTCCTCTGTCTGACAAATTCATTTAGAATTTGAGTCTTGAAACTAGTATAAAACCTTCATAACTAATACGTTAAACAAATAAATAGATATTTCAAATCTATATAAGTGTAAAAAAAGGGATAGTTGTATGTTATTCTGGTAAATGTAAGCAATTGACCAATAAGATAATGAAAACAGTCATTTAAGTCCATGGTACTATAACAGTATATCCGTGATAATATTTTTATATTCATAAAATGAAATATTTTACAAGGGAAAGATAAAATTCTATTACTATTTTCATATTTACACATAACAGCTAATAGCATTTCATATGCGATATTTATCCATTTCGACGTAGCCAATGTTAGCCTATTGTATTTCAGAAGCATACCGTCGCTAGAATACCGTCGTAAAAGCTTGTAAATATTGAAAGAATATCATTTTTTTATTTAAACTTTTGTGATCATTACTATTACGTATTTAACCTGTAGTGTTAAATCGAAATTTGACTAAATAGTTTCAAATCCATTCGGAATTATATACAAATATTTAGTTGAAATATATTAAGAGCCCTTCTTTAACATAATTTTGATGTGTTATCCATATTATAGTTTATGTCATACAGTTTAATCTTTTTATTATTATTTGATAATTATTAATTAAAATTTAAAATTAATCTCGAATGTAATTAAATCAAATATAATTTTATAGAATATAACTTGTTAACTATTTTTTTTTCTACGGAAACTAATACATAATGCAATTTCAATAGAAAAAAGAGAAAAGAACGTCAGCGACTCTTTTTTAAATTTTATACTTCGTTGCGAGCAACTATTTTTTTTCGCCTATAGGTATCTTCTGAGTAAGAGTGATAACTATTAGGTACCATGGGTGGAATAATGAGTGGATATTACTCAAATTATATGCTATATATATATATATAAAACAGTAGTCTGTTATTAATATTGTCTATAGTCGTGCATGGCTGGCATGGCATTTCTTAAGTGCTAAGATGCGAATAAGGATGCTGACGCAAAGAACTTTTACATTATGGGTCCATAAATAAACTGCTATATAAATATCACAAAAATTTCCAGTAACTTTTACCCGACAGAACATAATTATATATATTTTTAATTTTTTTACCGAATTGTCGATATATTCAGAGCATAACTATAATAAATGTGTTTGAGTATCAATTAAATCGCAATGATAATGATTGATGAATGAATATAAGTATTTTAAGAACAAAATAAAAGTTCCTTTATAGCTATGACATGACAAATTCAAATTTTATTACAAATTAATTTGGGCGTTCCGTAGTGGGCGAGTCGCGATCCGAGGTGTGACTTTGTAATTACGTTCACCCATTTAGGGCAAATTTGTACAACATAATCATAACTTTGGGATATTAACAAGTATACTAACCTAATAATCATGCAAGATTAAAACTATTTATGTATTTTTTATTTATATATAAGCACATAAGATTTATTTTGTTTATTACAAAAAACGATATCGATAATAGGGACCTATTTGGAATCTGAAAATAACTAAAAATCGACACTGGTTTTGCTCAAGTTAATCTTTATTTTATAGACATTTTTATGGCTCGAGTTGAAATTTAAACAGGATACAACACGAATATTCGACACTCCAGTATTGTTGATAAAACTATACTTTGAAGAACACTAGTAGTAGTTTTTCGTTACGAATGTGGTTAATTTTGATGGACCTTAAACTAATCAATCCTCTTCACTTAAACACTAGCAGTATTGTGTTTTAGTACTGCATAGTACTGCAATATTAAATATTTTATAAATGTAATGAAACTTGGAATTGTATTATAATATAACCCGCATATTCAAATATGTAATACCTTTCCACATTTAAGAGCGGATTGTATACTTAATAAGGATATATGAATATGTTTTTCACATATCTTTTTAATACATATATTTTGTAGAAATTCTTAATTAGTTATTATTTTACATAAGGTAAACTTAATTCCTAACTTCAGATGTTGAAAAAATGTGGTATGTCAAAGTAAGCGAAATAGTGGAAGAAAAAATAAAAGAAAAAAATTGCAATGAATAACTTTTGCAAATAGGTTTATTGAATTCAGTTCTTAGCTCGCGAAAATAACATGTTCTGTTCGAATTCAAATGATTCGTTTTTTTTTGTTCTTTGTCATTATAACTAAAAATAAAAAAAACTGCCTTATAAGAAAAAATAGAAAATATGTAAATAAATATATTTATAGAATAAATAAATATATTTATAATTTTAAATTAGTTGCTCTTTCTATTTTATTGTTTAAAAATATATATTTGAAATTACTTTTTATTGTAAGGAAATATTACAATACATATAAAATTAAAAAATATAATATATATAACTAAAAATAGTTTATAATACTTAAAACGGAAAAAAACTATAATAATAATAATAAAAGAATTTAACCTACTTTTGGTTTCCGTAGACGTGACAAAAATCCGGACACACACCATCACTAATTATTGCACGTTAAACTCGCAAACTCATTTGATTGTAGTTCTGGCAATTTTATAAATGAAAGTTCCCTACCCAAAATAAATCAAGTCTTAAAAATTTTCGTCCGTGCTTCCAGATAGCAAAGTTTGAAAGAGAAAAGCACCTTTTCTCTACTCGCGACTGCTCAACTCGAAGGCTGAAGCTCTACTGAACTAACCACCTTTTCCAAGCAATTTCAGTGAATATATCTCTGTGTAACTTTCGAAATCATTAAAATACATTGCAGGTTTTTGATAGGAAAACGTTGTGATTAATAGTGTTAATAAGAAATAGATGTAGCTACAAATTTTTTATACAATTTTATTATTTCCTGTGTATGGTGCCAAAAATGTAGCACTTTGATAATAGAATAATTATAACTCAAAAAGAAAATTTTTTTTATTCAGTAGTACTTATAAATATCATTTAATAAATAAATAAATAGCTTTTAATTTTCAAGACGCTGTGCAACTGTTAACATATATTTAATTCAATGATATTAAACTCATTCTTATCTTATCTACGGGGCATTGAGTCGAAACTATTTACTAAATATATCACAAGGGACCAGAATCATTACAGGCGGTATAAAACGGACGGTTCAAAGGTTATATTTGCATAAATACTGCCTCAAATCTCTTTATTTGGTGACCCAATAACAAACTGAGCCTGGATCCTAAAGTTTTGTTTTTACGAGGATCCCAACAAAAGCCTGATTGACAAAAATTTACATAAACTGTTGATAACGTTAAAATTACCAGTGATAGTTTAAAACATATCACTATTTTATTGTCATTGAACAGACCGACACTTATAGTAAATATTTTAAAAAATAATACAATATTACAAAAACGTTAACTTGATTCGTTAATATTATTGGTTTATATTTAATACAACAACTGGAGAAAGGTGGTAGGTCCACTTTCAAAAACCCTTCGTGGAATATAATAATATGTACTGGTTTTAAGTAACAGAATATGAAAAAATCATATAATGTCTACTTTCCACCGAAACAAAACGTAAAACAACATTGATAAGCCTTTTTTTTATTGTGTAAATTTTATTTTAAGGAAACAGAAACATATTTTGCAGGTAAACCTTTGAAGAAGATAAAAACAGCTTTTTCATTTCCAGTGAATCAAAATCAATTTCAACTAAGACGATATAGTCAGTTGTGTTTCTTTAACAAGCCCGCGCCCCACGATTGTACTCCTAGAACAAATCTCAGTTCTGAGCATTGTTAAAATAGCTTATCAGGTCCTTTTTTGGATGGATGCTAAATTGTAAACAAGTTTTCTGTAGAAAATGTTTATGTAATAATAAAAATCATCTTATTAATTTCGTTTTTTAAATAACATCTTTTGTACCAAAACTTTTATTAAATTTTTAGATCGTTATATAAAAACAAATTACCTGCCGGCAACACACATTTATACAGTTTTTTTGTCATATGTTAAGTGTCACCTAATTCATTTAAATTCACTTCACAATATACCAATTCTATTACTAATTATAAATTTATTATTAACATAAAAATATCGTTTTCCGAACATCAAGCTTGGAATAAAATTTACTCTGCGCACATTATTCTTATTATTATCATTCTGTACTGAATAAACTTATGGGAATACCTATCACATCAGCCAATACCATTACATCACAATCAAAAACAAATAAGCATGTATATTTGTTTTAAAAATAAATATTTATTATTTTATTGTCACTAAATTCATATCATTTCATTTCGTTTCGTATCATTTTGCTTCGAAATTATTATATTAGATAAAGCATTTATAAATAGATAGATAGATCCATATCAAAATAGGTGCCTTTATGAAATAAAACATATGAGTGTTAAAACTTTGCGATGGTATCATTACGTCTTTTTATATTTTAAATAGGACATGTTGAGAAAATATGTATATGATTCCTGGCAAGCTAAAAATATGTAAACAATTACAAGATACCAATTAATATTTAACTATAAAACAAAGATGTGTTTCCTCAAATGAGAATATTCGCATTCAATACATGGATCCGACCTCGTAATCAGAATGGAATCAAAGGCTTAGTGGGAGGTAAATAGTATTTGTAATTGTAGTGCGATAGCTTTTCTGTTTGTTAGGCGAGTAGCTTGGATTTGGCGGATTTAAACCTTTTTTTTATTCATTTCAGCGAAGTTAAATTGTTTTTGAACTAAAGTGTATTTCTTTATGTTTGTGTTTGTTTTATAAATATTGTTGATTTTGGAGAAATCGAATGCAATTTATATTTATTTATTCCTTCGAATAGTGTGATGTCATTAATGATGGTATACATTTTTTTATATGTATTTTACTTATATTTATTTAAAGTGTAATTTTTATTATTTTTACTTCGTATTTTTAATTATAAAAATCTAGACAGATTAAATATAATTTTAGTATTAATAGTATTATTATAGTAATTTTCGTAATGGTACAGCTCGCTGTCCTCTTTCTAGCCACGGATTTTTGGGTATTTTATTTACTAATCATTGGTCGGCTTAAAAGATTAATTGCGATGGTTCTAGTTGTTAGTAAAGTGCTCACTAAATATTGACGTTTGTAAATCAAAGATCATAATAAAGAAATAAACGGCTGAGTTTATTGTGTGGTTCTTTTAAGATCAGGGCGCGTCGGAAACCCTCGTAGCCATAATTTTTAGTTGGGGAGTGTTGTGACAGAAGGGCTTACTTCGATAATAATGACATCCAAATAGATCTTCCTGATAACCAGTGTACGTCTAATAGAAGTGCTATTTGACGTAAACAGGTAGCCACTTGATTCAATGTACTATAGGCTAACATCCTCTTTTACCCTTACGATTTTCCTGTACGATGTTTAACAATTTTCACTCAATTTACCCCACCGATTTCAATTATATTATCATCCCACCTTTGCCTTGGTCTACTTTTCCTTCTTTTCCCTTTAGGTCCTCTTTTGCTTTCAGTTTGAGTTGTACATTGAGTTATACATTTCAGTTTGTTGACGATGTAGAACCTATCAGCAAAAGTGTATTAGGCATCTGTGATTTTAATTTTATTCCTTATTTCTTCGATTATTTATTTATTCATTTAATTTTAAATGAACTAAATATACTTTTTATACTCTCTAAGGTCTTACCCTGTAACTGAAAACAAATTTATTTTAAAATCTATATGTCATATTTGCTCGAGTTTAGGTATCTAATACTTATTCTTTTAAAATGTATATTGTAATTTCATTTATACCTTTCACAGCATCGATATTTTTATATCGAAGGACATTTGTTTTTCCACATATTTTTATTTACATATGTGATCTAGTTTTACAATAGACTCTTTTATGATTTGTCAAAACTGTAGTTTTTTCAAAACATATTTTATTAAGCTTAACAAATTTATTAAAAAAAAAAGATTAAGCATTTATGTATGCTGTATTGAGCGAATAACACATTTTAAACTGGCGACAATACGCCATTTTAATGCAGCCATAACATTATATGTCAAATTTACGTAAAACACCACATCAAGGATTATATTATTAACGTTTAATGCGGGGTTATACAAATATAATTACACGGTTCAATAATTTTGCTACCCACATTTTAAACCAAATAGAGAGCTCAACTTGACAACTCGATCCCGTAATTTTATTTCATTACCTATTTGTAAGTAACAAATATTTTAACTTTGGTTTCCATTTTAAGAGTTAAATTTTGGCTTAATAAAATAAAAAAAAAATCTGTGATTTTGAGATAAATGCAAACCTCGATTTGGTAATGGGTCCAGGACTATATAAATGAACAGTTAGTGATAAACAAATATCAGTGAAAACAAAAATGTAGTTAGTATTTTTGCTAGTCCAAATGCGTACTGTTTCTGTTTCTAAAATAGAGTTTGCAAAGACAATGAATCTAGAAAAATTGGATGGGATGAATTTTAAACAGTGGATATACCAAGTAAAATGTGCTCTACATTCAAAAGAGTTAGATATCCGCAAGTAGAATTAGAAAAAATAAGACTCTATCAAACAAAGATCATGGAATTGCAATGTTTATGTTGACATCGGCGAGGGAATATTTATTTAATAAAGTTGTACTTGAAAATTGCGACTGAGCACTTCAAGTAATGGCTAAACCTGAGTTCATTTTCATATTCTTTGTTACATGTCCTTTGTAACCAACAAAATATTTTATATTTTATTTCAATCTATTAACATTGATTCGTGTAAATTTCAAAGTAACAAATAATTGAACTTGTCTCTAGGGATTAAAGATATTATTTAATGTACATATTTTTTAACTTTTAATTCATTTTATTTTAACACTTATTAAAATAAGTGTTTTAACAATATTGTATGTACTCGTATATTACAAGTTTCTTAAATACTTGTAACAACTTTTAAATGTTCATCACAAACTGGTTTCTATAGACATCTTCATTAAAAGAGTAATTTGATTGAACAACATTTTTATTTACAATAAAATCTATTTCTTGAGTAGACCCATCTGACTCATTTGATGTTGTCGCTCTACTTGAGTATTTTTTCCTTTTTCATTTTCAATTTAGAGAATGTACAAAACGCGTTAGTTTTATAGACGATGAAAACGATCAAAGTTATATTGTTATATAGTATTAGGAAGGAAAGATTTCACATTTACGCAATCAGAGAACTTTGAAGCACATTAAGAGAATTTTTTTTTGGGCATAATATGATACGAACCATATGAAATACCAAGAAGAAAACACGCTCACAAGAAATATTCGTAGGTAAGTTTAATATTAAAATAAATTAATATTTAATGATAATATTATCGAGAAGGATGAACTCTTTCATTTTAAGACATTACGTAATTTTATTGAATTCCTTTCCTTTTATTCTCAGAAATATTAATTTAAGTTATCCTACACCACGAACTCGTAATCAATTATTGTTCTTTGTACAATGAATTAGTACAACATGTTGAAACTTTTAATATAAAATTTCAAAAATATAAGAATATATATTAAATATTTTATAAATAGTCGATTTTTAGTGTAATTATTTATAATGAAATCAAATCAAATCTTTTATTATTTTTACGATACAGTCTGTGTGTTCAAAATAATGTGTGAAGATTTTACTGGTTTATCTACTCATATATATAAATATTTTTAATAGCAATTTAAATATTTTTATACAACTTTTTCTTTCCCTAATAATAAAAAATATGATGAAATGAATGAATGAATGAATGAACAGACAGATGGAAAGACCAACAAACTGATAGACAAAGAAACAAAGAAATACATGACTAAATAATGAATAAATAATTGAATAAATAAATAACTATCTACACTCATTATACTAACTACGTCGGTCACAACCGGAGCATCCAAAAGAATACAAATTTATTAAAATATAATACTTATATTTAATTTACAAACTACGTGATCCTTGTTTCAAGTTGCAGACGAGAATGAATATAGTAAAATGAAATTATAATTAAAAGAGTGCAAAAGAATAAGTGTAACAAACAAGGGTTTCAAATATTATTACATTCTGAGATTTTAATGTAATATAATGCACCTGTGTCTAATCAGCGTTTCCACGGTTCGTGAGAAAATAGTAAATGTTATTTTAATAATTATGTAATTAATAATAATATAAGAAATAATTAATTATTAAACATTATATAGAAATATAACATACTTGCTTCAATTAATTAATTAATTTATTTATTTATTTTTGTTTGTGAGGATGTCAAACGAGCATGCGAGTCACCGATGAAAGGTGATCACGGCTGACAAAGAACTCTTGCAATAACCGAGAAATCGCAAGTGCGTTTTCGGCCTTAGAGCCAGCCTTTTTAAGATACCCATGTGGAATCTATCCGTGAACACGTGGAAAAAAGATCCTTGAAAATCGTACAGTAGAGAATTGTCGTGTATCCAGGTGGTGCCGATGATATCGCAGGCGGCGACGTACTTTGCAGTGATGAGAATCGGCGGCAGACATCAGATCAAATTTCTCTTTATAACACGTCCCATTGTAAATGCGATAGATGACGCAAACAGATTCTATATCTCTACGCAATGACAAAAGCAGTTCACAGAGTACCGGGTTCCCGACAATCCGAACGGCTCTCCGTTGTACGCAGTCAAAAGTTAAAAGCTAATATTGGGTTATTCGGACCATAAGAACAATACTCCATATGTGGTCAGACCTGCGCTTTATACTCATAGAGTGAAAATTTTTGAAGTAAAGCCTCGCTAATAATCAAAAATAGTTATAATTCTACAGATTTATAGAAAGATTTCTTATAATAAGTTTAGAAATTTATAGAATAACTGGTGTACCCCAAGACTGCGCCCTATCCCCAACTCTAGACATCACATCAATGTTATGTTAGATATTTCCAGCTACATTGTTATGCGGATGATAGCACTAGGGATGCGGTATATTCCAGCCGTGCAGGGTCTCTCAGGAAAACTTCGACGATGGAAAGAAACTTGTGTCTTCAATAGAGTGTTCTGAATTACTATTTCATTTGATGCCTTCCACCAAATTTCATTACCGCACAGCACGTCAACGCCTGTAATACTATCCGTATCACCTTTCTTCTACATAGCACTAAGTTGTGGAACAAACTTCCTTCGACGGTATTTCCCAATCGATACGACATGGATACCCTCAAGAAAGGCGTATCCGAGGATACCCTCAAGAAAGGCGTATCCGAGGATACCCTCAAGAAAGGCGTATCCGAGGCCGGCATCGCTCTTGAGGTTCCCTGGATGTAGCATGAGCTCGTGAGCGGTGGTGAACTCTTATCACCGGTGACCCGCACGCTCACTTGCCCTCCTCTAACAAAATCAATTATTCCTATTTCTATCTTATTTGATCTTATCTTATTTTATGTTATTTTTTATTTCATGACGATATAATTTTTTAATTAGTTTCATGCTGTACACAACAGAATTTTAACGATGAATCAAAGAAAACGACAAGAGCATCTTGTGAGTCGAAAATGTTTACCAATAACCAGTATACGATGGTCCCTCGTATACTCAAGATACTCAAGAGAGAAATCAAATAGTTTTTTATGCAAAAGTTTATTCTTATTAAAATGTGTGACTGGTTGACTGAGAATATTAATGGGTCTAACTATAGTTATATAAGAATAAAAATAGGTCTAAAGTTAGTAGTTGGTTCTAATGTACTGCAAGATTTAAATAATGGTGTTACTTTACTATGTTTCATTGTTTCATAGATGGAAAAACGTAAAAAAAAATAGTAAGGATTAGTTAGACTAGGAAAATAAAAGATCGAATATAATAGAAAGCTCTTAGCTACCACATACTAAGTAATAGTATATTTATATAAATACATATTTTTTTTAAACTCTAGCAGCGACTCATGTTTAATAATGTTTAAACTTATTGGATGTGATTAAATGTTAATTACTAACTATTCTTCTATCCTTTTTACGGATAAATCCTTTATTTGAAAAAAAATATATGCATAGAATATGGAGATAACGTTTTTTACTCCTACAATCTAGTTCAATAGGTTTAAATTTAAAACATCTAAGTAAGTCTTTTAATTTTTGTACATATTTCAGCATAAAAGAGCTTATCAACATCTAAACAATTCGATCTCGAGAGAGACTCGAATTTGTAAATATAAAACTGTTATACTAACGAAAGCAGCTACATGGGTGTGCATAATATGAACCAGTTGAAAGTTGTTACAATCTAGATACAATTCTAGATATTCATTTACTAACGACTTCCACATTCACTATTCAATTCATGCCTTTGCGTTATATTTCGACTTTTTAGGACGGTGAACGTTAATGAGTTTGAATGACTTTTAAACGTTAAAAATTCTTTGAGCTTTCATTTGAAACGGTTTTCTTTTAAGAATATTCACTTTTCAGAAATATGCCTATTCAAATACTTTTGCATTAATTTTTTTATTAAATCAATTTAATTATTAAGTTACTACTTTATTATTACATGTATCCAATTATTGTGTGGAGTATTATTAAAAAAATGTGCAAGAATATTGGCACTTAATGAGTCATCAATTCTATCAGTTACGCTATCCATTTTAACGTAGTTAATAATAATACAAATGATTTAACCAAATCATTTTTATTTTACAAAATTATTTTCAATTTTATCCAAATACTTAAATTTCAGAAGAAATAACTAGACACTTATTTTTAGGAGAAAACACAATAAATTGTTATTTAAAAAATAAATTAAACGCTGTTGTAGTTATCACACAAACACTAGTTAAACTTCATAGATAGCATAAAAATAAAACACTTTTTTTAATAATAAACACTTTCTTAACATTACACTCCAAGCCTTTTCCTATCGAGAGTTCACTTAATGGATTCCCCAGATCTTGGTGATGAACACTCAACGTTCAAGCGTTTTTAAATCTATCATGTTCTTCAAAAGACTATCCAGGTGAAGACAGAATCCATAATGAAATCCTTGCACGCTCACCCCGGCAGGTGGTCTTTATAGCGTAGGTCTGATCGGAGGCATTTTGCAGTCCATAATTCTTAGACTTTAGAAGGTATAGTAATGGTCTTATGAGATAAACCACGAGTAAAACAGTTCTTCTGTGGTAGAAGCGTTCACTCAATAAATATTATTGCATTCTCTTACGGCCAATAAACATAAAAAATCTCCTATAATTGTAGTCTTAAGAAGTCAAAAAAAAAAAGATTCTCCGAAATGCAGTTAAAGTCACTTCGCAATCGCTAAAAGTATTTAGGTTACTTTTGGTAAACGCTGACATATTTATACAAAAAGCATTGGTACCTTAAGTCACATAATAACCTACTGGTATGAAACAAAAACATATACACATCCCTCTTATTTGTCAGCCCTAAAAGCGCCGCGCTAAAATATTTGGTCTTTAAATAGAATATAGCGTTAGTCAAATGTATTTAATTATAAAAACATATACAGATAAATATAATTGATAACTGTGACAGATATTAATATTTCAGTCCTTGTTGACAGTCTACGACAGGCTGTATGTTATATAGAATATGAAAATTCCATAAATACGCTGTTTCTACAGTTAAAGATTTGGAATAGAAGTTAAATTGATAAGAGGGAAGGGAGGGAAAAAGATTTTACTAAAACCTAACTATTGATCAATGAAAGTTGGAATCTTTCATGTAAATCTTTAGGTGGCAAAGCCTAGCTGTAGTTATTAGACTACAGATCGTATTTGGATGTCACGACCGGGGAGAACCGACGAAGATATACGTATAGTAACCAAATTCATTTGATTATGTTCCGTCGGTGAGCGAGAGTAATCGGAAGCCTGAATCTATGTTCGTAACGGAGGATCGTTGCCTTTAGAATTTTGAAGGTCAGTTTTTTTGCATGGATGGATGATGATGTCTTAGAGTCTACGCGTGCCCCTACAGGTCTCATGGTGATAATGCTTACACGGATCATGCCTGTTTTGACATATAAAACGAGACTTTTTCTAAAAAAGTGCATTAGTTTATTCTTACTCAACAATAAAAAGACTAAACTTCTCAGACTTACAACAGCTAATTTACAACAGGTGTCAACTAATGTACTGTTAAATGAAGAAACGATGGATGTAGATAGTTGATCACAGTTTTTTTGGCATCATTGTAGATGCTAAATTACACTGGGGTACTCATATAGCTGATTTCACTAAAAAAAGTAGTTCCGCGTATGCTATTAAAAAAAATAGATCCCTGATGAGACTACCGCCAGGGTAACACAAGCAACAGCAAGAGTCCCGTGATGGTAATGTCGTGAAGGAATCCTACTCCTTTCATGAGGCTCATGGTTCCATTAGGACCGTGGAGTTTTTAATTAATTTTATTAAACACTGTGCCTCATATAAAAACCAGCAACCAACACAAGCTCGCTTTATTTGTTACTACTCTCAAAAAACAAGTAATTCTTTTGTGGTAAAAAGAGATTATATCGTACTTTTTTCAACAAGCTCCCAGTAAACGTTCAGATTTTACCGTTTCATAAATTTAAAAAATTTGTCAAGGAACGTATCTATGTCGTCACAACCTTACAGAAGGCCTGTGCAATCTTATCCTCTGCCTCTAGGTAAGAGCTCTTTAACCGATTTTCGCCCGGGCGAACGAGATTTATTTCATGCGTAGTTCAGGTCACGCGTCGATGACGAGTGGTAAAACATTTAACAATCGAAAACCTAGCTCCGAGTCACTTCCACACCCCAAGTTCTAGTGGCAGTTATGGCACAGTCTATGTAAATATGCCTGAAATAAAATGAAATTAATTTAAATAAAATCGTTTCATAACAGTGATGGAGTCAGAATTATTATTAAATCAGTAGTCAGGAATAAATAAAGGTCTAACGTCAATTTACTACATAATTTATCAAAAAGTTTTCCACTCAAACATGTGCAGCCGAAATAGCTGCGGCCAAGAACTTCGTAATTAAGATTACTAGCAGCATCCTGAAAAGGGGACTCTACTATCACCAGTTTAAAGAATTCTTCGAGGACATAGGGAGTATTCTGACCTACTTTTGCACAATAAAGTTCGATGGCTTTCTCAAGGCAAGGTATTGAAACGTTTTGCTTTCCGCTTCAATAAAATAATAAAACTAAATAAAAAGACCTGGTAACTTTAGGGTACTTTAGTAGAATAAAAAAAAAATATATATATATATATATAAGTAGTTCGTTTAAAATTATGTTTAAATAATTTCGGGATGTAATACTTTTGAAAATCGTAACTTTTTTGTGTTAATGTATGGTATATTTTATTCGACTATATTCGTATGATAAATTATGCTTTCAGTTTAACTAGTTAAAAATGTCTAAGGATGTCGTAGAAAAGGTTTACTTCCATTATTGTAATTTTTTTAACAATTGTAGACCAAAAACCTTATTCTACATTTAAATTTACATAAAAGTCTACAGATACTCAGATCTAGCTTCATTGAAATTCTTCAAACGTATTTATACTTTTATTTATGCTTAATCAGATTTAAATAATAAGCTTTGTACACAATTTAGTTGAAATAAATCAAATAAACATTATTTAACCAAAAACTAAAGAAAAATATTGTTTGTCAGCTCTTGCAACCGCTCTCATTAAAATAATTACATAATGTTGCGATCACAGATTCAAGACACGTCGTCTATAATAAGGTTAGAGCAGTTTGTTGGCAAGGACTACTTTACAATGAATTTTTGGTACACAGCGACCAATGTGTATACTGTGTTTCATTACAATGTTTTACAACAAAATACATACTCGTAACTTATAACTTACAACTCGTAACGTACAAAAACTTGACACATTAATAGTTAGCTTTTAAGGAAAAACTTTTGTACTTAAATATAACCACATAATTGATTATTAAATTAATGGATATATAAATTATTATTTTAGCGAAATATTTGAGACGCCAATGTAAGTGATTAATATTTTTTAATACTGATGCTACAGCAGTTTATTTTACTAAGTCTATACAACTGTAAAATAAAGTCTCGAAGACAAAAACTTAATATTACAAGTTAGTTTTATGAAGAAAAAATGATATATTAATTACAGCAATGAGACTACGACTTTACTAATTACAAAGTTAAGGCGCAATGCCGACCCAGACAGATATACAAGTCAAGTCAGGTGTTATGAATCCCGCCTTTAATCAAGCTAAGCTGCAATCGAGCACATTATTAATTTGATTTATCCCTCTTTGATATTGAAAGAAAATATAAGAGAATATTGTTTTTATACAATATATAAATTCATTGAATTTTTTATCAAGATGTTATATGACAGATTTAACCAAAAAATAAGAATTGTTATTTAATGCAAAATTTTTCAACGTTATTTGAATTTTAACAGATTTTTTTATATCTATTTATACATGTTATAAAACAAAGCTCTCAAAAGCTGTCTATCTGTATGTAATATATTTTCTCTGCTTTTGTTTTTACTAAAAGATAGTGCAATTCTCGGGGAAGGTTTAGGTAAATACCAAATGACGCTATTATATAAATTGTCTGAAATATTTACCGATTCCTGTTAAAGAGATCGCGCGGTCGGTAATTTACGACCAAAGTAAACCAGCAGAAATGCACTAAAGTAATTGTACATGTACAAAAATACTACAAGAAAGTCCGGATAGTATATCTCTTTCTCTTATGGTTAACTCACAGTAACTAAATTTATGTTCACATTTTCAATTTAAAATATTACGTTATTTTCGATACTGCTTTCTTCTGTTCAGTATTAATCCTTATCTAAATAATTACATTTGTTATTTTAAAAATAAGGATTAAAATTACAATATATGTATAAATTCAATATTTTAAAGGATATTATAGTTTTAAAATAATACAGAACGTATTAACACCGCGAGCTACCGTTTCACAGACTGGTAGTTGAATTAGTATTTTGTGTTTTCATACCGCTACCTAATATGGAGTCCAAATTTATAACCATCACTTTCGAGACACGGAACCGTACACGAAAATCACAATCATTATAAAAAGAAAACTGATATTTGCAGAACGCATTTCGTGATTGAATGAAGACAATGAAGATAAAATATTGTTAAATAACTTTGATAAAAAACCTTGCGATTGTTCTTAAATTTGGTGTTTACTTAAATAAATTTGACAATTTATTTGGAAGATACATTATGTTGAGTTGCGTTTCAGTATACGAATATTTAATTTATTTATTTATTGACATGTGTAACATAAATAGTGATAATGACATTTTAATGCTACCAACATATAAACAAATAACTTTAATGAATATGTTATAAGAAAATATATATGCTGATTATGGGAAATAAGAAAGTAGGTGTTTCTTCAGTCTTAATTAAATAGTACACGGAAATTCAGTCTCACGCAGCAAGAAAAAGAGTTACGATAAAAACTTGTATTGTACTTTGGCACTTTCAGTGCAACAAAAGAGAGTTTAGGTCGATTTATAGAGGAGCGTAATCGGAAGCATTCCTGAAGGTTAGCGTGTGCATATTCAGGCGAAAGTGAATGGGGAGCCACTTTAATTCAAGGCGGTATTCGGAAACGTGATCGAATTTGCACCAGCCAAAAATTAAACGAATATACAAATTCAGGAGTCGTTCTAATTTATCAAGTCGCATCTAAATATCAAACGTCAGCATAGTCCAGTAGAGGATGAAGGAATGATGTGTGTCTAGAAGAGGAGGAGGAAGGTATGTGCTAGTATAGTTTTGGTTTTAGGAGGAAATTGCGCAGTCGTGTAAGGAAAGGAATGTAAGGAATGATGAAGCCTTTTACTTACATCATTAACTTGAACTGCCTAACTGGCAGTCTATAATTAATGCTAAATTTCTTGCATTATCTAGGTGTTTTATTGGAGTTCCATCATAAACTAGGTAAGGTAGGGTATTAAAATCAATTTTGCTACATAGTTTTCTGCTACCAACTATCACGGCCTGCCAAAGTTTTACTTAGGTAAAAGATAAAAAACATACATATAACAAAAAGAAAACCCTTACAATAATATTCTTTAAAATATATATACATAAGGAGAAATATTTTAACAGTAACTAAAAAATTACAAGCAATACGCTTGGTATTGCTTTTTATATTGCTATTTAACAAAATCCACACAATCCCAAGATTGATGTGTGTGCGCGACGCCTATGTGATCTAAAATAAACCGTATTATTCAATTTATTATATACAACGCACTTATTATTTTTTTTAGGAGTAAGCAATTTTTTTATTTTAAATGAGCTGTATATAAGTAGGGAATACCATTTATTATAATAAGAACTTTAGCGCAACCAAATTCAAATATACAAAATAAAAACAAAATGTTATTGATAAAACTATAACAAGGCGATCTTGCCGATAGAGATTTGCTTACTATTTTAAATTATATAATCACGGCAATATACTAACTAATGTGTCCAAAAAGGTATCCTTTTTTTGTAATAGCAACATTACAGAGTAAAACTACTCTGGAATAAGAAAGTTTTGTTAAATAAAACTTGGAATCTGTCGTCTGTCACTAATATTATAAAATAAATGACAGCCTAAGTGATTAAGAAGACACTACGAAATTATTTAGCTATGATTATATAACGTATTTTATAATTTTGTCTAATGTTAATATTACTCTTTTTTTCTACAGACGCTTTTATCTAAAGGACTAGATTGCATTATCTTACTATGGCTTATTATGCTACACAATATTATGTGGTTCGACGCTTTAAATGTAATTTTATAAAACAGACGTTTATTAATATTTGTAACTTGGAAATAATGTCACTTTGCCCCATTCTAACAATTTTTTAACTTCAATTCTCTTAATCGGAATTTCTCGATTTCTCACTTAATTTCTAGATTCATTGAGAATCTCAGTCTTAAACAAATTAAATTAATCGCTTCATCAGCATGTCATGCTGCTAAACAAAACCAATAATCCTAGTTCTTCCTAGCAGTTTTGCCCTATATTTAATCTTTCCTTGCTGTGTAAGGTACTTGAAAATGCTATATTTAAATAATGGTCTTCCTTCCAGAACCATAACAATCTCCTTAACCTTTTTCAATCAGGTTTCCATATTTCACGTAGTAGTTAGCTTTTCTGAAAGTTACCGAAGACATAAGGTTTGCTATGGGTTACAATATCCTTACATCTTGTTCTTTTTATCTTATTTAAATTGTAGGTTAAATATAGTGAAATATTTTTTTAGTGATTTTATATCCTGATCTATCGAAGTAAACAGTTATCAGTAATTTTTTTTAATTCAAATTACACTAATGATTCCATTAACATTTAATCTTTTGATGATTCATGTATCTATTTCTTTATCTTCCTTCTATATAAAAAAAGCATTCCATATAAGATTATATACTTGAAACTGGCATTTACTTATCGTTTATTCAATAACTGAATATATAGAAAATAGTATAAAAAACAAAATAATTATGTATTTTTTATTACAAGTAAATATTGTGTCTTTGTGATTTCTTTTTGTTAGTTGCATAATATGTTATAATAATTCAATATACCTCAATGATAAAACTCTACTGCGATCTTCTAAAAAAATACATCTGTCTGTGCATAACGTGTGCGTGTCATTGAAAATTTAAGCTCAAGGAATAGTTTAAGAAAAACTGTGAACAAGCTTAGCTTTCGAACGTAGCTTTCAAATTCCCAATGGATCATCAAAATTTCCTCACTGTTAACAACTCTCGTCTTGTTAGCTGTTTAGACATGCGCCAAATTATATTATATGGGCATTATAGCTTGCCTAGACCTAGCTCTACGTGTATACGCATGATAATTAATATAAATACATATAGCAACACATACCATTATAACTAAGTACTGTTTGAAATATGAAATCTAGGCAAGTTTTGACTTTAAAACGGCTTTGAACATGGACAAGCCGTGCGTATTAACAGTATTCATAAAATCCATGTCTGAACAACGCTGCAACCAGTCCCATAAATTAGGATACCTGAAAGGATAATATTGATTTTATCAGTACTATAAAAAAAACAGTAAAAACGATCTAGGTTTCGAGGAAAACACAAATATTATATGTTTTCTTTTCCTTTTCATATATAATATAATATTAATGTGGATATAAAATTCCTAGTTACTTACAGGTCTGAATCAATGGGTAATACCAAGTCCAAAGTGCTTATAGTTGCGTAACAGCAAATATCAGCCAGAGTTAAATCATTTCCCGCTAACCAAGGATGGGTGAACAACTTCTCAGCTAGCTCGTACGCCACACTTATGTTTTGCAGAGAATCTTCATTAAATGATTTCATTCCATCAAAAAGGACAGGGCGCTAAACAAATATTATGAAAAAGTAAATAAAAGAAAAGTATGTAAGTTTTACATATTAACAATGTTAAACTTATCAACGCGAAAAAGTTTCGTATATGGAACTCTGTATGAAAGTTTTTTTCATTTAATAAGCCGTTTTAGAAGACTTATTCTTAAAAACATAGACGACAAAAAGAGGAAATAATTTTTGGTTGATAATTGTTTAGACGTTAAATTTGTTAATTCGTTAAATAAATAAAGTTAAAAAGCCATTAGCTTATATTTAAAATTAATTAATACAGTTACTATAGATTGACGCAAGGCCGGAAACAATATGCCGCTGTCAAAATGTAATCTTTGATCAATGATGGCCCTTTGTTTTGGTTCTGCGGGATTTAAAGTATCGTCGTCACCGTACATCGATACTAAGTATGCGGTGATGGCATGACTGAAATTTTATTTTATAACATATAATAATTTATTTGTTATTTCATTTACTTTACAGAAAGGCTTATTTTGATACGTACAATATCAAAATAGGCTCTCCTGTCACTTCCATTTGACGTACACAAGTGATCACTGGTATGGATTCAAAGTGGAAAAAATATAAATAAATAAATAAATATTTCTCCTAATAGCATTGTACTTAATTATAAATCAGGTAACAATACTTCAAAAACATTTTAATTTACAGTAAAATTATTTTTTAATATATGGATTTGGGACAGTTACGATGATATTATAGTACGTTAAAAAGAAAAAGTAATTAATTTAATATGTTGCATCGCAATACGAAATCTGTCTTGTCCACTAAAATGTAATGAAGTACAGTTATATCACCACACTCGACGAATAACATATTCAGATGTATATAGAATCTGTTATAAAACCTGAACTTAGTCTAAATGGTTACCTGTCCCAAACAATAAAGTCGTCATCCTTCAATGTAGGTATACAATGTTGTGGATTCATCTGAAATAAATAAAAAAACATGTCACTTAACATTCAAAACGAAGCAATAAACTTTTTGAGTATACTTACAAAAATTTAATAAAATAAACTCAGAATCAAAATGAAACAATACATACCGATAGGTCGAAGTTTAATAAACACATATTTTCCAGTAAAATTAACAAAAGATAGAATAAAGCTTAAAAAATAAATATAGATACAACATTTACTCCCTTTTTTTCGGGTTAACTGCTCTACACAAATGATTTAAAATAACTCTCTAAACGCGTCCTTACATTGAACTTTTAAAATTCTATAATTCTCTTTTTACATTTGCACTATATTTGAGCTAATGGTACTGTACAGGGGTGTTAAAAAGTCTTAACTAGAAATGAATTTGCGTCATTATTTTTATAAAAAATTCTAATTATGACATTGTCACGATCAGCCAAAGAAAGTCTTTTTCTGTCTGCATGTAGATCTTCTACCAGAACAGTCGTACTAACAAGGTAACAAAAACTTGAGACAAATTTAAATAGTTGATTATTGAGATAAACAGGTAAATGCAAAATCCGTAGAGCTTTGTTTTTTAACGCCGAACCAACTTATAATAAGATGAGGGTGGATTGAAAAGTATTCGGCCTAACCAAGAAAATAAACACATACTAAATCAGTTATAATTTTATTTTTTTACATAATCACCATCAATTTCGATGCACTTATGCCATCTCCCATTCAAAGCATTTAGACCGTTGAAAAAAAATGATTCTTCCTTATTGTTTTGTTTCATTTGTTTCGTTTGTCAAAAATCTTTGTCCTTCCAAGTGCTTTTTTAGTAGTCTGACGGTGCCAGATCAGGTAGATAAGGTGGATGCGGTAATAGTTCAAAGCCACAGTTGGGGATTTCAGCCATTGACTGCACAGAATTGTGAATGCGGGCGTTATCTTGATGAAACAGGACTTTTCTTCTGAGCATTCCTGAACGTTTTTCTTTTATTTTATCTCGTAAATGACGTAGTAAGACACAGTAGTAATCAGAGTTTATAGTCTGACCCCGTTTAAGATATTCAATCATAATCACACCTTTCGAGTCTCAGAATACCGAAGCCATTACCTTATTTGCCGACAAAATCGCCTTAGTCTTTTGGGGGGGTGGTGAACCAGATCTTCTCCACTGTTTTGATTGTTGTTTTGTTTCTGGCGTACAGTAATGAACCCATGTTTCGTCCATTGTAACAAAACGATTCAAAAACTCATCTGCATCGGCTTCAAATAACTCCAAACAGTCACGTGAATTGGTCAATCGCGTCCTTTTTTGTTCAGCTGAAAGCAGTCGCGGAACCTCGCAGTCACCTTGTGTAAACCCAATTCGTTGACTATGATGTTTTGAGTTCGTTCATAAGAGATGCCTATAATATCGGCTATCTCTCTCCTTTTTAAATTGCGTTCTCCCATAATTAAATCGAGTACTTTTTAAATATATCTTTCAGTTGTGGACGTTGAAGGCCTTCCAGAGCGGGGTCGATCTTTCGCACTCTCTCTACCATGCTTGAATTCTGCTATCCCTTTTTTTGAGGGATGAATAAGACATAGCAGAATCCCCTAATGTACTGACCATATCATCATGATGGCTTTCGTTGATAGTCCCTTCTTAGGGAGGTACTTAATGACGGCACGCTGCTCGATTTGCTCCATTTGCAAAAACTATGTCCGATTGCTTTGTTAAAAAATTAATAAAATCACAACTAATTACCGCACACGTTTCGAACTTCACACAATTAACTAGTCTAAACTGAACTAAATAAAGTGGGTGGATTTGATTTTTAGAATTCAATGGATCTGTCTTGGGCCGAGTACTTTTCAATCTACCCTCGTATATTTAGATAGAATGGTGTAAATAATTGAGTCTAATAATTTAACACAAGTTGTGACAGTTGAACTCGGACGATCATTACTTCTTACTGCTAGAGGTAAACTCGATATTCTACTTAATTATTGGTAACAACATTTTAATTAAGCAGGAGGTTTATATCTATGCATTCGGAATACAAAAGGTTACAATCTCTGTATCTCTGCAAACATATTAATAATATTGAACAATTAAAAGATATGAAGTCCGTGTAGAGTAATGAGCAACCATTATCTCATATGATATCAATACAGACGTAAAATATCTAGTGGGTAGAAACTAATTGTAACTTTTTTACAATAGAATATTTACCTTTAAGAAACTCTCAGTATTCAGATCTCCATGCAAGGGACTAACTTGCACGTACTCAATATCAGATATGTTCAATTTTTTAACAACCATATGAACAGCACGCACGGGGGGGCTTGCATCCGTTCCGTATAGTGTTAGCACCATCTTGTTGACAATGTAAAACAATGCGTTGACCCTTAAATGGCAAATTTTATTTTAAAACATATAATTAATTAAAACAGCACTCAATAAAATATTACTTTTTAGTTAAGATCAGAAATAAGAATACGTTATATAATTTATTTTACGAGACCTAACAGTGTTTTTGTATTGCGACTGTGTGAATTATTACAGTAGATTACAATTCTCGAAAATATTGAAATCCAGAATACCATTATATACAATATAGTTGATAAGGAATAAAGTAAAGTAAACTCTCTTTCCCTACGTAATGAATTGCAAACACTAAAATAAGGAAAATAAAAGATAGTTTTATTTTACACGTCCAGTAGTGACAAAACTTTCGATCGTGTATAAGACAACGCGTTCTGTCAAAGCTATTTTCTTACTGGTTTCGCAAGAGTTTGTGCAAGTGGACCAGTTTTTTCATTAGACAGAGCATACAAGTCGTTCTCCACATATTTTTTCGGATCCCAACTCCGTGAACGGTACAGAGCTACGGTTACGTGTTATAGTTATTTTATATTTATCTGGATGATGCAATGACCGTCTAGAAGAGGTCAATAAGTACCAAAAGAAACTTGAGTCTTCTATTGAGACCTCCTTAGGGTAGATTTCGAATGTAAATTAAATCTTGTTCAGTTTCTTTTAATTCGTGTCATTTGGCTTTTTTGCATCGTAGAACATAGTGAGTGAGTGAGTAGATCCTTGGTCAGAGTGAGGTAAAATCTGATGTCCCTGTGGTCTGATTGGAAACTGATTATGTTTACGTCTACTTTTTGTCCGTCGCTAACATTTTGTTATTATTAAAGTATTATAATGGCATCTAAAACTAATGTGTGTGGTTTCACGTCAAAATAATGGAATGAAATAGCATAAGCTCCTCGCTAGCTAATGAACAAACAGAGAACACTCTAAACCACTATTACACAAAATGATATTAAAGTCTGCTTAACAGTTTTGTTTTGTTGTAATTATAGTTAAAATCAATTTCTGTGAAATTCAGGCACTAATCTACAACCATGCCAAATTCAATTACTATCAATTTATTACTCTTACCTTGATGAGCGAAAAGACGAACACATAATTTTTAAGAACTATTTCAAGTTCTATGTCAAATACTTAGCCCATTACAGTTTTAATCTTTTCTAAAAATATTTAATTTCTTTTGGAGGACATCACTCGCAATCTATATTTTTGTGAAAACATAATAATAACTTGACATCACAGAGACAAAATATATATTAGAAATGATTATAATATTAGATATACATGGTGTACTTATATTTTTATGATATACCTATAGACCTATAGTTTCCTGAATTATGACATACCTATATACTAAAACCATTAAAGGTACATATATATATATATATATATATATATATATATATATATGAAAACGTAACAATCGTAACAAATATGAATCCAAATGTAATCTTTCTTTTAAAACTTAAAATTTTATTTAAAACGTTACAAATTATACAAAATCATTTAATAATAAGTTAAAGAGTTCAATAAAAAAGTATTGTATAAAATGAAACATTTATTCCGCAGGTTCCTAAGTAAAAAACAAAACATACCTCTTATTTGTCGTTCACTTCGCTTCGACGCTGTCTATTAAATGTTGCATTCGATGACTTTGCTACTTCAACGGTACATAGATACGTGTTTACGAAAATGGATATGGTATAGCAGCAATAAGGATTATTTTTAAATCAAAAATATATACAAAAATATTTATTTACTTTACTAACGAAATTGTTTTGGCCGTAAAATAGAATATTTTATTACTGTTTATTGACAAATAATATTTAGAATAAAAAGCGTCATCCAAATTTTTAACATCATTCATATTCATATGGAATTCAATACATCCATTTGAAATAATAACAGTTATGGGCGAAGGACAATAATTATATGACAATGGAAATATTGATCAGTGTTGAAAATAGTCTTTTATATGTTTTTTCTTCATTTCATTTGCCTTGACTGGTTTCCTTGTAGCCGTGTCTGTATCAGGCATTGTTAATTAATGTAAAAGCCATCATGTAAGGCTTAGTAGGTTAACTGTTCAGAGTTTATATTTCGAAGTATGTTATTTGTTTTTACGTTATATTATAAAACACACCATTTGTATAAAAAATGTGTTTTTTTTTATATAACTTTGTCAATTATATGAAACTATTTTATCGATTTCGATAATAGTTATTCCTTTGTTACAAAGTTATGTTGTTTAGATTTTTTTTATTGGAAATTTTCTGTTAATAAATTGTTTTTTTTTTATAACTAACTGTTATCCAAACTAGCTAAAATTTGTCTTTCTTCGGTGGATTCTTGAAGAAATATAATGATACAACCTAATTAATCTGTTTATGGACGGATCAAGATATAACACAAAAAATCCTAATGGTAAACAGTAAGATAACTGCTGTTATGCAAAATTTTGTTTTATTACCATAAGTACTGAAATATAAAGCTGCTGCTGAAACTCCCTGATAGAAAGTACAAAGTCTAGTTTTATAACGAAGATTTAAAGATAGGGTCATTAATAATAATTATTATAAAAATACCCATTGTGTAAATAATACTTTCGTTAACAGCATGGAATACACAGGTTCTTGCTATTGATGATGAAGCAAAACTGTCGCTACATAAAGTACTCAAATAAACCAAATAATTAAATTTATATTTAAAATGAAGTTTATAAGATTTAAAATGAAAACAGGTAAAAAAACTGAAACATGTGGTCCAAAATACCAGAGCATCAAGCTTTTAAACTTCTTTAATTTTATATTAAATTTTTTTTTATTACTTTTTAATTCTATAATAGTAGATATAGAAAAAGTGTAAAATCCTCACCTTTTAATCATTGTTTCATAACTACTAGCTAAGCTATAACTTCTTAGTTATACAATAATAAATGTTTATTGTTGTTCGAATCAGTGGTCACATAACCGCTTTTTACGGAATATTGTCATCGGAAAGCAATAAATTCTACCTTTAATCTGATAGTTCAACCGTTGCATCGCAATCCGAAGTTATATACTATGGGATGTTACGACAAAAATTAAAACAAAAGTGTAAAAAGTTGTTTCATTACATGAATTCATATCTGAATGGACAGATTTATTGCCAATTCACACTGTTGTAAACTTTTAATAAATTAAAATCAAAGTTATCATTTATTTTAATTTTCATATGTTGACTACGAGTAATAGAATATTCTACGCCTGCTCGCAGCAGGTGTGATAGATTATTCTGTTAGTCAGCAGCTTGCTCGGTGGTAGACCATAACATCGGGTCGCCGGCAAGGTTACCACCCATCGGGAAAGTCGTGCCGCTAAGCGACCTAGTCGTGTTCCGGCACGTTGTTCGATGAAGCCGTATATATGGGAAGTGGGTTTTAAAAACTGCGTTGCGTTGGCGAACCGGTTTAGCGGTTGAGTTGGTAGTTATTGTGCCGGGTGCCTAGTCGAGGAGGGTAGCGGGATCCGAAGCGACGGCTTTCCGCTGGCCGCCCGCAGATAGTTGGGGGCCCTATTAGTTGGTTAATTACCCACGAAAGACTGCCCCGCTAACTGTGTAAAATCCCAGGGTGGCTCTATAGTGCTAGTTGGCGACCAGATGAGGAGGCCCGATGGCGATCCCTGGGGGTGTTCGGGCATCCCCGCAGTCTACAGACTAGCCTCCCAGTGGCATGACATCACCAATTTCGGCGCCGGGTTTGATACATACCATCTCGTTCAACTGCCATTTCTCATCCCATTCACTCTTTTATTTTTTTTTAATGAAAAAGGCCGAAGAATAGAACAAGTTTTCACAGCGGTTGCACTCCTCCTCATTTAAAGTGCACCTCACTAACACTCTTGCTTGCTTTGCTCTGGCTTGGCTTGCACTCTAATCTCTTACCTGTCTATCACCACTTGGAGACAGAGCAACCGCACTTGCTCTTTTTGACAGAGACGCAGACGCAGACGCAGAGCGCTGCATACCTGGATCATCCCGGTTACTCGTTAGAGCACAACTTTTTCTCACATGCTAGGGTCTGTGTGTACGCACGGACCGACCTCTGTATCCTGAGTCTCACATTGAAGACCCCACTTTTTCTTCCCTATGGATAGGTAGACACAGAAAATGACAAAATCCTATATTCCTGTGTCTATTCGTTTGCACAGCGGTGACCAGGAGACAACTAGATTATTTGAGTATCTCGGTGATGCTGATGATATGGCTCTGCATCAGTACCCTTCAATGCATCTCGCCTTTCTGGGGGACTTTAATTCCTGTCATCAGGACTGGCTGTTTCCGTATCAGAAGACAGACCATGCTGGAAGAGAAACGCGGAACTTTGCGTTGTCCTTCGACCTCTTTCAGCTGGTGAAGCAAGCGACGAGGGTATCAGATGTAGTAGGTCATTCAGTCAATTGCCTGGACCTGGACGAGTTGATCCGTTTCTGCATTACTACTATGGGACCTGCAGAGGCACGTGTAAACTCTGATGTGATCACCCATATCCACGCGCAGCCAGAGGACGGTCAGATTCCGTAGGTCTCTACATATATTCAGCCCTCCTTTGCATTAACAGCTTTTTGGATTTTCCCCAAAACTTCGTCACCGGTCTCAGTTTCAGTTGAAGAAATTACTACCGGGTGAAGCGCGGTTGGCTCCATGTCCGGTGTTTCGGTCTGGCTTGCCTCTGCTACGCTCGCATATTTCGCACCCTCAACTGCTCGTCGTCTTTGTTGCCGCTCGACAGCGTTCTTCAGGTCTTCTAGTTTTTTGTTATGCTCGTTGAGCAGCATTGTGTTCTTCCATTTTGCTCAGTATTTGGCTGTCGTCTCTTTGTTTTGTGTCATCGCACATAAGGCTCAGTCGCACATAAGTCAGTTATGCTGGATCGTGTCTACCTTCTTTCTCTCGTCCCCTTTTTTCACTAGGTAATACATTCGCTCGATAGCCTGAGTAACGTCGATCTCGGTTTTCAGGTTTCTCACGGTGCCTAGGGATGTTTTTGCCTTGGCGAGGCAGATTTGGCTTTCAAAGTGCGATTTGCATATGGCCACGGCCTGTGGCGGGCTAACATTAATTGTTCTACGTGTTGAAAAGATAAATTTGATAAAGCTAACATATTAGCAATTAAATATTTTCTTATTGGTTTTGGTGTTTGTATTATCCCACATTCTAGCTTATTACTCGTACATATATTCTTTGAAAAAATTATAGTTAAATTCTGTTTTTTACCGTTTGCCAAGTTTGTTGTCAAGAATAACTTATGATTTATTTTTCGGGATGTCTTCTCTGCAGATATTTTTTTAAAGTATTTGTATCTTTACCCTTACGGGAATACTTACCCTCACAAATTTAACACATGGTAATTGTGAAAAATAAAAATTTCTAGGTCTTATTTCAGTATCTAAATCGTCTATGTACCTAGGTGAAGGGCTGGTGGAAGGTCCTTTTGAAACGGTTTTCGATTATATTTTCGCCGTTGTCAATGTCCAATATAAAAATGTTCGTCTAAACGGCTTCTATCTAACGAGGTAGTTATAAATTTGAGAAAAAAAAAATAATAATTTTTGTTTAAAAATTTAAATATAAAGTTTTTTATTCAACATATTCGAAATCCAACGGTTTTCACTGAAACCTTGTCTTCTGATTTCGAAATTTCAACACCTCCTAGCTAGTGTAAAACCAGGTGTTATATTGTTTACTGTTTATATCAAGTTTTGTGCCTGGTATACAACGTGGTCGGTCAAAGGCTCTCTCCGTTGGTCCCCAGAAGGGAGATTATGGGGAGGTAGAACTAAATCTCCAGAGTTAATTTGCGTTTTCAGATTTTGGGGAAAACATCTAATCCCCAGGGGTAAAAAGTTTAAAATCGATTTTGATCCAATTTTCTACGAATGTCAACATTCTGAACATTGTTCGTCGAAATTTAATCGATTCGTCAAAAAAGAGGGTTAAAAGCGATTTTTAAATGTTTACCCTTTGGAAGTCAGGGCAAAAGGTCTCACAAACACGTCCCTTCTGGAGGGGGTGGACCTTCATTATATCTCAACGGAGTTTGCTTGCGCCTCTTGCGATAGGGATTACACTGGGCCTTTTTATTTTAAGCTAATAAAGTTAATTTATTGAAATTGTTATCCTCACATTCCGTAATCCATATTCTTTGATGTGGACGTTTGGAGCGGCTGTTCGGTGGAACTGGCTTGTGAAGGAAGAGGAACAATAAAACTCGCTCCGATGCAATATATAATTTATTTAGTAAAAATGATAAACCCTCGGATATGTGCGGCCGACCGCGCTAACAAGGTATAAATATAATATAATATTCGCCCGACGGCGACGGAAGCGCGTGCGCTGTGCTCTAACATCACAGATATATTATTATCTCTTTGGACGAAAATGTTGTACATACTCGTATAAAAGTACTGAATATATTGTTCGACTATTAAAGTACTCAATTCACTCGTTCGATACTTGTTCTCGTTCAGTTCTTACCTTTTAAAACACAATGTATACACACAAGTAAAATGGGATATTTGTTTCTATAAAGTAATTTGTGCGCTAGCCAATTAAGCCGTAGTGTAAAAATATACATTAAACTTGTGCGACTCGAATCCCATTTTAGATGCGTTACAAAATACAGTACTCACCCAACTCGTGTATACACACACATCACAGTCTACTTGTTCTTATTAAGGCCAACTCATGTTTGTTCTTTACATGAATATGTAATACAATTAGTAAATTTTATATTTACTATTAGGAATTTGTCTTTATCAAGACTGTACATAATCTCTTATAAATATAACAATATAACATTAATAATAATAATACAACTTTCAGTTATAACAAATAATAAATAACAATAAAATAAGACAATACTCCCAGTAATTTCCCGTTAAATTTGTACCGATTTAATGTATAACCTAGAAAAATGCACAGAAGTAGTCACAGGCCTCTAAAAGTATTTGCTTTCAGTCTGCGATAACGGGATGACATGTACTATATGCAATAAATGCAGCCACGTGCTCAAATAGCTCGGGGGCACCTCGCCTGCTAATCATAGACAGTATTCATGAATTTTCTCTGGCATAAGCGGCGACGCAATAAAAAAATATATTTCAATTAGACTACGGGTAACCTCAAGCATTAGGGTAAGCGAATAAAAATGGGTACCGGGCCGGAGGAGTACATCAAATTTCTATAAGTGATATCTTAATAATAGTAATTAATGACGTGCAAGTGGTCGTGCGACTGCACGATGTACATCGCGTACAACGCGCGAGGAGGAGTCAATGTGCGGGTTAGAGTGGGGCTAGGTGTCGAGGGGCCGGGTGCGAAGTGCTGTTGCACGATGCACATCGCTTATAACGTACAAGAAGGAGTCAATGGGCGGGTGAGGGGGACGAGGGGTCGAGGGGGGCGGAGCGCGACGTGCTGCTGCACGATGAGCCTCACATGGGGCTCGCAGGCGGGTGTCAATGCGCTCGGGCGGGGGCAGGGACGGGAGGCGGAGCCGCCAACAACGCTGCGAAGTACTGATGCGCGAGGCGCGCGATGTATTGCGCGTGGGGAGCGCGGGCGGGCGGGGCCGGCCACCAGCCCTCCAGGAAGCCAATGTGGCCGCCGCGCGCCGTCACCGCCAGGGCCACGCAAGGGCTGCGCTCCGCCTCCGCTAACGGCAGCACTGCAACATACGCGAGATTCCAACAACCGACACATGAGTGGACGAAACGCGGCCGTCCGATGTAACACTCACCGTCCAAGGGCTGGAAGGGATCGTCGGCGGCGCACAGGCACAGCAGCGGCACGCTCACGCGATCCAGTTTGTCGCACAGCGTGGCCGCACGATAGTAGTCGTCCACCGAAGGGAAGCCAAAATGCTTGGTTGTGAAAGCCTGATCAAACTGCCGCACGGAGCGACACCGCTCCATGGCGGCCCAGTCTCCGGGTCCGCGCCGCAGCGGCGAGTGCGAGTTAACCGTGTTACGCAGGTTGCGCGCCATGTGCCACGACAGTAACGAGTTGAGCGGCGGTCGCTCGATACATTCCGCACCTGTAAACAGGGCGAAGGCTGCCGTCAGAGAGGTCGGACTCGGGAGCCACTGATGGGAGGAGGTTGCCGAAGGCGCTCACCGCGGACGACGTCGAGCGGCGAAGACACGACTAGTGCAGCGCGTAGTGCGACGGCGGCCCGCGACGCGTGCTCCGCGAGGTAGTGGCCCAGTATGAGCCCGCCCAGCGATACGCCCACGGCCAGAAGTGGAGCGTCGCGGGGCCGCACCGCTTCCACCACCTCGGCAAGGTCGGCGTGCGAAACGGCGCAGTACAACCGCGGTGTCTGCGAACACGAACCCCAACCCATGAACAGAAAGGAGAATGCCAGGCCTCCATAATTATTTAGGCGCAGAAAATTATGAAAATTGATGGTAATAATGCATACCCTTAATAAATTGTTTAAAAAAAAATTATAATAAAAGTTAAATAAAACACATCTAATGATGATATTGATTTACAATAACATATAGTATAATATTAACTGTCAAGTTTTTTTTAGTGTTTTTTTTAGTGTTGTCGTTACAAATACAAAATGTAAAGATCAAACGATCTTCGTCGTCATTGAACTGCAACATATTTTTTATTATTTTGGTTGAATATGTACATTTTTCTTCTTACAAAAATGCATGATACATGGCACAAGTAAATCTTTTGCACATTATGATTAAATTTTTTACAAAGTAACTGGCAACAAAACAAAAAAAAATCAGTTCTGTACATTTAAATTGGTTCTGCATTGCATTACCTACTTTTATTTTTAATTTTTTTGTTATGGACTTGTATAACATCATGAATGGCAGAGTTCAATATATAAATTATATTAGATAATTTTTAGTAGAACGAATTTCCTGGGCACTATTGGGTCTAAATTCGGCAATCTAAAGTCCCATTTTGCAATGATCAATAAATCATTTAAAAATATAATAAGAAAAGGTATTCGATCGAAATTTCGCTGACGTTATACCGTAAGGGGCAGGCCGCCCAGGCCGCGGTTGTTGAAGACGACGGCGTCCGCCCCGAGGCGCGCCGCGGCGGCAACGAGGCAGCGCACGTAGTCGGCCTGCGCCCCGCCCGTGAGGCCAGGCAGCACCAGCAACACGGGCCTCGAGCCCGCAGCGCCCGCACCTTCGGCCTCCGCCCAGTCTAGTGCCACCTGCCCACCGTCGGACAGACGCAGCACCTCTCTGCACACATTATTTACATTTAGGAAAGTATTGTTTTTCATATTTTGCACACTGAATCGTATTAATGTACCTTTATTGTAAAGTGATGTGAGATGTTAAGTTGTTTTTTATGAATATTTTTTTATTATATAATTTAATCAAATTTCACCAGTGTTAGTACCCCACATTACATCACTTTTGATGATTTTGTATGAGTTTATTAATTTAAGAAGACATTAACAATACGGACAAAACTATATATAAATGAAATTTAATGTAGTTAATTTTTTTTTCTACTTTTGTATTTATTTCTTACTTTCAATTGTTACATAGGACAAGTGGGATGAAGTAGTGGCACTTGTCCCAGCATTAGATAACATTATGAAACTAGTATTATAAACATTATTCAAAGAATACCGGCGATAATTAATTGATGGAAGTAAATGAGAACGCAGAACTGAGCCCAACACTGTTTGCAAGCGGGATTCCACACACCATGGTGTGGGCCAGTATAGTTCATTTAACAGAGGCACATTGTCCTCTAATATTTGTCGGAATTCTCCTTTGCGACATATTAGCGTAGGTTTCTGAAAGAATTTGTAACAAATAAAAACAACAATAAATCTGTATAATATAATAGTCAATAAACATATAGGTATAGTGTTTAGTTTTACTGTGGAGTAATAGAATATGATTGATCTCACCTTGACGACTTCCACTAGATAATAGGTTATGTACAGCAACGATAACGAAAAACATACTAATAGCTCCTTCTTCACTTCAAAAATATATAAGAATACTCCTAACATAATAAATGTGGGAAAGGTATGCTATGAAACTAAATCGTAAACAACTTTGGAGCTACAACTACATACAACATCGCTGACAGTGAACATTTGATTAATATACAAATTGCATATATTTCGACAACAACCAATTAATATTTGACAGCACTGTCAATTTGATGTTTATTATTTATATAATTTACTTTAAAACAGGCAAAGGTGCAAAGCCATACGATCCGCTGTCAATTCAAATTTTGACTTTATAATTAATTTTATAAAAAAAAAAAACTTCAAATATACTATTGTGATAACATTATCTATGGCGACAAATATATATAACATTAATATGAATAATATAATAGTTAAGTCTTATTCCTCAAGTAAATATATAACGACTATTCTTGTATAGAAATCAATAGAATGATTATGACCCACCCGATTGGGTTCCATACATGAGAAACATACATACATACATGAGAAAATTTTTAGCTTATTATCTCCTCGCATTCCGGAGACAACTAAACACAAAAAAAGGTCTCTCAAACGGTTAAGAGCTTCGCTTACGCTATATAGTTAGCAATAAAGTTTGATGATAGTGATGTGAGGCCTACTGGCAATTACTAATTTAACCGTAGTATTATCGTTGATGAAAATTTAGCAATTAACTAATCAATAAGAAGCTAGAAAGTAAGTCATAAGACTCAAGTGTTATGCATGCTTGCAGGGCGATAAATTGCTTCCACGTTATTTAAACCATTCACATTTAAAATTCTCTATTGCACAATCTTTGTATCTAAATATGTAATAATTGGAGAAACTTTAATTTGAATGACCACGGGCGGTTCTAGTTCGTGTAGCGCCCTTGTGCAATGAAACCTTGGCGCTCCCTAGGCCGACGGGCTGGCCGCTTCTGGCATATCATATTATTGTTGTACCATGATGGTCCAAGACGATGCTCTTAGCCGTCTCAGGGAGCGCCGCGACGACCCTTGAGACGACGACGTCCGTGTGCATTGCACACCCTGCACTATAGGTTAAGCCGCCCCTGCTTATGACTAATTATATATGACCATAATAGCCTTCTCTATGTTTTTATATATCTTTGATACTAAATTCCGAATTGGATTCAAGCCATTTTTCACTCAAATTAGCCAAGTGTATCTGTTAATATAATGAACTCTCAAACTCGGTCTTTTTCGATATTATGCTTTGTGAGTTGCACTAAACTATATCCAATAAAATATCTTTTAAACCAAAAGGCATTTCACACAAGATACCCAAAAATGTTCAAAACATCGACACGCAAAACACTGTAATGGAAATTTCAAAAACAAGATTGGCAGTGAAATTTGCTGTTGACAAAAACTTTTCTTCTTGCTTCTGCTTTTATAATAATTTCTTTGATTTTGTCCAAATAAATAACAACATTAGTAATTGAACTTACATCATTAACCTTTTCACCGATGCATGTCATAACTGGTACAATTCAATCTACGGCCTCAATGTTGAACGACACAAACTTTTATATTTGTGGGTACTTTCTATGATTTCTAAGATGGTTAAGATTAGTCAACTGTTATGATATAGTCCACAAGGTGTTGCATTACGGGGTAGCCAGTGATAAACAACTCTGACTATACAAAGTAATTTTATAAAATATCATGAATATCTCAGTAATTTTATAAAATATCAAATCTATTTTGAGGATTGTCCTTAATCGCCTCGTATTCGATTCGCCCGTTATTCAATAAAATTTCTTTCCGATTTAGGAGTTAAAGGATGACAACTTTTTTCTTCATTCTTCAAATTTAAGAGTCCGCACCCAAAATAGCCACACAATTGGTGCCATAGAAGGTTTCCTTATCCATATTTGTTTTATTTTCTTATTGAAGTCTATTAAACGATTCATCGGTTTCAAGTTAAACTTTAAATCGTAAAATATAATTGCACGGAAATAATCCCAACGCATTTATTATTTATTATTAATAATTTATGCCAGTTTTATAATGAGTTAAATTTAACTCTTATTCTGATCAATATAAGAAGCAGTTCAATAAGCTTGACCTTCTACAAAGCGTATGTTCTTGACCTCATGATCAAGCAGAGGGGTATCTACATATATTGACTCTTATCTTCCATATAATCTTCTTACTTCCTTACTTATAATCCTCCTTACCTTGTTACTTCCTTATTTACTGAAACTAGTGTTTCTTATTGAGCGAAGCGAACGAAGTGAGCGGAGCGTTTTACTGGAGACTTTTTACATTCTTTGTCACGAATTGGCTCGAAAACTACTTAACGGAAAATTATGAAACTTTGCAATCAAAAAGACACACATTAGGTGACGGTTGTTATAAAATATTAAAAAAAAATTGAAAAATGACCTAAAAAAAAAATTTTTTAATATCATATCAAAAAACTGATATCCCATTGCTGTCAATGGGAAACGATGAGTCAATACACTGGGCTCGCTTCGCTCAATATGCAAACGGCACCCAAGATTTCGCGAGCGCAGCGACACAAAATTGAGGGTTTGTTGGCGCCCCTAGTATATTTTTACTTTTAAATAATCGTATTTACAACGGTAATTATAATTCCCCAGATTTATAAATAAAACTAAAGAACAATTAATTTAAATTTCTTTTTTATTATTCTGTCTCTAGTAAAGAGTTTTGCAGTCATGGTTAAAAAATAAATAAATCTGGCTTTCTCTCATAGGCCACCTTAACCGTTCGTCTATAGCATTCTTTTAAAAGCTTTATTCTTTTTTGCAGTCAATCTGTGCTTCATTTTATCATTATAAAGTAAAGCACAGATTATGTACAAAGAGAACACAGTGAAGTGTGAAGTTAACACTTCACAGCAGAATTTAGACATTAGACAGTAATGAAGTTAGATAAATCGTAGATTAATTAATATTATCTGCAATTTTGCAAATCTAAAATTATAATCTAGTGATTATTTTATACCTATGTATTTCTTTTAATTTTAATAAACAAAATAAGGGAAATAAATTAAAATTAAAGTGTATTTATTTGAGTGATTTGAATAATAGTCGAACTTTCAATATTATTCGTAAACTACTAGTTAAATTAAATATCATTACACTATATTTTAGTTACTAAGTTCAGTTCCCAGAAAGTATCAGGTATAATACACTTTATCTTTTTTTTCAACTTTGATAATCATTTAATCTATTATAATAATTTTTTTACGTATCCACGTATGATGTGAACGTCTAGTCATAATTTCTGCTATTCTAGCCATATGGTTATTGAATTATAAATTCTTGTAACAATTTTAACTAATTTTATTGGTATTTTATATATGTTCAAAGATGTTTCTATAGTTATTAATAACTATTATTCATTTACTAATAGTATCATTGTTATTGATGCAAGTATTTTACTGTATATTATGAAAGGATGGCTCGAGGGCATCAGAAAATACAATCACAGGCAAAAGCCGCTGAAAAACAGTCAAAGATAAAGAAGCAGCAGGGACATAGTGCCACTGAGCAAAAGAAAGCAGCACAAAAAGCTCTTGTACATGTCTGTGTTATCTGCAAGGTTAGTATTGTAATTCTTGTAAATAGGTGCAACAATAAATTTAATTATGTTTATTTAAAAAATGCTCAATTAAAAATATACTTTAATATTTTTTTACTGTTTGCACTTGAGGTGACTCACTACATGATTTATTACAACAAATTGTTTTTTTTTTTTATTTATAATAAATAGTGAATCTAACAAAAGCATTTATTTAGATAAGGATTAATACTGAACAGAAAACAAACTGAAACAGAATCAAAAATAATGTATTGTAATGTAATAATGTATACATGTAGATAAAAGTAGTTATTGTTAGTCAACTATAAGAGATAGAGACATGCTATCTCTTAATTCTTTGTAGTGTTTTTGTAGATCTAAGATTTTCTTATACATTACTGTAGTATTAATTTCCTGGTTTACGCTGCGCATGTGATTAATGCTTTCCACAGGCAAGACTCTTTATGACCTAGCAACCTCTTTAATAGTGATTGCACTAATTGTTATATTTCAGTCCATTTTTATAATACCATTATGTTCTATTTACCTAAACCTTCCTTAAAAATTGCACTATCTTATAGCAAAAACTTACGTAGTACAAAAATCATTTAACTACAAACAGACAGCCTTTGAGGACATTGTACTATATGTATAGATGTATGACAATAATGTATATTGCTTTAAAGTATGTATTTCTTGCTTCCAGGCTCAGATGCCAGATCCTAAAACTTATAAACAACATTTTGAAAATAAACATCCTAAAAATGATCTACCAGAAGACCTAAAATCTGTGTAAAAGATAGAAACCATTCATCGACATGACACCAACACAGCCAATATGAAGAAAAAAGCTTGGAAGTCTGAAAACAGCAATGCCTAGGGTTGCAATGCAGTACGAGGATATTAACCTTCAAGAGCTGAAAATGATGCAATATTCATTCCATAAAATATACATAAATATATAAAGTCCAGCAGGGTGCAACAGCAACGTCGGCGTTATGACGGTGAATGATAGAATATTTTTTATTTAGATTTAACAAACTTTATTTATAAGAATAGTAAAATACTGTCTTATTTTAAAAAACACATGCATTTGTTACTTTCACTTAATATTGTATTACGAGTATCATATACAAAGCACTAACTCGAGTTGCGCGTAACCTCGTAATTCGACAACTGTAAGAAGCTACAAATAATATACAGATTTTTCATAATAATTCTTTCATTGGTGATCTGTTAACTCATTTAGATCCTATCCTACATCTTCTCGTAAGTCTCGATGTGGCCACATGCGCATTCTCGGCGATAGAGATCCTCGTCAGCGTCGTAGGTCTCCGGCCCGAACGCGTGTTCGTGCGCGACTCGCGTGCGGTCGAACAGGCTGGAGCGCACATCCATGCGCAGAGCACGCAGGCGGCGCCGCGCTGCTGTGTCGGCGGCTCGATCGCGCCGCTCCCCGCGTGCCGCCCTCTCGCGCTCCAGCTCCTCGAGAGAGCCCCACACTTCAAGCGCACGCGCCTCGACCTGCACGCGCAAGTACAGCCGCATTTCCGCGAAGCGCGCGCGGTGCGGATTGCGGCGCCGGATGCAACGAAGCGGAGGCGGACGTGCGTCCAAATCACAGTCTTTCAGCAGAAACTCGCTCTTGGCCTCCGTGCGAGTGATCAGCGAATGAGCGTCCTCATCGTCTCTGTCAACAATATAGATTAAATTGAAGATTTAGTTTTAGATTTGGTAATTAACTTAGTGAGTTCAAACGAAACCTGCAGGCATCACAGGTACTGTAGTCGAATGTGTCGAAGAGGTAGGACTGTGGGAAGGGCAGGCCGCAGTGAAGACAGTGCGGCTGGTCGGAGCGGTGAACGATGGGCGCGGGCGTTGTACGAAGCGCGGGTGGGACTGTCTCGTTATCCGGTTCCAGTAAGAACCCGCCACCCGAATCAAGCATCCGCATAGGTTTCTTTTCAACCGGCTCGGTGGTACCATTACTAGAGATTCAATTATTAATCTTGGTTCAATAGAGGTAATTATTTTTTAATAACATTTTTGTGCAAAACTTGATATATGTGGCTCACAGGATAATGAACAAGCAAATATTAACACAAGCAATTGTATAGAACATAATAAGAAACAAAACCTGTTTAAGTAATTATGATTATGTTATAGGAGTAAAGTTCATCTAATGGTAAATCTATTAACATTTCTCACGTTTAGATTTTTGTATATCATAAATACAAATTGTCTAAAATATTAAATGACATATGAATAGAAATGTTATGCTATAATTTATTTTTTTATATTTATTAAAAAATTTATTGAATAAACAAAACATGGCTTAAATACAAATATAAATATTATTACCTTTTTTTTTTAAATTAATCATTATGAAAGAAGTAATTGCTAAATGGGCTTTTATCCAAATGTTATAAAAATGTGCAATGCTGCATTGAAATAACACATAACTCTAGTTTTTTACGCCACAGCCTTATATAGATTTTTATTAAACACAATATTTTTGGGTGGTGAAAAAATTCAAAAATACCACAAATGTGTTACTGAAAAGGTTTTGTAAGCAATAGAAAATGGACTCACTATTTTCATAAGTAGTTCTATTTTTCCTACATCTTTTTTTGTTTTTTATTAGTATAAGAAAATCTTTAATTGTAACAACCTCTACACTAATTTACTTTTTAAATTGCACTTTCCATCTATTAATTGTTAAAATCATAAACGTCCAATAAAAATTACTAGCCTTAACTGACTTAAAATGGAGATCACATAGAACAATGTTTTACAGTGAAAATGTCGGATCTTCCTTACATGCAAGGGTAGCTGAGAAAAACCTCATCAATAAATTATTGATATCAAGTAGTAACTGACACAAGGCGCTGCACAGGGCGCGCCTCTCGCAATGCCCGCGCCTTTCGTCGGCTGCGTTCCGCTCGCGCTCGCTGTGCTACACTCAGGGAGTCCTCCATATTTTCTGCACTCTCCGTACTTGGACATTCCGACGCCATCACAATCTGAAAGCAATCAGATTTTCCCTATTCAACAGAGATTCACCTTTCTAATAAGAAAATATAAGAAATGTTTAACCATTACTGAAATGAGTATGCACTATAAACGGGAAGTATAGTGATTGTACTAACCAATAAAAGAAAATATTGTAGTATATACATCTATATCTTAATTACTTAATTTTCTGGAGTTCAGCTATGACTAAAATATGTATTGCACAATAATTATTATAATATTTTTTACCTTTCTGTATACCTTTTAGTTATGAGTGTAATATATCCGTCCAGTTGCAAAAATATTTTTTCAGTAATTGCCTTATTCATTAATGCTGCAACTATGTATTACGTAGTTAATAGTTGTATGATAGGATTTTTTTTGAATGTTGTTATGTACAGATTTGGTTTAACTGACAATTGGCGTTGACCGTTCAATAAATATAAATTATACGACAAACTTCATATAGCAGTCACAGATTAAGTAATTACAACTTTATAGTAAAGACGTAAAACATTAAATAATATTAATAAAAATAATTTAATAAGTCACAACATTGGCATTAGTGTTGTATAATGCACTATTAATTATTATTAAAAACTTTAAGGGCTTATTAAGAACAATTAAGTAGTTTCAGCCTCAAAGACTCTGCCCCGAATAACATTAAACTGAATTGGAGTTATATAATCAGTGAAATAGTAAATGCATGTTGCACCTTAGCAACCTTCCAGAATTCGGCACTATTCTAGTCTTAAAAGAGAGTCCACAGTGACGTATCAGTATAGGTGACAACTCGACTTCGCTGGTCTTAAGTATAACTGCTCGTTATTATTCAATCAATTATACCAACAGGACGACTGGTTTAATACACATACAGACGCCACTAAGCTCTCCATACATTTTTTTAAAATAGATTTCAGGCATCGAAATGCTGCAATGAGGATGATATTCTGGCATAGCGTTGCAAATGTCTCGATGCGAATTACTAGCAAAAAGAGAAGCAAATTTGCTTCCTCCTCACCTGCATGGGCTAGTGATCCATCAGGTTTGAGAAAATGGGTTACCCGAGTAAAGAGAAGTTAAACTCGAACGTTTGGCAAGCGATTTTTTTTTCGTGTCTTCTTAGATGATGGAGATGCTAGAAACAGAGATCGTTTCGCGAACACATATAACCCTGGCAGGTGAGCAGAAGTTGTACTTCAACGTATACCCGAGGAATTCCAGGTGCGTAGCGTTCAGAGGACCATGTATCTGTCTGTCAGAAGGAGGTGCGGAGGTAGGCACTTTTTGTCATAAAGCATTATGAAATAAAAGACAGATGAAGAAAAGTCTTTAACGGCGATGGACGGTGTACTGCAACCGCTATAAAAACTTTACCTTGGTTTTGGTTTTCGAAGGAGGTGCGGAGGTACGGAAGAGGAGGAGATGGACAGCTGCGAGATTAGAGTGCAAACCTCGAATTTTAGTAAGGTGCACTTTTTGTCATAAAGCATTATGAAATAAAAGACAGATGAGGAAAAGTCTTTAACGGCGATGGACGGTGTACTGCAACTGCTATAAAAACTTTACCTTGGTTTTGGTTTTCTTTTCATAAAATGCTGTAGGACTTTTCCAAGATTACTGGACTAAAGATTTCACTTTTGACTTACTAAATGTTATAATATAAAAATTAAATAATGAAATTATATTCTTGGTTTAGAAATATTGAAAAGAAATTAAAATAACACTTTTTGATCTGAACAGTCTGTATGATGTAAAAGTCTTTGCCTTTAAGAATTTAAGAACAGCAACAATCATTTTGACAGTATATTTTTGGTTTTGAATTTTGACATTAATGTACTGTGTTTAATTTATTTCATTATTAATCATTCAGCAGACTTATTCTAGTTTAAATAGTTTCTGATTCAATCAAGCGGAGCCTTGACGTTTAGAAATACGTGTATAATAATATATAGTTATACAATGATATAAATAGTCACTTGTGCCTTATATTTTTATTTTGTCGATTAAGTTGTTAAGTTATAATTAAAAGTGAAGATGAAAGGCTCTAAAATGGTATCATGCGCCAGCCGCTGCTTTGGTGGCAGCACCAGACAGCGACTTCTGCCGTTGCGAAGGTAAGTCCAAAGTACAATAGGCAAACTTTGTCCTACTTTCTCTATAAAGATCACCTTGGACTTTGTACTGTTTCCCCAAATAGTTTTGTAATCAAGGTCAATTACCCATTTAAATCAAATTACCATAGATTTTTAATGGATGCATAATATTTTTATTCATTTTTGATGTTATTACTTAATAGTTTTTGTTTATTTGATATCAACTTCAGGTAATAAACAACTGTCATAGTATTTCTGTTAAATTATTTATAATAATTGTAAACATGTTCAAATTTTTGTAGCTGTAAATGAAAAATAATGGTTATATTGCATAAATATTTACATATTTTCTTACAAATATTTATTGCAACCAAGGATTTAAATAAAGTAAAAAAATATATATTATAGTAATATAATCAGATTAGTTTATTGGGATATTATTATATAAAGGTATTACTGCCTATAGTATGTGTCAAGTAAAAATCTATGTATGTTCATTGTGTTTTCTTATTTCTGCACTTGTAAAATATTTTGTGGTATTAAAATGAAGTGGGTGATAAAGAGAACCAAATCATTGTGCTTGCATTACATTAAGTAGGTATGGAACCAAATACAATTTTTAAATCAAAAGGGCAATTGATAGGTACAATGAAACCTCTTGTTTGTGATGGAAAAAAATCAGGCCATTCACATAGTGTTTATATAAAAATCATGATCAAAGCAGCAAGGGAAAGAATTCTAAGAAATTCTATCCAAAAGCAAAAGATTTTATCTCTTGAAAGATGAAGATAGCACCTAGAACCATGTTGTGTATTTTAAAAGATGATTTAAGACGTGCAACCTATAAGAGACACTCCCTGGTCATTTCTTAAAAGATAATTTAAGAAAAAATTGGGAATAGGGAGGTCACAGAAAAATGTGTTTTTTTTTATTATCCATAAACAATTTCTTTTATATCTTTTCTTAACAGCACACTTATGCTGAAAGCTCTAAAAAAGCTTCCCAATTAATTAACAGAGTACAATGTGTGCACTATCCGACTTCAGTGATGGTTTGGTGGGGTATTAGCTAAGGAGTGACTGAGATATTCTTGTGATCATCCATTCATCAAAACTCAGTCACCGGGATCAGTTAGATCAATAATTTGATTTTATTTTTCATTTCATATTAGTTAGGAGAATATATGCGAGTTTTAATAGTTTTGGGCACATTATTTTGAAATAGAGAACTCGGTTTTTTACTAACCTATTATTGTCTTCAAATTACTCACATCCATTCCCCATCAATTTAATTAGAAATTGAATGTGTTGGATACCTTTTGGGCTTCCTGTGTCTTCATATCTAATTGTATTAACTGCAAAAGTTAGATAAGTCAATCATTTGACAAGCTATTTGCTAGTCAAAAAACTGTCCTTATGAATGAATTTAAGGACAAATCTGACCTTTTCGTTCACTATCACTTGAGTCAAGCTGTTTTATATATTCATTTCCTTACGGGAATTATTTAAAAACTATTCGTAATAAATTAAACTATATTGACCAAAATAAAACCAATTATTATTCATATTATTTCATAAAATGTTCATTTCTAGGATGTGCGAAACAAATGAAATAATTATTAACAGAGTGGAGGAAAATCATATCATTGTCTTATTCTGTACATCGTTAAACTATATACTGTTCTCTTTTTTGTGTGAATGTGAGTTGACAACTTCTGCATACATCATATTTTAATTAAAAGCGTCGTTTAATATATGAAGATACAATTTTTCTTTACAGCATTCAATTTGGATCAACCTCCATTAGGATATAATATATTATAAAATAAATAATGCGGATTTATTTCGGATTATTGACTAAGCGCTCTAAGGTTGTATGTCGATTTCGTAGCACAATTTTTTGGAAGTATATTAGCTCGAGATATTCCGTCTAAATATGTCTATTAGAGTAAGAACATATGTAACGTATAGCCTATGATGCAGTGGCCGGCTTATGGCGACGGCGGCGGCAGCTGAGGCACCTCGCAGCGCACGCCAAAGCACCTCCTTCACATTAAACCTGTTCCGTGGCCAGTTTGAGCCCACACAGGTGTTTCCCTTCCCCGAGCCGCTCTCGGAGGAACAGCGACAAACACTGGTTGAACTCGTACCACCTGTCGAAAAATTCTTCCAGGAGGTGACGTTGAAAATTGTGATAAAAGTTTTTTATTAGCGACTGATAGTTTAATGGTAAACATGATTTATTTTAGGTTAATGACCCAGCTAAGAACGATGCGGATGCTCAGATCGAAGAAGCTACGCTTTCGGGGCTGTGGGATTTGGGCGCATTTGGGCTGCAGGTGCCAACGGACTTGGGTGGCCTCGGACTGTCTAACACGCAGTACGCACGACTTGTGGAAATAGTTGGCGCTCACGACTTAGGCGTGGGCATCACGCTGGGAGCACACCAGTCAATCGGCTTCAAGGGAGTGCTCTTGTTTGGCACGGACGAGCAGAAGGCCCAGTACCTGCCGCGCGTCACGGGCGGGGAGTACGCCGCTTTCTGCCTCACTGAACCCTCGTCGGGCTCTGACGCCGGTTCCATCAAGTGAGTCGCGTTGGCTTTGTGCACTCTTTGTAATGACCTTTTTTATCGATTGAATACTTTTCAGAACTCGAGCGGAACTTTCGCCGGATGGAAAGCATTTTATTCTCAATGGATCCAAAATCTGGATTAGTAATGGTGGCACTGCCGAAATTATGACAGTTTTCGCTCAGACACCTGTGGAAAAAAACGGAAAGATAGTTGATAAAGTGAGTTTTCCATTTTCTGATAACAGTTTAATATATGAACGCTATATTTTTTACTTCTTGTTGGTTTTTAATGGACCTATGTGAAACGAAAAGAATTTTCTGTTAAAAAGACTAAAGTGGAGGTTGTCTGATCCAAAAGTGATTATTCACACAGTAATATTTCCCAGGTGACGGCGTTTATTGTAGAGCGCTCCTTCGGCGGCGTATCGTCGGGACCGCCCGAAAATAAGATGGGGATCCGGTGCTCCAACACCACCGAGGTGTACTACGAGGATGTGCGCGTGCCTATCGCCAACGTACTGGGCGGCGTTGGCAATGGGTTCAAGGTGGCCATGAACATCCTCAACAATGGGCGCTTCGGCATGGCGGCGGCCCTGGCGGGCACTCAGCGAGCCGCCCTGCGCCAGGCCGCCGAGCACGCCGCCACGCGCGTCCAATTCGGCCGACGACTCTCAGAGTTCCCTGCAGTGCAGGAGAAGCTGGCGCGCATGGCCATGAGGCAGTACGTCACCGAATCGCTGGCCTACATGGTGAGCGGCAACATGGACGCCGGCTTCCAAGACTACCATCTCGAGGTTGGTATCGCGGCTATAGCGGCTCAGGAGAGCGGCGCGACCGGTATTGATGCGATATGTGTGTGTGTAGGCGGCTGTGTCCAAAGTGTTCGCGTCGGACTCGGCGTGGCTGGTGGTGGACGAGGCCATACAGATCCTGGGTGGCATGGGATTCATGAAGGCCACGGGGCTGGAACGTGTGTTGCGAGATCTGCGCATCTTCCGCATCTTCGAGGGGACGAACGACATCCTGAGGCTCTTCGTCGCCCTAACGGGTTCGAAAACGTTCCGATAGCCAAAAAAAATCATCAAATTATTCTTTAATTCCCGTCGCCCTACTTCGTAACGAACCAGATTAAAATTTTTCCAGGAATCCAGTTTGCGGGGTCGCACCTGCAGGAGGTGATGCGCGCCTTTAAGAACCCGACGGCGCACCTCGGACTGATCTTCAGCGAGGCCGGACGGCGGGCCGGGCGTGCCGTGGGACTCTCGCGTGGCGCCGACTTGGACCCTCTGGTAGCGCCCGCACTGCGGCCGGCCGCCCGCGAGCTGGCGCGCCGCGTGCTGGAGTATGGCGCCTGCGTGGAAGCCGCGCTGCGCAAGTACGGACGCGGGGTCGTGGACGAGCAACTGGTGCTCAACAGCCTGGCCGCGGGCGCCATAGACGCGTACACATCGGCGGCCGTGCTGTCACGCGCGTCGCGGGCGCACCGCCTGGCGTTGCCAGCCGCCGACCACGAGGTGGCAATGGCCGAGGCGTGGGCGGAGGAGGCGACGGAGCGCATGGGTGCATTGGCGGCGGCGTTAGGCCCGCGCGCGCTGCGCCAGGGGGCACGCGTGACAGCGCTGGGGAGGGAGGTGGCCGCAGCCGGCGGACAGCCCGCGCACTCGCCGCTCGGCATGTAAGGCAACTAGCCTGAGAATCTACGTTTAGCAATAGTTTTATATTTATTTACAAGAACGAATATATTTTTGAAGAAGCTCGATGGTTTTATTTCTCCGTCCGAGGTCCGAGGCCGATCGGTGAGGTCCACGATGTGGAATCGACGATTGAAGTTTCCCGAGCGAATATTAATTGTTATGACTAAAATGTTTAACCATTAGGCTGTTTATTTTTGTTTTTTATTATTATGTTGAAAGTTGAACTTTAAACGAATAAGAAGCTAATATTCGTTTTAATTGTCAACTTTTGGTTAATAAAATGTTATCTTAGTAATTAAATCTATATGTGGGTTGGGAGCAGATGGATTGTGCGTTCTGCATAATGAACACTATAGCTTTAGTACTTAATAAGTATATAACCATTTAAGATATAAGGAACGCAAAGATATTATGAGCCTCTCTGTCCAAAAGACTATTGTAATAGCCTTACAGAGCTGAAGCGTTTTATTTTTCTTTGTGTACACAAACACCCAAGTTTATTCAGAAGTGTAGTAAAAATTTCTTCTTCAAAAAATCACAATAGTCTGCCAAGATTCTTTCACCGGGAATCTTTTTTCATAATCCGGGAGCCAGCTGAAATTTTGGTCAAGTAATATGAGTTTAATAAATGCATAAATGTTTATTATCTAAATTTATATGAGAAAAAACTAGTTTAATTTACACTACCGTCCAAAAGTTTGGAAGCACATCAATTTTGTAATGAATGTTAATTTCGCAGCTTTTTACTATTGTTTAAATATTAACAAATTACTGCAACAGTTAATAGCACGCGAGAAACGCCCATCTCAGTAACAACTGTTAAACGACGACTGCTGACTGTAGGTCTAAGAGGGTGTGTTGCTGCTAAGGAGCACAAATTTACAATTCGACACAAGAAAAATAGTCTAGAATGGGCATAGACATAAAAATTGGACTACAGATCAATGGGAGAATGTTTTATGGAGTGATGAATCGACATTTCAGATTTTCGGATCCAATAGACGTGTGTTTGTACGCCGATCAAAAGAACAAAGCTTTCGAAGAGTGTATGTACAGTGCCAACAATGAAACATGGTGGTGGTAGTGTGATGGTTTGGGGATGTTTCGGGATTTAAACAGATTTAAATGGATTTTCGGGATTTTCAATAAACTCGGAAATTGTGAGGATAACTGGAAAACTAAACAAAGGTTATTTAAAAATTCTTCGGGACACGGCCGTACCCTATGGACTAAATCTGATAGGTCCTGAATTTACATTTCAGCAAGACATTGATCCTAAGCATGCGTCCAAACTGCCAAAACTTTTTTAAAATCATGAAATGGCCATTGCAGTCACCTGATCCGTCTCCAATAGAGCTTGTCTGGGATGAACTCGATAGGAGAGTGAAAAATTGCTCTCCTACTAGCTCAGAACATTATTGCAGTTATTAGAGTGTGAATGGAACAAGTTAGATAAAGATTATTTTTAAAAGTTAATAGAATGCCTAAAATTCGTGCTGAAATCATTAAAGCAAAAGGTGGTCACTTTGATAAAGCTAAATTTGATTGTTTCCCATTGTTTGTTAATTTTCTCTTAGGTCTAAATTTTTAATTTTATATCTATCTATAAGTAATTGAAGTTCGTTAATTTTTTTTAAACGATTTTACCTTGCTGCGTCCAAACTTTTGGACGGTAGTGTATATCTACAGTAAGGATGATCTAAATGCAAACATAAAATATATAAATAAATGGCCACGTTCTTTTGTTTTTAACATTTTATTGTGAATCTAAACTAACGACTTATTCATATAATATCTTAAAAGTAAGTTAAGCAGTTTGACTTCACACGTCGATCTGTAGCGAGGCGTCCCACGCGCGGGCATTAACGAGCTTCAGCGAAGAGCGCAACGCACCGCCGGGACCCAGCGCCAGCGTCAGCGGCTGCGGAGCGGAGCCCGGTCGCGCGTACAGCGAGTGCAGCACCTGCTCCCAGCGTACCGGCGCCGTCGTCAAGCGCGCCAAGCGTCGCCGCACGCCCTCCGCCGACTGTGACGCGCGCGAGTCCACGCAAGATACCACCGGCAACCGCGGCGCACGCACCTCCATCAGGCGCAGCGCCTCGCGGACCGCCGCCTCCGCCCGCGCCATCAGCGGCGAGTGGAAGGCCCCCGCCACACGCACGCGTGCTGCTCTCCTCACACCCCACGCGCGCCCTTCCGACTCCACGAACCGCAACGCCTGTGAAACACGATAGAGAATTTCGTGGTCCCAGATCGGAGGAGATTCCGAGAGACTTATAGACACTCACGTCTTCGTCGCCGGCTAGCACCTTACAGCCGGGAAAGAGATAATTGGCGATCTGACACACAGGATTGGTTAGCTCGGACGTCTTGGCCCGTTCTCTAGCGGCGGCTAGCAGCTCCTTCAAGCGAGCGTCGGGCGCGAGCCACACGGTGAGCATGCCGCCTGCCCGCTCCGCGGCAGCTGCATTCATAGCCGCCGAACGAAGCTCCACAAGGCGCAGCGCCTGCTCAAATCCGAGTGCATCCGCGAACACGAGCGCCGCAATCTCCCCGAGCGAAAACCCAGCAGCGGCGCGCGCGCGCTCCACGGCGCCGGGCCGCTCCTCGCGCGCGCCTTCTAGCGCCGCCAGCGCCGTCACTACTACGGCCGTTTGGCAGCGACGTTCTAGCTCGTCGGCCGGGCCCTCGCGACAAACGCGACCGACGTCCCAACTGAAAGAGCGATAAGCAAATACTGACAATGTAACACTAATAAGATAACGCACTTGTGTATTCAAGCAAAACATATTTGGTATAAAAAGGAAAGTAATAAACCTACTACAGTAGATAAACCTACTACAAAGTTTCACTGCTACACGGAGAGCCTGCATAATATATATTATACCTAACAAGTCATTTACAGAACACCATCAAGTTCATGAGTAAATTGAAAAATAAATGAGTTACATCTAATACAACATAAAAAAACTTTTATCCTGTTTAAATACAAATTGATTGATCAAAATTTGAAACAAAAATTATGCTCAATACCGTGAAATAATATACAAAGGAACCAGATATTGTTTATATTTATAAGACCTTCAAGAACCTTATAGTATAAATAGATATTTTCAAAAATATTATAATTTAAGATTATTACAGAAATAAGATTACCCAACAATACTGGAAGCAAGTTCATACAATTCTCTGGCAGTAGCTATTTCGAGTAAACGTCGACCCATGCCTACATGCTGAGACCCCTGCCCGGGGAAAAGAATGATGGTAGTTTCCTTTGGATCAACATAAGGTTTAGAGTCCTCATAGGGTTCTGTCGTGTAGGGTTGAGTAGCCCATTGCAACTCTCCTTCGGCCGGAACGGCAGCTCCCACCTCCCCGAATGCACTTGCATCTTTAAGGAGTCTACGCAGGGGACTTTGATTTTCTTTATCAATCTTTGTACCCAAAGCGCGTGTGAGGAACCGCGGTTTAACAGCGGTGCACACCCTACATATTAATGATTGCATCGAAACATAGAAATAATCTCAACAAAGATAGATTTTAACAATAATGTACACTAAGAGTTTTGAAATAAAAAAATAATTTACTCAGAAACTAAATACCTAATTATTAAATGTACTTTATTATAGTTGTTTACACTTTACGTATAGAAATGAAAAATTTAACACTTTTAAAAGAACTAAACACTTAACTTTAAGGTATGATGTTCAATTATGAATAATATACCAAATTTTAAACTACTTTTCGAGGTTATAATATTTGACATTTCAAATAGAGTTTAGTTAAATAGCTTTTTAGTCACTGTTTTCATTATACAATTTATATTCCAATTTATAGCGCTCGAGATTGCTACCCAAGATCTAGTGCAATAACACTAATGTTGAGGTGCTTTCATATCTGCTACAACAGTAAAAAGTGGGCGATAAAGGATTCTGTTATCAGAACGATGTTTTGCAGTTAAATAAAAAATCCGATACCTATCGGCGAAAAAGAAAACTATAAATTTTCGAAAATACTGTTGAAATTGTTCAACATTGTATATGGTGACATCTTTCAAATATCGTATTCGATTTATACGATAAACTTTGATATATCAAAGCTTTTTGCATCAAATCTGTTCTAATATATATTTCTCTGTTTTTTATGATACATTTTTTTAGATATATCTTTAGATGCTAAATGTTTATTTTTTTTAAATTGAAATAATTTTCTTTATTCATCTAGTGCTCTGACAGTTGATTAATGCATTTGTACATTAAAAAACACATTTTATAGACCAAGTTCAAATTTGCTATTTCATGAGTGCACTCGGAACTGTAGACAGACAAAAGTACTAAGGGTGCCAACAAACCCTCAATTTCGACTCGCTGCGCTCAGGAAATCTCGGGTGCCGTTTGCATATTGAGTGGAGCGAGCCCAGTGTATTGACTCATCGTTTCCCATTGACTTCAATGGGATATCAGTTTTTTGACATGATATTAAAAAATAAAAAATAAAATTTTTGAGGACATTTTTCAAATTTTTTCTTTAAAAATATCACGTAATGTGTGTCTTTTTGATTGCAAAGTTTCATTATTTTCCGTCAAATAGTTTTCGAGCCAGTTCGTGACAAAGAATGTAAAAAGTCTCCAGTAAAACGCTCCGCTCACTTCGTTCGCTTCGCTCAATTATTTTGAGACCATTTCAATACCCAATACCAATCGCACTATTTGATCCCAGAAGTGAGGTAAAAAATAACTAGCATCACAATCTTTAAGAAACCCCATTCTCATCAATACTCAATAGAAAGGGACCTTACTTGGGTAATTGTTGAGTTGCGATCTGTCGCGTTAGCCATACTAGTTAGTAGCTAGTAGATGACAGAGTGTGATAGTGTCTTTAACATCGCCCTAAAAAGCAATACTAGCTCACTAACAATCTTTTCACTATTCAATCTCATGAGACTAGTTGACCTTGCGGTTAAAAGATTGGACAATTAAATAGCTGCAATAGTCTATTTTCAATGCACATTACAGTAAATTATATTTATAGTCCACAAAAAAAATCATCTATACAAAACTGAAAATTTTATTTACCTATGTTATACATATGTATATATTCAAACCTTTAACCTATGAAGATACACCTGTCAAAGATAAAATATAAATAATATTTTATTATTTACAATACCGATCAAGTGATTATCTGAATTCGTATTTGATAATACTCACAAAGTATTTTCATCTTTGACGAGATCCAAAAATTTGCAATGATAACTACTAATTAGTGTCTGTAACCAGTAACGCCATTGCTGAATATCAGAGATTTGTAATCATGAATAACATAATATCATGGAGCGCTGAAGATGAGGCTATTATTGCTACCAACACAGATGCTACGGAATGTAAACGATGTGCAGTTGATCTAGGGTATTGGAAAGATGAATACATTTCATATTTTGCTAAACATGTCGATAGAAAAGCTCCAGAAATAAACCGTGGTTACTATGCTCGAGTTCGAGCAATGGAAATGTTTATTCACCAATTTTTAGAGGTAAGAAATTGTATAAGATGTACAAGTTGTTATTATACAAGAACATTATAAGAAATAGCAGTTTGTGGAAATGTTAGACAACAAAGTGAGAGTGTTTTTAAATAAATATATAATATAAAATAATTGAAAAGGCCAAAATTCGATCATAAAAATTTAATTACGGAATACTACCTTTTATATTAAGTGTTTTATCACTGTTTGCAACATTTTTATATAATGTTAAACTTTATACCCTTTTCTGACTTCATATGAATAAACAGAACTTGTGTTAATATATGTGTAATATCACAAGCTTAGTGTTTTGATCAAAGAAAGAAAACTTTGTGAAAATCTAACTTTTTTACATTGAAATATAACTTAATTCACATAGGACATGATGTATAATACAAAATCTTAACTAACATCACTCATATTAATATATTGTTTTTATATAATTATATATTTTAATTTCAATCAAAAGAGATGTGGTACCAAGTGCCAGATCATAAACCTAGGATGTGGATTTGACACACTCTATTGGCGCCTCAAAGATACCACACAAGCAGTCAGTAACTTCATAGAACTGGACTTTCCGTCGGTCACTAATAAGAAATGCCACACAATCAAACGTAATAAACCACTATTGGAAAAGATATGCAAAGAAGGTATTTATGTTTCTACCATGTAGAAATTAAATTTATACAAAATATCCTATTTCTAGTTTTACTATTATATAAAATAATTTATATTAGAAAAAAAGTAAGAATACTTGAAATTATCATCAGATGGGGAAGTGGTGATCCGGTCAGGCGACTTGCACTCGGATGGCTACCATCTGTTGGGCTGCGACCTGCGCTGTCTGGAGGAGGTGCGGCGTAAATTGCAAGCCGCAGGTGCCGTGGCCGACGCGCCTGCGCTACTACTGGCGGAGTGCGTGCTCGTGTACCTGCGGCCTGACGCGGCCCTGGCGCTATTACGTCATTTAGCTTCTGCCTTCCCGCGCTGCGTGCTGCTGCTGTACGAGCAGTGCAACTTGACAGATCGCTTCGGCGAGGTGATGTTGCGTAATCTGAGTGCGCGCGGCTGTCCGCTGGCCGGCGCCGCGCACTGCCGCGAGCCGGCAGCGCAGGCCGAGCGACTCGTGGCGCTGGGCTTCGACTCAGCGCGCTCGTGGGACATGGAAACTGTTTGGCGTTCTTTCCCCGAGGAGGAGCGAGCTCGCGTGGACGCGCTGGAGATGCTAGACGAGCGTGAGCTACTGTTGCAGCTCAACACACACTACGCCCTGACCGTGGCCACCCGTGGAGAGCTATTTGCGGACCTCGATCTCAACGCCTAGAGTGCGGCAAGCTTACACATTCTGTTGCGATATCTTCGATACCAAATATTCGGTCATAATGGTCATAGTAAATTGTCTGCACCTCTGTAGATTGTGCTTCAAAATCTTGTGTCCGCCGAGTGTTGAAATAAATGTTTAAATATATATTATCTGTATAACGATAGATTGATATCATTGTAAACTACAAACGTTAAGTTATTTAAAATAACTGTTAGTCTAATAATGACATTTTCGGTTCAAAGTTGTGGCAATTATTTTACATAACTTTTTTATAATTTCTTGTATTTACTGTGGTTTACGATTGCCATGTAACAATGACTACTGTATTGCTATTATATTAGTGTTAAATGTTAAATGTCGAGACAGGCATCAAAGTGCTATGGACAATGAATTGGTGGAAGGCAGTAGTGGGTCGTCGGCGTGGCGATTGTTGTGGCTATAAATGTTTCAATTTGGTGTTGAAATTGTGATTTTTTGAGTAAGTGTATGAGAATTATTATTATCACTTCTCCTTTGTCCACTTAATTAATACCTACTCAATTTTATCAATATTAATAAGTGTTAAATATTTATTTATTATACTTAATAAAGTCGCCGTATTTGAATTTAACTTCTTTTATTTATCACGAGACTTTCATTTAGAAGGGAAACGATTCCAAACACGATAAAAGTGACATCGATTTATCTATAGTACCACTATATGAAATATACCACTCAAGAGGATATGTTCTCAATAAAAGTACATACATTAGATCGACAAGAATTTATTAGATATGCGGCAAACAGGCGGCCAGAGCGCGGCGCAAGGCCTGGCGAACGTCGGCGCGACCCTCGCAAAAGACATGCGTGGCGTGGCGCTCCACGTGCACCAGCGTGTCATGCCGCGGCAGGTGCACGATGCAGCCGTCCGCGCCGGCCTCCACGCGCGCCTCCGCCACGCCCTCGCGAGCTAGCGCGCGCACCAGCGCCTCCACGTCCAGTGCGCTCCAGTGCAGGGCGGGTGCGCTGGCCTCGCCCACGCCTCCCGCCGCCGCCGGTGCCACCAGTTCTAAACGTGCGTCGCGCACGCGAAGGGCGGCCGTCAAGGGCGCGGCGCGCAGACCGGCACGTAACTCGCGGGGTGACGCGCGCGCCGCCAGGGCTCCGCATAGCGTGGCGCGCGCCGCGCGTCGTCTGACGCCCAAGGAGCGCGCCGCGCCGCGCCGCACCACTACCGTGGGCACGTCGGCGCTGATGTGCGGCCGCGCGCCGCCCGTGCCCGTTGCCGCGCCCGCGCCGCTCGCCGCGTACTGCTCGGGTAGCGCCAGTTCGCGCGGTCGCAGTTCACGCACCAGCTTGTTGGCTTGCGAGTAGTTGAGTGACGTGTCGATGGGGCAGTGAAACGCTTTCATGCTCAGCGGTTGGAAGGGAGCCAGCGCCTCCGCGTGAGGAAAGTCGGGCTCTGTGAATAACATGGCGGTTTCGAGACAAAATTGAGATCATTGCCGAGACCCATCTGAACTTAGCACCCGACTTTTGATTTTTTTTTTAATTTTAATATTATGGAGTTTCTGTAGTAGACATTAGTCAAACTAATGTCGTTTGTAGCAATGCCAGAGAATAAAAATGTTCGACCCCTTAATTACAAAAAATATTTCTTTCGGTTGGTTTCGGTTCGGTTCGGCAAATATTGTTATTTGTAGTATCAAATTTAAAATATTCGTCTTTGGATCTTATTATACAACAAATACTATACTAAAATGACTACAGCTACAGAATTGTTTCAATCCGAACTCACCGGTGAATATGATTGCGTGAGTCGGGTTGTTGGCCCAGAGCTCAACTAGATGGACGGCAGCTCCGAAGCGTAAGCTTGGGTGGCCGCAGAACACCACACAGGGCTGTGGAATAATATAATGCCATTATGATGAAGCAAAGGGTGATACTCGTCTAATACGATTTAGAGGGTTGAGGTCAATGGAAGAGATCGGCTGGGGCTCCGATGGGTTCCTGAAGGTTCAATCTTAGGCCGATTTTCCTATATTGATTATGTAAATGATATGTCTATTTTTGCAATATAACATGTAATGTACAAACATAATGAGAGTATTATGATGATGATGCTTCTTTGATATTTGAAATAAAACATCCTCAGGTGATGTATGTATTAAATGAGGAAGCGATAGAAGTGGTTGAACGCACACTTCTTACCATCATTCTAGATGATATTATACGATGGGTCCCTCATATATTTGGATTGACTAGGCTACTGACAAAGTTTTATACATAGTTATTTTCATAGCATATAGTCATCGTCATTATTTTTCGTCATTATAGTTATTTTCATAGCATAGGTATGGTATCCTACTCTGGGGTATCGCTGCTGATATAAATATCATTTTTGTTTTACTACAAACGGAACTACATTATTTCCGAATATCTAGAACATGATGCACGCTGTGTATGTGCGCTACCGGCTACTACAAGATTTATTATATACATTTATAATTTTCAACAAGGTTTATTGCATCATTTGGGTTTTAAGAAAGGTTTTAAAAAGAAGTAACAAGACAAGCCCGCTAAGTTTCTTTTCAAATCAATCAAATCTGTAAGAAATATAAGAGTTGGTAGTAGTTTTGCGATAATGTTTTGTATAAAAATTACTTTCAATAAAAATTTTGATGTTTTTTCATATATCGAATCCGATCGGAAGAGAGTCGTACCTGGCGGAAATCTGCACTGAAAGCGTCGTCGTGGAGCGAGCGTGCGTGCTTGAGGCGTCCCGCGCGCACAAGCGCCGCGTGCGGGAAAGGCTCCTCCGGCAAATACACACGCGCCTGCTTGCCGACCGACACCCACTCCGCTAGGATGTTGCTGTAGGCCAGCGACGAGTCGGCCACCGGCGACACCACGTAGAGTGGTACGTGCGCCAGACCCGCGCCCTCCAGGTGAGCCGACAGACACTCCAGGAGGTCGTATAGCACGCCGCTCGGGTACACCGGGCACAGAACGGAGCCGCCCGCCCGCAGCGTCACGGTCGCGTGCACGCACAGGTCGCCCAGCATGTGGTCTGGGTTGTGCGCCGGGGTCTGTGTGAGCGCGGCCAACACAAGCAGATCGGCACCACGCAGGGCCGCCTGGTTGATGGGACGCGGGTGCGTCGTCAGCGTACTGGAGCCGCTTACGTAAGCCACTTTCTCGTGCGCTGAACGTAACACCCAGTTGGCGGAGCCCAAGCAGAAGCCGGAACTTACAGCCGTGGCGTCGAGGGCGCCATAGATATCGACACGCTCATCATAGCCCACTACGCGCACGCGGGACAGCGAGCGCGCTAAGGCCGCGGGTGAGAATAGACGCCGCCATGCTCGCGGCCGCAGCGCCAACGCCAGCGGCGGCGGCAGCACGTGCACCAGCTCCTTCCAGCGCCGTGCAGCACCCGCACCGCCGCCGCCGCCCGAGACCCACTCCGATAGCTCCTCCAGGTAGAAGCGACCAATCTGAAGAGTGGGCTCGGTCGCATATACTTGACCCTTGAAACCGGTGTCTTCGGTGATGAAGGGTAGAGCCATCATGCAGGTGTAGTTGGATATGAGTATGACATCCAGCTGTGAAAAGTCGACGACTTTGTCGAGGGGAGGACAGAATTCTGGAACACTGTCCACAAACACACGTCCACAACACTCTTTCAGTTCCTGTAAAGTATTAGATTTTTCACTTTTAATTACATTGCATGAGATGTTTCCAAAGGGTAGTACCATGAAAAAAAACTGTCATAAAACTCCATGATGCTCTTTAAACATATTAATACTTTTTTCTAGTGTTAACAATACAGTCAGAATTGATATATAATTAATAAGAAATATTTTTTTTTGGCATTTTAATGAGAAGTATATTAGAAATATGTTTTACAAGTTATATTTAAACAATATAGTGACTATTGTATATATTTTTTATTAAACTGCATAAATATTACCTGATACCAAAGTCAAGTCAAGTCAAAGTCAAGTCTAGTATCAAGTCAAGTCTAGTTTCAAAATTTGTTCATATACAGAGCAGTAATTTTTATTTTTACATCTAAAATAGTTGTATAGGACATTTCTCATTTAGGTAGGTAATATTATAATAATGCTTCTTTTTTTTTAATTTTATATTTAAGTTTAGAAATTAGTTTTGAATATTCCACTCACAATGATAAAGTAATCAGTACACTCTTATGTTTTTGCATATTTTTTGTCCTTACAACAATTTTAAGTTTTATAGTGACATTATTATATATAGTTCTTAGTGTATGTTGTTATAATGTGATTTTTATGAAAAATGTTGTTTACCCCTTCGAGGAGAGGATCGTTAACGTGGGGTGGGGTATAATTGGGCAGCGAAGCCAGGCGTGTGCTTGGTACAGGCGGCAGCGGCAGGAAGTTTAACACTGAGTGTGCTGACAGTCCACAGTCCAGCATTATTAGCAGCTCTTTAAACGATAGAACAAAGCATGGCTTTGCTGCATCGCTACTTAAACAATACTGAAATAAAGTAAATTATTATTTAATAATAATCAAATTAAAGAGATTAATTAAATGAATGTGTTTAGACTTACTAGTTTCATATTGTTTAGATATTTTCTTCTGTCTTATTCAAGTTGTGCAGGCTTAGGTTTTTAGGTTTCACCGCTTTCTTCCAATAAAATTAAAGCAATGTTCAAACATCATAATATCATTTCTGTTTTAATCTTCTGCATGGTAACATAAAACATGTCATGGTTTATTATGTCTTAAATGTCTAACTTTTTTGAGACAAACGATAATGTAATCGCAGCCTTTAAAATACAAACAAATTTGTAACAAAATTTAATACTAAAAGCCTTTAGTAATTTATTATATTCTGATGCTAGCTTTGACATATGTCAATACTCAATTAGCACATTGTGATCTGTCATCTGTCTGCTGTCGACGTTTCGACTGTCTAATGTCTAGAAACGTTACAAGACCTTCTAATTTAAAAGTAAAACACTTACCACCAGAGGATGGCGTTCCTTATTCCTTTTTATTAATGTTAACCTACAATTCAAATTTTATAATCTTAAATGAGTTAAATTTATTCTTGGAATAGTAATAATCCTTCATATCTCAAATTATAGAGTTTGTTTAAAAAACTGGAAAAAACTCATTCGATCTTTGTTCCTACAGTCCGCGTGCTTTGATCTTATGCAAGGTTGTTAAGTTTGAGCAAGTTTGACCAGAGCAAAGAACTGTAAGGAGAGGGTAGCGGAAAGCAGGGGTATTATGGGATCCTCCTAGCAAAGTTTTAAAAATAGCTCTGATAATAACTGATAATATAGATAACAGACATTCGTTTGGCATTAGCTAAAATACCTTTTGGTTGTATTTTTAGATGTTTCTTCGGCATATGACAATGTTTTAAAGATTTTATATTTAATATGTTTTGCGCTAGTGATAGTATTTAAATATTAGTCTACCACTTTGCCCCCATTCATCTACTTTATTTATTTCTAATGTTCTATCGATGCTATTTTTTTTCCACTTTTATTATCTCATTTGATTTTAAACTTTTAAAGTAATTACACTATGAATAAATTTTAGACATAATTTTTTTGACAGCAGATTATGCTTTAAATTTGGCAATAGTTAAAACATTTTTCGAAGAATGATAAGAACCAATGAAATTCACATACAGTAACAATAACTATAACACCCAGATTGATAACTTTCATAAAAGATGTAACATCGCCTCTAAAATAATAAAGGGGTAATATAGGTGAACCCTTAGTGTCCAAATACATGTTACTTTTATCCACTAATAATATATAAGTGGCTTAAGACAGGAGAATGTGTAAACAAATATAGCATAATGGTAAATCAAATGATAGATATGAATGCAATTAAAAATCGACAAATTAATGTTGGAATAGTATGTCTTCGGTTGTGGAAAGGCAGCTAAAGACATTGGCGAAACAAAAGGAAAGGATAGGAAAGATATGTGATGGTGGTAGAATAAGGATGTGTGTTAGGCTCTAGAATGACAGGTATAAAAATTGAAAGTTGATCACCCTGAATCGAAAGATTATATGCGTAAAGTATGCTAAGTATATAGTAGGTACTTCCAAAAATTAAGATGGGTAATGTAACAATTGCACATATATTTGTAAAACGCCAAAGAACAACAAGATTTGTAACGTTTTACAAGAAGAAGAGAGAAGCTAAGAATATAAAAGATGACGGCGTTTCAGTTTTATGCCAGCGGAGAACACGAAAACCTCTTATACATGGGCTTTATTGTTCTTGAACATAGATTTGACCATGTGCAGACCGAAGTTCTATGGTGGCTTTTGAGTAAAACTAGGACTATCTCAGAAGTAATGTATAATAAAATTAGTCGTAATAAAATAAATAATATAGTGTAATTATTATTAAAATTTTAGTAATTACATCTATTTTTTATTAAAATATTATATTAGAAAAACAATAACGTTTGCAAAACTTATTTTCAAATTTCGCTCATTCATTTAATTTATTGGATAGCTGTCGGGTGAAATAGTGACATCAACCACCAGAACCAAGTATTTATATTAACTAAAAATTACCAGTTCGTTTGTTCTCTAATTTTCTTTGTCTGTTCTAGTGAAAATGAAAGATATATCCGGAGTGAATAATATCCTAAATGTTGACTAAAGAATAAACTAAAAATTTTTATAATCACAAATAATATCGATGATGTAATCATGTTTTATTTTATTTGCAGCTCAAGATAACATCTGCCGGGATCTTTGGTTGTTTCAACCGCTCCGTCGATTCCTAATATTTATAGGATATATTATATTAGCTGTTGTAGTATTTCATATAAAGGTTTTTATTCCAATTTTATTTTAATACGACGTTTATAATATGCAATGATCTCGTTCTAGACGAGGGTTTATTATTTTACTTAACAATTTGATGCCATGACCTCCGTGAAGCAAGATTATTTTAATAATGTTTCGATAAGTTTGGATGACGTCATCATACATAAATATTAATTCTTTAAATACTTATCTATTATCAAAAAAATCTTTTTTAATGAAGGTCAATGTTTATAGATAACGTTATTTTAATACTACTTTTAAATTATTAAAATCTATACTATCCACGTGAACAGTATATATATTTTTTGACTAAATTTGTTTTGAATATTGATTGGATATATTAAATATCCGTACACATTATTTTATTAATTATCCTCGTTTTCCTTTGTTAGCTATATCTATCTTTTCTCTACTGTATTCAACAGATGTTGTGGGCAAGGGCTTCTTAAATATAAACCATAAGTTATAAATACATACATATAATAATAACATACAAGTAAAAATATAGGTCGTCTACCACATGATAAACAAAATGTTAATTAAATTTATCGAAATTTAATTGATAAGATTTCACGATTTCACGATTCTGTTAATTATTAAATGCTTTAATGTTGACGATGATTAGATTTATCTAGATGGTAATTTTAGGTAATTATATTATTATTGTTGTTGTCGACTGCCATGTATATGTAGGTATTTTATAGGTCTGCTTTTAGATAAAAAATATTTCGTCGTATTTATGTAAAAAATGAATCATTAATTCGACCTTACTAGCTTACAAGATTTTATTTTTATTACAAGATTAAGGATGACTTCAATCTTTGAATCACAATTGCAATTATACTTTAACTCTCAAAAGAAATGTAATGTAACATTAAGAAGTAAGTACATTTATACAGTATTTTTAGAGTTGAAAGGAGTAAAGATTATATGTATTATAATAGTATGATATTTGTTTTCATTTTTTACTATTAGAATGTTTTAATCATTGTTAACTTAGATCATTATTTTGGTATTTTAGCAAAGAAGATTTAGTAAATAAAAAATATAAACCTTTTTAAAACAATAAAACAATTTATGTACTGAGGGAAATTATAAATTAATACAATAAATACCTACATATTAAGTCTGACATGATAACAATGAAAATCCGAATATACTTTTTTTCATCTTCTAAGTAACTACTTATAACAGCTAATTATTAGTCAATAACAATATTTCACTATTAAATATTAAACTAGTCACTGCATTGATTAATAAAAAAACGGTAATAAGAATTACATACAGAAAAATATCCATATTATGATTAAACGAATGTGCTTGTTAGTATATTCCATTAAAAGTAAAATAGGTAGTTCATATTTATCCGAATAAATAACTGTATAAAATAGTCATAAGCACTCCCAGTAAAACAGGTAACTTCCACGAGCTAAGGAAACCGCTGTCTGTATTGTCCCCAGGCTTGTTTTCCTCCCAAATTACCTTCTGCTTTTTTAATTCAATTCTATCTTCTTCGACGACCTCTCCTATAAGGAACTTCTTGACGATCTCCTTGGCGTCGAAGCTGTGTCCGATGTCGTTGAAACTCTCGGTTGCATCCTTGCCGGCAACATTAATGAGGACCTCATGGCCGCCGGGATGGTCGTCGAGGAACTTCGTAACGTCATATACTCGGTTATCGATAACAAATGCTGCATTTTTCTTTGTGTTGCGCTCGGCAACTTCCTTTCGTGTAAAACGTTTTAACTCCGACATAGTTAATACTAAATCGTGCTTGCGTGCCTCTCACACGGCCAGCCACTACTGTGCACTCTTATTATCTCACTCTTCGTGTACAATCCCCGCTCTCCCCCTCTCCTCATGTTTTTATCATTATCGTTGTATAAAACTGATATGTATAATATGATGAAGCCCTTTAACAGTTTCTACAGTTGATAATTGGTAGCTGTTTAATCAAGACAAGTCGTGGCCGCAAAATCTATCAATTTCTTAATTTCTGTTGATTGTTTGTGATTCGTAATTTCGTTTGTTGGCCGAATATTTTCGATTATAATCAATATGTTTCAATCAACGTGTTATATTTTGGTTCATTCTATTCTATCCTATTAATGTAAAAAAATATGATGTTTATTGATCAGAGCGTAAGCGAAGCTCTTAACTTTGGGAGACCTTTTTTTGTGTTTAGTTGTCTCCAGAATGCGACCAAATAATTAGCTAGAACTATTAGCTAGTAGTATTAGGATAATTACTTTTGAATTGGCTACATTTAAAAGGTTATACTTTGTGAAAAGCCTTAAAAAATAGCAAAGTATTAAATGTGTAATGCGGATAGTTTCTCTGCTTCCACCAGTAGGTAAAAAAATAACGCTTCGTTCGTGTAAAACCCTCCTGAAGCAGAAACGAACGGTTTCTCAGGCAGTATATAGTTATATAATTATAATATGACTACATTTTATCCGCGGCTTCGCTCGCATTGTGTAAGTTCCTTTCTTTTACCTAGGAGCTTTCTATTTGAATTTTAGTGACTTTAATTGTTAAATATCTAATATCTAATCAACTACCAGTCTGCGTAACGTTGAGTCGAGAAGCGAATAATCTTCTAAATTATTAATGTAGTATAAGGGAGAATTTTGATCTATATTAAATAGCCAAGGTAATAAATAAACCCTTTACTTTAGATAAGGATTAATACTAAACAGAAGCAAACAGACTCGAAAATAACGTAATATTTTTCATAAAAATTTTGAAATCTCGGGTGCCGTTTGCATATTGAGCGAAGCAAGCCCGCTCAAAAAAAAAAATCGAACAGGGGGACAGGACAATTCGATTAAAAATATTCTTTACGCGCTTTTCATTGTAAAGCAAATTTTTCGCGCGAATGTTTTTTCTCATTGACATCAATGGGATATCCGTTTTTTGATGATTATTCCTCAACGACTTGACATTTTTCAATTTTTCATATAATTTTCCGCTAAGTAGGTAGTATTCGCCTCTATTCGTGACAAAGAATGTGAAAACGTCTACAGTAAAGCGCTCCGCTCAATTATATACAAATTTGTATTGAAAATGATATGTAAAATAAATAAATGTTTCAAATCAATTAATTTTTGTTGGGGATGTGTGTGTGTGGGGATGTCAACAAAATGTGTGTATGTCAGTACATAATTCCTTAAACCACTGTCCGTACACAGGTCATTTACAGGTCATGACGCGTGCAGGAGTTGTGTTGCGTCTTTTTCACTGAAAGAGATGGAGATATAATAGTTGGAATAAATGTTTCATTATAATATATATCCATACTAAATATCTATATATATAATGTATAGAAATTATAAACTTACCCGATTACAATTCACTAAAATGTCTTCTTTTTAGTATTTGAAACTTTTTTGAAGTGACCAAAAAATATGTATTTGAACTTACATACGTATAAAAATTAAAAAATAAAACTCTTAGTACCATATAGTGTTTTTATAAATATAATAATTAGAATAATAATTGAAAGAAAATATAAGTATTTCAAAAAAATCAAAAAAAAACAAAAAATTTCAAAGAGTTTCAGTATATAAGGAAAAAACTCACATTATAAGCCTTACTGAATCACGCACGCGCACACGCACACACGCGCATCCACGCACACACGCGCACCCACGCACACACGCGCACACACGCGCACCCACGCACACACGCGCACCCACGCACACACGCGCACCCACGCACACACGCGCACCCACGCACACACGCGCACCCACGCGCACACGCACACGCACACGCGCACACGCACACGCACACGCGCACACGCACACGCACACGCGCACACACACACATCCCCACACACACACGCCCACACACACACACACACACACGCATCCCCACACACACACACGCACGCACACGCATCCCCACGCACACGCATCCCCACACACACACACACACACACACATCCCCACACGCACACGCACACGCATCCCCACGCACACGCCCACACACACACACACACATCCCCACACACACACGCCCACACACACACACACACTCGCATCCCCACACACACACACACACGCGCATCCCCACACACACACACATCCCCACACACACACGCACACGCACACGCATCCCCACGCACACGCATCCCCACACACACACACACATCCCCACACACACACGCACACGCACACGCATCCCCACGCACACGCCCACACACACACACACATCCCCACACACACACTCGCATCCCCACACACACACACACGCGCATCCCCACACACACACACATCCCCACACACACGCCCATCCCCACACACACGCCCACACACACACACACACGCATCCCCACACACGCACACGCATCCCCACACACACACACGCATCCCCACACACGCACACGCATCCCCACACACGCACACGCATCCCCACACACACGCACACGCATCCCCACACACACACACACACACACACACGCATCCCCACCCACACACACACACACACACGCATCCCCACACGCACACGCACACGCACACGCATCCCCACCCACACACACACACACATCCCCACACACACATCCCCACACACACACACGCATCCCCACACACACGCCCACACACACACGCACATCCCCACACACACACACACACACACACATCCCCACACACACACACACGCATCCCCACACACACGCCCACACACACACGCACACGCATCCCCACACACACACGCATCCCCACACACACGCCCACACACACACGCACACGCATCCCCACACACACGCACACGCATCCCCACACACACACGCACACGCATCCCCACACACACACACACACACACACACACACACACATCCCCACACACACACACACGCATCCCCACACATACGCCCACACACACACGCACACGCATCCCCACACACACACGCACACGCATCCCCACAAACACACGCACACGCACACGCATCCCCACGCACACGCATCCCCACACACACACGCGCATCCCCACACACACACATCCCCACACACACGCCCACACACACACACACGCATCCCCACACACACGCCCACACACACACACACACGCATCCCCACACACACACGCATCCCCACACACACACGCATCCCCACACACACACGCATCCTCACACACACACGCACACGCATCCCCACACACACACGCACACACATCCCCACACACACATCCCCACACACACGCACATCCCCACACACGCACCGCCCAGGGTGAGACCCATATACTTCATCTGGGTCTTCACCACCACCACTGCCTCCGATCCTTGGCCAGAGATAGACGCCCGACTAGAGGGACATCGGCGAGGGCCGAGGAACAGGATGGCCTCAGTGTTTGTAACGGAGACCTCCAATCCTAACAGCCTTATTCGGTCCGCTACAAACGTAACGCCGATGGTAGCCAGACGGGGCTGCCTCCGAAAAGTTCTTACCCCTGTAGGTGACGAGGGGGTATCATCCGCGTAACACAACAACCTCATCCAGGGCAAGAGAGAACAGTGAAGCAGCCAGTCGTAGCCGAGGTTCCACAACACCGGTCACAACAAATGAGACCTAACCTGACCTATATATATAACCTATGTTATATTCCTCAACGACAAAACATTTTAGTTCAAAATTAGACATAGATAGACTTCAATTCAAAATTAACTACGAGGGTTCAAAACCCGCCCAGCTCCGTGAGGAACCACATAAACTCAGCCAGATATTTCTTTACTGTGTTCACCGTTTCATAAAAATTAACATTTATCGACTGATTGAAAATCAATCAATCTTGACAAATAATGTAATTATTAATTTCAGACGAGGATGTCCTACCTCAGAAGTTGCTATCTGTGATTGGTGTACTTTATTTAAAAAATGCCAACGTAAATGCATAATTAATTATTTTTATATTTTAATATTATTAAAATAATAAGTGTAATATTTAATTTAATTTAAGTTTATCACTAAAATATCTTTTATTGAGGGGTTAGGTGGGTTTCAAAGGCACAAAACACGTATATTTTTATTTAACCAACAAAATATTTCATTACATCAATTTACCATATAAAAGGTATAATATATTACATAAGTTATTGAAATTTTCGTCGAAAAATATTGTCCGCACGTCGTCATCTGTGACTCAAAACAAGTTTGATGGTGGTGCTGATGGTGATGCTGGTGGTGATGGTGGTCGTGGTTAGGATAACTCAGGACTGATGCATCTAAAATGCAAAATTTTCAGTTAGTAGATGCTTAAAGCTCGCTTGGACGAAGGAGAAAACAACAATTTTATATTTTGGCGGCGTTGAGAACAAAAACCTTTTTTTGAGTATAATTTGCACCCTTCACGGTGCATGAAAAATCATTAATGTAAAATTTGGAGGAGATCGGTTCATTCGTTTTCGAGAAATCGATTTCAAAAATGTAGTTTTCAAAAGACGCGACTAAAAAGATTTACATTCAAACAGGTGAAAAAACTTACATTAAGTGTCTGCTGCAGTGGCAATATCCAAGGCATCCTTTTGCTCTTGTCTGTGACGAACTCTTGCTTCTTGAGTCTCAGCGTCAGCTTTTTTTTCTGCTGATAGTATTCGCGGCCTTCACATCCTCTTTTCGTGCGTACTCGTGGCTATTTTAGTTTGATTTTTGACGTTTCGTATGCTCTACCAATTTTTCGACATGATATATAATTTCTCTCGGCATACAGTTTTCGCATTCCACCTGAATTCCATTAAATTCAAACTAAAAAGTCTATAATGACAATTTGACTATACACCGGAATATTTGCCCCGCTTTGAAATCACGAATTTCAGAACAGCCTAACAATTTATCTCCTGAAATTAAATAATTATTTAAATTTAAATATTGAATTAATATAATACCTGAAAATTAAATTAATATTAAGCGTACTTACCTTTCTGTAAGCCATAAATTGAGGCACTTCCGCTTCCTTCAGTACAATGTTTTTTTGCCCCAAAACAGCGTCTGGTATAATCTAGCAGATGGTGGGGATGGATGATGTGCGCGCAGCACCACAGATCGCACACTCTTTGGACTGCATTTGATGCCTCTTTTAAACTATTTAATCCAACCCCAATTATAGTTGGACTAGCTCGTTTTTGGGTACCACGTGTGGTGAAGAGGCTATGTATACTGCCTCTGCGGAAGTAAAACGTTCTATTAGTTTATTAATCTAAAATACGGGATGCAGTTATAGAAAATTTAAAGAATGACGAATCAGAGATTGGATTATTTGTTAAATATTCAAATATAATGTCTTTATCCAATTGGTCAGATTTGGACTCATTTGCACGAGCTGGTTGGATATAATCTTTAAATAAGGACGATGAGCTGGTGCAATTAGAAGATTGAAAGTAAGCGTTTTTTAAACCCACTTTCACAAGCCAATCTCATGGTTGGAGGAAGTCGGGCCGCTTTGTACATATTTACTAAACGAAATTTATCTATTTGAACATATTAGTTTATTTACTATTAATTTGAAGACCGTCCGAAAAAAAGGTATCATCTTTTTTGGCGTCTAGGAAAATTTGGTATACAAAGATGCCAGATTGTTCATTTGAAATAAGATATTTTTTGATTTTTTGTCTGAAATTTCGTCGTTAATTGAGATGGATGTATTAAAGGAGATCGGTTTATAAACAAAATTCGATAACGAATAATTATCTCTAAAATGTACAATGGTGCTTCTAACTTTCTCCAAACACTTACCTGATGTTTGATTTGCCCAGCTTGAAAGGTTCCTTCCAGTCTTCTCTTTGGGGCGCGCTTCTGAAGCTTATCCACGGTGCTTTCATCTCCGATCCAAGACAGCTTTCGGTTCACACCGACAAAATCTGTAAAATTGGTGTCATTGAAAAGGTTATCTGATGGAGGAATTTTTCGTAACGATTCCCTTAATTATCTTTGACAGACATTTTATTGATTTTTTGATCATTATAATATCATCAATGGTTATTGGATATAGAGATTCGCTAAACAATTTTTATAATAAGATTTTATAGAATCATTTCTAGAATCAGTTCTACAAAACCGGGGGTAGAATTGTGTAACTTTTGTACTTCTGAATAACGCACTTGTGACTAGTCAGAATTAAATTACTGTAAATTATTAATTAATTCCAAATGTAGGTCAGAAGTATGCAAAGTCTGACTTGAGGGTAGTTGCAATTGGTAGGGTAATTGCAAGGTAGTTGCAAGCAAATTGCAATCAATACCTTTCTCAATTTTAAAAAAGTTTCTTTTGAACGGGGCTTCTGAATCACGGATATATATTGTTTTTTGAAAATAGTCTTTAAAAAAAAACTTTTATACTAAAATTTTAATAATACTTGCCAGAATACTTACCATAGTATTGCGCGGTCCCCTTTTTCGATGCTTTTTGCCTCGCATCGTCCTGGCAGGACCGCTACCGATGTCTAAAGAGTCACTTGATGACGAACGGACGCGGGTAGTTTTATTTTTTGCTAAATCAGCATTCTTCCTGATGAATGTTCTTTGAACGTCGTCTTTCTTGGTAAGAATCTGTAAAACATTAGAAAGATTATCCCATGAAGGAGGAATTTCTTAAAGATTTCTTTAAATAATTATCTTTAACATTATTCAAAATGTCATTACGGCGCTGTTGCAATTTCCAATATATTTTATAATTTTTTTTGAAATAAAAAACAATAATTTTAACTGTAATATAATGATATTGGATAATTGAATGGTTATTGGATTCTGAAATTCAGATAACCAGGAGATTAGTTGAGCTAATCCCTTCTGAAAGGCTTCATTTAGCAAAATAATAGCATGTGTAATAGCGGGACAATTGTTATTGTAAGATTTTATAGAGTCATTACATTCCAAATCTAACAAAACCGGGGGTAGAAACCGGGAGTAAATTATTAAGTAATTCCAAATATAGGTCAGAAGTATGCAAAGTCTGACTTGAGGGTAGTATGCAAATTGCAATCAATACCTTTCTCAATATTAAAAAAGTTTCTTCTTTTGAACGTCGCTTCTGAATCATAAAAATTTGTTGTTTTATGATATATGGTCTTGTGAAAAAAAAAACTGGCAGAATACTTACCTTAGCATTTCGCCGTCCCCTTTTTTGGATGCTTTTTGCGTCGTATCCGGCTGGAAGCACCGCTATGGATGTCCACAGAGACTCTTGATGACGAACGGACCGCGAGTAGTCTTCTTTTTTTGATAAATCAGCATTCTTCCTGACGAATGTTCTTTGAACGCCGCCTTTCTTGGTAAGTCTGTAAAATATTAAAAAAATTATCACATTTCTTAAAATTCCCTTAAATAATTATTATCTTTAACATACTTCAAAATGGCATCATCGATATTTGCAATAAATTTTATTGAATTTTTTGATAATCACCTTCCGAAAAAAAAACATTATTTTTAACTGTAATATAATAATATTGGATAATTGAATGGTTTTTGGATTCTGAAATTCAGATAACCAGGAGATTAGTTGAGCTAATCCCTTCTGAAAAACTTTATTTTGGAACATAATGGCAAGTGACTTTTCAACATTCGCTAAACAATTTTTATCGTAAGATTTAATAGTCATTACATTCCAAATCTAAGAAAACCTGGGGTAGAATTGTATAACTTTTGTACTTCTGAATAAGAAGACACCTTTGTTACATAATTTTTTTAACAATACTAGCCAGATTACTTACCTCAGCATTGTGCTGTCCCCTTTTTCGATGCTTTTTGCCTCGCATCGGGCTGGAAGCACCGTTACTGATGTCCAAAGAGTCACTTTATAACGAAGGGACGTAGGTAGTCTTTTTTGCTAAATCAGCATTCTTCCTGACGAATGTTCTTTGAACGTCGCCTTTCTTGGTAACAATCTGTAAAACATTAAAAAGATTATACCATGAAGGAGGACGTTCTTAACGATTCCCTTAAATAATCTTGAACATACTTCAAAACGGCACCAAGGCGCTCCTGCAAGATGTCAGTATGTTTACCACAAATCATTTGCAATATATTTTATTAATTTTTTTGACAATCACCTTCAGAAAAAATCAATAATTTTAATTGTAATACATTATCAATGTTTATTGGATTCTGAAATTCACATAACCAAGAGATTAGTTCAGCTAATCTCTTTCTGAAGGGCTTAGTTTTGAAAAATAATAGCTTGTGTTAAGCTAAGCGGGAAGTGATTTTTTAATATTCGCTAAACAATATTTTTTTTCATAAGACTTTATAGAATCATTACATTACAGTTCTACAAAACTGAGGGGTAGAATTGTATAACTTTCGTACTTCTGAATAACGCATTTGTGACCAGTCAGGAGAAATTAAGTACTGTAAATTATTAAGTAATTTCAAATGTAGGTCAGCAGTATGCAAAGTCTGCGACTTGAGGGTAGTTTACATATTGCAATCCACACCTTTAATATTAAATAAGTTTTGTTCGTTTGAACGCCGCTAGGGAATCATGAAAGTTCGATGTTTTAGGAAATATGGTCTGGATTAAAAAAAAAAACCTTTTTACTTTTCTTAACAATACTAGCCATATTACTTACCTTAGCATTGCGCCGTCCCCTTTTTCGATGCGTTTTGCCTCGCATCGGGCTGGAAGCACCGCTACTGATGTCCAAAGAGTCGCTTGATGAACGGACGTGGGTAGTTCTTCTTTTTTGCCAAATCAGCATTCTTCACTGGATGGATTCATTATAAAATAATACTTTTGTAACAAAATTAAACAAGAATCTTGAGATTGATTTAAAGGCGACTGCGCTGTTCAGAAACTGAAGTGCCAATGAGGGATACAGGTGAGTGGTGCTGCGCAAGCACATCATCCATCCCTACCATTAGATTATACCGCCGCTAGATTATACCGGAAGGACGCTGTTTTTGAGTCAAAAAAGCGTTGTGCTGAAGGAAACGGAAGTGCCTCTCTCAATTTATAGCAGCGCCTCTAGTGTCATTTTGGAGAACTAGTGAACTCCAACCAATCACTGCTAAGCAAAGAGTGTGTGCAGCGCCTCTAGTGTCATATTGGAGAACTAGTGAACTCCAACCAATCACTGCTAAGCAAAGAGTGTGTTCAGCGCCTCTAGTGTCATATTGGAGAACTAGTGAACTTCAACCAATCACTGCTAAGCAAAGAGTGTGTGCAGCGCCTCTAGTGTCATATTGGAGAACTAGTGAACTCCAACCAATCACTGCTAAGCAAAGAGTGTGTGCAGCGCCTCTAGTGTCATATTGAAGAACTAGTGAACTCCAACCAATCAACCTGCTAAGCAAAGAGGGGCGCACACGTTTAAATAGACCGTCCAGTGCATCGTTGGGCACTTTTTGCCTTGGTCGCTGGTCGTCTAAGCCGGGCCTCCCACATGGGTCTCACCCGGCTGGACAGACCGCCCAGGCAGCCCGGCAGCTCACGTCCCTCTTCGTCGTCCCTTTTTAACCCAATTTTATTTTCTATTTTACCTAGTTAAGCTTACCTTTTACCTAATTTTAAGATTACTGTCAGTTTCGTCCTAGTTATAAGTGTGTTGTATATGTCTAGTATGTAAGTAGTTTATTGGGAAAAAAAAAATACAAAAAGAATATATAGTTATATAGTTGTTTAAGATAATATGTATTAGTTTATTTTAATTGTATTTTATTATAGTGTATATTGTATTGTTATATTATAGTGTTTTCATTATATAGTATTTAAGTTGATTAGTTATTTAGTTTATGTAAATAGTATTTAAGTTAAGTGTTGATTGTGCTCGTCAAACCATACCATAGGCTCCAAAAGCGTTCTTAATTGTTAAATTAATTATATATTGTGGAGCGGTACGTTTATGTATTTTATTGTATTATTTCTAATCTGTATTGTATTTGGTTAATTAATTAAGTTAAATTTATTGTGAATATTGTTTTTATAGTATGGTAAGTTAATTTTGCTTGTCCAAATTTATATATTATGTTAAGTTATTTTTTTTATATTGTAATGTTTCCTTTTAATTTAATTATTATTACATGTTGTATAAAGTTTTGTTAAAGTTAAAAAGTCAAAAAGCGGGATGTGGAACGAACGAACGTTGGACACTTTTGTTTAAGCTCCCGGCTGGTGAGGCTGCCTTTGTTATCGTTTATTTATTTTTTGTTATACTGTGGGTGGTGGACAGATAATTTTTATGTTCATTTATTTTGCTGTTTCAATGGTGTTTATTTTCTAGCGATTAATTATTAGTAATTTCAATCTTGGGTGATGAAGTAAAATAATAGTTATTCTTTTGTTTTTTTTAATCATTTCACTGCGCAGTTTTTAGTTAAGTTTATTAATCATGGATAAGGCTATTATCGGAACCGATGGCCCTCAAGGGATCAAAGGTTCGGAGGTTTTTAAAATATTAATTAGGTTGTCAAATGTCATATGTATATATATTTTCTAATATCTAGAGAATTGGTAAATTAATTATAAACCAGATATTTAATATATACTAATTATATACTTTGTTAGTAGGAAGTAATGGGGGCGCTGTGCGAGTCCAGCAGACTCCAGATGTGTTTGAGGACACCCTGTACAGCGTGCTGCAGTACACTTCCGAGGTATACATTAAAAATTATTATTCATGAAATTTTAATATTTTGTTTAGACAATTTTTTTTCAGTGAAGTGATGACCAAATTATTTAAAAAATAATGTGTTTCCAGACGGGTCCAGTGGGCGAGGAGACGGCGCAGCAGTGCGTGGTGACGGCGTGCCGCGGCGGGCTGGCGCTGGCGCCGCTGCAGCCGCGCTGGGAGGCCGCTCTCGGACGACTGCTGGCGCACCACCAGGTATACATGGACTACGGACGGACAAAGTGGTCATGTACCATTTACATAAATCTTCCAGGGACCATTCACTCGAATACATAGGAAACCTAATCAAACTTGGTCTAGGAGGGAACTGTAAAATAACACTTTAGTAACAAATAACAATAGCCATTATACCACTTAAACGCAATCAAAACTTTATTGAAATCGGTTCAGACGTCTCAAAGCAATTTAATACCAGAGACAATTATGAATTTATCTGTAAGTTAAAAAAAAAATTAAAATCGTCTTTATGTATTTCTATATGTTTATTATAAATTATAACAATGTAAAATTCATTAAACAATTATTTTATATATCAGGTCCGCAAGTTGCTGTGCGCCGGCCTGACGGATGGTAACGGAGTACGCAGACGACAGATCCTGCAGCTCATTAAACACCACTACTTCCCTTCGGAACACATGAACCAGGTAAAATAAAGCTACGCCGGAGACAATAATACCTTTAACACTACACTAGGTGTAGGGTTGAGGTATTGCAATTATTTATTATTATTTATAATTTATTTAAAACAGCTGTATATTTTAAAATAACTATGTAGTAATTTTTTATATTTATTGTTTTTGCCATAGTTATCAGCTATATTGTAACTTGGAGATAATATAACCGATCCTGTAGTTTCATTGCCTGAGAAATTAAGGACATATCGTAACGTGAACAATTATAATTGTGTATATTATATTAATGTTTATATTGTCAAATAGATATTCGGCGACAGTTTCGTGAGTGCGTCGGAGGTGAGCGTGGAGAGCTGTGGTGAGTGCTGGAGCGTGTGGGAGCGACTCACGCCCGCGCAGGAGACGGCTATGGATGAGCTACTGACTAGGCTGAGGGAGGCACTACACACAGGGAAGGTAAATGAATGCCCTTACCCACTAGACCACTGACCTAGAAGGATCGTTATGTATAGGGTTGCCAACTTCCTATTTACTTTACTTTACATAATAAAGTACATTTTAATGAATATATTTAAGATTTTTTTAAATTACTTTTCCTACATTACACGTGACTAACCTATATTTAAATTAAAGCTTATACAATGAAATTGACAATGTTAACATCTGAATTTATTAACTTTTAAAAAGAAACATAATAGAGCAACAATAGTTGTCGTTTCCTGTAAAAAAGGCTTGGAGGATTTATTAAACATCAGAAATCAAATTGTTTCCAAGTACAAATGGTCGAAATAATTTACATTACTTTATTTATAATTTTAATTTACATTACGTCATGAGATAATTTGCACTCAAATTCAAAGTATTTATAAAATATTTATCAGTAGCAAATGATATGTAACAAATTAGAACCTAGTTAAACCTTACTTTAAACACACTTTGTTTTAATTTAAATTAATTTAATTATTATTTTAATTTAATTATTATTTATTAAATTAATTTAATTAATCAAAAATAACATTTGCAACAAGAGTTCAGAGCTCAATTGGTTGTAAGTTTTTTATTAAAAAAATGTAACAGTTTAATAAATTTTTTTTCAGCGCCATCTATCGAACTTTAGCAACAAATGAAGCAACCTAGTTCGTGTGCTCGTCAACAGTAAACAGATGGCGCTTAACTATATTCTATGTATTAATTTATTTTCAGAACATAGAAAGCGAAATGAAAGTACGCGAGAAGGAACTAGAAGAAAGACTGAAGCAACAAGAGGCTGATTATTCCTCAATTCTTTTGATAATAATTATTTCCTCTCATTGACGGAAACTAAGCCTTGCCTTTTTTTTAAAGAATGTTGAAGAGAATTTGATGTTCAGATAGTTAAGAAATCTTGCATTAACTGGTTATAGGTATATTTACAACATAAATAGAAATTTATATATATAATGTATTAATTGTTCTAATAGACGAACAAGAACAGCGAGCTAGCGGGCGTGTTGATAAAGTTCGAGGAGCGCGTGAAGCAGCGATACAAGCGATTGGAGGAGGACGCTGCGGCCGACGGAGCCCTGCGGCGGGAGATAGAGCAGAGGGACACTGTGAGACTTAACTACTTAACTATTTATACTTAATAGGATGATATAACGTTCTTCTAGTTAGAATCCATCTGTAAATGATATAAATAAGGGAGAAAAAATTGTATGACACTATTTTTCAAGTTACATTCATGATCTTGATGAACCCTAAAAATGTCAAGTGTACGTACTTTTCTGATTATCAGAGATTCGTATCGTACTGTTGATTGCCATCGCTTTTGGTATTTAATCTATTTAATAGATTGGTATTTAATGTATTCCGTTTTAAATAAAAATAAATGTCTAAAATTCATTATGGATTCTAATTATTAAACAAATATCAAACACTTTTTTCAGTATACAGTTTTTGTATTTTTACTTTCGTAACTCCATAAAATACATAATCTATTCCATCCCCAGATGATAAAGCAGCTGGAGAAGACTGTGGCGGAGCGTGAGAACAGGCTGTACCAGGTGACGTCTCAGCTGGAGGAGATGAAGAGTGTGCAGGAGATGGTAGCCAAGCTCATGAGCAAGAGCACCTCCAATGCCACCTAACGGTACTCGCATACCATATTCTACCAATATAATACTTTGTCTCCTATTCCTGTATAAATATTATAAAAATTTATTTTAATCTTTTTCATCTATCAAACTTAACCCTTAATATTTAATAATTTATATAAAATTAAATGCTGTAACCTTTTGAACTTACAAAATAAATATTTGTATATTGACCTTTCATAAAACTTAATTTGGTTAAATTAACTTAAAATTTATTAATATTTTTGATTAATAATTTAATAATTTGCACTCAAATTCAAAGTATTTATGTAACAAATTGGAACCTAGTAAAACCTTACTTTAAACACACTTTGTTTAATTAATTAATTTGATTAATTAAAAAAGTAATATATATGTACAATTTTACAGATAAACGATATAGCAACATCAAGCGTGATGGAGTTGTACGGCTACAAGATGACATGCTTAGAACAACGGTTGCATTCACTCACTCGACTTACAGGTAAAGACAGTATTCAGTTATTAACCCTTTGCCCTCGAGATCGCTTCATATGTACTAAAGGGCAACTCGGGTGTGTACTGTTAAACTGTGATGCTCTCCAGTTAAACTGATGATTTCGGAACAAGACCAAACAAATATCACCAATTACTAAATATAAATAAATATATATCAAATACACTTCGCGAGTGAGTATGATGGGTTAAGGTTTCTATTAACATTAATATCCATTCCAGGGTGCGACACAACACATGGCGTCACTACAGCACCCCCTCGCGTTACTGCAAGCGACTAATACTTCTCAGCAAGATGTCTTATACACGACACAGATGCAAAATGAAAAGTATGTATAATAATTTTGAATAAGTTTCCTTTTCAAATGCTTTAATTCAAATATATATTTATGCATATATAATAAAGTGCCACAAGATAGTTTAAACCGTCTTTTTCTTAGTTTTAAATCTAAAATTAAAAGATTTTTTGTGGATTGAAATGTGGAACTTAAGTTGTTCACTTTAATGTATATATCAAATATGTATATATCAAGTTTCTTTTCAAAAGAGCAACTTCTGGCTTGGTCCTCTCAGCAGAGCAGCATTCAGAGCCTGTGATAGCTTACTCATGGATTGACTACTCTGATTATTTTAAATAATAATTGATGATTTAAATTGCGTGCCTACTTGAATAAAGATAAATAAACTAATATTAATAATAAGATAATAAACTTTCAAATATTACTAACTAAATTTTGTTATACTTTTACATATTACATAGTAGCGAGTTTGGTAGATGTTGTCTAATCTTGTCATTAAATGCTTATGTATCGATTATTAAAGCGGAAACCTCAAGGTGCAATCATGCTTAATCAAAAGAAATTTTAGTCGTCTAGGGAAATTTCAATGAGTACATCATTACATAAATAAGTTTTTTTTTGAATTTGGTAGAATGCTCGCCTGCCACGCGGGCGGCCCGGGTTCGATTCCCGGCCGATGCAATACTATTTTGCATATTTGTTTTTACTACTTATGTATATGCAATAATTATGTTCGTACATTAATTAATACTTTTTTTATTTTAGACATATAAAGGCAATAGAGGAAATGCACAAGCAGCTGGATGACGCGGAAACGTCACTGCGCGGTTTTCGAGCAAAGTTAGCAGCTGAGAGAGACAAAGAAAATCAAAAATAACATTTGCAACAAGAGTTCAGAGCTCAATTGGTTGTAAGTTTTTTATTAAAAAAATGTAACAGTTTAATAAATTTTTTTTCAGCGCCATCTATCGAACTTTAGCAACAAATGAAGCAACCTAGTTCGTGTGCTCGTCATCAGTAAACAGATGGCGCTTAACTATATTCTATGTATTAATTTATTTTCAGAACATAGAAAGCGAAATGAAAGTACGCGAGAAGGAACTAGAAGAAAGACTGAAGCAACAAGAGGCTGATTATTCCTCAATTCTTTTGATAATAATTATTTCCTCTCATTGACGGAAACTAAGCCTTGCCTTTTTTTTAAAGAATGTTGAAGAGAATTTGATGTTCAGATAGTTTAGAAATCTTGCATTAACTGGTTATAGGTATATTTACAACATAAATAGAAATTTATATATATAATGTATTAATTGTTCTAATAGACGAACAAGAACAGCGAGCTAGCGGGCGTGTTGATAAAGTTCGAGGAGCGCGTGAAGCAGCGATACAAGCGACTGGAGGACGCTGCCGCCGACGGAGCCCTGCGGCGGGAGATAGAGCAGAGGGACACTGTGAGACTTAACTACTTAACTAGGATGATATAACGTTCTTTTAGTTAGAATCCATCTGTAAATGATATAAATAAGGGAGAAAAAATTGTATGACACTATTTTTCAAGTTACATTCATGATCTTGATGAACCCTAAAAATGTCAAGTGTACGTACTTTTCTGATTATCAGAGATTCGTATCGTACTGTTGATTGCCATCGCTTTTGGTATTTAATCTATTTAATAGATTGGTATTTAATGTATTCCGTTTTAAATAAAAATGAATGTCTAAAATTCATTATGGATTCTAATTATTAAACAAATATCAAACACTTTTTTCAGTATACAGTTTTTGTATTTTTACTTTCGTAACTCCATAAAATACATAATCTATTCCATCCCCAGATGATAAAGCAGCTGGAGAAGACTGTGGCGGAGCGTGAGAACAGGCTGTACCAGGTGACGTCTCAGCTGGAGGAGATGAAGAGTGTGCAGGAGATGGTAGCCAAGCTCATGAGCAAGAGCACCTCCAATGCCACCTAACGGTACTCGCATACCATATTCTACCAATATAATACTTTGTCTCCTATTCCTGTATAAATTTTATAAAAATTTAATTTAATCTTTTTCATCTATCAAATATTTAATAATTTATATAAAATTAAATGCTGTAACCTTTTGAACTTACAAAATAAATATTTGTATATTGACCTTTCATAAAACTTAATTTGGTTAAATTAACTTAAAATTTATTAATACTTTTGATTAATAATTTAATAATTTGCACTCAAATTCAAAGTATTTATGTAACACTGTACTTTAAACACACTTTATATTAGTTAACATAATTTAAAAAGTAATATGTATGTACAATTTTACAGATAAACGATATAGCAACATCAAGCGTGATGAAGTTGTACGGCTACAAGATGACATGCTTGGAACAACGGTTGCATTCACTCACTTGCCTTACAGGTAAAGACATTATTCAGTTATTAACCCTTTGCCCTCGAGATCAAGATCAAACAAATATTACCAATTACTATAAATGAATATATATCAAATACACTTCGCGAGTGAGTATGATGGGTTAAGGTTTCGATTAACATTAATATCCATTCCAGGGTGCGACAGAACACATGGCGTCACTACAGCACCCCCTCGCGTTACTGCAAGCGACTAATACTTCTCAGCAAGATGTCTTATACACGACACAGATGCAAAATGAGAAGTATGTATATAATTTTGAATAAGTTTCCTTTTCAAATGCTTTAATTCAAATATATATTTATGCATATATAATAAAGTTCCACAAGAAATTTTAAACCGTCTTTTTCTTAGTTTTAAATCTAATTGGATTGAAATGTGGAACTTAAGTTGTTCACTTTAATGTATATATCAAATATGTATATATCAAGTTTCTTTTCAAAAGAGCAACTTCTGGCTTGGTCCTCTCAGCAGAGCAGCATTCAGAGCCTGTGATAGCTTACTCATGGATTGACTACTCTGATTTTTTAAATAATAATTGGTGATTTAAATTGCGTGCCTACTTGAATAAAGATAAATAAACTAATAGTAATAATAAGATAATAAACTTCCAAATATTACTAACTAAATTTTGTTATACTTTTACATATTACATAGTAGCGTGTTTGGTAGATGTTGTCTAATCTTGTCATTAAATGCTTATGTATCGCTGCTTGCTCAAGGTGCAATCATGCTGAATCAAAAGAAATTTTAGTCTTTTAGGGAAATTTCAATGAGTACATCATTACATAAATAAGTTTTTTTTGAATTTGGTAGAATGTTCGCCTGCCACGCGGGCGGCCCGGGTTCGATTCTCGGCCGATGCAATATTATTTTGCATATTTTTTTTATGCATACAAATTGTTTTACTACTTATGTATATGCAATAATTATTTTCATACATTAATTAATACTTTTTTTTTTATTTTACACAAAAAGGCAATAGAGGAAATGCACAAGCAGCTGGATGACGCGGAAACGTCACTGCGCGGTTTTCGAGCAAAGTTAGCAGCTGAGAGATTAGACAAAGAAAATCAAAAAAAACATTTGCAACAAGAGTTCAGAGCTCAATTGGCTGTAAGTTTTTTATTAAAAAAATGTAACAATTTAATAAATTTTATTTTAGCGCCATCTGTCTAACTTTAGCAACAAATGAAGCAACCTAGTTCGTTTGCTCGTCAACAGATGGCGCTTAACTATATTCTCTGTGTTAATTTATTTTCAGAACAAAGAAAGCGAAATGAAAGTACGCGAGAAGGAACTAGAAGAAAGACTGAAGCAACAAGAGGCTGATAGCAGAGTAAGAAATTGGAGCAACAGGTGATTATTCCTCAATTCTTTTGATAATAATTTTTACGCTTATATCTGTTATATCCGTCCTCTCATTGACGGAAACTAAGCCTTGCCTTTTTTTTTAAGAATGTTGAAGAGGATTTGATGTTCAGATACTTTAGACATCTCAATATTAATGGAACATTTTTTTTTTCGGATTTTTTTACCTTGCATTAACTGGTTATAGGTATATTTACAACATAAATAGAAATTTATATATATAATGTATTAATTGTTCTAATAGACAAACAAGAACAGCGAGCTAGCGGGCGTGTTGATAAGTTCGAGGAGTTTTACTTTCGTAACTCCATAAAATACATAATATATTCCATCCCCAGATGATAAAGCAGCTGGAGAAGACTGTGGTGGAGCGTGAGAACAGGCTGTACCAGGTGACGTCGCAGCTGGAGATGAAGAGTGCAGGAGATGGTAGCCAAGCTCATGAGCAAAGAGCACCTCCAATGCCACCTAACGGTACTCGCATACCATATTCTACCAATATAATACTTTGTCTCCTATTCCTGTATAAATATTAAAATATAATAATTATATAATAAAAATTTAATTTAATCTTTTTCATCTATCAAACTTATCCCTTAATATTTAATAATTTATATAAAATTAAATGCTGTAACCTTTTGAACTTACAAAATAAATATTTGTATATTGACTTTTCATAAAACTTAATTTGGTTAAATTAACTTAAAATTTATTAATATTTTTGATTTCAGATTGAAGGAGACGGCAAATATCAAGAAAAGAGAAGAGACGAGACGAGAAGAGAAGAGACGGCAAATATCATTTTGTGTATATGAAGTTATGGCAATTATGATGTAGAATAAATTTTGTAACAATGACTGACGAATAAAAATTGGATGTATGTGTTTTTTATTTACCAAGTAACCTTAACTTTAAGAACTCACTTGTTTGACCATTAGCTTTCTAATTTCAAATGTAATGTTTGTATTTTTACGCATTTATAGCTAACCCTTGTTGATCCTAACAAATTAATAATTGAAATCCAAATAAATTTCCAGCTTTAACTTCAAAACTTACATTAAATAATAACCATATATACATTTATAATTATGACACGGAACATAGAACACAGTTTTATGTAATAGGCTACTATATGATTTCCACCTGCTTCACTGGGCACACTACAGATTTGAATGTAAACTAAGAATTCTTGTGTTGAATTCACGATATGATAAATTTATATTTGGTGTAAACTTCTATAATTTTATATAGAGAAATACAATGCCAGTCAGTGAATACACAGATTTGTGTGGATGAATGTGTGTGCGTGGGTGGATGGATGAATGTGTGGGTGGATGGATGAATGTGTGGGTGGATGGATGAATGTGTGCGTGGGTGGATGGAGAAATGCGTGCGTGGATGGATGGATGGATGCGTGCGTGGATGGATGAATGCGTGCGTGGATGGATGGATGGATGGATGAATGCGTGCGTGGATGGATGGATGGATGAATGCGTGCGTGGATGGATGGATGGATGAATGCGTGCGTGGATAGATGGATGGATGAATGCGTGCGTGGATGGATGGATGGATGAATGCGTGCGTGGATGGATGGATGGATGGATGGATGAATGCGTGCGTGGATGGATGGATGGATGGATGAATGGAAGAATGAATGCGTGCGTGGATGGATGCGTGCGTGGATGGATGCGTGCGTGGATGGATGGATGCGTGCGTGCGTGGATAGATGGATGGATGAATGCGTGCGTGGATAGATGGATGGATGAATGCGTGCGTGGATAGATGGATGCGTGCGTGGATGGATGGATGGATGAATGCGTGCGTGGATGGATGGATGGATGGATGGATGGATGGAAGAATGAATGCGTGCGTGGATGGATGCGTGCGTGGATGGATGCGTGCGTGCGTGGATGGATGGATGCGTGGATGGATGGATGGATGCGTGCGTGCGTGCGTGCGTGGATGGATGGATGCGTGCGTGCGTGCGTGCGTGCGTGGATGGATGCGTGCGTGCGTGCGTGCGTGGATGGATGCGTGCGTGCGTGCGTGCGTGCGTGCGTGGATGGATGCATGCCGGCATGGATGGATGGATGGATGGATGGATACAATTTTTGAGAAAATCAATTACATACATTAGACGAATTGCTTCATAATATGTATATATTATATATACTTCCTAGTGCATAGGAGTCCTTCAGATTTTCTGTCTTACTATAAAGTCATAACTAACTAGGAGCGCCAACAAACCCTCAATTTGGACTCGCTGCACTCGCGAAATCTCGGGTGCCGTTTGCATATTGAGCGAAGCGAGACCAGTGTATTGACTCATCGTTTCCGATTGACTTAAATGGGATATCAGTTTTTTTAAATGGTATAAAAAAAATTTTTTTTTGAGGACATTTATCATTTTTTTTAAAACCATCGTCTAATGTGTCTTTTTGATTGCAAAGTTTCATAATTTTCCGTCAAGTAGTTTTCGAGCTTTGTTTCGTGACAAAGAATGTAGTCTCCAGTAAAATCCTCCGCTCACTTCGTTCGCTTCGCTCAATTATTATTAACACGTAAATGGTAAGAAAAAATAAAAAAAGATTGTAAATAACTATTTTTATTAATAAAACTAAGTATGTTACTTAGTTTTATTAATAAAAATAATAGCGGTGTTCCGCTAAACACAATAATTACCATTTTTTCCACATGTAAGGTATATTTATTATAATCTAATACACTTTACAATAAAAACAAGAACAATATATTATAAGTAAAGGATTATTCTAATACCAAAAACTTACCTTATGAAGGTAATGTAATCCATAAAAGATGGTTGAAGATATTAATTTGAGGTTGTCTATAAAGTCAACATAATTATTTTTTATAGCTACATTTTCATGACGCATATTTATTACAATATCTGGTTTATTCGCTCCATTAGAGAACATATAATTATGTGTTATTTTTATTGCTTATTAGTACTGTTTAATAGTGATTGACCTAAATGTTATGCATTAGTGTTTCGACTGCATACAAAACATTACTACAAGGTTAACATACCTTCACGTACTAACGCTAAAGAGGCATTAAATTTTATGAGAGCAAGAAAATGTATGCAAGGAAGGCGATCGCTGCGAAGGTGAGCGGCGGTGCCCACACATCCAGCAGACCGCGCAGGGTCAACTGATCAGATGCCGGTTCCACCATAGGCGGAGGACCGACCGCTTCCCAGCGCTCGCTCTCCACCACCTCGCCAATCTTAAACTCGGAGCGCCACAACTTTGCATCATCACTGTGCCCGACGTCGGCAAAACAGCGAGATGCGTCTTTGCCCGCGTTGTCCAGTAACACCTCGACTCCTCCGGGATGGTGCTCGAGGAAACGGGTCACGTCATACACTACGTTGTCGATTATGATTGCAGCGTCGTCTTGGCGATTACGATGCGAGACCTCCTCGCGCGTGAACGGACGCGACATGTCTGCTGGTAGGCAATAAGCACACTGCAGCTAACGTCCGTAGGCTTTCCTCGATTTACCATTCGTGTAATTTTATTCTTATTCCTATTGACATATCATGTATCACTAGCACGTTAATATACTATTTAACTAGAGATGTGAAATAGATTTGTAAAAGTATTTAAATATAAAATGCAAATGCATTGTTACTTTACTATTTAAAATAGAAATACAAAGGTTTTAAATAAAGGTATTTAAATACAAAGTACGTAATACGTAAAAAAAATTAGGTTTTTCAAATAATATATCTTCGTATTTATTTAACTGACTTTAATATTCATATTTATTCATTAAGTGTTCATATTTCAAGTAACATCTATGGGGCTTCATAATTGTTCCACCGAATGAAAATACTCGTTCAACAGGTGCAGAACTTGGTAAGCAGGTTTAAGGAAGATTTTTTAAATGTGAATTTTCCTTCAAAAATTCCAAAGTATTGAAAATTTTACTGTTTTCAGGTCTATTGTAATATTGTCATTATCACTGGCAGCTGGAGAATCAGCGTCCTCAACAAATATATATTACGATTCAGCCCTTTCCTTTCTTTTTATTAGAGTTAGCACTGGAAAGGTTAGGACTTGGAAGCTTTTTTGTCTTTTTGTTTTATCTTTCTCAATTGTGAAACAAATACTTCTTTAATGTATTCTCTGTATTTGATAAAGGGATAAATTACTTTGGCTCCTTTAATTCAATCTTTCAAAAGGCTTTCTTTATTAGCTACTCATAATATGTATCAATATATCATAATATGTAGGGTTACCAATTTGCAAACTCTTTAGAATTCTTTGCATTCTCATTAGTTTTGGTATAAGACATCCGTAGTAACAATCTTTGTCACATCCTTAACTTCTGATGCCACCAGCTGTTGCTAAATTTTGATCAATTTATTTATTCCTAAAGAAATTTTATTTCAATTTCTTTAAAAACTACTAATCTTAGTTTCTTTAAAGTAGAATGGAATTCATTCATAAATGGATTTTGGATTTAAGAAACAAAATTAAGAAAAATGAATTAAAAAATGTAACTAGACTATTTTGTAGTTCTAATAAAATACTAAATATATTTGAAAAAGTTCTTGAACTGTAAAAAAAATAGTTATTTTGCATATTGTATTTTTGTTTTAAATTTGTGTATTTCAAACAAATCATATCTCTGTATTTAACATAATCCGGCAAAGCGGTCTTGACCTCCGAAATAATTAACAGAATAAATATATATTTCATTATAAATGTAACCTTGTTGTATCATGGAACACTATTTGTACATTCAAAATAGTTAAATAATTAAATGAAACTTGTCCTATTGTTTGTTTATCTAAAATAACAACTTCATTTATTTCTTTTTAGAATGGGATCTAAAATGATACCACAATATAACAAAACATCTAAAAACATATCATCAAGCTAGAGTGTATTAACTTTCCGTACTGATTTTATGAGTCTAGGGTCGATTTAAGAATAATATTATGCAAACAAGTTGTGGTTTATATATGTGTTGGCGTCTGGGAATTAAGTAAGATAACAACCAAAGAACTTTATCCATTAATTATAACTTTGCATCAAACAACAAGTTACGAGGTCAGCCGATGAAAAACCCGATTATTAGCTTCGTTAAGAAAGGGCACAGTATCAGCCCTACGAGAATAACAGTGCAGGGGAAGTTGTTGCAGGTGAATAGACGGACAATTTATAATTGTTGAATAAAAAACGCTTAATTACATATGTATATACATGCCTTAAGACGAAATATAAATTGGATGTGACATACGCAATTAGTCGTTATTTTTCCTGTGCGCAACCTTCGAGTGAAAACTTAAGGCTGCGGCAGGTTCTGCAATGTCAAAGCCCCTCCGTCCGTAGGATCCTACATATACATCGTATATTTATGTACAGATATCAATATACTCTTATGTCAATAACAATAATAGCAAATATTTTTTTGCAGCGTTAAATATTAAGATAAATAAGTAGTTTCTCATTAATTGTTATTTGGTTGTTCGTCTGTGTGTTTGCATTATATGACATGACATGTGTTATAACATAATACCTAAGGATTTAATGAAATCTTTATATCATATACTTTTTCTAATGATTATTCTCTTAATATCACGGAAACAATAAAACAATTTTGTATTATTAGGATCAAATAAAAATGGATGGTTTTATAATACTTAAGTCGTAATAGTTTTTCAATAATTATAATCTTAAAAACGCAGATAAGCTGCTCTTAGCTAGCAATGAATAGGTTATGTGTTATCTAAGCAGAGGTGGACTATGCGATTTAAGGGTCCGGGCTAAATTAACTTGGGGCTTACCTAAATAACGAAACATATTATTTTAAGCCGCAAAGTAAAAAAAAATACATCCCAATACCCTTGATCTACAACATTTAACGATGATAACAAGTTTTACTTCCAGGTCAAATGATCTTCATCAGATAAAAGCAAACAAAAATAGTGGAAATGGTCTAAAGTTCTGCAAGATTGCGTAAATAATGTATATATAAAAATATATATATAAATGATGAACCCCTATATATTAAAGATTACTCTTCTATTAGTTAAGATACTTTTTGTAAGTTATGTAATGGTATACAGGAAAAAAGTTAAAACAACAATAAATTAGGTTTTAATCATTGCACCTATATGTATATAATATAAAAAAAGCTGTAGAAGCATTACTATTCTAGTGAATATGTGAAGGATACAAGCAAGTAGAAAATGGGTAGAGAAAGTACTTAATTCTACTAAATTCACTTAATAAACCAATTGTAGTTATAATAACTACTACAAGTTTATCTTCCGAAATCGATTAAAACACAAAGATTACAGAATAAATTATTATGGAAAAAATAATTGCTATGTGTTTAGTCCAGGATAGGAACTTAATTTATTTCTCCTTATCTGCTCAGCCATCACGTAAAATTATGTATTTTAAAAAAATCTGTCAAGGTGATTATCACTCTGGGCAACGTATAAATTTCTTTATACTAAGGAAATTTTTTTCAATCTTACTAAGCGATTGAAACAATTATTTCGGTTGTAGTAACAATATAAGGACCAAATAGATTTTAAAAGAAATTGTTTGTTATTATGGATTAGCAGAAGTATTGTACTTTTATTAAGAACTATGTTATCATTATCAACCATAATTATAATATATATATATATAAATTATGTTAAGTCAACCTTTAAGATCTTTTCTAGATCTATATTAATAGTATATAGTTAATTGTCTGCGCTCAGGTTAGTTAAACCATGTTGGAGGCAACTGTGAAATTATAATGATATTTGAGTCTCTACGGCAGATGAAGTTGTTGGTGTTTTTGGTGGCTGTTTATAAATTATAAAAAAGTAATATAATTATGGAAAAGTTGATAAATAATTAATTATTTTGTTTGACATTGTCCTAAATTCAACTCCCTGGAGAAAGACCTCTCTAATTTATGGCAAATTGTTAGCAGCAAAAATGGTAAAATATCCGGACCGGAAAAGGAAGAAACTTATTTTTTTATATTGTTTTTCCATGTCATTGATATTTTTGTAAACAGCATTTTTAGGTTAATACACGAGATTTAGCCTTCGCAATCCATTATATCAGGTATATATGGTATATATACGTGAGGATATAATATTTTTGAAGATCTCACTATTACATTGTCGTCATCATTATTCATGTTATTCTCTACTATCAAATATATGTATGTATAAATAGAGAGAATATTCTAACGTATATTAAGCATAGAACAACACGAACTACGACAAAACATTGTCGTTTCGTGCTATTAATTAAATTAACAAAACACATTAATTTTTTTGGGAATTAAAAGACTTTTTCATTTCTTTAGACAATTCAAAAATTGTTACAAGGTATATATAACTATAAAAAAAACAAAACAGAAAGCCATGCATGAGAATAAGGGCTGCTGTCCATCTAGCCCGTGTATAGATCCGACCCTGAATAACACTTAGTTATTAAACAAGTCAAATAACAGTAAATATCATTACGACGCCACGTTATGTAGATTATCATACATACCTAATGATCATACTTAAGTTATACACTGTCATTACGCGGTTACTATTGACAAGTATAAACTGTTTTATAAAAGCAACTCATTACCATAGGTCGGGAGGGGGGAGGACAGGGCAAGGGCAAATCAAAGATCAGCTCACTAATTACCCATTAATTATGAGTTAACATTATTTACTTCAACGTAACACGTGGTGTTTGGTGATACTACAACTACTACTACTGCTACTATTGCTACTACTACTACTACTGTTGTTGCTTTCATTGCTACTATTACTATTACTTTGTTTAATTGTGTCTTCACGTTTTTGTATCATTGTGATAACAAGGAAGCTAAATAAAATTACATTTCTATAAATACTTAATTCAGTATTTCGAAGTGTATTGCATAAACGGAACAATGTTTTTTTAGAAAAGGACCTTCTAACCTCCAGGGATTTCACGTTTAATACACAAAGAAATATGTATTAATATATCATTCTTATGGGAGGATATTCTAATTATCTGTATTTACGACAACGTTGACAGTTTGAATATGTTAATTAGAGGCGCGTGTATTATTTAGAGCATTCCACGTTCTTTCACAGCCTTACTTACCAATATTTACTCGACTATTTTAATATGCCATTTCACTAATAGGCTATAATTCTGATGACTTATTTGCATTGTTCTTGCGGTAGAATGTTTCTTATCAGGAATATATAGTTGTTAATCACTAAATTCTCTTTATAAATAAGAGAAGTTGAGATAAAGGTGTATAGTTTTACATATATAGATATATATACTTTACACTCACACATTTATAGATATAGTAATATCGTACCGCTGAGCTTATCGACTGCAACAAGACTTAACGTTATATGAAGTTCATGTGATGACTGCTCTATCAATCACTAGATCTTCCATCATTTTGTTCACTACCACGTTATACTGTACGATCATATGGTATATTCTTACTACGAGTTTACTCACTCACTTAGCTTTCTCACTCAGTTCACTCAGGTTGCAAGACTTAACACTTATTTATAAGTTTTTACACAAATTTATTTCATTTAGAACTTCGAGCATTCACAGTCTGGAGACGGCATTATGAAAATAATGTTCTTAATTATCTTCTTTTTCTACTGTTATCTTATAACGATATTTCCATGACAAATATTTTTTTGAATTTTAATAAAATAAACAATTTTGCAATATCAATTGTATTGACTACAAAAATACACTATTTAAATAATAATTTATTATGTGTGTATCGTTCTTTTTGCTTGAACTGACACGTCACGTTTAGTCAATGTTGGTTTCAAAGGTAAGTAAAGGAACGCGATGTCGACTCTAGTATTTGGATGCTCGAAGATTTAGAATGTTGTTTAAATTTACAGTTGACATAAAAATACACAAACAGAATACGAAACATCTAAAACTAAAACGTTGTGAATTGTTTTCCAAAAAAAAAGCAATTTTAGTAACATTGTACTAAATCACAGCTGGCGATGTTTTGAAATTTTTCCATATTTGGGTTAATTACACCTCTAGTCAGTCCGAAAGCGCATTCGTACTGTATTTGTTAAGCCATGCTTATTTTGCAAGTTATCGGTTTTTAAAAAATAATTGAATAAATAAATAATAAATTGAATAAAACTTGCCAATTTGTATAAACTTTCATTTTCGCTTTTTAATACAAAAATAAGTTTTGTAAAATAAATCAAAATATATGTCCAAAAACGCAAATGAAAATTTCATAGTACCTAAATTAAAGTACATGAGACATGAGGTACATGAGGCATTGAGCATGAGGTTACGAATTAGTTTATTGTAAGCAGAATTATACAAACTTAAGACGATACTCGTTTATTTTATAATGTTTACTATTTTACAATGCGATTCTAAGCTACAACTGGTTCTTTTATAAACAAATCTTTTGTTTGAATATATTCATACATTTTGGTTCTTGAAATGGTGACTGCGCAATCAAATCTCAGTTGCAAAAAAATGTCTGACGTTGAATATCGTCTTTGCAGAAATCACATCGTTCAATAAGTCCCGGGACTAGCGTAGAGATGGCGCTAATAATGCCATTTATATACAAAGGTTCAGAAGTACCAACCTTCAGATAAGATGTATCAAAATTTGATGTAATTCGAAACATAACCAAGAAAGCTATAGTGGTTAAAGTGACGCTACCTTTGCAATCGTGAAAAAATGGACCAAAACGAGTTTCGTGTGTTCATAAAACATTTTCTAATGGGAAAAAACACTGTTCAAGGTCAGCAATGGCTTGAACGTTATCCAGACTCTACTCCGTCGAAAACAACCATTTGTCGGTGGTATGCTGATTTCAAACGCGGTCGTGCTGATACAAATGATGTGGAACGTTCGGGTCGGCCAAATGAGGCAGAAACTCCCGAAAACACCAAGCAAGTATTGGAAATTGTGATGGGTGGTCACCCATCACAATTTTCAAAATAAAAGTACGCGAGATAGCTAAGGTGGTGAACATATCAACTGGTAGTGCATTTACTATTTTGCACCAGTAATTGGCTATGAAAAAGGATTTTCCAAATGGTTGCCGCGTTTGCTCACAATGGAACAAAAGCAACAACGTATCAATAATTCGGAGAGCTGTTTGGCACTGTTTGCTCGCAATATACAGGATTTTTTGCGTCAATATGTGACAGTGATCGAAACATGTATTCACCATTTCACCCCGGAGTCAAGACGGCAGTCAGCTGAATGACGTACGAACGGTGAAAGTCGCCCAAAGCGTCCAAAACACAACAGTCGGCCGGCAAAGTGATGGCATCTGTATTCTGGGATGCGAATAATTTTCATTGACTACCTTGAAAAAGGAAAAACCATCAATAGTGACTACTACATGGTGTTATTGGATCGTTTGAAGGCCGAAATAGCAAAAAAACGCCCACACATGAAGAAGAAGAAAGTCATCTTTCATCAAGACAACGCACCATGCCACAAGTCAATCACCGCGATGACCAAATTCAACGAATTAGACTTCCAATTGCTTCCTCATCCTCCGTACTCGTACTCGCCGGATCCTGCCCCCAGCGACTACTGGCTGTTCGCGGATCTCAAAAAGATGCTCCAGGGAAAAAGATTTGACTCGAATGAGGAGGTGATTGCTGCTACTGAGGCTCATTTTGAGTCAAAAGACAAACCGTTCTACAAACATGGCATTGACAAATTAGAGAAGCTTTAGAATGATTGTATTACACTTAGATTGTATTAGACCATCGCAGGACCCCTTGACATGAGAAGTTGCGTGAAAATGTTCTCTACTTTCGTATAAAGTCATCTTTCAATGCAAGAGATTAACATAGTTAAATATATTTTTAAAATATTGTGACGCGCCATCGGCTAGGTAAATAATTTTAGAGGGAACTATTTTTTTATCTAAAAGGTGTTTATGTGGTATTTTTTGGAAAGCGTAAAAGGTAAGTGTAAGGTTTTATTTCAAATACATCTCTATAATAAAAAACAGAAGTCAGAAGTGTTGCTTGCTTGTTTTTCCAATGAAATCAATCCAATTCAATATAATCATCTCCAGTGTGATTTTCCAATTCTGCAAAATCACACTGGAGATGATTATACTTTCACTGATATTATTTTTTAAATGCATAGAAAAAAGTGCCTGTGCCTCTACAACGTAAGCATGTGATTTTAATATCCTGGGTATCACAAAATCACCAGAAGGAAGTATATGGGTTGTCTTCAGAGGTTTATGAAGTGCAATTAGCCAGGACAAGACCCACAACGCTCACTGCTGTGGTTGGAATACATTATGTTGCGAAGGCAATCCTTATAATATAAAAATTCAATGTCAGATTAGCAATATCACCACTATTTAACACCAAGTTCATTTTGATGGAAGGTACAAACACACACTATATGTATTCTAGGGTTTACTATTTACACACACACTATTTTAGTATTAGAGTAAAATACTTGTTAAACCTATTTTAACGTTAAAATTTTCATCTGTGAACAGCTTGTTAATGTTGCACACTAAAAATTGTTTCTGCATATGGATTCTTTTACCATCATTTTATTTAATACATATGAAATCTTTTTTTCCCAGCGATTGGAATAATACCCTTTGCGATAGAAATATTTTACCAAGTTTTCAACCTCGGTTGGGAGTTTACGGCTACCATTACGCGGATTAGGAGAAGACAAGGTGTTGTTCTACAAGTACTATTGTTTTTTTGCCTGTCGCCTAGATGTTGCAAAATCTTCTTAAAGTTTATTGTCACTCCATGACTGTGGTGCTAACGTAATGGAAGTAAAAGTTGGTGGATCATTAATATCATCTTTCAACTGATTCAATATTTCTTGATTATCTATGGCTGTATCAGTTTGTTGTGAATGACAGCTTAATTTATCATCATGAAGGTATTTATCTATACGAGTTTTCCTGCAAGATGCACGTATATATACAATATTATATATATTTGCCAAACATTTCCACTTTTGAACTAAATATTCAGAATTCTTTCTTAATGATTTAAATTTAAATCACTAAAAGTCAGAGTTAAAACTAAAACACTAACGGAAAAAAAAAATTCACGTCTTTTTCCACTACTTTTTTGCATGAAGCCTAGTTCTTCTTCTAGGAGATGCTAAAAGTCGTACTTCATTATCATTGTCACATGATCTATACTTTTCACTTATTATTATCAATATTTCTATTAAAACTTCAATTTATTTATAATAAAATTCAAAATTACTGTGAACATAAACACGCTTGAATAGAACGATACATGTTAACATGTAACAGTACAGATTTGATATCACATATGTATATCGTCAACCAACTGCTATAAACTAATGCGTAACCTCATGTTCAGTGCAACATGCATGTACATTCATTTACCTATCTCCTATTACCTTAACTAATCAACGTCCCATTATAAAAAATTTAATTTTAAAATATATTTTGGGTTACATTTTAAAATAAAATGATCGAAGGTTTTGAAAAAATTACTTTGTCAATTTCATTTCCTATTTTGTACATGTATTTTACAAGAACTGATGTTTTTATTTTTAAAATCAATTTTTTTAATTATCATTATTTTATAAAGTTCATAGCTTGGAAAATAAACATTATTTAACCACTGCAGTACATATCCGCTTTCATACTTAATAAAGGTATAATTAACCCAAATATGAACGAATTTCAAAACATAAAATTTTTATCCTGTTCGCTTCATATGAAATGCCCCAAAAAAAAATCTACCTACAAAAAAATACTATCAAGAATTTTTCTTGTGTTAAATAGATACTTAAATTATCGCGTAAGACAAAACTTCTCTCGAAAGTACATTATTCTATATTTTTGTGATTTGATTAAGTTTTTAAAGTATTTCGCCTATAAGAGAAGTTGAAAAAATTGTTAAGAATATAAAACCGAAATAACAATTGAAAAACTTTAAGAATATTCCTAATCAAACTTTTAATATTGTTATTCTTAGCATTAAAAATCTATAGAATTTTGTTGTCAAAGCCAGAAAAGGATCTCTTAAATAAAGGTCTAAATTAATTTTAGTTTAAGGCAGTGACGGCATTAATCTTAGCGAATAAATCGGAGAGCTCGGAGTGACATCAATAACAGTTCGGTAAATTTCCGTCACGAGTCGCTACTAATTGCATTCCTCGCTGACAACTGTTGCACTGTCGGGGGCTGTCTAGCGATACAATCGGCAAATATTTACCTAATGCAAATAGTTTACTATTTTATAATCATAGTTCATTTTCAATCTAATCTAATTATTTCAGGAAAAATTACATAAAAAATGGACTGTTACGGTGGTATCACTCTTATTATAATGTTTTAAAGTCAATACTTATAAACGTCTGGCTAGAATCTTTGAAACGAATCATACTGATATTTTATTCAGGTAATATTATACGAGGTAACCGAATTGCACTGGAGAAGCTTATTATAAGAAAGATCTGTAATTGCTGCCTGTAAATTGTAACATGTTGAACGGTGTGTACCAAGTGAGAGTTATGTCAAAGTATGATGTTGCTTACACCTCTCCAGTGTGGTGGTAAAATACCGCAACACTTTGGGACAGTATACATAAGAAAAATATATTTTTTTAACAAAAAGATATATCGAATTGCCGACTGCAGTAACTTCAAACATACATCAAGCTTAAGCACCATTTTTCGGAAGTATCATCGTAGTGTTTAAAAAAATCATATCATTCACACTTCTACGTTCTACAATAAAAAGAAGTATCCCCGCTGAGGATCAGTCAGCTCGTCACCGGTCTCTGTCAAGTAGTTTTTCGAACAGGTTCTAGCTTTCTAAATAAAAAAAACGGTTTAAATAAAAAAATTCTTTCAAAAAGGATTTTATTATAATCGACAGAAGAGTAAAAAAGTATTATATTAGAAGAACCATAAATTATGCAAACCTTAGGCCAATTGACCACGTTTATATTCTAGAAATACTAAAAATTAAGTAAGTAAATTGTTTACTGTTACCTAATTACTTTTTTTATTAACAGGTGGGTCTCCTTAAATGAAAGTCAGTTGTATCCTTGATAAACCAATTTGTTAGCCGAATTGAAGAAAAATACATAAAAAATGTGCCAGCCAGAGTAAATAATGAGTCATTTGAGGTAAACACTCAAATACTTAAATAAAATAAGATCCCTAATAATAATCTTTTATATTAAAATCCTAGGCTCCGCTAGGCTTATCAGTGGTCGTTATTTGGTTTATCCTTGGGTTCGTTGGTAGCTATTAAATCTGATACCTACCGCCGAATTTTCAAGGACCTTTCTTCCACGTACTACTTAGATGTGGAATGAACTTCCTTCGGTGGCATTTACGAATCGATACGATATGGTCACCTTCAAAAAAGAGTATACTGAACCAAGTCAGTTAATTCAGTCTACCTGTCTGTGGGAGCGGCTGTCCAATCACTTGGCATAATTGATACCTTATTATTTTACTAACAACGTTTTATTGTAACTATATCAATATTGTTTTTTACATATTAATTAATAAAGTGATTTGAATAATCCGACGGAAATTTAATTTAATTTCAGAATAAAAGTATCCTAAGTCTTTTCTTGGAAATCAATATAACTTTATAGAAATTGGTATCAAAATTCGTTCGGCGGTTTAGGTGTGAAGGCATAACAGACAGATAGAATTACTTTTGTTATAATATAACATCTTTTTTAGGGTGGGTCTTTTGCAGGGTGCGTTGCTATCAATATATAATTTTATTGTATGTTTCTTAAGAAAATGCTTTTCCATCTTTGATCCTTTGACAGTGCTCTAGGGTTCCATATCAAGTACTCCATATTTTCATATACAGATAGAGCTCATAAAACTGAAAATCTCGTGATATGGCAGCATTTCCTTATCTATGACAGTTTATCTGACCTAGATGTTCCACATCTTCGATTTTCAAAGGCTTGGTAGGTTTTTCTTTGTTTATTTATTAAAACCTAATTGGATAACACTCTCGAGGTTAACGGGAAGTACCACTTCCCTTTTTATAATTGGTAACTTAGTACTAACTAAACTTCCCTGTGTTTTGTCACTAGACAAAATAAAGGAACTTGGATTTGCAACAATTCCTAAACTACTGATTAAAATTTAAAGTATTTTGGAAAAGAATGTAACTATAGAATGCCCTCTTAGTTGTTGAAAAATTGAGTTTTCTACATTTTTGACAAAGTGGTTACGGGACTTTGAACATGGTTCGAATGGCTGCAAGAAAAGAATGGTACGGCCTTGCTTTTAATTTGACTTGGCGGGGGCATTTCCGTGACCCCACAAATTAACTAACACAATTAATTTAGTAATTTTCGAGCGAAGAACTAATTATCTTTAGGAACGAAGAAGCATAATAAATGGATTGATTGATATAATATTCAATATGTTAGAGTTACAAGCCTAGTTGTGTTACTAAAATATTGTAGTCCTTACACAACATATGATGTTAATATTAAGAATCTCATTTGACTATTGTTAAATTTTCCTGTGATCTTAATCATACTCTTTCTCTTTCAAACAAAATCAATTATTAATTTAGTGTTTAATTTATAATTTTAAATTTATTAAATATTGATAAATGTGAAGCTAAAGGTTACTTACTCGTATTAATGAAATATATTTTTATAACATTATTAAAATTATAATAAAGATCCGTCCTTTCCGGTCCTACTTAAAATGATACAGAAAAGGTCCGTTAACCGGGTGTTAGGCGTCAGGCGCTAAACACGGTGACAAGTGTAATTGTAAAACTGTATCACAAAATTAATTATTTTAAATATCTAATAAAATTATATGAAATAGAAGAAATAGTTTTTGAACATTGGCTTTCATCGACAAATATATCAATAAAACAATGTGGGAACGTAACATCTGAAACGATTAACAGCTGCTCTTATATAATATTAAGCAGTATTCTAAAAACATATGTATATCAATATATTTTAACAATCGATAATATTGAGCAGTACTCTATAAATATATATTGAGTTTTGACATCGTTATTAGGTCTTTAGTCAGAAATCACGTGGGCGATTTCATCAGAAATGGAACAAATGAAATGAAATGTGAAAAGCAATCTTCAATATCTGCACTAGTCTTTAAAAAATAAATAAATCGCGACAGTGCTGCTAGTATTTGGACAATGTGCTGCGTCTCGATTAGCGTTCGTACTTATGACCGTCTCTTACATATATAATCTATAAGATTAGGTTATAGGTGTTTTGCTAAACTTCTATATATTATAAATTAAGCAAAACACATTTAAATAAGAAAATAGACTACATTTTCCTTAATATTTCGAGGAACTTAGAGTGACCTTAATCTGGCAATAATTAGTCAACCTGATATTTTTAGACACACAAGATCTATGAACATTGCAAAAATAAGAATGAGTGACTGACTGTAAATGCCATTTCTATGTCGCAGTATTTATTACATGTTCAATAGAAAAGTTACTGGCTAATAATTTAATAAAAAAATGTATTGTTTATTTCTTAGCAGGGTGCGACTTTTTTAAATCTTGCTTAATTGTTTAATTAAGGTCTAAACTGTTAAGACCTTTCATCTCATACGTAATACGATAATATCACACATTTCCTAAATTATGTCAATTTGGTACTTTGGCTTGGTGCCATATTTGAGTTACGGCGACTTTATTTAATCTATAACCAACGTATAAATCAAGATGTTTGGCAGAATAACCCACCATAATCAATGAAGATATCTTCTCAATGCGTGGAATGCGTATTAATTGCGATTACGGAACGAGCGCCAAACCAACAATCCCTTGGGTCTTAGATTACTTATCAACATGTGATAAGTTATTTTGTTAATTCATATTGAATATTGTCATACGCTCCAGCGACGTTTGTATAAATAATTCTCCTCCCAACATACATCGTATCTAGCAATGTATCCTGTCGGCGAGGGAAATCTCGCGGCTCTCGATTTACAGCTACTTTGACATTAAATATTCACCAACCACTTCTAGCCCGTTTGTAGACACTCACGTTGACACTTCATGTTATTTAAAAAGTTGGTTTACGTTGTTTCATGTACATTTCATAAGCAGTCTATAAATCGGTCTAGTCTGGTTACTTAATAAATAAGGTCATCCTATATGTAAACCCATTCAAATGTGTATCGGAATAATATTATTTTAAATTATTTATTGTTACGTACAATTTTCATATTTCAATTCGTTTTTGTTTTAAACCGAAATTGCCTTTTCTTTCTTTAAAATGCTTGCTTTGATATTTTAATGAATTAACCAGCTTTTCTCAAGCGTTATTTCAGTTCAAGCTCTATAAAGCTCGCACAATATGCAAATCAGAATTTCATTCAATACGTAGTTATTTCAATAGTCGACAAACGTCCTTCGATGTTTTTGATTTTTCTCTAAAAATTCAATTCATACGTGCCTCTGAACAACTCAACTAACGTACAATTTTATTACCTACTCCAAAACGTTGACCTAGGTTTGTTTGATAAAGTAGGCATATATAGCTCGGTAAACTAGACTCATAAGAATTGTTGCGTAGAAATGTCAATAATATGTTTGTGGTCAAACTTTCTCATTCTTATAATATTTCTCGTTCTATGTTAAAGTCTGGAGATATTAGATTGATTGATTATCTAGTTAAGTTTAATAATGAGACGTATTTATTATATGTGACATTTTCTATTTTTCCAGAAATGTATTCTTGTTAGTTTGAGTTTTACGTTTGTGGCAATATTACGAATTAAATACACTAATTAATTATTTATATTTAGCATTTTGCTTATTCATTATATTGAGACCTTGATTTATTAGTGTGTTTAATATATCAAACATCAATCAATTTATTAAACTTTATTTTTCCTGAAGACAATTAGTTTTTCGATTTAAAATTGCAAAATTACCTATCTTCCTTGGTTGTTTTGTCCAACTTATCCTCATTTAGTTAGACGTTCTATGTATGTATATCTACCGATGCTATGACACGGCCTTCCTGCATTATCACATGTCCTAGGGTGATGAACTGGAAAAAAAAGGAAAATCTGGAGAAAAAAACAACATTTGATTGGATCGGTGATCCCTGATAGAGCCATCATAAAGAAGTAACATTTTATTAAAAACATTATCTTTATTTTAAATTAGATTAAAATTCATTAGAAAATCTTCTGACACTATATTAGTTTCACATTAAAGATAATCATTAACTACACTCTCTTTACTATTAGGTAAGTAGAAGAATACAACAGTGCCACCAGAATGGTGCTGGTACTTACAACTAGCATTGAAGCTCTTTACCGGTTTTAAAGGTTCAAGTGGTAGAATACATTAATGCTTCTGGCGCTCATTATCATTACGTAAATTTTTGATGATAGAGTACTGACTATAACACATTGTAACGCTCGTACCGAATACGTACAAATGCTATATCAATGAAAAAAAAAGTAATATATGACTAGTTAGATTATTTACATAGTTTGACTACTCAACTCATCGTTGTATGACGAGATCGGATGTAAACGATCGTGTTCACATTTGTAAGTGAGAAGGGAGTCTAAGGCTTTAAGCGTATATCTATCACAATCTAAAACCTTACTGACCCTAAATTGTCCCCTTTTTGAATATACTCGTACATATATTTATGATCTGCTTGATATCTTTTGTTATATACATAGTCTAATACTATACTCCTAACAATGTAGTCTTAGTGATAAGGCGCCTCAACCCGCCTATTCAGGTTTCCTGGAAGACTCTCACATATACTTGATTGCAAACACCGACGCAGATAAGCTATACCAGTCCTTCGCTAGTCCAATTAAAAAAGATGAAGCAAAGCAGCTTCGTTCGAACTGAAGGTATAACCATGACGTTTGGGTGGATGCTCACCGTGTGTCGGAATGTTCGATAATAAAAAAGGGGGATGGGGGATCTAACTTATGTAATTTCTGCACATTCACACCATAATGTATCCTATGGAATACTGAAGATTGGTAAGTCAAAGCCGGTGTAACGGGCATTAGCATCAATCCATTCTGAATCGCCAATTAGTTTTTTGCTCGCGTCTTAATTGAGTCTAGAGCTGGAAGATGACATTTTGTATCACCGATCAATATGTTATCATGTCCACACAAGACTGAACTTGTTATAAGTATAATGTTAGAAGCTGTTTCGGTATAAAGTACGGTCGGACTTCTGCAAGAACGTAAAGCTTTCTTGTAGCTGCTTCAGTTTTGGTCGCAATGCAACTCAACTCTTCTTCTGTTGCATTTTAATGATTTGCTTAAACCCGGTATGTATGTATACGCAGAAGGCAGCACAGTTATAGAAAAATATGCAAAAAAGAAAACGAAAAGTCTGAAAGAGAAGCCATGGTGCAGCGTTTGAGTGACAGGCTTTAGGCAGTCTCCGCATGGGGCAATGCTAATCTTGATAAATTTAACGCTACCAAAATGCAGAAGTGTCTGTTAACCGCCAAAAGGAGCCCATTTACCTTGGTTCCCACTTTCCAGAATATATCTTTGAAATACAGTGACCCTCTTCACACCGCGACAGCTTCTAAGATTATACAAATCACAGCTTCGGTCATGTGTGGATTATTGTGGTCACATATTTGACGGCCGAATCACTAAAAATGGCTAACCTTTGTCACTGATAGCAACATCATTAAAAGGAACAAAAACCTTCATTGCCTGATAACAGCGGTTATAGCATCCGCGCAACTCGACGGATCCTCTGAACAAAAGCTGACCTGCAGCTAAGAATAAAACGCAAAAATCTGCTGATTTTTATTTCCATACTCGCCTAACACGTAGCTGATCAAAGCTTGGTGGGGAATAAGTAAATACAGGTTTCAGCAGACCGTGGTTGGAAATTAATTAGTATATTTGTTCAAGGTACTTATGTTACGCTCTACTTGGCCTTTGACACGAGAACTGCCGATAACTATGAAATAAGGTGAGATTTTAATAAAAAAATCACGAAACTGAACAATGGCAAAGCATCTATTATACAGCCCTTATGACATAATTAGTGAAAATATTTATTGTATGATGCACCAGTACCAATTCTAGTGAAAGCATCTATAATAAGGAAAACGTGTGTTCCTTTCTGTCATTTTTCCACTAACCTTGCCCGTTGCACCAATATGAAACGTATGCCAGGACATGAACTTTGGGGATGGGATGCAATTTAGCAGAAACATTACCGGAATGAGATTGGGCGACCTTACATTTTACACAATTTCCGACAAATTTTCTCACATATTTAGCCATTTGTTCAATTAAAGACTGGCTTTCCTAATGTTTTTTCATATTCCAAATATTGCAACGCATTACGAGTGGTAACTACCACAGTGGTCATAACTACTTACCGATTCTTACTTACCGATTCTTACTGACCGACCTTAAATTCTTTGAACTGTCCTATGCAAAATTCCGCCACGAATCTCATAAATTTCAGCTATGTCATCACTAAGCTTAAGATTTTAAGTCTGTAATTGTTTTTAGAATTTCCGAATCGCGTTGTTTCCCTGCGATCAACCAATTGTCTGGTAGATTGTTGTTGCAATAAGGGTGATTTGGGGGAACCTTACGGTGTCGTAAACTGCGTCCACACTCCAGGCGAGCGACCCGCCTAAGCTACATGTGGAAGTGCTTGCTGGGATGTATTGGCACCAGGCAGAAGCCAGAGCCAGGGGGGTAAGGCCCGAGGCGGCTCGTGTCAAGGCTCTAGCTCACCGAGCCCTAATCCGACAGTGGGAGAGGGAAGCGGGGTCTCCTGTCGCTGGACTGACAACAGTGGGGACGATTTTTATTTTTCTGTTGTATTGAATAGACCTAAAATCCCTTTACATATATGTATTTTTGAGTAGTACAGTAGGTATACGTATGTATTTGTTTGCCAACTTTGCAGCTTTGTAATAAAGTGTTCAATAAAATTTAAAGGAATTACTTCCTTCGGAATTCAAATTCAAAATATCTTTATTCAAGTAGGCAATTTTGAAAATATCAATCATTACACTAAAAACGTCAGTGTAGTTAGTCTTTTAGTTAGCTACCGTCAGTTCGGAATGATGCTCAGCTGAGAAGAGCTGGTCAGACACTTACAGTTGTTTTTTTAAATAAAATTTAATAATGTTAGATGTACGAGTACATTATAATGCATATGCATTATAATATCAACCCTGCAAATGAGTCAACAAACTAAGTTTATGTTAAAACGTCTACTAAAAACTCTTGAATGTTATATATAATAAGATTTATTGAATTAAATACTTTTGATTTTAGATTTATAATAAAAAAAAATTAAGGTCTAAAATATCTTTTGGAACTTTCTTATTATTTACATTCAAGTCCATGAAGGATTGGTTAACTTTTTAAAGAAAATTAATGCTTTTCACCTAAAGATGGGTATTCCATAAAGAACTATTCTCGACCCCATTTTATATTTATTTTATATTCATGACTTGCAATTTTGTGTAAAAGGTAATTTATACTGTTTATGTAGTTTGTGTTGATGATACCTCGTTTATTTTGAAGGTTTATCGTAATAGGACTAATTATGTAGTAAACAATATAATAGTCTGTCACGATTGGAAATAAATAATTAGGTCAATGGCTACCCACCAACATTTATTATAAATAAAATAAAATAAACATACAGGCAAACATTTAGGAACACTAAGTGTGTTTTTTATTTTGTATGTAGATAGTGGCGATAATAAAAAAAAGGCCATAAAAAATATCCTAAACGATTTATCGTTCGATTCTCAAAATGTTTGATGTCAGAAAATTAAACAACACTCAAATATTAAATATTTTATTTGAAAACAAACTTATTCGATTCATGTATACATAAAGTTTTATGTTTTACATACACCATACATAGTCCCCATATTATACATTTTATGTGTTTTCTTCTACTTAATTCAATTTATTGTAAAACGTTTCTATTTATTATATTTACACCATTACGCTATACAAAACTTCGGTTTAAATTATCTAGTCATTTTACATTAATAACTATTCAAACTTAATAAGGTTTTCTCATTGGCTATATTAAGTAAACGATAAGGTCCAAAAACCGAATATCCCGAGCGGTTTATGAGAATTCAAAATAATTTATCCCAGTCTATAGAATATATCGAAGCGTCTTATTGTGAATGAAATTACTTCTTAAGATTGTTTTGATAATTAAAAATATGGCTCTGATGGGAATCTACTTCACGGTGACCAAGTAAAGGTTCCACGATCAACAAAATGGGTTTGTCAGAAGAGAGAAAATGCCAATTATTTTTTAATAGAATAAAATCCTTACAGGATTTATTAATATTCGTTTACAAAATTACGTGTCAGATAACGCTGCCGATGTCTTCCCGTTGCAGTAATTGGTAGAATTTTCTAAAAATCAATGTTTAAATATTTTTTTTATGATCATCTTAATTAAGCCTAGTTAGAATTTTATTAACAATAATCATTTTCGGACAGTTTTAAAATATGATATTTATTTTTTAAGCAATATAAATAAATCGGGATTTATATTTTATACTGTCAATAGTAAACTCGAAACAGCCAAAAAATACATACTTTTTTAATAATATAGAGACGTTATTTATAAAAATTCTCATACGTTTAAAATATACATTCCGAGTAGGAACAACTTTTAATTTTCAATATATAGTAAGAAAACTATTATTAACGCCTAAAACACTACATCTAGCATATAGCTGTAATTCGACATTTAGTTTCTGTACAAAGATGACCACAAAGACTTTGGGAATGCCGGAGCTATATAGTGGCGAGCGTCCTTCACCACGGGGTGGAGAGTGTGGTGGGGATGGGGGTAACGCAATTACATCGCTGCCGATGATTTGCACGAAGCTGAAATATAATCAAGTACCAAAATTTGCGTTTCAGTTTGATTCATGCGTCAAATTATTCAATTAGAGTTTTGAATTGTAAATTTTAAACTGTTAATTAATTTTTCATTTGTTCATTTTAGAATGTTTAATAATTTAATTTATCAAGTGTTTCCCTTGCTCGCTAGTTATCCGTTTTTAATAATATGTTTATCTTTTGTTACTTATTTAATATTTTACTGAAAACAACGATTTATTTTTTATATTTAAAAAGATAGGTTAATTCATCTTCCACTTGGAAGATTTTATTTTTTACGGCAAGTATATTATAGCTGTTACTGATTTGGTATGTGTGTGTGAGTTGCTTAAATACTATACTATTAATATATTGTAACACAGTTATATTAATTATATATAATATTCTACGTTATACAAAAGACGATGGAATGAAGGTAAATCATTATTTTTGTTTTTCGACCGTCGGCTGCGATTAATCAGGACTCGATTATCAAATCGCTTTCGTAATTATCATATGGAGATATTATCAATCAAACCAGTAATGATTTTTATTTCTTAAATAAGATTGTTAAGTTGTAATTATTGTATTGAATCATGTTATTTGTCTATATAAGCACGTGTGGGTTTCAACTCCATCGCTGGGCCACGTTCTTCATAAAGTCTGCGGCTTGTTAATTCCATTAATTTAATATTTATAATACTTTATGCGATAATAGCGGTATACTGTAAGTCGGAGTGTTTGCTTGTACTTCGCATTTGTATTATAATAAATATAAATATAAATTGGGTTTATAAAAAAAATGTATTTACAGCGCCACAGGCGACGGCCATATATAATTTACAAAAGTGAATAAATTGAGATAAGCCTCTCCCTGCTCCGGTAGTACATTGCATAAACAGCAAACCTGTGTTTGATTTTTGGATAATTAAGAAAGGAGCCGCATCTCATTTTTATTATTGCTAGTTTTGCATGTGTTACTTTTATATGGATATTCTCTTTAATGGTGCCGCAATCACCACCGGAGAGCGAGTCGCTGAAGGGTGTCTTACGATGATCACAGTGATCCGACACAACTTCGCTCATAAAAATCTTATTGTAAGATATCTAACATATTAAATAAGTATCATATTTATATTAGTCGCCTAAGTATCGGAAAACTAAGTTTTCGCCTGATAAAACATAGAAGATGATAGCGGTGTATTAGAGCACGCGGGGAGGGCGCCGGAGACACTGTGCACTGCGAGAGTCTGTGTGGTCGCGCGCGCATCAGCTGGCGAGCAGAAAGCGCAGCGCGCGAGCGTGCAGCGCCACCGCGCCCAGCAGCGCCATCACGCAGCGCCACGAGTCCGACAGCCCCGCCGAGCCCGTCTGCATGGCCGCCGGCCGCTCGCCTACGCACCATTAAAAATATCACATTAATTGTTCGAAGACCGTACTCAACCGTAAGTGAGTCAACAAGTGTATGTGTGTATGTAGAATTACCGTTTAGTACGTGCACGCGTACGGAGGCGAGCTCGGCGTTGGAGGGCGCACACGAGTAGCGACCGGAGTCCGAGGGTGTGGCGTCCTGCACCAGCAGGTAAGACGTAGTGGCCGCGCCCTTTTCCGTCACCACCGACACGCCGCCGCGCGACGAGTCGTATGATATCACCTGCTTCTCCGCACACAATCACACGGTCATGCACACAAATATATATACATAACTTATATAATATCGCGTTAATCAATTATTATTATTAACATTAATATGAGTATCCTCTCTGAAAATATCTTTCGCGTGCTAGCTTACTGCTATTATATTAAAAATATATTATATTATGACTAGAGAGCATGTGCTATATTAATAAGATAAGGATTTATATTGCCACAATTAATAAAATCTATTTACATTTTATTAGTTATATAGAATGAAAGTGATTGTAAAGTTCACCAGGAGAGTCGAAATTTAAGGCAAAATTGAACCGAGGTCCAACTTTAGACTTTAGAATACTAAAACGTTGCTTATCTCGAAAACACAAACTTTCTTATTAAATAAAAAACCGCATTTACCGATTCGAGGACGTAGCAAGTTAAATTAAATTCCGCAAGTTTGGGGATGTATAAAGTCTAAACTTCGCTAATGCATGGCGTCAGAATCGTGTAAATTTTAATGAAGACCATAAACATCGCGGACACGATTTTAATCACGAAGTACGCAAAATTGAACACAACGGTGTTTGAGTAAACAAATGTAAAGGGCGTGAGTAGTGCGTTTATATTCTTCACTCGAACGTCTCAACCTCTTAATAACTCGGGTCACGACGCACGCGTGCTTAAACTGTACACTTACAGACAGTAACACACAAAACTTTTGCTTATTTATGCCTACATTGTGCTACAGTGATTTGTTTATCACTAATAATATTAATATGTTAATATTATATGTATTCTTTTAAAATCATATTAAATTGTTTGCCTATTAGTCTAATTTAAATCTCTTTAGCTGAAATTGTTTTAATTTGTTCAATGGCTTATAGATTTTTCACAAATTTTATTAATTTTAAATATCTTTACTACGGTTAATATATAATTAATTAATAATTTAAATAGAAGTCACAATGAGTTCTTTTATATTATCCGTTGAAATTATTATAAGTTAGTGAAAGATAATTTTTCTTTCTGCCACTATTTAAATTTGTGTAATGCTAAAGAAATTTGTGTTTAGGTGAAAAATAATAAATTGCGTCATGTCAGCCATTGCCCTCGCTACGACCCGCGCTTATCTGACTTATACCCAAATTGGCCAATTCAGTTTCAGTAACAACCTGAAATAATTAAAAGATCCGAACAAAAGACAATTTTTACAGTTACTAAAGGACAATAAAAGTTTTATTTTAAATATAAATACAGTGTGTTTTTCTAATATATTTTTAATCTGTTTATAAGGAATAGTTATCGCTAAGTTATTTTTTTGAATAGAATGTATATAATATAAGGTTAGAAAATAGTTATAGAAAAAAAAACAGTTTTAAAACAAAAGTATTATAACTTTTGGGTACTGTGAGTCATATTCTCGATGACAATACCTAATATAATTTCGTCTTTCACTAAACGTAAGTTAAGTTTTTTGCACTTTAATTTATTTATTTGTTACTACTATTTCAAACAACAAGGACTCGTAAAATCATTGACAACTTTTTAATAGTTACAGCGAGTGCTCAACTAACACAATTTAATAGTGACATTATTACTATGCAAAATAATTCCCAAGTGTATGAAAGATGATACAACCGATATAGCTGGTTTTTATTATAGCATTTAGTTGCATTAGATGACGCTTTGTATCAACTCCGACATCCTTCATATAAATGCTATGATATATAGACAGGACAACGCTTGTCTTGTACTACTAGCACCACAAAATCTCAATTCGTGTGTTTATACTATTTATATGGTTATTTGAAACGCATCTTAAACATTAAATATATAAATAAAGAAACTTACGTTTATTTTAAGTTCGAATGTAGTATATTTTGTAGTAGAAATAATCTTAGAATGTTATATTATTATACATTGAATTACACTATTGAAACTTAGTAAAATGCTTAAAATATAAAACGCTCTCTTAACTATTGAAGACGTGGAATAGAACTGCACGTGCCGTGACTGTCCAGTGCCTTTTACATAAAGAAGGTCCGCTTCCAGAGAAGCCATTGATGTCTCGCCACTGAGTGTATATATATTCTGGCTAAAAATCTTTAATAATATACGAACTACAGAATCAATTATACCATAGGTATAATAAATTAAATTATATCAAGAACTTTAAAAAAATCATCCGTGGTATTATATTATATACATCTATTGGTCATGTCTGTACATTTGTTTTTTTTAATACTGTGATAAACAATCGTTTCTGTTTCGTAAATTGCTTACTAAATATTGAAGTTTGTGAAACAGCGATCACAAAAAAAAACCTGATTGAATTTATTGTGCGGTTTTTTTCAGACCAGGTTGCGTTTAGACCCTGTAGCCTTTAAATTGGAAAGAATCTTTACAGTAGGACTTATTTTTATAATTATGGAATCAAAACAGAACCTCCTGCCACTTTCATTTGAAATACACGAGTAATCAATATTGATTCAAATTGGAAAAGATATAAATAAATATTGTGCATCGATTCCAATTAATTTGTTTTATCTGTCTGTATCTGTAATTTTCTAGAACATAAGCCTTTGATGATTCGATGGCGTAAATGATAGGCCATAAAAATTATAAACATGTCGGCAAAGTCGCGGGAATTTTAAAGAATTTTACCAACCGAAGTAGAGCTAAGAGCAAGTAAAACCGTGGGCAGAAATTAATATTTCTATATATTTGATTGTCAATGCTATTACTTTGATGTTAATTTTCTTCTTTCAGTCTTAATTTTGTTGTAATTGTTTGTCAAATTCTGAGATTGTAAAAAATACTTCAAGAGTTTTGTTCTATTTATTTGCATTTTATTATTCAATTTTAAAGTAACATTGACTTGCAGGAACAATGACATAAGTATGAACCACGTACTATTCAATAAACGAAGCCTTAAGAAGAGTCTGTTATATTGTGTTATACAGACTGAATCCACTAACACAATGTCGGCTGATTTTATTTGCATTTAAATATGTGCTTTTGTTATATATGCGTTATATCGAAGCGAAGGCATTAATATAATTGAATATATACATAATTGATATGGAATTCAATAATGCTTCTTTGACTTAGGCAACGTCATGACGTCTCTTGAGCAAACCTCGTAGATCATTCTCGTGTCTTGCGAAATTATTCGTGTCCACTAGTAACATGTTATATAATTACGTCGCAGTGCATGCTTGCAGGTTATGCCTATGCTAAGCTAACTATGAATAAACATAATTTTAGAGAATAGAGGAATTGTACTTGTGATGATGACATTGTTGAGATTATGAATGAGAGTTAACCGAAATAAAAGCAATTTGATAACAAATATAATTATTCATAAGTTTGGATTTTATAGAAATATTAATTTAATAATTAGTTCAGTTTACGTAAGTTACAATTTTTAGGGTTTTAATTCACAATCCAATAGAAACTCTTATAGTGTCGTCATGTCCGTCTGTCCGCCCCTCTGCCCTCGCCTTGCTCAAAGACTCACTACTAGAGTAATTAAGCATGGTCGTGCCAAAGTAGCCATGCTGTTAAAGTTATACGTTGTGCTACCCATAAAAAATGGTACTCTATATTGAGGTTATATATTTATTTATTTTTATTTATTCATCTATATCTTTACCACTTTGAATCCATACCAGTGATCACTTGTGAGTGTCAGGATGGTCTATTATGATATCGTACGTATCAAATAAACCCTTCTGTAAAGACTCTCTCCAACTTAAAATAGGGCAACGAGGATTTCAAACGGGCTCTGGGCTGAGAATAACCACAGCAAACTGCGCCGGGTTTATTTTTTTATTTTATTGTGATTACTATTTTGCAAACGTACTTTTTGAGTATCCTATGATGTAGATAAAAATATAAAAAATATTATAGGTTTGCAAAAACCATTCGATTAAGGGATTCGGTTGTGAAAAGCGTAATAGCTTTGAAGTGCAAATTTTTGTATTGACTCCTCTGCCAGCTATACGGTTAACTTTGAATGTGTGAAATACATTAGTAGTATATATAATAAATTTAAACGAAAACACAATTATATTTAATTGTGTTTTTCGATATATTTAATTATATTTAACTGTGGCTTTCAAGATTACGAGTAATCGTCGGTTAACTTACAAATATATATTTTTGTGCCCTAATATTATAAACGCTTGGTCAAACTTAGAAGATAGATTTGAATAATGTAGTATAAAATTGTATATCTTAAAAAGATACATAAGAAGTCCGCAAGTGTATACATATGTCTACCTATCTATCGATCCTTCACGAAACGAAACCCTACATTGCGCGTGACAAGACATATCGGACCGGCGTTTTTTAATTTGTTTTGAAATATTTGTTTAACGGAAGTAGAGTATTTTGAGGACGTATAGGAAAGTCATATTAAATAATTAATACACGTACGTATACACGTTTTAATAAATATTATCATCTCACTAATATTGAACACAACCAAAATTACAATTTATTCTAAGATATTCAGCGTGGATCTAGAGCGCTTACTAGCCGCAATCAATCTTTTAATTTTAGTGAAATCTTAAAAGAATATTCTAATCCAATATAGAATTTTTACGCTCCAGATCGCAGCCGCTTGCTTAGTATATACATAATAATAAAGAGGAATCATAATTACTTTTCGTCCGCTCACCTCGTCCTCGTGGTACCAGAAGATGTAGGCGGGCGGCTCGGGGCTGAACTGAATGAGGCAAGTGAGGTTGATTGTAGATCCGATGTCTACGTGCAGGTCCGGACCGCCCAGGATACGTGCCGATGGCACTGCAACACCCACGACATACTCGTCAGTAGGCTTTCATAATACACACAATCTTATATCATGCTGTTGTTAGTTTGCTATTAAATATCATATTTCAATTGGAGGTAACTGGGGTTCGTAATTGCAATAATTACAGATCCCTCCAATAATCAAATATTGTTATCCAAATCTTTTATCGAAATAAATATAAAGTTTTTTATTTGTTATCGGCTGAAATTGCAATAATTTTAATTGCATTTGACCTTCGACAGATCCACGGAAACAATATACTTTTTTTAATTACTTTAATATTTTTGACTTTGGTGGAGTCGCAGTAATAATAAAACGAAAAAGTAATAGAATCCAACTGAAGTGTTTTACCTAAAAAAGATTAGTATATTTAAATATGCTAATATTAGATCGTTTTTTAAATTAAATTTAATTGCATGACGAATGGTAATCGAGTCAGTTGGGAATAAATTGTTAAAAAAGCCACCCATCTTGTTATTAGTAAATTATATTCCAAAGCACTTGAACCTGAATACAATCAACATATTTGTATGGTTCAATATTAAGCCGGATCTTCAACGAAGTAAACAACTTACAGCCGGCGTTCAAGATAAAAGTATCATCTTTCCCGAGAAGTTAGTTATAAATATATAAAAAATATTGTGGTTTTACTGCATTAATTTTGGACAATCACGTGCGTTTCGAAAATGTTTTAAAAAATTAGTACCGCTAAAGAACAGTTCTGTTTGTTTTAGATGATGTCGCAGGAATATTACGTAAAACCCAAGAAAATTTAAAGAAATGTGCAAAGCAACGTTTATCCAAGGGATATATTGAGACAAGATTACGTTGCGTTGACTTTATTGAACTATATTTAAGAAAACACATCAAGAATTGGTAAAATGTACACCGAAACAGCATTAATTATTATTTATTATTATTAAACGATCCGATATTATTATTCATTCGATAACTCACGAACAACTAGCACCATCAAAATTAATTCGATAAGCCGGCCTAATGATTAGTTAATAATAAAGAAATCTGTTGCTAGCAAGATGACCAGTCACCGCAAGCAGCATTCGTTATTGAGCATAACGTAAGGGTCACCTTTTACCCCCTTGTCATATAAGAGGGGGATACCGCGGTCCCCAACGATACCGAAATAATAACTTTTAATAACAAATAGCGTCATAAAAAAATGCGTAGGCTACTTGTACTAGTTAACCGCTAAAATACAATTTATTCCCCGGCCATAACGTAGAAAATGTAATAATCCTTTACACTATAATATGACATACAATTAATTACATTTTGAATAAATTATTCGGATAACGCAATTATGACTTTTGCATGCATTGTATTTTATATAAAAACTTTATTAGAAACGACGTCTGAACGCTTAAACAATAGAATATAGAACGCTATAGAAAATATAAAAAACAAGTAACTAACTATATAGGATCCAATTACAATATATATTGTTTTGAAAAAATTGGACTCTGAACCATACGACGCTTGAGAGGAACACGTATTAATATAACTCCGAGGAACTACAAAAATGGCCAGATTTAAAAATATTTTAGAAAAAGCAGTTTCGCGCATTACACTTTGTAAAATCTTCTAAGATAATAAAAGAAAAAATTATTAAAGAAAAAATATTTAACAGTACTTCAACGTCATATGCCATGATTGACATTGAGTCACTGTAAACAATTTGTGAAATCAAAACCTTCGCCGAGAAACGTTTTTGTTAAGAAAGAAATTGTATGTTTTAACTGATTATAATTGTATTTTTTAACTGATTATACGACATTCCTCCTGGAATGCCGTCTTCTTGTAACGTATTGTTTATGTACTCATTGTCATCATTTGTACAATTTAACGATGACTAACTAATTGCGCAATCACTATAATCAAGTAGAAGAGGTTAACGGATAGGTAACGATCCATTAGAGAGGAAACCGAAGAGGTCGCAATTTCATCACATATCTCGACGAACAAGTCTACAGTCTTGCTCGCCTCAGCTCTGCTAATTGTGAAGAATCATAATGGACAAATTAAAATATGGTGTGCCTTTATTGACCAAGAGTCTGAGGCAAATTTATTGGTAAACTTCAACTTTGTTCGAAATATGAAGGTAAAGGAAGGGTGAAATGTCAATCAGTCAGATATCATTGATATGCTTTTACTGATACTTTAAGAAAAATATATGAACAACGTTCGGAAAAGGAAATCAATGTCATGCACCGCATTGCACAATATAGAAAAGGCACTTGCTACAAAAATGTTACAGTTATTAGAAAAGATGTTTGGGGAAAATAAAATATTGAAGTACGAATATGTGAAAGTAACGGAGTATATAACTTTAAAACACATGGAGGAAGCACCAAAAACTTTAAATGGTAAAACTCCAGTAGATTTATCACATTAAATCAGGATTAAAAGAAGACATAGACCAAATGAAACTAAGAGTCGTTTGGAATACCTCAACCAAGGGCACAAATAATGTAAGTTTAAATAACGAACTGCTTCTTGTAGTTACGAATACTAGTCTCGTAGTCCGCAGCTACAAGAAGATGTACGATAATTTAAGAAAATTTGTTTTAGTGCTGATATTCATCAAATTTCTTGTGTTTTGTGAAGAGGAAGAAGAAGATTCACCAAACCCTGTGATCAAAGCGTCAATGACAATAGCGGAATTATGATTACTGTGTAGTACTAGTATCTATTTTGAAAACATTTTGTTTTGCAGTTACTAATACTAATTGTAGTATTTGTATCTATATAATATAAAAATATATAAGAGGTAAAACACTGGCTCATGAACACCAGTAGATGGGCAACTATCTTTTGGTTAGATATAAGGCATAGTTGACAGGATTGTGAGCTAGTAAGTTAGCCGACATATAGTGAATAATCACTTATAAAAGTGATACACTATACCTACTAACAATAATACTCATCAATAACTGTAGTAATCTTTCCAGATCAACATAAAGAAATTGAAAGGGGGAGTGACATTGATTATAATATTTACAACGGAAGTTTTGTTTGCCTTTTTTGTATTATTTATGTTTATATAATCAAAAAGACTTACAATCATATTTAAACCAATAAATTTTGTCAATTTTATGATCTCAAATTAATTAACAGCTTCCAGGATCAACGGACGGATAAACCGTAATTAATTCGAGTAATATTATATGCTTGTTGTATTGAGTTAAATGAAAAATTAAAATTAGTAAATTTATTATAATCTCTTACATTACATTATTTTTCCATCGTTATTAGGACTTATATTTAATTTTATTACGTTGGTAAGAGTTTTAAATAGTAACGATTAATGTAAACGTCAAACGACATCCGCTTAGAAATACAGCGCCGTATTAAATTATATTAACGAGGTAAATTATTAATTATTGTAATAAAATTTGCTATTTGCACGTGACTGCAGCTTGAAATGTAATATGTATTTCTTTCACCGTGTAAATTTTTTCAATGTTTAAAATGAGATTAATTCTATCTATACAGTATAGTAGCCAGTTTTTAAATGATAAACATCTTATTAGGTAATAACTACTAACTACTACTAACTACTAACTAACTACTAACTAACTAAAAATATTTATAAAATAATCATTGTCGATAGTGAGTTACTATCACGCTCATACAACAATAAATCTAAATAGAAACAAAGAAACCTTTTCATATCTTTTTTACACTTGTAGTAAGTTTTAGATGAAGTGATTGCGTAAGTGGTATGTTTCTCGTTATTTTTTAATAATTATTATAAAGATTCATTATGTGAATTTTATAACCATCGTAAATACTATTATGCTTTAATAGTTATTGACTAGAAAAAAACACTAAGTAAGTATTAAACTAAACAAATAATTGATTATGTATTTATTTGTATAAAAATATTTTGATGTATTCGTTTTTAACATCAGAACATGGGGAACATGCTCTTTAAAGTTTTCATTGAGGTTTACTTTATAATAATTTATTATTAATATGATGCTACAATTTGAGACTCATTGCTAAGTGTAAAATAATATTTGGCGAAGGTCTTTTTTATAAAACGCTATAGCCTTTGTATTTATATTATAACAAATTTTCAATATGAACCTTTCGATTGTTCAATATTTTATTCGTGTGCTGAAGTATTATACACTTTGAAGATTGTTTTTTATTATCTCATTTAGAAACAATAATATGTTTAAGCCCTTATAACTTCTGTTTGTTGAAAGTCTTTGATCTTTCTGAGAGCCAAGTAGAATAATATTTAAGCATGTGATTAATTTTGCCAGCTAAACTAATACATCGTTTCTTTAATTTTACAAGTGTACTCTGAACGTAATTAACAATTTGAAATTTCTTTTCTTGGAGTACTATTTTAAACACTGTATTTTTTCTATCAATACACAAATTAAAATTAGTTGTTTTCTTTAAGATTTTGTTATGATTAGGTACGTTATTATTGGTTTGCTTATTGCGAATTATATGAAGTGGTCGTGGAAGCGTATTAATGAACATCATATAAAGAGAGTAAGATGGATTTTATCTCGCTCATGAGGTGTTATTACAGATCCCTCGACACGACTAATATCTTATCTTCATCATTGCGCGACGCTCGCGATTACCTCCCCCAATAGACACCAATAGTTAATTAATTTCTCTGCTTCGTAAATATTTCAATTAATTTTGATCTAAATATAAGGATCTTTGTATTGAATCTTAGTCTGAACCTTTGTAAATGTAATTCGCATGAATGAATATTAGTTGAATATTTTCCACTCTTATATGTATATGTTAATAAGTTTTATCATATCGTCTGATTTGTTAAAACTATTTTTATGAACCAAAAGAAAATTCTAAATAATAGAGAATTCATTCTCATTCATAACAAACTAACTTAAAGGACTTAAAAACTGAGATATGAATTATTTTATCTAGCAGGGCCTTTACATGTAAGTTACAATACAAATTAAAATAATGATCACATATAATATTAATGCTTCTTCTTTAACCGACATGAGACTAGTAGTGAAAAGCGATGCCAAAGAACAATCGAACTTATTGGCTGTGGCACTGTGTATGTGACATCATGTGAGCAGAGTTACAGATGGGGGTGGGGGAGCACTTAACCTCACTCGCGCCAAATTGCTTAAATCACTTGCTTCTTTGTTGCATTCACTTCGTAAGAACACGTCAAAAGCTAGTTAGATTATAATAGTTTTCAATAAGGTTAGGAATATTTAGTGGGTGGTTTGGTGATCATATTGTAGAATTGGATTTACAAAAAATGTTTTAAGCTTACATTAGAATATTACCTTAAGATATTAAAATACAACAACGGCAACAGCATAACTTGTCTTCGAAAGGACCAGAATACTTCCCGCGAGGGCTCGTATTTTGAATACGGCATCAATTAAAAGTTTCTGCACTTAAAAGTTTTTTATAGGTGTTTAAGTTGTAAATTATAACGACCAAACACCATGAAAGCCTAGCCTTGGTTGAACATGCCGACGAGCGCGCATAGCGGCGGTGAGGTCAACAGCGGTGAAACAGGTCAACCACAGCATTCTAATTACGCTTAGCTTATTAGTCCTCTATGAAGCAGTTAAGCACACCTTCTGCAACTTTGCTCGTTAATGACATAAGTCTTCCCATCATCACCCCCCACTTATCATTCAAACGATAGGCTTATATTAATTTATTACAATATGAAATTAATTTTAATACGTATCGTGTAGCTTAGTATTAACCAAACTGCAATACAGGGTCTGAAATTTTATATTCGATTGACTCTGATGACTTTGCGACAGCCATACTTCCTTAAAAATAGTAGCAAAAGTACATTGAGATGAGACAGCGTCCGAGCAGGAAAACATTTGCACAGTGCCAATAAATCAAGCGGAATGTAAGGGACGCCAGCGATTGCCTCGCCTCGGAGTTACGATACGAATTTAAAGCAAAAAAATCCATGCTACATATCATCTATCATATTTTAAAACTTGCCGTCGTCGGGAGGAAATCGCTCCTGGGTGAGGGAGTTATTGAATTTCGAATTTCTCTGCACAGTTTTATTTTATTTACTGAGAACGGCGCCGCGGGGACGGCTTGCCCACTAACCGTCCTCTTTCTTATTTTCATTTTATAACACATTACGACAGAATTCACTTTGAAATTGCAACGAAACATTGGTTTTGATTTAATTAATTATATTTAAATTTATTTAAAATACTTTTTTATGCGAATTATTTATAATTAATTTATATTTCATGAATAAAGTATACGAGTAAAGTTATTCAACCAAGATGTAACTTAATTCTTTAAAACAAAGAACAACAATAAATTTGTATAAACATTGCCTGTACAAGACTGTAAGCATTAATAGAAATATGAAGTTGTAGCGATCATAGAGTACCGTAAATCAAATATTAAAATAGAAATATATAGATAACACATATGTATATATATGTATATATTTGTGTGTAAATATGAATATGAATTTTAAAACTGAAATATATTTCTTTAGAGAAAAATAAGAAGTTTTATTTTATAGGAATAATTATACTTTATGATTTTTTGGTATTGTGAAGTTTTGAAGTAATTATTATATGAGGTTGGTTTGTTTTGTGAGAAAACTTCTTTGTTCCTGAATTAGTTAATTTTTTTTCCTGATCTGCCATTAGCTAAAATTTTAAGCAGATAGATCACGCACTCATGCCCTTACTATATATACTTATCATATTATAAAAGACGTTAGAGATGCTTATAAGGTCTTTACCTGAAATTTTAAGCGACACTTAATTTAGAGGGTAAACTTTTTTTTTTTTGTTTTTGTGTTTTTATTTTTCTGTGTTTGTGATTTAATTCTCTATGTGAAATATATGGTTTATATGTACATAACAAGAAATAACTAATTTAAAACGTTTGTAAATTTGTGATAATATAATGTAACGTATGTTGCTCATGTTTTTGTAGAACCGGACAGTATTTCACGAAAATTCAAACATTATTTCACAATATGTCCTCATAAATTTTAATACAACATATGATTCAATAAAACTTTAAGGCGCCTCCACATCCCGAGGCAGAAATTGCCCGGCAAAGAGTATGCGTCGCGAGATAAATAATGAATGTATGAGAGAAATGGCGTCGACTCGCGATGAAATCGTCCTTCATGCTTTATATATTACACTAGACTCTTGAGACTCGAAGTTGTATGTATTTAAGTTTGTGTTCATGACCTGAATATCCTCCAAGTCAGTGCGAGATAATTGATACGTCACTGTTTTTATTTTTTTCATTTTTAAGGTGTAGCAAGTTTAATATTATAACTCAACCAAAAAACCAAACTATATAAATATGGATACGATATGCGGTGCGTATGGTTCTTGTTTAAAGTTGTTACTATTTGCATTCCAGTATATACCTATTATAGTGAGTGCAGATCAAACGCGCACGCGTCAGTGTTGAAACTATGACGGCTTTATTACCTGCTATGACTGTCAGGGCAGAGCCATGATTACTCGTATGTACGACTATATGAGACTACACCCCACGGCCCATCGTAACTTTGCTCGCTCTCAAATGTGATCGTCTGAATTTATAGCTACGTCTATTCACGTTATGATTGATTTACCATTGTTAATGATGCGATATTTCAAGATGATCAAATAAAACAACATCCTCAAATAGACTTTGAGTTGAAATATATTTTTTGAATAATTGAAACTTTTAAAAGCATAGCGTTTCGCTTACAACAAGCAAGTCAAGCAATAAAACCAAAATAAATAAAAAAGTTCAATGGTATTTGGGCTTTTTATTGGTCGCAAAAAGTGTTAATGCAAATCGATCATTCGCTCGATGCCGATGCAGCAGTATCGCAGTGGTGAGGGTCAACTCAACCAGCCGAATGAGGCCATTATGCAGAGTTAGCTTGCATATATGGCTCATATCTCTCTTTCTTGCACTTACTTCTATTTGCAATGTTCTCTCCTACTCTAGCCTACCTTATTGCCTATATATTTAACACTAGTTTGGATATACAAATTACCATTATCCGATCCCGATGTTCTGCTATTATGTTTGTATTAACTTCTTATAATGGTCTCTTAAAATGAGAGGGTTGAAATTTGTTTCATTGTTTTTTTCTGTAATTCTTAGTTATCAGATATGGATATAATATTTTTTTATCAAAAAGGGAGTACTGAATATAAATTTCACAAAGTTTTAATGTTCAGATCCTGTATAAAAATTGTCAGATTTGATTTAAAAAAGTATAATCTTTTAAAGGCATAATTATACATCATATGATACTGACAATAGATAATCCTCAGAAGTAATCTTATATAAAGTTTAGCCAAGATTTGGTAAAGTGAACTAAACTCCGATGAAATTCCTAAAAATATTACAATCTAATTACAACAAATTTATGTTAATGAATAGAATAAGTTAGTCCAAATGTTATCAAAGCAAAATAAATTTTAAGTGTGCGTATATCGTGCTGTATTGGAGATTGAAAATGGATTTCTATAACTAGAAATAACAACAACAACAATATTGTGTCGATTGAGTTATTATATTCATTCAATTGATCACTGGTATGGCTTCAAAGTGGAAAGATAGAAATCAATAAATAAACAAATCCTATATTTAAATACGTCTAACATTGATAGAAGGAAACAGTAAATATATATTTTAAATAAACAGTTATATAGTTTATGTCAAAAGCGAACATAATATGTAGTTACATACTAGTTAGTTACTCTTTAAAATTTATTCATTATAAAATGTTATCATTATTACAAAATCTAATTAAATCGAATAAACCAGGTTGTTGCTAAAATAAATGTTTCCATTTTACTGCATTTACTATAATACAAATATGATTTTACATAATTGTAATCATACAAATAACGTGCCCTTCACAGAATACTAAAAAAGTAAATAATCGGAGAAAGGACAAGCAACATTTTTCATAAAAATTAGGTTTGAGAGTAACAGTCTCACATTCTCTTTTACAATTTAAGGTGACAAAATAATATAGGCCACTGTTACTGTATAATAAGTATAATTTCAAAACCGCCAACATCTCGTGACGGAATCGAGATTCCAGCGGAGGAATGAAAGGTCCAGTGTGTTCTATTCTCCGCTATACCGCGTCCAGACCGTCCGATCAATGGAATGCTTCAATTCCAAGCGAATTCCGGGACACAATCGCAACGCTTCTCAATTATATCTTAACTATATATTTATAAAAGCTCATACCACCTAATATTGTAATAGCTTGTTATATATATGTAGAGTTGAACGAAGTAGTGCCGTGTTTATTGTGGAAAGCTATTAATTAAAAGTATTATATATATTTTCTCAAAAAACAGAAAACAACAGAAAATGTTCGACTATACAATTATATTCACATACCAATCCGTAAGGTATTTTAAAATAAGCTATCTTTATATACTTATAATAATCTCTTACAGACAATGTAAGAGATTGTTTATTAGCATTTAGTATTTTTTTTAATATTGTACTTTGTATCAATTTGATGAAATAAGAATACAAATAATATTAATGGTATTATAATAGTTATTAAACAAATATAAAAATAAAAATAAAAATAAATGTTCTGTCTGTAATATAAAAAAGTTTTATTATAAAAATGTTCAGTAAGTAATCCTGATATAATATTTTACAGCACATATCCCCTCATGGAGGAGGGTAAGTGAGACAGAATATTCGGCGCCGGAAGCGATTATCGGTCGTTACCCTCTGTACATGAAAGCTATTAGAAGGGAGTTCTTAATTGAAAGATGAGGTGTTTATAAAGCGCTAAATGTGTGTAACATTCGCTTTGAGGTATAATTGGAAACAGGAAAGCTGGACTAGGAATCTCTTAAAGTTCTTGCATATAAACGGGGTACTACAGTGATTTTTTTCTATTATAAGCTTTAAAGTCACTGCATCAAGGCACTTGTTACAATGGTAGGGTTTCCACTGACCTGCTTTAGTACGGACTTTGATAAGTGACCCACGAAGTGGCGTCGCTAACAATGTTTTATTATAACCGTTTGTGTCTGTATAAGTGTAATTTATACTGAACATCCAATCAATTTAAATAGAATAAAAAACAAGTATTCTTGGATATTTTGTACAGTACGGTTTTTGCCTGAAGTCGACATCTAGTAAGCCTAACATATTCAGTATTCGTGACACGTAAAAAATTCAATTTAAGTTCTTGTTTCATTCAAAATAACTGGAATACGTGAACATGGCATGGCTAGCATATTAAAAATTCACGGCAAGCGAAAAGTAAAAATTTTAAGACATAAAAATGTGATCTTATTTTAAGAGCAGGAAAAGAGCAGGCGAGTGCCGGCAGCGTGTCGTGCCGACGGCGAGGTGGCGCTAAGTGCCAAGTGCCGAGAACCGTAGACCGAAGAGTAAGCGTTTTATCGGCTTTCTATTATTGGCATCGCGGCACTACAGAGTAGAGCACGTTCGAAATGGTAGCATTACAACTAAAGCCCAATCTGTTGATGCAATATTCAAAGATTTATTTTTCTCTTTCTTATTGTGATACATTTTTATTGTGCTTCTTTTTTTTACTAAAAAAATTATTGAAATATATCAAATAAAATTAGTTTATTGCTATAAAATTTATAAGCACATAAATATTAAATCTATTTATGTGTTTAAAAAAGTTGATTCATAATTAAAGATAATAGTTGATGAAATGAACCTATGAAAATGCTATTTTCTCTATAAGAGAGAGTATACCTGAAATTTACAATTTGCACTCTCGAAACTATCAAAGTAATACTCGTATGCATAATATTAGTTACTTTAAACACATTATTAAGAAACGTAACTTTTTGAGGAAAATTCGATGTTATTTAAATAACATCTTAACTTATTATATTAATTAACGTTTTTTATGCAAATAGTAATGTAGAATACGAATTTGTCGTTTCTTGACTATTTAAAGTTTGTTTCTTTTATAAATGAATAATAAAAGAAATCATAATTTTCTTAAATTAACTACTTCAAATACCTAATACAATGTTGTATGTTGTAGCGATGTTTATTGTAGCTCTACCATTGCCACCAACTATAATGACCTGATATGGAATTGAAAGAGACTTCGATTGGAGGTAAAATCTTTGACTTGGACGCTCGCCAACAAGACAGAAACTGATGGAATATTGAAATATTGCATGGATCTCCTGTTCTGAACTTAAATTATAAGACGAAATAAATATGAGTAAGATAAAAAAACAGATTTTAAGAATGAGATGATATAATGAGCTTCATCAATTTGTGTTTAAGATAAGAAATGCAAAATCTAGTTCGTGGGTTACACTAACAATGATGCTAAATAAGAATAATCTAACAAAAGAAATAAAAAATTCCTTGTAAAAGGATCTCTAGTTTCATTGTCTACGTTCCGAATAAAGCATTTAAAAGTAAAGAAGTGGAATCCTTTGTGAGAGAAATTGGCAGAATCATTCGCTTTCTTAATACAGAGTTGCCGCAATTTAAAAGACTCATATTGAAACACTTTAAAGGTTACCTATTCAACTAGAACTAATAAACTTAGTAAACGATTCCAAATAATATAGCGTTACTTCTATTGTTTTCATTCATAAAATTGGATTTATAGCACAAAAAGTATAATGGTCATCATTGATATATTAAGCAGAAGCTCTGCAATCCATTCTGTCATATATATGTATTATATATCAATATACGAATGGTAAAATTATTTTTCTGTTACATTTTGAATAAATGACAGATATATTTATAGTTTAGAAATAATTAATTATTAATAAATCATGAACTAACTATAACAATAGCTTGAGGATTTGTCTACTCTGATCCTCTGATTGCAAACTTATTTTATGCAATGCTTATTTCCAAATAAAGTCATAAAAAGGACCCCTAAAGTCATCACTCCATGTTAGGCCGACAAAACTAGGACGACTACACACGGCGCACTTCAAAATGTTCATCTTGTAGGGTTGGTCAGTGAAAGATGAAAAGTGTATTTCTTTTAATATGGTCCATGGTCGGCGTGTTTTATTTTATGTTGCCGAAACTAAAAATGAAATACAAAAGAAGTAAAATGAATACAATAAAAACAATTAACAATAGCAGTCTAAAGAGATTGGTGTAGAAAGGTAAATTAAAATTATGAGAAGAGCAGACGTCAATTCTTTGATGAAATAGAGCGGCGATGGGGAAGCGTAATCACGGCGGTTATGCGCGCAGTCGGCTACATACGTGTAAATGTTTAGATACTTTTATGATTTGGTTGATAGCTTTTATTGAAGGGTAATTTTAAACTGTTTCAAAAGTACCTAAAACCAAAATGTACGGATGATAATAAAGTTCACACCCTCAAAGTATTTTAAAGGCTTTGGCAGCTGTGCTTCTTGAAATATGTGAACTCGAGATGTCTTTTTGATATAATTTGCTTATTCTTTTCACCTACGAAAACGTTTTAAATTACGATGTCAAAAAATTTATAAGCCCTAGAATGTTTTTACATTTCAAAACAGAAGATGGAAATCAGGATACTTTATTCATGCTGTGGCTTAGGATTAGCCGTGGGAAGCCGAGATCAGCTTGCGTTTCCTTCCTAGGGGCGGCCGTTGTTTGGGAGGTAGAAGGCAGATTAGCCGACATGCTCAGCTCGAGGAAGTCTTAGTGTTGTGTTTTAACCTTCCATGTAATAATGTAATACTAAGACGCTCTCAGCATAGTGTGCAACTGTTGTTCTTTCATGTTGAGTTCCTAATAACAAACTAAAATTCTCTTAACAGAAAATATTTCTATAAGTTTTTCTTTTCAAATAAAACAACTCTTTTTCTTAATTATTCTAAGAAACGAGTTCCATTAACTAATTGAAGTTTATTTGACGTTTTGGTTTCTTTTATTTTAATATATGTATTTGTTGAATTTTATAAAAAATACCTCTGAGAGGATGTCAGTTAAGTGGTTTTTAAAGCCACCTCCTGAGGCGGACATAATTTAATATATTTTGGGTCAAAAATAATTAATTACTAGTGAGGAGTAAAATAATAATTTTATAGTTAATTTATTTTTTTATACGTTCTTAATAATTTTAAAATTAACATAAAAATAGTTATATTAATGCGTGAAGCAAAACCTTTGTACCACTTTTATAAAAATTAAACATATTCAAAATAAAGCAAAAACTCAAACTAATCTAGATAAAAAATATATACTTGTATTGGTTCCAAATCTTAATTATTCCATACTATTATAAAATAAATAACAGTACAGATATAATCGTTTGCGGCAGCTGTTGCTATCGTCCCGGAGCTAAGCCCGGCAGCAGGCAGTATGTTAATTGAAACCGCGAATAATCCACTGAATGCGTGCCAAGTGAACGCGCGCTGAGGATTTAAAGTCGTCCGCGGCCATCCACGACCAAAAACAGTGTCTCGCAAACACTGTGTAACTTATCTCTTAAAACTTTGTATACTTTAGAAACTACTAAGATGTTGACTAAGTAGCAAATCGTGAAAACTTTTGATCATGTTAATACATACAAACGCAAAAAGCATAATAAGAAAAGTAAATTAAAATAAATGAACCATCCGTATCTCATGTAAAGCGTGGTGTGCACGGAATTTATTCCGCCCTCCTACATTACGACAAAACTACAGAAAAAGTTTTGATGACATTAGCGACATTAAATGTTATTACTTAATCACACCTCATATTTTATTATTGTAATGCGAATATTATCTCGAACTAACATGTTTTGGTTACACAGTACGTTATATGTAATAGATATCAACTAACATCTAATAGATATGTATTGGCAACTGAACCACATAATACGTATTTTACACGCAACCTTTCGTCGTGTGATGAAGTGGCACAGAGTCGGGGGAGGGACGTCATTGTTGTCATGTTTACCGATATTGGTTCACCTGATACCTCCAATAGCGGGAATAAGCGACTCTTATTTGCATAGCTTTTGCTTGAACGTGTTTTAGTAAAATAAGATTTTTTTTATTCTCCTGTAATTTTTGGATTTTATATTTAGCACAAAATGATGCTTGTTTATATAATTTATGACCATTTAGTTCATAAAAATGAAATAACATACTTTACATTATTTAAATTGCAGGGCAATCTTTCTGGAAAGATCGAGGCAGTACTTCTGGTTAAAGCAAAGCACAAGTTAGGTTATATACAGAGTACTGTGTCGTAATACCACACTCTAAAGTTACATTTTTGCATGTCGTCTACCACATTTATCCAAGGGGATTGTTCTAAAGAGCTACTTCATTATTGATATTCGTAGGCGGCAGTGATTACCTGCCATCAGGTGATCGGCACACTCGTTTGACCTAGTTAAAATATATATATATACAGAAAAAAAAATTAAGATCTAAATAGATATCAATAATCTTTAAAATGTATTATAAAAAATATGGACACGGCGCATTTAAAAGCTAATGATGAAAAGTTAAGTTGATTAATGATTGTACTGTCTCAGCCACACCTGCACGTACCCGTGGTTAGGTTAGTATTAGGGAACTTTTATTTCTTTTATTTAATTTTAAAAAGTAAAATAATATTGGAGGTTATATATGATTTTGTCTCCTTGTGTGTCTTCATATACACTGGGGAATATTTGGACGAGTGATTTCATATGATACGTGCGCCGATTTTCATCATCGCACTATACGTCACCGCCTGCAGTACAATTCGTACCACCTGGATGCGTTGCGATCTACCTTACGGTTTTCAAAGAACTTTCTTCCACGTACCATTAAGTTATGGAATAAACTTCCTTCGGTGGTCGGTGAATGTTCTCAGATTGATACGACAAGGGTATCTTCAAAAAAGGTGGCAAAGCTGTTGTGAGTCCTCGGATGTTGCAAGAGTTCGTGGGCGGCGGTGATCACGTATTATTTGTGAACCACACGCTCGTTTTGTCCTCCTCTCACATAAAAAAAAAACAATAAGATTATATTTTACGATAAACCGACGCGCCGCGCCGCCACCACTTACGAGTATGTGTGGCGTTTTACGAGACACATTATTTTGTCGTTCATGGCGATATTAATATTTGTAGTCAGTGATAATAAAAACACAATGCAGTGGAAATAAATAGGTACGGGAATTGAATTGTATCTCAATCCGAACAAAGGTATTTATTAAATGTTAGATGAATATATAGATGTTTATTTGGATACGATTTGGTAAAAAATATAAATGACTAATATAGTCATAAAAAATAAATTTTATCGATACCTATATACTTAAACTATTACTTAAATTACTTAAACAAGTACTATACCTATATATTTAAATATGAAAATGTACACCACATCCCTTGAAATCAATTCGGTTGGATTTAAGGAAGAGATTATTTTCTTAACAACGGCGAATACCCTTCGGCGCAGTACATCAGGACGGCATTAACCTGTCGGTGTGACAAATGTAGACTTATGACTCTAGTCTACAACCCTTGAGAGCAAGGTTCAATGTGTCCTCGCATAACCAAATAGGCTGTTATAAATTTTGCTGAATTTTTAAAACTGTAATGTGGAATATTTTATATTATAATAGAATTATTTAATCAAAGTATGAATCACTGTTATCTATGAACTGTTCCCATCTCATAGGTAGTTCATTGATTCCTTTACAAAAAAAAAACCATCTAACGGGAATCAAAAAAATCCTTGAGTGCGTTTAGGACTGCCCCATCGGAGTTGAAGTTTTTCCCTTGTAAAAAGTTTCTATATTTCCATATGGATAGTCGCCCTCGCCTCCTTCGCCTACTTCTGCCCTAATGATTATGTTTATAGCATCTCAACCCCACCACCCCTCTGGTTATAAAGGTTGAGCCGCTATACATGTGGTCCAGGTTTACCCCGGTCACATGGATCCTTGTTACGGCAGATCTGACCCCCGAAGTCATCCGACAACGGCACTATTAAGCCTAGTAAGCTCGCAAGGCTATCGGTCATAGACAAGTCCAATCGCGACCACCCTGCTACCTTTTCTCCATGAAAGGTTCCGGAGCTGTACGGCACGCTCACTTCCCGTGTGATTTCTCACACTAGCAATAACTTGCTGAGATCGTCAGAGAGGCCAACTACCAGTTTCCTAGCTGGTGCCGGAGCTGTACGGCACGCTCACTTCCCGTGTGATTTCTCACACTAGCAATAACTTGCTGAGATCGTCAGAGAGGCTAACTACCAGTTTCCAGCTGGTGCCGGAGCTGTGGGCACGCTCACTTCCCGACAGGCGATCGGGCCGCAAGTCTACCCTATTCTACAGTCGGGTGACCGGATAGATGCTAGCTCATCCATCTAACCTCTAAGCAGGAGGCTATCCGAACTGCAGGGACCCCCGAAGGGATCTCTGCTTATGGACCGTTCCAAGCCCCGAAGTAAAAGACCGCAGCAGCCCTTCGCCTTAGGCTGGTCAATTACCTCTCGCTGCGCACGAGATCCGACGAGCCCCCGACAACTGTGGGAACCCAGACGAACAGCGCCGAACCTCTACAGCTAACCACATTACCACTACGAATCCAAGACCAAAACCGGTAACCCGGCAGTTTACACGCGCAAGCGCATGCGTCGCTGCCGGAGGGCTTAGGTACCGGGGTCCCGTAGTACCCTGATCTTAGCAGCTGACCCGTAGTTCAGCTGCTAACTGTCTACCGCCGGGTATCTCAGTAGATAGGGATAATGTAAATAATCTATTGGGGCAAGGTTCGGGAGGTACGCTGAATGTCTTTGACATTCCAATTGAATCCTTCTAATTTAGTAGCCGGCTGTTGTGCAGCGAGTGGTCTAGCGTTGTCGTGAAGCAGCAGTGCGATTAACCAGCCTCGGTTGTTTAGCAGCTAGCTTGTCCATCATGGTTTGCAATTCCTGATAATAGATGACTACCGTAATTGTCTGGCCAGATTTGAGAAAACTATAATGAACGACACTGGCATTAGTTAAACAAACACTTTGCAAGTTTCCAGAACGAAAACGTTGGAACCCAATAAGGTACCGTGTTTTCTTTTGCCACACGATTGCCATATACATTATTAATCCTTTGAGTCGTTTCCGCAGCACAGGTGCCACGGTGGAACTCAAACTCGTAAATAACGGAATATTTGAAATCTTCCATTTTGTAAACTGAGTAACGCAACCAGAAAAAATAGAAGAAAAACAAATGAATGACGGCTAACGAAATACAAATACATGTGTAATAGCTGTATAAATTTGAATTTGGAATTCCTAGCAAAAGAGAAGAAATTTGTGATTAAAGTGGCCAGTACGATGAAACGCCGTTTCATATGTAAGGACCTAACATTAAAAACGGGAAAGTTTGTATAGATGGATGTTATATATAGGTTTGCAATATTTTTCATTATAAATAATAATGTAGCCTTCATAAAAATATATAAAATATAAAATGTGGCTTCAAATTAAAATTTTGACTACTATTGTGATTTAATTACAAAAACATATCTTTATTTGTACCATAAAACAATGTCACTTGCCAAATTTCATCAATGTTCATTTCTTGAGAGTGTGAGAGTGCGTTATATATTTTATGTTAATTAATTTTTTTTTTTTTTTTACTCCTTTAAAGGCTTTAGTTGATATCTTTCTGCGTTCCTTCAATTAAGGATTCTGACAGACAGACTGACAGACGGCTAGTTGGACGGACGGACGGACAGATGAAAAAACGGACGGGAAATCTGATAACAAAATAATCCTATAAGGATTCCGTTTTTTTTATTTGTGGTACGGGACCTTAAAGGAACTAAATTGCTATAAATTAAAACTTTTACTGGCCAAAAGGGTATTATATAACGAGATATATTTAAATATATTTAATTTGAACCAATTATTTAGGAATTATTGCAAATCAAATTTTCTTTTATTTATCACTAACTGACTTCTTATAAAAAAGAGGATGTCGTGTAACAGTATAGTAACAGTAGTAGTGATAATTGACGCAATTTTTCAACAGTTTATATACTTAATTTTTGTAAGGATTTTAATACATAACTATCATTAGTTTAATTTTAACAATAATATGTTAACAAAAATAAACGTCTGCAATAAAATACAACTAGACGTTCGTAGTATTATTTGTGGAGTCTGCAATAGCCTAACAAATTAGTAACGAGTGGCCACCCGTTCTCATCTGCGACTTGTGGTGAAACAGAAATCGGTTGAAATCGTTTTCCTTGAACCCCAGTCATGCAATTGAGTCTATCAGTGGCGGTACAAGGAAGCGAGTCGAAGCACTTACTGCGGCTTCAACTGAATATTGTCAAAGGAGATTAAGCGATATTCCTTAGCGCTTCGCTGTGCATAATCACTGACCAATTCTATCATGTCTTCTGTCACATCAAAATCTGAATGCGAATTCTGTAACCAATTGGTACATCCACCCAAATTTTAAGTAAATACACCACTAAAAATAAATACGGTGATGTTTTATTATTGTTAGCGGGCCTATTTATTTATACACATAAAACTTACCATGTAAGATATATAAATAAATATTCATAGACAGAAAATGAGCCGCTCAAATCAGGTAACATGGATATTTGTAGGAAGAAAAATATAGAAATTCCGAAAAAGATCACAAACGAATTATTCTCAAGTCACTGGAAAACATATTGTTTCAGTAGAGTTGAATATTTTAGATATAAAAAAGCATTAGTGTTACTAAATAGTAAATTTATTAATTAGAATATATAAAAAAATAGACATAAGAATATTTAAATAACTACACTTTGTACTTGATATTCAAAATAAACTAGTATTTCGTTTTATAGGAGACGTATCAAGATAAACAAGATTTTAAAGTAAATTTATAGCAATACACTGGCTGTCACTTCGAGCAATGCAAATGTGAAAACCGTTTGTAATTTAGTTAAGTAGTTTTTGCATGAAATTGTTCACGAAAATATTTATGTGCATACCAATAGACAGACAAACTAACCTTGTAAAGGTCACTTGCGTTTGTTTCTATTGCTTTAATAAAGATTCCTTATTGTAATATAGTGGAATAGTGTGTAGCTTGTTATTATTCCTAAATTTTACTTATAACAAACAATATTTTTTAGTCAATAATGTAGCGAAAGATCTTAAAGGGCCTACGTTGATCACCATGAAGGGTGCCGAAAGTTACGTGCTTCTGGTTAATTTGTGACATTTCACATGTGCTGAGGTCGATTGTTAGGTGCTGGTAGCGAAACCGAGGTGCATTGCAGCCTCAGCGGTGAGGCAGCGAAGCAGAGATCAGAGTAGGTACGGCAGGCGTTAGTCGTACCAAAAAATCCAAAGACTATGCCTTTAAGGTAGGAGTACTGAAATAGACGTGTTAGCACTGGAGTCAAGTTAGGTTAGGTTAGGTACATGTTCGTAAAATCATTCTGGATATGCTATCCAGTCCACTCAACTTATGAACGTCCAAGAGAAATTCCGACTGTCGGATTGTTTTCACCATATCATTATTTCGAGCATTACACTCGGAAATCACAGGATGGTAGGCGGTGTCTTCCCCTGCTCATCCAAAGTTGAGTTTGAAGCCAAAAGAGTGCCGAATAGATCGGCTTTCTCTTCTGCCTTATATGGCAGAGTGTCATTCCCTAAGTGGTATGAAGGCTGGTCAAAAATCCCCAGAGTGGCATTAGAAAGTACCCAGAATTTGCGTGTGTCAGGCCAGGGTACCTTGCCAGCTGATCCTCAATTTTGACGATATGTTTGAACTTTGCTCTTGCTTTGAAGAATGCGGAGGCACGGTCCTTGATGACTATTACATTAGCCCAAGCTTGATACGCCTGCCGTTTGCCAGCTACTGAAGCTCTGATAGAGGCATCAAACCAAGGCCGCTATCTGCCCCCAAATAGTACCACTTAACACAAATAGTTCCATGCCCTTTAGCATCACTTCAGGTGTAGTCGCAGTCTCTGGTATCATTTGAAGGGAAACAAACCGGCACCCATGGGTACGATGCTAAAAAAGACCGCATTCCATCCCAATCCGTCCACTTGTAAACTACGTCTCGTTCTAGCTAGTCTTTGAATGAGTATATGGGCATGGGTAATACTGGTACTACACTAGGTACCAGGCAATGATCAAAGGATCTTAGACGAGCCTCGACAGTAACCTGGTACTTTATGTATGTATTTATGTACGTATGTATGTATGTATAGGTGTATAGGTATGTATGTATATATGTTCACTATTTATATTTTTTTTTTTGTTAATTTATGCAATAAATTAATAATTAAATAAATAAATAATATAGTGTAAAAGTGGGTAGCCTATAAGTCGTATTATGTTTGAAGAATCTCGCTGCATTGCCGCAAGCATTTAGTTGCATTTTATCTTTAAGTAGAGACATTTTGAAAACTAATATTTTCAATATTGTACAGGTTTAAAGTGTTTAATAATTTTCATCAGATGTCGATACACATAATATTGAAAAGCATGATATCAGATAAATTAATTTTCTTCGCGAGGCTTAATATTAAATCAAATGAAATCATATATCAGTAATATCTTATTCAGGTTTGAAGAAATCTACAGTTCCAAGACGCTACGGAATAATATTTATTGTATTTCAAAAATATCACAGGTATTAGAATGATTTTACCAAAGATATCTTAAATAATTTACAGGGATATGGAATAGGTGCCTTTAATTGTTAATTAAAATTGTTTAACCACTCGTTCATATTGCTACATTGAAATTGGACAAAGTTTGACGGACATTTCATAGTCATTTCATAATTGATATGCCGTGTCTACTCCTGCTTGCACAACTCAACGCCGACTGTGTGTTGAAATCTGCTGTGTGACTACATAATGAATAAATAATGTAAACACTGGGATTTGAGTCATTAAGATGACCTTATTTTTTACCAGTAACTCTCAAGTCTATATATAGTTCAAAGTATAGTATAGTTCAAATATTTTTAGTAAATTAATTCAATAATGCGGTCAAATGTGAAAGAATGAATAGAGTCAGTTACATTGAAGAAGTTATAAATATGCCTCCCGTGGCCTATTTGCCGTTTAAATTATTCCGCTCGGAGGCCGCGCCGCGCGAGATGCTTGCCGGTGGCTCTTTAAGTTTTTTATCTTGTAAAATAAAAGGCTTTAACGACATTCATGGATTTAGGGAGAAATTTGCACTTTAATATAGATATTACTTTTTATTATACAGTATAAGTTTTAATGAACGTTGTTATAGTCATATTGCTGATCGTATGTCTTGAATCAAATTTGAATATTTTGTATTGATGTATCAAGGTATTTATTATATTATAATTTTAATTTTCTATCCAACATTAAAGATAGTATAAAGTAAATTAAACGTATAAAATCTGTAATAAAGGACTCGGGTAAATATGTTTATAATGTATACATTAACAATAATTTATTGTTTGTATAAGCATTTATAAAATAATTTTATTTTGGCGAAAGTGTTCAACGGAGCCTGCGACGTGAGAAGTGGCACGGCAACAACACGGAGGCAAAGCGACGGAGCGTGAGCCTCACGTCGCTGATGCCTCAGGTGCACTTCACTTACCGCTCCCTGATTTAAGAATTCAACAGTATCCTTAACAGTAAATAGTTCAGCAGAATATTTATTTATGATACGCATATAACATAAATGAAAACTATGAAGTTTTATTTGTGTACTCGATTCAAATAAAGGGTTAAAAGTTAGTATAGTAAAGGCCCATATAATAATATGAACATCAGGGGTGTGATAGCGGAGCGGCGATGAGTATCGAAACGACCGCTCGGCCGACAATTAAAAACACTAATCACTTTTAGTTATAGAGTAGCGAAAGGTCTATACTTTGATTTTAAGTTCATTAATACATTAATTATAAATACAATAAAATTTTAAACAATTTTATTTCTAGAATCAAATAACAGACAAGCAATTGAATAGTTATTGCATTAGTAGTTATTGAATTAGCAGAACGAATTATAGCATTATTATCAAAGGATAAACATTTCCGAATGTAAGCATATATTATTTGTTGTCTTGCAATCTGATATATACGGAAAATAGAATTTTGCGCTCGTTTCGCATGAGATAATCAAGTTCGTAAGTTCTGGGAATATACAAATTGTTATAGAAAATGAATTTAAAATAAGCGAGTAGTAAGTTATACTTGGCACAATTGTGTTTCGACACAATAATTGGAGTTTAGTTTAAAAGACTAACGTTAACGTTACGGCTACGAGAAGAAGACGTTTGTTTTATAGTAAAAGTATTATAAAATACTGGTATTAATATGTAAATAACAGAGCATTAAACATTTATTTATACTTATAATACTATCTACAATGAATATAATATAAAAATCTATGTTAAAATGAAGGTGGTTTCCTTTCCATTTTATTAATAGCCCTTAAGAAATATCTTCATTTTAGTTTCCCTGTTAATTATTTCATAATGTATATGTGATGCAGTAAGAACCTACGATATATGTATTTAGAGCTTGAGAAAACAGTAAATATTGGTGTATTGGGTCCGTAGCTTTAAGCAGAGAATACTATATACTGTACTCAACTTATATTAAGACAAATATTGTGTACAGTTAAATTTAGTAATCACGTTACTAAATTCAACTTCAACCTTCGGAGTATCCAAGGATTAATACTGACATATTATATATATATATATAATTTCTTTTCGTATTCAATGAGTCGTCTTAAAGCATATGCATTGATAAACATTATTATGAAAAAAAAATCCCTATTCAACCTTAATTTAAATTAAGTCTGCTTTAGGTAATTAAAATTGTCCTCGAGCACATAGTGTTACTCGTTTGTTTGCAAAATTTTCAATATTTTACTACATTCCTGGACTAAGCTGTTTCACAAATATTTGCACATATTTAAATATTTTTATCTACGGAATATATAATAACTCTATGAGAAAACTTCATTTTACAATTGTTACATATTTTAATTTTTGTATTAACAATTTTTCCATTACATTACAAACATTAAGAAGTAAGTACATTTATACAGTATTTTTAGAGTTGAAAGGAGTAAAGATTATATGTATTATAATAGTATGATATTTGTTTTCATTTTTTACTATTAGAATGTTTTAATAATTGTTAACTTAGATCATTATTTTGGTATTTTAGCAAAGAAGATTTAGTAAATAAAAAATATAAACCTTTTTAAAACAATAAAACAATTTATGTACTGAGGGAAATTATAAATTAATACAATAAATACCTACATATTAAGACTGACATGATAACAATGAAAATCCGAATATACTTTTTTTCATCTTCTAAGTAACTACTTATAACAGCTAATTATTAGTCAATAACAATATTTCACTATTAAATATTAAACTAGTCACTGCATTGATTAATAAAAAAACGGTAATAAGAATTACATACAGAAAAATATCCATATTATGATTAAACGAATGTGCTTGTTAGTATATTCCATTAAAAGTAAAATAGGTAGTTCATATTTATCCGAATAAATAACTGTATAAAATAGTCATAAGCACTCCCAGTAAAACAGGTAACTTCCACGAGCTAAGGAAACCGCTGTCTGTATTGTCCCCAGGCTTGTTTTCCTCCCAAATTACCTTCTGCTTTTTTAATTCAATTCTATCTTCTTCGACGACCTCTCCTATAAGGAACTTCTTGACGATCTCCTTGGCGTCGAAGCTGTGTCCGATGTCGTTGAAACTCTCGGTTGCATCCTTGCCGGCAACATTAATGAGGACCTCATGGCCGCCGGGATGGTCGTCGAGGAACTTCGTAACGTCATATACTCGGTTATCGATAACAAATGCTGCATTTTTCTTTGTGTTGCGCTCGGCAACTTCCTTTCGTGTAAAACGTTTTAACTCCGACATAGTTAATACTAAATCGTGCTTGCGTGCCTCTCACACGGCCAGCCACTACTGGGCACTCTTATTATCTCACTCTTCGTGTACAATCCCCGCTCTCCCCCTCTCCTCATGTTTTTATCGTTATCGTTGTATAAAACTGATATGTATAATATGATGAAGCCCTTTAACAGTTTCTACAGTTGATAATTGGTAGCTGTTTAATCAAGACAAGTCGTGGCCGCAAATTCTATCAATTTCTTAATTTCTGTTGATTGTTTGTGATTCGTAATTTCGTTTGTTGGCCGAATATTTTCGATTATAATCAATATGTTTCAATCAATGTGTTATATTATGGTTCATTCTATTCTATCCTATTAATGTTAAAAAATATGATGTTTATTGTTCTGAGCGTAAGCGAAGCTCTTAACTTTGGGAGACCTTTTTTTGTGTTTAGTTGTATCCAGAATGCGACCAAATAATTAGCTAGAACTATTAGTAGTATTAGGATAATTACTTTTGAATTGGTTACATTTAAAAGGTTATACTTTGTGAAAAGCCTTAAAAAATAGCAAAGTATTAAATGTGTAATGCGGATAGTTTATCGGCTTCCACCAGTAGGTAAAAAAATAACGCTTCGTTCGTGTAAAACCCTCCTGAAGCAGAAACGAACGGTTTCTCAGGCAGTATATAGTTATATAATTATAATATGACTACATTTTATCCGCGGCTTCGCTCGCATTGTGTAAGTTCGTTACTTTTACCTAGGAGCTTTCTATTTGAATTTTAGTGACTTTAATTGTCAAATATCTAATATCTAATCAACTACCAGTCTGCGTAACGTTGAGTCGAGAAGCGAATAATCTTCTAAATTATTAATGTAGTATAAGGGAGAATTTTGATCTATATTAAATAGCCAAGGTAATAAATAAACCCTTTACTTTAGATAAGGATTAATACTAAACAGAAGCAAACAGACTCGAAAATAACGTAATATTTTTCATAAAAATTTTGAAATCTCGGGTGCCGTTTGCATATTGAGCGAAGCAAGCCCGCTCAAAAAAAAAATCGAACAGGGGGACAGGACAATTCGATTAAAAATATTCTTTACGCGCTTTTCATTGTAAAGCAAATTTTTCGCGAGAATGTTTTTTCTCATTGACATCAATGGGATATCCGTTTTTTGATGATTATTCCTCAACGACTTGACATTTTTCAATTTTTCATATAATTTTCCGCTAAGTAGGTAGTATTCGCCTCTATTCGTGACAAAGAATGTGAAAACGTCTACAGTAAAGCGCTCCGCTCTCTCCGCTCAATTATATACAAATTTGTATTGAAAATGATATGTAAAATCAATAAATGTTTCAAATCAATTAATTTTTGTTGGGGATGTGTGTGTGTGGGGATGTAAACAAAATGTGTGTATATCAGTACATAATTCCTTAAACCACTGTCCGTACACAGGTCATTTACAGGTCATGACGCGTGCAGTTGTGTTGCGTCTTTTTCACTGAAAGAGATGGAGATATAATAGTTGGAATAAATGTTTCATTATAATATATATCCATACTAAATATCTATATATATAATGTATAGAAATTATAAACTTACCCGATTACAGTACACTAAATTTCTGGTCACTTCAAAAAAGTTTCAAATACTAAAAAGAACTTTTTTGAAGTGACCAGAAAATATATATTTGAACTTACATACGTATAAAAATTAAAAAACAAAACTCTTAGTACCATATAGTATTTTTTTTAATATAATAATTAGAATAATAATTAAAAGAAAATATAAGTATTAAAAAAAAAAAAACACAAAAAATTTCAAAGAGTTTCAGTATATAAGGAAAAAAACTCACATTATAAGCCTTACTGAATCTCACACACACACACACACACACACATCCACGCACGCACGCACGCACGCACGCACACACGCATCCCCACACACACGCATCCCCACACACACACGCATCCCCACACACACACGCATCCCCACACACACACGCATCCCCACACACACACGCATCCCCACACACACACGCATCCCCACACACACACGCATCCCCACACACACACGCATGCCCACACACACACGCATGCCCACACACACTCGCATCCCCACACACACCCACACACACACACCCCCACACACACCCACACATCCCCACACTCACACACATCCCCACACACACACACATCCCCACACACACACACGCACCGCCCAGGGTGAGACCCAGATACTTCATCTGGGTCTTCACCACCACCACTGCCTCCGATCCTTGGCCAGAGATAGACGCCCGACTAGAGGGACATCGGCGAGGGCCGAGGAACAGGATGGCCTCAGTGTTTGCAACGGAGACCTCCAATCCTAAGAGCCTTATTCGGTCCGCTACAAACGGAACGCCGATGGTAGCCAGACGGGGCTGCCTCCGAAAAGTTCTTACCCCTGTAGGTGACGAGGGGGTATCATCCGCGTAACATAACAACCTCATCCAGGGCAAGAGAGAACAGTGAAGCAGCCAGTCGTAGCCGAGGTTCCACAACACCGGTCACAACAAATGAGACCTAACCTGACCTATATATTTAACCTATGTATATATATATTCCTCAACGACAAAACATTTTAGTTCAAAATTAGACATAGATAGACTTCAATTCAAAATTAACTACGAGGGTTCAAAACCCGCCCAGCTCCGTGAGGAACCACACAAACTCAGCCAGATATTTCTTTACTGTGTTCACCGTTTCATAAAAATTAACATTTATCGACTGATTGAAAACAAATCAAATCTTGACAAATAATGTAATTATTAATTTCAGACGAGGATGTCCTACCTCAGGAGTTGCTATCTGTGATTGGTGTACTTTATTTAAAATATGCCAACGTAAATGCATAATTAATTATTTTTATATTTTAATATTATTAAAATAATAAGTGTAATATTTAATTTAATTTAAGTTTATCACTAAAATATCTTTTATTGAGGGGTTAGGTGGGTTTCAAAGGCACAAAACACGTATATTTTTATTTAACCAACAAAATATTTCATTACATCAATTTACCATATAAAAGGTATATATATTACATAAGTTATTGAAATTTTCGTCGAAAAATATTGTCCACACGTCATCTGTGACTCAAAACAAGTTTGATGGTGGTGCTGATGGTGATGCTGGTGCTGATGGTGATGCTGGTGGTGGTGGTGATGGTGGTCGTGGTTAGGATGATGCTGCATCTGAAATGCAAAATTTTCTGTTAGTAGATGCTTAAAGCTCGCTTGGACGAAGGAGAAAACAACAATTTTAATTTTTTTGCGGCGTTGAGAACAAAAACCTTTTTTTGAGTATAATTTGCACCCTTCACGGTGCATGAAAAATCATTAATGTAAAATTTGGAGGAGATCGGTTCATTCGTTTTCGAGAAATCGATTTCAAAAATGTAGTTTTCAAAAGACGCGACTAAAAAGATTTATATTCAAACAGGTGAAAAAACTTACATTAAGTGTCTGCTGCAGTGGCAATATCCAAGGCATCCTTTTGCTCTTGTCTGTGACGAACTCTGCTTCTGCTGATAGTATTCGCGGCCTTCACATCCTCTTTTCGTGCGTACTCGTGGCTATTTTAGTTTGATTTTTGACGTTTCGTATGCTCTACCAATTTTTCGACATGATATATAATTTCTCTCGGCATACAGTTTTCGCATTCCACCTGAATTCCATTAAATTCAAACTAAAAAGTCTATAATGACAGTTTGACTATACACCGGAATATTTGCCCCGCTTTGAAATCACGAATTTCAGAACAGCCTAACAATTTATCTCCTGAAATTAAATAATTATTTAAATTTAAATATTGAATTAATATAATACCTGAAAATTAAATTAATATTAAGCGTACTTACCTTTCTGTAAGCCATAAATTGAGGCACTTCCGCTTCCTTCAGTACAATGCTTTTTTGCCCCAAAACAGCGTCTGGTATAATCTAGCAGATGGTGGGGATGGATGATGTGCGCGCAGCACCACAGATCGCACTCTTTGGACTGCATTTGATGCCTCTTTTAAACTATTTAATCCAACCCCAATTATAGTTGGACTAGCTCGTTTTTGGGTACCACGTGTGATGAAGAGGCTATGTATACTGCCTCTGCGGAAGTAAAACGTTCTATTAGTTTATTAATCTAAAATACGGGATGCAGTTATAGAAAATTCAAAGAATGACGAATCAGAGATTGGATTATTTGTTAAATATTCAAATATAATGTCTTTATCCAATTGGTCAGATTTGGACTCATTTGCACGAGCTGGTTGGATATAATCTTTAAATAAGGACGATGAGCTGGTGCAATTAGAAGATTGAATTGAATCTTATGGTTGGAGGAAGTCGGGCGCTTTGTACATATTTACTAAACGAAATTTGTCTATTTGAACATATTAGTTTAATTACTATTAATTTGAAGACCGTCCGAAAAAAAGGTATCGTCTTTTTTGGCGTCTAGGAAAATTTGGTATACAAAGATGCCAGATTGTTCATTTGAAATAAGATATTTTTTGATTTTTTGTCTGAAATTTCGTCGTTAATTGAGATGGAAGTATTAAAGGAGATCGGTTTATAAACAAAATTCGATAACTTGCAATTGTCTCTAAAATGTACAATGGTGCTCCTAACTTTCTCCAAACACTTACCTGATGTTTGATTTGCCCAGCTTGAAAGGTTCCTTCCAGTCTTCTCCTTGGGGCGCGCTTCTGAAGCTTGTCCACGGTGCTTTCATCTCTGATCCAAGACAGCTTTCGGTTCACACCGACAAAATCTGTAAAATTGGTGTCATTGAAAAGGTTATCTGATGGAGGAATTTTTCGTAACGATTCCCTTAATTATCTTTAACAGACATTTTATTAATTTTTTGATCATTATAATATCATCAATGGTTATTGGATATAGAGATTCGCTAAACAGTTTTTATAATAAGATTTTATAGAATCATTTCTAGAATCAGTTCTACAAAATCGGGGGTAGAATTGTGTAACTTTTGTACTTCTGAATAACGCACTTGTGACTAGTCAGAATTAAATTACTGTAAATTATTAATTAATTCCAAATGTAGTTCAGAAGTATGCAAAGTCTGACTTGAGGGTAGTTGCAATTGGTAGGGTAATTGCAAGGTAGTTTTGCAAGCAACCTGCAATCAATACCTTTCTCAATTTTAAAAAAGTTTCTTTTGAACGGGGGTTCTGAATCACGGAAATATATTGTTTTTTGAAAATAGTCTTGTAAAGAAAAAAACTTTTATACTAAAATTTTAATAATACTTGCCAGAATACTTACCATAGTATTGCGCGGTCCCCTTTTTCGATGCTTTTTGCCTCGCATCGTCCTGGCAGGACCGCTACCGATGTCTAAAGAGTCACTTGATGACGAACGGACGCGGGTAGTTTTCTTTTTTGCTAAATCAGCATTCTTCCTGATGAATGTTCTTTGAACGTCGCCTTTCTTGGTAACAATCTGTAAAACCTTAGAAAGATTATCCCATGAAGGAGGAATTTCTTAAAGATTTCCTTAAATAATTATCTTTAACATTATTCAAAATGGCATTACGGCGCTGTTGCACGATATTTCCAATATATTTTATAAATTTTTTTGAAAATAAAAAACAATAATTTTAACTGTAATATAATGATATTGGATAATTGAATGGTTATTGGATTCTGAAATTCAGATAACCAGGAGATTAGTTGAGCTAATCCCTTCTGAAAGGCTTCATTTAGCAAAATAATAGCATGTGTAATAGCGGGACAATTGTTATTGTAAGATTTTATAGAGTCATTACATTCCAAATCTAACAAAACCGGGGGTAGAAACTGGGAGTAAATTATGAAGTAATTCCAAATATAGGTCAGAAGTATGCAAAGTCTGACTTGAGGGTAGTTTGCAAATTGCAATCAATACCTTTCTCAATATTAAAAAAGTTTCTTCTTTTGAACGTCGCTTCTGAATCATAAAAATTTGTTGTTTTATGATATATGGTCTTGTGAAAAAAAACTGGCAGAATAGTTACCTTAGCATTTCGCCGTCCCCTTTTTTGGATGCTTTTTGCGTCGTATCCGGCTGGAAGCACCGCTATGGATGTCCACAGAGACTCTTGATGACGAACGGACCGCGAGTAGTCTTCTTTTTTTGATAAATCAGCATTCTTCCTGACGAATGTTCTTTGAACGCCGCCTTTCTTGGTAAGTCTGTAAAATATTAAAAAAATTATCACATTTCTTAAAATTCCCTTAAATAATTATTATCTTTAACATACTTCAAAATGGCATCATCGATATTTGCAATAAATTTTATTGAATTTTTTGATAATCACCTTCCGAAAAAAAAAAAACATTTTTAACTGTAATATAATAATATTGGATAATTGAATGGTTTTTGGATTCTGAAATTCAGATAACCAGGAGATTAGTTGAGCTAATCCCTTCTGAAAAACTTTATTTTGCAACATAATGGCAAGTGACTTTTCAACATTCGCTAAACAATTTTTATCGTAAGATTTAATAGTCATTACATTCCAAATCTAAGAAAACCTGGGGTAGAATTGTATAACTTTTGTACTTCTGAATAACGCAGTTGTGACCAGTCAGGAGAATTAAAGTACAGTAAATTATTAAACAATTCCAAATGTAGGTCAAGTATGCAAAGTCTGCAACTCGAGGGTAGTTCTCAATATTAAATAAGTTTTGTTCTTTTGAACGCCGCTAGTGAATCATATGAAAATTTTATGTTTTATGAAATATGGTCTTGTATAAAGAAGACACCTTTGTTACTTAATTTTTTTAACAATACTAGCCAGATTACTTACCTCAGCATTGTGCTGTCCCCTTTTTCGATGCTTTTTGCCTCGCATCGGGCTGGAAGCACCGTTACTGATGTCCAAAGAGTCGCTTTATAACGAACGGACGTAGGTAGTCTTTTTTGCTAAATCAGGATTCTTCCTGACGAATGTTCTTTGAATGTCGCCTTTCTTGGTAACAATCTGTAAAACATTAAAAAGATTATACCATGAAGGAGGAATTTCTTAACGATTCCCTTAAATAATCTTGAACATACTTCAAAACGGCACCAAGGCGCTCCTGCAAGATGTCAGTATGTTTACCACAAATCATTTGCAATATATTTTATCAATTTTTTTGACAATCACCTTCAGAAAAAATCAATAATTTTAATTGTGATACATTATCAATGTTTATTGGATTCTGAAATTCACATAACCAAGAGATTAGTTCAGCTAATCTCTTTCTGAAGGGCTTAGTTTTGAAAAATAATAGCTTGTGTTAAGCTAAGCGGGAAGTGATTTTTTAATATTCGCTAAACAATATTTTTTTTCATAAGACTTTATAGAATCATTACATTACAGTTCTACAAAACTGAGGGGTAGAATTGTATAACTTTCGTACTTCTGAATAACGCATTTGTGACCAGTCAGGAGAATTAAAGTACTGTAAATTATTAAGTAATTTCAAATGTAGGTCAGCAGTATGCAAAGTCTGCGACTTGAGGTTAGTTTACATATTGCAATCCACACCTTTAATATTAAATAAGTTTTGTTCGTTTGAACGCCGCTAGGGAATCATGAAAGTTCGATGTTTTAGGAAATATGGTCTGGTATAAAAAAAAGACCTTACCTTAGCATTGCGCCGTCCCCTTTTTCGATGCGTTTTGCCTCGCATCGGGCTGGAAGCACCGCTACTGATGTCCAAAGAGTCGCTTGATGAACGAGCGTGGGTAGTTCTTCTTCTTTGCCAAATCAGCATTCTTCACTGGATGGATTCATTATAAAATAATACTTTTGTAACAAAATTAAACAAGAATCTTGAGATTGATTTAAAGGCGACTGCGCTGTTCAGAAACTGAAGTGCCAATGAGGGATACAGGTGAGTGGTGCTGCGCAAGCACATCATCCATCCCTACCATTAGATTATACCGCCGCTAGATTATACCGGAAGGACGCTGTTTTGAGTCAAAAAAGCGTTGTGCTGAAGGAAACGGAAGTGCCTCTCTCAATTTATAGCAGCGCCTCTAGTGTCATTTTGGAGAACTAGTGAACTCCAACCAATCACTGCTAAGCAAAGAGTGTGTGCAGCGCCTCTAGTGTCATATTGGAGAACTAGTGAACTCCAACCAATCACTGCTAAGCAAAGAGTGTGTTCAGCGCCTCTAGTGTCATATTGGAGAACTAGTGAACTTCAACCAATCACTGCTAAGCAAAGAGTGTGTGCAGCGCCTCTAGTGTCTTATTGGAGAACTAGTGAACTCCAACCAATCACTGCTAAGCAAAGAGTGTGTGCAGCGCCTCTAGTGTCATATTGAAGAACTAGTGAACTCCAACCAATCAACCTGCTAAGCAAAGAGGGGCGCACACGTTTAAATAGACCGTCCAGTGCATCGTTGGGCACTTTTTGCCTTGGTCGCTGGTCGTCTAAGACGGGCCTCCGACATGGGTCTCACCCGGCTGGACAGACCGCCCAGGCAGTCCCCGGCAGCTCACGTCCCTCTTCGTCGTCCCTTTTTAACCCAAATTTATTGTCTATTTTACCTAGGTAAGCTTACCTTTTAACCAATTTTAAGATTACTGTCAGTTTCGTCCTAGTTTTAAGTGTGTTGTATATATGTCTAGTATGTAAGTAGTTTATTGGGAAAAAAAAAAAACAAAAAGAATATATAGTTATATAGTTGTTTAAGATAATATGTATTAGTTTATTTTAATTGTATTTTATTATAGTGTATATTGTATTGTTATATTGTTATATTATAGTGTTTTCATTATATAGTATTTAAGTTGATTAGTTATTTAGTTTATGTAAATAGTATTTAAGTTAAGTGTTGATTGTGCTCGTCAAACCATACCATAGGCTCCACAAGCGTTCTTAATTGTTAAATTAATTATATATTGTGGAGCGGTACGTTTATGTATTTTATTGTATTATTTCTAATCTGTATTGTATTTGGTTAATTAATTATGTTAAATTTATTGTGAATATTGTTTTTACAGTATGGCAAGTTAATTTTGCTTGTCCCAATTTATATATTATGTTAAGTAATTTTTTTTATATTGTAATGTTTCCTTTTAATTTAATTATTATTACATGTTGTATACAGTTTTGTTAAAGTTAAAAAGTCAAAAAGCGGGATGATTACTGTCAGTTTCGTCCTAGTTTTATGTGTGTTGTATATATGTCTAGTATGTAAGTAGTTTATTGGGAAAAAAAAAATACAAAAAGAATATAGTTATATAGTTCTTTAAGATAATATGTATTACTTTATTTTAATTGTATTTTATTATAGTGTATATTGTATTGTTATATTGTTATATTATAGTGTTTTCATTATATAGCATTTAAGTTGATTAGTTATTTAGTTTATGTAAATAGTATTTAAGTTAAGTGTTGATTGTGCTCGTCAAACCATACCATAGGCTCCACAAGCGTTCTTAAGTTATTTTTTTTATATTGTAATGTTTCCTTTTAATTTAATTATTATTACATGTTGTATACAGTTTTGTTAAAGTTAAAAAGTCAAAAAGCGGGATGTGGAACTAACGAACGAACGTTGGACACTTTTGTTCAAGCTCCCGGCTGGTGAGGCTGCCTTTGTTAGCGTTTATTTATTTTTTGTTATACTGTGGGTGGTGGACAGATAATTTTTATGTTCATTTATTTTGCTGTTTCAATGGTGTTTATTTTCTGGCGATTAATTATTAGTGATTTCAATCTTGGGTGATGAAGTAAAATAATAGTTATTCTTTTGTTTTTTTTTAATCATTTCACTGCGCAGTTTTTAGTTAGTTAAGTTTATTAATCATGGTTAAGGCTATTATCGGAACCGATGGCCCTCAAGGGATCAAAGGTTCGGAGGTTTTTAAAATATTAATTAGGTTGTCAAATGTCAAATTAATTAGGTTGTCAAATGTCATATGTATATATATTTTCTAATATCTAGAGAATTGGTAAATTAATTATAAACCAGATATTTAATATATACTAATTATATGCTTTGTTAGTTGGAAGTAATGGGGGCGCTGTGCGAGTCCAGCAGACTCCAGATGTGTTTGAGGACACCCTGTACAGCGTGCTGCAGTACACTTCCGAGGTATACATTAAAAATTATTATTCATGAAATTTTAATATTTTGTTTAGACAATTTTTTTTCAGTGAAGTGATGACCAAATTATTTAAAAAATAATGTGTTTACAGACGGGTCCAGTGGGCGAGGAGACGGCGCAGCAGTGCGTGGTGACGGCGTGCCGCGGCGGGCTGGCGCTGGCGCCGCTGCAGCCGCGCTGGGAGGCCGCTCTCGGACGACTGCTGGCGCACCACCAGGTATACATGGACTACGGACGGACAAAGTGGTCATGTACCATTTACATAAATCTTCCAGGGACCATTCACTCGAATACATTATTTTTATTATTATTAATTTATCTGTAAGTTTAAAGACGATTTTATTTTTTTTTTATGTATTTTTATATGTTTATTATAAATTATAACAATGTAAAATTCATTAAACAAACAATTATTTTATATATCAGGTCTGCAAGTTGCTGTGCGCCTGACGTGCGGTAACGGAGCACGCAGACGACAGATCCTGCAGCTCATTAAACACCACTACTTCCCTTCGGAACACATGAAACAGGTAAAATAAAGCTACGCCGGAGACAATATAAAACCTTTAACACTACACTAGGTGTAGGGTTGAGATATTGCAATTATTTTATTATTAATTAGAATTTATTTAAAACAGCTGCATATCGTAAAATAACTATGTAGTAATTTTTATATTTATTGTTTTTGCTATAGTTATGAGCTATATTGTAACTTGGAAATAATATAACCGATCCTGTAGTTTCACTGCCTGAGAAATTAAGGACATATCATAATAACGTGAACAATTATAATTGTGTATATTATATTAATGTTTATATTGTCAAATAGATATTCGGCGACAGTTTCGCGAGTGCGTCGGAGGTGAGCGTGGAGAGCTGTGGAGAGAGTGCTGGAGCGTGTGGGAGCGACTCACGCCCGCGCAGGAGACGGCTATGGATGAGCTACTGACTAGGCTGAGGGAGGCACTACACACAGGGAAGGTAAATGAATACCCCTTACCCACTAGACCACTGACCTAGAAGAATCGTTGTGTAGGGTTGCCTTCCTATTTACTTTACTTTACATAATAAAGTACATTTTAATGATTATATTTAAGATTTTTTTAAATTATTTTTCCTAAATTACACAGACTTTACTTTAGTTTATATTTAAATTAAAGCTTATACAATGAAATTGACAATGTTAACATCTGAATTTATTTTCTTTTAAAAAGAAACATAATGGAGCAACAATAGTTGTCGTTTCCTGTAAAAGGCTTGGAGGATTTATTAAACATCAGAGAAATCAAATTGTTTCCATAGGGTATAAAGTACAATTGGTCGAAATAATTTACATTACTTTATTATAAAGTACGGGTGGCAACCCTAGTGATAGATATGATTACATTCATAGCGTTAGGGAATCAGTCCTAGTCAAACGTCATGAGATAATTTGCACTCAAATTCAAAGTATTTATAAAATATTTATCAGTAGCAAATGATATGTAACAAATTAGAACCTAGTTAAACCTTACTTTAAACACACTTTGTATTAGTTAATTAATTAAAAAAGTAATATGTATGTACAATTTTACAGATAAACGATATAGCAACATCAAGCGTGATGGAGTTGTACGGCTACAAGATGACATGCTTGGAACAACGGTTGCATTCACTCACTCGCCTTACAGGTAAAGACATTATTCAGTTATTAACCCTTTGCCCTCGAGATCGCTTCATATATACTAAAGGGCAACTCGGGTGTGTACTGTTAAACTGTGATGCTCTCCAGTTAAACTGATGATTTCGGAACAAGATCAAACTAATATAACTCGGGTGTGTACTGTTAAACTGTGATGCTCTCCAGTTAAACTGATGATTTCGGAAAGGATCAAACAAATATCACCAATTACTAAATATGTATGAGTATGAAGTGTTAATGTTTCAATTAACGTTAATATCCATTCTAGGGTGCGACACAACACATGGCGTCATTACAGCACGCCCTCGCGTTACTGCAAGCGACTAATGTCTTATACAAGATGTCTTATTACACGACACAGATGCAAAATGAAAAGTATGTATAATAATTTTGAATAAGTTTCCTTTTCAAATGCTTTAATTCTAATATATATTTATGCATATATAATAAAGTTCCACAAGATATTTTAAACTGTCTCTTTGGTAGTTTTAAATCTAAAATCTTAAGATTTTTTTGTGGATTGAAATGTGGAACTTAAGTTCACTTTATGTATATATCAAGTTTCTTTTCAAAAGAGCAACTTCTGTCTTGGTCTTTTCAGCAGAGCAGCATACTACTGATTGACTACTCTGATTTTTTAAATAATAATTGATGATTTAAATTGCGTGCCTATTTGAATAAAGATAAATAAACTAATAGTAATAATAAGATAATAAACTTTTACTTTTACATATTACATAGTAGTGAGTTTGGTAGATGTTGTCTAATCTTGTCATTAAAAGCTTATGTAATTAATTCTTACCGTATCGATTACTGAAGCGGAAACCTCAAGGTGCAATCATGCTTAAACAAAAGAAATTTTAGTCTAGAGAAATTTCAAGGAGTACATCATTACATAAGATTTTTTTTGAATTTGGTAGAATGCTCGCCTGCCACGCGGGCGGCCCGGGTTCGATTCCCGGCCGATGCAATACTATTTTGCATATTTTTTTTATGCATACAAATTGTTTTTACTACTTATGTATATGCAATAATTATTTTCATACATTAATTAAAACTTTCTTTTATTTTAGACATAAAAAGGCAATAGAGGAAATGCACAAGCATCTGGATGACGCGGAAACGTCACTGCGCGGTTTTCGAGCAAAGTTAGCAGCTAAGAGATTAAGAGTAAGAGATTAAGATTAAGAGTTCAAGAGCTCTTGGCTGCAAGTTTTTTATTAAAAAAATTTAACAATTTCATAAATTTTATTTCAGCGCCATCTGTCCAACTTTAGCAACAAATGAAGCAACCTAGTTCGTTTGCTCGTCAACAGATGGCGCTTAACTATATTCTCTGTATTAATTTATTTTCAGAACAAAGAAAGCGAAATGAAAGTACGCGAGAAGGAACTAGAAGAAAGACTGAAGCAACAAGAGGCTGATAGCAGAGTAATACAAAAGAAATTGGAGCAACAGGTGATTAAATAGAAATTTATATATATAATGTATTAATTGTTCTAATAGACGAACAAGAACAGCGAGCTAGCGGGCGTGTTGATGAAGTTCGAGGAGCGCGTGAAGCAGCGATACAAGCGACTGGAGGAGGACGCTGCCGCCGACGGAGCTCTGCGGCAGGAGATAGAGCAGAGGGAACACTGTGAGACTTAACTACTTATACTTAATAGGATGATATAACGTTCTTCTAGTTAGAATCCATCTGTAAATGATATAAATAAGGGAGAAAAAATTGTATGACACTATTTTTCAAGTTACATTCATGATCTTGCTGAACCCTAAAAATGTCAAGTGTACTTACTTTTCTGATTATCAGAGATTCGTATCGTACTGTTGATTGCCATCGCTTTTGGTATTTAATATATTTAATTTAATAGATTGGTATTTAATGTATTCCGTTTTAAATAAAAATAAAAAGTTAGATGATATGATAAAACAAATGTCTAAAATTCATTATCGATTCTAATTATATAAACAAATATCAAACACTTTTTCAGTATACAGTTTTTGTATTTTTACTTTCGTAACACCATAAAATACATAATATATTCCATCCCCAGATAATACAGCAGCTGGAGAAGACTGTGGTGGAGTGTGAAAACAGGCTGTACCAGGTGACGTCGCAGCTGGAGGAGATGAAGAGAGTGCAGGAGTTAACTAATTTAAAAAGTAATATGTATGTACAATTTTACAGATAAACGATATAGCAACATCAAGCGTGATGGAGTTGTACGGCTACAAGATGACATGCTTGGAACAACGGTTGCATTCACTCACTTGCCTTACAGGTAAAGACATTATTCAGTTATTAACCCTTTGCCCTCGAGATCAAGATCAAACAAATATTATCAATTACTATAAATGAATATATATCAAATACACTTCGCGAGTGAGTATGAAGGGTTAAGGTTTCTATTAACATTAATATCCATTCTAGGGTGCGACAGAACAGATGGCGTCATTACAGCACGCCCTCGCGTTACTGCAAGCGACTCTTGTCTTATACAAGATGTCTTATAACCGACACAGATGCAAAATGAAAACTATGTATAATAATTTTGAATAAGTTTCCTTTTCAAATGCTTTAATTCAAATATATATTTATGCATATATAATAAAGTTCCACAAGATATTTTAAACCGTCTTTTTCTTAGTTTTAAATCTAATTGGATTGAAATGTGGAACTTAAGTTGTTCACTTTAATGTATATATCAAGTTTCTTTTCAAAAGATCAACTTCTGGCTTGGTCCTGTCAGCAGAGCAGCATTCAGAGCCTGTGATAGCTTACTCATGGATTGACTACTCTGATTATTTTAAATAATAATTGATGATTTAAATTGCGTGCCTACTTGAATAGAGATAAATAAACTAATATTAATAATAAGATAATAAACTTCCAAATATTACTAACTAAATTTTGTTATACTTTTACATATTACATAGTAGCGAGTTTGGTAGATGTTGTCTAATCTTGTCATTAAATGCTTATGTATCGATTATTAAAGCGGAAACCTCAAGGTGCAATCATGCTTAATCAAAAGAAATTTTACAGTCGTCTAGGGAAATTTCAACGAGTACATCATTACATAAATAAGTTTTTTTTTGAATTTGGTAGAATGCTCGCCTGCCACGCGGGCGGCTCGGGCTCGATTCCCGGCCGATGCAATACTATTTTGCATATTTGTTTTTACTACTTATGTATATGCAATAATTATTTTCGTACATTAATTAATACTTTTTTTTATTTTAGACATATAAAGGCAATAGAGGAAATGCACAAGCAGCTGGATGACGCGGAAACGTCACTGCGCGGTTTTCCAGCAAAGTTAGCAGCTGAGAGAGACAAAGAAAATCAAAAATAACATTTGCAACAAGAGTACAGAGCTCAATTGGCTGTAAGTTTTTTATTAAAAAAAAATGTAACAATTTAATAAATTTTATTTCAGCGCCATCTATCGAACTTTAGCAACAAATGAAGCAACCTAGTTCGTTTGCTCGTCAACAGATGGCGCTTAACTATATTCTATGCATTAATTTATTTTCAGAACATAGAAAGCGAAATGAAAGTACGCGAGAAGGAACTAGAAGAAAGACTGAAGCAACAAGAGGCTGATAGCAGAGTAATACAAAAGAAATTGGAGCAACAGGTGATTATTCCTCAATTCTTTTGATAATAATTTCCTCTCATTGACGGAAACTAAGCCTTGCCTTTTTTTTTAAGAATGTTGAAGAGAATTTGATGTTGAGATAGTTTAGAAATCTTGCATTAACTGGTTATAGGTATATTTACAACATAAATAGAAATTTATATATATAATGTATTAATTGTTCTAATAGACGAACAAGAACAGCGAGCTAGCGGGCGTGTTGATAAAGTTCGAGGAGCGCGTGAAGCAGCGATACAAGCGACTGGAGGACGCTGCCGCCGACGGAGCCCTGCGGCGGGAGATAGAGCAGAGGGACACTGTGAGACTTAACTACTTAACTATTTATACTTAATAGGATGATATAACGTTCTTCTAGTTAGAATCCATCTGTAAATGATATAAATAAGGGAGAAAAAATTGTATGACACTATTTTTCAAGTTACATTCATGATCTTGCTGAACCCTAAAAATGTCAAGTGTACTTACTTTTCTGATTATCAGAGATTCGTATCGTACTGTTGATTGCCATCGCTTTTGGTATTTAATATATTTAATTTAATAGATTGGTATTTAATGTATTCCGTTTTAAATAAAAATGAAAATTTAGATGATATGATAAAACAAATGTCTAAAATTCATTATGGATTCTAATTATTAAACAAATATCAAACACTTTTTCAGTATACAGTTTTTGTATTTTTACTTTCGTAACACCATAAAATACATAATATATTCCATCCCCAGATAATACAGCAGCTGGAGAAGACTGTGGTGGAGCGTGAAAACAGGCTGTACCAGGTGACGTCGCAGCTGGAGGAGATGAAGAGAGTGCAGGAGATGGTAGCCAAGCTCATGAGCAAGAGCACCTCCAATGCGACCTAACGGTACTCGCATACCATATTCTACCAATATAATACTTTGTCTCCTATTCCTGTATAAATATTATAAAAATTTAGTTTAATCTTTTTCATCTATCAAACTTATCCCTTAATATTCTCCTATTCCTGTATAAATATTATAAAAATTTAGTTTAATCTTTTTCATCTATCAAACTTATCCCTTAATATTTAATAATTTATATAAAATTAAATGCTGTAACCTTTTGAACTTACAAAATTAATATTTGTATATTGACCTTTCATAAAACTTAATTTGGTTAAATTAACTTAAAATTTATTAACATTTTTGATTAACAATTTATTAATTTGCACTCAAATTCAAAGTATTTATGTAACAAATTAGAACCTAGTTAAACCTTACTTTAAACACACTTTATATTAGTTAACTAATTTAAAAAGTAATATGTATGTACAATTTTACAGATAAACGATATAGCAACATCAAGCGTGATGGAGTTGTACGGCTACAAGATGACATGCTTGGAACAACGGTTGCATTCACTCACTTGCCTTACAGGTAAAGACATTATTCAGTTATTAACCCTTTGCCCTCGAGATCAAGATCAAACAAATATTACCAATTACTATAAATGAATATATATCAAATACACTTCGCGAGTGAGTATGAAGGGTTGAGGTTTCTATTAACATTAATATCCATTCTAGGGTGCGACAGAACAGATGGCGTCATTACAGCACGCCCTCGCGTTACTGCAAGCGACTAATGTCTTATACAAGATGTCTTATACACGACACAGATGCAAAATGAAAAGTATGTATAATAATTTTGAATAAGTTTCCTTTTCAAATGCTTTAATTCAAATATATATTTATGCATATATAATAAAGTTCCACAAGATATTTTAAACCGTCTTTTTCTTAGTTTTAAATCTAATTGGATTGAAATGTGGAACTTAAGTTGTTCACTTTAATGTATATATCAAATATGTATATATCAAGTTTCTTTTCAAAAGAGCAACTTCTGGCTTGGTCCTCTCAGCAGAGCAGCATTCAGAGCCTGTGATAGCTTACTCATGGATTGACTACTCGGATTATTTTAAATAATAATTGATGATTTAAATTGCGTGCCTACTTGAATAAAGATAAATAAACTAATATTAATAATAAGATAATAAACTTCCAAATATTACTAACTAAATTTTGTTATACTTTTACATATTACATAGTAGCGAGTTTGGTAGATGTTGTCTAATCTTGTCATTCATCTTGTTATTCATGTCATCGATTATTAAAGCGGAAACCTCAAGGTGCAATCATGCTTAATCAAAAGAAATTTTACAGTCGTCTAGGGAAATTTCAACGAGTACATCATTACATAAATATAATAAAGTTTTTTTTTGAATTTGGTAGAATGCTCGCCTGCCACGCGGGCGGCTCGGGCTCGATTCCCGGCCGATGCAATACTATTTTGCATATTTGTTTTTACTACTTATGTATATGCAATAATTATTTTCGTACATTAATTAATACTTTTTTTTATTTTAGACATATAAAGGCAATAGAGGAAATGCACTAGCAGCTGGATGACGCGGAAACGTCACTGCGCGGTTTTCCAGCAAAGTTAGCAGCTGAGAGAGACAAAGAAAATCAAAAATAACATTTGCAACAAGAGTTCAGAGCTCAATTGGCTGTAAGTTTTTTATTAAAAAAAAAAATGTAACAATTTAATAAATTTTATTTCAGCGCCATCTATCGAACTTTAGCAACAAATGAAGCAACCTAGTTCGTGTGCTCGTCAACAGTAAACAGATGGCACTTAACTATATTCTATGTATTAATTTATTTTCAGAACATAGAAAGCGAAATGAAAGTACGCGAGAAGGAACTAGAAGAAAGACTGAAGCAACAAGAGGCTGATAGCAGAGTAATACAAAAGAAATTGGAGCAACAGGTGATTATTCCTCAATTCTTTTGATAATAATTTCCTCTCATTGACGGAAACTAAGCCTTGCCTTTTTTTTTAAGAATGTTGAAGAGAATTTGATGTTGAGATAGTTTAGAAATCTTGCATTAACTGGTTATAGGTATATTTACAACATAAATAGAAATTTATATATATAATGTATTAATTGTTCTAATAGACGAACAAGAACAGCGAGCTAGCGGGCGTGTTGATAAAGTTCGAGGAGCGCGTGAAGCAGCGATACAAGCGACTGGAGGACGCTGCCGCCGACGGAGCCCTGCGGCGGGAGATAGAGCAGAGGGACACTGTGAGACTTAACTACTTAACTATTTATACTTAATAGGATGATATAACGTTCTTCTAGTTAGAATCCATCTGTAAATGATATAAATAAGGGAGAAAAAATTGTATGACACTATTTTTCAAGTTACATTCATGATCTTGCTGAACCCTAAAAATGTCAAGTGTACTTACTTTTCTGATTATCAGAGATTCGTATCGTACTGTTGGTTGCCATCGCTTTTGGTATTTAATATATTTAATTTAATAGATTGGTATTTAATGTATTCCGTTTTAAATAAAAATAAAAAGTTAGATGATATGATAAAACAAATGTCTAAAATTCATTATGGATTCTAATTATTAAACAAATATCAAACACTTTTCAGTATACAGTTTTTGTAATTTTACTTTCGTAACTCCATAAAATACATAATCTATTCCATCCACAGATGATAAAGCAGCTGGAGAAGACTGTGGTGGAGCGTGAGAACAGGCTGTACCAGGTGACGTCGCAGCTGGAGGAGATGAAGAGAGTGCAGGAGATGGTAGCCAAGCTCATGAGCAAGAGCACCTCCAATGCGACCTAACGGTACTCGCATACCATATTCTACCAATATAATACTTTGTCTCCTATTCCTGTATAAATATTATAAAAATTTAGTTTAATCTTTTTCATCTATCAAATATTTAATAATTTATATAAAATTAAATGCTGTAACCTTTTGAACTTACAAAATAAATATTTGTATATTGACCTTTCATAAAACTTAATTTGGTTAAATTAACTTAAAATTTATTAATATTTTTGATTAATAATTTAATAATTTGCACTCAAATTCAAAGTATTTATGTAACAAATTAGAACCTAGTTAAACCTTACTTTAAATACACTTTATATTAGTTAACTAATTTAAAAAGTAATATGTATGTACAATTTTACAGATAAACGATATAGCAACATCAAGCGTGATGGAGTTGTACGGCTACAAGATGACATGCTTGGAACAACGGTTGCATTCACTCACTTGCCTTACAGGTAAAGACATTATTCAGTTATTAACCCTTTGCCCTCGAGATCAAGATCAAACAAATATTACCAATTACTATAAATGAATATATATCAAATACACTTCGCGAGTGAGTATGAAGGGTTAAGGTTTCTATTAACATTAATATCCATTCTAGGGTGCGACAGAACACATGGCGTCATTACAGCACGTCCTCGCGTTACTGCAAGCGACTAATGTCTTATACAAGATGTCTTATACACGACACAGATGCAAAATGAAAAGTATGTATAATAATTTTGAATAAGTTTCCTTTTCAAATGCTTTATTTCAAATATATATTTATGCATATATAATAAAGTTCCACAAGATATTTTAAACCGTCTTTTTCTTAGTTTTAAATCTAATTGGATTGAAATGTGGAACTTAAGTTGTTCACTTTAATGTATATATCAAATATGTATATATCAAGTTTCTTTTCAAAAGAGCAACTTCTGGCTTGGTCCTCTCAGCAGAGCAGCATTCAGAGCCTGTGATAGCTTACTCATGGATTGACTACTCTGATTATTTTAAATAATAATTGATGATTTAAATTGCGTGCCTACTTGAATAAAGATAAATAAACTAATATTAATAATAAGATAATAAACTTCCAAATAAACTAAATTTTGTTATACTTTTACATATTACATAGTAGCGAGTTTGGTAGATGTTGTCTAATCTTGTCATTAAATGCTTATGTATCGATTATTAAAGCGGAAACCTCAAGGTGCAATCATGCTTAATCAAAAGAAATTTTACAGTCGTCTAGGGAAATTTCAACGAGTACATCATTACATAAATAAGTTTTTTTTTGAATTTGGTAGAATGCTCGCCTGCCACGCGGGCGGCTCGGGCTCGATTCCCGGCCGATGCAATACTATTTTGCATATTTGTTTTTACTACTTATGTATATGCAATAATTATTTTCGTACATTAATTAATACTTTTTTTTATTTTAGACATATAAAGGCAATAGAGGAAATGCACAAGCAGCTGGATGACGCGGAAACGTCACTGCGCGGTTTTCCAGCAAAGTTAGCAGCTGAGAGAGACAAAGAAAATCAAAAATAACATTTGCAACAAGAGTACAGAGCTCAATTGGCTGTAAGTTTTTTATTAAAAAAAAATGTAACAATTTAATAAATTTTATTTCAGCGCCATCTATCGAACTTTAGCAACAAATGAAGCAACCTAGTTCGTTTGCTCGTCAACAGATGGCGCTTAACTATATTCTATGTATTAATTTATTTTCAGAACATAGAAAGCGAAATGAAAGTACGCGAGAAGGAACTAGAAGAAAGACTGAAGCAACAAGAGGCTGATAGCAGAGTAATACAAAAGAAATTGGAGCAACAGGTGATTATTCCTCAATTCTTTTGATAATAATTTCCTCTCATTGACGGAAACTAAGCCTTGCCTTTTTTTTTAAGAATGTTGAAGAGAATTTGATGTTGAGATAGTTTAGAAATCTTGCATTAACTGGTTATAGGTATATTTACAACATAAATAGAAATTTATATATATAATGTATTAATTGTTCTAATAGACGAACAAGAACAGCGAGCTAGCGGGCGTGTTGATAAAGTTCGAGGAGCGCGTGAAGCAGCGATACAAGCGACTGGAGGACGCTGCCGCCGACGGAGCCCTGCGGCGGGAGATAGAGCAGAGGGACACTGTGAGACTTAACTACTTAACTATTTATACTTAATAGGATGATATAACGTTCTTCTAGTTAGAATCCATCTGTAAATGATATAAATAAGGGAGAAAAAATTGTATGACACTATTTTTCAAGTTACATTCATGATCTTGCTGAACCCTAAAAATGTCAAGTGTACTTACTTTTCTGATTATCAGAGATTCGTATCGTACTGTTGATTGCCATCGCTTTTGGTATTTAATATATTTAATTTAATAGATTGGTATTTAATGTATTCCGTTTTAAATAAAAATGAAAATTTAGATGATATGATAAAACAAATGTCTAAAATTCATTATGGATTCTAATTATTAAACAAATATCAAACACTTTTTCAGTATACAGTTTTTGTATTTTTACTTTCGTAACACCATAAAATACATAATATATTCCATCCCCAGATAATACAGCAGCTGGAGAAGACTGTGGTGGAGCGTGAAAACAGGCTGTACCAGGTGACGTCGCAGCTGGAGGAGATGAAGAGAGTGCAGGAGATGGTAGCCAAGCTCATGAGCAAGAGCACCTCCAATGCGACCTAACGGTACTCGCATACCATATTCTACCAATATAATACTTGTCTCCTATTCCTGTATAAATATTATAAAAATTTAATTTAATCTTTCATCTATCAAACTTATCCCTTAATATTTAATAATTTATATAAAATTAAATGCTGTAACCTTTTGAACTTACAAAATAAATATTTGTATATTGACCTTTCATAAAACTTAATTTGGTTTGGTTTGTGTTTCGTCATCTAGGCCGGACTTATTCCTGTATTCAAAACAACTAAGGCGCGCTATACTTGTGGAGCTTACTGTACCCTGGGAAACAAACATACCCAAAGATCATACATTTAAGCTTAACAAGTATTACGAACTATGTAACGAACTGATCAGGAATAGATTTATAGTTAATTTGTACGCTGTAGAAGTAGGAGCGAGAGGTATAACAGCAAAATCTCTCTACAACTTATTTAAGGATCTCGGCCTTTCTAGAACGATCATCAGTTCATTTCTGGAACGTATTTCAAAGGCGGCTTTAGTAGGTTCTTACGATATTTGGTTAGGTAGGGAGAGGAGCGTAAACAGTGAAGGTGAGCGTGTATGCGCATAGTAAAGGGGCCCCTTAAACCTACATCTGGGTCGCAAGTCCCAGGCATTGTTTGCGCTCCTCTTCTTGCAACGCGATGGGCCCGGCACCCGCACGGTGAATCCATGGAATGCTAAGAAGCTTCGTCTCGTCTCTTAAAATTTATTATTCTTGATTTCAGATTGAAGGAGACAGCAAATATCAAGAGAAGAGGAATATATAACAGATTATATTTACACAAATAATGAAGAATACTTATTTATATTTATAAGTAATGAAAATGCTCCTTATAAATTAATAGTTTAGTAGTTTTTAATGACATTTTTAATTTCTTTCAAATGATAAGACACGTATTGCATCTCGTAAATGTTAATTGGACAATTTTGATATCATTTTCATTTTGTGTATATGAAGTTATGGCAATTATGATGTAGAATAAATTTTGTTACAATGACTGACGAATAAAAATTGGATGTATGTGTTTTTTATTTACCAAGTAACCTTAACTTGAAGAACTCTCTTTAAAAATTATAAAATAAATGATTTTGTAGACCATGTTTGTATTTTTACGCATTTATAGCTAACCCTTGTTGATCCTAACAAATTAATAAATGAAATCCAAATAAATTTCCAGCTTTAACTTCAAAACTTACATTAAATAATAACCATATATACATTTATAATTATGACACGGAACATAGAACAGTTTTATGTAATAGGCTATTTAGCTCTCAGCTTCAAACTTCCGCTTCAGGCCCTATTTGTCCACGTGTGAACGACTGTAAAAAAGTTATTTCTTAATGCCAGAGATGAGGAGTGAAGTAATGGTGGGGGAGGTGTTGCAGGGAGAGGTGTAATTATGTACTATATGATTTCCACCCGCTTCACTGGGCACACTACAAATTTGAATGTAAACTAAGAATTCTTGTGTTGAATTGACGATATGTTAAGTTTATATTTGGTGTAAACTTCTATAAATTTATATAGAGAAATACAAGCCAGTCAGTGAATACACAGATTTGTGTGTGCGTGTTTGGATGAATGTGTGCGTGCGTGTGTGGATGAATGTGTGTGTGCGTGCTTGTGTGAATGTGTGCGTGCGTGCGTGCGTGTGTGGATGAATGTGTGCGTGCGTGCGTGCGTGTGTGGATGAATGTGTGCGTGCGTGCGTGCGTGTGTGGATGAATGTGTGTGTGCGTGCGTGCGTGTGTGTGGATGAATGTGTGCGTGCGTGCATGTTAATGCTCTTCTCAACAGCAGCATTCCGAGCCGGTGGTAATTTACTTACGGTCTGACTACACTGACCTTTTTTTGTATTGTAGTAATTGACGATTCAAAAGTGCGTGTAAATGCCTACTTGAATAAAGATATTTTGAATTTTAACTAGGAGCGCCAACAAACCCTCAATTTGCGCTCGCGAAATCTCGGGTGCCGTTTGCATATTGAGCGAAGCGAGAAAAGTGTATTGACTCATCGTTTCCCATTGACTTAAATGGGATATCAGTTTTTTTAAATGGTATAAAAAAAAAATTTTTTTGAGGACATTTATCTTTTTTTTTAAAACCATCATCTAATCTAATGTGTCTTTCATTGCAAAGTTTCATAATTTTCCGTCAAGTAGTTTTCGAGCCAATTCGTGACAAAGAATGTAAAGTCTCCATCCAGTAAAATCCTCCGCAGACTTCGTTCGCTTCGCTCAATTATTATTAACACGTAAATGGTAAAAAAAATAAAAAAAGATTGTAAATAACTATTTTTATTAATAAAACTAAGTAACACCGCTAAACACAATAATTACCATTTTTTCCACATGTAAGGTATATTTATTATAATCTAATACACTTTACAATAAAAACAAGAACAATATATTATAAGTAAAGGATTATTCTAATACCAAAAACTTACCTTATGAAGGTAATATAATCCATAAAAGATGGTTCAAGATATTAATTTGAGGTTGTCTATAACACCATAAAGTCAACATAATTATTTTTTATAGCTACATTTTCATGACGCATATTTATTACAATATCTGGTTTATTCGCTCCATTAGAGAACATATAATTATGTGTTATCTTTATTGCTTATTAGTACTGTTTAATAGTGATTGACCTAAATGTTATGCATTAGTGTTTCGACTGCATACAAAACATTACTACAAGGTTAACATACCTTCACGTACTACGCACTTCAAGCACTAACGCTAGAGAGGCATTAAATTTTATGAGAGCAAGAAAATGTATGCAAGGAAGGCGATCGCTGCGAAGGTGAGCGGCGGTGCCCACACATCCAGCAGACCGCGCAGGGTCAACTGATCAGACGCCGGTTCCACCATAGGCGGAGGACCGACCACTTCCCAGCGCTCGCTCTCCACCACCTCGCCAATCTTAAACTCGGAGCGCCACAACTTTGCATCATCACTGTGCCCGACGTCGGCAAAACAGCGAGATGCGTCTTTGCCCGCGTTGTCCAGTAACACTTCGACTCCTCCGGGATGGTGCTCGAGGAAACGGGTCACGTCATACACTACGTTGTCGATTATGATTGCAGCGTCGTCTTGGCGATTACGATGCGAGACCTCCTCGCGCGTGAACGGACGCGACATGTCTGCTGGTAGGCAATAAGCACATTGCAGCTAACGTCCGTAGGCTTTCCTCGATTCTCTAGTTAAATAGTATATTAACGTGCTAGTGATACATGATATGTCAATAGGAATAAGAATAAAATTACACGAATGGTAAATCGTGTAATTTTATTCTTATTCCTATTGACATATCATGTATCACTAGCACGTTAATATACTATTTAACTAGAGATGTGAAATAGATTTGTAAAAGTATTTAAATATAAAATGCAAATGCATTGTTACTTTACTATTTAAAATTAAATACAAATACATAATTGTTCCACCGAATGAAAATACTCGTTCAACAGGTGCAGAACTTGGTAAGCAGGTTTAAGGAAGATTTTTTAAATGTGAATGTTCCTTCAAAAATTCCAAAGTATTGTCATTATCTTTTAAAAATTTTACTGTTTTCAGGTCTATTGTAATATTGTCATTATCACTGGCAGCTGGAGAATCAGCGTCCTCAAAAAATATATATTACGATTCAGCCCTTTCCTTTCTTTTTATTAGAGTTAGCACTGGAAAGGTTAGGACTTGGAAGCTTTTTTGTCTTTTTGGTTTATCTTTCTCAATTGTGAAACAAATACTTCTTTAATGTATTCTCTGTATTTGATAAAGGGATAAATTACTTTGGCTCCTTTAATTCAATCTTTCAAAAGGCTTTCTTTATTAGCTACTCATAGTATGTATCAATATATCATAATATGTAAGGGTTACCAATTTGCAAATTCTTTAGAATTCTTTGCATTCTCATTGGTTTTGGTATAAGACATCCGTAGTAACAATCTTTGTCACATCCTTAACTTCTGATGCCACCAGCTGTTGCTAAATTTTGATCAATTTATTTATCCCTAAAGAAATTTTATTTCAATTTCTTTAAAAACTACTAATCTTAGTTTCTTTAAAGTAGAATGGAATTCATTCATAAATGGATTTTGGATTTAAGAAACAAAATTAAGAAAAATGAATTAAAAAATGTAACTAGACTATTTTGTAGTTCTAATAAAATACTAAATATATTTGAAAAAGTTCTTGAACTGTAAAAAAAATAGTTATTTTGCATATTGTATTTTTGTTTTAAATTTGTGTATTTCAAACAATTCATATCTCTGTATTTAACATAATCCGGCAAAGCGGTCTTGACCTCCGAAATAATCCGAAAACAGAATAAATATATATTTCATTATAAATGTAACCTTGTTGTATCATGAAACACTATTTGTACATTCAAAATAGTTAAATAATTAAATGAAACTTGTCCTATTGTTTGTTTATCTAAAATAACAATTTCATTTATTTCTTTTTAGAATGGGATCTAAAATGATACCACAATATAACAAAACATCTAAAAACATATCATCAAGCTAGAGTGTATTAACTTTCCGTACTGATTTTATGAGTCTAGGGTCGATTTAAGAATAATATTATGCAAACAAGTTGTGGTTTATATATGTGTTGGCGTCTGGGAATTAAGTAAGATAACAACCAAAGAACTTTATCCATTAATTATAACTTTGCATCAAACAACAAGTTACGAGGTCAGCCGATGAAAAACCCGATTATTAGCTTCGTTAATAAAGGGCACAGTATCAGCCCTACGATGATAACAGTGCAGGGGAAGTTGTTGCAGGTGAATAGACGGACAATTTATAATTGTTGAATAAAAAACGCTTAATTACATATGTATAAACATGCCTTAAGACGAAATATAAATTGGATGTGACATACGCAATTAGTCGTTATTTTTCCTGTGCGCAACCTTCGAATGAAAACTTAAGGCTGCGGCAGGTTCTGCAATGTCAAAGCCCCTCCGTCCGTAGGATCCTACATATACATCGTATATTTATGTACAGATATCAATATACTCTTATGTCAATAGCAATAATAGCTAATATTTTTTTGCAGTGTTAAATATTAAGATAAATAAGTAGTTTCTCATTAATTGTTATTTGTTTGTTCGTCTGTGTGTTTGCATTATAAGACATAACATATATTATGACATAGTACCTAAGGATTTGATGAAATCTTTATATCATATACTTCTTCTAATGATTATTCCCTTAATATCACGGAAACAATAAAACAATTTTGTATAATTAGGATCAAATAAAAATGGATGGATTTATAATACTTAAGTCGTAATAGTTTTTCAATAACTATAATCTTAAAAACGCAGATAAGCTACTCGTAGCTAGCAATGAATAGGTTATGTGTTATCTAAGCAGAGGTGGACTGTGCGATTTAAGGGTCCGGGCTAAATTAACTTGGGGCTTACCTAAATAACGAAATAATTTATTTTAAGCCGCAAAGTAAAAAAAAAATACATCCCAATACCCTTGATCTACAACATTTACGGATGATAATAAGTTTTACTTCCAGGTCAAATGATCTTCATCAGATAAAAGCAAATAAAAATAGTGGAAATGGTCTAAAGTTCTGCAAGATTGCGTAAATAATGTATATATAAAAAAATATATAAATGATGAACCCCTATATATTAAAGATTACTTTTCTATTAGTTAAGATACTTTTTGTAAGTTAGGTTTTAATCATTGCACTTATGGATGTATATAATATAAAAAAAGCTGTAGAAGCATTACTATTCTAGTGAATATGTGAAGGAAACAAGCGAGTAAAAAATGGATAGAGAAAATACTTAATTCTACTAAATTGTCTTAATAAACCAATTGTATTTATAATACAAGTCTATCTTCCGAAATCGATTAAAACAGAATAAATTATTATGGAAAAAATAATTGCTATGTGTTTAGTTCAGGATATGAACTTAATCTATTTCTCCTTATCTGCTCAGCCATCATGAAAATTATTTTAAAAAATTCTGTCAAGGTGATTATCACTCTGGGCAACGTATAAATTTCTTTATACTAAGGAAAATTTTTTCAATCTTACTAAGCGATTCAAACAATTATTTCGGTTGTAGTAACAATATAAGGACCAAATAGATTTTAAAAAGAAATTGTTTGTTATTATGGATTAGCAGAAGTATTGTACTTATATTAAGAACTATGTTATCATTATCTAAGTCAACCTTTAAGATCTTTTCTAGATCTATATTAATAGTATATAATTAATTGTCTGCGCTCAGGTTAGTTAAACTATGTTGGAGTCCACTGTGAAATTATAATGATATTTGAGTCTCTACGGCAGATGAAGTTGTTGGTGTTTTTGGTGGCTGTTTATAAATTATAAAAAAGTAATATAATTATGGAAAAGTAGATAAATAATTAATTATATTGTTTGACATTGTCCTAACTTCAACTCCCTGGAGAAAGACCTCTCTAATTTATGGCAAATTGTTAGCAGCAAAAATGGTAAAATATCCGGACCGGAAAAGGAACAAACTTATTTTTTTATATTCTTTTTCCATGTCATTGATATTTTTGTAAACAGCATTTTTAGGTTAATACACGAGATTTAGCCTTCGCAATCCATTTATATGGTATATACTCGTATACCTGAGGATATAATATTTTTGAAGATCTCACTATTACATTGTCGTCATCATTATTTATATTATTCTCTACTATCAAATATATGTATGTATAAATAGACATAGAATATTCTAACGTATATTAAGCATAGGAAAACAACACGAACTACTACAAAACATTGTTGTTTCGTGCTATTAATTAAATTAACAAAACACATTAATTTTTTTGGGAACTAAAAGACTATTTCATTTCTTTAGACAATTCAAAAATTGTTACAAGGTATATATATATAACTGTAAAAAAAAACAAAACAGAAAGCCATGCATGAGAATAAGGGCTGCTGTCCATCTAGCCCGTGTATAGATCCGACCCTGAATGACACTTAGTTATTAAACAAGTCAAATAACAGTAAATATCATTACGACGCCACGTTATGTAGATTATCATACAAACCTAAAGATCATACTTAAGTTATACACTGTCATTACGCGGTTACTATTAACAAGTATAAACTGTTTTATAAAAGCAACTCATTACCATAGGTCGGGAGGGGGGAGGACAGGGCAAGGGCAAATCAAAGATCAGCTCACTAATTACCCATTAATTATGAGTTAACATTATTTACTTCAACGTAACACGTGGTGTTTGGTGATACTACAACTACTACTACTGCTACTACTATTGCTACTACTGCTACTGTTGTTGCTTTAATTGCTACTATTACTACTACTTTGTTTTATTGTGTCTTCACGTTTTTGTAACATTGTGATAACAAGGAAGCTAAATAAAATTACATTTCTATAAAGAGTATTTCATAAACGGAACAATGTTTTTTTAGAAAAGGACCTTCTAAGCTCCAGGGATTCCACGTCAAAGGGGAAAGGGAGAAGGGCGTCGTTTAATACACAAAGAAATATGTATTAATATATCATTCTTATGGGAGAATATTCTAATTATCTGTATTTACGACAACGTTGACAGTTTGAATATGTTAATTAGAGGCGCATGTATTATTTAGAGCGTTCCACGTTCTTTCATAGCCTTACTTACCAATATTCACTTGACTATTTTAATATGCCAATTCACTAATAGGCTATAATTCTGATGACTTATTTGCATTGTTCTTGCGGTAGAATGTTTCTTATCAGGAATTATAGTTATTAATCACTAAATTCTCTTTATAAATAAGAGAAGTTGTGATAAAGGTGTATAATTTTACATATATAGATATATATACTTTACACTCACACATTTATAGATATAGTAATATCGTACCGCTAAGCTTATCGACTGCAACAAGACTTAACGTTATATGAAGTTCATGTGATAACTGCACTATCAATCACTAGATCTTCCATCATTTTGTTCACTACCATGTCATACTGTACGATCATATGGTATATTCTTACTACGAGTTTACTCACTCACTTAGCTTTCTCACTCAGTTCACTCGGGTTGCAAGACTTAACACTTATTTATAAGTTTTGACACAAATTTATTTCATTTAAAATTTCGAGCATTCACAGTCTGGAGACGGCATTTTGAAAATAATGTTCTTAATTATCTTCTTTTTCTACTGTTATCTTATAACGATATTTCCATAACAAATAATTTTTTGAATTTTAATAGAATAAACAATTTTGCAATATTCATTATATTGACTACAAAAAGAATACTATTTAAATAATAATTTATTATGTGTGTATTTCGCTTTTCTTGCTTGAACTGACACGTCACGTTTAGTCAATCTTGGTTTCAAAGGTAAGTAAAGGAACGCGATGTCGTCTCTAGTATTTGGGTGCTGGAAGATTTAGAATGTTGTTTAAATTTACATTTGACATAAAAATACACAGATAGAATACGAAACATCTAAAACTAAAACGTTGTGAATTGTTTTCCAAAATAAAAAAAAAGCATTTTTAGTAACATTGTACTAAATCACAGCTGGCGATGTTTTGATTTTTTTTCATATTTGGGTTAATTACACCTCTAGTCAGTACGAAAGCGCATTCGTACTGTATTTGTTAAGCCATGCTTATTTTGCAAGTTATCGGCTTTTAAAAAATAATTGAATAAATAAATAATAAATTGAATAAAACTTGCCAATTTGCATAAATTTTCATTTTCGCTTTCTAATAAAAAAATAAGTTTTGTAAAATAAATCAAAATATATGTCCAAAACCGCAAATGAAAATTTCATAGTAAATTAAAGTGCATGAGACATGAGGTACATGAGGCATTGAGCATGAGGTTACGAATTAGTTTATTGTAAGCAGAATTATACAAACTTAGCACGATACTCGTTCATTTTATAATGTTTACTATTTTACAATGCGATTCTAAGCTACAACTGGTTCTTTTATAAACAAATCTTTTGTTTGAATATATTCATATATTTTGGTTCTTGAAATGGTTACTGCGCAATCAAATCTCGGTTGCAAAAAAATGTCTGACGTTGAATATCGTCTTTGCAGAAATCACATCGTTAAATAAGTCCCGGGACTAGCGTAGAGATGGCGCTAATAATTCCATTTATATACAAAGGTTCAGAAGTACCAACATTCAGATAAGATGTGTCAAAATTTGAGGTAATTCGAAACATAACCAAGAAAGCTATAGTGGTTAAAGTGACGCTACCTTTGCAATCATGAAAAAGTGGACTAAAACGTGGACTAAATTGTGATGGGTGGTCATCCATCACAATTTTTAAAATAAAAGTACGCGAGATAGCTAAGGTGGTGAACATATCAACCTGTAGTGCATTTACTATTTTGCACCAAAAATTGGCTATGAAAAAGGATTTTCCAAATGGTTGCCGCGTTTGCTCACAATGGAACAAAAGCAACAACGTATCAATAATTCGGAGAGCTGTTTGGCACTGTTTGCTCGCAATATACAGGATTTTTTGCGCCAATATGTGACAGTGATCGAAACATGGATTCACCATTTCACCCCGGAGTCAAGACGGCAGTCAGCTGAATGACGTACGAACGGTGAAAGTCGCCCAAAGCGTCCAAAAATGCAACAGTCGGCCGGCAAAGTGATGGCATCCGTATTCTAGGATGCGAATGGTATAATTTTCATTGACTACCTCGAAAAAGGAAAAACCATCAATAGTGACTACTACATGGTGTTATTGGAGCGTTTGAAGGCCGAAATAGCGAAAAAACGCCCACACATGAAGAAGAAGAAAGTCATCTTTCATCAAGACAACGCACCATGCCACAAGTCAATCACCGCGATGACCAAATTCAACGAATTAGGCTTCCAACTGTTTCCTCATCCTCCGTACTCGTACTCGCCGGATCCTGCCCCCAGCGACTACTGGCTCTTCGCGGATCTCAAAAAGATGCTCCAGGGAAAAAGATTTGACTCGAATGAGGAGGTGATCGCTGCTACTGAGGTTCATTTTGAGTCGAAAGACAAACCGTTCTACAAACATGGCATTGACAAATTAGAGAAACTTTGGAATGATTGTATTACACTTGAAGGAGATTATGTTGATGAATAATAAAGAATTTTGCCGATAAAATGTTGTTTTCATAGTTAGTCCCGGGACTTATTGAACGATGTGCTAGCAAGTAGCTGTTAGTTTTTAGGACGACTTCGCCAATTCGTATAAGCGCTTTGGTGATATGATTGCTCATCTTGGAGGTAACTGTAGAAATGTTTGGGGTTTCGTCTGAGACCATCGCAGGACCCCTTGACATAAGAAGTTGCGTGAAAATGTTCTCTACTTCCGTATAAAGTAATCTTTCAATGCAAGAGATTAACATAGTTAAATATATTTTTAAAATATTGTGACGCGCCATCGGCTAGGTAAATAATTTTAGAGGGAACTATTTTTTTATCTAAAAGGTGTTTGTGTGGTATTTTTTGGAAAGCGTAATAGGTAAGTGTAAGGTTTTATTTCAAATACATCTCTATAATAAAAAACAGAAGTCAGAAGTGTTGCTTGCTTGTTTTTCCAATGAAATCAATCCAATTCAATATAATCATCTCCAGTGTGATTTTCCAATTCTGCAAAATCACACTGGAGATGATTATACTTTCACTGATACTATTTTTTTAAATGCTTAGAAAAAAGTGCCTGTGCCTCTACAACGTAAGCATGTGATTTTAATATCCTGGGTATCACACAAAATCATCAGAAGGCAGTATATGGGTTGTCTTCAGAGGTTTGTGAAGTTCAATTTTTGCCAGGACAAGACCCACAACGCTCACTGCTGTGGTCGGAACACATTATGTTGCGAAGGCAATCCTCATAATTTAAAGGTTCAATGTCAATTTTCGATGTCAGATTAGCAATATCACCACTATTTAACATCAAGTTCATTTTGATGGAAGGTACAAACACACACTATTTGTATTATAGGGTTGCCAGCCTGAATACACTATTTTAGTATTAGAGTAAAATACTTGTTAAACCTATTTTAACGTTAAAATTTTCCTTTGTGAACAGCTTGTTAATGTTGCACATCAAAAATTGTTTCTGCATATAGATTTTTGTACCATCGTTTTATTTAATACATATGAAATCTTTTTTTCCCAGCGATTGGCATAATACCCTTTGCGATAGAAACATTTTACCAAGTTTTCAACCTCGGTTGGTAGTTTACGGCTACCATTACGTGGATAAGGAGAAGACAAGGTGTTGTTCTACAAGTACTATTGTTTTTTTGCCTGTCGCCTAGATGTTGCAAAATCTTCTGAAAGTTTATTGTCACTCCATGACTGTGGTGCTAACGTAATGGAAGTAAAAGTTGGTGGATCATTAATATTATCTTTCAACTGATTCAATATTTCTTGATTATCTATGGCTGTATCAGTTTGTTGTGAATGACAGCTTAATTTAACATCATGAAGGTATTTATCTATACGAGTATTCCTGCAGGATGCACGTATATATACAATATTATATATATTTGCTTAACATTTCCACTTTTGTACTAAATATTCAGAATTCTTTCTTAATGATTTAAATTTTCCATTAAATCACTAAAAGTCAGAGTTAAAAATAAAACACTCACGATTAAAAAAAAATTTCAACCTTTTTCCACTACTTTTTTGCATGAAGCCTAGTTCTTCTTCTAGGAGAAGCTAAAAGTCGTACTTCATTATCATTGTCACATGATCTATACTTTTCACTTATTATTATCAATATTTCTATTATATTAAAACGTCAATTTATTTATAATAAAATTCAAAATTACTGTGAACATAAACACGCTTGAATAGAATGATACATGTTAACATAGTACAGATTTGATATCAAATATGTATATCGTCAACCAACTGCTATAAACTAATGCGTAACCTCATGTTCAGTGCAACATGCATGTACATTCATTTACCTATCTCCTATTACCTTAACTAATCAACGTCCCATCATAAAACATTTTGTTTTAAAATATGTTTTGGGTTACATTTTAAAATAAAATGATCGAAGGTTTTGAAAAACTACTTTTTGTAAATTTCATTTCCTATTTTGTACATGTATTTTACAAGAACTGATGTTTTTAGTTTTAAAATCTTTTTTTTTAATTATCATTATTTTATAAAGTACATAACTTGAAAAAAAAACATTATTTAACCACTGCAGTACATATCCGCTTTCATACTTACTAAAGCTATAATTAACCCAAATATGAACGAATTACAAAACATAATTTTTTTTATCCTGTTCGCTTCATATGAAATACCCCACCTATGATATTATATAACAAAAAAATACTATGAATAATTTTTCTTGTGTTAAAGAGATACTTAAATTATCACGTAAGACAAAACTTCTCTCGAAAGTACATTATTCTATATTTTTGTGATTGGATTAAGTTTTTAAAGTACTTCGCCTATAAGAAAAGTTGGAAAAATTGTTAAGAATATAAAACCGAAATAACAATTGAAAAACTTTAAGAATATTCCTAATCAAACTTTTAATATTGTTAATCTTAGCATTAAAAATCTAAAGAATTTTGTTGTCAAAGCCAGAAAAGGATCTCTTAAATAAAGGTCTAAACTTTAGTTTAAGGCAGTGACGGCATTAATGTTAGCGAATAAATCGGACATCAATAACAGTTCGGTAAATTTCCGTCACGAGTCGCTACTAATTGTATTCCTCGCTGACAACTGTTGCACTGTCGGGGGCTGTCTAGCGATACAATCGGCAAATATTTACCTAATGCAAATAGTTTACTATTTTATAATCATGTCTAATTCTAATCTAATCTAATTATTTCAGGAAAAATTACATAAAATTTGGACTGTTACGGTGGTATCACCCTTATTATAATGTTTTAAAGTCAATACTTATAAACGTCTGGCTAGAATCTTTGAAACGAATCATACTGATATTTTATTCAGGTAATATTATACGAGGTTACCGAATTAATATCATTTTATTATTAGACACCATCAAGACGCAGTCAGTGCCAGCGACAAATAATCGAAAACGAAGCAATTGCACTGGAGAAACTTATTATAAGAAAGATCTGTAATTGCTGCCTGTAAACTGTAACATGTAGAACGGTGTATACCAAGTGAGAGTTATGTCAAAGTATGATGTTGCTTATAGCACTCCAGTGTCGTGGTAAAATACCGCAACACTTTGGGACAGTATACATAAGAAAAATATATTTTTTTAACAAAAAGATATATCGAATTGCCGACTGCAGTAACTTCAAACATACGTCAAGCTTAAGCATCATTTTTCGGAAGTATCATCGTAGTGTTTAAAAAAATCATATCATTCACACTTCTACGTTCTACAATAAAAAGAAGTATCCCCGCTGAGGATCAGTCAGCTCGTCTCCGGTCTCTGTCAAGTAGTTTTTTGAACAGGTTCTAGCTTTCTCAATAAAAAAAAGGGTTTAAATAAAAATTGTCTTTCAAAAAGGATTTTATTATAATCGACAGAAGAGTAAAAAAGTATTATATTAAAAAAACCTTAAATTATGCAAACCTTAGGCCAATTGACGTTTATATTCTAGAAATACTAAAAATTAAGTAAGTAAATTGTTTTTTGTTACCTAATTACTTTTTTTATTAACAGGTGGGTCTCCTTAAATGAAAGTCAGTTGTATCCTTGATAAACCAATTTGTTAGCCGAATTGAAGAAAAATACATAAAAAATGTGCCAGCCAGAGTAAATAATGAGTCATTTGAGGTAAACACTCAAATACTTAAATAAAATAAGATCCCTAATAATAATCTTTTATATTAAAATCCTAGGCTCCGCTAGGCTTATCAGTGGTCGTTATTTGGTTTATCCTTGGGTTCGTTGGTAGGTATTAAATCTGATTCCTACCGTCGAATTTTCAAGGACCTTTCTTCCACGTACTACTTAGATGTGGAATGAACTTCCTTCGGTGGCATTTACGAATCGATACGATATGGGCACCTTCAAAAAAGAGTATACTGAACCAAGTCAGTTAATTCAGTCTACCTATCTGTGGGAGCAGCTGTCCAATCACTTGGCATAATTGATACCTTATTATTTTACTAACAACGTTTTATTGTAACTATATCAATATTTTTTTTTTAACATATTAATTAATAAAGTGATTTGAATAATCCGACGGAAATTTAATTTAATTTCAGAATAAAAGTATCCTAAGTCTTTTCTTGGAAATCAATATAACTTTATAGAAATTGGTATCAAAATTCGTTCGGCGGTTTAGGTGTGAAGGCATAACAGACAGATAGAATTACTTTTGTTATAATATAACATCTTTTTTAGGGTGGGTCTTTTGCAGGGTGCGTTGCTATCAATATATAATTTTATTGTATGTTTCTTAAGAATAAGCTTTTCCATCTTTGATCCTTTGACAGTTCTCTAGGGTTCCATATCAAGTACTCCATATTTTCATATACAGATAGAGCTCATAAAACTGAAAATGTCGTGATATGGCAGCATTTCCTTATCTATGACAGTTTATCTGACCTAGATGTTCCACATCTTCGATTTTCAAAGGCTTGGTAGGTTTTTCTTTGTTTATGCATTAAAACCTAATTGGATACCACTCTCGAGGTTAACGGGAAGTACCACTTCCCTTTTTATAATTGGTAAGTTAGTACTTACTAAACTTCCCTGTGTTTTGTCACTAGACAAAATAAAGGAACTTGGATTTGCAACAATTCCTAAACTACTGATTAAAATTTAAAGTATTTTGGAAAAGAATGTAACTATAGAATGCCCTCTTAGTTGTTCAAAAATTGAGTTTTCTACATTTTTGACAAAGTGGTTACAGGACTTTGAACATGGTTCGAATGGCTGCAAGAAAAGAATGGTACGGCCTTGCTTTTAATTTGACTTGGCGGGGGCATTTCCGTGACCCCACAAATTAACTAACACAATTAATTTAGTAATTTTCGAGCGAAGAACTAATTATCTTTAGGAACGAAGAAGCATAATAAATGGATTGATTGATATAATATTCAATATGTTAGAGTTACAAGCCTAGTTGTGTTACTAAAATATTGTAGTCCTTACACAACATATGATGTTAATATTAAGAATCTCTTTTGACTATTGTTAAATTTTCCTGTGATCTTAATCATACTCTTTCTCTTTCAAACAAAATCAATTATTAATTTAGTGTTTAATTTATAATTTAAAATTTATTAAATATTGATAAATGTGAAGCTAAAGGTTACTTACTCGTATTAATGAAATATATTTTTATAACATTATTAAAATTATAATAAAGATCCGTCCTTTCCGGTCCTACTTAAAACAGTACAGAAAAGGTCCGATAACCGGGTGTTAGGCGTCAGGCGCTAAACACGGTGACAAATGGAATTGTAAAACTGAATCACAAAATTAATGATTTTAAATATGTAATAAAATTATATGAAATAGAAGAAATAGTTTTTGAACATTGGCTTTCATCGACAAATATATCAATAAAACGACGTGGGAACGTAACATCTGAAACGATTAACAGCTGCTCTTATATAATATCAAGCAGTATTCTAAAAACATATGTATATCAATATATTTTAACAATCGATAATATTGAGCAGTACTCTATAAATATATATTGAGTTTTGACATTGTTATTAGGTCTTTAGTCAGAAATCACGTGGGCGATTTCGTCAGAAATGGAACAAATGAAATGAAATGTGAATAGCAACCTTCAATATATTCAATATATATGTCTTTAAAAAATAAATAAATCGCGACAGTGCTGCTACTATTTAGACAATGTGCTGCGTTTTGATTAGCGTTCGTACTTATGACCGTCTCTTACATATAAAATCTATATGATTAGGTTATAGGTGTTTTGCTAAAGTTATATATATTATAAATTAAGCAAAACACATTTAAATAAGAAAAAAGACTACATTTTCCTTAATATTTCGAGGAACTTAGAGTGACCTTAATCTGGCAACAATTAGTCAACCTGATATTTTTAGACACACAAGATCTATAAACATTGCAAAAATAAGAATGAGTGACTGACTGTAAATGCCATTTCTATGTCGCAGTATTTATTACATGTTCAATAGAAAAGTTGCTGGCTAATAATTTAATAAAAAAATGTATTGTTCATTTCTTAGCAGGGTGCGACTTTTTTAAATCTTGCTTAATTGTTTAATTAAGGTCTAAACTGTTAAGATCTTTCATCGCATACGTAATACGATAATATCACACATTTCCTAAATTATGTCAATTTGGTACTTTGGCTTGGTGCCATATTTGAGTTACGGCGACTTTATTTAATCTATAACCAACGGATAAATCAAGATGTTTGGCAGAATAACCCACCATTATCAATGAAGATATCTTCTCAATGCGGGGAATGCGTATTAATTGCGATTACGGAACGAGCGCCAAACCAACAATCCCTTGGGTCTTAGATTACTTATCAACATGTGATAAGTTATTTTATTAATTCATATTGAATATTGTCATACGCTCCAGCGACGTTTGTATAAATAATTCTCCTCCCAACATACATCGATTCTAGCAATGTATCCTGTCGGCGAGGGAAATCTCGCGGCTCTCGATTTACAGCTACTTTGACATCAAATATTCACCAACCACTTCTAGCCCGTTTGTAGACACTCACGTTGACACTTCATGTTATTTAAAAAGTTGGTTTACGTTGTTTCATGTACATTTCATAAGCAGAAAATCGGTCTAGTCTGGTTACTTAATAAATAAGGTCATCCTATATGTAAACCCATTCAAATGTGTATCGGAATAATATTCTTTTAAATTATTTATTGTTACGTACAATTTTCATATTTCAATTCGTTTTTGTTTTAAACCGAAATTGCCTTTTCTTTCTTTAAAATGCTTGCTTTGATATTTTAATGAATTAACCAGCTTTTCTCAAGCGTTATTTCAGTTCAAGCTCTATAAAGCTCGCACAATATGCAAATCAGAATTTCATTCAATACGTAGTTATTTCAATAGTCGACAAACGTCCTTCGATGTTTTTGATTTTTCTCTAAAAATTCAATTCATACGTGCCTCTGAACAACTCAACTAACGTACAATTTTATTACCTACTCCAAAACGTTGACCTAGGTTTGTTTGATAAAGTAGGCATATATAGCTCGGTAAACTAGACTCATAAGAATTGTTGCGTAGAAATGTCAATAATATGTTTGTGGTCAAACTTTCTCATTCTTATAATATTTCTCGTTGTATGTTAAAGTCTGAAGACATTAGATTGATTGATTATCTGGTTAAGTTTAATAAAGAGACGTATTTATTATATGTGACATTTTCTATTTTTCCAGAAATGTATTCTTGTTAGTTTAAGCTTTACGTTTATGGCAATATTACGAATTAAGTACACTAATTAATTATTTATATTTAGCATTTTACTTATTAATTATATTGAGACCTTGATTTATTAGTGTGTTTAATATATCAAACATCAATCAATTTATTAAACTCTTTTTTTTTAATACAACTAGTTTTTCGATTTAAAATTACAAAATTACCTATCTTCCTTGTTTGTTATGGTTAATTTATCCTCAGTTAGTTAGACGTTCTGTGTGTGTATTTCTACCGATGCTCTGACACGGCCTTCCTGCATTATCACATGTCCTCGGGTGATGAACTGGAAAAAAAAGAAGAAAAAAAAGAAGAAAACTTCTGATTTGATCGGCGATCCCTGATAGAGCCATCATAAAGAACTAACAATTTATTAAAAACATTATCTTTATTTTAAATTAGATTAAAATTCATTAGAAAATCTTCTGACACTATTTTAGTTTAACATTAAAGATAATCATTAACGACACTCTTTTTACGTAGTTAAGTAGTAGAATACAACAGTGCCACCAGCACCATTCTACTAACAACTAGCATTGAAGCTCTTTACCGGTTTTAACGGTTCAAGTGGAAAAATACATTAACGCTTCTGGCACTCATTATCATTACGAAAATTTTTGATGATAGATTACTGCCTATAACACATTGCAACGCTCGTACCGAATACGTACAAATGCTTTAAGCCTTGGTAATGAGCACATTACTACCTTAGTAGGCTCGCTATCAAGGAATACGAATAAAATCCCTATTAATGTTAAAAAAACTAATCACTGACTAGTTAGATTATTTACATAGTTTGACTACTTAGCTCATCGTTGTATGACGAGATTGGTTGTAAACGATCGTGTGCACATTTGTAAGTGCGAAGGGAGTCTAAGGCTTTAAGCATATCCGACAGTGGGAGAGGGACCCGGGGTCTCCTGTCGCTGGACTGACAACAATGGGGACGATTTTCACTTTTCTGTTGTATTGAATAGACCTAAAATCCCTTTACATATATGTATTTATGAGTAGTACAGTACGTATACGTATGTATTTGTTTGCCAACTTTGCAGCTTTGTAATAAAATGTTCAAAAAAATTTAAAGGAATTCTTCGGAATTCAAATTCAAAATATCTTTGTTCAAGTAGGCAATTTTGAAACTTTAATCATTACACTAAAAACTTCAGTGTAGTCAGTCTTTAAGTTAGCTACCGCCAGTTTGGAATGATGCTCAGCTGAGAAGAGCTGGCCAGACACTCACAGTTGTTTTTTTTTAATATTATTTTGTAATGTTAGATGTGCATTATAATATCAACCCTGCAAATGAGTCAACAAACTAAGTTTACGTTTAAACGTTTACTAAAAACTCTTGAATGTTATAATAAGATTTATTTAATTAAATATTTTTGATTTTAGATTAAAAAAAAAAAAAAAATTAAGGTCTAAAATATCTTTTGGAACTTTCTTATTATTTACATTCAAGTCCATGAAGGATTGGTTAACTTTTTAAAGACAATTAATGCTTTTCACCTAAAGATGGGTGTTCCATAAAGAACTATTCTCGACCCAATTTTATTTTTATTTTATATTCATGACTTGCAATTTTGTGTAAAAGGTAATTTATACTGTTTATGTAGTTTATGCTGATGATACCTCGTTTATTTTGAAGGTTTAGCGTAAAAGGACTAATTATGTAGTAAACAATACTCTGTCACGATTGGTCAATGGCTACCCACCGACATTTATTATAAATAAAACAAAATAAACATACAGGCAAACATTTAGGAACACTAAGTGTGTTTTTTATTTTGTATGTAGATAGTGGCGATAATAAAAAAAAGACCATAAAAAATATCCTACACGATTTATAGTTCGATTCTCTAAATGTTTGATGTCAGAAAATTAAACAACACTCAAATATTAAATATTTTATTTGAAAACAAACTTATTCGATTCATGTATACATAAAGTTTTATGTTTTACATACACCATACATAGTCCCCATATTATACATTTTATGTGTTTTCTTCTACTTAATTCAATTTATTGTAAAACGTTTCTATTTATTATATTTACACCATTACGCTATACAAAACTTCGGTTTAAATTATCTAGTCATTTTACATTAATAACTATTCAAACTTAATAAGGTTTTCTCATTGGCTATATTAAGTAAACGATAAGGTCCAAAAACCGAATATCCCGAGCGGTTTATGAGAATTCAAAATAATTTATCCCAGTCTATAGAATATATCGATAGCGTCTTATTGTGAATGAAATTACATCTTAAGATTGTTTTGATAATTAAAAATATGACTCTGATGGGAATCTACTTCACGGTGACCAATTCAAGGTTCCACGATCAACAAAATGGGTTTATCAGAAGAGAGAAAATGCCAATTATTTTTTAATAGAATAAAATCCTTACAGGATTTATTAATATTCGTTTACAAAATTACGTGTCAGATAACGCTGCCGATGTCTTCCCTCGCAGTAATTGGTAGAATTTTCTAAAAATCAATGTTTAAATATTTTTTTTTATGATCATCTTAATTAAGCCTAGTTAGAATTTTATTAACAATAATCATTTTCGGACAGTTTTAAAATATGATATTTATTTTTTAAGAAATATAAATAAATCGGGATTTATATTTTATACTGTCAATAGTAAACTCGAAACAGCCAAAAAATACATACTTTTTTAATAATATAGAGACGTTATTTATAAAAATTCTCATACGTTTAAAATATACATTCCGAGTAGGAACAACTTTTAATTTTCAATATATAGTAAGAAAACTATTATTAACGCCTAAAACACTACATCTAGCATATAGCTGTAATTCGACATTTAGTTTCTGTACAAAGATGACCATAAAGACTTTGGGAATGCCGGAGCTATATAGTGGCGAGCGTCCTTCACCACGGGGTGGAGAGTGTGGTAGGGATGGGGGTAACGCAATTACATCGCTGCCGATGATTTGCACGATGCTGAAATATAATCAAGTACCAAAATTTGCGTTTCGGTTTGATTCATGCGTCAAATTATTCAATTAGAGTTTTGAATTGTAAATTTTAAACTGTTAATTAATTTTTCATTTGTTCATTTGAGAATGTTTAATAATTTAATTTATCAAGTGTTTCCCTTGCTCGCTAGTTATCAGTTTTTAATAATATGTTTACCTTTTGTTACTTATATAATATTTTACTGAAAACAACGATTTATCTTTTTATATTTAAAAAGATAGGTTAATTCATCTTCCACTTGGAAGATTTTATTTTTGACGGCCAATATATTATAGCTGTTACTGATTTGGTATGTGTGTGTGAGTTGCTTAAATACTATACTATTAATATATTGTAACACAGTTATATTAATTATATATAATATTCTACGTTATACAAAAGACGATGGAATGAAGGTAAATCATTATTTTTGTTTTTCGACCGTCGGCTGCGATTAATCAGGACTCGATTATCAATCGCTTTCGTAATTATCATATGGAGATATTATCAATCAAACCAGTATTTATATTTCTTAATCAAGATTATTAAGTTGTAATTATTGTTTTGAATCATGTTATTTGTCTATATAAGCACGTGTGGGTTTCAACTCCATCGCTGGACCACGTTCTTCATAAAGTCTGACGCTAGTTAATTCCATTAATTTAATATTTATAATACTTTATGCGATAATAGCGGTATACTGTAAGTCGGAGTGTTTTGCTTGTACTTCGCATTTGTATTATAATAAATATAAATATAAATTGGGTATATAAAAAAAATGTATTTACAGCGCCACAGGCGACGGCCATATATAATTTACAAAAGTGAATAAATTGAGATAAGCCTCTCCCTGCTCCGGTAGTACATTGCATAAACAGCAAACCTGTGTTTGATTTTTGGATAATTAAGAAAGGAGCCGCATCTCATTTTTATTATTGCTAGTTTTGCATGTGTTACTTTTATGTGGATATTCTCTTAAATGGTGCCGCAATCACCACCGGAGAGCGAGTCGCTGAATGGTGTCTTACGATGATCACAGTGATCCGACACAACTTCGCTCATAAAAATCTTATTGTAAGATATCTAACATATTAAATAAGTATCATATTTATATTAGTCGCCTAAGTATCGGAAAACTAAGTTTTCGCCTGATAAAACATAGAAGATGATAGCGGTGTATTAGAGCACGCGGGGAGGGCGCCGGAGACACTGTGCACTGCGAGAGTCTGTGTGGTCGCGCGCGCATCAGCTGGCGAGCAGAAAGCGCAGCGCGCGAGCGTGCAGCGCCACCGCGCCCAGCAGCGCCACCACGCAGCGCCACGAGTCCGACAGCCCCGCCGAGCCCGTCTGCATGGCCGCCGGCCGCTCGCCTACGCACCATTAAAAATATCACATTAATTGTTCGAAGAGCTCAACCGTAAGTGAGTCAACAAGTGTATGTGTGTATGTAGAATTACCGTTTAGTACGTGCACGCGTACGGAGGCGAGCTCGGCGTTGGAGGGCGCACACGAGTAGCGACCGGAGTCCGAGGGTGTGGCGTCCTGCACCAGCAGGTAAGACGTAGTGGCCGCGCCCTTTTCCGTCACCACCGACACGCCGCCGCGCGACGAGTCGTATGATATCACCTGCTTCTCCGCACACAATCACACGGTCATGCACACAAATATATATACATAACTTATATAATATCGCGTTAATCAATTGTTATTATTAACATTAATATGAGTATCCTCTCTGAAAATGTCTTTCACGTGCTAGCTTCCTGCTATTATATTAAAAATATATTATATTATGACTAGAGAGCATGTGCTATAGTATTAAGATAAGGATTTATATTGCCACAATTAATCTATTTACATTTTATTAGTTATATAGAATGAAAGTGATTGTAAAGTTCACCAGGAGAGTCGAAATTTAAGGCAAAATTGAACCGAGGTCCAACTTTAGACTTTAGAATACTAAAACGTTGCTTATCTCGAAAACACAAACTTTCTTATTAAATAAAAAACCGCATTTACCGATTCGAGGACGTAGCAAGTTAAATTAAATTCCGCAAGTTTGGGGATGTATAAAGTCTAAACTTCGCTAATGCATGGCGTCAGAATCGTGTAAATTTTAACGAAGACCATAAACATCGCGGACACGATTTTAATCACGAAGTACGCAAAATTGAACACAACGGTGTTTGAGTAAACAAATGTAAAGGGCGTGAGTAGTGCGTTTATATTCTTCACTCGAGCGTCTCAACCTCTTAATAACTCGGGTCACGACGCACGCGTGCTTAAACTGTACACTTACAGACAGTAACACACAAAACTTTTGCTTATTTATGCCTACATTGTGCTGCAGTGATTTGTTTATCACTAATAACGATGTTAATTATAATATGTATTCTTTTAAAATCATATTAAATTGTTTGCCTATTAGTCTAATTTAAATCTCTTTAGCTGAAATTGTTTTAATTTGTTCAATGGCTTGTAGATTTTTCACAAATTTTATTAATTTTAAATATCTTTACTACAGTTAATATATAAATAATTAATAATTTAAATAGAAGTCATAATGAGTTCTTTTATATTATCCGTTGAAATTATTATAAATTAGTGAATGAAGAAGATAGTAAGATAATTTTTCTTTCTGCCACTATTTAAATTTGTGTAATACTAAAGAAATTTGTGTTTAGGTGAAAAATAATAAATTGCGTCATGTCAGCCATTGCCCTCGCTACGACCCGCGCTTATCTGACTTATACCCAAATTGGCCAATTCAGTTTCAGTAACAACCTGAAATAATTAAAAGATCTGAACAAAAGACAATTTTTACAGTTACTAAAGTACAATAAAAGTTTTATTTTAAATTTAAATACAGTGGGTTTTTCTAATATATTTGTATCTGTTAATAAGGAATACTTGTCACCAAGTTATTTTTTAAATAGGATATATACAAGATAAAGTTAGAATAGTCATAGAAAAAAAACAGTTTTAAAACAAAAGTATTATAATTTTTGGGTAATGTGAGTCACATTCTCGATGACAATACCTAATATAATTTCGTCTTTCACAAAGTTAAGTTAAGTTTTTTTGCACTTTAATTTATTTATTTGTTACTACTATTTCAAACAACAAGGACTCGTAAAATCATTGACAACTTTTTAATAGTTACAGCGAATGCTCAACTAACACAATTTAATAGTGACATTATTACTATGCAAAATAATTCCCAAGTGTATGAAAGATGATACAACCGATATAGCTGTTTTTTATTCTAGCATGATAGCATTTCGTTGCATTAGATGACGCTACCTGCTTTGTATCAACTCTGACATCCGTCATATAAATGCTATTACATATAGACAGGACAACGCTTGTCTTGTACTACTAGCACCACAAAATCTCAATTCGTGTGTTTATACTATTTATATGGTTATTTGAAACGCATCTTAAACATTAAATATATAAATAAAGAAACTTACGTTTATTTTAAGTTCGAATGTAGTATATTTTGTAGTAGAAATAAGCTTAGAATGTTATATTATTATATATTGAATTACACTATTAAAACTTAGTAAAATGCTTAAAATATAAAACGCTCTCTTAACTATTGAAGACGTGGAATAGAACTGCACGTGCCGTGACTGTCCAGTGCCTTTTACATAAAGAAGGTCCGCTTCCAGAGAAGCCATTGATGTCTCGCCACTGAGTGTATATATATTCTGGCTAAAAATCTTTAATAATATACGAACTACAGAATCAGTTATATAATAGGTATAATAAATTAAATTATATCAAGAACTTAAAAAAAACATCCATGGTATTATATTATATACATCTATTGGTCATGTCTGTACATTTGTTTTTTTTTTAATACTGTTACAAACAATCGTTTCTGTTTCGTAAATTGCTTACTAAATATTGAAGTTTGTGAAACAGCGATCACAAAGAAAAACCTGATTGAATTTATTGTGCGGTTTTTTTTCAGACCAGGGTGTGTTTAGGCCCTATAGCCTTTAAATTGGATAGAATCTTTACAGAACGGTTTATTTTGATAATTATGGAATTAAAATAGAACCTCCTGCCACTTTCATTTGAAATACACGAGTGATCAATATTGATTCAAATTGGAAAAGATATAAATAAATATTGTGCATCGATTCCAATTAATTGGTTTATCTGTCTGTATCTGTAATTTTCTAGAACACAAGCCTTTAATGATGTGATGGCGTAAATGATATGCCATAAAAATTATAAACATGTCTGCAAAGTCGCGGGTAGAATTTTACCAACCGAAGTAGAGCTAAGAGCAAGGAAAGCCGTGGGCAGAAGTGAATATTTCTATATATTTGATCGTCAGTGCTATTACTTTGATGTTAATTTTCTTCTTTCAGTCTTAATTTTGTTGTAATTGTTTGTCAAATTCTGAGATTGTAAAAAATACTTCAAGAGTTTTGTTCTATTTATTTGCATTTTATTATTCAATTTTAAAGTAACATTGACTTGCAGGAACAATGACATAAGTATGAACCACGTACTATTCAATAAACGAAGCCTTAAGAAGAGTCTGTTATATTGTGTTGTACATACTGAATCCACTAACACAATGTCGGCTGATTTTATTTGCATTTAAATATGTGCTTTTGTTATATATACGTTATATCGAAGCGAAGGCATTAATATAATTGAATATATACATAATTGATATGGAATTCAATAATGCTTCTTTGACTTAGGCAACGTCATGACGTCTCTTGAGCAAACCTCGTAGATCATTCTCGTGTCTTGCGAAATTATTCGTGTCCACTACTAACATGTTATATAATTACGTCGCAGTGCATGCTTGTAGGTTATGCCTATGCTAAGCTAACTATGAATAGACATAATTTTAGAGAATGGAGGAATTGTACTTGTGATGATGACATTGTTGAGATTATGAATGAGAGTTAACCGAAATAAAAGCAATTTGATAACAAATATAATTATTCATAAGTTTGGATTTTATAGAAATATTAATTTAATAATTAGTTCAGTTTACGTAAGTTAAAATTTTTAGGGTTTTAATTCACAATCCAATAGAAACTCTTATAGTGTCGTCATGTCCGTCTGTCCACCCCTCTGCCCTCGCCTTGCTCAAAGACTCACTACTAGAGTAATTAAGCATGGTCGTGCCAAAGTAGCCATGCTGTTAAAGTTATACGTTGTGCTACCCATAAAAAATGGTACTCTATATTGAGGTTATATATTTATTTATTTTTATTTATTCATCTATATCTTTACCACTTTGAATCCATACCAGTGATCACTTGTGAGTGTCAGGATGGTCTATTATGATATCGTACGTATCAAATAAACCCTTCTGTAAAGACTCTCTCCAACTTAAAATAAGGCAACGAGGGTTTCAAACGGGCTCTGGGCTGAGAAGAACCACACAGCAAACTGCGCCGGGTTTATTTTTTTATTTTATTGTGATTACTATTTTGCAAACGTACTTTTTGAGTATCCTATGATGTAGATAAAAATATAAAAAATATTATAGGTTTGCAAAAACCATTCGATTAAGGGATTCGGTTGTGAAAAGCGTAATAGCTTTGAAGTGCAAATTTTTGTATTGACTCCTCTGCCAGCTATACGGTTAACTTTGAATGTGTGAAATATAAATTTAAACGAAAACACAATTATATTTAATTGTGTTTTTCGATATATTTAATTATATTTAATTGTGGCTTTCAAGATTACGAGTAATCGTCGGTTAACTTACAAATATATATTTTTGTGCCCTAATATTATAAACGCTTGGTCAAACTTAGAAGATAGATTTGAATAATATAGTATAAAATTGTATATCTTAAAAAGATACATAAGAAGTCCGCAAGTGTATACATATGTCTACCTATCTATCGATCCTTCACGAAACGAAACCCTACATTGCGCGTGACAAGACATATCGGACCGGCGTTTTTTAATTTGTTTTGAAATATTTGTTTAACGGAAGTAGATTATTTTGAGGACGTATAGGAAAGTCATATTAATTATGTATACACGTTTTAATAAATATTATCATCTCACTAATATTGAATACAACCAAAATTACAATTTATTCTAAGATATTCAGCGTGGATCTAGAGCGCTTACTAGCCGCAATCAATCTTTTAATTTTGAAGTGTAATCTTAAAAGAATATTCTAATCCAATATAGAATTTTTACGCTCCAGATCGCAGCCGCTTGCTTAGTATATACATAATAATAAAGAGGAATCATAATTACTTTTCGTCCGCTCACCTCGTCCTCGTGGTACCAGAAGATGTAGGCGGGCGGCTCGGGGCTGAACTGAATGAGGCAAGTGAGGTTGATTGTAGATCCGATGTCTACGTGCAGGTCCGGACCGCCCAGGATACGTGCCGATGGCACTGCAACACCCACGACATACTCGTCAGTAGGCTTTCATAATACACACAATGTTATATCATGCTGTTGTTAGTTTGCTATTAAATATCATATTTCAATTGGAGGTAACTGGGGTTCGTAATTGCAATAATTACAGATCCCTCCAATAATCAAATATTGTTATCCAAATCTTTTATCGAAATAAATATAAAGTTTTTTATTTGTTATCGGCTGAAATTGCAATAATTTTAATTGCATTTGACCTTCGACAGATCCACGGAAACAATATACTTTTTTTAATTACTTTAATATTTTTGACTTTGGTGGAGTCGCAGTAATAATAAAACGAAAAAGTAATAGAATCCAACTGAAGTGTTTTACCTAAAAAAGATTAGTATATTTAAATATGCTAATATTAGATCGCTTTTTAAATTAAATTTAATTGCATGACGAATGGTAATCGAGTCAGTTGGGAATAAATTGTTAAAAAAGCCACCCATCTTGTTATTAGTAAATTATATTCCAAAGCACTTGAACCTGAATACAATCAACATATTTGTATGGTTCAATATTAAGCCGGATCTTCAACGAAGTAAACAACTTACAGCCGGCGTTCAAGACAAAAGTATCATCTTTCCCGAGAAGTTAGTTATAAATATATAAAAAATATTGTGGTTTTACTGCATTAATTTTGGACAATCACGTGCGTTTCGAAAATGTTTTAAAAAATTAGTACCGCTAAAGAACAGTTCTGTTTGTTTTAGATGATGTTGCAGGAATATTACGTAAAACCCAAGAAAATTTAAAGAAATGTGCAAAGCAACGTTTATCCAAGGGATGTATTGAGACAAGATTACGTTGCGTTGACTTTATTGAACTATATTTAAGAAAACACATCAAGAATTGGTAAAATGTACACCGAAACAGCAACGATCCGATATTATTATTCATTCGATAACTCACGAACAACTAGCACCATCAAAATTAATTCGATAAGCCGGCCTAATGGTTAGTTAATAATAAAGAAATCTGTTGCTAGCAAGATGACCAGTCACCGCAAGCAGCATTCGTTATTGAGCATAACGCAAGGGTCACCTTTCACCCCCCTGTCATATTAGAGGGGAATACCGCGGTCGCCAAAGATACCGAAATAATAACTTTTAATAACAAATAGCGTCATAAAAAAATGCGTAGGCTACTTGTACTAGTTAACCGCTAAAATACAATTGATTCCCCGGCCATAACGTTGAAAATGTAATAATCCTTTACACTATAATACGACATATAATTAATTACATTTTGAATAAATTATTCGGATAACGCAATTATGACTTTTGCATGCATTGTATTTTATATAAAAACTTTATTAGAGACGACGTTTGAACGCTTAAACAATAGAATATAGAACGCTATAGAAAATATAAAAAAACAAGTAACTAACTATATAGGATCCAATTACAATATATATTGTTTTGAAAAATTGGACTCTGAACCACACGACGCTTGAGAGGAACACGTATTAATATAACTCCGAGGAACTACAAAAATGGCCAGATTTAAAAATATTTTAGAAAAAGCAATTTCGCGCATTATACTTTGTAAAATCTTCTACGATAATAAAAGAAAAAATTATTAAAGAAAAAATATTTAACATTACTTCACCGTCATATGCCATGATTGACATTGGATCACTGCAAACAATTTGTGAAATCAAAATCTTCGCCGAGAAACGAATTTGTTAAGAAAGAAATTGTATGTTTTAACTGATTACAGGGGCGACATTCCTCCTGGAATGCCGTCTTCTTGTAACGTATTGTTTATGTAATCATTGTCATCATTTGTACAATTCAACGATGACTAACTAATTGCGCAATCACTATAATCAAATAGAAGAGGTTAACAGATAGTTAACGATCCGTTAGAGAGGAAACCAAAGAGGTCGCAATTTCGTCTCATATCGTGACGAATAAATCTACAGTCCTGCTCGCCTCAGCTCTGGTACTCGTAATTGTGAAGAATCGTAATGGACAAATTAAAATATGGTGTGCTTTTATTGACCAAGGGTCTGAGGAAAATTTATTGGTAAACTTCAACTTTGTTCGAAATATAAAGGTAAAGGAAGGGCGAAATGTCAATCAGTCAGATATCATTGATATACTTTTACTGATACTTTAAGAAAAATATATGAATAACGTTCGGAAATGAAAATCAATGTCATGCACCGCATTGCACAATATAGATAAGGTGCTTGCTACAAAAATGTTACAGTTATTAGAAAAGATGTTTGGGGAAAATAAAAAATTGAAGAACAAATATGCGAAAGTAACGGAGTATATAACTTTAAAAAACATGGAAGAAGTATCAAAAAATTTTAATGGTAATACTTCAGTAGATTTACCATATTAAATCAGGATTAAAATAAGACATAGACCCAATGAAACTAAGAGTCGTTTGGAATGCCTCAGCCAAGGGCACAAATAATATAAGTTTAAATGACGAACTGCTTCTTGCAGTTAGTCCGCAGCTACAAGAAGATGTACGATAATTAAAGAAAATTAGTTTTACTGCTGATGTCCAACAAATTTCTTGTGTTTTGTGAAGATAACTATTCTCCAAACCCTGTGATCAAAGTGATCAAATGACAGTAACGGAATTATGATTACTGTGTAGTACTAGTATTTATTTAGATAACATTTTGTTTTGCAGTTACTAATACTAAATGTAGTATTTGTATCTATATAATATAAAAATATATAAGATATAAAACACTGCCTTATGAACACATGTAGTTGAGCGATTTTCTATCTGTCAGAGGCAAGGCATGGTTGACAGGATTGAGAGAGATTGAGTCAGTTTGCACGACGTGATTGGTGTGATTCTATAATAAGTCAGTGAGTTGGTTAGAGCCGACATATAGTGATTATAAGTGATAAGTGATACGACATATAGTGATTATAAGTGATAGTGATTATAAGTGATACACTATACCTACTAATAATAATAATAAAACTCATCAATAACTGTAGTAATCTTTCCAGACCAACATAAAGAAATTGAAAGGGGGAGTGACATTGATTATAATATTTACAACGGAAGTTTTATTTGCCTTTTTTGGATTATTTATGTTATATAATCAAAAAGACTTACATTCATATTTAAACCAATAAATTTTGTCAATTTTATGATCTCAAATTAATTAACAGCTTCCAGGATCAACGGACGGACAAACCGTAATTAATTCGAGTAATATTATATGCTTGTTGTATTGAGTTCAGTGAAAAATTTAAATTACATTATTTTTCCATCGTTATTAGGACTTATATTTAATTTTATTACGTTGGTAAGAGTTTTAAGTAGTAACGATTAATGTAAACATCAAACGACATCCGCTTAGAAATACAGCGCCGTGTTAAATTATATTAACGGGGTAAATTATTAATTATTGTAATAAAATGTGCTATTTGCACGTGACTGCAGCTTGAAATGTAATATGTATTTCTTTCAGCGTGTAAATTTTTTCAAAGTTTAATATGAGATTAATTCTATCTATACAGTACGGTAGCCAGTTTTTAAATGATAAACATCTTATTAGGTAATAATTAATACTAAAAAATATTTATAAAATAATCATTTTCGATAGTGAGTCACGCCCATACAACAATAAATCGAAATAGAAACAAAGAAACCTTTTCATATCTTTTTTACACTTGTAGTAAGTTTTAGATGAAGTGATTGCGTAAGTGGTATGTTTCTCGTTATTTTTTAATAATTATTATAAAGATTCATTTTGTGAATTTTATAACCATCGTAAATACTATTATGCTTTAATAGTTATTGACTAGAAAAAAAAACGAAGTAAGTATTAAACTAAACAAATAATTTTATAATAAATAATTGATTATGTATTTATTTGTGTAAAAATATTTAGATGTATTCGTTTTTAAGATCAGAACATGTGGAACACGCTATTTAAAGTTTTCATTGAGGTGAACTGTCTGATTTACTTTATAATAATTTATTATTAATATGATGCTACAATTTGAGACTCATTGCTAAGTGTAAAATTATATTTGGCGAAGGTCTTTTTTATAAAACGCTATAGCCTTTGTATTTATATTATAACAAATTTTCAGTATGAACCTCTCGATTGTTCAATATTTTATTCGTGTGCTGACTTATACACTTTGAAGATCGTTTTTTATTATCTCATTTAGAAACAATAATATGTATAAGCCCTTATAACATCTGTTAATTGAAGGTCTTTGATCTTTCTGAGAGCCAAGTAGAATAATATTTAATATATGGCGTGTGATTAATTTTGCCAGCTAAACTAATAGATCGTTTCTTTAATTTTACAAGTGTACTCTGAACGTAATTAACAATTTGAAATTTCTTTTCTTGGAGTATTGTTTAAAACACTGTTTTTTTTCTATCAATACACAAATTAAAATTAGTTTTTTTCTTTAAGATTTTGTTATGATTAGGTACGTTATTATTGGTTTGCTTATTGCGAATTATATGAAGTGGTTGTGGAAGCGTATTAATGAACATCATATAAAGAGAGTAAGACGGATTTTATCTCGCTCGTGAGGTGTTATTACAGATCCCTCGACACGACTAATATCTTATCTTCATCATTGCGCGACGCTCGCGATTACCTCCCCCAATAGACACCAATAGTTAATTAATTTCTCTGCTTCGTAAATATTTCAATTAATTTTGATCTAAATATAAGGATCTTTGTATTGAATCTTAGTCTGAACCTTTGTAAATGTAATTCGCATGAATGAATATTAGTTGAATATTTTCCACTTTTAAATATATGTATATGTTAATAAGTTTTATCATATCGTCTGATTTGTTATAACTATTTTTTATGAACCAAAAGTAAATTATAAATAGTAGAGAATTCATTCTCATTCATAACAAAATAACTTAAAGGACTCAAAAACTGAGATATGAATTATTTTATCTAGCAGGGCCTTTACATGTAAGTTACAATACAAATTAAAATAATGATCAAATATAATATTAATGCATCTTCTTTAACCGACATGAGACTAGTAGTGAAAAGCGACGCCAAAGAACAATCGAACTTATTGGCTGTGGCACTGTGTATGTGACATCATGTGAGCAGAGTTACAGATGGGGGGGGGGAGCACTTAACCTCACTCGCGCCAAATTGCTTAAATCACTTGCTTCTTTGTTGCATTCACTTCGCAAGAACACGTCAAAAGCTAGTTAGATTATAATAGTTTTCAATAAGGTTAGGAATATTTAGTGGGTGGTTTGGTGATCATATTGTAGAATTGGATTTACAAAAAATGTTTTAAGCTTACATTAGAATATTACCTTAAGATAATAAAATATAACAACGGCAACAACATAACTTGTCTTCGAAAGGACCAGAATACTTCCCGTGAGGGCTCGTATTTTGAATACGGCATCAATTAAAAGTTTCTGCACTTAAAAGTTTTTTATAGGTGTTTAAGTTGTAAATTATAACGACCAAACACCATGAAAGCCTAGCCTTGGTTGAACATGCCGACGAGCGCGCATAGCGGCGGTGAGGTCAACAGCGGTGAAACAGGTCAACCACAGCATTCTAATTACGCTTAGCTTATTAGTCCTCTATGAAACAGTTAAGCACACCTTCTGCAACTTTGCTCGTTAATGACATAAGTCTTCCCATCATCACCCCCCACTTATCATTCAAACGATAGGCTTATATTAATTTATTACAATATGAAATTAATTTTAATACGTATCGTGTAGCTTAGTATCAACCAAACTGCAATACAGTGTCTGAAATTTTATATTCGATTGACTCTGATGACTTTGAGAGAGCCATACTTCCGTAAAAATAGTAGCAAAAGTACATTGAGATGAGACAGCGTCCGAGCAGGAAAACATTTGCACAGCGCCAATAAATCAAGCGGAATGTAAGGGACGCCAGCGATTGCCTCGTCTCGGAGTTACGATACGAATTTAAAGCAAAAAAATCCATGCTACATATCATCTATCATATTTTAAAACTTGCCGTCGTCGGGAGGAAATCGCTCCTGGGTGAGGGAGTTATTGAATTTCGAATTTCTCTGCACAGTTTTATTTTATTTACTGAGAATGGCGCCGCGGGGACGGCTTGCCCACTAACCGTCCGCTTTCTTATTTTCATTTTATAACACATTACGACAGAATTCACTTTGAAATTGCAACGAAACATTGGTTTTGATTTAATTAATTATATTTAAATTTATTTAAAATACTTTCTTATGAGAATTATTAATAATTAATTTATATTTCATGAATAAAGTATACGAGTATAGTTATTCAACCAAGATGTAACTTAATTCTTTAAAACAAAGAACAACAATAAATTTGAATAAACATTGCCTGTACAAGACTGTAAGCATTAATAGAAATATGAAGTTGTAGCGATCATAGAGTACCGTAAATCAAATATTAAAATAGAAATACATAGATAACATACTCGTATATGTATATATATATATATATATATATATATATATATATATATATATATATATATATATATGTATATATATTTGTGTGTAAATATGAATATGAATTTTAAAACAGAAATATATTTCTTTAGAGAAAAATATTTTTTTTTATTTTATAGGAATAATTATAGTTTATGATTTTTTGGTATTGTGAAGTTTTGAAGTAATTATTATATGAGGTTGGTTTGTTTTGTGAGAAAACTTCTTTGCTCCTGAATTAGTTAATTTTCTTCCTGATCTGCCATTAGCTAAAATTTTAAGCAGATAGATCACGCACTCATGCCCTTACTATACATACTTATCATATTATAAAAGACGTTAGAGATGCTTAAAAGGTCTCACCTGAAATTTTAAGCGACACTTAATTTAAAGGGTAAACTTTTTTTTTGTTTTTGTGTTTCTATTTTTCTGTGTTTGTGATTTAATTCTCTATGTGAAATATATGGTAACAAGAAATAACTAATTTAAAACGTTTGTAAATTTGTGATAATATAATGTAACGTATGTTGCTCATGTTTTTGTAGAATCGGACAGTATTTCACAAAAATTCAAACATTATTTCACAATATGTCCTCATAAATTTTAATACAACATATGATTCAATAAAACTTTAAGGCGCCTCCACATCCCGAGGCAGAAATTGCCCGGCAAAGAGTATGCGTCGCGAGATAAATAATGAATGTATGAGAGAAATGGCGTCGACTCGCGATGAAATCGTCCTTCATGCTTTATATATTACACTAGACTCTTGAGACTCGAAGTTGTATGTATTTAAGTTTGTGTTCATGACCTGAATATCCTCCAAGTTTGTGCGAGATAATTGATACGTCACTGTTTTTATTTTTTTCATTTTTAAGGTGTAGCGAGTTTAATATTATAACTCAACCTAAAAACCAAAATATATAAATATGGATACGACATGTGGTGTGTATGATTCTTGTTTAAAGTTGTTATTATGTGCATTCCAGTATATGCCTATTATAGTGAGTGCAGATCAAACGCGCACGCGTCAGTGTTGAAACTATGACGGCTTTATTACCTGCTATGACTGTCAGGGCAGAGCCATGATTACTCGTATGTACGACTATATGAGACTACACCCCACGGCCCATCGTAACTTTGCTCGCTCTCAAATGTGATCGCCTGAATTTATAGCTACGTCTATTCACGTTATGATTGATTTACCATTGTTAATGATGCGATATTTCAAGATGATCAAATAAAACAACATCCTCAAATAGACTTTGAGTTGAAATATATTTTTTGAATAATTGAAACTTTTAAAAGCTTAGCGTTTCGCTTACATTTGTCAAGCAATAAAACTAAAATAAATAAAAAAGTTCAATGGTATTTGGGCTTTTTTTGGTCGCAAAAAGTGTTAATGCAAATCGATCATTCGCTCGATGCCGATGCAGCAGTATCGCAGTGGTGAGGATCAACTCAACCAGCCGAATGAGGCCATTATGCAGAGTTAGCTTGCATATATGGCTCATATCTCTCTTTCTTGCACTTACTTCTATTTGCAATGTTCTCTCCTACTCTAGCCTACCTTATTGCCTATATATTTAACACTAGTTTGGATATACAAATTACCATTATCCGATCCCGATGTTCTGCTATTATGTTTATATTAACTTGTTATAATGGTCTCTTAAAATGAGAGGTTTGAAATTTGTTTCATTGTTTTTTTATGTAATTCTTCGTTATCAGATTGGGATATAATATTTTTTTAACAAAAAGGGAGTATTGAATATAAATTTCACAAAGTTTTAATGATCAGATCCTGTATATAAATTGTCAGATTTGATTTAAAAAAGTATAATCTTTTAAAGGCATAATTATACATCATATGATACTGACAATAGATAATCCTCAGAAGTAATCTTATATAAAGTTTAGCCAAGATTTGGTAAAATGAACTAAACTCCGATGAAATTCTTAAAAATATTACATCTAATTACAACAAATTTATGTTAATGAATAGAATGAGTTAGTGCAAATGTTATCAAAGCAAAATAAATTTTAAGTGTGCGTATATCGTGCTGTATTGGAGATTGAAAATGGATTTCTATAACTAGAAACAACAACAACAATATTGTGTCGATTGAGTTATTATATTCATTCAAGTGATCACTGGTATGGCTTTAAAGTGGAAAAGATAGACATCAATAAATAAACAAATCCTATATTTAAATACGTCTAACATTGATAGAAGGAAACAGTAAATATATATTTTAAATAAACAGATATATAATTTATTTCAAAAGCGAACAAAATATATAGTTACATACTAGTTAGTTACTCTTTAAAATTTATTCATTATAAAATGTTATCATTATTACAAAATCTAATTAAATCGAATAAACCAGGTTGTTGCTAAAATAAATGTTTCCATTTTACTGCATTTACTATAATACAAATATGATATTACATAATTGTAATCATACAAATAACGTGCCCTTCACAGAATACTAAAAAAGTAAATAATCGGAGATAGGACAAGCAACATTTTTCATAAAAATTAAGTTTGAGAGTTTCTTTTACAATTTTACAATTTAAGGTGACAAAATAATATAGGCCACTGTGACTGTATAATAAATATAATTTCAAAACCGCCAACATCTCGTGACGGAATCGAGATTCCAGCGGAGGAATGAAAGGTCCAGTGTGTTCTATTCTCCGCTATACCGCGTCCAGACCGTCCGATCAATGGAATGCTTCAATTCCAAGCGAATTCCGGGACACAATCGCAACGCTTCTCAATTATATCTTAGCTATATATTTATAAAAGCTCATACCACCTACTATTGTAATAGCTTGTTATGTATATGTAGAGTTGAACGAAGTAGTGCCGTGTTTATTGTGGAAAGCTATTAATTAAAGGTATTATATATATTTTCTCAAAAAACAGAAAACAACAGAAAATATTCGTATTCAATCAGTAAGGTATTTTAAAATAATCTATCTTTATATAACTTATAATAATCTCTTACAGACAATGTAAGAGATTGTTTATTAGCATTTAGTATTTTTTTTAAATATTGTACTTTGTATAAATTTGATGAAATAAGAATACAAATAAGATTAATGTTATTATTATAGTTATTAAACAAATATAAAAAAATGTTCTGTCTGTAATATAAAAAAGTTTTATTATAAAAATGTTCAGTAAGTAATCCTGATATAATATTTTACAGCACACATCCCCTCACGGAGGAGAGTGTAAGTGAGACAGAATATTCGGCGCCGGAAACGATTATAGGTCGTTACCATCTGTACATGAAAGCTATTAGAAGGGAGTTCTTAATTGAAAGATGAGGTGTTTACAAAGCGCTAAATGTGTGTAACATTCGCTTTGAGGTATAATTGGAAACAGGAAAGCTGGACTAGGAATCTCTTAAAGTTCTTGCATATAAACGGGGTACAACAGTGATTTTTTTCTATTATAAGCTTTAAAGTCACCGCATCAAGGCACTTGTTACAATGGTAGGGTTTCCACTGACCTGCTTTAGTACGGACTTTGATAAGTGACCCACGAAGTGGCGTCGCTAACAATGTTTTATTATAACCGTTTGTGTCTGTATAAGTGTAATTTATACTGAACATCCAATCAATTTAAATAGAATAAAAAACAAGTATTCTTGGATAGTTTGTATAATACGGATTTTGCCTGAACTCGACATCTAGTAAGCCTAACATATTCAGTATTCGTGACACGTAAAAAATTCAATTTAAGTTCTTGTTTCATTCAAAATAACTGGAATACGTGAACATGGCATGGCTAGCATATTAAAAATTCACGACAAGCGAAAAGTAAAAATTTTAAGACATAAAAATGTGATCTTATTTTAAGAGCAGGAAAAGAGCAGGCGAGTGCCGGCAGCGTGTCGTGCCGACGGCGAGGTGGCGCTAAGTGCCAAGTGCCGAGAACCGTAGACCGAAGAGTAAGCGTTTTATCGGCTTTCTATTATTGGCATCGCGGCACTACAGAGTAGAGCACGTTCGAAATGGTAGCATTACAACTAAAGCCCAATCTGTTGATGCAATATTCAAAGATTTATTTTTCTCTTTCTTATTGTGATACATTTTTATTGTGCTTCTCAGATTTTTTTTACTAAAAATATCATTGAAATATATCAAATAAAATTAGTTTATTGCTATAAAAATTATAAGCATATAAATATTAAACGTTTTATTTATGTGTTTAAAAAAGTTTATTCATAATTAAAGATAATAAATAGTTGATGAAATGAACTTACGAAAATGCTATTTTCTCTATAAGAGAGAGTATACCTGAAATTTACAATTTGCACTCTCGAAACTATCAAAGTAATACTCGTATGCATAATATTACTTACTTTAAACAGATTATTAAGAAACGTAACTTTTTGAGGAAAATTCGATGTTATTTAAATAACATCTTAACTTATTAATTAACGTTTCTTTTTATGCGAATAGTAATGTAGAATACGAATTTGTCGCTTCTTGGCTATTTAAAGTTTTTGTTTTTTTTTATAAATGAATAATAAAATAAACCATAATTTTCTTAAATTAACTACTTCAAATATCTAATGCAATGTTGTATGTTGTAGCGATGTTTATTGTAGCGCTACCATTGCCACCAACAATAATGACCTGACATGGAATTGAAAGAGACTTCGATTGGAGGTAGAATAGTTGACTTGGACGCTCGCCAACAAGACAAAAACTGATGGAATATTGAAATATTGCATGGATCTCCTGTTTTAAACTTAAATTATAAGACGACATAAATATGAGTAAGATAGAAGAACAGATTTTAAGGATCAGATGATATAATGAGCTTCATCAATTTGTGTTTAATATAAGAAATGCAAAATCTAGTTCATGGGTTACACTAACAATGATGCTTAATAAGAATAATCTAACAAAAGAAATAAAAAAATCCTTGTAAAAGGATATCTAGTTTCATTGTCTACGTTCCGAATAAAGCATTTAAAAGTAAAGAAGTGGAATCCTTTGTGAGAGAAATTGGCAGAATCATTCGCTTTCTTAATACAGAGTTGCCGCAATTTAAAAGACTCATATTGAAACACTTTAAAGGTTACCTATTCAACTAGAACTAATAAACTTAGTAAACGATTCTAAATAATATAGCATTACTTCTTTTGTTTTCATTCATAAAATTGGATTTATAGCACAAAATCAAAGTATAATGGTCTTCATTGGTATATTAAGCAGAAGCTCTGCAATCAATTTTGTCATATATATGTATAATATATCAATATAGAAATGGTAAAATTATTTTTTTGTTACATTTTGAATAAGTGACAGATATATTTGTAGTTTAGAACTAATTAATTATTAATAAATCATGAACTAACTATAACAATAACTTGAGAATTTGTCTACTCTGATCCTCTGATTGCAAACTTATATTATGCAATGCTTGTTTTCCAAATAAAGTCATAAAAAGGACCCCTAAAGTCATCACTCCATGTTAGGCCGCTCAAAACTAGGACGACTACACATGGCGCACTTCAAAATGTTCATCTTGTAGGGTTGGTCAGCGAAAGATGAAAAGTGTACTTCTTTTAATATGGATCCAGGGTCGCCGTCTTTTATTTTATGTTGCGGAAACTAATAATGAAATGCAAATGAAGTAAAATGAATACATTAAAAACAATTAACAATTGGTGTACAAAAGTAAACTAAATTATGAGAAGAGCAGACGTCAATTCTTTGATGAAATAGAGCGGCGATGGGGAAGCGTAGTCGCGGCGGTTAAAATACTTTTTAAATTACGATGTCTAAAGAAATTATAAGCCCTAGAATGTTTTTACATTTCAAAACAGAAGATGGAAATCAGGATACTTTATTCATGCTGTGGCTTAGGATTAGCCGTGGGAAGCCGAGATCAGCTTGCGTTTCCTTCCTAGGGGCGGCCGTTGTTTGAGAGGTAGAAGGCAGATTAGCCGACATGCTCAGCTCGAGGAAGTCTTAGTGTTGTGTTTTAACTTTACATGTAATAATGTAATACTAAGACGCTCTCAGCATAGGGTGCAACTGTTGTTCTTTCATGTTGAGTTCCTAATAACAAACTAAAATTCCCTTAACAGAAAATATTTCTATAAGTTTTTCTTTTCAAATAAAACAACTCTTTTTCTTAATTAAGGGGTGGTAGGGGGTGATAGAGGTCTTAAATTTATTTTTAGTAATAATTTTTGGTTCCAGCATCACAAAAAACGTAGAAATACACATCTGCCTTGATTTTATAGAAAAAATTGAAATTTTCACCTCCTGTAAGGGATGGTAGGGGGTGATAGTGGTCATGAATTTATTTTTAGTTATCATTTTCGGTTTCAGCATCCCAAAAAACATAGCAATACACATCTATCTTGATTTTATACAAAAATTTCAATTTTCACCCCTTAAGAGTAAGTAGTAAGGGGGTGCTAGCGGGAAAACGGGCATTTAAAATTAGTTTTTATTGTCATATTCCGTTTCAGCGATCCCAAAAACCTAAGAATAATGGGGTCTCCCCTCTGGTTCATGACTTTTTTTTTGTGTGCCTGTGTTATTAATTACTAGTGAGGAGTAAAATAATAATTTTATAGTTAATGTATTTGTTTATACGTTCTTAATAATTTTAAAATTAACATAAATATAGTTATATTAATGCGTGAAGCAAAACCTTTGTACCACGATTATAAAAATTAAGCGTATGCAAAATAAAGCAAAAGCTCAAACTAATCTAGATAAAAAATTGGTTCATGTATTGGTTCCAAATCTTAATTATTCCATACTATTATAAAATAAATAACAGTACAGATATAATCGTTTGCGGCAGCTGTTGCTATCGTCCCGGAGCTAAGCCCGGCAGCAGGCAGTATGTTAATTGAAACCGCGAATAATCCACTGAATGCGTGCCAAGTGAACGCGCGCTGAGGATTTAAAGTCGTCCGCGGCCATCCACGACCAAAAACAGTGTCTCGCAAACACTGTGTAACTTATCTCTTAAAACTTTGTATACTTTAGAAACTACTAAGATGTTGACTAAGTAGCAAATCGTGAAAACTTTTGATCATGTTAATACATACAAACGCAAAAAGCATAATAAGAAAGCTAAATTAAAACAAATTAACCATCCGTATCTCATGTAAAGCGTGGTGTGCATGGAATTTATTCCGCCCTCCTACATTACGACAAAACTACAGACAAAGTTTCGATGACATTAGCGACATTAAATGTTATTACTTAATCACACCTCATATTTTATTATTGTAATGCGAAAATTATCTCGAACTAACATGTTTTGGTAACACAGTACGTTATATGTAATAGATATCAACTAACATCTAATAGATATGTATTGGCAACTGAACCACATAATACGTATTTTACACGCAACCTTTCGTCGTGTGATGAAGTGGCACAGAGTCGGGGGAGGGACGTCATTGTTGTCATGTTTACCGATATTGGTTCACCTGATACCTCCAATAGCGGGAATAAGCGACTCTTATTTGCATAGCTTTTGCTTGAACGTGTTTTAGTAAAATAAGATTTTTTTGTTCTCCTGTAATTTTTGGATTTTATATTTAGCACAAAATGATGCTTGTTTATATAATTAATGACCATTTAGACATATATTTCATAAAAATGAAATAACATACTTTACATTATTTAAATTGCAGGGCAATCTTTCAGGAAAGATCGAGGCAGTACTTCTGGTTAAAGTAAAGCACAAGTTAGGTTATATACAGAGTACTGTGTCGTAGTACCACACTCTAAAGTTACATTTTTGCATGTCGTCTACCACATTTATCCAAGGGGATTGTTCTAAAGAGCTACTTCATTATTGAAATTCGTAGGCGGCAGTGATTACCTGCCATCAGGTGATCGGCACACTCGTTTGACCTAGTTAAAATATATATATACAGAAAAAAAAAATTAAGATATAAATAGATATCAATAATCTTTAAAATGTATTATAAAAAATATGGACACGGCGCATTTAAAAGCTAATGATGAAAAGTTAAGTTGATTAATGATTGTACAGTCTCAGCCACACCTGCACGGGTATTAGGTTAGTATTAGGGATCTTTTATTTCTTTTATTTAATTTTAGAAAGTAAAACAAGATTGGAGGTTATATATGATTTTGTCTCCTTGTGTGTCTTCATTCAACGATGTCTCTGTGATCAACAACGTAAAAACAGGGAGCGATCACCGAATGGTAAGAGGCACGCTGAATCTCAATATCAGGCTGGAACGATCTCGGTTGGTGAAGTCTACGCTCCGTCCATCTAAAGCTCATATTCAAGATCTCGAAAGCTTTCAACTTGAATTATCGAACCGCTTCGCTTGCCTAGATGATTGCGCATCCGTGGACCAAATTAACAACAGGTTGGTAGAAACTGTCCATACGGTCGGAGAAAAATTCTGCAGACCCGGCCGTAAGAATAGACCCCAAAAACTAGCCAACGAAACTCTCAAACTTATGGCGGAACGACGCGCGTTGGCACTTCAGTCCCTCAATGATACCGAGACTTATAGGCAGCTCAACAGACGCATACGGAAATATCTGCGACACGACATCCGTATTTTCAATACTAACCGTATTAAAGATACTATAGAGCGGAACCAAGGCTCCAAAGTGTTTGCGCGAGATACGTCAATTGGGCAAAGCCGGTTATCGAAGTTGAAATTGGGGGATGGAAGCACAGTGTCGTGTAGGGCTAACATTTTGAGGGAGGTCGAGAGGTTCTATGGACACTTATATACCTCGGTCGCTAAACCTGTTGATAGCTTAGCAGAAGACCCAAGAGCGGAGCTTACCCGACACTATTCCGATGAAATCCCGGACATCAGCTTGCACGAGATCAGTGTGGCCCTAAAACAGCTTAAAAACAACAAGGCACCAGGTGAAGACGGTATCACATCAGAGCTTCTGAAAGCGGGCGGATTGCCAGTACTTAGGGTCCTTCAGAAGCTCTTTAATGCCGTTCTGCTTGAGGGTGTAACGCCGGAAGCATGGAACAGAAGTATGGTGGCCCTATACTTCAAAAAAGGCGATACTACTTTGCTGAAGAATTACAGGCCCATCTCGCTTCTGAGCCATGTTTATAAGCTGTTTTCGAAGGTTATCACGACTCGTCTCACGAGCAAGTTTGATGACTTCCAGCCTCCCGAACAAGCCGGTTTCCGAAAAGGTTTTAGTACCATAGACCACATTCATACGCTGCGGCAGATTATACAGAAGACCGAGGAGTATAATCGGCCATTATGCTTAGCGTTTGTGGACTATGAGAAAGCCTTTGATTCGATCGAAACGTGGGCGGTACTGTCGTCTCTTCAGAGGTGCCATATTGACTATCGGTACATCGAAGTGTTGAAGTATTTGTACACAAACGCCACCATGTCGGTTCGAGTCCAGGAGCATTGCACAAACGCTATTCCTTTACAGCGAGGCGTGAGACAGGGAGACGTTATCTCTCCGAGACTATTTACCACTGCACTGGAAGACGCTTTCAAGCTCCTGGAATGGCATGGACTCGGCATCAATATAAACGGCGAGTACCTAACTCACCTTCGATTTGCCGACGATATAGTAGTAATGGCAGAATCCCTGGAAGACCTCAGCATTATGCTCGGCGATCTTAATGGAGTCTCTCAACAGGTGGGCCTTAAAATGAATATGGACAAGACGAAAATTATGTCGAATGTCCATGTCGCGCCTATCCCGGTATCCGTTGGGAGCTTCATTCTCGAAGTTGTCGACGAATATGTCTACCTGGGACAAAAAGTCCGATTGGGCAGGTCCAACTTCGAGGGAGAGGTCAATCGACGAATCCAACTAGGATGGGCAGCGTTCGGGAACTTAAGGAGCGTATTTTCGTCCGGAATACCGCAGTGTCTTAAATCGAAAGTCTTCGACCAGTGTGTGTTACCAGCGATGACCTATGGAACCGAGACGTGGCCTCTAACAAAGGGACTCTTAGAGAGGCTTAAAGTCACTCAGCGTGCGATGGAGAGGGCTATGCTGGGAATTTCGCTGCGAGATAGAGTCAGAAACGAGGAGATTCGCAGACGAACAAAAGTAAGCGACATAGCCCAACGGATTTGTAAGCTGAAGTGGCAATGGGCTGGGCATATAGCCCGCTCAAGTGACGGCCGATGGGGAAAAAGGGTCCTTGAGTGGAGGCCACTTACTGGCAAACGAAGTAGAGGACGACCGCCAACTAGGTGGACAGACGACATAAAAAGAGCAGCTGGAAACCAATGGATGCGGGCCGCTTTGGACCGATCGCGGTGGAAGTCAATGGGGAAGGCTTACGTCCAGCAGTGGACGCACGACAGCTGATAATGATGATGATGATGATGTGTCTTCATATACACTGGGGAATATTTGGACAAGCGATTTCATATGATACGTGCGCCGATTTTCATCATCGCACTATACGTCACCGCCTGCAGTACAATTTGTACCACCTGGATACGTTGCGATCTACCTTACGGTTTTCAAAGAACTTTCTTTCACGTACCATTAAGTTATGGAATAAACTTCCTTCGGTGTTCGGTGAATGTTCTCAGATTGATACGACAAGGGTATCTTCAAAAAGGGGGCTGTTGTGAGTCCTCGGATGTTTCAAAAGTTCGTGGGCGGCGGTGATCACGTATTATCTGTGAACCACACACTCGTTTTGTCCTCCTCTCACATAAAAAAAAACAATAAGATTATATTTTACGATAAACCGACGCGCCGCGCCGCCACCACTTACGAGTATGTGTGGCGTTTTACGAGACACATTATTTTGTCGTTCATGGCGATATTAATATTTGTAGTCAGTGATAATAAAAACACAATGCAGTGGAAATAAATAGGTACGGGAAATGAATTGTATCTCAATCCGAACAAAGGTATTGATTAAATGTTAGATGAATATTTTGATGTTTATTTTGATACGATTTGGTAAAAAAATTAATGGCTAATATAGTAATAGAAAATAAATCTTATCGATTATACGAATAATTACTATTTTTGGTGCAATAAAAAATTTATACCTATATATTTAAATATGAAAATGTACACCACATCCCTTGAAATCAATTCGGTTGGATTTAAGGAAGAGATTATTTTCTTAACAACGGCGAATACCCTTCGGCGCAGTACATCAGGACGGCATTAACCTGTCGGTGAGACAAATGTAGACTTATGACTCTAGTCTACAACCCTTGAGAACAAGGTTCAATGTGTCCTCGCATAACCAAATAGGCTGTTATAAATTTTGCTGAATCTTTAAAACTATAATGTGGAATATTTTATATTATAATAGAATTATTTAATCAAAGTATGAATCACTGTTATCTATGCACTGTTCTCATCTCATAAGTAGTTCATTGATTCCTTTACAAAAAAAAACAATCTAACGGGATTCAAAAAAATCCTTGAGTGCGGTTTGAACTTTTTTTCCCTTGTTTTTCCCTTGTAAAAAGTTTCTATATTTCCAAAAAATGGATAATGCAAATAATTTGTTGGAGCAAGGTTCGGGAGGTACGCTGAATGTCTTAGACATTCCAATTGAATCCTTCTAATTTGGTAGCCGGCTGTTGTGCAGCGAGTGGTCTAGCGTCGTCGTGAAGCAGCAGTGCGATTAACCAGCCTCGGTTGTTTAGCAGCTAGCTTGTCCATCATGGTTTGCAATTCCTGATAATAGATGACTACCGTAATTGTCTGGCCAGATTTGAGAAAACTATAATGAACGACATTGGCATTAGTTAAACAAACACTTTTCAAGTTTCCAGAACGAAAACATTGGAACCCAATAAGGTACCGTGTTTTCTTTTGCCACACGACTGCCATATACATTATTAACCCTTCGAGTCGTTTCCGCAGCACTGGTGCCACAGTGGAACTCAAACTCGTAAATAACGGAATATTTGAAATTTTCCATTTTGGAAACTGAGTAACGCAAACAGGAAAAATATAAGAAAAACAAATGAATGACGGCTAACGAAATACAAATACATGTGTAATAGCTGTATAAATTTGAATTTGGAATTCCTAGCAAAAGAGAAGAAATTTGTGATTAAAGTGGCCAGTACGATAAAACGCCATTTCATATGTAAGGACCTAACATTAAAAACGGGAAAGTTTGTATAGATGGATGTTATATATGTATGTTTATATGGGTTTGCAATATTTTTCATTATAAATAATAATTTAGCCCTCATAAAAATATATAAAATATAAAATGTGGCTTCAAATAAAAATTTTGACTGCTATTGTGATTTAATTACAAAAATATATCTTTATTTGTACCATAAAACAATGTCACTTGCCAAATTTCATCAATGTTCATTTCTTGAGAGTGTCCATGTATGCGTTATATATTTTATGTTAATTTAGAATTATTTTTTTTACACCTTTAAAGGCTTTAGTTGATATCTTTCTGCGTTCCTTCAATTAAGGATTCTGACAGACAGACTGACAGACGGCTAGTTGGACGGACGGACGGACAGATGAAAAAACGGACGGGAAATCTGATAACAAAATAATCCTATAAGGATTCCGTTTTTTTTATTTCTGGTACGGGACCTTAAAGGAACTAAATTGCTATAAATTAAAACTTTTACTTACCAAAAGAGTATTATATAACGATATATATTTAAATATATTTAATTTGAACCAATTATTTAGGAATTATTGCAAATCAAATTTTCTTTTATTTATCACTAACTGACTTCTTATAAAAAAGAGGATTTCGTGTAACAGTATGGTAACAGTAGTAGTGTAATTGACGCAATTTTTCAAAAGTTTATGTATTTAATTTTTGTAAGGATTTTAATACATAACTATCATTAGTTTAATTTTAACAATAATATGTTAACAAAAATAAACGTCTGCAATAAAATACAACTAGACGTTCGTAGTATTATTTGTGGAGTCTGCAATAGCCTAACAAATTAGTAACGAGTGGCCACCCGTTCTCATCTGCGACTTGTGGTGAAACAGAAATCGGTTGAAATCGTTTTCCTTGAACCCCAGTCATGCAATTGAGTCTATCAGTGGCGGTACAAGGAAGCGAGTCGAAGCACTTACTGCGGCTTCAACTGAATATTGTCAAAGGAGATTAAGCGATATTCCTTAGCGCTTCGCTGTGCATAATCACTGACCAATTCTATCATGTCTTCTGTCACATCAAAATCTGAATGCAATCCGTTGGAAAATCCACCCAAATTAAGTAAATACGCCACTAAAAATAGATACGGTGGTGTTTTATTATTATTAGCGGGCCTATTTATATATACACATAAAACTTACCATGTAAGATATATAAATAAATATTCATTGACAGAAAATGTGCCGCTCAAATCAGGTAACATGGATATTTGTAGGAAGAAAAGTATAGAAATTCCGAAAAAGATCACAAACGAATTATTCTCAAGTCACTGGAAAACATATTGTTTCAATAGAGTTGAATATTTTAGATTAAAAAATTTAGATTAAAAAAGCATTAATGTTACTAAATAGTAAATTTATTAATTAGTATATATAAAAAAATTGTCAAAAATATTTAAATAACTACACGTTGTACTTAATATTCAAAACAAAACTAGTATTTCGTTTTATAGGAGACATATAAAGATAAACAAGATTTTAAAGTAAATTTATAGCAATACACAGCAATACAATGTATAGCATACACTGTCACTTCGAGCAATACAAATGTGAAAACCGTTTGTAATTTAGTTAAGTAGTTTTTGCATGAAATTGTTCACGAAAATATTTATGTGCATACCAATAGACAGACAAACTAACCTTGTAAAGGTCACTTGCGTTTGTTTCTATTGCTTTAAAAAAGATTCCTTATTGTAATATAGTGTAATAGTGTATAGCTTATAAATCCTAATTATATGTTATTTGAATTAGTGTCAGCCAGTTGGTCGATATAGCGAAGTAGTGTTATTATTCCTGAACTTTACTTATAACAAACAATACTTTTTAGTGAATAATGTAGCGACAGATCTTAAAGGGGCCTACGTTGATCCTCATGAAGGGTGCCGAAAGTTACGAGCTTCTGGTTAATTTGTGACATTTCGAGAGATAACGGCCATTATGGAGAAACATTAGCCGCCTAAGACGAGTGAATACGACAACAAATATTCACGGACGCCAAGCTGGATTTTGCCAAGGCTAATAGGCTGGCAGTCAGGTAGGAAGCGGCTAAGAAGAATGCGGCAGTTGTGTTGGAAAGTGTCAGATGGCCGACGGTCAGCACCACATGTGCTGAGGTCGATTGTCAGGTGCTAGTAGCGAAACCGAGGTGCATTGTGGCCTCAGCGGTGAGGTAGCGAAGCAGAGGCACGGCAGGCGTTGGTCGTACCAAAAAATCTAAGGACTATGACTTTAAGGTAGGAGTACTGAAATAGACGCATTAGCACTGGAGTCAAGTTAGGTATACATGTTCGTAAAATCATTGTGGACATGCTATCCAGTCCACTCAACTTATGAACGTCCAAGAGAAATACCGACTGTCGGATTGTTTTCGCCATATTATTATTTCGAGCATTACACTCGGAAACCACAGGATGGTAGACGGTGTCTTCCCCTGGTCATCCAAAGTCGAGTTTGAAGCCAAAAGAGTGCCGAATAGATCGGCTTTCTCTTCTGCAATAAAGGGCAGAGTGTCATTCCCCAAGTGTAATGACGGCTGGCCAAAAATCCGCAGAGTGGCTTTAGAAAGTGCCCAGAATTTGCGTGTGTCAGGCCAGGGTACATTGCCAGCTGATCCTTAATTTTGACGATATGTTTGAACTTCGCTCTAGCGATTTGTCGTTTGAAGAATGTGGAGGCACGGTTCTTGATGACTAACACATTAGCTAAGCTTGATACGCCTGCCGTTTGCCAGCTATTGTAGCTAAAAAAGACCGCATTCCATCCCAATCCGTCCACTTGTAAAGTACGTCTCGTTCTAGCTGGTCTTTGAATGAGTATATGGGCATGGGTAATAGTGGTACTACACTAGGTACCAGGCAATAATCAAAGGATCTTAGACGAGCCTCGATAGTAACCCGGTACTTTATGTATGTATGTATGTATAGGTGTATAGGTATGTATGTATATATGAATATATGTTTACTATTTATATTTTTTTGTTTTTGCACACCTATATACCCCCTCTCCAGTACATCCGAAGGTTGGCTGGTAGAGAATACCCTTTTAGCATTAAGGCCGCCTTTTGTACAGTTTTTTTTTGTTAATTTATGCAATAAATTAATAATTAAATAAATAAATAATATAGTGTAAAAGTGGGTAGTCTATAAGTCGTATTATGTTTGAATTAGTGTAAGCCAGTCGAAATATATACATTGTATAGAGGAGTAGTGTTTTTATTCCAGAACTTTATATCCCGGCTTGAAGGTTTAATTGTCTTAATATTTTTTTGTGTTAAAAAAAAATACTGATTTTCAGAATAATTTTAAAATTACACGGACATGACGCTATTAGTGTCGTAGAATCTCGCTGCATTGCCGCAAGCATTTAGTTGCATTTCATCTTTAAGTAGAGACATTATTAAAAACTAATATTTTCAATGTTGTACAGGTTTAAAGTGTTTAATAATTTTCATCAGATGTCGATACACATAATATTAAAAAGCATGATATCAGATAAATTAATTTTCTTCGCGAGGCTTAATATTAAATCAAATGAAATCATATATCAGTAATATCTTATTCAGGTTTGAAGAAATCTACAGTTCCAAGACGCTATGGAATAATATTTATTGTATTTCAAAAATATCACAGGTATTAGAATAATTTTACCAAAGATATCTTAAATAATTTACAGGGATATGGAATAGGTGCCTTTAATTGTTAATTAAAGTTGTTTAACCACTCGTTACTATTGCTACATTGAAATTGGACAAAGTTTGACGGACATTTCATAGTCATTTCATAGTTGATATGCCGTGTCTACTCCTGCTTGCACAACTCAACGCCGACTGTGTGTTGAAATCTACTGTGTGGCTACATAATGAATAAATAATGGGATTTGAGTCATTAAGATGACCTTATTTTTTAACAGTAAGTCTCAAGTCTATAGTTCAAAGTATAGTTCAAATATTTTTAGTAAATTAATTCAATAATGCGGCCAAATGTGAAAGAATGAATAGAGTCAGTTACATTGAAGAAGTTATAAATATGCCTCCCGTGGCCTATTTGCCGTTTAAATTATTCCGCTCGGAGGCCGCGCCGCGCGAGCTGCTTGCCGGTGGCTCTTTAAGTTTTTCATCTTGTAAAATAAAAGGCTTTAACGACATTCATGGAGTTACGGAGAAATTTGCACTTTAATATAGATATTACTTTTTATTATACAGTATAAGTTTTAATGAACGTTGTTATAGTCATATTGCCGATCGTATGTTTGAATCAAATTTGAATATTTTGTATTGATGTATCAAGGTATTTATTATATTATAATCTTTATTTTCTATCCAACATTTAAAATAGAATAAAGTAAATTAAACGTATAAAATCTGTAATAAAGGACTCGGGTAAATATGTTTATAATGTATACGTTAACAATAATTTATTGTTTGTATAAGCATTTATAAAATAATTTTATTTTGGCGAAAGTGTTCAACGGAGCCTGCGACGTGAGAAGTGGCACGACAACAACACGGAGGCAAAGCGACGGAGCGTGAGCCTCACGTCGCTGATGCTTCAGGTGCATTTCACTTACCGTTCCCTGATTTAAGAATTCAACAGTATCCTTAACAGTAAATAGTTCAGCAGAATTACCGCTTTAGGATATAATACGATTATTAGAAACAAAAATATATTTATTTATGATACGCATATAACATAAATGAAAATAATGAAGTTTTATTTGTATACTCGATTCAAATAAAGGGTTAAAAGTTAGTATAGTAAAGGCCCATATAATAATATGAACATCAGGGGTGTGATAGCGGAGCGGCGATGAGTATCGAAACGACCGCTCGGCCGACAATTAAAAACACTAATCGTTTTTAGTTATAAAGTAGCGAAAGGTCTATACTTTGATTTAAAGTTCATTAATACATTAATTATAAATACAATAAAATTTTAAACAATTTTATTTCTAGAATCAAATAACAGACAAGCAATTGAGTAGTTATTGCATTAGTAGTTATTAAATTAGCAGAACGAATTATAGCATTATTATCAAAGGATAAACATTTCCGAATGTAAGCATATATTATTTGTTGCCTCGCAATCTGATATATACGGAAAATAGAATTTTGCGCTCGTTTCGCATGAGATAATCAAGTTCGTAAGTTCTGGGAATATACAAATTGTTATAGAAAATGAATTTAAAGTAAGCGAGTAGTAAGTTATACTTGGCACAATTGTGTTTCGACACAATAATTGGAGTTTAGTTTAAAAGACTAACGTTAACGTTACGGCTACGAGAAGAAGACGTTTGTTTTATAGTAAAAGTATTATAAAATACTGGTATTAATATGTAAATAACAGAGCATTAAACATTTATTTATACTTATAATACTATCTACAATGAATATAATATAAAAAATCTATATTAAAATGAAGGTGGTTTCCTTTCCATTTTATTAATAGCCCTTAAGAAATATCTTCATTTTAGTTTCCCTGTTAATTATTTCATAATGTATATGTGATGCAGTAAGAACCTACGATATATGTATTTAGAGCTTGAGAAAACAGTAAATATTGGTGTATTGGCTCGGTAGCTTTAAGCAGAGAATACTATATACTGTACTCAACTTATATTAAGACAAATATTGTGTACAGTTAAATTTAGTAATCACGTTACTAAATTCAACTTCAACCTTCGGAGTATCCAAGGATTAATACTGACATATTATATATATATATATATTCGTATTCAATGAGTCGTCTTAAAGCATATGCAATGATATACATTATTATGAAAAAAAAATCCCTTTTCAACCTTAATTTAAATTAAGTCTGCTTTAGGTAATTAAAATTGTCCTCGTGCACATAGTGTTACTCGTTTGTTTGCAAATTTTTTAATATTTTACTACATTCCTGGAGTACGCTGTTTCACAAATATTTGTACATATTTAAATATTTTTATCTACGGAATATAACTCTATGAGAAAACTTCATTTTACAATTGTTACATATTTTAATTTTTGTATTAACAATTAATCTATTCAACGCAATATATTTTAATTATTATTGGATGGCTATCTTATGTATAATGCTTATGTACTTGCTGGTTTGTTGGAATCACTACTAATTGAAAAAGTTATGAGAGTAGTTACATGAATTAGAGCATTAAAGAAAAGATATTGTGCTTTTAAACATATGTAGATTGATAGAACGTAAGAGACATACCGTTAAAACTTAGTTAATTATAGAAATATAAGTCTTAATCAGACGCACACGTTTTTGCAGCAAGCTGCTTCATGTTATAATAGTCCGGATTCAATTAACGAGATTTATTTTACAAAGTGAAATGTTTGTGATCACTTTTCACCGGTATTGAGCGCTGAAGTGATCCCGTTGTTCGCAAAATTATGTAAATATTCATACTCTCCACGTATTCCGGCTTAAATGAATTGCGTCACCAAACAATAATAAATCCGCTTTTCTTTTACTGTTACACAATATTGACGTGGACGTGCTGATACTCTACTTTGTATATCCTATTCGTTTAACAGTTAATATGATTCACCTAGGTAATTGAATACTACTTTTAAATGAGGAAACAAACAAACAGATGGATCATCTGCTAGTAAACTTGAAAATAATAATCTGAAAAACTAATTTTAAAAAATCCCATTCTGTTAAGTATTCATTATAAAACTCAAAGTATACACCTGTATAAAGTCGGGTCTGCAAGCATCGCACCATCGTCATCAACCAACTTTGAGAAGCAATATGGAATTATTATTATACAGTTTAATATACATTTATTAAATGAAAAATGAAATCTATTCAGATTAAAAATATAAGATTTATATTATATATATCTTATATTTTTATACCTGGTGGTACCAAAAAAAAAAATCTTCAGGGCATCCTTACTTATTATCAAAAAGATATCTTAAACATAACAAACTTTCCTATATTAGTCATACCTTTGAAATCGGTGCATAGTCCACAGTTTATATAGTAATACGATTTGTTATATATACCAAGTAATGTGTAAAGATTTTATAGAATTTCTATGTAAAAATGTTTATTATATTTGTCGGTAGTTAATATTAAATCATAATTGTGTTTATTTGCAACTTAATTATAAACTTTACGCTTACAATATAATTATTTAATAACATAATGCTTTAAGCCAAAGATAAATTGTAAAAATATGATATATTCAAGTAAATAGTTAGTAGAGTAAAAGTGATTTAATTGTGAAAGGCAATAGTCAATTCGAGAACCAACAGTCGTGACTCGTACCGCAGTTATGAAGACCTTTCTAAAAATATTCTATTGTATTGTATGTTTTATAAACACTGAACATCAAAGCTATGTTTATCTAATGGAATATTGTAATGTTTTAATTATTTATAGTTTTGATAGACACTATTTTTCAGAAACTTATGATATCATAAATGATTAGTATTTAGAAAGATAATGGTATCAATACATCTATAAAACTTTGAATGTATAATTATTTATATTTCTAAAAAAAAAATGTTTTCTGCAAAATATTTATTTTCTGCAATCCCCAAGAGTTATTACAGTCCCCTGAATATAAATTCGAGACTTAATTATGATTAAGTGTGACTTCGCCCGAGGTCTCATTGACTTTGTTCTTGTACAATAGGTGTCATTTACGTTATTTGAATGTTTTAAATAACATTGTTACCTAATTATGTTAATATTAAATATTTTCAGAGTGGAATGCAATAGGTTAATACAGTTTTATTAGTATACACTAACACACACACACAAAATACACACGCAAACAGACAGACCTCCGTCAGAAAACATCCGCTGGTAGATCTCGTCACAATCTGTGGGCCAAATAACTTAATGGTATAAATAAAATGGAATACTTCTGCTACATGTACATGGACAGAATTAAAAATATATTGCAAATTAGTATAATTTGTTTTGCTTGGTTGCTCCTCCTTGATATAATTTGTTAAGATACATAAATATTTTGTATTTTAATTTAAGATAAAAATGCATTAGTCTGCTTCGGTCGGAATCGATATCTTGGCACCCGTTCAATCGACCTAACACGGCACAAAACTACATCTAAAAGCTAAACAATGAAAAAACATTTATTATTAAGTGAGCGGAAAAAAGCTTCTATGTCAATTTTCATCCCCGGTAATTTAATAAGTATTGTAAGAATAGTGTCAAATCAGATTCAAGTAGGCGGGAGTGGAACTACTCGTATGTGTTATTATTATTATTAACGCTTTCTCATGTCATCCGAATTTTGTTATCCGGAGTCCAAATTTCACGAGATGAAGCAATAAATAATAGTTATGGAAAATAAGCTTCAGGTAAAATTATTAATTTACTTAATAAATAATTGATATCAATCCAATTTTTTGTACTAAGGAATGTTTTTAGCAACTGATTCGCCAGTTTCACCCATCAACAATCTATGTATTTTGTTTGTAGGAAAATTAATCAGAGATTATTAATTTCGGCAGTTAGATTGCAGGTGGCACCAAATTGACTATACATCATACAATGTTTACTGTATTCTGATGTGCTGATAGAAATTATTTTAGAGTTGTTATAAAATGAAGGTGCTAACTAATTACAAACCAAATTGTTCGATAAATACTTTATTTGACAGGTCATGCGTGTCCCGAAAGATAGCCTGTGTTTTATATCTTTTTATTAAAAATTAAAATACACAAGGGAGGATTTGACAATTGTAATTGAAATGCTTTTATCAAAGGATATATAACAAATTGATGTTCTGAGCGCGCTTTTCGCCTGATTAATTCCGAGCACACTCACTCGCTTCAATAAATATGGTAAAATGTTTTGTTTCTGAACATGTGGGGCGACCAGCCGATATACTGTCCGCCTCATGAGGTATTATAAACCCACTTACTGGAATTTAATTGGATTATAAACAGACAAAAACTGATATTTTTCTTGTCTCAGTTGTTTAGAAGTTTCGGGTCAGTCATCATAATATATGAAATATTTAAGAGATGAAAATGTACGTGTATATATTACAAAAAATAATACTGAAAACTAAGTAAGCGTATAATTGAAATTAAATAGATGTAAAATTAATGACGCAATGTAGACGGCAAGGGAAAGCTTAGTGCGATGCAGAATCGTGTCTCTCACGTCACGATCCCGCGCCGTCGCCTTAACACAATAGTTTACGTTTCTGCTGCCTGGCGCTCTACGCTCTAGCTTCTGGTATTTATTAACCGCGCAGACTGAATACCAATATAAGTTCTGCTTAAGCTAATAAACGCAAACTCCTTTTAGATTATTTATTATTTATTTTGGTGAAGATGATTTCTGAATTGCAATTTAAAAGACAAAATATATTAGTTGTATTAAATCTGCAAACAACATAAATGAGGGAATACAGTGATTTTTAATCGATCGAATTTACAAATATTAGCATATAAAAAAATGCATCAAAACCTTAGATAAACAGATTTATAACGAATACATATCGATCACATGACATTGTCAATTTGAACAACATAATTCGCACTCACCAACAACGTGCAAAGTGACGAAGAAGGAGCGGACTGGCTGTGTGGAGACCTGACACTCGTAAACGCCGGCGTCGCGCTGCTGCGCCCACTTGATCTGTAGTGTCCAATCGTCCGTCTGCGCTGAGTGTGATGCCTGGAAACGTTGGTCCGAGGTGTACGTGTAGCCGCCCACCGTCAGGATGTGCAAGTCGCGGTGACGGATCCATGACACCTGTCGACAATAACAACAATAGTTACTAGAAGTGAATCTGTGTTGAATATTATAAGAGCCTGTGGTCAACTCAATAAACATCAGATCACATAAATAATATATACGAGTATAATGAGACCTTGTTTATCGATAAAGTTCTGCAACTATTTTGCTACCTTTCTCTGAGTTTAATAAGTGGGTGGTTTGGTGGTGGTGGTTTACAAGGGTAGGATTAGAACTTGAACCCGTACAAAAATGTCATGCTACCCACCCCTAAATCTAGCATTCTGTATGTCATCGCATTTATGGGGAAGGAGTCCTACTTGTGACGTTTTTTATACAATACAAATTAAAAATTAAACTATCCTAACATGGCCATGTATGTTTACAGACAGTTTAAAACATTGTTTTGTTAATTATTTTAGCATTCTAACAGAGACGTAGTAGTCATTTTATGTGTCATACTTAAAAATCTTATTTTACTAACATATTGTCATTCTTTACATAAATACATATGGCGTAGTCCAGGTCCAGCTCCAAGCCTTCAGATTAACTCATAGGGCCTCAAAATAGTCCGATTTTTGTTCGCTTAGAAGATTTTTATAAAAAACATAAAGTTCTTGATTTACACTTTCTCTTCAAACTCGGGAGTTTATTTATATGTAAATAAAAATGACAACTTTCCATATATAGGATAGTTATTAAAAAAGAAATATTGAATAAGAGGATTTGTGCTTGAAAATGGGATTGATTCTGGTAAATTGATTTGAGGCTCAATACGAGAACGGAAATAAAATATATGAATTACAGAAAATATTTAAATCTAACGTTCAGTCACGATCAACCTTTTTTCTATCAAATAGGCATGTATGGCACTTATAAAACGACTGATTCTAATTGCACGGTTCTAAAGGATAGCTCCATAGAGAAGAATTGGTAAAAAACTCTGAATATTCTTGTAATTTATTATTAATTTACATTTCTTTTATAGCATTGTCTTTCTAATACCTTTTAATTGAGTCACAGTTATAAATTATATGTGACAATAAATTTGAATTAAGTGAAACATGGTACCGAAAGAAGGCGGAGATGCTACTTACTTACTACTTATTACTAATTATTTACTTACTATTTACGTAAATACTAGTTCTAAAATATTCTCACATTTACAAGGTATTACAAGCATTCTAACCTTTACCTTAAAAATTACATAACTGTAATTTTACAATGTGTTATTTTTTACTTAAAATACTAATACATACCATCTTATAAGTGGTTACAGTGAAATAACATATGTAAAACTGTTGTTAAATTTATTATTGCTAGGATTCCTTATCGTCAAGATTAACTTTAATTTTATAATACGTTTTGGATATAAAAATATAAAAATTAGAAGGCTTTAAATTTTTTATGTGATAGATTGGTGATAGATCTAAGCATTCTATTGTCGTGTAAAAACAAATTTTGTTGGTCAAATATATATTTTTTAATATATATTATTGTGATTTTTACTGATTACTAATTTAAGGAACTATTATATTATTATTATTTTTATCAAAGCCAAGCAATCGTCTGAGGCGTAGGTATTGAAGGGTCTTTAAAAAAAGTTTTAAGGGACTCTAGAGGACTCAGGATTAAAATAGGTCGAGAAACTCTCTTTTGTAAATTAAAAATAAATTTCACATCGTTCTCAGACTTTCAAAGGAGTATGAGGAACGATAATATTCTATGAAAGTAGACAAAATTAATTACCTTTGCTTTGGCGCTAAAAGTTAGTAGACTAATTTTCCTAACCGTATAAGACGCTGAACTCTTAACGTTTAGGTGTGTTCATGCGAGCGGCGCACTGTAATTTTGAATCCAAAATTATAACTTAACATACCGAATCATTAATAGTCTCAATTTAATTTTAAAGATAAACATATTTGAGGCACATTAGATAAAGAAAACTTGACATATTTTAAGTTGTTGCTATTAAGCAAAATATTGCGGCAAAACATTATGACTAATCTATCGTTTACATATAAAAAGTGATTGTCTTTTCTGTTTTTTTATAAATGGCGAAGTATTATATTAACACTGTTTGCTCGTCAAACAGGAAAGGTCGACCATATAAATTTACAAAAAAAGACCAAGTATTACCTCACATTGTTATAACTATCAGAAGAAACAACAATACTTTAGAAAATAGATACAAACACGTTGTATTTACATCTCTCGCACTGACCGTACCTAGTTCTTATAACTATTTCACCGCGATTTTCTGTGAGCAAGTACTACTAACCCAGTCAAGCCAGTCGAAGATGCAGTTGGATGATTTATTAAATTCCAATCAAAAGTTGTACTGTACCGAAAGGAATATTACTATCCATTTATTTATTTATTTATAAGCTATTTATCCTTTAGTCAAAATTGTGTTAAATGTTACCATAAATATATATGGGTCGTTACCCTTTTTATTTTTGAAAATTATAAAAAAATATGGTTGAATTGCGTGAAAGACAATATGGAGAAGAAGGTAGTGTGTACGGAGATGACAAGTAACAGGAGAGTAAGGAAGGAAAACACATGACCCCAACATGGGGATAAGGGCAAAAAAGATGATGACCTTTTGTTATAGTTCAGTTCAGTAATAACTAATTTAAATTAATAATAACAACTATTGTATTTAAGTCACAATTATATTAAAACAGGATACTCATAAGTATAATTAAAATTTTGCAAATTTAAGTCATTTGAATCGGGTGAAGTTATGAACGTAACTCATAAAATACGAAATGCTGTAGTTTGTACGTTTAACACGGCTTTATTAAATAAGACCCAGGAGGGTCGTGCGTGATTTTACATACGAAATAACAAATTAATTTCATTCATTACTAATAATAATCATTATCGCATTTGGTGTTACGTTATTATACAAGCGTTTCAAAAATTATATAATACTACGAGTAACACACACACAATTATCAAAATATATATAAAGGATTAATTTAAAAGACATTACTGACTAACGTGTAACACCGTACAGATGGCTAAAAAAGAAAGGCTAAAATGGTATTAAGATATATAAATTGTTTGAATAACCATTGAAATTTCTGTATAACTTTTCCGTTGAAAGAATCGTATTGATTTTTGAGTATGGTAAATCGGCAAAAGTAAACTCACCAATTGGCGTTAAAAACAGTACTTAATAATAACATAACTAATAATATAACTAGATTTCATTTATACAATTAATAAATATCACTTTTAAAAATAAATAACGTTAAAGTGTATTTATGATAAAAGCTAGAATATGACTTGCTGCAACACCTCTCGGTTTCGCTGCCTGAAATAACATTCCTCCAAGCCGACGTGACTGCTATTTCTATAAAAATATTTAAATCAATAACATTGTCTTTGTATAGAAGAACCTTTGTTTCAAATAAAGCATGTTTGTTCATATTTTTTGTAAGCTGAAGAGTTTTTAATGTAAAAAAATAATAGTTTTTCCCGTGACTTGGTTCGAGTTTAGTTTGATATTGGTTGGTTCCAACTTTTTGCGCAACTTTATTGGCATATCGATCTTTTTTTTACATCTTCTCACCGAAATTATACAAATAAATCAAGAGTACAAACGGAAGCAATAATTTTAATATAGGAGTATAGATAATACTAACAATATTTAATGCCTCGCTTTTTAGGAACACACTAATTTTTATTGAATAACTGTAGACTAGAAGAACAAAATATAGTATAATATATATATATATATATATATATATATATATATATATATATATATATATATATAATATAATATATTCGCATAGTGGAACAAAAATGTAGGCATATTATGCATGTTTGTTCTGTGTGTGGGTAGGCTTTTAGTAGGGATTACATACACTACTCGAACTACTTTAATAGGCTTATATATTCGAAGCAACATTAGGCATGAGCGTGGATCATGTAGACCGGCTGGGACGATCGCTTCATGTGAGCCCAGACATCGGTAAAACCCGTCTTTGCATTATTTTTGCGCACTTTTTTTTTTGTTTTAATTTTATTTCAAACTAACAGAGAGAGAATCTTCAGAAGGCTTTGTTTTAAAACATACATTTATTTTATTGTTTAAATTATTTTAATTAGCAATTTATTTGAAAGCTTTTTCGAACCTATCTGTCTGGGGAACAAATAAGTACAATGACTTTCGCCCCATGTTTCCCATATTAAATCTGGAAAGCTGTAACCGTCGTGTAAAGCTTTTACCAATATTAGATACATAACTTACAAAAGTAAATAGTGATAAGTTTTTGTATCCGACGGGAATTGTTTCGTTTTGTTAGAAACAGTCAGGCGTCATCAATCAAACAGCTCTCCGTGAGTTCCGCGCCGGGAATAGAAAAACGAATCTCTCGATGTTATCCACAATCAGGGACTATGGGAGTCTAGGTTGTGTTGTAAGCATGTATGCTATTATTTCTATAAAATCGTTGCTGATAAAGTTCTGTGGTTAACTAAAAGTTACCAAACAAAATGGTAAGCCAGTTAAAACAAGCAATACTATAAGATGATCTTACAAAGATTTAATTTAATTTTATTGATAATACAAAAACCAGTATAGTTTTAATAGTTTATCTTTATCGTACTTATAATTTAAAATCGTTTGCAACGTAATTGGCAACGTAATGATAGTCCAGACCCGTAGTCGTATTGTCTTTATCTTGTTATCTTAATATAATGTCACAAGTTGTGGCGCAGAGCGACTGTTATCTTGTCTCTGTTATCCATTAGACCGAAATTAGTAACTTAATCAAATTAAATTACCGTTTTAGTATCACCGACGTGTTTTTTTAAATGTCATAATGTGTTTTTTTTATTATTCTCAAAAATAAACGGGTATAGGTTAAAGACATCTCTAAATTGCTTTTCAATTTCTTTGTAGAATTTTATTCTAAGGTAACGGTTTTCTTGCCCTTTTCACTCTGAAGTAAACAATGAGTGGTTCTCCTTCAAGAAAGAATCAAATATCAGTTTGACGTGTCGTAATTTCAATTAGCGAATAGTCCATTTATTCCGTATTTAGTTATGAATCTTGTTATTATTTGTTTATCTTTTTAATAATATTTCATGTATTAGTTCTTTACGTTTATTAAAAGGATTATGTAAACAAAAATTTAGCCAACCGAATTGTATAGTCAGCAAAACAAAAAAAAAACTTATTAGTAAAATATAAAAATACTTAATTTCTTTATATCTTTTACAAAATTTAAAACCCAATATAATGTGTAAAGTTTTTTTAATTTTTTTACATTATCTAATTCAGTATTTAATACTAAATCGTCTTAATTGCTGATACATTGGTATTTAGTCAGTGGGCAACAGCAGAGTTATGTAAAACTACAGCAAAATTGTATCAACTATATGTTTAAAAGCAATTTAACAAAGACTGATACTCGTAGTTGCAAAATCACTATGTATGAGTAGAAAAATACAGAATAGCAATAATAAAATAGAAACAACTTCGAAAATAATTAATACACACTGAAAGTGTTAAATCTCAAAAGGACGGCTTTATATTAAACATAGACAATAAATATGTTACTTTGGAGTTTGAGGTTGCATCTGCTTTTGAAACTTTATTCACTGATATTCCAGTTGTCCAAATAAATCTTTAAACTTCTTAACTGCTACAGATTTGACATTACTTGCGGAAAATGTAAATAACTTTTTCATTAATTTTAATTTTAAAAAATGAATGCTCAAAAAAAATATGAATGTTTTTAAATTAATTACTGTTAAGAATACAAGTGATTTATGGAGAATATCCGTTTACATACTTAGGCCAAAATTAACATAAATATTCAATAACCGTATGAATTGTGGTGTATTTCCTGATCTAATGAAACAGGAATATAACAACATTGTTTAAACCTGGTACATTAAATCCAATTAATTATAGAACAATCCTACTATCCTGTCCTAGGACCCACAACCTTTTATTTTATTTTGATTAACTTTTTGGTGGTTTGGTTTTAGTTTGGTTTCGTTCCTAATTATTGCTAAATAGTTTGAAAGCTTGGGAGGAATCAAAACATGCGCTTGATATTTTCTGTGATTTAGTCAATTTTATTGTGTTTTTGGGCATTGCCTTCGATGCAAAATTTTAATCACGTCATCATATGTGTGATTTGTCTAATAGACTTAATTCTATCGCATATGCGGTTCTGAAAAATTGAAACGCATCCAGTTGGTACGGATTTTACTACAGGCGATGACATACGGCAAATTTAACTCCAAGCATCATATGAAATGCTCTTTGGAACCCTCATCCATTGTAAACGCGATAGAAGATGCACAAAGAGGGAATATCTTTACACAATGCCAGACAATACAGCCGTTCACAGAGCAGCGGTTTCCAGACAATCCGAATGGCTCTGCGTTGTACGCGGTTAAACGGTAGAAGCGGATTTTGGGTTGATTCAGACCAGCTATGAGAACAGCACTCCATGTGTTGCCGGACTTGCGCCTATTAGAGCGCAAGGTTTCACAAGCCAAAGACCAAAGACCAATAAGAGTATGTCCATGACAAAGGTGTAGTGAGTTTGCCATCATTACCTCTACCTTGTCATGTGTATGTATGGAGGCCTGGGCGTACACCTGTATTACTTTTCAACGAATGACGTTTGGTTCTTCTGAGTATCACATACGCAACCCTTGTCGACACTTTTAATCTTGACAACGTTTTTGACAAGGAACTTGTGGAAAAGAAATGAAACTTGTAAAACATGAACGAGAGAAACTTGTATAAAAGAATATCATTCTCTAAAGTTTATAAAACCAAATCCATACAACTAACTAACAAAAAAACAACGGGAAGTTTAAGTATTTTGCAATTGAATAAAATGTATAGCTTTTTATTATACTTATTGTATACTTATAAATATCCAATATTTATAATCATTGTAAGATCCTAAAAATAAAAACAAACAAATAAAGAACTAAAATGTCGGGAAAAAAGATAAATAGATTTTCTAAAGAACAAGCTCGGAGTGCTAGTGACTAGCTGCATAAATGTAATTTTTTATGCACATAACATTACAACCGTGCATTAAAACATTAAAGAAAATTCAATAAACAATCTTTATGGTAGCAATCAATCGATTGTAAGTGGCACTTTTATGTTAGTCCGGTCGCATAGAATTTTCCATCCAATACGGAGGGTGGGCGGCATAAATAAGATCGTTCGTTGGCGTAGGCCGGGAGAGCGACCGCGCACCAGTTCAGTCCGGTCACGCGCGATGTCTCAGCTCCAATCGAAACATAACGGGGTAAATGGAGTATAATACAGATTTATGGCTTCTAGCTGCGGCCCGAGAGCTATAAGAAGCCCTTTGGACGTTACGTTGTTTGGCCGTAATATTTGGAAACAAAATATTTTGGCAACTTTAAATAAATGAGGTGATAAGACATATGAGTACAGTAGGCTGAATAGAGGAAAGAAAGAAATATATACTTTTTTATAATTACAATTATTAAATACAATTATTAAATTTTTATTACAATTAGTATAAATTAGACACATCACCTACTCCTGCGATATTAACTTAATATTAAGATTTGTTTTCTTGACAAAGTTATCGGAATACATTTTGTAAATAAAACTGTAAAAGAAACTTATATAACGTACAACGTATCAAGCAGTTGATTTATCTCACTAAAGTTTCATAGCAAATAGAACATTTACGAAAGTGTCATCAAGTTATCTGTTTGGATACATAAGAGGTTCGGAATTTCTTTGTGGCACAAAATTGAATTTTATTTACTTCTTTGTTACGTTTCGGTTAGCGAAAGTTGTTGGCAAATTGAGCATATCACTTATCGTAAGTTTTATAAATGAAATAAAGAGTTGGCTAACAGCAATATTTAACTAAATAGTAGACAACCAATATAATGAACTGCACAGAATAACGAGAAAGATGCAAAATAAGAAGTGAGGATATTTGTATACCTTGACATTCTAGGAAAATCACATGTCTATTTGTAAGTAAATACGAGTAGTAACTAGAATACTATTAAATGAGAATGTATTCATAACAAGACTCTTTAATTAGCAAATGTAAATGTATTGTGGGATTAAAAATTAAATCAATGAAATAGCGGATATACTCTTACTGATTTTCACTTGATACTCCTAACGTCAAAGAGCACTCACCTCGCGCAAACAAGGCTTCGCCGGATTTTCCAAATTCCTACATATTTCATGTTTCAGTCGGACGCTCACATTTTTTGCTTTGAAGTTTTAGTTGGGCCTTTGTTTGTTATGTATGTATATGTATATGTATATATATAGAAATTGTTTGTAAGAACAAAGTATAAATAGTAGTAGTAGATATATAATAATAATAACTATAGAAACCTAAAAGGGACAAACCAGTTTAGTGCATTATTTTGTTTAGTTATAAAACAGAAAAATAATTGCCTATATATTCTCATAAACTAAGGAAAGATAATACACATAATATGTAGTGTGTGCTCGAAGTGTTTTGTAACAAGTATCGCAGCAGAAATGTAAACAGCGTCGATTCACTCTATATGTAAAATAAGATACTCTAGAGTAAATAGCTATCGGCGCTGACTCCACTGTCGCTGTAAATAAGTAACATTGTATACTCTGCTTTTAGAAAACTATTCTGAATGAAAATACGAAATCTTAGTCTTCACCTACCTAGAATTTTATTTCCAAGTTTATGTTAAGAAATGACTTATTTATTCATATTAAGAAAACATTTAATCTTTTAGTATCTAGATATATTTCTAATCTTTTTTGTAAACAAAAATGTGATAATGAGTATCGTACAAGGTAAACATCGAATAACATTTGAATATATATTGTAAAAGATATGCATTTGTTCTGAAATGTAGTTACATTTTTAATTTCTTGTTGCTTTTACAAAACCAATTATCATTATTAATTTTGTGATAAAAGTCAGAGAAAAAATAGGTAACCTCTACATACATAGTAATATGCGGAGTTAAATCTTATTAATGCGTTATTGTATGAGCCAAAAATTAATTTATTTGTTCATTCTGGTCGTGTAATTGAAAAAATTAATTATTTCCCTTTCAGGCTGATGAAAATGTCCGATACCTCTTACAATAAGTATTATGAAATCAAAAACATGTGGTCCAATTACATATATCAAAATTAATTATATAAAAATATAAGGTGGATTTGTTTTTCTTCAAATTGGTTATAAACAATTATTGTTACTGTTAAGCATTGGTACTTCACTGTTTGTTAACAAAAATATAGCCTTAACTATATTCGACGCCTGTTATTCGAGCACAGCCAGGGCAAAATCATATATTACAGATCAAGTAAATTCCCACGATAAAGTGCAGAATATTAAAATACTGACGCAGCACCTTCATGTGAAATGAAGACGACACCGCCCGCGTTGCAGCGATCGGTGGGAAACGAGCTAGAACCTACTGGCACTATAGATATTCTTGGGTCAATCGATGACCTGGAATCACTTATTTTAATATTAATTAATTATTAGTTTTAATTGTAAGTTGAATATAATTTAATAAAATAAATTTATTTTAATTGCAATCTTAGCTGCCACCAAAACATAATTCGCCTGAGACAGTTGGCATAACGCACTCTGCACATTGCAGTTACAAATGTTAATATGAAATAGCTAGCAAGACTCCGGTGCAGGTAGTACCGGAGTGACAAGATGACATGATATACTGCGGGTGCCGCAGCGACCACAATAGTAGGAATACTTTTACACGGTATGAGGAATATAAAAGATGGTTCTTGACATCTGTATTAAAATGCTCACTTTTAAAATGATATTCAATCAAGAGATGATAGCAGTCGGTAGAAGATACGGAGAAAGGGGACGATGAGGAGATTTAAGAATGAATTTATAATACTTATTGTTTTTAAAAAGTTACAGGTAAGCCAGAATACATATATAAATTATTATAAATAAATATAACACATACATTATCGGTTATGTTCTTGCGCTACTTGTTTTACTTTTAGTTTCACTTACAAGTGCGTTGGCTTATCGAGTATACTGTCCATTGATTATATTGCCCAATTACTAATTGATATATTAAACTCTGTGTTGAACTTGCTGGAAAACAAACAGAATTGGTAAAAAAATATAATTATATCAAATTATTCAATGCCCTTAACAGTTTTATACAAACACTCCGTAATCGCGTTCCTGTAACCAAAGTTTATTACAAACATGTTGCTTCCCTGTCACCACTTCCTAAATGTCGCTTAATAACATTATGAGTCCTAAATTAAAACGAATATTATTATAATATTTAATGTCCGAAATTATTTTTAATAAATATTATAGGATTAATAGTTCGATTCGGACGTTCTTCGGACCTACAATTCGAAACTAAACAATTAAACTAGATTTATTTATAAATATATAAAATTAAAATTCTTTAATATTTTTCATCTATAAAGCTTCATGGTTAATGGACAAAAACACTAATCATAAAATTACTCATAAGAGAAATTTCTGCTGAATAAATAAAAAAATAAATAAAAAACCTCCGATAATGAACACGTTTCTTATATGTTATGAGTAAAAGAACTAAGGTAAAAACTATTCAATTCTCAGAACCATGAATATTCAGTGCATGAATAAAGAAATATTGGATTTTGATAAACGACTTCGGAAACCACACATGGATAAAATATAGGACTGGGTGTCAGATATATTTTAAAATATTGACCTTCAGTTATTCCAGTTATAAGAGCAACAGTTAAGTAATGTAAAAAGCATTGGTCATTTTCAATATATTTTTTTTCAGATTCTCTCTTCTGATGTTAATTATTTACCAACAATTTCCACTAATTTTAGTTTAGTTTACCCTATATTTGATTAATTAAAATACCCTACTCAAAATATTTTATCAACTTTTGGGTGTCATTAGAAAACATAACTAAATATAATAGTAATAATATTGGTAATAGAATTTGCAAAGATCAAAACTGTTACAGTTATAAGAGCCAATACAGGAATGCCTTCCGTTTGCAGTCGATTCTGCTATTTACACTTGAAACTAATTCTGGGAATAGTTTGCGAACTCAACCGAATTGTACAATTAATGGTTTTGAAACAACGCGTCCGTAAACGTACTAACTGCCTCAAGTATTCAGATGTATTAAATTTTCATTAGATTTACATGCCTCTAATTCCTTGCTTCATAACCGGGACCCTTCCAAACTATTTACTTGACATTCTCCGCCTGTGATTACGTCACGATCTGCGCGATATTCGTTTCTTCCTTGACACTTACGCTTTGTTAAAGCGACACCAATTTAAAGACTGTGACTAACTATGCAACGCTCAAATTTAGAGAACATAATAATTTGATCTACATATAACGACAATTGTATTATAAAATATTAGAAAAATACGAAATCGTTTAGATTTAACTATTATCTCCCTTATCATAAAATAATCGTTCAAGGGAGTGAAGTAACATTTTACAGTTTTCTTAGTAAAACTTTAGAACCACCTATCTAGATAATCCAGTCTTTATTTTATCGTTGGATCTCCAAGTTATGAACATAAAATTCGATAATGGTTTAGGAAGAAACTAAATCTCAGACCCACATTTAACTCTTCTTAAATATGAACACGCATTTCTTTATATTGAAGAGAAATTAAAAAGCAGTTTAAGTCAGTGATACTATTCATAACATTTAGGTAAACGCAGACATTCATGTTGCAATTGCGGAGAATCAACTTACAACATGACATAGTGCTACATGTTCGTTGTTAATAGTAATAACATATAATGGTCGTTATGCGACTGTTGCTGCTAAGAGTTATAATATATATTTTGTAACATACATACTAAGAACCTCAAACACTTTGCAGTTCCTTGCGTATTGTATTGACAAAAATATCTCTACGATCTCGTTTTCGGGTGCAGGCTTAATAATTTTAGATTTATTGTTATTAATTATAGCGCTAAACAATTTTCTTATTTTCTCTTGATAAAATTTGCAGGAATGAAAGCTTCTTTAATTTTTGACTATGATGAAAAACTAATATGACATCAAATTTGGTATTAAAAAATCCATTGACATGGAAAGGACTTGAATCTCCGACTTCTTGGGAACCGAATTATCACTCCACCAATTAAACTGCCGCATTCGCCTCTATGAATGGCATTGTAGTCGTCTATATAAATACTGTTTATAAGGAAGGAGGCGCCATCGTTTCGTATACGTATCTTTCGGAAACCCGAATATAAGTTATTATTAATTAACAAAATATTTAGTGTACAGATTTTAGTTTGTTAAGATGTTATAATAAATATAGATTGAGTTATATTTACAATATTTTATAAAGTGACGGTTAATTTAAAGAGGTTGATTTAAACTAAAGTTACAACATGCCCGGGACTGAGAAGAGCCTGTATGTAACTTAACCTGATATTGCTTTTTCATTTGTCATCAATATATCATTGATATATTCTTTTTCATTTGTCATCAATATATATTGATATCAAACAATATAAAAACTCAAACTGACAGTCAAATTAGGACGAAAGGACGATAAAAGTTTTCATAACAGCATTTGTATAAATCTGATGAATAGTTTGTGACGTATATAGACTGCAATATTTATACCAAATTGAACTCAACATTTAGAAATCACTTTCATCACATGATTATTTGCAACAATTGCTAATGGAAAAAAAAGATTTAATAATATTTATAACATGTCTAAAGAAAAATATTATTTTATAGAATGTCTTACCATTTGATACGGATGTGAGTGGAAAAACTGGATAGTACTTCTATTTAATAAAGACACGATATCAACTTGTAAAAATAACATTTATTTTGACTTTGAAACACACGTTTGATATAGTTATGTAAAGGTTGTCATAGAGGTTGAAGGTCTTAAATCTTAGTATTGATGTTTTTTCTCTTATAAAATAATCCTTACATGGCTACTGTTCACCAATTGCTATTTCAATATTTAATTTCTGTTGTTTTATCGTTTCAATGTTATTCGCAAATGCAGTATTAGAATATTGGAACGTTAGAAGTCTAAGGTATGCCTTCTTCGTACCGATATTAAAAATGTTAAATCATCGGTACGGGTACGAAACGGATGTTGAAAATTCCAAATGTTTCAGGTTTGAATCCTGTTTATGTTGATAATTTTTTTTACTATATCTTTTAAAATATAGTTACTGTTACGGATAAATATATTTAGAATAGTTTAATATAGAAGTATATACTGATTAGCTTGTAAACAAAAGACTATTTCCGTCCTTATATAAGAAATGTTAAACGCCGTGTTTGTATTCGTGCTCACGTATCACGGAGGTCTGATCGCACGAGCGGGTTCGCCTGCAAGGTATCTTATATGGGGTTATAAACGCGTTCATTGGCATATAATTGAATTAATATTTTGCTAATAGCACTATTTTTTAACTTGTAATTAATTATTATTATGAAAGAAAAGTAGCGGCTACCAGATTTTGTTTCCGTCGTCGTCTTGTACAAGTTGCGTTAAGGGTTCCTACGAGTGTAAGATGTTAAGTCTCGTGCCACCTCTTCTATGCCGCGCCCAGTCTTGCATCCTGTACTCGTCCTACACTTACCGCAACTTCACGCAATCGTTATGCTTTTTGTAATATTATAAGCGTCTTTAGTTTATGAAGATTTTGACGTAAATTTAAATTGCCAATGAATTTATGCTGGATGGTTGTTATTTGAACGAATTGTTAGGAATTAATTGAGAAGTATTTGTTATATTTACTTTATAAAACAAAAATCAGTGTCAAATATATTCAAAGATGGTTGTGGTTACCATAAATTTTTAATAGCGTGTTAATGATTTTTTGTAGTAAAAATACATTTGATTATATTGCAGAATAATGAAATAGAATAAAGTGAATATACACAAGATGTGAATACAAAAATTATATAATAGCAGTAATATTAATCTTTAATATCTATGGTTCACTCAAAATTAATTATACAATATAGAATTTCCTTTAAAATTTTAAAAAGTGAAAATTAAATAATGAGTACAATGAAACATCTGCTTCGTATTTCAAACATGTTTAGATGGATATAAAAGATATTCAGCGCATAATAATAACTATTGTGTACCAAACAATTTTCGAGAAAGTGCCGTAAGATCGTTAAGCTACGTCAAGCTACAATATTGCTACGGATACGCTACGGGGCGTAGCGGTTACGGTGATGCTACATTGGTAATGTTTGCACAAGTGGGTTTAGGTTAACCGAAGGAGAGGTCGACGAACTTTACTCCTCTTGCATATTATATTCATAGATATTGTTTGCTTAATAAACTACACATAATATGTTATACTACATATTAATTAAATTTAAAGTTACTGACACGTGAGACTACAACTATGAGTAGTTAGTTATTATATTAGTTTGGTGAAAACAACGTGTCACGCTACCAAGACTTGATTGAATATCATTTATGAATGAATACCTACTGCCTATTGTCATGTTTCTAGTAAATATGTTAATAACCCACATTTATACCAAATGTCCCAGTTCAATTAACTCAATATATTTTAATTCTTAAATATGTGAAAATGAAAATGAAAAAAAAAAAACATATAAACATAAATTCAAAATAATATGTTATTTAAATTTAATGTAACATACTTAAAATTAGGTATTTTATAAATTTATTTGTTTGGCTGAGCAAATACAACCTCGAATATAGCGATCATTCTCAGCAAATGTATAGCAAACAATTCAGACGGATGTCAATTAATGAAAAAACTAACAACGCTGGAGGCGTTTGTATTAACTGAATATGTATTAACTGAAATAAACGACTGATACTTTGTATTAAATGTAGCTGTTTGTATGTCTGTATTTAAAAGAGTAAACGCCGGGCACGAACTTCGATTATATTCGTATGCTATGCAAGGACAAATATAAAGAAAAAGGTCGCAATAGAAACCGAAAATATTTTACAACCTCTAAATATTTAATATTCCTTATTCCAGTTTGTTGATCGTGAGGTTAATTTATAATATACTGGACAGGACATCGGGATACGAGCCATTGTCCCACTCATAAAACAATGTTTACTGTATCGGTCTTATGTCTAAATATAGAATTTCACGTTATTGACTTCAAAAATGAAGATATTGCCTTAATATTCCTGTCCGCTATTTCAAACAATGGCTGGAATTTCATAAAAATTCTGTCTCAGCAATAACCTACGATCTAAAATGAACCGCTGCGGTTATTCTGCACATTAGTTCAGAATAACCCAGCGTGGTGGCACTGATATCAAGCACTGTAATAGTAGTAATACTATTACAAGATTATGTTTGTTAAGTTATTCAAAATACATTTATTATTATTATATTCAATTATCATACAATTATTCCAACCTGGTTTTTATAATTTTTGCAGTACAAAATTGACTTTGAATATCAAATATAGATTCTAAAACTATACTTACAAAAATAATAATAGCTATGATAATACCCTAGTTATCTAGCTATCTTTATTACGGAAAGGAAATCGTTTTGTTAAAGATTGATCGATGATTTACAAAACCTGTCGCACCACGTCTTGACACTATTAAATTTTTAAAATAGGAAAATCAGTTCCTAGTCAATGAAATATACAATTGATTATTCTACAAGCTTAGTGATCGTATTTCTTCGTTGCTCGGCATACATTTCCTGCGGTTGTCCGTAAATCTGGACGGTTTACGATGCTGACGCTCCACGTCGACTGTAGATATTTACCGGTTTTTAGAGATAAGCCTTATCTACAGGCCAACTTACATTGAAGAGATTTTGTTAATCTTAAACATTCCAGATGATAGTTCAAGTTAATGTAACTGTTAAGCAAATATATATCAAAAAGTGTAACGAAAATAAAAAGAATTACACTAAAAATATATAATATCGTATCTTTGTGGTTAGATTTACGTACAATTATATCATAATATTTGTTTTGATTTATTGTAAATATTTATATAATGATATATTTTTAAAATTTGTTCCTTAGTAACAAAATTAACAACTTGAGTGAATTTCCAAATAATAAGAAAAATATGTTACAAAACCAATAAGCAGATTATTAAGACTTTATTAAAATATCATAAATCGGACCGGGGGGACGAGGCGGCACAGGCGCCCGACCCGCTCTGTCTGAAATCAAACAAGGGCTGAAACTCACTCACTTTAATATATTTTGACAGTTAAGTGTATAGATCTTGAATATGATTAAAAGATCAACTTATAGTGTATAAAGATCTTAACTAATATAAGCTACATAATTAGTATAATTATTCACATTTGTCTTAATGTAACAATTTGATAAGAAAACTGTAAAATTATTTTAATAAGATCCAATTAAAAAAGCCGCAAAGCCGACAAAAGCCTGAACAATTTATGGGAGCTTTGAACTTCATCCTTTCCTGATCTTTCATTATTTTACTATTAAAACCATTTTACTCATTCGTTTACAATTAAGGTTATTTTAGTAATTTAGCCTATTAGTGTTATTTATTTTATTACAATTTACACAAAGTAAGTTTCCTATTAACACAAAGTAAGTTATCCAGTGATCAGCATGTAAATATAATATTAACTAAAATATCAATGAAGGCGAGTGCCACCGCACCGCCGCGCTACTCTTTACGACGCGCCGGTGTAATAAAGTCTTATCTGGAATATTCCATTTACAAGCCAAATTGTGCAAAGCGCTAGGGCACTCGTAAAACGACCTTTAGCTTGAAATAAAGTCCGCCCATTTACGAGTACGAGTGCGTGTATAAATAAACGACAGTAAAAAGGATATATTTGATCTCGTAGCGACTAAACTGAATAACACCAAATATTTAGAACTTATTTCATAAAACTTTTTTTATAGCAATTAATTTATAAAAGAGGACTTCTTTTTTATCTTTAGAGGGCTTAACCTTTTAAAAGGTCTAAGAAAATCATGTCTTAGTTTTATTTAATCGTACAACATTTTACTAAAACATATTATCCAATCTGTACAATAGGAGTTGTCTCGTTTATATTAATTACATAACATTTTATTTATTTTATTATTTTGTTAACGTTGTTTGTGATGTTGTAGTCTGTCAATTGGTCAATTAATTGTCATTCATGTAGAACCATTTGTTGTCTTAGAAATCAGGATACAGGTGCGTAGCCTGGACGAACTGATAATATCTTAAGGTCTTAAAGTGCCGACTATAGATTAATAAGGTAAGGGTTCTAGACATTATACAGATAAAAAAAGATTTTTATATCGAAATCTTTATTTAATTTTAATTTTAGTTTTATATTATCACTGGCTTTGGCTATTTCACTTCTGTTTTACCTTATCATTATTCACTCATGTTTTACCTTACTTATCATTTGAGATGTGCTTGTCAACAATAAGAAACGATTTTTATTACATTATTACACTAGTATATTTGGCTACATCGCTCGCATCATGACTTCATTAGAGTCTATTGTGGAAGTTCAAAGGTCAGTAAATATACTCTCGGGAAAAACTTGAAGCTTCTACTACAAGTTCTGAGTGTCGCTGTAATTCTGTAAAACCACCACAGCATACAAATGAACCATCGAGAGCTGATTCGAGCCGTGTTAAACATATTATTACTAAGAAAAGTCGGTATTGTTAATTTGATTGTTTCTTTTTTCATTTTTTTACTTTTTCTACTTTGGAATCGGTTGAAAATGATATCCGTAAACATTTCATTAACTTAATTACATTTAACATTTCATTAAGTTTTTAATGCTGCTTTCACTTATCATTTATAAAGTATATTACAATTTATTAGTTTTGCAAAAGTTTTCTTATATTTGTCTTTTAAAAACGTAATATTTACATATTACATATTGCTATATGCAGATGATGCAGTGCTCATTGCATCATCAGAATGCGATTTGCAGGCATTAGTCACCACTCTGAAAGATGGGTGTGAAAATGATGGTCTAAACCTGAATGCAGATAAGACAAAGGTTCTGATATTTGAAAGAAATGAAGAAGGAACAGAATGTAAGATCAACGTGAATGGAAAGATAATAGAACAAGTGAATGAAGTGGTATATTTGGGAAGTATGTTTAGCAGAGATGGAAGATACGAAATGGATGTAGAAAGGCGTATTGCTGCCGGTAACAGAGTCAATGGTGCTTTGGCTGCATTGTTGAGACGACGAAACGTCAGCAAAACTTCACGTTTGGCTGTACACAATGCGGTTTTGCTACCGACGCTGTTATACAGCAGCAAAACGTGGGTAACAAAGAAGAAGAATGTAAGAAAGATGAATAAATACTTTGGAGATGCGATCTCTTCGCAGAATATGCGGAGTCAGTCTAGCTGACCGAATCCGCAATGAAGAGATCCACAGAATGGCAGGTACTAGCGAAGATGTCACAGTGAGAATGAAGAAGAACGTGCTTAGGTGGTTTGGGCACGTCGAACGAATGAGTGATGAAAGAATGGTAAAAAAGATTTATAAAGGAAAAGTGAACGTAAGAGAGACAGCAAGAGGCCTCAAGTGACCTTCGAAAATGATACTGGAGTAAGTATCTATGATACTGGAGGAAGGTCACATAAAAAGTATGAGGACCCCCCGGAGGGCATGTATGAAGTTGTTGATGTCTGTGGCCAAGGCGAAAGAGGTATGCCGGGACCGTAGCGTTTGGCGCTCCGTCGTCTCTGGCTACCCCGCAAGGATATGGCGTGAAGCTAACTAAATATTTACATATTAAACAAGATATGTTATAAGAATCAGTGGTCACTTGTCATAGCTTATAAGATAGTTATTGTTTTATGACATAAGGTAAGCAAAAGGCTTATGCTAAAGCCATGCAGCCGGTTGTCATAAGACATCTAACATTTTTGGGTAGACCTCGAAGAATTCGGTCTGCCCATTCATTTGTCCCCTACTTTCGAATTTTGGAAAAATTTCTTCACAGGAGGTCTTTTTATGACCACCTGAGTCCGAAATGACCATTGGTCAAAATGTTTATATATATATATATATATATATATATGCGTGCGTGCGTCCAGATTCGACTTTTGTCAGCACGATAGCGGCCGCAGTTTCGCTCGGATCGCTTTCAAACTTTGCACAAAAATCAACCATCCAAAAATGAAGGTCAAGTTCGTTAACCAGAGAAATCCGGCCACAGGGGGCGCTAGGGCCTCACTTTTTCTGATTTTAGTTTTTCGACCATAACTTTTTCCCTATACAAAGTAGATCACTCGCGTTCATATTATATGATGTCTTTGATGAATACCTATAACTAATGTAGATAAACCGAGAACCTAACTTCAATAACTTAGGGGTGGGGGTAAAAAAACCGAAATTTTTTGAAAAAAAAATCATATCTTTTTTCTGGTAAACATTCTTACATCACAAGTATTTTTAATAGAAAGGTTATTTTTTACTCTAAATTTAGGTACCAAAAGTTTTTCCGTAAAAGGTACCGTTTCCGAGAAAAAAAATAAAAACCACTTTTAGCTTGAAAATTTAAGGTAGGTAAAAACTACGGCAACTTTTTCTGGTAAACATTCCCTCCTCGCAAATATTTTTAATAGAAAGGTTATTTTTTAATCTAAATTTAAGTATCAAAAGTATTCCCAAAAACGATACCTATTCCGAGAAATAAAATAAAAACCGCTTTTTGCTTGAAAATTTTTGATGTAAACAACGGCATCATGTGTTACTCTTAGGTAGTGAGTTATATTTTAAACGAGTTACATACGAGGTCTACCCACGCGTGTCCCCCTGCGGGCACGGATTTTTCTTTTTTATGGACTGTTTACTAATCTTAAGACGTCTTTAATTATGTTTTTTTATGATTGTTAAATATTGTTAATGTTAAAAAATATAAATTGTTGTTTTAATTTTTAATTTTTTTTTCAATACCACTATGGTATAATTACATAGTAGATTAGTAATTAATTAGTTATTGCATGTAGCAGTAGTTTGTATATTTTATGTTTTTTTTTTAATTGTAGTATAGTATAGATGATTGCAAAATTCTGTATTCTTTTCTTCAATTTAGACTTTTCATTAAAGTAATTATAATTTAATGAAACTTAGTTAGATTATGTTTTATTGTTATTGTATTCTTTTCTAATGTTTTGACCGGTTGTGCAGTTAGCCTATTGTATTTTTGCTGATTTATAATTTTCTCTATCATATTTAATATTATTTGTATTTAGTATATTATTAATATTTATTATATAAGTAAATATAGTATTGTGTATATTATTATTTGTAAAGAATTTTATATGTCAATTATTTATATATCTCTTATTGTATTTATAAATAATGTCTTATATAGGCAATTAATATTATTCTGCTTGTGGCTCAAATTAGTTTTGTTTAATAGACTCGGATTTCTTAGTCCTCTCAGTCCTCTTCGTCTTTGCTGGATAAACTCTAAAATGAACTTGGGCCCAATAATAATTATTTTAACTATTGTCTCATTAACGCGCAAAGTATTCCCCAGCAATTCTCAGATATTTCTAATAATGTCTTTCAGGCTATCCTTATCTCTAATAGTCGGTTTAAACCTAATCTAAATTCTACTTCTTATTCCCTAATCTTAATATCTTATGTCTTAATCCGTTTTGATCTTGTTGGCAAAAGGGGTGTTGGTGTTGCTATTTACTTACCCTTTAATATACATGTCACGTCTCAAAAGAAAATGTGAAGTTGTTTAGTCTCTAAGAAATAGCTAAAAAAAACAGTACTTTCTATTGAATCAAATGCTGAATTTTTCTATTGTTGGTGAGGATGAAATTACTCGTAAGATAATAGCCACCATGATAGACATTCTTCTTTCCATTTTCATCTATATTATTAATAACTCGTTTTCATTAGTATTTTTTAATAATATTTTTTTCAAAGAACTAAATTGGTTTTTACTTTGTCAGAATGGTAAGACCTGAGTGCTGGTGTACCACAAGGTGATATTCTTTCTAAACTGTTTAAACGATATTATAAATAAAATACACAACTAAAACTCAAATTTCTGTAATAAAGTAGATTCTTTCAAATGTCAGGCAATAATAGAAGTAGTAATGATAACTACTTAAATTGAAATCAATCCGTTTATGTCGCTACCTTATAATAAAATTTATGTTATTTTTTATATTGCCGTGAGTACCTCGGCCTCTATAATGTCCATGTCAGTGAAATACACCGCAAAGTAAGTAGTACTCTCATCGCCTTCTCAACAGCTCTACATTCGCTTCATTTGCTGTCTTCGTAAACATAATCACACATCTCCTTGCCGTTCTTAGCTAAACTGGTTTTCTAAATGGGAACCTCCAGAAATTTATGCACTATTTTTAACAATTCACTTAGTTCCTAGTAATTGAAATGTACATTTCAATTAATGCCAATACTCATCACCTCGATCTTCGCTCCCCTTCTAACGTCAAACTCTTAATTCCTTCGCACCATACCGGTTTTATCTCTAGTTCTTTCATTGTTCACTCTACTAAACGACCTGACCGATACTATAAGACGTCCACCCAGCAGGGCGGCCTTTAAGAAATCGGTCTTTTAACTTCTGTATGGAAATTTTCAGAATAGCAATTAAAAATACTTATTTGTTATATTCGTTACATATATGTTTATGAATATTTTTTTCTTTATCTTTATTTATTTATGTATGGTTATTGTAAGTTATTTTAAATAATTTAGCATTGATTATTTGGGTCTTTAAATATTAAAAAAACATGTATATATATAGGAGTATATTTTAGTTAACATCCCTTACATTATTATAATTGCAAGTGGATACTTGGATGTACATATACTCAACATACGTAAGCATTAGCTGCCTTAACAAATCGCTTTCATGTACGGAGGAGGTTCTTTGAAGAAAAGCTCCACGGCGAAATAAGTTACATATTTGACTATAAGTGTTTTTTTTTGCTTATTAACTATACAAACCATTGGGTTGCTTTCAAAAGCAACAGATACGGGTAAAACGTTATTTAACTAATGCAATATCAAAAACTTTATGAAGTAATAATATTGTGTTATGAGTGTCTGATGGAAGCTCAACAGCTCTCCTTCTCTACCTCATTACTTACCATAAACTAGACAGTGGAACAGACAGGAGACGGAACTGACTACTAGCGTAAGAAAAGAGGGGGAAAGGGGGTTCTCGCTCCATTAACGTAGTAATTATTTACTTTCGTCCGTGTCATTTGTCATTCGAAATAGTACAGATTTATTTGACAGCACCGTCAGTAGTAGTTTCTTATGACAATGTTGTATATTTATACGTGCGTGGTGTGCTCGCACTAAAAAAGACTTTAGGTTTTTGTTTGCTACACAACTGTTAAAAACTTCTAAGTTTTGTTATTACAAAGTAAAAATAAATAAAAATATTTCTGTCTCTTATTTTTAAAATTAGTTTTAAACTGACATGTGTCCGTGAGTTGTAACCTGTGAGGTCTCTCAAGTTTCTCACTTTAAGATTACAATTTGTCCTTGTAAATATTTTTTAAGTCTAGTGTAAATTAGCTTACAAATAATTTTAACATAATTTTAGTAGGCATTTTAAAGATCTTCAATACTTGTAAAGGTATTAATAATGTTTTTATATAATTGTATTATATATTATAACATGTTTTTTTCTTATATACAATTACTATGATTACAATTAATAGACATGAGGAGGAAGCTCAAGCATAATGTATAATTTTCGACGGCCGGTCCAATTTCATCTGCTCGATATTCCCTTCACCCAATATGTTTACAAAAACCATCCTACTCGTATCTCGGAGCGATCGCGAGTTTTAACTTGTTAAAAGAGTTAATTACGTGTTCGTAAATATATATATTATATAAATATTCGTAAATATGTTTGTAAATATATATATTATAAATATATATATATATATTAATGATTTTTTCATAGTATTACTATTTTTCATAGTAATAATGTCAGAAGTAAAGAAGTACTTTTAAAGATCCTGACCATTAGAAACCTTAGAAATAACTATGATTATTATAAAATTTAAATATACTTATTATAGTTCAAATTAAAATAAAAAAGAAACTATACAAGATTTTATACGGCCTTTGTCTGATTACGACAGGCAGTTGCAATATAATAATAGCCTTTCACCACGAAGCCGGCCGTATTTAATGATGACGGGATGAAAAAAGAGGACAAAATGTCACGAAATGTAATGAGAAATGGAATTTTTTACTTATTCTTTTGGTGACAAAAAAAATATGTATAATGTTTTTCTATATACAAAAATACGATACATTATATTGGGGTTGTTTTTGATTTAATTATTTTCTTAATATCTAATAAATTTCTAGAAAAGTTTGTTAAGCTGTTTGAATGATTACTATAAAGTATTCATAATACTGTACATTACAGTACTGTACAGTATTTATACTTCAAGCTGACTTTGAATTAGAATGACTTCAAGATGTTTAAGTATCCTTACGCAAACCACGCCACACTTAAGTGAAAGAAATGGTGTTAAGGATTTATATTTCTGTATTATATACTTTATGGTGAAAAAATTATGAATATTAAATAAGTTTAAACATCAAATAAAATTAAAAAGTATAAGCGCGCCAAAGAACTATAAGAAAAAGAAAAATGTGCATCTGAGTCTGTATAATACTAAACAGTTTTAATCAACAAGACGCTTACTTAATACGTCTTTTAGATTATTAGGAAATAAAGCATCGAAAAATTTTGACGGACATAAATTGTAATTATTTTTAATTTAACGATATTGTTTCTAGTTTTCAATCTTAACTGAAGAAATTATTTAATTTATAAGAAGATTTTTTACATTATTTTAAATGTATGAAAAAATAATAAAATAGTTTTGGCGACAAAAATTAAGGAAAGAATTTTAGTATTCCATACCTTATGTAAAACTAAATTTAAGTTAAATAAGCGGGTATATTTGATAATTCAGGTGTGACTATTGGCAGCTCTGGCGCTGGACTACTAAGCGCATTATATTGTCTCAGTAGTTGATCCGATTTAATTCAATTGCGAGTACCACTTAGAAGCCAAATGAAATTCTATTGTCTACTGATGTCTTACGTAAACAGATTTAAAACAAACATCATCATTACGAACTGTGTAATACGCCAGCATAAAACATAGTAAATATCACTGAATAACATCCATGAAATATCAGGGAATAGTATATATGTGTACTGTAGTAAGTGTAAGTGAAGAGAATAATTATATATCAAACAAAACTGATTCTGAAAAATTAGCATAAAATTTAAACGTGCCGTTAATAACTTTTTAATATGTGATTACAAAGTTGCAGCGGCCACATTTTAAAGCAGAATGCTATCAGCCAACATTCACTAGAGCCATCCAACTTTACCATCCAAATACTGGGTATTATTTTCATTTCTGCGATAATCCGTACGTAGAAGTTACACGCTAGTCAGTCCAACCTAATACCTTTCCGCTAACATCGTTCTGACACCCTTATACCACAAAGATATAACCTATCTCTTTAACATTCCAAAAAGCTTCGTTTCATCAGAAATCAACAGTGAATTTTACATCATGTCGTATTGTAGTTTTTTTTTTTACATAGCTACTGTTTAATTCATAATGTATGAACCCATTACATATTCGTTACCTATACCTAAATTGAGTCAGGTACACTTCTAGACAATATGTTTTAAGTAAAGTACATAGGTACAAAATTAAAAACCATTTCAGGATATCGCTTATATATATCTAGAAGCGCGTTATGGTTCGTTTCGGACTTATTTATACACATCTTTGCCAAGACTCAAAAATTAAACAAAAAAAGTATATATTTTTTTATTCTGATTATTATATATGTTTGTTCTACTATTGAGCACAGGATTCGAACCTGGGATCTTTAAATTTGAAGCTTAGTATTTATCTTTTTTTGTTATAACATTAAAGCAAACAGAATAAAAAACTTCCATTAATAGTAGATACATTGGCTTATCTAATGTCTGAATGCAGAACAATAGAGGATGCAATAAATTAATTCTGCTTACACGGAGCCCGCAGTATTTAATCCGGACGAGATGAAAGAATGAGGCCAAATGCTACGAAATGTAATGAGAAACGGAATTTTTTGGTCGTGAGCTCAGTCAGTCCAAAAATAACTGTTGACGAAACGTTATGAACGAAATTGTGTGGTTTATATACAATTCATAATGAAGTATGACATAAAATTTGAGAATTATAAATGTAAATAACGCTCTAGGCCACTATTTAATTAAATTAAAGGAAATATTTAATTTTACTAGTAATTAATATTTGGTGGGATTTACCCAAACATGACAGAGTAAATAAACTATAATTTTCATAAGTTCTTGTTGCGTTAAAAACTCCTCAGTTATGAGATACTCAATTACAGCGCACCCCTCTATCTAGCTATAAAGATTTTCTTTATTCTTCCAAAAAAATGTCTTTTTTCATTAAGTAGTTTCAGTTTCTTTTATTCTTCTAATAGCTTTGGATAAAACATAAATTTGTCATTTCTCCTATCTATTTCTATTTGTAAATCTAGTCTTATTGTTAACTATATCAGAACGAACTAGTTCAAAGTCATATAAAAAAAACTAAAATAAAACATGTTAGGTACTATGAACAAATGTGTAACTGAAGTTAAAAGTTTGGGAATATAATTAATAAAGCGTTAAGCTGTAGTATTATAAATACAGCCGCAGGTCAGATCTACGTATCTCCCAGCTCACAACCGTTTAGGTGGTTGATGTATGGATAAAGTCAGAGCTGGAATAAGTAAACAATGAATTGCGGTATTTAAGGGGTTGGTCGGTGAGACAAATAGCCAGCTGGGTCGACAGCTTATATCTTTAATTATTGGGCCAATACCACGTATGAAATCTTTCATTTCGAAACTAAAATTTTATTCTGTAGGAGGACGTGAAATTCCATGTATATCTTCGTGGAATAAAAATTTTTCTGTCTCACTTTATCCAAGAATTGAGTTTAAATTTAAAGTATTTTTTTTTTTATTGAACAAACACCCAATTTGGGGATTAATCACTGCTACGACGATTTACGAAGTAGTACTTGGTTCAAGTTCAAGAAAACTTGATATAAGTTCACGCTTAAATATGATTTTGTTATTTAAAAATATTAATTTATAAATAAATAAAGTTATAACTTTAAGTGATGTTTGATCCAGACTTGACGGACACTCGACGTGTCATTCCAATAATATGTATACATACAAAACAAATATACATTAATATCATAAATTGTTTTATTACATTTCATTTCTATTCATCACATTATCAACGTGGAAAATCCATTAGCCGTTAAGACTTTGCCGAAGTTTCAAATTTTATCAAAAGCATAACACGTGAAACATTTGACTAAGAAATTACAATCTTTACTTAATGGATTTTTGAAGAATCCTCTTATAATGCATTACCATAAACTCGTATTTAAAGAGGCGTCCTTACGTTAATAACTGTTATCTTATAAGTTATACGAGTATAATATCCTTTATGAACTAAAAAAGGAGATTGATTTCGAGGAAATAAATTTTTTATTTGCTTTTACTTAATATGATATTCAGTTTCTGGAAAGCAAAACTAGCCTCGTTGAAATTAGAATTGAGCAATAAAGCGAGGCAGTTCCTCACGCTGACCAGCTGTTCTATATAAACCATATGTCTGGTGACATTTGGAGTACTGCTCTCATCTTTGGGCCGGATTGGCCCAGTATCACCTTCTTACACTTAAACCCGTATAACAAGAGCTGTTTGGATTTTTACAGGCTTGTGCTTCTGTCGTATTTCCTTGTATTTTCACATTTCTTAGATTAAATTAAATTTAGAACTCAACGTTTAAAATACTATCCACCCAGGTAAGATGCGTGGCAGTCTTAAACATTGCAGTTTCCAATCAACTTTCTTCCCGGCACCACAAAGATGTGGAATAATCTTTCTTCAACGCTATTTCCATATCAATACGACAGGAGTACCTACAAAAAGTGCGCTTACTTCCTCCTGAAAAGCCGACAAAGTGGTTGTGTATTCTCAGATTCTCACAATAGACCGTGTAAGGCGGTGAATACTTTCCAACAGGTATCCTGTATTATTTTTTTACTTTATAGAAAATAACAAAAAAAATGTGACTGGGTCAACTAGATCAACCATACCAAATCAGATCAGATCAAATCAAGTAAACCAAACCGACTAAACCAAATTTTTTAGTTCTTATTAATCTTATTAACTTCTAAGTCTAAGTCAACCCAGTGAAGTGTTAAGGAAAAATTTAATATCGTCACTTTATATTGACAGTTACCAAATTTAACTAAATTAGTTATGTCTGCACAATACAAGACAAAAAGAATAGGTGCAAAGATATAGTTTTGTGGAACTCCTCTCCTATAAATTTCATGTTGAGATGTACTTTAAGCCATCCTGTTTGAGTTATATTGTATAAATATAAATCTTAAGCCTTGATTGTTCTGAAACAATAACTGAAAAATTTATATATATGTACTACATATAAAAAATGGGTATATGTAGTATATATATTTTTTGTAGTTTATTTGCTCTCAAATGAGTTCCCCAGACTCCTCAACTGCCTATTAAATCTTAGGTTAAGCCCGAAAGCCCATATTCTTCTATTCATTTGAATATGCCAGGTCACAGCTACCACATCCGTTTTAAGGCATTTGAGACACAAGCGACTTATGGTGTTTAAAGATTTTCATATCAACCATGAATCTTTGATGGTTTCGGTACGTCAAGGTGTCCCGAATCGATTGAAATAAATCCAGGCTCAACAAAACATTCGGGTTTAAGATTGATATTTTTAAATTTAGTATTTATTTTCAGGCCAACACTTTTCCGATTTTGTTGCCGTTTTACCAGTCTCTTGTGCAACTCAAGACGATTGTCACCGACAAGAACAATGTCTCAAGAACAAAGGGTGCCTCTTCCTGTATGTTCGATATCAGATCATCAATTATCACCAAGAAGTGGTAGGAACTCAGTGCCAACCCTTATCTTTCAAAGCCCACCACACCACATTACAGGGAACCTGGTCGTATATCTTCTCGAGATCAACGAACACCATTTGCAGGTTCCTGTGTGCTCGTCTGTACTTCTCACAAAACTGGCAGAGAGCGGTTTTTCAAAACTCATCAATTGCATGTGTGCAGATATTTTTATCAATTTAACGTTTACATTGATTACGTTCTGATCTCAGCAAGCATGTCTTCCTAACCTTTAAACATGTTCTTACATATTTTAGGGATGTGCTCAAATACTATAAAAAATATAATGATATACACATAATTTTTGTATTTAACCGCTATATACTAATGATACCAAAGGAGTTTTGGCGTCACGCAGGCGGCTGTAAAACAAATTAAATTTTTTTAGTATGGTAATACTGGTGCCACGTAAGAAGCTAGCCCAGAAACAAAGGAATTTAATACTAGGTTTGAAAGTTAAAATGTTGGTACGATGATTGGAAGAGAAAGAGAAATTGTGGACGTCTTGAAAGAAGTCGAATGAATGTAGCATGTTTAAACGAGACGATATGGAAGGGATCGAAAGCCAGAGAGATTGGAGAAGGATACAAGTTTTGTTATTGCGAGAATAATGGAAAAAGAAATGGTGTCGGAATAGTGCTTGATAGAAAATTAAAAGAGTATGTGAAGAGGGTGAGTGATAGAATCATATCTATGAGAATATTATTTCAAGGTTTAATTCGTAATGTATTATGTATGCTCCCCAACTGGGTGTGATGATAGGACGAAAGAAAAGATTTGGGAAGATTTTGATTCTGTGTTGATGGATGTTCCAGAAAGTAGGCAAATATATGTAGGGGGTGATTTTATTGGGCATGTGGGATGTATGAATGATGGTTATGAAATCAGTTATGAAACTGGTTATGAAATTGGTCACTTTAATGATGAGGGAGAGGCCTTGCTAGCGGACGCACTAGCTTTCAATTTGGCCACATCCAATATTTGGTAAAAAAAGGGAGATTAACACTTAATCATATACAAAATGACGCAGGTTGATTATTACAATAAAATCAATTGCTTCAAAAACTGCAAGGTACTGCCGGATCATGGAAATTAAAGATCTAGTGCGTATAAATATGTTAAAAAAATTACCCCCACTTAAAATAACATGGTATTAGTTAGATAAGGAAGAATTTGCAAGTAAATGTAAAAAAAAAGTGTTAGATAAAACTATAAATATGAATACTGTAGAAGAATAATCTTTGAACGATAGTTGAAAGGAAATGGCGGGATGGATTTGAACTGTGGCATAAGATGTAATAGGCGAAATGAAAGTATAAGTTATGATAAGTAAGGAAACGTGGTGGTGGAATATACATATGCAAAAGGTTCTGAAAGGGAAGAAAGATGAGTTTAAGTAATGGCAGAAAGTATCGGATGATAATGAAAGCATGAAAGAGAAGATGAAAATGCTTAAGAGGTGTAACAAGAGATCGAAATTAACTGTAGCTATCGCTAGAGCTGATGCGTAAGAGGAGTTATATAGGTCGCTAGAGTTTCCTAAAGTCAAAAGGAACTATACCGTATAACAAAGCGTAGGGAGAAGAATGCTATAGATGTCATACATGTAAAATGCATAAAATATGATACTGGAAAGGTGTTGATGGGAGATAAGGACAAAAAAGAGAGATGGAAGATAAATTTTGAAACATTGATGAATGAAGAATATTGTCTAATTTTTATGTTACATTTTTTTTTTTGTGAAATATAATTATTTTAATACTAAAAACCATTTTTCAGTTTATAATGTAACTGGTTAATTTTTATACGTAAAATAATTATTTGGTATAAATAAATAAAGACAATACAGCAAGCTTTATTATTTAGAAAAGTTAGGTACATTGAAGTGTAGTTAGATAATTAGAATAATGTGATAGGAACGAATCGCAAATATGGAGGTCACAGTTTTACGTTATTTTGAAAAAGTAAAACACTTACGTAACACCTGGCTATTATATTAGCTAAATATTATCTAAAAATTAGCTTTATAAAATAAACTTTGTCGATATTCAAGTCCGACAGGATTCGGTAAACGCCTGCAAAAATCCTACCACATTTGGTCCCGACGTTTTTACTTTCAGACTAGTTTCATATTTTTTTTTCTTCTCTTGTTTTATTTAGTGACTTCCGTTTAATCAAAGTAAAGTGCTTTTCAAACGTTCATTAGTCACTTTTCTATGTTATAGTCACATTCTATCCTTTTAAGCATTTTCTGAAAACACTTTATTTCGATTATAATACGATATATTATATGAGGATACGATTTTTTCTAATAAGGATATATTTTATCATTATTAAACTTTTACATAATTATAATCCTCGTTGCTTACAATTGCTATACTTTCGGTAGAAAATAAATGACAATAGTTTTATTCCTATAAAAGACGATAAAGAGAATGGAATATTTTAGTTTTAATTTTCTAATCAAACTTTAGACACTATTAAATACGTAATGATTAATAAAAATATGGGCCATACATACATGCCTAAATTATGTTTTCGTTTTTGTTGTTATTCCTCGATCGTATAGCAATTCATATTTCATACTCAAAGTTCAAAAATAGGACCGTAATTTATAGGAAGCATTATTACATTATGTCAGCGCGGCCGATATGTTGGCCGCCCTTTTATTTTGGTGCTCCTTAATAATGTTCGATTGCAAACTTATATCAATCTTAAACTTAACAATCAACCTATAGAACAAATATACTTGTTTAATATTAAATAAAGTAATGTAAAGAATTGAAGCATTTTTTTAAAGATTAATATGATTAAGCTTTAGCAACTTATTAGATTATACATTACTGTTTTTAAATCAGGATCGCTATAAAAATATAATAACCGAAAAATCAAACAGCAAGGTAAAAAACTTTTAATATGGTTTTCTAACGGTACAGAAAGAACAATGTCCTTTGACTAAAACTACGGTGAATTGACTAAAACTTTGACTCCAATAAAATCCATAACAAGTGATTCCCGTCGCGCCCCGACCTGGCTCAGCGCCAGTTGGTTCACTTCATTGCGGCCGGTGGGAACATTTTGAAATAATCGCTGATTTACCTGTCCGAAATTTGGTTACAATTCACCGGACTTCATATTTACTGCCTATAACTGATTTCAATTATGTAATCGAGACATATAATAATGTAATGCCTGATGAGTAAGTTAGAAACTTAAAATCTTCGAAGGATCTAATGGCAAATGGATAAAAATAACTTTTTTTTGTATCATGTGTTGAGTTTCAGCTTTCTTCCACTTTTTTAAATTTGCTGTGTTGTATTTGTTTTGTGTAATTCGTATTTCATATAAATACACCAAAGTTTTATTATAAGGAATCGTAAACAGTGTTAACGAAAGTGATAATTATTTATATAGTGCAATTAACGTTATATAATAATATTTCTGTTATAAAGATTTATTTATAGAGCAATCATATTTTTTTTATTTTCAAAAATAAATAATAATAAAAATTATAAAAAGCGGTCAGACTAATGATAGAACGCAGTCGTAATCTTTGGCTATATAATATTTTAATTATCCAATTTTCATTTCATTGTCATTTTCCTAAATTAAAATACAAAATACCAAAAATAAATTTTAAAAAACTATGGCTTATTTATGCAAAACAACATTGTAACGACTGTACTATGGTTGTTATATTCTAAAGTAGCAAATGTCGTTTTTTGTTGTCATGTGGATAAGTTTGAATGTGGCCAGTGATTTGAAAGCGATCAGTAAATAGTGCTCTAACACTGGACGCCTCGTGCTGCATCCCCAACAAAGATACGAACAAAATCCGCTTTGATAACTGCGCTAGTTGAGGATAGGATTTCAACATTATTTTTCTGGTTTATAAAATAAACTTGTCTAAGTCTAAAATAAAATTAAAAACTAAAATAACAGAAAAAAGGTTAATTTTTATATTATCGAATAAATATATATTATTATTATTCCACATTGTTGACTATGAAGTATTTAATACGTGTGTGAAGAGAATTATGCATACAAAGTCCTCTTAATGTAGTAAGTGGCCACAATTAATTACTAATGTCTCCGCGACGCCTATTTCAATCATACGGTCTGTTCAATGAATGAGTATTTCAAAGAATAATCAAGGAGACTAGCAACTACAATTCCAAATATCAATATCTAATAGCGACAGAATATTAGTAGCATTGTTTCTGCGATTTCTAATAAAAAAACCACAGCATCAGTCACAGTATTGAATGACAGTGATGCACGGCGCAACAATACTTTATAATGTCATAAACCTATCTCGCACTTAAGTGTTTAGCTGAAATACAGTGTTTTTGAGTGATCAAAAGTATCTAAGTGTAGTAGTAATACTGAATTACTTAATTTTTTTTCTAAATAACTGTTTTTATTAAAGCAGGACTGTTTAATTTTTGAAAGTAATGATGTAAAATAAAAAAGCAAATAATTGATTATGTTAAACTTTTTTCTTATATAAATTTGTTGGTAAATGACCCCGCCATAAAATACCACAGAGGGCACCGTTGCCCATTAACGCGACAAAAAATGTTTTTCATTTCCCTATTGATTGTGTCTATTTTTCACAGACTGTTTCAATTTTGGGGAAAAATGTGTCCGCGCTCGTTCGTTCAGTGGTAGGGAAATACGATAGTTTGTATAACATGCGGCTCGTTGTAAAATTGACAATAAATACATAAATGCTTATCTATGTATGGTGAAGAGTATTTGTGATTTAGTTGGTGATTTCAAACATAATTGTTGTATATTATTGTTGGTGTTGAGAATATAAATAAATAAATAACTTCTAGTTGTTTCCAATTAGGATAGTGACATTTATTAAGTACCTATAATCCATTTGAAATAGCCTATTTCCCAAATTGTTATGAACCAAAAAAATTGAGCATGGGTGGATGCAACAGAGCATTCTCTACCAGTCAACCATGAAAAAAAACCAATGCAAAGAAAAAAGAATTACAATTATTATAAACATCAATGCACAGGCAACATGTTATAGCATCGTGGTGCGCCTGCTTGTGGCGTTACATGAACGATTAGGTTTTTGTAGGAGTCGGTCACCTATACTCATATATCACATCATTTATATATTTTCTCTTAAGATTGTTTCTCGTACGATACTTTTTATATAATATTACTGTTAGAACTAACAAAAAGAAACTGAGACAAGTGGAGAGATAAGTGAGTGAGTAAATTGGTATATTTACTGAAGACAAATATGAATTGCCGTAGGAAGTCAACGATTATAATTAAAATGAACAATAAGTACAGGTTAAACATTATAACTGTTGCAGTTATAATATTCTACGTTCCTTTATTTATTACCTATTTTATAAATCTTATTAGTTTTCTTATATTTAAACTGTAAATAAAAAATACAATAATAATTTGAATGACAAACAAAGGTCTTTAATTTATATACATAGATATCTCTATAATACAAAACCCTATGACATTGGTAACATACCAGGTTAGGTGCGAGGCGCTGTTTTCTGTTACGTCATTTGTTTATCGGAGCGAGACAAACTGGTCCCGCCATGGCGCCACCTTATTTGCGTGACTGAAAATTTACCTCCCTTAGACAAATAAAACGTTAAAAACGGATAATGCCTTTTTGTTATGTTTGTGTATTGTTTTACGAAGACAAGTATGTAGCTCGTAAAAGAAATAAAAAAAATAAATAAATAAGTGAGTATGGATTAGATTATAAAGGTTTGAATATAAGTAATATTAAATTAATGAAGTTATTTATAATAATATGTGTTTATAATTCCGAGTAATCAATAGGTATCTTTGGAGGACGCATAGATTTTTTTGTAAATATCCGTATTCTATGCAATCTTTAGTCATTGAATATTACTATTTAAGTGTTGGTAAAAGTAAAATATAACAATTGTAAATTATACCGATGTAGCGATACTGTAGATTTTAGAATAATGAGTTATCTAGTGCGGAAGATATCTTGTTCTGTAAAAACTGCACAAACATACAAAAAAAGAATAATATGGAACAATCCAGATATTGGCGGGTGGCTCGAAAATAGTTATTTATTTAAAAAGCGGTATTAAAAAATCTAGATAATTTTAAATAAAAAAATGGAGATATGAAAATATTAACTAACTATTTAGATTTGAAGTTTTAATTTTTATTTGAAATTTTAAATCCGTGATGCTAGGTCGTAAACTTGATAACTAGTAAGGGTCGAGGGTAGGTTAATGAAAACAGAGCTCTAATGTATTTTTCACTGTATGGTAATCGAATTTAAGAAATTATTGATTTTACCAGCCTGTTTTTATAAAAAAATCATTTTAGTTATAATAGAAAGTACACGCTTGTCTTCCCTAAGAACCACTAGAAAGTATTTAAAAAGTAGATTATCATCGTACTTTAGAGTGGTATGTCTTAAATCCTATCTCCTAGTCGCTCCAGCGACGTGATGTAAGCGTAGTATGACGCAGCGCGAGGGCCATTACACGAGATGGGTGTCAGCACACTAATGGTGCGCGCGACGAGATTACGTCACACGAGTTTATGAGCGGGGAAATGACTCGAAGGGTTTTATATCAATGATTTATAAAGAGACAATTTTATGGAATATTTCCGGGAAATATATATTCTTCCAGACTAATGTAAGGTTGGTAGATATTTCTGAATCATTTTCTAAGGATTTTCGAAGACATAAGCGATAGATAGTACTATTCTCTAGAAGTGACATAAGATTGAAAAATAATTAAAGATATATTAACTTTGATTCTATTATATGAATTTAATAATATTTTAAAATCAAAAATATGATAAAATACTTAAAACTTAAATTTAGTGATTGGGCAACCGTGTGATAGATAGATGAAATCGCTTAACTACTTAGCATTAACATTAAAACCTATCACTTAAAGTTGCAGCTTGTTCCTTAACAATGAAGTGTTGGGACTGATTGACTCAAAAATGTTCTTAAGTGTAACTTTAGATATAAAGCCCCAGTGGAACCGCCATTTCTCGAATCTTGTAGGCCAACTAAGCTCGGTCGACTTTGCAATTAAAAAGAGACAATCACCGGACGTTAATACAGCACGGCTCAATATTTAAAGTTATTTTCATAGTATTTTGTCTTACAAAACTTTATTACTACTGAGTGCTGCAGAAATTTATGCTATATTTATTAAAAAAAAGAGCTGTGTGGGCCACTTATAATCTAAAAGCTGGAGACGTTTTTAAAGAAATTGGTATTGTTGCGGTCTCTTCTCACTATATAAATATTAACATTTATTAGCCACAATTTTAATATTTATATAGTGATAGACTCACGATAAATACAAGAGATAAAAATAAACACCTAAATTAATCGTCCTCAAAAAGTTAACAAACCTTTCATGGGCTTGAGTGACGCATATGTAATAAAGTTTCATAAGATTTCTAACAATTTCCTTATCTTTGTTTTAATTATAAAACAAAATAACATTATTAAATAGATCTTATTAGAAGATTTTAGAAGTTTTTAGTAGATTAAAAAGTATGGGACTTAAGTTATCAAACTTTGTTAAATTTCTTTTAAAAAGAGCAACTGTTGAGTTTCTGGCCGGATCTTTTCAGTAGAGCGGCATTCCACACAGGTGGTAGCTTACTCACGGACTGACTACACTGAACTTTTGAATACGATAATTGACGGTTCAAAAGTGCGTGTAACGCCTACTTGAATATTATTTTGAATTGAAATTGTAAAAATAATATAATTTATAAATATGATAAAGACTATTTTTAAATTCTTATTTTATATAAAATGGCTAAAGGAGCTTCTATCCTGGAAAAACATTTTAAAAATATATATCAAAATAATTTTATGTTTCATATTAAAAATAAATCATGAATAATATTCAAAAGAACAATCAAATCATATAAACACCTCATCTATTTTAAGTATTTTTATGGCATGATTAATATTTTTTTCTTTGTAACTTTTTCTTCATTTTTCCCTTAAAACATGATAAGGAAGTTTCGCTTTAGGTTTCAGTTTCGGCTAAAATTCGGTTTCGGTTTTGGTAGTAAAAACTAGTTTTGGTCTGACACTGTAATAAAATATTTGACATGGCAGCGATGAGTAAAGTGAGTGTAATCAAACCATGAAAGGCTTTGATCTCTTTGTGAATCGTTGGCTATCTGCAAGGCTACGTGAGGCAGAAGTGTGAGGAGCGAGGAATAAGCCTTGACTGAGCCTTGGCTCCGGGCACCCCACCTGTCCACTTTGTTTCACTGCAGATCACCATTCTTACCTTTTTTACCAGACCTTATAACCAGTTGGAATGTCTGATATCATTTGGTATATTAAGTTATTTAAATTTGGCCGATATGCGTGTATCGTATCTCTAGATATTATAACCATAAATCACAAAATCTTTTTATTAATAATGAATTTAATTAAAAGTTTAAATAGAAATTTTATTTGAAATTATTGCCATAGTGTTCAAGACGGCAGTAATGTACATCATATTGCATTAATAAAACTGTCCTCCTACATTAAAAAGGAAACATGAATACTGTTACCGACCATACCCTACTCCACTCTCCACCTCGTTTCACGACAAATACATCCTTCTCAAAGTGAATCCATGATTCCGCACCTAGCGTCCCTAATGCTCGACTGAATTTCAACGGATCCAATACAAACATTCAATTGTTTATACTACAGCAAATAAAAGGATTAGGACGATAATGAACCTAGACACGTGAACTGTGAGGAGGTTCTTCCGACGGCAACCTAGCAGAATTAAAGAGGTAAAAATATTGAAATGTAGTAAAATAGTAGCATATACTCTTTTGATTAGATAATTTCAGGTTAAAGAAACTTTAATTAATAACTAGCTGTAATTCGGTCCTGTAGGAATAAAGACACGAAAACGAAGTAGTTGTTAGATATGAAAGTTAAAATGTTTTAGACCTAACATAAGCAAGAGTTCTTGTTATTTGAAATCATAATTAATTATTTTTTTTATTAAAAAAAACAAGATACTCATAAAATTTTTAATAAAACTACGTATTTAAAAAACATAATTATGTTTAGAGTAATTTACTTTAAACCTACTAACTGATTCTATTATCTCGCACTCACGGAATTACCGTGTTAAATTACCTTTGGTTTGTGGAATGAGAAGTTTTAAGTGTACATAAGGCTATATAAAATTCTACGTGTGGTTCCATCACGGCTTTATTTGTAAAGGCTTACACCGGTGTAATGAAATGTTTGAATAACAAAAACGAGTTAATAACGAAGGGTTATCCTGTTTATTGCTTTTAATAAAAATGTTAATACCTTTTTACGATGAACTGCAGACTTATTAGATTCGAAAGGTCATAAAAAAAATGTATGTTCAGTAATTTTTATTATTTTTTAGTAAGGTCAAGTTTAGAAAGAATAATATTTGTTCCTGTAAAAGAACTGATATTGTTCAAAAGAATTTAAATTTTATTGACATAAAAAATGAATATGAACGAAAATAATCAAACAAAATATTCATGCTATCATACTTTAAGATAAAAATATTTGGGAATTTAAAAATGCCTACCTCTGAATTTTACCAAATAGAATTATTGAGGGGTTGACGAAAAACAAAACATTACAACGAGATATAATACATTACGATCATTATATTAAAATATAATAATGATTCCAATGTCACATCGTCAAACGAGGTTTTGTCTATAAAGTAAGTTAGTTGATCAGCAGTAGGCTTGCCCGGATGTTACATGTCACGTTGTGGTTTACCTCACTGAAGCTAGCTACTTGTGCACATAGACACCGTGTGTCATTATCGTACTCCTGACATACCTGTTAATTACATTTATAATAGCACTCTAGCAACACCCAGCAGAAATAGTTTTGCGTTTTTCCAGTTAATGATTAACTAGCCTAAAATCGTAAAAATAATAAGATAAATCAAAATTTCTCAAATAATAAAGCAGATATACCATTAACGACCTATTAACTTTGTAGACATCAAAATTACTATACGGAAAGTTGCATTTTTTTATACTTTTAACCTTTATATTTTCTAATATAATATCTTAGATGAAGAAACATTAAATTTGTCATATACATTAGTAAATGAATATCAAGTATTCAGGACACCAATACCATATCTTCCAGTAAAAACAACTGCCGTAACAACAATGGAAAGTCATTCAGGAAACAAACGTAATAAACTCAAGCAAGTTAAAAACTTGTACTTAAATGAGTATAATTCAATATAAAACCATATATATTAAGTCATCTTATAGATTTGTCGATGTAAATATGTCGAGACACTTAAAGTCAGATACAGATTTATTGAGCCATTAAAAGTCCAAAACTTAAAATGATTAATAATAATCCTTATCGTGTTAAAGTCTAAAGCTCGAAATTTGTGCTTGTAGTTAAATTTATTAATAGTTAAAAACTCTATAATAAAAAATAAACATCATCCATGTTACGAATTGTAAAATAACTAAGCAGAAACTAATAGTAACCGAAAGTAGTAATGAACCGATTTGATATTATTATCTTCCTAAAGCTTGAGAATAAATTGCATTGAACTCTACTCCTGTTCAATAAGCTTCAGACGGCTTTGTCATTTATCAATCGAATTTCCGTGAAATATGCGTAGCAATCCCTCCTTCTTTGTTATTTTTTCAAAAGTGTAATTATTTCAACTTTAGTAAAAGCTATTCTTTGACAGATAGTTTACTACTGTTCAAAAAAGTATTTATATTTTAATTTAATAAATGTTACACGTACATGTTTATTAATGTTGCTGTCGCATTAATTGTTATATATTTAATACATCGCAATAATATATATCCCGAAGCAGCGGTGCCGAGTGTGATTTGATGATTTGAGTGTGAAATGAGAATTTAATGAGTACATTTTTTTTATATATTAATGTAATGAAAATGCCCAAAATTCTAAAAAGAAACTTCATTGTTTTCTTGAGTGTCATCCTCGCTTAAAATTAAGGTTAATTAGCCTCACAAGATTTTCAGTCATAAATAAGATTAGACTTGACAATAGGATCTCCCATATTTATATGCATCTGAAAATGTAGATTCTTTTAACATTGAACATCACTAAACATTTTAAATCTTAAATATGTTATATGTTTAAATATTCGGTATTATATAAGTTATATAGGTTTTCTCCGGTTCGGGTATTTAGCGGTGCGAGCTTCAGAGTCTGTGCTCCGAAAATAAATATAATAATTGTGGAAAAAAAATTAACTTAACTACACTATAAATAAATAGAAGAATAAAGTTCAAAGTATGATAAATCGTTTAAAATTGTAATTACCGATCGGACTGTTATGTTTTATTCTACGAAATATAGTGTTTCCTTAACTGCAATTAAATGTATATATCATTATATCAGATACCAGCATATAAATCTAAAATATCCTAAATGGATAGTCAAATGCAATTATTATTTTCAAAAATAAAAGATGTGAAATAAACAGAAATAAAATAAATGGAGGACAAACTGCAACCAATTATACAAGAAAAGTTGCGCTTATTAGGGCGACACTGAAAGTTTTTAGCACTAGCTGATTATAATAAATATAAAAAAAAATATTTACATTTTTAAAAAGGAATTCTTTACCAATGTTATTGAGTAGGTACTTCATTAATTTGTCCTTCATTAAGTTGTTGTTGTGTCAGCATGCATTTAAGGCGAGTAAATTTTCGTGCAATCATCTTTTATGACTATGACATTAATTTAATTGGATTTCTATTGGTTTCACGTTAAAGCCCTTTCCACTGTTTATAACTAATTAATCGAATTTGAACTTAGTCGTACTAATCTCTCCGAAGATATGCATGAAAGACTTTCGGCGTCGGTATGAGTTAAGTGTACATAATTCTCCGTGAACATTTAGCAGTTAGGACGGCTACCCAAAATAATTATATTGCAAAAAAAGGAGATAGGATCTTTATGGAGAATTACAGACATAAGTATCATGTCCAACATATATAAAGTTTTTTCTAATCTTATTTCCATTGAATAACAGGCTTAATGAATTCATAACAATCAGCATGAAAAGCTGATTCAAGAGCAGGATTCTCTAAAGTGCACCATATGCACGTAATAAACAGTTAACCAGTAAGTTTTATACATACCAGTAAGTTTTATACATAAACTATGTAGATTACAGTAAAGCATTAAATTCTATACAACACTATTCGCTGTGGAGGGCTCTAATTCAGCAGGCAATACCAAAAAAGTATATTTATTTATTTATGCACCATAAAAGTAAAAAAAAATAATTTAAAAACATACACATAGGATGAACTTATCTTCCTTCGTTTTAATACCGTGACAGAACGGCTGGATGTTATATTGGTTAGTAAGGCAATTCCTAACCGCACTGCTTGTATAGTAAAAAAATTGGAAAAAATGTTAGATTTATAAGAGGGAATGTCTACGGTTTTTACTAAAATGCAGGAGCGTTTAGGACGACTACTGGGTATTGAAAGACTACTGGGTTTTTAGCCAGGGGTACTCATCTCAGCTTTCGGACCAAAAGTTGCGGTGTGATACACGGGTACGCGACCCCGGCTCGCCGAGCTTCTACTGTCTTTGCTTTTCAAACTTCCAGGCAGTAGTATCCTATTCCCTTTATATCCTTATTCCCACTCTTACCACATTCCTTTCCATACCATTATTATTTTCCTTTTCTAGGTCCAACAAAAGCAGTTCCCTCCTGCTAAACACAAAAGTCTGATTCGGCGGCGAAAATGGCAGCCCAACGCAGATAGTGCAAAAGGGCTTGGCGGAGTTGGCGACCCAGCAAGGCAAGGTGGATGGCCCAGGGCGACGGTAGGGGGCGCGTGCAGTTACTGTCCGCCAGACACTGCATCCAATCGTTCCTCTTATCGTAGCGGTACTCCGTTCCATTGGAATAAGGAGCGGGCGGACGAGAGAGTGCGTCTGTGTTTGCGCACACACTTACGTACTATAACATATTTCCGCGCAAATGACACCTGGCAATAATACGGACAGTGAGTAAAGTCCTTCGGCGTTGGAGACTGGTAGTGGGGTACTGATCTGGTGAGTTTGGTCCCTAGCTGGATCTCTGCACGTAGACGGTTGGGCGGTGATGGTCGTTTCATGACTTGACAGAGGCGAATGTCTGGTTCGGCAGCTCGCCCATCGACAAAGTAGCCCTATTTAGGGATCGCACTGCTTTTCCCAATCGGGAAGGAGCCTAGAAAAGGTGGTCTAAACAAAGATCTTCTCCCTTTTTTACGCGGTCGGCTAACCGCGGTCGCCCGGTCACCATCTTAATGCGGTGGAAAGAAACAAAAATATACGAAACTGTTTACTATAGCTGCATGGAATGTAAGAACTTTGCTAGAAAACGAGAACAACTTGTATCCTGAGCGAAAAACAGCGCTCATTGCGCGCGAACTGTCCCACTGTAATATTGATATCGCTGCAATTAGTGAAACACATCTAGCAGATAGTGGCGAGCTCTGTGAGAGACTCGATTGGTTTACATACTACTGGATAGGTAAACCAGCAACGTAACGATCCGCTAGTGGTGTAGGTTTTGCCGTAAAAAATGAGATAGCTAGATCTCTCATTGAACTTTCAAAAGGCGTTAGTGACAGAATCATGACTCTGAGACTCTACGTAAGACCTGGTAAATACGTTCACGAAGACCTTCGTACAGTCCTACTAAACCTACCACAGCAGAATAAGATTTTTCTTCTCGGAGATTTTAACGCGCGTGTTGCGACAGACCACATAGCTTGGAGAAACGTACTGGCCAAAACGGTATCGGAAAGTGCAACACCAATGGTACTGCATTATTAACTCTATGTGCGGAATTCGAACTTAGTATCACAAACACGTTCTTCAGGCTACCTGACAAATACAAAACATCTTGGAAGCATCCGCGCTCTGGCCATTTGCATCTTTTTGATTACATCATAGTTCGAAGGCGTAACCTGAATGATGTACTTATCACAAGAATGATGCGTGGTGCCCAGGGTTGGACAGATCACCGTCTCATTCGATCCAAGATGAGGCTTAACTACAAGCCTCCGCGCAGAGCAGAACATAAAACTCCAGCGAAACTAGCTTTTACAAAGTTATAGTTAGTCAGAAATACGGAAACTCCTTGAGAACTTCAGAACTACTTTGAAAAGTACTGTTGACTCTGGACAACGAAAATCGAAACGATAAATGGTGGTTCAGAAAATCCGAAGAATTACAGCGGCTAGCAGATAACAACAAACTACTAAATTCTTAAGAGTGTTTTCGGAGCACGGAATAGGAAGACCACCCCAGTATATTCGCGTGATAAGACCGAGAGGCTGACTGATCCCGAAGAAGTTCTTCTTCGTTGGGCTGAGCATTTTAATGAAAGCTCAATCCCGGTAGTCAAGAAGTGAATTTACAATATCTTGACGCCCTTGAGAACCTGCCTGTCGCGTCGGAGTTGGATGAGCCACCGTCATTTACAGAATTTATTGCTGCAATAAATCGTTCGAAAGATGGCAAGTCACCAAGTGCAGATAGTCTTCCATCAGAGGTTTTCAAATACGGACGACTAAACATCAAATCTAGACTGTTTGCCCTAATTCAACAAATTTTGGGCTGATGAGCTTGTTCCACAAAACTGGAAGGATGCTACTATTGTTAAGCAAAGGAGACCTCTCAGATTGCGGCTCATTTAGAGGAATTGCTCTGCTCTAAGTGGCTGGCAAGATCCTGGTGCATATCATCAACAAGCGACTGTGTACACTAGCTGAAAGCTTCCTTCCCGATACCCAGTGTGGTTTTAGACCGAGGGACGGTGGATGCCATCTTTGTTGTCAAAAAATTACAAGAAAAAAACCTTGAGCAACACCGTGACCTCTACATGTGTTTTGTGCACCTGAAACCTGGACCTGGCCTTTGATCACGTACCAAGATCGGCCCTCTGGACAGTACTTGATAAATATGGCTGTCCTGTGAAGTTCATAAATTTAATTTTTATTTAATTTAATTTAATAACTAGACGAAGTCAGTACCTTCCGGTATTTAGGAAGTCTAGTTCGTAGCAACAAACGTCTCGAGTCTGACATATCTGTGCGAATCACCAGAGCTACTGCTGCTTTTGGTAAACTGAACCAAAAAGTATGGAAGCCTCACGACCTAAAACTCCACACAAAACTTGTCATCTATAGAGCGATCATACTTCCTCTGCTTCTGTATGCTTCGGAGATCTGGTATCTGTATAAGGGTGACATCAGACGTCTTGACGTCTTTCAGATGAAGTGTCGCCGTGACATCCTTCGTTTGAAAGGATGGCAGGATCGTGTCTCTAACTCTGAAGTTCTTCGTCGGACTAAAATGACCGGCATGGAGAGTCTGCTAACGAAGTGTCACTGGTCTGGCCACCTAGTGCGTATGGTCTCCTCAAGGTTGCCAAAGTCAGCCTTTTATTCAGAGCTTAGCTCAGGAAAGCGCAAACCCGGAGGACAGGACTACAAAGATGTTCTGAAACGCCGCCTAACATCCTGTGGAATATCTTGCGATTCTTGGGAGGAGCTTGCTACTCAGAGACCGGAGTTGCGAAATGCTTTCAAAAACGGGCATTATTTTGAGCGCGCTCGCATCGAACATCTTGGCGCCAAAAGCCAGCTTCTGAAAACTCGACCCAAGCCCTCCTATAATTACACATATAATGATAGCGGCAAGCTTCACTGCGCTATCTGCGACCGAATCTTTAAAACTAAATTCGATTTTGCGAGTCACATTCGCGCTCACGAACGTCGATCTAATTATTAATAACAGTGTGTCGCCGTCGAATGACAATGACATAGGAAGTAGCCATAACTGTAGGTAATGAAAATATTGAATACGTGAGAAGCTGCATATACTTAAGACAATTGATAGCACTTCGAGACCAAACCGACTTAGAAATAGAAAGAAAAGTTGCTAGTGCATGGAATAGATATTGGTCCCTCAAAGAGATGAACAAGCGTAAGCAATTTTCTGTAAAAGCCAAGAAAAAAGCTCTTAATTCATGTGTCTTGCCCTGACACACATTTAGAAGCCATACCTAGGCACTGATTCGGAAACATATTCGAAAACTGAGAATATGTCTGGGAGGAATGGAACGAAGTATGGTAGGTGTCAAACTAAAAGATTGTAATAGAGCCGAAGAAACCAGATCCATAACAAAGGTAGAAGATATACAAAAAAAAACAAGATAGTTGAAATGACGATGGATAGGGTATATGACACAAGAAAGTACATGAAATGAACAATAATAAAAATTGTAGCCACGTGATAGTAAATGAAGAAGAGGAAGGCAAATTAAAAGTTGGAAAGATCTTAAGACCACTGGAGGAGCAATATGGTCTAAGAAAATCTAAAGACAGACAAGAATGGAAGAAGCAGGAAGAGGCCTATGAGTCACAGGATACGCTGAACACTAAAACTCGAAACTACCATGTGAAATAATTAAATACTGTTATGTAACGTTATATAATATATGTATAATTTATGTATGGTACATATCAGATAAGTAAGATATTAATGGTATATATAAACAATGTGCCAAAGCTTAATTAAATCAAAGTTTCCATCAAGAATAACATTTAAAAAATACAAATTTATACATATATTAAGCCTTAATCTGTATCTAAAGCTCAAATATTTTATGTATTTCCAAATCACTGAGACAAATGATTTACTTCGTCCTTGGACGCTCCTGAGCGTTCGCCTCGCACTACTCACTGTCATTTTAATTTCAAATTAGCTTCTAATCTAATTTTCCTTTTTCGACTCATTTGCAAAGGTTACGAAGCCGACTAAATTACATCGTACAACTCTCAATTAACTTTTTCGTAAAAGTTTTACTGTTTTTGAAGTTACTGTTTTTACAGTTTTCCGAACACAATCATAGCACTTGTAGAGTTTTTTTTCGTTAAGTAAAAATCTGTGTAAATTATCAGCTACTTTTGTGTACAGGTACATTTTACCTAGGCTGAGACGTGCTCATGTGTAACGCCACCGCCCTCGTGTGTTTGCTCATATGTGTACCCAGTAGATCATAGGTATCTACGTACTGAGTACTTCAGATACCCTTAGTGCAACTTTTGTCCCAATAAAGAATATTTAATGTAATAGTTAAGTAATAAATATTTAGATTAGATTAAACAAGCTTTAAAGTAACTTACATTTTAGGTTAAATACCGAAGTTATTAAAAAAAATCACAGGCAACGTTAATGTATCCGTAGTCGTATTTGTTAAAGCGGGTCTCATAATCTCATTTGCTATTGCTTGCACAATGCTATGAGCTCTGACGGTTCTCACATTGTTATGTTAACGCTCAGTCGTTTACAGTATTGAATAAGCATTGATTACCCCTATATCAAATATGTTAATTTGGGTTCAACTAAATAGTAGGCAAATTATTCATTGTCATAGTTTTGAACATAATGTATTCTATTTATTTAATAATCGCTTTGTGTAATTATTATATGTGTGTGTGTATTTATTTGAAAGTTGTTTGGATTCTGTACTGTTTTTTAGTTAGTTTCAAGACACGTTAACAGTGTACAGTTTGTTAGTACTCGTAATTGTTATGTTCAATCTATCAGATTAAAATAAGTTCATATAATGCCCTTAACACCATAAGACTGGTATATATACTAGTCTTGTTAAGAATATGTTTCAAACCTCTGATAGGATATAATTAGTGAGGGTGTAGCGAAGTTATCAGAAAAAACTATTTTTATTAATAACTTTTTTGATTTTTTTTTATTGTTTAATAGTTAATAGTTTGAGTTAAAAAATTATATATATATACATTTTCAAGATGGGAACAGACATTAGTTTCTATCTAAACAAAACACATCTGGAGATTTGATACTCACAATTCCACGTCAAATGCCAATAGTAAACACTGTAAACGTATACACTATAATGTACAACACACGCACTAAACTGAAAACAATCCTAGATAATCCAACTAACCCGATGATTAATGGGACACGTGAACATTAACTACATTACATTGGCATCTACGAGCCGCGGTGACTCGGCGGTACGCGTAATGACTATTACGAGTATATGCCGACTCGGTTAACTCGGATATCATCCTTCAAATATCTTGTTTCAAGATTACTAACGGTGTTACTCAACTTTTAAGCAAGCCAAGTTGGATGGAAGTTTTCCACCTTAAGTATATTTCTGTTCACAAGTATTCGGGGATAACAGATTAATGGATGACATGTTTTGAAATAATAAACCTTTTTATATATTAATTGTTTAATTGGTTCCAGCAGTGTCAGAAATAATTGAATATTTTTTCATACGTACTTAGCTTCCCGCCATATCCCTTGCGGGGTAGCCAGAGACGACGGAGTCCCATACACTATGGTCCCTGTATACCTCTGTCATACGTAAATATCTCTTATACATAAAAATGTAACATATACATTTAAGATATTTAAAACTATATAACGTATATTATAGGCTTTGAAGTCTTTATGTATTTGTCTGTAAAAGTATGATATGGAAAAAACTAAACGGGTTTTATGATTTTTTGTAAGATTTTGACTTACTATCCCAATAAACATAAAGGATACTTTTCACTTTAACAAATTTTAAAATTTTCACGAGAGTCAATATTTTTAATATTTATAGCCACACATTCAAATTTTCTGTGAAAATTTGTATTCTTTTAGAAATAAGATATTGCTAGCTTGAGGTTACTCTTAGTTTCTTCAAATATTAAAGAATGTACACTATTTAAATATCTAAATTTAGTGTTCTGTATATGTTATAAATTATATATAATGATAGGACTCTGCTAAATACTATTTAAGAGTAGCTGTCATTCTTTTCAGACGTTTTTACGTTGTGTTATTAAGATATGTTAATTTTATATCAATCTTAATTAAATTTATTATGCTTCTTCGTTTCCAAACATAACCAATATTATTATTATTTTTATATTTTGAATTTGATTTTAGGAAGGATATTTAAGTCATTTGAATTCTTACTATAAATGAGGGTGTTCGTTACTTTTTTAAATTTTCTATAATTTTTTACTTTGCTTAATTTAATTATTTTTCCCGTTTCCACGTTTGGAATCTACATACCATATTGTATTATTTGCGAAGCCTTTTTTCACCATAAGGTATTGTAATCTTATATAAATTAGATAGTTTATGGAGTGATTAGTGTTATTTCCTGAGCATATCCTGTATGTTGCAGGAGGATTTTTTATGGAGGATATATTTCACCCCCATATTTTCTTATATCAGGTATATTGAAACCTTCGGGACGTTGACCTGGATGTCCAGATTCCTGATATATAGATATATAGCTGTGACTATAGCTGAATATGAAACCTGTTGTTATATTTCTGTTCCACATTATATTATATAATCGAGAAGAATAAGTATTTGATTGCAAATTTTTTATAATGACCTGGACCGTTGCAATCAGGCTTCCGCACTGGACATAGCACAAGTACAGCACTTTTAAAAGTCACGGAAGACATTCGCCATGGCATGGAAAACAAATGTGTTACCGTTCTTGTACTTGTAGACTTCAGTAACGCATTCGGCGTTGTTGACCATGACCTATTACTTGCGATTATATCCAAGTACAATATCTCGGCTTCTGCTAACAAGTGGTTCTCCTCATATCTTCGAGGGCGTCAGCAGGCCGTTCGCACTGATGAGAGCCTCTCTGATTGGTGCGATGTAGTTGCTGGGGTCCCTCAAGGCGGTATTTTGTCTCCTATATTATTTTCTCTTTTTATTAACTCCATTACCTCCAACTTAAATTGTCGTTATCATCTTTATGCCGACGACTTGCAGCTTTATATACACACAGAAGTTGGGTTAATCGAGCATTCAATTCACGTAATAAACGCGGCGCTTGGGAGAATGTTGCGTTGGTCTAATGACTTCGGTATAGAAGATAACCCATATAAGTGCCAAGCAATCATTATTGGTAGTTACCGCCAGTTGGCCCTTATTGACTCAAACTCTTTACCGAATGTGATTTATAACAAAAACATAATACCATTCTCTTCCGAAGTAAAAAATTTAGGAATCTTTCTGGACAGTTCTCTTAGTTGGCAATGTCAGGTTAAAGAACTGTCTCGTAAATTTTATAAAACATTTTACCCACTATTAAGATTAAAAAACTTTCTACCCTATCGAGCGAAAATACAGGTGGTTAACATGTTCCTACTACCAATCCTTGACTATGCTGATGTGTGCTTTGTCGATGCCAATGAAATACTTCTAAATAAATTGGATCGCCTCCTTAATACCTGTATTCGCTTCATTTTCAGACTTCGTAAGTTTGACCATGTCTCCGACTATAGATCAAAACTTAAGTGGTTGCCAATTCGTAAACGAAGAAATGTACGAATTCTATGTCTCCTTTACTCGATTTTGTTCAATCCTTCTACTCCTACATATTTAAAATGCAATTTCTGCTTCTTAGCAGATGTACATGACAGATTACTTCGTTCTTCTAGCAATTTACTGCTCCACACTCCTCTTCATCGGACTGGTTTCTTATCCAACTCATTTGCTCTAACTGCAGTCAGACTTTGGAACGAGTTACCGGAACATATACGAAAAGCGCCGTCTCGTGACTCATTCAAACGCCAAGTAAAACAACTTTATTTAAATGAATAATTTATAATGTGTATAATATGCATGTATGTATGTATAAATTATAAATATTTTATTACTATATATAATACTATATATTATTCTATATTGTAATGTATTGTATTTGTTATTATATTATATGACTGTAGTTATATTTCTGGATTTATTTATATTTTTAGTTTTTTTTTTTGTGTTTTATTTGCACGCCTACCAATGTTCTTTCATGTACATTCTAAGGTTAGCTGGTAGAGAATGTCTTTGTGCATTATTTTGTATATTATGCAATGAAGAATTAAATAAATAAATAAATAAATAAGAAGGCGTCTGTCTATTTCTTCGCTTGTTTATGATCAGTGGCGCCTAGGGTCTTCATTTTAGAGGTCATAATATTAAAGCTCTCATTTGTTTACTGTATTTGAGTTCTTTACCTCAAGTGACTCACCGTTGAGTTCATCCGTCACATTTTTTTCATATATATATTTTAAATGATATATTAAGTTAGTTTATAAATCTTAAATTTAGGATTTTGTTTCAAGCGATCCGTCTGTTACGCACTTAACAAAAAAAATAGTAACGTAACGATATTATAAAACAATTTGTTCTGTAAATGTTATTTAATAATAACTTAACTAAAAATAAATAGATTTATACAGATTACATGTTTTAAGCAATGACAGATGGCTTATTATATGAGACTTGAGCAGACTTATCGCTAGCAATAGGAAGTAAAACAGTGAATGTGTAGAAGATGTTACAATAACGTACAAGAAAAGCAATCTTACACTTTATATACTTATACTATACGTGTAGTAGATTTCATGAATTTATATATAATAATAAATTAATATAAAATATATTGTAATGAAGAGTTTACAATAAATTTAGACCGTCCCCGTTCATTGGAGTGTAGACGACGTGAGATGGTATTGATCGAGTCATCAATTCCCTGAGAGCTTTCTTTTGTTTCCCGCCGAGATACGAAGCGATCTGAAAGCTTATTATTGTTGAATAACTAATTAAAATAAAAATGCTAAATATTTAAAACTTGAAAGCCATCCATATAAAAAAATCTAGAGAATTTTTTACTGCAACATTGTGCAAACTTTTGTGTACCCTTGGATTAGATTTTACTTGTAGTGGGAAGAGTACTAGCTTCGTCCCATATCCCTAAAATTGTGCACCAGGAAATATAATATCTTCAAAATAACGAGTCAGCAGACGCAGCTACACATGCCATGGACAAAAAGTAATTATATTCACTCACTTAAGTTCCCCATATTAAAATTCTTACTCCGTACAGGACTTATTTGCATTATTTTCTTTAACAGAATGCGAATGTTATTTAAAAGTTTCAGTTAAAAAGTTGAACTAACGAACGCAACTCATTCTCCGCCTCGTATTTTAAAACTTTCTGTCCTTCTCTTAGTTTAAATGAGTTTTATTTATATTTCTAAAACAAACAGAGCTCACTCAGCGCGACTCCATGAACTTGGAATAAAAAATATTTATGTTTTAAAAAAATATTATATATTTTTTACGGTACTTATTTCCCGTACTTAAGCTCACAAATGAGCTTTATTTTGTTCTTTGATGAGATTCTTCTATCTTATAGTTTTAAGTTTTTTATATTAATATTAATTAACAACTTAGTGTTATTTTGTTATATATAAAAACGTTAACTAATAAACGTCAAAAAAACAATATGATTTCAACAACTGTATCTCTTAACAAGCTTAGTATATTTTATAGGTCTCTTGATAATAAACTTGCAACCAATAAAGTTTTTGCAAAGTACTGTATAGTTGTTTGGTTTATGTAAAAGTGTCGCCGGTCTCATGCGGCCTCTACAATCGAACAATCAAAGTTGTTTCAGCGACCGCGCCGGGGGCTGACGATAGCGACCGGGCTCTCCGGGGACAACGGTCACTTCTACATGAATAGCCTATTGTTTAAACATAATAAAGGCAACGACTCGGCTTGTGAAATATAAGAAAATTATATGCCTCCTAACTGATATAACGTTTTCATATTATATCAAATAATAATCCGTCCTCGCAGAAACTGATCTGCTTTTACTGTTATTTATCTTAAAATCAGTTATTCCAATTTAAATTTATTTCTCATATTTAATATCGATTCTTCAACTTTAAGTACTATATGATATATTTACAAAAAAAATATACATAATTTTTTATGAAAATAAGTTAATATAAGCAAACCCAGAGTATTAAGTACACACAAGCAGCAGACACAGCGGGTGACGATTGTCCATTCTTAACCGCATAAATATCCCGTGAAATAATATATTAGTTGTGTATATTGTTCTAAATGCTCTATATTCGATTTGAACATCGCAGTTAGCCTTTTACTACCACAATGTTGCTACGGCTACCACAACGCTCTTATCAACTCAAGCTTATTAAGGCTCAGATGAAAGTGAAGTGAAAATGTTACTAAATTTAAGTTTTATATTAAAAGCTTAGATATGCTTAGTAGCTAGTCAAGTTTTATGTACGGCGAATAGCTTAAAATATATATTTTATTTAAAATATAAGTAAGGTTTAATTATAAAACAACCAATCACTTAGACTAGCTTAAACAGACTAATTAGGCTATTCCGTTCTGGGTGACCATCTACCCAGAACGGAATATTTATTTAAAATTTTTCGTTTTAAAACTTTATTGTACAACAAAAAAATTACAAGGGGCGGACTTAATGCTAAAGCATTATCTACCACACAATCGAAAAAAAAGGCAGAAGAACACAAACGAGGGGTACAATCGAAAACATACAACGAAAATGCACACAACTTATGTAAATAACATTTAATATATATACATATTTGTATTACATATAAATAAAAAGATATATACATGTACATACATATATAGTAAGACGATGGTGTATATATATAAATAAGGATAATATTATGCTAAGAGATAAAAATTGGTATAAATATCACTACGCTACTATAATTATGAAAAGTTAGAACTGTTATTTAATTTCCTGGTGTAGATATCTATGTATACGTTTTTTAAATATCTGTATATTTGGGGTACGTCGAAGCATGCATGGAAGGCCGTTCCAGAGTTTAATAGCGTGTACTGCGAAAGAGTTAGAAAGAAAACTAGAATAAAGTGAAAGCACAAATAAGCTAGAATTAGAATCTGATCGGAGGTGTAAATCGTGAGTTGACCTCAGTAGCTGAAATTTACATTTCAAATATCGAGGAGAAGTTGGATCATTTAGAATAGAGAAAAACTGACATAAATAAATAAAGTTTTGGATCGTCTTCTTTCGCGAATAGGTATCCATTTACGCTCAGAGCGGTACTGAGAGATATGGACAAATTTTATTATTATTCTCATCCTTAGAACATGGGCATGCGAACAATTGTAGATGCCGATTTATCGGTTTTCTCTGCTATTTGGATCGACGTAACTCGCTACTGAAATAATAAAGGTGATAATAATAGAATAGTTATTACTTCGATAAAAAATAGTTTTCTTAAAATCCATAAGTCCGACTTTGTTGCTAGTTCAATTTAAATTTGATCGAGTTTAAAATGGGGTGGAAAAATTATTTCTATCGAAATGTCAGTCACTATGCGACGCGACCGATGTGAGATCGTGTCACGCGGTGCTAAATTATGACAGATGTAGGTAAAAAGGAAAATAAATTGTTTGTTCGGATTCTATTAAGTCCTTTAAAATGTCCCATCATTGTCTAAAATAAATGATGTTTAATTAATATTATTTTCAATTCTTACAATGTAAATTAATTACTTTTGATAAAGCACTTTCTTTTTAAAATCGACATGTTTCTATTTCTAAAAAAATCACTACAATATACAATATATATATGGAGTAAACATCAAGTTTTCGTATCAGTTAATTAATCTGTTTATTACATTTTTATCGTATTCTATGTCACAATGCAGCAACTTTAGTATTATTAACAGGAATATAACAACAACATAAGCAATTTCACATAATCCGGTAACCATAAGAGATCTAAATTCCAAATCTTTGCTTATTCGTCCGGCATTGAATAATCTATGAAGTAAAAAGAAATGACCGGCCCGTAGCGTGTCCTTGGCCACTCCATTTGTCAGAGCTATCGGTTGGACAAATATCTACCCTTCGCTGACACACGACACGATCTTGGAGTATTTTAGTTATTCGCAACTACTTATTTTCTCTCCCTCTCTTCTACTTAAGTATTAAGATTATATAATAGAATATTTATGCTGAAATAACTTTTGAAATAGTATATCTATACATATATAATTACATAATTATTAGAGAATTTTATTATTCAGTTGAGTAAATTAATTTTGAATATAACTTGTAATTAGAGTATTATGATGAGATATAACAAAGCAAGCTTAATTAAAAATTTTAAGTCTATAAATAAATATTTTATGAAATAAATGGTTTACAATTTTGACAAAATTGTTTCAAATAGTCAAAGGCACGCGAAACACGACCCAATTCGATCACATCTTATATCTGTCACGTGACGAGATACCAGACGCGTGACAAATCACTGCAATTCTTCGCTGACACGTAACCTATCAGTGCGATGTTAGTTTAAGGTGGAACGATCAAGTTACAAGAAAGTACTACCTTTTTATTTTTTATTCGTTTCTTACCTAGCTGTGTATTAACGACTGGCAATAAATTAGGAACCCTTCGTTTTGATTGTTTAATTTAAGCTTATACTAAGAAAAGTATTCCAACGGCTAAGTAAAAATGAAAGTAAGAGATTGTTCTAATATAACTCTAATTTAGTAATTTTTTTCTAGATAGAGGACATAAAATAATTGTGGTATAATATTACATTGTCAATTACATATTATTTTAAATTCACCTTAAGAAACGACTAAGTTATAGTTATCCAACGACATAAGAAATGAGACATGGCAATTCTACCTATAATGTCTCTTGATGTCTCTATAATTGAGTTTTTTTTTTCTTCATTTGCTGACAATCTATATATTTTTTTAAGCAGTAAAAAAATTACTGGAAGTGTGGAAAATGTTATATTTTTATTCGTTATTTTTCTTATTGGATTATAATAGCGTAATATGGCTGCAGGCTTCTTCTGTCTTTTTCTATTCTTTTCAATACGAGTACTACGTCAGTCTTACTTATATTAATCAGAGCTTTTTTGAGACGACTTTCGAATCTTATTGTTCTAATCTTAGTGAAATAGGAGTGAGTATTCCTTCTCATTATATCCTATCTATTATAGTTCGATGATGATCGCAGAACTTTAGGCAAGACGTTGAAAATGTGTACATAACGACTGCATGTTGGATGTGTTTTCTCCTCAAATCTTAGTTTTTATTCTTAGTAAAAAAAATACCAGCATTAATGTGTTTTGACTTTGCATTTTTAATATTATTATTTTATATAGTACCACTAAGGTTTTAGTACCTTGCCCGCATTATAGAATAAGAACCCATAGTGCGAAGTGTTTAACACTATCAAGATATTTTTGTCTATGTATATGACGTATTTATAACCTATAAGATAGTAGAAGTATTTATTTAACTTAGTTTAATATGTGAATGGGTTAAATAAATGTCTTTTATAATACACAATTAAGTTTTCTAAGTTATTAATATAAGTCATTTTATGACCATCGAGACGTAAGTCAGAACGGCGAATGTTGCGGCGGTAACATCTGGCAGATCGAAATTAGTTGTATGACTAGAAATTGGGTTTTATCATCTGCAAACTAAAGCGTATTTGATTTCTTTTTGTTGTTCAACTGACTATTCTTTCTTTTTTTGATATGTTTCACACTGATTCTATTATTTATGTATGCAAATAACAATTGTAAGGAATTAAAAATGAGAATGAGGACAAATTTCTTAGAAAGAGTATAAACTACTCAAAACATCCGATATTCCATGTACATGGCATTTGCCTCGGCATATTATCAGAAAAATCAGAAATCTTAATATATTGCTTGATCAAGTTATAATACGAAATACAATTCATATAAATATTGGTCAAATGATTGTCATTTTATACACTTATGTAAATCAATAGAAAATAAATTAAACGTACTTCGTTAATAGTTAGCAAAATGTGGCTAATTTATGAAGCCATTTGAATAGACGTGAACGTGCAATAATGCCCAACCTTGGCCAACATACTGCCAATGTCAATAACACTCGGACATTTGTCGTTTTAATTATGTAGGGAAAATATATTCAGTTTTGTTATTTCCCTATGGACGGAGCGTTACGAGCGTTAAAGGATTGATGGATCCAACGTGTTGATGTTTACTAGATCAAATACGTCCGAAGCTCTAAACAATCAGTGGTTCGAAAATAAAGCAAAAATTTATCATTTTGTATTTATTCGACGTGCAGACATGAGAACTGGCACATGTAATATAATCCTCCGCCATTTTTATATTAAGTACGTACAGCTTTCTGTCTTTTTTTTATTTGAAATTTGCATTATTCATATACATCTGACGGAAATAAACAGATAATTTTGTGATATGCCGGAGATGATGTAAATATGATATAAAACATTTCTTGAAAGATGTACAATAAAGCTAATAGAGCTTTAGAGAACTTATAATACATCAGTTCTTGGATAAAGAAGTCCGTTCGGTATTGGCTTCATTCAATCGTGGAGGAGATGCAATAATATTAAATATAAGGTTGAGCATAAAAATATTATGTTAGGTCTACTTTATTGTACAGAGGGAGGGAGAGAGACCTCTCCCTATGTAGTTACCCTTAATACAATTACATTACATATTACAATGTTAGGTTAGGTTAATGGTTTTACTTTTGTTATAAGTTTAATAACTTTTTAACTAGTTATTATATGGAATTTGTATTAATTTTTTTGTTTTTAATAAAATTTTGCTGGTATTATCAATTCCATATTTTTCAATATCTTTCATATTTTTAATATATCATTAATAACATTTGGTATATCGAAACACTGTAATTGTGGCCAAAAATATACCTTTCGTCAAACTATCTAATGTATATTGTTATCTATTTTCTTTCCAATATTTGTGTAGTGTTAATAATGTTTTGGAGTATATAAAGATAATGGAAATCTATTATGGGACAATGAAAACAAACAAATTTTTATTTCAACCTGTTTCATTATTCTTCTTAATATTTGTAATTAAAATTAATATTAATATGTAGTACTTATATGGAATATTACTATACCACTTAAAAAAAAAAAAATATTATCACATAAGAAAAGTTCGGATTCTAAGTTTTATTTCAAGTTTCTTTTTGGGAGAAGAGAGCGCTCGGGTCACTGATAGCAAGTGATAATCGCCGCCCACGAACCGTTGCATCATAAGGAGAAATGCAAAAGTATTGCCGGCATTGAAGGTGAGAGTATACGCCTATTTTGAAGGTACCAAAGTTTTATATATCCTGAAACACCACCGAAGGAAGTTAATTGTATATCTTAGTCGTACGTGGAAAAAAGATCAAGAAGCGTCGTCTTTACACCTTTTCCGCAAAATATTGGCTAAAATTCCACTTAAATTACCTACCTTTCATCGCAAATAAATAGGTTGAAGAGGTGAGAATAGGGAATAAATATTTGTATGAGTTTTCGTCATTATAGATTATAAAGCGATACAATTTGTATTAATTTACTTAATCTAGTGTTTTGAAATTACGACCTACACGATCTGAAATAGGAAATGTAAATTAGTGAGAAAGTAAGTGTGAAAGACCAAATATAATCTGTGTATATTTATCATGTTCCTAAAGTTCTGTACGGTAGATTAGTAATTGAGATTACAAAAATGTATCAAATTGTATATTATTTTTAAATAAGTTTCTAAAAGTATAAAACGTTGCCCAAAGTAAGTTATTTAAAAGATAGTTTGTTATATATTATAACATTCACATCTGTATAATGACATGACGTTAATTTTAACCCTAAAGCATGTTGCCTCTAAGCAATCTGAAATTAAACTTTGTCGGTAGGTGAATGCAATGTCAATAGTGACTCAGCAGATACAGTCGACACGGTTGACATAGAATAGAGATGCGTGTCGAGATTCGATTCGCATATTACCTGGTGACAGGAGTCATCTCAGATGTAGGTTAGCAGTGCATGTGTGCGACGGAGGCTGCGGCCTTATCGATTCCAGTAGCGCGCAGACGCACAAAACCGTCACCCCGTACACTTACACAACACCCATTACTCTTTCACTGCTTCATTTCGGATCGGGGTGAGAAAACCGACCGTCGATGTACAGTGAAGACCATAATAGTTCGGAAATATTGGGATCGAAGCGACATTCAATCTCTCTTCAGTAAATGTATAAGTGGTAAAGTTTGTTGGAGTAATAATAGAATTGATTGCGATGTTGTGTTTATATCGGCTTAAACAACGTGTGATCGAGAAACAAACGTCGACTACAGATAATACTAATATATCGATTTTTAAAATAATCAGCCGCTACCTAATGTTAAAATTAAACCATTAAAATGTTCTACTTTCTTACTAACTTTTGCAATTGAAACAACAAGAGGCAAAAAATAAATTTTGCTTAACCCAGGAAAAATATCAAGAGTAATACTTCTTTAAAAGTCACTTAAATCCGTTGCCAAAATTTTTGTTGGAGACCATGTTTGGAGAAAGTAGAAAACGACTGCATACTAATGTAACTACAGATAAACAAACAAGAGTATATGTAGGTAATGTAAGTAATTGTACATTTCTAAGACAGATACCGTACTTTATATACAGGTGTGCTTTAGTAGCTCGGAGAATATTCCAGGAATAGTTCAGGTGATAATTGCAGTGCCATCTTGCGCCCTCTCTGGTCCGATTCTTCAAATTCCCTTGGAACTAACTTGACTTAATTAGTTTCATGGAATCGCTCAATAAACTCTTTTAAAAAAGCTGTGATAGATTTTTTTTCAATTTTAATTCTCTTATACAATTCAAAATATGTAAAAATTTACAGCTCATCTATAATATAGGTTTACAAGAAGGCGGTCTTATCGCTTAGTTGCAATCTCTTTTGTACAATCTTCTTCTGGTAAGAGTCAAGTTAATGAAAATAGGATAAATTAGTGTATAACATAAATAATTATTATCCTAAATGCAGTGAAGGTTAGGCTAAGAAGTTCAAAATATTTATATAATATAGGAGTAATATTTTGCCTATAAAGTTTTACATTAAATCTATATTTGTACTCAGTATAAAAATATGTTACAATAAACTTTTCCTCTGTTTATTGAAAATAATTTATTTTTATAAAATTATCAGCAATACTTTAATGCTACTACCAGCTTGGATATCATGATTGACATCTTGCAATCACGGATATTGTTCACTATCCTCATACACGAATAGCATGTTAATGACGACATTTGCTAATTAGCCAGGTGCCACGGTTATTATGAGATTAGTATTGCTTGAAATGTATATAACAGATACACGTATAGTACTAATAGGGATACTTTGTTTATAAATAACTTGTATATACTATTAATTGCAACAGTCAGCAAAAAATAATGATAATTTAAAAAGTCGTTAATTATATATAAAATATATATATAACAAAACAAAAGAGTGAAACTTTAATCAATTTAATAATTTCCTTTGTTATTCTTCATTTATTTTTTTTAACAAAATAAACAAAAGTTTGTTTAACAAATACTTTTAACTAATTGTTATTTTTTTAACAATTAGTTAAAAGTATTTGATAATGTTTGATACCTGTTATTTTAACGCAAGTTGGTACATTATTAATTGCAAAATGTTTTATATAAAACATTATTGGTTATCAAGCAAAGCTACAATATTAAAATCTCGATCCGGTTCCGTGATCAGCCTGCGATACTGTATAATGCAGGTGGATCAAAGCGGTGCAAGGTTTTAATTAAGGGGCGGCAACTTCCCGCGCAGGCTTCTTGCATCTCAGCCAATATCTAGGACCTAGTTCTTAATGACTTTATTATATAGACTGGCATCTCAGCATAGGTATGCTAAAGATATTTTTGAAGTACAAAATGACAGTGCATGAGAATATTCCTGATATTTTATTTATATTAGATGTTTCCTTTTTAAGACTTGTTGAGATTAGAAATTAAAATAACGTAACATAAGATTTACAAATATGAACAATTTATAAAAAAAAATGCTACTTTTCAAGATTAATAAACAGAGCATACATTTTAAATAAAAGTCGTTAAGTAAGGCTGTAGTAATTTATAGGGGTACAAATAGCAATTTCGTCAGAAGCCGAGCAATTCTGAAACTCCGCAGCGACTTATTGGTTTTGAGTAAAGTTATATTTTAAGCTTCCTTTACAACACTCGAACAGTCGAGCTGAGTATTTTTTTTATACATAAGTACATATTTAGGTACTAATATTGTTTACATTATTTTAACCCCAATATAAACAATAATTTAAAGTGCTTTATTTTACATTTTTTATTTCATTTTATATTGACTATACTTTTTTTTGTTAATAGATTAATGCTTTATTTGTTAACGAAAAAAAATAAATTACAATCTCATTTACAGATATTGATTATTTCAGCAGCACTTGACTTAATCCTGCCTAATGTGTAAAGCACCTGTACGCGCTGGACATCGCGAGAACAAGTTGCTTATGTTGTTACAAAAAAACTCATGAAATTTTACGATTCACGGTTAATTTTTTAAAAGAGGGCAGGCACAAAATTAAATTAACAAATGGAGTTTCAAAAGCTAACCGAATTCGTGAAATATTTTGTTTTCATATATTTTAAGTATGAAATTGTTTGCTCATAGGCGTACAAATTGAGTTTGAGAAAGCGAATTTAAAACAAATTAAAGCTGCCTAATTTTGACGCAACCCGTGCTGATTTAAGGACACGGTTTGAAACAATTTTATTCTAAAGTTTCACGTTTCCATTATTTATTGTTGTAAGCGGAAAGTTACTTATAAAGTAATATAAAAATGCAGATAAGTATTAATTATAAGGCTCCAGCGAAAACAATATTATGGTTTAAAAACTATTAATATATAATATTAACTGTAAACAGTAGCAGTATGTTAGTATAAATTAATTTGTCGCGACTTTTCCCTGACATCAAAGTTAGTAGTAATAATAATAAGACTATTAAAGTAATAAATATAAACTGCGTAATAATACCTAACTAAAGGTAATTTCCAAAAACCGAAGCGCCGAAATTAATGGGTCCCGCAGGGAGCAAACAGAATTAACAATAATGAAGCAATTAACTGCGTGCACGCCGATTTGCGTACATCAAAAACGCATTTTATTTATATTAGAATCATCAATATAATTGTTATTATTCGCATTAGATTAACAGAACAAAATGAATACCATGCAGACATTCCCAAATATTGGCGATCAGAGTTTGCGGTGTGGCATGTGGACCAATGTTGGCACAAAGTTTCATAGCTCATTTGCCGAATTGAGAGCAATTTTATGACGGCACGTGGAATGGCTGCGCACCTCTTACGTCTAATCTTTATGTACGAATAAAACGAAATATAAATGTGCGTCTTAAATAAACGTGAGTTTCGAAGGTATTTTAGGGCTGACAAAGGATGGGCCGTAAAAGGCCTATCCACATATTGTTATGCATTGAATTTCAACTATCTCCGCTGGCAGGTATGCTGTTACATGGCTTATTACGATTATGAGAGTTATTTTGTGGGAACATATTGTTTAAGCCTAAAATTCAACGTTTTGATTAAGCAGTTGAGCGATTTTAACATACTGGACCGGAAATAATTAGCCATAGTTTTAATGTATACGTAAGACAGAAGAGGCCCGCTTAATACAACATATTTAGAATAATATGTAAGGTGAATCTGGTAAACGAGGAACAGGTAATCCATGTTTTAAACATGTTTTAAACTCCCAATTTTGTAGTACGAGTCTTTGGCCGTGTAATTAATAGCACTAGCCTCGTCAAATCGAATTTGCTAATAACATAAGTGCTGAGCATCACATTACATGTTGTTTCGCTAATCCTAACGAACCTTGTAACCTTTAATAAACAAATAAATAATAGGAATATGTTTTTGCAATAAGTATTGAAACAAAAAGTAATATTATTAGATCCCTTTTTTGATTTCATTGATACTTAGATTGTAAATAGTAACATACATACAAAAAAAATCATTTCTTTAATAAGATTTGTGAAGTCTAATAGAGGCATACAAAATATAACGATACACTAAACATTCTATGTTAGGGTGGCCTGGAAACTACCAACTGGATAACAACTTCTACAATATCTGTTTAAAAACCGATAAGATAAAATTTTGGCATAAACTAAATGAGACAGTTTCCACAGACTTAAAAAGTGTGTATTAAAATAAAAAATAAGCGCTGCAATACATAAAAAGATGTACCATAAATCATGTAACCTTGTATAACGAGGTGTCTGTAATGAAGGACGTAATCATTTTCTAATTCAACCCCACTTTTTGGCAATGAAAGCATTTTCCCGACTCCGCCCGCATGACGTGCTAATTGCCGACAATCCGGCCTCAGATAACCAGTTAATTATGTAAACGACCAGTCATTATGATAATATTAGTCCACAGATTTCATTGGTCAACGCTTCTCACCAATCTTTCTTTTATAATTATTAAACTTTAATTTATTTTATGAACAGTTGGTGAAAAGGTTACAACCTACGATTTTCTTTTATTTAAATAGAAGTCAATATCGTAAGTGCCCTCTACAATCCTTGCCGACAACCCTGCATTTTTTCCTGGATGCGATCGGTAATTAAGAACTAATGTTTTGAAATTCTAATGCCTTTCCACATTTAAGTTGCTTCAATACTTGAGAATAATATGAAATATGGTAAATATTTTATATTATACTTCAGAGCAACAACTTTACGTGATAAGACCGTGATAGCAAAATTATTCCTACTAAGTCAGTTTAAAAGACAATAATCATATAAAGATATTGAATTACCTGGAATTTGAACCATCAAGAACTTATAACATGAATATTTAAGCTGTTAGACGGCAGACGAGAAACAATATTAGAGGAACAATAAAAATTAGGGCTAACAAATGAGTATGAGGCAATTTAGTTGAGTAGAATATCTAATTTAGCTGAGACATGTCTAATCTTGTGATTTCGAAAATAAACCTTAATTGTAACAGCTCATGTAAGTTCTCAAACCTCGCGGCGTGAACTTCAGGTAAATAAAGATTTCTAGTTAATTAACATAGCTTGGAATTGTTGCTTTTATGCTACTTATTTGTGGGTCTCACGTTTATTAAGCCACTGTATTGTTTGATATGAGACATAGACATAATTCGTTATGGATATGACAATTATATTTTTTAAGTTTGAGAAAAAAAATATCATTATAATAATGTCATGTAATTTCTTAAAGTTGTAAAAAAAGAATATTAAATCATTGGCTACTAAGACCACTTACAAGAAGACGCTTAAAGTTTATGACTATCAATATGTGGCAATTAAGTTAATAATTAAGGCAATTTTATTATTTTGTTCAATAAAAATACAGGATACATATTCGTACAAAAAATATCTCAAAATGTTATTAGAAGAATCTAATCGATGTTTTTTGTTTTTCTGAGTAAGTACGTTTATAAAGTAATGTAAAATTCCAAATATAATAATATTATTTATCTGGACATACGGTACCCAATAAAGCTCACAGTGAAATGTGAAAGAAAATGAAATGGCGCGTGCCAGAAAGCGGGAAAAGAAATCGAAATTACAAGAAAAAAACGTTTGCGAAACGGAGTGTAAACTTGGACGGAATCTAAACTATAACTTGTGGCTTTTGGAACACCAAGCTTATTCTAATAACAAAGATGAATAGGGTATAAATATACATCTTAACTTACTAACTACTTTATGGTATTGAAGGCTGGAGCTGTAGGCCAAGTCTTATTATAAGACAAATACTGAAAAAAAATCATTTAAAATAATGTATCCAAAAACGGGAAAATAATAATTACTTTTGCTTAGCTTTACAATTATTTTTTAAATATGGTCCCATTTTTAAAACTTAAATTGCGAATAAATGTTTAAATTTCATTTAAAATAAATTGTAAAAGTGTACGTTTTAGAAAGTGGCCTCGCGAGAAATACGGGTGCAATTACACCAGCTCACTATCAAGAGTACAATAATAGAGTGCTTCCTTTCTTTTCCTGTTAAAAAGAATACGTTTAATCTAACACGAGGATTATGCTTTTTATACATTAAAATTGTCAAAAATTGCATTCATTGTTATATTTTTATTTGCATTATTTTATAAGGTTTAGGCATGTCTTTTGTTACAAGAAATCGGTTTCTATTCAGCACTAATGAAACCTGTAGTTATGTCTCCTCCATCAAAGCTCTTACATTTAATATCCACTTAATGTTGAACATAGTTCATAGATGAAACGATTTAACTTATCCCGCCACAGTTTACATTTGTAGATTCCTATTATAAATTGTGCACTACTGCCGGAGGCTGTCGATAGTCATGGTGTTGGTTGACAGTGAAAAATATTAAACCAATAACGTATACCCTGATTTAAAGTCTATGCGCAATAAAGTTATAGATAAAAAATTCTGAAGTTATATTCATTCATCAAATAAAGACATAATATCTATATACATATATTAAAATAATGTTATATTTGAATGGAATCTAGAGTTTGCTTACTAGCTTAAGTGGTACACTACTATACCATCATAGAACATCGGCATAAAGTAGCTCTTGCATGTTCCTTAGGTAGGTTGACAGAAAAGGAGACATCAAATCCGCTTCTATAACCCTTCCAGCTTTAATTCTCTTTGTTCCTTCATATGCTTCAAGGGCAATACTTCTCTAATTTCCTTATAGAGTATATATCCACGAGAATCGTCCTAATCATTAAGGTCAAACCTTAAACAAAAAATATATAGTGTTTTTCAATAGAACGATTGTAATTTAATTTGATAATAATGCACGTGTAACGTTGTTTGACTTATTTTTTGCAATTGATCTGAAGGTTATGTCCCGGAAATTCAGGTTCACGTTGAATAAGTAAATATATTTTTAAGCGTTTGAGAAAAACGAACGATTTCGCCGACTAATTGCCTAGAAACTTATGCGAGTAATTTATTTTATGAATATAATAAAAACGTACGGTTGTCTGTATTCTTCCATTTAGAATGTAATGCGAGGATTAACTGTGAAGTTTGTCTTGTATTTAAGAATAATATTCCTTGGTAAATAAAACGTTTTTAACATTTCAAACGACTCTTGACTTTTGATTATTCTCCATTTTTGTCACCTACTTCACGGGCCCAACAATAAATTAAAACAAAGGCTTGTCTCCCTCAGCAAAAAAATGATATTTTTAATGAAAAGAGCACTGTTTGGTCTGTTTTTGCCGACTGTTTTTCCTAGAAATAACCCCTATTTTAATAACAAACCTTGTCCTTTTACGACAGATTTGCTTTTATTTTTCCCGGCGACTCCGTTTTATGCCTGATTATATCATCCTGGACGCTGCTACGCTCATAATTTCACTTTTTCGACCATTTGCGCACAAATCCTAAATGTGTTGCCATTATTTCTTAAATGATAGAACCCTAAGACTTTAGAAATCATTTCAGGTATTTTATTTGTAAAAACGTGATAAATTTTCTTCAGAATAAATTTATATAATTTATTTTAATTATAATATATACTTATAATATTGGCGTTATTGTTTAAAATAGTTGTTGCTTTCATATATTTATTTTTCTACAATTTCTTCAACAATCCCTATAAATATAACAGCAGGTTGTTTTGAAATCTAATTAAGAACTGAGGTAGCTCGGCTTAATTAAAACAATTCCCAACTTTCACACGACTTCATCTGTTTGAAGGACTCACAATACACGCATTTAATATTCTCCTTTGAATCTGTATAAACAAGTAAGAAGTAAACAGGGCTGATGTGGCGCCAGATTTGATGAAACGTCGTTCTCAATTATAATCTGTTCTAGTTTGTTCTTTTTATTAAAATTCAATTACCTTGACAATCAATTCTAATATTAGTTTGTAAATGAAACGTAATACGACATAATTTTTTAATAAATTAATTGCATTTGATATAAATCTTTATGTATTATTTTCATAAATTAATCAAAGTAATATAATTCATTCATTTTAGTCAATTCATTTACTTTATTTAATTATATAATTAGATTTTATTAGCCCTCGGATTTCAAAGAGTACTTTTAGAAAAAGTACCAAGAGTGTATTATAAATACAAGGAGAACTTGAACTCCAAAACAGTTACGACGATAGACAAGAAACATTTGATTTGAAACGAACAAAGCAATAGATCACGTTGTGTGTCTGGAAGCCGTCACTCGCTCCTCGCATGCGCTGCGAGATGGAAAGCAAACAATCACTCACTTGTTTATCACATTAGTGCTATCAGTGTTTTACATAAGATGCCATCGCACTTTACTGTTTATTCTGTGGAGAAATTGTTAGTTTTTAAGTAAAAGTACGTGTTTAATGTATAAAGCATATGCACTCCGATGTATAAATTTGTAAGGAGCTTTTACATTTAGAATTATGCTTTATATTAGTACTGTATATTATACAGTCGATTTTAAATAAGTCTTCGCAATGCATTATGTTTATACTAGCCTAGTCCAATTGTAAGTAATATATTTCTATAAGTTTAACTTATTACTTTTGTAATGTTCTTATAAATTTCCTTGTTAATACCAAATAAAATATACATAATCTATACATATAACAAAATTATAACGATACTAAATTAGTTTATTAAATAAATCTTGAAAGAGTCATCACGAATTATTAAACATATGACAGAGATTTCAATACAATAGATTTGTTTTTTTATTACTACAAAACCGCTGACAACTTTGTTGAAATTTTATGTGGTAGGCGTATGTGTTAACATACGAGTAAAGGGTTAATTTTATGATTGCAGAATTACTTTTAACAAACATATAAACAGATTTGAGTTAATTACAATATAACTTAACTAAATACACATATTTTTTGCTGATTTTAATTTATTTATAAGAAATATGTCTATACTGCTAACTGCCAACACTTATATTTTATCTCATGAATGAACCTTTGCTATTTTAATCTTTGAGTGATTAGATAGAGTAGTTACAGTTTGAATATTATTATTGTTTTAAGTCACAGGTTAAAAGATTTTGTTATCTAAAAGTAAGTCAAACATTTTATAACCTATCAAAATTTATGCATTCATGTTCTATTGAAAACTTGAGGCTCCCGGACCCATATCGTTTATATTAATGTCCTCAATGTTCGTTCTACGAGTATTGCTAAAGGTCACATCTGTCTATTCTCATACTCTATCCTTTGTTAATTCAACATCGATTTAGTGTTTTTGCCATTCAAGATAATGGGCTCATATAAAGAAGATCTGAGAAAGGGATCAAAAACGTTCTTCCCTCTTTATTTAATTAACACAGATTAACTGTCTAAATTGTTGTTGTTTTTATCTCAGTCATTAACACGGCCATTTCACACTTGGATGTTATCTCAACAAGTTTAGGTAATGCGATATGTTATATTATTATCTTTCAAGGTCAGAGGATTTTAATAAAATGTATGAAATACTGTTTCAGCACTAAGATAAATAATGCACAGGCCAATTTATAAGGATTTAAGCTATTTAAACTTAAGTGCAAATTATTTACAAAATCGTGATAATCATTTCGTAAACATAATTTCATTGCTCCGAAAAACAATACCCTACTTCTATTTGTATAACATTATTGGTTAGGAGAGTATCGAGTCGGACAATCGGAGGGGTGGTAATAGTCTAATCATTGGCTCACTTCGAAGACATCTTGAAATGGCTTCCAGATGGCGAGTCCCTGCTTAGCGGTCTGCGAATTAGAGGCGTAAATATTTTTGATTCGGTGATTTTTATTAAAATTTCTGTTAAGTTATATTTAATTTAAGTTATTTATTATATTACCAAAGATTTGGCTGAGTAATTTAATATAATACTATTTAATTATACATGATTATACATAAAAAAAAGTTTTTTTTTGTTTATATGGTCGACTAGTTGTTTACCAGCAGCTTTACTCTGCATTTAAAGCGTTAACAGATTATTTTAATTGCCAGGATGTTTTTACCAAAATTCTCCAATGTTGTTTTTAATATTCTGAAAATGATAGAAATTCCATCCAATTTTTTATACATTTTGTATGATTAACTTAAAAAAAAACGATTTAATAAAGAAAACACTCTTATAAATATTCAGTTACTCATATTAACTTTCAAGGAAAACAATTCATCGTGGATACAATTCTATTCATAGCATTGTAATACGTTACTTAGTATTGTATTTTATATATTTTTGTAATAGGGTCACTAGAAATATATTTATTATATAATAAAATTACGACAGAAGTATCTTACAGAAAGTTACCACCAAAAAACGTATATTAATTGTAACATGAAAGTGCGTTTAATCTTTAGCTAAAACAAAGGATTTATAGTTCACGACAGGGTTCAATGTTCTGTTATAACCATTTTCTAATCCACTCAAGGCATTACAGCCCTTAACAGCTCTCCGGGGGACTACTTAGCGAAGTTTGCTGACTTGCTTTAATATGTGGTTGATATTCAATCTAATCACATATTTGAATGCTTAAATTTATTTGACATGTTATTATTAAACCTAAATTTAAGTGTAATTCTCTTTCGTTTTGTTGTTTTTCCTACTCTGTTTTTATAATATAATTTATCACTAGATATCTTAAGCATTCTCTGATTCAAGAATAATAACAAAACAAACAAGTAAAAATTATCCAAAGGTTAAATCTGAATTTCAAAGGTCCATTTAGACCCCTTGTATTTTCACTTTATCTATTGTAGGATAAAAAATATTTCTTGTTAAACTTCTCACACCAGACACAAATGAGCTTAAACCTTTTCCCTAAGCGCCATTATCCATGAGTGGTGTATTAATAGGGTCTTACTCCAAAGAAAAGAAACTAAGACGTGAAATAATAAAAGTAAAGCCCAGAAGAGGTTCGTTTCCAAAGAAATTTGAAAAATATTTACGACTCTTCTAACTTAACTAACGCATGAAATTAAAATGATATTAATTCCAAAAAATAATAAAGAAGTTAGGCAAAATAACAATTCTTTTGTTGATATTTTTTTAAACAGACATGCTAAGGAGTCTGACGACATTGTAGATTTTATGTTAGAGCAGAACAAACGAGCTTGCGGGTCACTGAAGATACATGATCACCGCCCCCCATGGACTCTTGCAACATCCGAGGGTTCACAAGAACGCTGTCAAACTTGAAAGTAGGAATATATAACATTTTTTAAGGTACTCATGTCGTATCGATCTGAAAATACCGCCTAAGGGAGTTCGTTCCACATTCAAATGGTACGTAAAAGAAAAATCCTTGAAAACCGCACAGTGGAAGAACGCATCCAAGTAGTGTAGATTGTATTAGAGGCAATAACGTGCTGTGCGGTGATGACATTCGACGACAGGAATCAGATCGAATAGCTCTTTGGAATACTCCCCGTTCTAAATGCGATAACAGGCGCACAAAGAGGCCACGTCTCTACGCAATTCCAGAGAGTCTAGTTGTTCACAAAGCACCCTTGTATGCTCCTGTATGCTCCTGCGCCTGTGTGAAAGCTAGTGACCCACTTGAATAAACTCTTGGGAAGCCAATAAGAAGGAAGCTTCAAAGAAACCCCTTGTACCATACACGATCAAAAGCTCATGCCGTCTCCGGACTAACTGTCAGACCCTCTCCCTTGCTTTCAATATATGGTCGTCCAAAGTCGAGATTGAGGCAAAAGAGTGCCTAAGAGTGCGGTTTTCACTTTTGCCCTGTTTCTGTATAACTACTATGAGACCTGTAAAGACACGCGTACTCCGGTATGATTGTCCATGTCGACGCACAGTTAGAATACGCACAGGTGGTACTACAGGTACCGACCTTCAAAAATCAGAAAGCAACGGTAGAAAATATCCTCTCTTACGAACACAGATACCCCGGCCTGTGGTATAAAATTATGTTCTAGTTTAAACCCGGGGTATAATAGGTACGTTATGTCGCTAGGTTGATATATCTGCGTCTCCGTCAAAAACAACAAGGTCGGCTGCCCGTCTTCAGGTGCTAGTGAACGGTGGTAGTATAGTGAAATCCCTGGATGTTGCAAAAGTCCACATTTAGAATGGAGCGGGGTGCCACTGTTTTGCGATACTTTGTCCGCCCCAAATACAACGGGCAGCCCGAGCAAAATCCGAGAATCATTCCTGCCATTTTGCTCGGTGAGGTTCTCCGGCTTCGTCAAAGCCGGTATTCTTTATACTTTATACCTTTTGGAGGTATCTTCTTCATTTTTGGTGGGGTTAGGGTAGTAATTGGGATTCCGAATTCTCTCACTTATTGACGGAACACAACCAAATGAATTTAATTACTACACGTCAATCTTATGTGAGAGGGTGGTCCATCACCGGTTTAGCAAGAAATATACGAGCTGCAGTGAGATGACTACAGCTAGGATTAAAATTTACATCACCAAATTTACAGGAGGTATTCAAACGATTAAGATGAAAACCGAAAACTTTGCTTAGTTGTTGATAAAAATACGTTTCAAACATTAAGGAAATCTACCTGTGGAATAAGTGTTGGAACAATTACCCCAAATATATATGTTTCTGTCTGCAGCTTTATAATGCAAATTATGTAAACTAATGAATTTTAGCGATTATACAAAAATCGTGAGTGAAACTATTACGGTTAATATTCTGATTTGTATGACAGATACCAATTACCAAGCGACATAAATAATGCTTTCGTTAAACATCACTCGAATTCTTTAAAGCAGCTGTTTAAAGTTATTTCAAATTCAATTTTTTCATTGAGTGAGCATTTTTAATAATTTCAAAGTTTATGTAATCGCCAAATGTTATTTGGAATGTTATGTTAAATGTTATTGGAAGGGACGTAACCTTTACTAAAATCAAGGACCTATAAATCATTCGATAATTTTTTTAAAGTTTTGCTGGAGTTCGTGAATCGACTTAAGTTTATTATATTTTGTACTTATAGCTACTACCTTTGTAACAAAACTTTTTAGTATTTCCGGTTTTTTGAAATATTTGGATAAATTAACAAAACAACTCTGCCAATTCATCTGTTCATTTATGGAAACATGAACTTAATCTTTTTTAACATAAATCAGTTAAAACCTAAACTATTAAAAACAAATAATAATTATAAAACAAAAACAATCTATTCGTACGTAAAGTTGTATTTACTGAGAGCAGCTGTTTTACTGCAGCAAACGCAACCACTGTGACAACTCGACGATAAAAACTCAAAGAAAAATAAAATATGCGCTTGACTCTAAGCACGAGATCGTAAAAGCTAAGCACTGTTCCACTTTAAAGAAAAAATGGTACATTTGTGGTTTAGAAACAACTATAACGAGCAGTAAAAGTAAGAATTACACGCCGGATACTATGAAATAGCCTATGGTTTTAATAAGTGGTTTATTATAAATAAATAAAATTTCCAGTAACGTCTTTTATTCATTATTGATATTTAGAATTTTCAGTAACGGTTTGATATTATTTTCATTTCAATTATTTTTAACAGAATTGCCTGTTTACTGTAATGAGTATACTTTTCGTCTCGTTTTATGAGCAATTTGTTTAAGTCTATTATTTGTAAATATTGGGATTAGTGAAATTTGTAAGCAATATGTTTTTAGGTCATGTAAAATTGTTACTAGTATACTAGTAAACAAGGAAACCATCAAGTGGTTTGCTTTTTTACTAGTAACCTTGACTATTAATGAAAAGATTTGGATTCGATTACGTAACAATTCTTTGTGCGAGGCAACGTTTTGGGATTGTTCATACTGAGGACCCGTTATTTATTTTTTAAAAACATTGTCTATAATAAAATATTTTTATATAAAAAAAATCAACAATCTGAAAAAAATATGCTGTAAACTATAATAATTACAAATATTTGTGATAATAAATTTTAAAACTGCTTAAATATCGGTGATAATAAAATATTCATTTGGTATCTGTAGAGATTATATCTTCAGTTTATGTTGTTATCAATTAATGTTCCTGGCTTAATTACGTCGCGGTGTTTTCAAATCAACTTCAGAATCAAAGGGACCTTACCTTCAGAACCAAATCTGTTTGTGTGTAGGTAAAAAAAGGTTTTTAAACTTAATAATGTAAATGAAGTTTAATAAACGTCAAACAACATATTTTACAAATCTTAAGAAGTCATGGCTTTACTAATTACGAAAGAAAACGAATTGTTTCAAGTATTTCAAACAACGTCAAAGATTTTTTCATAACAAAAATAAGGCACTTTTAGAGATTTCCGCGGTTACGTAAGTATATGAAAATTCGAAACCGGTGTGAAGCGTAAACATTTATTTATAATTATCAGGAATTAATTAAGTCGAAATTTATTCACAAATCATTTTCTTTTTTGGGTGAATTACTCTTGCGAGATGGATGAAGAGAGTGAACATGGACAAATTAATCAATATTGAAAAAGAACTCCAGTCGAAGTCTTATCTAGCCAAATTTTTAAAATAATATCTGATTTTAAGAAAGTATCCCATAAGGAGAATAATAAATAAAAAAGCAATAAAATAATAATAAATATTTCAACGGGATATCCCGTTTTACTTTTAAATAAACAGTCCCAGCCAAAAATAGCAAACAAAATATTGGAAAGTAAATATTTATGAAAGTCGAAGTATTGGTAAAAATTCATATGGAGCCGAATATTCAATCACAATTCAATATCCTCCATTATAATATACCCGGACCTGATTCCTGTTTTGTTCTCGTATACAGACAGTATCCACTTCAGCTCTAGCTTTTTATACGTTAGTTTCACCGAAATAATAGACGCACGTATAATTAATTATAAGATGAATAGAATTAAGCGGAGTATTCACGTTAAGTGGGTGTCTATTGAGAAACTTAAAACAGTTCCTTGAAAGAGAACTGAAGGCGTTGCTTAATAATGGTGAAATCTCAAATAAAAGTAGTGTGTTTTTTTAAAACCTTTACATGTTCTCATCAGTAATCAATTTACATTTGGACGTCGAGATTTATTGCAATTTGATTTAATGATAGTTGTTGGAAGAAACCCTTAAATAGCAGAAGATAAGGTACTGGAAAGAAGTTATAAAATATAAGATACCCGGTATATCGGCAAATTGTATCAACAGAAAACCATAATTAAATCTTCAGAGGAAAGAAGTAAACAAGATAATATAGATGATGTAAAAAGTTTTTATTCAGAACGTGAAGTACGTGCCGTTGTTTGTTTGATATTTCTACTCGGCGCTGTCGCGAACCATTTGATTAATATTTCATAATCCGGTTCGTTTACGATGCAAATGAAGATAAGGAGATTTTGCAAAGGATCTTTTATCATAAATGACGGAAGTTTAGGTTGGAGTAATTTTATGTTTTGGAATAGTTTTATATTCAAATAGTAGAAAAGGTTCCTTGCGTAACGATCTGAATGATTTTTTTCAAGGAACTTTCGAACTAAATCTTCAATAAATTATTGAATGTACTTATTTCATCTTATCAATTATTAATTGAATTTTTAAATCTTTAATATCACGTCTTTTAAAGTAGCCTTTGCTTTAAATATAAGAAATTGTTAGTCCACTTATGTTAATAGGTAAACTGCATATGTAAATAAAAATTATATTTAACATAATAACATAACTATATATGATTATTTTAATAGACATTAAAACGAAGTTAATAACACTATCGTAATGTAATATTTAATTAAATAGTGTTTTGACTGTACTGTCAATTGACAGTACAATTGTAACATTGTCATTTGTTTAGGATTGTTTGTTTGTGAATTAGTATAAAAGGATTGAGATATTGAGGTACAAGTTGAGTTGTGAGTTGTTACTCTTCGAACTTTTGGGTGGAAGTAAATGAGAGTAAAAATAAGTACATATTTTAGTAAAAGTAAAGTGCTAGAAAGTATTCTTTAAGGTGGGACTAGTTTGAGGTTCTGTCGTCGGATAAGAATGAACTGCTAAGGTAAATTTTAATTTGTCATGTTATATAACAACAATTGTTTAATTAATACATTTTAGTAAAATGTAATAGTTAATAAGTATTTAAAGTATTTTTATTAAATAAAAAAGTAATGTGGTAATTAAATATTATTTATATTCTGCTGATTTCTTAATTTATTTCTTTTTTAATAAGAAAAACATATATTTAATTATATATTATACATATAAAATAAATCTCTGACATACGAGTAAAGCTCCTAGCGGCCGAGATTTTTACGACTGCGCGACCTCTTTTGCAGCAATCAGTATATTTCAGTTAATTTACATAATACCGTAATGTACTGTTTACCTAAAGCTTCCTCAAGAATTTCATCTTTTAGTATATCAGTAAAAAAAATAGTTCCACTGTTTTTGTGAAAATCAATTACATACAGACACAATTTTTGAGAACTTTTTGTATTTAAATAAATATAGAATATTTTTTTATGCCTTGATTATTGAATCAGTGTCCTAATGTATATAAGAAAAGAAATTACAAAGAGAACAAATGATTTCGTATTTTAGTAAGTTTTCTAAGTTTCAGGAACTATTATTTTATGATTATATTTGGTGTTAGTACCATTAGCAGTAGCTATGTTTGCAAGTTTTCACGGAAGTACATTAAATTATATAAAATAAAAAGTGTATGGAAGTATGTTTAGCAGAGACGGAAGATACGAAATGGATGTGGAAAGGCGTATTGCTGCTGGTAACAGAGTCAATGGTGCTTTGACTGCATTGTTGAGACGGCAAAACGTCAGTATAGCTGCACGTTTGGCTGTACACAATGCAGTTTTGCTACCGACACTGTTATACGGCAGCCAAACGTGGGTAACACAGAAGAAGAATGTAAGAAAGATGAATGCTGTGGAGATGCGATCTCTTCGCAGAATATGCGGAGTCAGTCTAGCTGATCGAATCCGCAATGAAGAGATCCACAGAATGGCAGGTACTAGCGAAGATGTCACGGTGAGAATGAAGAAGAACGTGCTCAGGTGGTTTGGGCACGTTGAACGAATGAGTGATGAAAGAATGGTAAAAAAGATTTATATGGGAAAAGTGAGCGGTAAGAGAGACAGAGGGAGGCCTCGAGTGACCTTCGAAAACACAGTAGCTACGATACTGGAGGAAGGTCACGTAAAAAGCATGAGGACCCCCCGGAGGGCATGTATGAAGAAGTTGATGTCTGTGGCCGAGGCGAAAGAGGTATGCAGAGACCGTAGCGTTTGGCGCTCCGTCGTCTCTGGCTACCCCGCAAGGGATATGGCGTGAAGGTAAATAAATAAATAAATATATATAAAAAGTGATGAAGCGTAAGTATTGAAAGCATGCAGGAGTATTGTTGTCTTTTTTTGTTGATTTCATTTTATATTAATTTAAAAAGTCTTATAAAGTAATTGTATATTTTAAATTATTTTGTATATTTTTATTTATCAATTTTGTCCTCAACAGTCATGTAATTCATTACGAAGATTTATCTTTCAGTGATTTAAGTTAAGTACAGTCGCCCTTCCCTTATTGTCGCTCTTAGTTTATGTTTCTGAGATTCTACAAATTTTTAATACTTTTAGTATCCCAGCTCATTATCCAGATATGCTTGCATTATTTGAGTCTTATAACATACGAGCCATTTTAATTTCAGAATCGTGACTTAAGCCATGCTTGCCATCTACTCCTTATTCACTGCCGGGATTTTATCTAATTTGTAATAATCGCGTCAAGAAGACTGGTTCAGGTGTAGCGATATACTAACGAACTCATTTACCGTTTAGTATTCTTAGGTCATCTCAGCCACTAGACCCTCAAACCACTAAACATCTGTTAATCCTTCTTTTTCAGTTTATTTTAATTCTTTAGATAATGTATTAAAAGAAAGTGTTTTTTGTTAAAATCATCCTATAAATGGGTGATTTTAATACGTGTATTAAAAACATAATCTATTAAATTTAGCTAAAACTTGTAATTTGCAGGGCCTACCTCTTAATGCCACATAAACACTTTTTTCCGACAATAAGGTATCTTCATCAAATTTCGTTTTAAAGCATGGTCTTGACTCCGTTTATACGTTTCCTTATCATGGTTTCATTTACTCATTTTATAAAACTAGTCTTCCAAAATACAACTATACTCAGGCAGCGTAATTTTGAAAAAAATATGTAAGGATGCTCTCAGTTAGACTAGGATCTCGTAGTTAACCCAAAATCTATTGCAAAGCAAATTTCAAATCAAAAATAATTTAAAATCATTCCATTATCAATAGTATATTTCCTGATACTTGAGAACATGCTCAGGATATTGCCACGTGAAGTCCAAACCTTTAAATATAGGTGGTATTCATTCTTCATTCATCTCTCCAAAATCTTACTCTGTCTCTCCAAAATGTATTTATTGACTATGATATTTTGCTATGTCTGTTACGCAAACTTAATATATCTCCATCAGTGACATACTGGTTTCGAAGTTACCTCAATGGCCAGCGACAGCGCATTCGGAAAGAAAAGTCTTTTTAGTTTTGATGCAATATTTCAGCTGGGGCACTACTAGGCGGCGGTTTATCTCCACAGCTCAATATATATTTTCTCTCTATCATTTTTAAACAGATGATATTCAAATTTACCGCCATACTAAATTCAGCTGCTATTATAAATAGCAGCTGATTGAAATTTTAAAATGGAGTTCTCTTCATGCTCTGAAAATAAATCTTACCAATTCACAGACTATTATTATTGACAGCCCTTACAGGATTACAAGAGTTGATAAGTGAAACCTCCCTCAAATTTTAACTTACGGCAAAAAAATTCATACAACGACTTCGTGAAAGCTCTTGGCTTATACTTACATAATATATTCGTTCGTAATTGGCTTGAGCAAAAATGACCACATCTTTGTTAAAAGCTACAGTGGCTTACTATGCGTCGACACATACATGTACTTTCTTTATCTTTGTACTGTGTTTTATTACTATAAGTGACACCATAGAGTTACCGCACGATGCGAGATCATCACAATTATTAATAATTGATATACCAGTCCATCATTCAGCGTTTTATAAGCATTCTTTTACAGTACTTGCCATTTAACTGTATTTATACGGAAACCGAAAACTTCAATTTTATTACAAAAACTGTAAAGGAATGCTTTTAAAGTAAAGATAATAAAAACAACTTCTGTGTTATAACTATCTATGTATAATTACAATAAAATAAATAATTTAATATCACTTAACTATTTATCTAGTCACATACTCATAAACAATCTACTATATTGAATACAATATAAACAATAGTTCAGTTTATTACTACTACTACTACTACTACTTACTATTATTGATTTAATTTATTTTTATTTTTATTTTTTTTTTGTTAGAGGAGGGCAAACGAGCTTGCAGGTTAACGTTGGTATGTGATCACCGCCGCCCATGAACTCTTGCAACATCCGAGGATTCACAGGAGCGTTGCCGGCCTTGGAAATAGGAGTATATGCCTTTTTTGAAGGTACCCATGTCGTACCGATCTGGAAATACCGCCGAAGGAAGTTCGTTCCACATCCGAGTGGAACGTGGGAAAAAAGTTCTTGTAACACCGCACGGTGGAAGATCGCCACGCATCCAGGTGGTACGGATGGTAAAGGAGACGCTGGCGAGCTGTGCGGTGGTGAAATTCGGCGGTAGGCATCAGATCGAATAGTTCTTCGGAACACTCCCCGTTGTAAATGCGGTAGAAGACGCACAGAGAAGCCACATCTCTACGCAATGCCAAAGAGTCCAGCCGTTCGCCGAGCACTGGGTCCCCGATAATCCGAACGGCTTTCCGTTGTACGCGGTCAAATGGTAGAAGCTAATATTGGGGTGATCCGGACCAGAGATGAGAACAGTACTCCATGTGTGGCCGGACCTGCGCCTTATAGAGCGCAAGTCTTTGGCCAGGTTTGAAATACTGCCTCGCTCTATTGCTCACTCCCAATTTCATCGAGGCCAACTTGGCCTTGCTCTCCAGATGACCACGAAACTGACAATCGCTCGAAATGTCGAGACCCAGTATTCTGATACTTGGCGAGGCAATAAGAGGAGTGCTCTCGAAGAGCGGTGATACGACAAATGGGGTTTTCTTAGTGGTAAACGCCCAAACCTGTGTCTTTAGGGGATTGAACTGAACGTGGTTCAGTTCACCCCGCTCAGAGACCATCCCCAGGGAGGTCTCTATAGAAGACACAAGTTTCTTTCGGCACTCGTCGACGTTTTCCCGAGAGAGACCTGCACGACCGGAATATACCGCATCCCCAGTGCTGTCATACGCATAACAGCATGTATGTTGGAAATATCCAACATATCATTGATGTGCAGGAGGAACAGAGTTGGGGATAGCACGCAGCCTTTACACCATACCACCAGCGTTCACGGGCTTAGGGTCAGAGCAAAAACCATCGAGAACGACCTGTATGCTCCGCCCAGTGAGAAAACTGGTGATCCACTCGCATAAACTCTCGGGAAGCCCATAGGAAGTTAGCTTCGAAAGAAGCCCTTTGTGCCATACACGATCAAAAGCTTTTGCCATATCCAGACTAACTGCCAGACCCTCTCCCTTGCTTTCAATAACCCCTGCCCAACGGTGCGTAAGGTACAACAGAAGATCACCAGCTGATCGACCATGGCGACCATTGATTTTTGGTTTATGTTTATTATGTTATATATTTATATTATATATTGTTATAATTGGTATGGTGCGCATTAAATTCTCAAGAAGTATGACTTCTGTATTAAGTACGGTAGTATATTGTCAAATGCAATTTGGACATGGTCCTTGAGACGACCCGTGTCTGCATTTCCACTATTAGACCTGTAGAGGTATAAGTAAACGTAAACGCATAATCAATATGACGATCTAAAATCCGAATTTGATGGCATAAAATAACTGTCACGTTCAAAAGAAGAGTTGTTGGAGGTTAGTCGTCAATTTTCTCGCTTACCTATGCAAAACACAGCGGCAATAGGCCACTTCAGACCCTGCTTTCGTGCGAGTACGATGCCAGAATGAAAGGAAATAATGCCAGATGAGAAAAAATTTATTTATACTGTCCTGTAAATTTAAAATTGAAAAATAACTTGATAGTGCTGTTTACTATCAAGTTATGTTTATTTATTCAAGTCGATAAATTAAATAAAAATGTAGTACACATTTTGAAATTGTTACAAAAACATACGTTTCCATGTCAAATAAAGATCGAGGCAGGGGCCATAAAAATAAAAAAAAAACTCTAAATCCTTTGAATGCAAAAACAAAAAAGGGATATATTTGCTTATTATCTTTCTTTTACTGAAGTAATCCTATCTAATAAAAGGCGGTTCTCAAAGCCTTATTTAGCGTTAAAACACAATCCAAACGTAACAAGAAGCAGTAGATTTTACGAAATAAGATTACGGCGTCTTAAAGGCAATATTTTTCAATATTTTATCCAACAGTTTAGTCAAAACTACTTTAGACTCGAGCCTTTCGCGTAGCGAATAATGTTCCGGGAATCAGATTTCTTTATACAAATAAAGTGACAGACACGCAAAGTCTACTTAAGTGGTTGGAAATCGAGTTACAGTTTGTACAAGTTTAGTTAAAATTGCGTTTCAATTAACCTTTTTTTTCAAATATCTTTAAATAATAAATTTTCACATCTATATTGTTGTAAAGTACTAATCCAATATAAAACATAAATATTAATAATATTTTCTTTATTCAAAAACATATAGACTCATTTTTATTTCTAACAATGAAAACACACATTTCATTACAAAATTATTAAAGAAAATTCCCATTTAGAAGACTTTTATAAAGTACTGTTGCTACAGTACTTTATGAAAGTCCTTACCATCACTGTTTAATAATAGGTTTTTGTTTAGTAAGCATTTTCACTTAAACCTACATGTCAATATATTACCTTACAACTAAGGCTCTTCATTATTGTTATTGTTTTCCACAACATTGTAACCTAGATATTGTACTGAGTCAGCAAAATCAAAATCAAGTCCCATCAAATGCAAAAAAAGATTTTGAATTGCACTTGTTTCCGAGAGGTCTTAAAAATCATGATCAGATAAGTTGAAGAAGCTATTTATTTAAACATATTCCACCTATCCATCATCCTCCTGTATTTTCCAAGTTCTACGATCAGCTTTTTATATAAAAGTTAGGAAGCTTCGTCTAGGTTAGATAGTTTCAAATTGTATTTCTAATGTGCATACCAAAATTTTAAAATACTAAATATCTGCCTCCTCTTTGTTTATATTTTCCAAAGCTTTTGAGATGCTTTAGAACAGTTGAAGCAACTGGTCATAAAATTAAAATTAAATGCTTAGAAAGCTCAAGAAAATACACAAGCGTACACAGAATTTTCTACTTTTATAGAATTAGATAGTCTGATTTGGCTCAGGCAGCCTCTGTAAAAAGTCCAGGTTAAGTCAATCAACTGTTAGATTTCTTTATGATATGAAGATCTTAGCAATAAAACAAGATCGTTTCAGAGGAACGAACCTCCTGGTGGTGAATAGCCGGTAATAAATTAAAAAAACAACTAATCGTTTACTTGTTTATTCTTAAGTGTTGTCAGAAAGTGTTACAAAAAAGATTTTTTTCTTAACTTTAACTCTAGAAACAGCGATTGCTTTCTTTCTACCTGTCTTTCTCTAGGGTGTCATACACATTAGCTACGGCGACATAGTTGACGAATAATATTTGGAACTACTTTTTAAGGTAGTTCCTTTCAGGGTATCGTTAGATAGGTCTTTAAAAAATATGGAGGGTTTGTAAAAAACAATTATCGATTGAGAGATTCTCGTTTGTAAAATGTTTGTTTGTACTTTAAAGTGAGAAATTTTATTTGATTCCAGCCAGCTACATGTTGATTTTGGAGGTAGAAAAAGTCTCAAAAGAAAAAGATAATCCATATAACTAATTTAAAAGAACGAAAACTATCACAACTAAGTTGGCTTCACAATCTCTTTTATTGTGAGTTTAACCTCAAGGAGAAGTAACCTGTATTGAGACATTAATGATTCATCAGATGTAACTTTATAGTCCTTTTCTGCTTTTAAGAAGCAAGTTATTAATCTGAGTACTGTGAATATCCCTTTTATGTAATACTTGGATTTGATATCGTTTAGCGCAAAAAGTACTACAATATCCTTATTTAATTATTTTTTTTCCCTATGATTTGATCATTCTTGCTCTTTATATTTATTTACAAACTTTTATTAAGTTTTAATTTATATATAGATTTCTATCTATGTTATGTAACCACCACACATTATTTCACCATAAAAAAATCTAGTTAAAAGAAGTTACAGAGTAGAAACAATCTAGATATAAAATAAAAGCCAACACTTTTTAATTTGTTCTGAAATTTCTTCTTGTGGATAATTGCAGACATTATGTCTCGCTAGCCAATTATTGAGGTTTTAGAGGATAAAAGAAATAAGTTCAAATTTTAGTATCTTTATGTTTTGAAAGAGAGAAAGATTCTCCTATTAAAGTATCAACATTTATAAAATCTTTGATAATGGAAAACAAAATCCGAAATTTAATTAAAGATAGTAAAGAACCGAAACAGATTATACAAGTAAAATCTACCTAAAAGTAAATAATACGATCATAGATCTAAAACTAAAGCAAACAACTCTTACGGCTTATTATAAGGTATTATTTGTATCTAAACAAACTGATAACCAGTCTTGCTTAAAATTGGGTGAAGCTATGGACATGAGGTCTAACACGGAGTGAACCAAGTTGACCTTCGTATTGAATGAACAGAAATTTAAAATCATAGATTTTACATTTAGTTTTTGGTTTCAAACTAACAAATCCTTATTTGAATTTAATTCCTTATTCCTTTGCCTTTTATTACCTTCAATAAAAAGCAAACTTAAAGTACAATATTTGACTTTGTCTTTCAAAAAACCCTTAAAATAAAAATCACCGAAGAAAATCAAAAACTAAAAAAATATATATTAATTGGTGGTATATATGCCACTATTCTTTAATTACATATAACATCTTATGTGCTGCAAAAATACTTCCAAAAATTTATATACATAAATAAAAATTTTGCAGATAATTTTAAATTACACATACAAATAATAGTTCATTTATTATAAAATACCAATTTCAACTATAAGTTTCATACCTGAAATAAAAAAAAAAGAATTTTAAACATACTTTAATATTTGGCAAATTGTTTTAATATTTTCATTTATAATGTAATAATCTTCATAAAGTATTAGGTTTTTTAAAGGAAATACTCGTATAAAGTCATATGCTTTGGATTGGTTTATCTGCTGGGTTCAGGTTCTTTAACTGCACTCATCAGACAGCACAATCCGAAGAATCCGAGTTTATATTAAGTTATATTTTTTCCTCAACATAGTGAAATTGTCTTTAAAAAAATATATATTTTCTTGAACGTATTCTCAAAACCAGAAGATTATTTTGCCATACGAATAAATATTACAATGTTTCGTACTATCAGTAATTTTAAAAACATTTTTATTATAGAAACAATAACAATACAAAAAAATATTAATTTATAAAAATGTAAAAATGAAGGTATTATAATTATAAATAATAAAACAGCCATTAAAAATACTAGGCCCCATTCCACGCTAGGGAAATCCGTCTACAACCTTTAGAATAAAATACGAGCTTGACTAATTAAAGTGACAAGTTGAAAATAGAATCGTATCGTTGTGAGTCAGCAATGCCGAAGATATCGCCCGATGGGTATTAAGCACGGCATCTCGCATGTCGCGCCACTGTGTGCTAGCTATTTTACATAGACACATGTATATCTTAAACTTATAAAGGAATTTGATTAAACGCTGTTAGGTGTGAGAATTTTTTTTCTTTAAAATATTTTTAAGAATAGATGAAAAATCTTTCATCAACCTTACCAGGTTTAAATAGTTTAAAGTAAATCCGGAGTAATTACTAAAACAAAATGTGTTATATTTTCATAACTCAAAGCCGCACTAAACGTGTATTAAGATGCCGGCTCGACAGAGGCAGTTATACGAACCGGACACTAACATGTCGGGTTCGGATTTAGTGTAACCCTGCCTCAAGACCTCGACATATACAAAATCTTTGGTCGTTTTACACTTCAAAAGACGATTCGAGTGTATCGAGTTACAGATAAATAAAGGCACTGTTGTATTGTTTCATTAATCACTCATGTTATTTGGAAATAATTCATCGTTATCACACATTCTTTCTAACATTTAAATTTAAATAAATATGAAATAGAAGATGTATGAACCGCTGGGATAAGGCCTTCTTCATCCATCTTCCTCCAACAGGGCAACAAAGTTATAGAAAAAAGGTTATATGTACGCATCCCATGTAAACATAATGCCAATTTTGTAGAAATAATTGTCAACAAGGACCATCGGCGACTACACAGTCACGGATTAAAGCAGCCTGTATGTGGGAGAGTCGTTAGATATGCCACTCACATTACACTTTCACAACAAACATGATTTACTTAACCCTTTTCCGCGGAAAAGTCTACTTCATCCCTACTTCAATATTCCGTTTTAGAGCTAAAAATGCTTTTGACTAATTTTTTGCCACTTATGGTGTTTGCAGCCATTAAGCAATTCTTTAAACCAACTAATTCGTTCTTTATATATATAAACATGTTTTTGGGACTAAAACGTTTCTTTTGGACATTGTTCTGCTTTGTAGGTGACATTAGACAAAATTTAGTCTGTTAGTATTACCTACTGATGGATTTTTGTGTGGGTAGTTTGCAAGTTAACTACAAAGAATTTTGCTCCTGTGATTTTATTTAATAGAAATAAGATTATTATTGTTGAAAATAATAGATAAATGTTCATTAATAAATATGATGATTTCTAATTATCCTTGTCACTAGAGGAAAATTTGGTTTTGCACACATAATTCAATAAGTAGAATAAAACTACAATCTGTTTTCCTTAGTAGTAACCAATCTTGGAAATTCGTCGAAGGTGGTAAAAACACACATAAGAGAGATTATGGCATTTTATAGATTATTAAATTTTAAGCTGTTGATAATTAAAGTAGTGGTGATAAGATTGTTTGTGTTTTATAGTAAAAAAAACATTGAATTATTTGTAACTATACCAGTTATTATATGTTAATCAATCAACCAATCGACAATTACGTAACAGAAAGGACACTACAGTTCTACCGACTATTATTTACGATGCTACATTACCTTATCTTCATCTAAGCAATCTAAAAACCTTGGCATTATATTTGACTAGCATCTCTCCTAGGCACAGTAAAGCGATAAAACTAGTAGGAAAGTTAATTGTTCTCTTCACTCTTTCAGATGCTAGCACAACTCTTATTCTTTCACTTCTCAACTACGCCGACGTATGCTATCTGAGGTGCTACTTGATAAGTTTGATAGACTTCAAAATTTGTGCATCCGTTTTATTTACGGATTGTGCAAAATTTACCATGTATCCGAATAACTTCTCCCCTTTACTTCCATGAGCGATTTCATATGTTACCACCAGGGACAAAACGATTTCATTAATGCCTTTTTACAGTCCACGTTCTTCAAAAAATCTTTCTCCTTGGTTGCGGCTTTGGAAGTCTCTTCCCTAGAATATTCCTCATGATAACCTTTCCCTTAACTCTTTTATGCTCATAATTAAGCACCAGTACCTTTCTTTGGAAATGTAACTAGTATTTATTTTAAGTTTTATATATTCGTATTTATTTATTTATTTCTGTATATGTATACGTTTTATTACTAATATTTTTTATATAAGTATGTATAAATGTATATGTGTTTATATCTTAGTATTTTATATCCTGTATTATATGGGTAATTTATTGAATACCACTTAAAAGACACTTAAATTGTAATACCTATCCTCTGTTTTCGTCTCTCTGTTTTTTATATAAATATACTGCACTATCTTGTATATAGTGACTCTTACCCTCAAAACATAATTGTGCTATAAACTAATAACGGCGATGACGTCATAGCGCTTTAAATAATACAGAATGATTAATGAATGTAGATATTTTACAATGTACAAGTTCCAGTACTATCTACATCTTAATTACCGCATTGCATTATTTTAAAATGTTCGCGTGAAAGGCCAAGCGAGTTTAAAATATTATTATGCTTTTACCTATTTTTATTTTTAGTTACATTAATTGGACAACAAATTTTAGGTACACAAGATGCTTGAAATAAACATATTGGAGCCAGAAAGAAAGTTAAAGGCAATTTTTACTATTTTAAAGTCAAATCAATCCCCGAATTATAAAGTGTACGTTAAGATTTAAATCTTTTTTTATTTATAGTTGCCGGTGACTTTAATTGAAATTTAAAACTATTAATAACTCCCACGTAATAAGGTGGCGTGTTTTCAATTCGATTTGGCTGCGACTTGTTAATTAGTAAACTTTTTTGTTTTATAATCTTTTATTTGACCTTAAATTTACAATTTAAAAAAAACAAATTTCGGAGATTTAGTAATTGGTAAAATAAAATAATGCTATATTCTTCACATTATTTAGGTTCTTTACAGTTTATTGGTTAAAAAGAAAAATATTCAAGAGAAAGACTAGGACAACAGCTCATTAGAATAACATTCATGCGATTAATTTAATGACGCCATTCTAATTAGCTATCTATTACAGCAGAGAAACGAGGCTAGAAATTATCTCTCAAAGTTATAAAGCTGCTACATTGAGTTCTTATACGACGAGTAATAATGTTGAAGGTTCGTTCATGTATAATAATTTCTAATAAAATATTAAGTATTTAAAAATGTATATGGAAACCTATTTTGAATAAGAGCCCACATTGTAAATTTGTCTACTTTTTATAAAACGAACACTGTTTTATTGTGTTTAGAGTTATATTGAATTTATGGGAATAACTTCATAGAACACAATATTTTGTCTGAAATCAAACATACTCCTAGTTATGAAATTTATAATAGAATGATGCAAAAGAGTTGTGGTTCTAAGAGGAAGGGTTCAAGAGACGCAAAAAATTTTCAATGTTATGACTTGCCAGGTTTATTCCAGTATACTTGGGACATTTGTACATTAGTTGATATTCATCAAAATAACAACACTTTTATTTCTTATAGTATATAGTACGAAAAGAATTATACTTTTTAATTTGAATAATAGAATAAAATACAAGCGACGATATGTTAATACATTTTGTTTAAGGTGAAAGTGGCAGTATACTAAAGGAAACTACATTTCCACGGAATGTCCTTTATAAATTTTGTTTATAAAATTAAATTTACACTCTCATACTTATTATTGCTCATAAATACATCCTACATCCAAATATCCGTTCTCAAAAGGCGCTCCCAAATTTATTTGACATTCCACTTGTATTACAAAGGAGAAAAATTGCCGTCCTCATTCATCTACGCCTAATTTGCACCCGATACATGCATTACTGGATTAGAAATACTTATACATTATTTATAAACATAGAATTTATTTATTTATATAATCCCTCTCTAGTCCTCAGAATGTGCGATGGTAACCACTTACCGTTATCTGATTTATTTGGTCAGTCTGCCGATATTTGTTCCATGTTACATTGTGTGTAAAGAATCTATATATTTACCATAATTGAGCTCTGAAAAAAAATTTTACGACCCTACATTTATAGCAATTTTTCATGTGTACTTATATTTATTTCGTTTTTGAAAATTGTGAACAAAGTGAATTGATAACATAAACGTTTCTTTGTAGACATTTAGTCGTAGCCTACATCCATTCAGATACCCGGTATTAAGAAATTATAATTTCAGTGTGAAATAGAATTTCAATAAAGAATAAAGTGATAGATTACCTCAGCTGTACGTTTAAAATTAAATTATTTGTGTTTTTACTTTTTGTTTTTTACAAAAAAAAAAATAAGCAAGCATCTTAAGATTTTAATTAATCACTTAATTTTTAAATGAAGATATCATCAAATATATATCGGAACCTTGTCATGTGGTAGAGAGCGGATACAGGACCTGAACACTGTCGAGGTCATCGAATAATTAGATCCTTTGTTATTCTAATTGATAATTATTGCCAAACCAAATACAAAAAAACGGGTTTTGGTAGTGTTTTATTTACTGCGTTTTTCAAAAATATTATATGCACAATTTTTGTAAGTGTTTTTTACCAAGTCTCAATAACTGTATTCAATATAAACATTGGTTGTAACCTTTAGAGGCTGCTTTTTGATTTGATTGCCTTAAATTTGAAATCAAATTGAAAAAGCAATATTCAATGAAAAAGCCGCAAGAAATCCATACGTTCCCGTAACGCCACTTAATATCTGAAACACGGCAGCTATATTTCGATTCAATTTAGTTTGTTGATTTATGTCTGAATGTGTGTGTGAAAAGGAGCAACGCAACTCGAAGCAAGTGACGGCAGGAAATTGAGAACGCACACTATGATTTATAGGTGTGCTTTGGCAATGGGTATGCTGGGTTCATTTTGTACTTTTATTGAATTCACTTGTTTTTAGTTAGTTAAAGGTAATGATATATTTTAAATATTAAGCAAATCTTTGAGTATAAGTCTACTTGCATATACATTTTTTTTGTTATAGAAATATATTGGATTTGTTTCTCAGTAAGAATAATGGAGTTTTGCCGACATCAGTGGTTGAAATGTTTTGAATAATATAAATATGTAAGAGAATCTGTAACTTTGAAATGCCGTCCACATTTTTGGGTTGAATAGAATCCTATATATCGACTTAGATAATATATAAAAATTCATTGCAAAATTTTTCATATTGTAATTATAGCCTTAATTAGTTTTCTTTAAATATAACAGAAATTGCCTTTGTGTATGTGTTGACTTAAAAAATAAGTGTTGGAATATTTTTTAAGTCAACACATCACACGAGCCAAAATTAACTAAAACTATTTTATACGAACAAATTTCATAATTTATGGACATTGCATCCAAGCAAAGCGACATATTACACACTAATAATTATTATTCTTAATACGAGACGAGCCTGTTGTGTCATCAGCATGCAGGAACAGAGTACGTGAGCACAGAGGGTGTTATACTGATACGATGAGAACACAAATGAAAATAAGTCCAACTAAAGTTCGCATGTCTCTGAAGCATGTAACGGAGCTATGTAAAGCTGGACACACCTACTAACTCCAACTATGATGAGAAGCAAACATACGGGTGCAAACTTTTATAAGCTGCGGGTGATCTGCCTACTATTCAAAACACTACCGACCTCGTCAGTGTTGTTGAATATTTGAGTTTTGAGGTTAGTTGGTATTTTTAAATCTAAAAATTATCTGGTCCTTTTCAAAGACTTTTCAGAAATGTACTAATTTAGAAATAACTTAATTAACAATAGAATTGTAGTTGTATGATCTACACTGGTATATAATATGGCAACAGAAAGTACTCGCTTTCTCTGGAACTGTATCTAACTTGTCATACATCTGTCAACTGTAGCGAAATAACTTACAGCCCCGGTTTACTGTTCGTTATTATATTTGTATAACTCTACAGAGCAAGAAATTCAGTGAAATTGTTCATTCTCATCAAAGTTTTTGGAAATGTTTGAGTTGTCACAAAGTTCAAACAGTAGACATTTTATTTGCAATGGAGTCTATTATTATTTTTGAGATGAGCGGAATATTTCTTCGTTAGAACTGAGATTAAAATTAAGAAGCATTTTTGTCATCCAATGTTTAATGATTACTAAAATAGTTATAAAATAATGAAAAAGTCTTTACGAGTGTTCATTTAAAGTACGAATATCGGGGTGTAAAAAATATATTTTTAATGTAATTTATACAGGATTTTTTCGTCAAGAATCAAGCTGAATATAATCAAAATAATGAGGTACTTTCGTTTAACTAGTAATTTGAATTGTAAATGTATTTTAGGTAACACCGAAAGCCTTATGAGAAGTAATCACGTTTATGACTTTGAAGTTTGAAATGTGTTATTTCAAGGCATATAATTATGAGCATCTATTCATATCAAGGCATATAATTATTTATTATTATATTTTTTAATTTAAGAAAAGATTTTATGCCGGCTTGATCACAAGAAATAAAAACCAAACTGCCAAGTTTGCTCTGTGGTTTTTCTCACACCAGGGCGCGTTTGAAATATTCGTGGCCTTGATTTTAAGTTGAAGATTGTCTTTAAAGAGGGACTTATTTCGATAAGTATTAGAGTGATGGCTGAAAATAAGCAGAACTAAAACAAAAAACCTATTCTGCATTTTCGGTGATGTTTCCAGTTTTGTTCCTATTTCATTGTACTATTATATATATTGACTAGCGTTATCAGTTTGCTCTAACTTTTGCTACCTTGGTTCCCTCATACAAAGGGATACATACATTAAATACGGGATAGATTACGTGGCGACAGGTCACGGGGATGATATATGATTTGCGAATTCCTAAATTTAGTTTACTAATGAGGAAATCCGTTAAAACCACCTTAAGACTTGTCGTCATGAACAGATCTGAGTAATGGGCAATGAAGGCGATACATGAAAAGCGTTAGCATGTAACGATGTTAAGATGGATGAGTAGGGAAAGAAGAAAAGACTGGATAAGAAATGAATATATTAGAGCAAGTTTGGGTATAGTGTTAATGACAGAAAAAAATTGATGTAATTGACTGTCATGGTATGGGCAAGTTACGAGACCTGATGAAAGGCATGTAAAAAAGAAAGTGTTTGGTTTAGAAATGGAGGGATACAAAAGTAGAGAACGGTCTGAAACACGATATTGAAAAAAGAGTGCTTACATAGATATGAGTAACAGTAGAATATGGAAGGAAATAAAACTGCGCATCCCAAAATTGGGATAAACGCAAGAAGATAAAGATACCAAAATAGGCATTCCTGACATTTCCATTTCCAAGTAATCACTGGTGTTAATTCGAAGTGGAAAAAATATATATTAAGTGTGAAAAGTGTGTGTAAAGAATAAAGTGTGTTAATACCTGATACAGAATATCATGTTTATTGCATTTTGTGAAAATTTTTGTTAAACTTTATAGAAATTTTGTTATTTGTTAAATGTAGTTAAAATTAGTTTTGTAATAAAGTTTTGTAGCGGTTTCGTTAACAGTTGTGCGTTCAAAACATTCTAACACAATAATATTGTCAATGGCCGCGGCAGCTCGGATGCTCGCCAAATAAATCATCACACTTCCGAGAATTACTCGTCCGCTAAGTTTTGTTTTCCAATCCCGATATTACTTTTCAAGTAACGAAGTTTGAGCTTTATTTGAAAATAATAAAAGATTCACAGTTTATATTATATTTTAAAACAACGTTTTTAGACTTTCTTATTTTCTTTTATTTAGAATAAAAATGTATCACAATTACCGCTTTTTTATTTTTCCATACAAACATATTTTAATTAAAAATAATAATATATAGGATAAATAAATAAATAAATCCCTTATAATTTATGTTATTTTATATTATTTTAGATAAGATATAGTAGTCTAAAAAATTTTTAGAAAGAGCACATTTTAAAGAGACACAATTGACAAAAATAATAACGTCAAAAGTTCAGTTGCATTTCAAAAAATGAGCCACACACTTTTTTCGTAATGTAGCGTGTAATGACAACTCTGCAATGTATCTAGATAGGCGGGTGAGCGTCATGAACTCCAGAACGTGCTTCAAAACAACCAATGTTGCATAATTAGAATTAGTTAGTTAGGCCATTTAATTACAGCTCTGAATGTGTACAAATTATAAACGTTAAAATTCAGTCTGCTGCGCTTAATTAGCACATTCTATGTTTTTAATAGCTTTTTCATTATTATGTTAATCATACAGACAGCTTGTGGGATTAATTGCACTGCGAGTAATTAATTCTCCCTTCCGTCCCTCCGCCATGTTTACAGTTGCATATCAATTAATAAATATATGCTACGGACAGGAACTATTGTCATAAAAATGTCACGTTGCTGTTGATGGCTTGTGGCAAAAGTGTTACTACAGCGAATATCTGTAACATTTATTCTGGTTTTTCTTAGTAAATATATAATATTTTAACTTTAGTAATTTCTCAAGTCTATTTAAGCTTCATATTGTAGACAACATTTTAGTTTTAAGAAATTTAATTAATACATTAAAATTGTAGTACTATTTTTGAAAATATAAATAAGATAACTATTTATTTAAATACTACTTTTCAAGTAACGAATTAAATATATTTACATTTTTATTATATTTATCTATTAGATGTTGACATCAGGTCTATTAATTTTAGCTTTATTATTATGTATAAGGAATAATTCATGATTTTAATTTTTTATTATTTTCTATAGAAAGTAATTATAAGAATATTATTTATTCGACCTTCAACCACAATATTTTTACTAAATCTTCATGTCGAACAAGAGTTTGAGTGTTATTCGCAGATCAAGATTTGATTCAGTAAGAACGTCATTGATGAACTCTGTTTGGAATGTCTAATGTTGAAATATTTAATTAAATTTAAGTGCATGTACATGATGTTATTGTAAAATAAAAAAAAATAAGACAACTTATTTTTTGATTGCTTTGGCTGCATTGTTGAGACGGCGAAACGTCAGCATAGCTGCACGTTTGGCTGTACACAATGCAGTTTTGCTACCGACGCTATTATACGGCAGCCAAACTTGGGTAACACAGAAGAAGAATGTAAAAAAGATGAATGCTGTGGAGAAGAGATCTCTTCGCAGAATATGCGGAGTCAGCCTAACTGATCAAATCCGCCATGAAGAGATCGACAGAATGGCAGGTACTAGCGAAGATGTCACGGTGAGAACAAAGAAGAACGTGCTTAGGTGGTTTGGGCACGTCGAACGAATCAGTGATGAAAAAAATGGTAAAAAAGATTTATATGGGAAAAGTGAGCGGTAAGATAGACAGGGGGAGGCGTCGAGTGACCTTCGAAAACACAGTATCTATGATACTGGAGGAAGGTCACGTAATAAGCATGGGGACCCCCCGGAGAGCATGTATGAAAAAGTTGATGTCTGTCGCCAAGGCGAAAGAGGTATGCAGGGCCGTAGCGCTTGGCGCTCCGTCGTCTCTGGCTACCCCGCAAGGGATATGGCGTGAAACTAAATAAAAAAATAAATAAGACAACTTATTTAATGTTTATTTTCGGAAGCTAAAAGAAAGTGACTTAGACAATCCGGTGTAATGTTAATGTGCTATCTTGACGTTGATGTAACCACAACTCGTTATGTCCTCTATGGAACGAGTTAGCGTTAGTTCAAGAAAATTGTATTTATCCGTAAAGCCGGGTTAAAGAATTCTTTTCCCAGCGTTTTAAATTTCGTCTCGTCAGAAGCCTAACGAGGCTCCCTTTATGTCGTCGACTTTGTACGCTATGGATGCGGCTTTCAATGACAGAAATGGAAGTGTTGATTATGATTACAAACTCTTATCGGAACCAATTTTGAAGAAACAATAAATAACACGGTTTATAAATATTCTGTAATTCTAAATTGTAATAAACAACTGTACAAAGAATTTGAAAATATAAATGTAATTTGAAATAAGAAAAAATACAAAAAATGGAATTAAAATAAGAAAAAATAAAATTTCATAAAGGACAGTAGTAGTGCTCTAGCAAGGATGAGCCCACCTGCTATTACTTGACCAATATCACTGTTTAAATACATAAATAAATGTACTTACATTGTTATATATTGTACTCGTGTATTACAGTTTGATATAAGTTGGATATTTTTATTTCGGTATATGATACTAGAATATAATAAAATATTGTCAATAAAAATTTAGTTTATACTAGTGATAAGTATATACACACATATATATATATATATATATATGTTAAAATATATATATATTTATAAACGTAGATGTAAGTTAAATCTGTCCTTATCAGTAGTTAAAGGAGACCGATGAATGTGATGACTCAGGTACATTTTAGTGTGTCGTATCCCGCTCTTTAATGCCATCTCCGATGAAGTACGAAGTGGGTCTTCCATTCGTCTTTAATGTCCCACTCTCATTGTCTCCCGATATCAAGCCCTCGCACATGCTCTAAATCTTTTTACGATACGCTTCAACTTTACAATGTTGGCAACATTTAACTTGTGAATTGCAAGTGCAAACACAAATTATTTTGTAAATAAAATGTGAAAATGTTTTGAGTTTCGTAAAGTTGGCAACGCTGACAGCACACATCGACCCACTGACCTAACTTCGATACAAATATCATTGGTTATGTGTTTCATGTGTTGCGAAATACTTTGTATTTAGACGAAAATTTATGTTGATTCAATGTATCACCGAGTTTTGCATTTCAATGCAAACAGTGTACTTGTAAAATAGAATGTATTAATGCAAATTGTAAATGCCTAAACTATACGGAGTTCCTGCCTTTGTAAAGTAGAAATAATATATATAAATTTATCCTTTCAGTTGGAACTAACAAATAAGTCCAGTAACTTGTACGAAACAATCAAATTCTTTAATTTAATACTTTGAACCCACTTCCCATTTCTAAGTAGGCGGGAAATAAATAAACAATATTTATAAACACCAAACATTCATAAACTGATTCCTACAGACTTATTTCGTATACTATTAGCAAAAAAATTATTTTTATTCATAAAAAAGGATCAAAATTTCGGTATCGCATAAATTATATTGGTTTGCGTCGGTGGAGCGTATAAGAGTAATTTTTCCATCTCCAATACAAATAACAATTGCTCTTCGATCGTTAAAAATAATACCCGTTTGGTGAAAGTAAACAATAGAGAACTGCGTGTATCAGATGTGATATGATATTAGAACGATGAAAGTTAAGCGTTAGTAAACGTTGAAAAATTATAGTCTGGAAACCAATGGAGGTATTCGTCTATTAATACTTATATTGGAAGTTTCAGGATGGATGCTTCATCGAATATTTCGTAAGATGAATACTTACAAAATATTTAAGTTATGATAGAGATCGAACACATAATGTGGTTTGAATAAACTAGATATCAAATAATTAATTATGAAAAGACGCAGAGATCCCTATTTATTAAATTATTCGTTTAATACTTTATTGCACAAATTTACAAATATACAAAAAAAAACAATACATAAAGCGGGCTTAATTATAAAAAGATATTATGTACCAGCCAACCTTAAGATTTAAAGGAGAGGAGGTTTAAAGAAGTGCAAAAAAAATACATAGAATCTATAAATATTTTCCGAAAATTATTAGTTAAGGAGGAAAAAGTATAAATAAGAAAAAGTTCTAGATGGTATACCCTAGCTGTAGTTATTTGACTGCAGCTCGTATTGGGCTCGCTTGACCGGGCAAGGACCACCCTCTCACAGATGATTGACGTGTAATAACCAAATTCATTTGGTTATGTTCTGTCGGTGAGTTAGAGAATCCGGAAGCCCAACTTCCCCCTCCCCCCTGCCAAACACGATAGCGATGCCTTCAAAAAGTAAACGCTAAGAGGGTACAGGCTTTGATAAAGTCGGAGAAATCCTCCCCGAGCAATACCAGGGGAATCATTCTCGGATTTTGTTCGGGAGGCCCTTCGCCCTGGGGCGAGCAAAGTATCGCAGTTTGTGTTTTCTGAGGGTAAACGACGGCAAACAGCGGGTACCCACCCGCTCCACTCTAGATGTGGACTTTTGAAACATCCGTGGGTTTCGCTCTAACCCTTAACCTGACTTTAACGCTCACAATACTGAATGGTTAGGGTAACATACAACCAATTACGCGGGGAGATCTGGGTTTAAGTTTGCTCTGGCAAATGTCCCAGCTGGTAAAGACATACACACCTTTACCGGTCGTGGACAACCACACGCCCTCTTTATTGGATCTTCTGCTGCCTACATATCCAGGAAAATACCTGTTCACTTTCGAGGCTCCGTTAGGGTCTTTTGATCACGGTCTGGTACGGAGTGTAGTGCCTATTCAAAGTCCGGCTCGCACAAGACCTGCGAGTCGACGTGTTTGGCACTACAAGTCAACGGATTGGGATGGAATGCGGTCCTTTTTTGCATCCTACCCATGGGGGCCGATTAGTGTCCTTTACAATGATCTTAGTGACTGCGCTGCGGCTGAAGCTGATGTGGTACTACACACTGTGGTACAACTTGGTGGCAGATCGCGACCTTGGTTTGATGCGTCTGTCATGGCTGCAGCAGCTGGCAAACGGAAGGCTTATCAAGCTTAGGCTTTGCGTTAGTCTCTAAGGATCCGAACTCTAGAGTTCTGAAGAGGAAATATAATCGTGCCTCCAGATTCTTCAAACGGAAATTTGTTAGAGCAAAGTTGAAGCATGTCGTCAAAATTGGGGATAAGCTGGCAAAGTACCCACCTGGTACGCGCATATTCTGGGCGCTTTCTAAGGCCACTTTGGGCAACTTTTGCCAGCCGTCCCTACCGCAATTGCACATGGGAAATGACTCTCTGGCCCACAAGGCAAAAGAAAAAGCCGATCTTGGGTACTCTTTTTTCCTCCAACTCGACTTTGGACGACCAAGACACCGCCTGTCAGAACTCAATGCCAGAGATAGTCCATTACTGGCGTGATCCAAAATACCTTCACCGTAGCATAAAAGTTTTAACTATAGAAAGAACATTAACATAAAAATACAGAAAGCGGCCATACCAAACACCTGTAGAATAGTTAGATTTTTATTTAAAATTATAAATTATATTATAAAGAAAAAGAAATAGTGTTTTTTTTTAAATTGTGAATTAAGTTTTCTGTAAATAATGCCATCACATTTACATAAATTACCTAACATTTTATTTATTTGATTTCTCTAATGCTATTTACTTAGCAAAGCCCGTAAATCAATATTATTCAATCTATGCTACTAATACATAAAATATACAAAAATAATAATACTAAATGAAAAGGTAAAATGCTAAATTTTATGCTAAAATATTATCGAGAAGAATGAAAGTGAGATCTACAAGGCTATTGTAGGAGGCCCAAGGAGGTTTTAGACCTGGAAGAGGGTGTATAGATTAGATCTTTTTCCTCCGCGTGATCACGGAAAAGTTTTTGGCTCTAAATCAAAAGGTTTTCTGTGCTTTTGTGGATTTGGAAAAGGCGTTTGACAGGGTTGTGAGAAATAAATTATGGGAGATAGTGCCCCGATACAATGTGACCCTTGTGGCGGACTCTTGCTACAGGCTGTAAAATCTCTTTACATAGATCACTCAGCCTGTGTGCGAGGAGGAGGTGGCATGTCGCCCTGGTTTGATATCCAATCGGGTGTTAAGCAAGGTTGCGCTATGTTAGCTTGGTTGTTTAATTTGTATTTGGAAAGTTGTCTTCAAGGCGTGAAAGACCGTGACATGGGAGTAAAAGTAGGTGACTTTAAGGTCAATTGCTTGCTATATGCAGATAATGCAGTGCTCATTGCATCATCAGAATGCAATTTGCAGGCATTGGTCACCACTCTGAAAAATGGGTGTGAAATTAATGGTCTAAATCTGAATATAGATAAGACGAAGGTTCTGATATTTGAAAGAAATGAAGAAAAAACAGAATGTAAGATCAACGTGAATGATAAGATAATAGAACAAGTGAATGAAGTGGTATATTTGGGAAGTATGTTTAGCAGAGACGGAAGATACGAAATGGATGTGGAAAGGCGTATTGTTGCCGGTAACGGAGTAAACGGTGTTTTGTTTTGGCTGCATTCTTGAAACGGCGAAATGTCAACAAAGCTGCACCTTTGGCTGTAAACAATGCGGTTTTGCTACCGACGATGTTATACGGCAGCCAAACGTGGGTAACACAGAAGAAGAATGTAAGAAAGATGAATGCTGTGGAGATGCGATCTCTTCGCAGAATATGCAGAGTCAGTCTAGCTGATTGAATTCGCAATGAAGAGATCCACAGAATGGCAGGTACTAGCGAAGATGTCATGGTGAGAATGAAGAAGAACGAGCTTAGGTGGTTTGGGCACGTCGAACGAATGAGTGATGAAAGCATGGTAAAAAATATTTATATAGGAAAAGTGAGCGGTGAGAAAGACAGGGGGAGGCCTCGAGTGACCTTCGAAAACACAGTATCTATGATACTGGAGGAAGGTCACGTAAAAAGCATGAGGACCCCCCGGAGGGCATGTATGAAGAGATTGATGTCTGTGGCCGAGGCGAAAGAGGTATGCAGGGCCGTAGCGCTTGGCGCTCCATCGTCTCTGGCTACCCCGCAAGGGATATGACGTGAAACTAAATAAATAAATAAAAGATAAAAAGAATATAAAAAACGCTAGTTTTACTTTATATTTGTATCACTGTTGTATTCAATTAGCAAATAAAATAGCACTCAACTGCAATTTTATATAGTATAATTTAGTATCCAGCTATCTGATTGTATTTCTGTGAAAAATACGGGTTTGGATCATTTTGGGTCTTGTACATTAAGCGTTTAGTATTCCTATTAGCCAAATTTTACGCATTAATAATAAACATAAATGTAGTTTAAATAACTTTGCAACTTTATATTTGGTAACTGGTTAAAATAATTTCGATTATTTTTCATATTGGGCATACAATTTTATGCAACACTCCTCAGTTTCAAATATAACCATTCATAAAGTAACAGTTGATAACTTTCCGAAGTTCCGAGGCGCAATTTCTCATTTATGCTGTTCTTTATGATTTTATTTGTTCAATTGAGTTTTTAAAGGAAAATATTTAATACATTATTTTGTTATTGTATTCAAGTTCATCCGATCACTATTGTACGGTATCGACTAATATAGAAACACGAGTTTTGTTTTGTTTAAACTCAAAATATTTGTAAACTCTCACTGAACACCAAACCGTAACGTATTTTTACTGGTTTTTATAACATAATACAACTAAGAAAACGCACTTATTTACAGTGGAAAATAAAATTTATAGTTTATTAATATGTATTTCATAAGCCTTTGATGAACAATAATTGATATTAGTTTAAATATAAGCGATGTATGTTCGTAAATAACACAGATTAAATGTTCTATTGAACAAATGTTGTATTGGTAATATATGATGTTTATGCAAACTACTAAATGATTTATAATAATATATTATTTTGTATCGAAATTTGGTTCTGGTCCAACCCCTTATTATGATGCAGATTATTATGAGAATCAGAAATCTGTATTAATAAAAACCTTTAATCACCCTTTTCCAATAATGTCATTTATTAAGAGTTTTTAATAACGGTCTGTAGAACTAATATATTAAAAAAAATATTTTTACGATTGAATTTAGATTAAAGAATTTGCATAGTGACTGAGTAACCGAATTGAAAACATCCATGTTGTCATAAATATATGAAAAAAGCAAAAGTTTAGAAGGATAACTCGTATATCATTACATTCCTCTTGAAAAAAAGCAAATACCGCAAGCCCCATTGTATTACGTTAAAAAAGTATAATGAAAAAGCTACGTACTTTGCATTCGGATGTGAAAATAGTAAGTTTGAAAATGTCCCGTCATTAGAGAAGCGCTCGTTAAAACTAAATAGTGGCCGCAGAGCGCGGAGACGACATGTGAGTGAAACAATGGCTTTAGAAATATACCATATATCTATCCCGGTACGAAATCTTTTCAACTTAGATTTTCTTCGTAACATAAAAACAAAGACAAATGAATTTTATTAAACATTAAAAGAAATTACCTGCGTATGTATGTACAAGAAACGTAAGTGTAGGTCGTAAGTACCTGTCGGTTATATTAAGAAAATATTAATATAACAAAAATACATCAAATATATTATTATCCTAATAATACTATTCCTACTAAAATTTAAGTAAGGCAATAAATATTGTAATGATATAATTGGGAGAGTTGGTTTAATTGAACTTTTTATAAAATATCCTCCTTTCGGCCTTAATTTTCTTTCGACAATGCTTGGTCTCAGCTACTTCAAAATTTGAAGAGTCTTCTTGGCGTGATACCTCAAATAAGGAGCTCCGACAAAGGTAATGTGAACGTCGAGAACACCTGCTTCTTCTCATTATGAAGTTACATTTTTCGAAAGACATAAAAACTGAGACTCCCATTTGGAATTAAAATATATTGGATTTTCTTACAATATTTATATTAGTTATTTTAATTTTCTTTATATACATCTCCGTTGTTTGCGAAGTAGATAACAATAAATATTCCCAAGAAAGATCTTGGGCATAGAATTAGACGACACTAATTATGAAGTTAATCTGCAGTCGATCTTCCAATGACCTTCTATCTTAATTAGCAATAAGTATAATATGAATTATGCAAAATAAAATGTATTTATAATATTTGTAACAGTTCTATAAAGATCGCCGGGAATGTAATGTTTATGGAAAAGATGTTGCATTATAGTTAAAAGATTTTTGATTTTGCATAGTCTTGTAATTACATATAGCTATATATATATATATATATATAGCTATATGTAATTGGAGATATATACCACTCTTTGCTTATTTATATATATATATATAAGATAACTTATTGTTGAGGATTTTCGTAAGTAAACCACAATTTATTTCACTGAAAATACAAGTTTTCGTTTAATTTGCCACGCCTTTACAATATTAGTACAATTTAAAAAACATTTTAACAATCAATATATCTCACCTGAAAATACAAGAAACGACAATTAAAGTTTACTAATATCGCTTCCTCAATCACCTCTGTAACAATTACTAATTTTTATAATGATTCTTTCTTTCTTCATAAAATATCCACCATTTAACTAAACGTCATTCCGACCGATGCACCTTCTAGAACTATCCAGAGACTATCCATAGACTATCCATAGACAAGCGCGAAGCGCTATAGATTTCAATTAATGAAATGTTATTTCATTACATATATATATATATATATATATAAATAAGCAAAGAGTGGTAAACTTACTCACTCATCACGAAATCTCCGAAACTATCTGTCCAATTAACTTAAAATTTTACATATTTATTTCTTTTGTGACGTAGACGTCTACTACGAACGGATTTTACGGAATTCCTATCCCAATGGATTTCAACAAATTTCAAGTCAATTGGCCTTATAGCTACAAAGGTTTCATCATGAGTGTGTACATAGATGGCAAGGAGAAGTAAGAGTTACTATAGCAATGGTTACAATAGCAACGATTACCTTAGCAACGGTTACCACAGTAACGGTTACAGTACCAATATGCACCATAGCCACAGTTAATATGACAACAGTTACCTTGATAACGGATACTATGACAACGGTTAATATAGCAACGGTTACCACGGCAACCAGAGTTTAGATGAGATTGGGGGGGGGGGGTGCAAAAAGGTGATTTTTGAAAATTAAAAATTGTTATAAAAAAAAATCAAGGACGTAAAAATATAACCGATTACGAAAATGAATTTGCTATATTTGAAAAATAAATAAATATTAATAAAAAAAATATATTATTAATTTGTCCTTTTTTATAGTTATAGCTGGCAATTTTTTCATAGTGTTGGCCTACTGGGGATTCCGCCACATTACAGAACGGGAACGCATTCCAATACACAGTACCTCATAGGTGATGTGGAAATCTGTGTATTCACTGACTGACGTTATATTTCTCTATTCAAAATATAAAAAAAACACTAAATATATAAATATAAAAAATAGAAATTAAATATTTTGTCAATACAAGAAGTCTGTAGAAGAAGAAGAAGTTCACGTCCAAATCAGTTAGTATATATATATATAATAATAGGCTCTAAATAGATAGATACCAATAAAAACTATTAGCGATTATATTAGATTATAGTAAGGCGAAATGTCAGTTTTTCATCGAATGAGCTTTTCATATTTCTTCATCTCTTTAACAATATTCAATGAAGATAGGCGGAAGGAATATATCAAAATTTCTCTGCATTTTACTTAATTCGCTTCAGTGAATTCTTGTTTTAGTATTATAAAAACAATGGAGCAATAGATTTGATAAATAATGTTTTTGAACATTTTAATGCAAACAAATTTAGATTTTTATAGTCCACAATGTAGCAGACCATGTGGTCTCACTGTTATATTTTGATATAGATTCCCTGTGCCTATAACACAGATTTTTGAACAACTACAAAAATTATATCTCGTGTAAGTTGTTACAAGTAGTTGTTGTAAGTAGACAGTAAAACACAGGAATAGTTATTATAGTTTAGAATTACCACATAGGTAAGACTAGTAGGTTACTAAGCGTTCAAAAAAACATCATACAAAATGATGTTTTTATGCACTAACATTTTAAACGACTTTATTAAGCTTTTAGAGATATATATTATTATAATGAATTATAATATATTCTTAAAGAGAAGCAAGAGTTTCAAATATCACAATAGTTTACTTTTCTAATTTGAATAAGCGTTAATTTTAACAACATCAATCCACGTAGCGGATGTGTTGTTACAAAATCGGTACAGACTCCGATGCTTGAAGACAAATAAAATATTTATATAAAAGTAAGGTAATAATAAAGATTTTACAACCCCATATAAACCTAATTTTCATACTTTTTTGAAATAATAAAAGTACGGAGATATGACAAATACAGATTATACAATACCTCAATTAATCGAATATACTTTAATTGATTACAATAACGTAATCCGTTTCAGCAGTGGTAAGACGGTGTTTAGTTCAGTTCGCCAAGGTTGCCTGGTTCACCACAATCAGAAGGTGCAGAATGTTGAGAATTGAGATTGGTTTCTTTAGTTTTACGACATTAACTTCAAATGCTGTTCAAATTATTCACCTGTAGCCTGTTATAATGTACTAAAAGAAATGAGAATGTTGGAGACAGCTCCAAGATGCGTTTCTTTATTAAAAAACACTACTGGGAACCTGACGCCGTGAAACTTGTTATTATGTTTTTTATTATGAATTACATTAACTTATTTGTCATTTACATCGAATGTCGTATTTAGTTAATTAATTAATTAACGTAGAATAATTTTTTTTTTCTTTTTTTCCTTGTTGAAAAGTTTTATGATATGAAAACCAAGTATATATAATTTATATAATCTTTGTATAATCTTTAAAAAATACAATAAATTTTGTAACAATGCATACATGTACACGTTGTTACACTGTAAATACTTAAAAAGCGTGTTATTTATTGGACATTTTAGTCCACAAATAAGGAAATATATGCTTACTTTTGTTTTTAACGATATAAGTCTTTGTCAATCTGGCAGTATTAAAGAACTAACAGTGGAAAGTTTTATTATTCTATTTTTAAGTTGATGATACATGATTTCTAATTGTTTCTTACATATCACTGTGACTTAACAGTTAATATAATAGTATGAAAAAATATAAATAAATAAACAAGTGAAGAAGACTATTCCTGGAGTTTTTCTCTTTTCGGACCTTTCCTTCTGTACCGTGTGTACCTTCTGAACCGTGTAAATAGAGTTAAACAATATACAACCTATTTTGAAGTAAAACACTTTGGTTTTTATGGCTTATAGTAACTTATTTTAAAATAACATTATAAAATTATTTTTATCAATATTTTAAGTATTATTTTTAAACTATTGAGTTTAAAAAAACATATATACAAGTTTGATTATGCAAAAATGTCGAGATGGCTTTTTTAATTTTGTGAAAAGAAAACTTTATTCTTATTTTAAAATAATAAAACGATAATAAAAACTGAACACAGTGGATTTGAATTTCTGATGTTACCTATGATAACTTGAACACGAAATCAAATCTCAGCACAGTAGTAAACAAACCGGACTAGTTTGGCCTAGAAATAGAGCACAGCGGACTTAAGCCTACAAGCGCTGGATAAACAACTTAACCAGCCTCGCATTTGATTTGCCCTTTCAGATAGCTTTTGCTAATTGAATTCAGAAGTAGCTTCAATTGATTGACTATGTAAACAAATTGATATTTAAAATAGATGAATTTTATGTAAACGTTCAACGGTCTAGAATATTTTGATATCATATTCATAGACATTATTTCGATTAAATGTAAATATTGGGTACACCTCTTTGTACTCTAATTTATATTACACTTCTACACCACTTCTTTTTAATAAAATATTACCATTACATTATGTCTAGATAGATATATTGATGTGGTAATATTTTATTTAACAAAAAGTACTTAACTATTTCCGTTATATAAAAGATTGCCGAAATGCCACATTATTCGCAAAACTGCAAAATGTGGTACATTCATGAGTATAGCAATTATGACAATTTTAACTTTAACTTATAATGCCTCGACGCTACTCGGTTTAAAACTTTGTGTTTATGTTCAGTCACACCGCTCACACCTATCTTTTTAGACTTGTAACATGCAATATGAAATTAACAGTAACGAGTATAACTACGAAATTGGTATAAAATTAATGTATGCAGATTCTTAGACAACACCATTGTTACTGAAGGCTATTTGCGATTTTTAAGCTAATACAATTGACAGCAGGTGTCAGTTTTCATTAAATTTATTAGGTACAATATAGTGAAACTGGGAATAAAATCTGCCATATTTTTATTTCGTTTATTAACCGCATCGTAGCGGTAACACATTGACAATATTTCATTTTGTCGATTAATCTTTTATTCAATGTCACAGGGTATAAAAAAGTTTCGTTGTCAACAATTGTTCGGCAATTTTATTTTCACATCATATTTTAAAAAGTTTTTATTTCATAAATTACATTTAATTATATATACTATATATATAGTTAATATTATGTATTGTGATCAAATAACAATCTTATGATTAAATAAAAATGTATTAGTAAAAGACTATATTTTAAATTTTTTCATATATATAACAGATGTCGTTTTTAAAAGTGTTATAAAGTTTGGAGTCGTGTGTGTGTGTGAGAGACAGATTGACAATATGGTATCAGTGTAACAAGCTACGAACTTTGAACTTGTTCGAGAAGGGTTATCGGTTACTCATCATTTGACTTCATATTGCTACAGTATCGTAATTTGTATCTATGGAGTATCTATTGTTACAAATTGATGATACCAAGCAGAGTTTTATTTTCGAATACGAGTATACATATGAAAAATACAAATATATATTTATTTATTATTTGAGCTGGAAAAATTTACAACGTATTCTTTTAGTTTCAAAATATTTGCATCTATTCAATGGTCTTTAGAGGCTGGCGATAGAAGTGACCTTGGAGCGTGGGGAAAATGATGATAGGATTATTTTCCATTTTGCGTATAATGTTTTGGAGTTGTTTTCGTTTTGTGGAATAATTCGAAAAACAATTTCTGGTACAAGTAATATTATAATATGGGCATTTATCAAAGTAAGTCATAAAAAATATTAGTTGTATACAAACCACACTTATATACTACTTTAAATTATATACAGCAAAACTACTACCTTATGCTGTACGGGCTCACTGTTCCAAGCAATATTAATTGAATAAGAAAATTTCTGATTCTCATTTTCATGGTTTGAATTACTTGGGCCGCTACGTATTCAGAATACCGCTACCTGGTATATTTATATATTCTTTATTCTATAAGATCCTGATAACTATATTTATATGCAGATCACATCTTGTGAAGTTGTGCAGCAGAGAGTAAATGTGTATTTTGTTAGTGTATTAGAATTCCCAAGCAGATATTAAAAGCATCATTTACCAACGTATATTATTTGAAATCTGGTCATTAATTTGTATTTTTAAAGTATAAAATTGTTGTCTCTACTTTAAAAAGTGTTCGATTTTTGCAGAATATTTACTTAAAAAACAGGTGTAGTTATGCAAAATTTTAGATTCGTAGACTAATAACTACATTTAAAAATGTAATAAGCTATTCCTTTTCTATTTTACCTGAATTTATAGATTTAAAATGAATGTTACTTATATTGCTTTAAAAATATGACATGCATGACGTCATGTAATGTTGTTGTCGTCATGCAGTTGTCGCGTGACCGTGTCGTCGCGCGTTAAGTAATGTAAAGGTATGGCAGATTTACGATTGCATGCGACATGCATGACCCCACATGGTTCTATGTTTAAACTAATGGAAATTATTTTATGTATAGCTACAGTTTATATAAAAATACAACTAGGGACAATCTGTTTTATTTATAACTTAACAATTTGCTAGATATTGTGAACGCTTTAATTCGATTTAATCATACATGATTTAGTTTTTTTAGTTATTTACCAAATAGCACTATACCAAGATATTAGAAGACACGAGATAGGCAGTTTTTAAAAATAGTGGTAAAATTAAGAAGCATCCAAGAACGTATAGTATACGAGTATGTTTGCTTTTTTTTCAGATTTCATTTCATTGAATTTTATAAATACTTATTGTGGCTAAATTTTAAATTAGACATATTTCTACACAAGTCTTTTAAAGTATCCCTATAATGTATTCCCGTGTTGTTTTTTAATAGCCTATTAACTTCTAATATACTATTTAACTTCTAATATGGAAAAAAAATGCTCGCACTAACTTCTTGGATGTTAAAAGAAATTAAATAAAATTTTTGGGGAATTTGATGTAAAATATATTACTTTATGAAAAATAACTTCCTCAACGAAGTCCAATAAAGTACAAAGTGAGCTTTTTTCTACCTCCTACTACCATAACATTATGTTTATCACTAAACGTCGCAAAAGGTACCGGGTTTTGAGAATAAATTGCAGGCATATCGCTCTTTTAGTTATAAAAAAATATATATTTAAGCTGCAAAACCTTAAAGAAATAACACTATTATATGTAACGTAAAATAACCATCATAATATTATCATTTTAAAATTCGAACGGTGTAATGACATAGCAACAGACCTGAATCTATTCAATCCCGCTTAATAGCGGTCCTTTCTAGTTTGACTGAGTTTTTGATAATTTTATTATTTCCTCTTCTAACAGAGAATTATAATGTATGAATTTCAAGTTTTGATTTAAGTAAATGCCATTTCAAAATGTATGGAACTTGAATTCTTACTAAGTGGGCAATTTAACCATCTGTTTAAGCTGCTTAGTTAGTTTTAGTCCACTTATATAAAGCTTATTATATTTTACCCGATTGCAATGAATAAAAAAACAAAAAAAATACGATATTACGAGTATATATGTGTGGTAGTGTAATAAAATGAATGTAATGTTACGCAACCGAAGCGTGCTTATATTGTACAGAACCTGCTTTATATTGCAAATACAATAAAATATGTAATGTGGAACAATATCTATAATTGGTTCATTAATTTAACGCAAACAGTGTGGAGAATCGTTTATGTAATTTTATTTGATACAATTTGAGTATAATTAAAGCAATCATTGGGCATAAAAAAGAAGAGATTGCGAACAGTAGCAGGTTGAAAAAGTATATTTATAAACTTGGTATAAATACTTTATTCTTTTCAAGCGATTATAATTAAGAAACATTATATTATTGCTATTATTTTCTATATTTGTGTGGCGTATTGCCGATATTATAAAAATAATTAATTTTTATTACAGAATTACATTTTAGTTTATTTCTTAGTATATTTAAATAGTTTTTAGTTAAGTTAAAATATTATTATTATCCACATTTTTATTTGTAGACGATTATAACTAACGACCGGCTGACAGTCTATTGTGTCGCCGGTCTCCCCATCCGCTACAGTTCCCCCTTGAGCTCAGTCAGGATCGATGTGCCCAGCTTTCAACTCTTATTATCATGTATTCGTGTGGCTACGTTTGAGCGAGACTAGCGTGGCACCCGCAACGGACTTTATAAATTTTTCTATGGCATCGGCCAGCTGAATTCGGACAGCTCTACGAAAGCAATAGTTCGCCAAATTGCCGAGGTGACTAAACAGGTGTAGGCGTTATCGGTTTATGTAAATTGGTGATACCGCGCCCGGCATTTATCAAGCAGCAGATCGCATAACCGTTCTTGCTCCAGGCCATTGCATTCCTCCCATCTAAAATTCCCTATGTGCTGCTATTACTCAAAGTTCGGGTACCAGGCCAAAAGGGGCTTGAAGCAATGCGATTTCGGGACAAAGCGAACAACAAAAGCGATAAAGCTTCGGGAAACGAAGCCGGCAATTTGTAATAACAACCACTGATTGCCAAGGTTCCTGTCGCTTGTTCATCGCTGATCGTGGTTCGAAGACACTCCGTGTCAACACTTGAAGCGAGGTCTGTATTGTCCCACGGTCAGCACTCAAAGAACGACGACAGAAGACCAATTATCAACTCTGCGCAGAGAATGGTAGCATTAGCACGTATGGATAGTTTAATTTCAATTTAAACTAAGGCTTACGCAGTGACTTTCCCTGGCGATTTATTGTCGCGGATGTTATTAAGGCTATAATTGGAGTAAATTTTTTAGCTTATTATAACTTAATTCTCGATTGCCATAATCAACGTCTTCTCGATAACACTACTAGCCTCTCGTCTGTGGTTTGCCTGTTAAAAATATATCTTTTCTGTGAAAGTTGCTTCTGGCAAGTCTAATTTTCATCACATTCATTGTGGTTCCCGGAAATCACTCGCCTATCTGGTCTTCCTAAGGTCATCAAATATAATCCGCAATATCCTGGATTTTTTCCACAGCCTAGCAGGATGTAAAGTATTCTCTTCAATTGACCTGGTGAAGGCTTACAACTAGATCCCAGTTAGTGAAGAGGATATAGTGAAGACAGCCATTACCGCACCTTTTGAAATGTTTGAGTTCCCATTTATGACATTTGGTTTTCGTAACGCAGCACAGACATTCCAAAGGTTTGTCGATGAGATGTTAAAAGAACTAAAATTCTATTATGCTTATTTTGACGATTTTTTGGTGTTTTACCCTGATCAGCAGTCCCACGAGATCTATCTTCGGCAGCACTTTACCCGATTACAAGATTTTGGCATGGTAGTCTGTTGACCGCGAAATGCGTATTTGGTGCACCTGAGATGAAATTCTTGGTCTTCAGCATCTCATCTTGTTGCCTTCTAAGGTCGAGGCTATCCAGGGTTTTCCAGTGCCCAAAACCGTCAAAGAACTACGCAGATTCTTAGGGATGGTACATTTTTACCGGCGATTTATCCCAGGCGCAGAAGAGCACCTACCTTGCTCCACTAAATGCTTTACTCATGGACTCGGTTAAGGGTTCTCTTCCAGTTCATTTCACAGAATTGGAGACAACCGCCTTTGCCGCATGCAAGGAAGACCTCTACCGAGCATCGTTATTGCCACATCCTGATGACCATTCTGAGTAAGCTATTAATTAGTTAGTTACTGATGCATTAGTTTTAGCAATAGGGACAGCTTTACAACAGCTTAAAGATGCACCATGGCAGCCAATTGCTTTTTAAAAACCCTGAGCTTCTCGTTATTTACGAGGCCATCAAATTCTGTTGCCATATGACGGGACATGGAATTTCTTCGTATATACGGACCACAAGTCTTTGGTGTTCGCTTTACATTCCAGGAAAGAGATTTTTTCGCCAAGACAGTGTAAGTACTAATTTTGGGGAAAGTATTATATGGTGGCTGACCCATTACCTCACTTAAAGGAGAAGTTCAGCTCACAGACCACACCGCACTCGCCAAGCCTCAGCATTCGAACCCTGAAATATTTGAACTGTTGAGTGATAACACATCTCGGTGTCTAAAGACAATTTTAATACCGGGGTGCCATGGCGCCCCCAAACTTATTTTGGTCACATAAGGTCTGGACATAATGTGATCAAAAACTTGCATACTTTGATTCTTCCCGGTGCGAATGCTTCGATCAAGCTGGTTGCAGGGTATTATGTGTGGCGAGGCATTAACAAGGATTGTCGAGAATGAGCTCGTTCTTTTATAGATTGCCAAACCGCAAAGATCATCGAACAGGTTTCTTCTACTTTAGGTACTTTCAAATTATTTAGATCTTATAGGATCCTTCCCACCATCGCATGAGTACCGATAATGCGTTACTGCCGTCGATAGGTTTACACGTTGGCCTGAGGCCACCCACTAATACCACTTAAGGACATCACAGCTGAGACTGTAACAACGGTGCTACTGCATGGCTGGATTTCCAGATCCGGCTGTCCCACAGTCATCATGAGGGACCGTGGAAGACAGTTTGAGTCCGAGCTTTCCAATACTTGGGTCAAATTGACGATTTCTAACATAGGAGTACCACAGCAAACTATCCATCATGAAATAGCCTAGTGGAGAGATTCCACCGTCAGCTGAAAATCGCTATCATGTGTCACGCAGACAGTAGCTAGCTTCTCGGTTGTTGGTATCAGGGCCGTTTTGAGGGATGATCCTCGAGCCTCTCCGACAGAACTGGTTACGATGAGGCGTTGCGGCTGCCGGGTGATTTCTTTGATTGCGACGCTGATGGTACGGAGGATGTTACGGTATTCACTTATCACCTGAGATTTACTAACGATCTGAGATCGACACCAACTTTGAATCACATATTTTCGTGTCTAAAGACCTAGCCTCCAGTTCACACGTGTTCCTACGAGAAGACGGTCATCACAGTTCTTTTACATCAGCCTACTCCGGATCTCACGAGGTTTTGCAAAGGGGGGATATGATTTTTAAACTTAGACTCAAAGGTAAAGACATGGCAGTTTCAATAGACCGCCTAAGGCCAGCCTTTATGTTACATTTTTTTTGCTAAAGACACCCGAACCTGCGATTAATGTAACTCGATCAGGATCAGGATCGCTTTCCTAATTATTATCACCAGTAACTCGGTCTCTGGAGGGAGGGGATGTGGCGTATTGCCACTATTATTAAAATAATTATTTTTATGACACAACTACGTTTTAGTATATTTCTTCATATATTTAAAAAGTTTTTAGTTAAGTTAAAATTTTATTAGTCTCTACGTTTTTATTAATAGAGAATTGTGACTAACGACCGGCTGGCAGTTTATTGTGTCGGCGGTTTCCCCAGCCGCTACGGTTCCCCCGCGAGCTCCTCTGTCAGGTACTCGTATTCTCATGTATTCGCGTGACTACGTTTACTAATTACTTTTAAATACAAGTAGATGAGTACCTGTTTCTATTGTTCTTCCGCTCACTCCTTATGCTTTAATTCTAGTAATTGTAATTTTTGTGTTATTTTGTAAAATGAACAATATCCCTTGAAATAAATGTGTTTCGCTGGATTATTACCTTACCTACCTCAAAATCTAAGGTAGAGCAAACACTCCTATTTTCTTGTTATTGACAGGAACGTAGATATCATACGTCGGGATATCTATTTCCGTAAGGGAAGATATCTGCTACCGTCGCCTTCATATTTTGAAGATCAGGATCAGTCTGCACTGCACGTGGACATTCATATCTGACTCTACGCGTGCCTTTACCGGTCTTATAGTGGTAGCAAATTTCAAGCATGTCAATAAAAGGACAAAAAGCGGAATGTTTAATATTACAAAAACGTTAAGAAAATGGTCAAATTTTAATTGATCAACGACTGATCCTAAACAAACAACAGGGACACTCGTTTCTACTGATATGAGTTTCTTTAAGAGTTGACTTTTCTAACTCGAGTAGACTTGAATTTCGATTAGAAAGAAGATTGCACTTTTTACAGCTTTCTTATTATATATATATATATATATATATATATATATATATATATATATATATATATTTATTAATACGTATATTTGCAATAGCTTTACTGATATAAATCATCAATTCGAATAACTAAGTAATTCAAAGGAATCAATAATAAAAAACATTTTTTCAAAACCCTTTAAAAATAATAGATGACAGAGTTTGTCTTAATCTATAAAGATAATAAGTTATGTTTATAAAGGTTTAATGGTTTAATGAAGCTCAATAAAATTTGACTAAGATAGAGTATTTTCTTATATTCTCTTACAAAAGATTGCTCGATCTTCATCCTTCCATTTTTTAATCTTACCTGAAACAAATAAAGATATAATATTAACTTATTATTGTGATGTTCAATCGATCATTGAGTTAGTTATTCATTTCCTTTTAAGTTTGACCTTTCTATATTTGTGTGTAAGATCACAATAAACTACTTTGTGTAAATAAACCACGACCACGAACATGACTTTAATATTTTGTATACTTACATTGCCTTATATATATAGAAACAACCTTTGTCGTTCACAGAACATAATGAAGAGTGTGTAGGTATAAATTTCTTACATGGGTATGGCATAGTATGATACAAGTGAGTCGAGCAAGTTTGCCCGCGGGATATTCAAATCAGTCAAGTAGAGAGATCTTAAGGCTTACGTCTGACCCAACAACATCCCAAAGGAATATTATACGTTGTTCCATCTTAATTCAGGGTACTGAAGGTTAGACTATAGAAAGAAGGAAGTCAGTTACATCTCTAACACCTGTGGCCACTTTTACTTTAATTGTGATAATTGAATCAAAGTCATTATAAAAACTTTTAATTCAAGTGTGCATATAATACTAAATCTAAGGTTATTAAGTTTAAAGTTCCTGACTTTATTTGCCAATTTGAGTCTGAATATATGCTATACATTTTTATATGGTGACAAAAATAAAGTGTTAATGTAAAATAAGTATTTTGAAAATTAAAATCTAGTTGTTAGACTTATCGGCTAGATCAGTATTAATATTATTAATATTTTATTAATTAAAACGCTATGAAACAGGACGTATTGTCAGGAAAGGATACCAACCCTGAATGATCAGTAAAATTATGGCATCTCTTGATTATTTATAAGTTTTTATTTCTGATTTGCATTATGTTCGTAAACAATTACTCACTACAAATGTGTTTAAATTAATTGCTTTTGTAAATTAACTGGATTGTTAATGATAATGCATGTTCAAGTTCTGTACTGCTCTAATTGCATTAATCTACTATTTACTATCAAGCTCCATTTTATAGATCACGAAAAAATATCCGTCAGTTTTACAAGATTTTTTTTTTCAATTATATTACAGATTTAGTTTAAATTTTAAAAAGTTTAAAATTACCCATGTAATTGTGTATAAAGGTGTTGTTCAAGAGCATCTAAATTGTGTATTCGGTTCATCGTATACTGTATACTTTTATAATGTTCTTGGGTCTTTTTTACTCTCCGTTTGTTTAATTACACAGGCACACAAAAAAAAAAAAACGTCATGAACCAGAGGGGAGACCCCATTATTCCTAGGTTTTTGGGATCGCTGAAACCGAATATGACAATAAAAACTAATTTTAAATGCCAGTTTTCCCGCTAGCACCCCCTTACTACCTCTTAAGGGGTGAAAATTGAAATTGTTGTAAAAAATCAAGATAGATGTGTCTTTCTACGTTTTTTGGGATGCTGAAACCGAAAATGATAACTAAAAATAAATTCATGACCACTATCACCCCCTACCATCCCTTACAGGGGGTGAAAATTTCATTTTTTCTATAAAATCAAGACAGATGTATATTTCTACGTTTTTTGGTATAATGAAACCGAAAATGACAACCAAAAGTGAATTTGATAGCTCTTTTACTCAATACCACCCCCTAACTACCCCTAACGGGGGGGGGGGTTTGTTTCAATTTTGTATAAAATCAAGATGTATGAAGAAATTTTGACGATTTACAGTAAATGTTTAACCTAACATGTTTATCAAACTAGTTTGAAGTTACTCTTAGCTCTTATATTAGAAATTCAAATGCTTTATCGATCAGAAGTATCTGATATATATTCATGATTTAATTCTATTCTTAGCGTAACCCAGGAACAACGGCGTGGACGTAGTAGATTTCTGTTCCCTTTTGGAGTGCTGGATTAAAGTGAGTCCCCTTGCCTCTCACTATTCAGCGTCTACCTGTTTCTACGATAACGAACTCTCTTGTTGTCAAAAGTTCTTCTAAGTGGTTGCCTTTTATTGGTTCTTTTCTGTTCTGGCAAATCTCTTTTTAAATTCCAACAGTAGTCTGCTAACATATTGACATCCCATTTACCCTGATAGCGCTGTTCCATTGTCTTAAGATCCTGTCTGATGGAACCTTTCACCTTGCTCCTCACTATAGTCTCCTAAATTGGCCGAAAAATAGTAACCTTTCTATTTCGGAGGCATAGAATTAGGTTCAGCATCTTTTAAGCGTTTTACAAGACTGCCGGATGGATAACAGTATAAACAGAATTAAATAGAAAGCAAAAAAAAAAACAAAAAATGAAACAACTTGTTAAGAATAGGACAAAAATCATGATTCAGTCTTAGTATCATAATAACAAATATATGCATACAATAAGGTTACCATATACTTTATAATCATTTTTTCTCTCAGCATCTTGAAAAACAAAGAAATTCACATATTTTCGGTTCCAGCATCCTAAAAAACGTAGAAATACACATCTATCTTGATTTTATAGAAAAATTGAAATTTTCACCCCCTTTAAGGGGTAGTAAGGGGGTGATAGAGGTCATGAATTTATTTTTAGTTATCATTTTCGGTTCCAGCATCCCAAAAAACGTAGAAATATACATCTATCTTGATTTTATAGAAAAATTGAAATTTTCACCCCCTGTAAGGGGTATTAGGGGGTGATAGTGGTCATAAATTTATTTTTAGTTATCATTTTCGGTTTCAGCATCCCAAGAAACGTAGAAATACACATCTGTCTTGATTTTATAGAAAAAAATTAAATTTTCACCCCCTGTAAGGGTGGTAGGGGGTGATAGTGGTCATGAATTTATTTTTAGTTATCATTTTCGGTTTCAGCATCCCAAAAAACGTAGAAAGACACATCTATCTTGATTTTTTACAACAATTTCAATTTTCACCCCTTAAGAGGTAGTAAGGGGGTGCTAGCGGGAAAACTGGCATTTAAAATTAGTTTTTATTGTCATATTCGGTTTCAGCGATCCCAAAAACCTAGGAATAATGGGGTCTCCCCTCTGGTTCATGACGTTTTTTTTTTTTTGTGTGCCTGTGTTATTTACTCTGTTTCCAGTCATGAATTATTTTTTTTATTATATACTTTCTCATTTGGCTAATTTGGCGATCAAATCTCCTTCTCCTGACTTGATCTGACTTGATTTGACTTGACTTTTGATGTTACATTGTATCAGAGGTATAGTTAATTTGGTCTTACTTCATTTAAATTCTATCCAGGCTGGCTATAAAAAAGCTGTTGCAATTGGAAGGAAATGCATTATTCTGAAGGAAGAAGAGGAAGGAGATGGATAGGAAGAATGCTTTTATTTTTATAAGAAATTCTTACAGGTTTAGTACCTTAAAAGGAAAAAAGAACCCCTTATAGGATCAATATGTTGTTCATTTGCCATCTCTCTGCTTCTCTCTGTCTATCAAGACCCTTAATTTTGGGAATGCGTGGATATCTCAAGTTGAAATTGAAAGAATTAACTCAGGTTTACAGAACCTGCACTGTGTTGAGACACTGTAACCTCATTCATTCATTCATCATTATCGCATATTTTTAATCTGAAAAGGTGCAGTTTTAACGGCAAATTTTGACGACAAAGCAACAACTTCGGTTAATGATTTTGTACAATATACAGAGATGTAGACAGACGGAGTAGATTAGCAGTAATAGATTAACTATGAGAAAAAAGGGATTTAGCAGATGATGGGGATGACAATTATGATGGTGATGTTGGTTCGCGGTTGCTTTTTTTGGGTGATCCAGCAGTAGCCCGCCATCTGAACTCACTACCACTAAGGTCCACTTTGAGGCACTCAGCGTTAGTCCCAAGTGTGCCCTAGCGATCGTGCCCAGTAAGCGATCCTATTCGTACATATTAATTAATTTAATCTTTATTTCTTTTTGGGTTACCTTTACCACGTTTATTGTTTAGTTACTGTTGCGTTCCCTCCTGTCCCCATGATGTTTTGGTCATTCGGAACGTTTGGTAGGATTTAGGGGGTCACTTTTGCTTATATTATTATTTTTGTTTATATATTAATATTTTTGGTTATCTTAAACTTTTCGTATTTTATTTTAGTTTTTTTATTACGGCTAGCTGCTTGACGTGTCTAGAATCATCTCATCATTTCACGGCAGCCACTGAAAACCTCGTACGGTCACGTGCTCCTACGGTGGTTTAGTTGTTTGTGTAGTTATAAAGTTTAGTGTTACTCCGATTTTCACGAAATAATAACGGTTGCTTTTATTTATTTCGTGTTAAATCTTCAAATATATTTTATTTAAATTTTACTGTCACTGTATTCTTTGTGTTTAATTTTTTTAACTTGTTCTGTTTTAGCGATACTTGCTAACTAGTTGTATCTTTTATGTATTATATTTAAAATCTAAGATATTTAAAATAAAGGTTTTGGATAATTTGAATTAAACAAATATATTTAGTAGCACTATAACAAAATCTGACTTTTAATTCTGGTTTAAACAATGGAATGAAATATTCGAAGTGTAAAAGATTTAGAAAACTTAGTCTATATAATCATGACTGAGTTATAATCAGTTCGTGGACATGCAATTTTCTTTGAATGGATGTCACATTGAATGATTTTTAACGATATTCAGTTTCTTTGTGGTTTGTTTTATAGTGCAACAATATTCCAAAGAATGGCATGAAACACAAAGTTTCAAACAATTTTACCAAGTAAACTTTATCTACTCAGTTTAGACATCTTTTAATAAATAATACCACACAAGAGCGTTGCATCTTTTGGAATTTCTAATCGAACATAAGTATTTAAAGACATCATTATATTCATAAATATATATATATATATATAGGATGGTCACGTAAAAAGCATGAGGACCCTCCGGAGGGCATGTATAAAGAGGTTGATGTCTGTGGCCGAGGCGAAAGAGGTATGCAGGGGCAGACGACGGAGCGCCAAACACTACGTTTGGCGCTCCGTTGTCTCTGGCTACCCCGCAAGGGATATGGCGTGAATAATAATAAATTATATTCATAAAATTATATCAATTATAACACAACTAGTCTACACTGCCTTGCATAATGTTTCTTTTTTAGAATTTAAGTCAGATATATCAATCAGAGTGGGAAATTAAGCGTTCTTATTCTTTGGAAAAGAGATTACCAATTATCAGAGCTCCGGTGTAGTTATTCGACTTCAATTAGTATATGGGTTTGTATATACTTTCTATAATGTTTTCAACCAAAATAAATTTGCCTGTATAAGAATAAATAATATATACCTTAAAGCCTTATGCAGTTAAGAAACGAAACACCCTGCAATTATTTAAAAAAGACAGCACTTGAACCACAGCAATCCTTCAATGTATGAATAACCAATGACAGTTTTCCCCATTAATAAACGCAATTTACGTTTTTAACGCAATTCTAATCATTTATCTTATTTATTATCATTCATTGCTGAAGATATCATAATCATACCCTTATATTTTTAATTATAATAACAATTATAAAAGTACATTAAAATATTTACTATGAATTCTAAATTATATATAAATAATAATACATGCTTTAAAACTGCCACAAGCGGAACTGACAACTCATTATAAACAAAGTTAAAAAGTAATAAAAATTTCACACAACGATGAAACTGTTCATTAACTGTGCTATCAAAACTTTTCATCCTTTAGATAGTACGTGTAAATTTAGTTAATCATAATTACGGCTAATGATACGAGCATATTAATCTTCAAACAAATTTTATCACACTTCACCTCAATGCCTGACCTTTGCTTTCACAAATTTAAGAAAAAAAAATGGTTAATTCGAAAAAAATCTTGCAAACAAAACTATTAAGTACTATATTTAAATATGTTTGTGATGACCACTGTTCCCACAATTTTCTTTTGTAAAGTTTTTAATAGCTTCAGATGCGATAAGGTTTCTAATTTTCCAATTGAAAATATGAAAATGTTTGGTACAAAAATTGTCAGATTGAACAAATCGCATCTATTCAGGGTTGTTTGGGGGTTTTTTGGGAGTATTAACGGACACTGATGTTAGGCTGTGAGCATCGCGCAAGCAGGGATTTTTCAAATAATATAAAAGTAATTTCTAATCGAGGCCACTGGTCTCGTAATCTTCACGTGAAATTTTCACTGTTCGGGAAAATTTTATTCGAACATGATTTTTTTTAACTGTTATAACATTGTATATTTCAGTATTTTTTTTTAAATAGGCAGGTGTTATTTCTCATTTAGAATTCAAACACTTAGTTCCGAAAAAATAAATATAACTATTTTATGATGATAATAAATGTGTCTCTCTGAATGTTTTCAAACGTAACAACTAATATATTTTAAAAATACTTTTCTATATATAAATAAAAAATACACACCGTTTGAAAACAGTTTCTAAGAATTTCACTCAACAGAGTTACGTTTAAATAAATCGTGAAGTCTGAAATTTACGCTTACTTTCTCGGTGCTGACAGTGAACGTTGAATATTCGAGCCACTGAAGCAAATGTTTTCAAGAAATTGTAAACTCGTTTAAGCTTTATTTTAAAAAGATTTGGTCTAAATATTTGACTTAACATAAATAAGAGGCTATCTCAGAATTTAACTACTCATTATTACTATTTATTAAGTGTCTCAATGTTTTATTTTATATAAACCTTATATCTAAAACCGCTGCGAAGTCAAAATTAAAAGTGACATAGCACCAACAAAACTAGATGTCAAACGCAGGGTAGATTTTAATTTGAAACACTACAATCAGTGGCGGGATTAGAGGATAAAAATACAGACAAACAACGGACAAAGCGTGACGAGGGTTGGCTCTTATCTGTGCTACGTTCAATTGTGAGCGCCCAGAGAGCTGAAACACAGCGTTTTATTTGTCAAACCATGTCTACGTAAGCGGGAATGAGAACGTACTAACTTTTGCTTTAAATTATATATGGGATGTAATGTATAAAAATAAGAACAGTAAGGGAAATCTTAATAAAATAAACCGTTAAAATTACTAAAAGCAGTTTTTCTTCAAAGAAAGACTTATTTAATCGAACTATAAACAAAATTACTATCGTTTACCTTAATAAATTTGCACGTCTGGTTGACATAGCTCGTGAACAAAAATCACATTGACATGACAAATTGACACGTCAGAAACATGACTAAACATTTTTCAATATTGATAATAGAAAAATATCGATGCAAATGGTTGTACTTATCAAAGCCTTTTTTACAACTCGTCGTAGTTGGATAAGTTTATAATTGAACAAGAAGTCGTCCATTGGCGTCGCTTCCGACTCCTATGCCTGCAGCGACTTGTTAGAGACGAATTAAGAGTTGCGTTCCACAACTTTCTACTTACTCGTATGTGTGCTAGTTATGACTTAATTTTATAATACTTCGTGAACGACCGCTATTTATATCACATTTTTTTAAATATTTAAAAGATAACGATCCGATAATATATGTTTTATTAAATTTTTATTATTATTGTTACGGTTTAGAAAAGTGGTTTTCATTTTGTACAACCACTTTATTGAAACTAAACTTCTTTGATGTTATTTATTTTTCTTAAACTCTGATAAAATTGCTGAAACAAGTGTATTTGTTCTTCTTGCTATAGCATACAAACACATATTGTAATAATAAATTGTTCCTCAATTATCGACGTGTATTAAAAACCACACAATCAAAAGAATTGGATAAATATAAGATCTATAGTTAAACATAATAATATTTTTAGATCCGTCAAAATTAGCGAGAAGTCATTAATATTATCATGAACACAATGGTTTATAATACACCACGATTCAGTTTGAATCAGATTAGCTGAAGCAGGACATAATACATCACCGGTTAGCTCATTGTTAGGTATTATTTTCTAATTCACAGCAACTATCAGATTGATTGTTATTTGTGCTGTATGACCGCGTAACACTAACAGGCTTACGATAACAAATTATGTTTTGTCATGACATTTGGAAATTCGCTATCATATATTATTTAACATGTTTTAAATTTTCAATAGGCCACTTAAATTTTTTTACTGAAATTTAATTCAAAAATATTTAATAAATAAATAAATATAAACGAAAACCGAATCCAATCAAATGATATCAAACCATCTTTGAAATCTTTTATAAAGCAAATATTATGGTAGAGTATCATATAAATAAAAAACAGTCATGACGCTAATCAAATAAAAATGATTTTTTTAAGCTACTAAAATAATCTTGAGAATTTAATAATAATTTTAAATGGTCGAAAAGCCCGTAAGAAATTTACGGAAATGAATTTGTGATGGCCAAGCTGAGTTCAGTATAACTTGTTTTATTTGGTTATAAGTAAATGATATATGTCTATTTGATACTAGGTTCATGAAATGAACCTAATTACTATTTCTCGCTGCTTCATACCCAAATTAAGTAAATTAATTAATTAATACTGAATTAATTTTCTCGGATTCATCATACACATAATGTTGAATTCTTGATATTTTTCATGAAATACATTTTATTCTTTTGTAGTAAATAGATTTTTATAAATGTATTATCTATATTTTGAATATCATAAAAAATCGTTGTCATATCAATTAGCGTCAGATCTAGACTCAGTAGTTCGAATATGAAAGTCTAAACTCAACGTTATTTGGAATCGGTTTCCAGATACGAAATAAGTAAATTATGAAAACACAAATAAAATTCTTTCTTAGATAAAAGTTACCAGTTTTTGTCTACAAGTCATAAAATAAGGTAGAAGACACGGCTTTGTAATCCAAGGCTTTGTTATATTTTTTTGTAAATACACAATAGTATAAAAACAGGTTCTATGTTAATAATAAATTATTAAACTGTAAGTGTAACTGGTATTGTATATTAATATTATAAAGGTAACTATTGTTCATTTATTTATTTGTTTGTATAAGTAGCTTAGATAAAGATGGCTTATTACTTCTACATATTGAAAAAGAGAAGATTAAAAGTCATCATTCAAATTTAAAAATAATGTTTTATTAATATTTTGTGAATATTATTTTGTGAAGATTTCATTTTTCAATGACTGGACAATTTTGTATGTTAATTTGAAAATATTTAATCAAATACACCCTTGAAAATAGACGATTGATAAAGTCAGGACACTACAAATTCTACGTAAGCCTTAGAGATTAGGTGATGGTGATGTTAAGTTCTGATAAAAATGTGTTTAAACGCTACAATATATAAAATGTTTATAAAATATAAAAGTGTAAAAATTAAACAATAATGAATTTTCACACCAAACTAATAAAAATCTAAATCAAAATTTTTATTGTAAATAAGTTTTATATAAAACATTTCTTCATTGTCACTCCCTCCACCAGGTCAAAGTTATTTGGCCCTGAGCTGAGAATAGGTGGCGACAGAAAATCAGTGGGCCTGCCTTATGTTTAGATTTCTTAAGTCATACTTAAAATCTAAATTACATATATAGTATATCTTGTAGTAGCCTGGCAGCGAGCGCATTTTACACAGGGTGCATCATGTTTCAAATATTTGAAGTACTGTAGTATCCGATAACACACAAACGTTCCTTAACAAGATATTTTTTATTAAAGGGTGTAATTTCAACATTTACTGGGAGCTTGTTGTAAAAGTGTATACATTGCCACAAAAAAGATTTTTTTTCTGTCGAGTGACAGCTAAAGCGAACTTGTTTTTCTTTTTCGTATTTATATGAAGGACATCAAAAAGTTTAATAAAATTATGCTTATTCTTCTGGATATACTTAAGAATTAACAAAAAGTACTGAGCAGCGACCGTTAGTATATTGAATTATTTAAATATATCTCTTAAATTTCGAACCCCTTGGGCCTAGTTTGTAAATTTAAAAGATGAGGTATCTTTGAAGTTTACAAACCTTGTATCTTTTGTATTAATAAAAATAGTATTTATACCAGCAGCGTTACCTCAGATTAGGAAACCATACTACATTATGCTATGAAAATAATAATAAATAACTTTCATAATGGCATAGTGAAACGTTAGCCGTTGTATATATTAAACAGCAAACGCTCACAATTCAATTTGCATGTTCGTTATCATTACGCTCTAACGCTGCCTCAGATCTATCACGAGCACTAATCTGACGTTTGATATATTCAAGCTATTTCAAGCCAACGAGTCTGCGACAACGACTGTGGCAATGGACTGATGCCCGAATAATCTTATAAAAAAAGCACTGGCTACTTTTTATTTTATTTTAAATAAAGTTTTATGTTCACACTGTTTTTTTTCTTTGAAATTAAATATTTATCATGTATCATTATTTTATGTATTACATGTCCTCGCGGAAAAAATATGTATTTTAAATACTTCTCTTAATGTTGGTCTCTATTTCTCATTGGTCTTTTAAGTAAAATGTAAGTAAGTAATCTTACTTACTTAGTAACGAGTATAACTATACTCGTATATAAGATTTATGCATAAAACTTCACATGTAAGAATTAAGTCTTTCATTGTAATTAATTGATTGCTTTTTAAAGACCGCACAGTACTTACATAGAAAATATAATAATAATTATAATATAATAAAAAATAACCGAATAATAAATTTATTGCACTTATATTTATTTAGGTCTGAAGCGTATTTCGACATACCTTATTTATCCAGCCGTCTGACTCGCAAGACTCGCCTGTTTGCTGTTACCATTAGCCTCTGCTATCCAATTTACTAAGCAAATGCACAAATGGCTGATTCACTAATTGCGATCATAAATTCGCTTTTGGAGCTAAGTTTAATTCTATTACAAAAGTTATGTCTTTCCAATTAACACCTGTCCGCTGCGATCGCAATCAATGCAACTTTATATCTCCTTCGGGAATTAAACTAATTGATTTTAAGACGGGACAGCCATTTTAATTTCTTTATACATATTTTTTTTCTATTATTTATCAATGTCATAAAAACTTTTATTTTTACTTTTACTATATAACTATAAACGTGGTAACTATTATCATTGGACATAAATATAAAAATATATATATTTTAAAGTAAAAGAGCTGTGGTGCTTTGCAGATGAATTTCATGTATTTATTTTCACTTTTCCTTCCATGGTGTCCTACAAGACGACAGAGGGATCGGATGGAGGATGGGCAGCAGCGTGTTCTTCTTCAGCCTACCATAACACCAAACTGCGATTGCCAACCCCAAACGTGGCGATTATGGCATATTCCCACATGGATCGGTCTTTAGAGGAGAACTATGTTTTGCAGTGAGCGTCTATAGGCTTACAAGATAAAAAGTTAAATAAAAATCATCAAATCTCCTAATATAATTAATTTTCATCCGCATTATTGGAAAGATCTTGTACATCACAGGCAATTAGGTTCATTTACTCGCACTAGTGAAGACATTCTCACTCGTCGTGTGTTCGCGTCGATTAATATCCAATGACCGCATTTATCTTTTATATTTCTCATCTTAAGTACAAATTTTTTGTATGTTTGTGCTTTATGCAATAGGTATGCTGTTTTTTTGAATAAATTATTATTGTATATGCAGTGCAAAGTTATTATAAAATATTTCGGGTGAGCGAAAAAAAACATCAATAATACATCTTTTTAAAAACCAAATATTACATTTGAATTTCACAGGCGTTGTATGTTTTATATATTGCTAATAATATTTTTATAAGCTTGTTTTTAGCCATACGTAATTACAGCACAGATTAGTTTCCAGCACTATTGATAATATTTGATTGGAATCTTACGGCGATCTTACATTTAATGAAACGCATATTTCCCCGAAGGTGGGGACTTTCTTAAGTAGGTGGTTTATAATATATAAATAAGTTTAATTAAATATAACTATAATAGCTATATTCGAATTGATTAAATCCTAATTTACTTTACAAACAATTGTATAGGTATGCTGTATATATTTCCTCGTAATGCTAGTCTATCCGTTGTATCAATAGCTTTGATTTTCTCCGACGCTGTTGACCGAGCGCCGGCGGCATGATTGTAGCAAACACCAAGATCAGATAGGGTTGTCTACGCTTACATAGATTTGTTGGATATAGTTTTTAAATAAGATAAGTTATTTTTTTTTTAGTTCGTTAATGTAAGTAAACAAGGGTTTAAGAAATAAAATGCGGTCCAAATATGAAAAAGGGTAGTGGTTATTCAAGAGTTTTTATAAATCTACTTAAAATTAAGACCTAACTCGTGCCATAATCAATTACGTTACCTAAAGCTAAGTGAGTATTCGTAGAACTTAGAACTATTGGTAGCCCTAGCTCAGTAAGATGAGAGTCGTTGATTGGCTTGCACTCGCTTGTACGGAGGCTAAAATATAATACTAGAATCTCAACAAGCACTGATATATGCATATTGGGTTACATCTTCATGAAGTTAATATCGAGAGTTTAATCAAATATTTGCTGTGATATGGTCTATATTACGTTGTGATGTTTCTAATGGTATATAACATGATTTGATACGAATTTCTCTTGAATATTTTATTACGTTAATACTATTAACATTATATTAGAATGCGCTTAGCAAAAACATTTAACTCTAAAGCATTTGAAATAACCGTTAGATAAACCTCAACACGCCGCATTAGGTCCGCTCTAAGGGAGCTCGCTGAAGCCGATTCTAAACAGCTTATCCGTATTGACTCTAATGTTACCTAATTAGCTTAATTGCAAATTGTAATGTAAGGATGATAATAAATTGGAAGTTAAAGAAATTCATGCAATTCACTCTTGAAATACAAGTTTGTTGTGTCAGAACTTAGAAGATTTTTTTTTTTAAATGGGTTAACGAGAGTGCGGGTCACCGATGACAGGTGTTCGTCGGTGCCCACTAACTCTTGCGATTTTCGGGGAAACACAAGAGCGTTGCCGTCCTTGAAGGTGGGAGTAAACGTCTTTCTTGAAGGTACCCATGTGGTATCGATCAGGAAATACTGCCGAAGGAAGTTCGTTCCACATTTGATTAGTATGTGGAAGAAAGGAAACTTCTCTCCGCTGTAGCGGTCAAAACGACTAGAGATGAGAACAGTACTCCATGTCTTTGGCCAGGCTTGAAATACTGCCTCGGTCTATTGAGGCCAACTTGGCCTTGCAGTCCAGATTATCACGAAACCGACAGTTGATAGTTTTCAATGATATATTGGATATTTGTAACATACATTTTTATGGGGATGACAGCTCTGGAGAGGCAATGATTTCGGCACTTGTCGACGTTTTCCCGAACAAGCCCAACACGGCCGGAATAAACAACATCCCCAGTGCTGTCATCCCCATAACAATGTATGTTGGAAGTATCCAACATATCATTGGTATACAGGAGGAATAGAGTTGGGGATAGCACGCGGCCTTGGGGTACATCATCTTCCACAAGCTTAGGGGCCGAGTAGGAACCATCGAGAACGACCTGTATGCCGACTGACCAGTGCGGTGATCCACCTACATAAGCTCTCGGGAAGCCCTTAGAAAGGTAACTTCGAAAGAAGATCCTAGTGCCATACACGATCGAAGGCTTTCGCCATATACAGACTAACTGCTATACCCTGTCCCTTGCTTTCAATAACAGCTGCCCAACGGTGCGTAAGATATATAACAGAAAATCACTGTCACAGTCGATTGACCATGACGAAATCCATATTGCCGGTCATTGATTAATTGGTGATTTTCGAGGTATGGTAGGAGCTGATGATTGAGAATGCTTTCCATTATTTTGAAGAAAGGAGAGGCCATGGTGATAGGTCTGTGGTAAGCTGAGTCTGATCTACTACCTTTGTTAGGGATCAGGTGGACAAGGGCACGCTTTCAATGAGACCATGACTATGCCTTTAAGGTAGGAGTATTGAAATAATCGCGTTAGCACTGCTATCAACTCAGGGGCACATGTTCGTAGCATAATTGGAAAAATACCATCGGGCCCTCTCATCTTATCAACATCCAAAATAAGACAGATTTTCGTATGATTTATTCCAAAAAATTATTTCCAGTTTAAGATAATAAATAAGCTATGACAATGCAAGATGATAGCCGGTGTCTTCCCCTGGTCGTCCAAAGTCGCGCTTGAGGGAAAAGACATCGGCTTTCTCTTTTGTAGTGTGTGTGTAATATTATTAAACTATGGATAAGTACTAGCACGTAGACATATGTTACACAGATATCTAACATGTACAAGGTTATTTTTAGTATAGAAAGTGTATCATTCACATAACTATAGTCAGAGTATTTTTAGACTCTTTTATTACATGTGGATCTCGACATTTTAGTTTCTTAAAGACTTTACTTAAAACTGTTCTGAATTTTTCCCTACTTAATATGTATAAATATATATGTATTTTTATCTATTTTAATTTTCAATCTTTATTGTAGTATAAAAGGACAGTGAAGGTTCAAATTTAAATGTTTTGATCTCCTTTACAATAACTATAGTAAGGTGGAATTTATAAGGTTTAATATAGAGTAGTATTTAAGTTATTGTTAAATAATATTACTAATTAATTTAATATTTATACATTTATATATATATATATATTACTTAAATACATTGTAAATAACTCAATAATATTGCATCATAATATATACTGCATACCATAATAGCACAATGCTGATTTTCAATTAATTTGGGTAATTCTATTAAAGGTACTGTTCCAATTATTTAAGCACCGAAGCTTCATTAAATTCAATTTGCATATATGGTACATTAAAAAATATATTATATTTCATATATATACAATTTATATTACTGTACATTATTCATTCAAAATATAAATAATTGAAAGTTACGCATTACATTCAATTACAACAAAAACTGTATAACAAAGTAAACAGACCAACTTTAAAGATGGCAAGTGTAAACGATTCCGAGTATTCGTGTCGGTGAACATTTACCGCTTGCATTTTCTATTTGACACGATTTATCGTCTACAGCCCACCTTTCATCGGTGAAATTAACATATACAGTATATATCTTTGCCGACGGACTTTAATCACGCGATTTTGATTTGAACTAGTCGAAACTCGCAGCTCTTACTATATAATATTTTTGACGCATTACTCAATACGGTTTTGTTTTGGGATGGATTAACTTTTACTTAATTGGCAAAAAGAGATCAGAAGCGTCACACACACATTAGGTGATGGTCTATAATAATTTTTGAAAAATGTCTTGTCGTTGAGGAATAATCGTAAAAAAAATTATACCCCATTGAAGTCAATGGGAAAAAAAATCGCACGAAAAATTTTTGTTTTACAATGAAATCTCCTACATTACCGACATTGTACATAACGATGAGTCATTACACTGGGCTCGCTTCTCTCAATATGCAAACGGCACCCGAGATTTCGCGAGCGCAGCGAGTCGAAATTGAGGGTCTGTTGGGGCCCCTAGTCATAGTTTAATTCCACAAATCTATAAAACCAACTATTTTTTATTAGTAAAGATGTGTAAGCTCGTATGTCACGTAAATCATAGTAACAAAGGTAGTTTCATGACGACATGCCTTGAAGAAACTTCATGAATTCTATTTTAACTTATTTGTTTCAAATATATTTTAAGTTAGTTTTCCAATTTGTGATTTTGAATTTAAAGGTTAAATAATTATCATAATGCCTTGTTAGTAATAATGTTAACTATAAAGTTACCTAAGACTCTATTATACGTGTTTTACAAATCAGATCGTAAGATCAGAGCTTATCGTAATAATTTTATTCGTTTCTCTGAACGTTGTTTTCTATTGAATTTAGTAGAACTTAGTGGTAATCAATTTGGTTTATTGATCAAATACTGAAATGTAGGAACTATACACAGCTATTTGCTAAGTATAATAATATTGATTAAAAATGTAATTAGGGATTAATTATAGTCCTTTGTGGATTAGTATGTTAATAATACTAACAATATTACAAAATCTTTAAGAGGCCATATTTTTTCTTTCAAATAATTCAACGGAATGTTTGATTCAACGAGAGAGGGGATAACCTGTTAGTTCATAAAACTATCTAACATCACATATTATTTGTTTAGGATATCAAACTTAATATGGTTCTTTGTTATTTTTCATATGAGAATAAAGTGAATAGGCAGAGGGCGATTGTAGTACCCATAAAAATATAGCTTTTGAATTAATCGTAGCTATGAAAGCTATTTCATACCGATCTTTTGTGCGGCAATAGTACTACTCCATCGATCTGAAATTGCAGCTGTACCTCCATAGCCTTGCAACTAAATTATGAATAAGTAGTATTTTTTTAATATAATCCAACTATATTTTAAAAACAAATGATTTATATATTAATAATTTATGTTGTTCAGGATAACCTTTAAGTCTTTATCAACTAAAGATCAAAAATAATATTCACAAGATAAACGAAGGGCTTTGCATAGTTTTGAATACATTTCTCGGTGACCGGAGCACCAACGAGCGATAAATTGGGGTCTGAATAAGTCGGATATTAATTATCAAATGGAAATTTATCGTGAAGATGACAGAACTTTGATGAAAGACTTGTTTGTTAAAGAAGTAACGGACGGTAATTAAACTCGAGATGATATCCGGTTTAGACCTTTCATTAGTAGTTTGTTAAGATGGAATTATATAATTCATTTAAAAAAACACAGATTTACATTTTTTTTATTTATTGTACCCTTTTCTTCACGTGAATCAATCTATACTTCTATACTTATATTTCAAAGACAACATTTTGTTTGTCTGTCTGTTGTTTATATCGAATAGGCTTTAAAAATAATGGATCCAAAAGCTACATTATCAGGAAGTAACATAGGCTAATATAAAAAAAAACTTAGACAAGTTAAAAAAAAAGGATTTGTGAATCAAAAAAAGTATTTAAGAATTGTTTCATATACGAGGGAATAAAATTTTGTGAAAAAGCCTTTATAATAATAGTTAACAATTTATAAATTTTACCCTTTAATTGATGTAAAAAATGTTTGTATGCTAACGGATACTACATTATTTCCAAATATCTACATCTGGTACATGATATGCCCCAGGGATGAAGCGCTCGTTACTTCAAGATTTATTATAAATCTAATTTAGGTTTAAATTATGAAAAAAATGAACATACAACATGACAAGCCCGCTGAGTTTCGATCACCAGTTCTTCCTTCTCAAATCTGTGGCAAATAATATTCCAAGGCAGCTTTGACAAAAAAAAATGTTCAATAAAGATTTTGATATGAATTTGGAATTACTGCTGACTAATTAAAAAAAACTAAAATGAGTCAGCAGTTATTCCAAAATGATTTTTTTTAACATTTAAGAACAAAGGAAAGGTTCGGGAGATATATCACCCGTAAGTGTTAGGGATTATAATGACCCTCTTTGTTGACGCCGCCATTTTTATTATCTTTCGAGAGACCATAGTGGTGAAAATGCCATCTTGTCAACAAGTTTGGAATTTTAATATTTATATATATCTGTTTTACTACAATAATGACATTCCTCCTCCTATAAGAATGTCAAAGTTTACAAGATTTAGATTGTTATGTAAAGACTGGCTTCTGAATGTTCAAAAACAACAACATAATTGGACTGCACTACCTTAGAGTTTGTTTAATGTATTGTCGCTTTCTGTGCTTACATTTTTATTACTATTATTATTTTTTGGTTTACAATTTTATATTTAATTTTTTTTTAATTTATTTCTACTATTTCTTTTTAAACAATAACTCAATTATAGTAATTTTAATATATTATTCTGTACAACGACAGCTTATGTGTTCACCCAACACTACTCGATAACTTTTCACCATAATCAGATTGATAACAATCCATTGTATTTTTTTCTTGTGAATCCCTTTGTTTATTTTGTCTAGTTAAAATTTTTGTCTGCATGCTGTGGCAGCATTGGCACAAGGCTTGAACTGAAAAGCAGCTCTAAGCTGAGTTCATTTCCTTTTCAGTTGCATACATATACCTAATTATTTAAGTTATTTTTGTTAATCTTAATTATTTGTGTGCTTCTTGAATAAAGTTCTTATTATTATTATTATTATTATTATTATATATAATGCATCCAAATAATGTCTAGTTAAAATATATCATCTTGTACAATTTTTATACATTAAAAGTGGTGAATATGATATTATTTCGACATAAGATGCCGGAACAGCAACCGATCGAGAACGGATGAATCCTTGAATTACACATGTCTAGAACATACGTTTATCATAAATAGAACATACATAGAAGTTGTTAATATTAGCAAGTTAACATTTATAATTTTATATAGATATATTATTTATTATTTAATAATTATAATAATAATAATCGCTATAATATAAATATATCACTATTATTAACTTTCGTCAATCACAATGAAATTTAAATTCAAATACTTTACAAAAAGGAAGTAAAAGAGCTGTGTGTTTTGAACGTTCTTAATTTATTTTAGACCACTAGTCTACACATTATTACAGACTACACATTTTCAAACTTGGAGCTAGATACAATATGGTTATATATTTTATTGACTACCTCCCTATGTGCGGCTCAATCCTCACAGCTTAATACCTTGGCAATTATGATATCAAGGCTACTATGTAGAAGAAGGGCTGTGAAGTTTCGTGGTTTAATAAGGGAAAAGATACAAGCTGCGAGAACTTATCCAACATATGTGGTTTTATTCTCAATATGCTTTTATTCAACTAGCTAGCGTTTCATTCAACAGTCTGCGTCAGTAAACTATGATACAGATACAAGCCAATTTCAATAGTCTTATTTCAAAATGATTAGAAGGAGCAGCAAAACTCGTTGGTTAATTAAAATAGCAGCTTGAATGTTAAGAAAAATAATTATTTGTAGTTGTTAGCAAGGAAGTAGAGAAGAAGTAGCTGTGGATCTACCTTGAATATAATATATCTTTTTTATTAAATATTAAGTTAAATTATTTATTACCTTCAAATCCATCAACAAAGAAGCATAGAAGATCGATAGCGCTCTATTATTTAAATTTAAAAAGTTATAAAACACTTCCGTTATCTTCTTTCTTATATTTTATTTTGGCAAGGATTCTTTCACTTAGTGGCGAGCGAAATCTGAACGAAATAAAGTGAAGAAAAAATATTAAGGTGAAATAGTATTTTTGGAAAGTTGCCAGCTACCTGTTCGTGATATACGTAAGATGACTGTATGTTTGTCTTAAACTTCATTTATAGCAATCATGTTTGATATGGAACAATAAAAGTATAAATATACGAAAAATTCACTACGTTATTAAAAATTTCAAACTTTGACCAAAAAATGGGAATCACATAGTTAATCTACCAGACATCGTTATCATTTTTTACTTATATAAGTTACTTTACAAATAGTACCAATATGATTATCCTAAGATAAGACTCTTCTATTATACTAAGCAAAACTGAAACCTCATAATATCGTGAAATGTTTACTTACCCCTATATAAACTTTTATATATATTATGTAAATAAAGAAATTTGCCCGTATCAAATGAGATAGGATTAGTATTTTAATCAATAATTTCATAATAATTAATATATATATATATATATATAAATATATATATAGTATATTATTATGCACATCCATTATACTAATTATAATTTATGAAACAAAAGAATAAACCTTTATATCACCATTCAGTGTATAAAGATATACATATAATATAAAACATATTTTAGGAAATTTACGGAAAAAAACATAAAATTTATTACATTTAAACCGAAAGCCGGACTTGCGGACGGACGGGTGGACGGACGGACGGCAGTCGTAGAATTATATAAGGTTCTCTTATCATCCTTTGGGAAAGAAACCGTGAAAAGGTATGATAAGGTTTTATATATGACATTGTAATTTCATTTTAATATGAAATAAATGAATATTGAAGATTTTTTAGAAAACCAGCTTCAAGAATGTACCTACGCTTGATCTTATATTTAATAAAATGTAAATTTTACGTCAAATTTTAATAAAATTAATGTCAATGAATAGTAAGATTCATAGATTTGAGATCCGAAATCGGAGTCTATATATTATCAATAATGATACTAAAAATAGTTATAAAACGTAGTAAAAACGACAAAATGTTACAGAATGAAAGCAATGCAGTACCCCGTTATATATCACAAGAAAACTTTTATAATTTATTGCACGAAGAAATAGAAAAAATATATAGGAATGATTTAAAACGACCCAAATAAAGTACACACGGGACAAATTTTAAATTACTTCCACATTCCCGTCCGCACGTTGTGATGTATGCTGGCGCTATTTAGAATTGTTATTACTTTTTATTATTATACTTATTTATAGTTGCATAACTATTTTATACTTGTCCTAGAACTAGAAGAAATAAGAATGCATAACCGTGAAATAAATGAAACATTTATTATACAAAGAAAACATGCACTACAGCTATTTACATATAATTAACTGTTAATATACTAAAAGTGATTAACATACATTGTCGCCAATCAGTGAACTGTTTACGACCCGCTCCATTTTATACCAGAATGGTTTCAGCTTGAATTCTTCGAGACAAAGGTGGAACGGTTCCACGGAACTTTACTCATAAATAAAGAAAATGAACTGCATCCACAAGTGCATTATGCTCGTTACAATTTGTGCTCTATTTTTATTCAGTAAAGTTGAATTTCAAATGGCTAGCCTGTAATGGATTACATTTGTTATGGTATTTGTCAGAAGGTTTTATTAGCGGTCTGTGTATTTCATTTCGCTGAGTCTTCAATTGTTACGTCAATATGGACAATTTGAGTAACTTGATTATATTGTTCTTTTCAATTTCAACTTATACAAACGTTGCAAATGTTACTATTAAAATATACGTTATATCTTAGTATGAGTATGAAAGATTTAATACGATCTAACGTTCCCGCTATAAATCTTAAAAACTCTATCGAATAATCGATGATAAATAACACCAGAGAGCATTTTCGTCCTTTCAAAGTGGATGTAATAAATCAAGGAGAGATGGAAACCGGCTCAAAATTAAACAGAAACAGGAGATTGGATCATTTTGAATGTTTCGGCAATAAGAGTAATTAAAGATGAATCAAACGGGATACCGGTTTGTAATGATTAGAACGAGAAGAGTTGTGAGTGAGACGTCATTGTTTATTATCATTCTTTAGAGTGAAATAATTTTACAAAATATATTGTTATATAAAAACAAGATTCTAATAAATAAATATTGTTTACCCGAAATAAAAAAATATATCATTTTCAAAAGAAATACCAAAAAATAAAGTAGTTTGAATTTCTCATTATTTGCACAACCGGTTCTATCAACTCCTGGTATGTATATATTCAAGTTTTTAGTGCTTAATATATTCTATAATCTTTAAATCTCGTGAACGTATCAAAATAAAACCTCTCAAAACGGACAAAGTTCGTTGAGAAACTTCTGACAGCGGCTGTCACGGCTAAGTCTGAACACGAGGACCCTCTGTCAATGCCTTATTATCCTGGTCACGTTTTAAGGACGTCCTTCTGTAATTAAGGTATCGGACCAAATGACTCTTATATTATTTAAAAATTGAAGGTTGAAACCTTAATAAAAGTAGATTATTCTATTCTGACTTTTTCAGTGTTATGTAACTTCCTCTTTTTATTGTTGTTGTCTCCAATATAGTAAAAGGATGTTAAAAGTTTTGACATCTATTTCGTTTTTTATTTCTTTATACATAAAGATGTATCTTATAAAAAGTACGTTATGTATTTTATTGTGGCCTGGTGTATGTCGTATTTTTTCTATAAAAAAATATTAAATGATATCCCACCACGGCTGTTTTGCATCTTGATAATAAAAATAAAGTTGGACCATAATTTTCTATAGTTTTCTTACATAATCCATTAATAATGTAATTCGTTTGTAAACAATAATATTGGGTATAATAAAAAGGTATTTTTACTTTATATTTCGGAAACGTGGTACTTTTGGGATTCATGCTACTAATGGTAGCAAATGAATGTACTTGTTTGGAATAGCAGAATTACGGAAACAGAAAATGCATTTCAGTAGTAATTCGTTTAACTATTATGCTTAGTTTAATTAGAAATAATGTATAAAACAATATATGCATTTAACAATTTGGTCAGTAAAACGGTTTTAGTTTTGTGAATATTCTGCAGATTTCCAAGTTTAAATTAAAAATTATAGAGAAGCCAAAAGTTCATACAACAAGTAGCAATGTCTCATTGTTATTAATAGCTGTGCTTCACTTATTCCCACGAAAATACTATATTAATATATAAGTGTTCGTGCAGAATTTATAACAAATGTATATTACGTATCCAATTAGGACACCTAAATATACATCAGTAGATAAGTATTAAAATGAAATAATATAAATCACAACATCCTAATTCGATAGAACATCAATTCGTACTTAGTAGATTTTGAGATTAAAACAACTTTCAAGATTTTCGCATAAAACAAAATGATTCAGTAAAAAACTTATTTTTCCGAACAATCTCGTCAATTTAAATTTTTGGCGACAGGAACATAATGTTCTTTGGAGAAGTTCTGACAGTTGAAGCAGAGATGATCACAAAAATTTGAAGTTAACAGACTGTAACGTGTATTTGTAAAGTAATCACGATAATGACAAAGAACAAAGAACAATTCGACCACGAGGAGAAGTAAACGATATTGCAGAGGAGTTTTTGTGTGGAGTAAGTAGTTGAGCAATGCCTGTTGTTAATATTTATCAAACCTGATTGGAATAATGGGTTAACGTGGATTTATAATACTTAATTGGTAATCAGTAATTGTATATTCCGTTTTTAATTTATATTTTTCCTGGCATAAGCAAATATTTGTTAAAATTCAAAGTACACAATTCTGATTACTATATTTTAATTTAAAATATGTAAAGAATGTTTACTTTCCGTTCTAGCGTAACACTTTTTAACCATGTACATACGTATATCTCTTGAAACTATTTGAATAAACGAATGCAGTGAATATGTAAATAATAAAAAATGAAATTATTATTCGGGATTAAATTTTAAAAGCAACACAGGTCGTATTTGCAACACTGAAGTTTGGAGCAACACTAAAATAGATTTAAAATTTTAAAAAAGTACATAATATTTTTTGTAAGACATGTTACTCCAAATGCATGCAAAAACGACTTACAAAAAAAAAGCAAATATGTTAAAAGCTAATCAAATCATTAAATAATACATTTCAATTTAGAACCAGCCTTACTTGTGCAAAGTGTACGTACACTTTTGCAAGCAATACTTACATTTCATATTCAAATACTATTTTTTTTTAAACGGTGGCTTAAAATGTTATTTTATACTATCTTGTTGCATATTATTTCTTAACGGGAGAACTTGCTTTAAAACTCATATTTACGCTTTTAATATGAGTATTTGCTCTCGTAAAGTACAGTTTAAGACGTATAGATGGCTATACATCATCAGTATTGATACCTGACCCAGTTGCGGAGTGAGGAGCTTAATTACAACCCCCATTCTCTCTTCTCCCCGCCTCTTGACCTAGCATACTCGGACACTATCTTTTCCCGCGATAAATACTTTATGTTTGTCATGAAAGACTTATTTAATCTAATAAAAGGAATATTTGTCAAACTGATAAAGACCAAAAAACTTTTAAAAATAACATACAATGTGCTTTAAATTTAAAAATATGAATATCAACAAAAATAATAAATAAATTAACAAGACGGAAATTAGTAGATAAACATACTTCGCGCGCAACCCGATATAAATGATATTCCTAATTAATTTAAAAAATAATAACATCGGATACTATTTTTGATTTTTTTTAGTAAGCCTCAAGGTCATCTAAATACTGACTCACTCATATACGCCCAACATAAAACTTATAAAGAAGAGTAGACGCAAAAAGCTCTGTTTATTTTTTTTTATAAGGATAAGGCCTAAGAGATTTTACTGGTAAAAGTATTAACTAAGGGCCTTGGGCCTTTCTATTAAAGCATTTTTGTATGACGACTAGTATAATATAAAAGTTTTACTAAATTTATATTAGTTTTTCTGGTAATACATAAAGAAATAAGAGCTTCAATGATTTTGGAAAACAATATATATATAAAGCTAGTTGTTAAATTAATATTCCGTATTACACAAGGATGACTACTTTGCATTTAAACCGATACAAAATTGCAACAAGGAAAGTTCGTGACATCGGGAGAGAGGAAAGACTTTTAATTTATTTTATCTCGAGTAAGATCATCTAATCCCCTTTTCCATTCGACGGAGGAAATCTAAAAAGAAGCTAATGATTAAATCGATTCTAGATAAAGTAGAAACGAAAGGTATGAAATACCTGAAACTAATACCAAGGCTTGAAAATGGCTTCACCGGAATGGATTGGTAATTAATAGTGAGCTTCTTTAAAAGTACAAGATTAGAGTTATGTTTATATTTCGATTTGAGAAATTTTAATTACAAACTGAATATTTGCATTAAAAATGGCTATATTTTTTTCTCTTTGGTCTTTATTCGATCCTTTTCAAGATGTCAACTAGCCACAGATGAGAATTAAATACTTACAATGAAATCCGTTTTAAATAAATATACATATAGAATATTCAAAACTTTATATATATATTTTTTATAACGAGCTTGCATGGCACAGTTAATACGTGATCACCGCCTTCTATGAATTCTTGCAACATCCAAGGGTTCATAAGAGCACTGCCGGCCTTGGAGGTAGAACTAAACGCCCTTTTTTTAAGGTACCCATATCGTATCTATCTACAAATACCGCCGAAAGGAGTTCGTTCTACATTCGAATGGTATATGGAAGAAAGATCCTTGAAAACTACAGAGTGGACGATCACCACGCATCTAGGTGGTAGGAATGATATCGGAGGCGATGACGCGCTGAGTGATTATGAAATTCGGTGGCAGGCATCTTTTTTATTTTATTTTTTTCCTTACCAAATTGACTCCACTCTGCCCGATGTTAAGCAGTCAGTGAAGTCCAAAAATGGTGTCACCATTCCCATTCAAGCAAAATAAAATGAAGAATTGTGGTGTAAACTATGGCAGCCTTATGAGATGCCTTTTTACGCCCCTTTAAAAGCTCATCGGAACACTCCCTGTGGTAAATGCGATATCGAGAAGAGAAAAAAGAACGTACAGAGAAGCAAGAGTCAAGCCGTTCCCAGAGCACAGAGTTCCCGACAATCCGAATGACTCTCCGTTGTAAGCGGTCAACGATAGCTGATATTGCGGTCATTTGGACCAGAGGTGAGAACAGTACTCCATTTGTGGCCGGACCTGCATTTTATAGAGCGCAAGTCTTTAGCCAGGCCTGAAATACTGCCTGCCTGAAATAATGTAATCGACGCCAACTTGCCCTTCCTCTCTAGATGACCACGAAACTGACAATCGCTCGAAATGTCGAGATCCAGTACTCTGATACTTGACGAGGCAATGATAGAAGTACTCTCGAAGAACGGTGATACGACAAATGGGGTTTCGTTAGTGGTAAACACGCAAACTTGTTTCTTTAGGGGATTGCACTGAACGCGGTTCATCGAACTCTGAGACCATTCCCAGGGAGGTCTCTATAGAAGACACAAGTTTCTTTCGGCCCTCGTCTACGTTTTTCCGAGTATTGTAGCTTTCGAGATATGCTCTGCCCAGTGAAAAAGCAGGTAATCCCTCTGTGTGGTGTACAATAAAGTATATTCTACCTATCTATCCATCTACTGACATAAACTCTCGGGAAGCCCATAGGAAGGAAACTTTGTGCTTTCGAAGTTTCCTTCCCTCTAAACTAAACTAAACGAAACTAAACTAAACGATTGAAGGCTTTCACCATATCCAGAATAACTGCGAGATACTTTCCCTTGCTTTGGTGCGGAATGGTGCGTAAGATGTAATAGAAGATCACCAGGCGATTGACCGTGGCGCGTGCCATATTGACGTTCATTGAACAACTGACGATCCTTGAGGTACGTTAGGAGCCCATTAATGATGCTCTCCATTACTTTGGAGAGACAAGAGGTAATGGCTATAGATCTGTAGTAAACTGGATCCAGGCGATTCCCTTTTTTAGTCATCAAACAGACAAGGGCACGCTTTCATGAGATCGGAAATACGCCTTTAAGGTAGGATTACCGAAATACACGCGTTAGCACTGGAGTTAACACAGGGGTACATATTCGTAGGCTTCCGGATTCACCCATTCACCGATATAATTCATCGAATATAACAAAATTAACTTGGTTACTACACGTCGATCTTGGGTTGTCCTTCCTCGGTCGAATCAGCCAGATACGAGCTGCAGTCAAATAACTACATCTGGGCTTTACCACCACCAGCACTTTATATTTATTATTAGAGTCTGACCCTTATTTTAATAGTAGAATTATAAAAATAAATTAGGATGACGACGAAATTTCAAAGAATTATCAGAAAATAAACAAATAAAGCTTTTCAACGTTTTTATTGTTTAGAATAAATAAGGGAATAATTGTCCAATTATTAACGGATCATTTTAAACTAAATTGTTTGTAATATTTTTATATAATGAGACTGAAAAAGTAAAAGATATTTGAATTTTCATAATAATACCCGATTTATTATCAGACTTTTAATAACTTCGAATACTTTAAAACTCAGTTAAGAGTTTTGTTTTGTAAAATTCTTGAATTATTTTATACAATAATCCCTTCAAATAATCTATTAATTCGTTATTAACTGCTCTATCAGCTGATAACTCAGTTTTAACGTGTTCTCACTTATTATAAGAAAATATTTGTTGTGTAAAAACTCACTATCTGAATGTGTGGGATGTTAGTGGAGAGTTTATTTGATCATCATCACTTAGTGCCTTTCAGAATGGTATGTATATACTAGTAGAACAATTTTAGCTAGAAACATTTCTTTTAATTTCCATCAGAAATTATGAAAATAGAATCGACATCATATATTTAATAGAGATATAAGAGTTGAAGAATTTATAGGGATGGGTTCAATAGATTCCTGCTAATGGCCTTAGTAGAAGCAAAAGAAACATATTTGACTTATAATGCGAGATTCATAATTATTCTAGATGATACGTGTAACATAAGTTAACAAGCGTTTATCAACGTTCATTACTGTGAGCCGTTACTTAGAATAAATACCTCATACCGTTAAGACAATGTTTCCTTTAACCGCCATTCATTTCAATACCAAAAACTACGTGAAGCTGTATTGATAAGTAAAATGTTTTTATTATTTCTTTCTGTTTGAGTTAAAAAAAACATTTGCGATGTCTTAGTTACGGTCTTGCAAATGAAACTTCTAATGACTCAAACAATATTGGATATAAGGACATTGACAAAGTTATATTGAATATTGCACAATACCTTATTGCAATTTACTTGACATGATTAATAGTACAATAACTGAGATATACATATCTACTTGATGTACGGCGTCGTGCATAATTTGTATCAACAATGGTCAACTTGATTCATATGAATAGCTGGTGATCGTTACTTTGCATTATCATACGATCTATACATTAATATATTTCATAAGAAGCATATCATTTCGAAATATGTTGTTCAAGGATGTACTTTATTATAAGTATATTTAATTAAACTTTCGTGTCCCATGGTTATTTTATTTATTCCACTAGTTTTGAATCCAATTGTTTGAGTCCTTATTCATGACTTCAGTTTAGGCAGCGAAAGTGGTTGCAGCAGTGGAGAGTTCGCTTAAAACTCCGTCACTTCCATAATGGATTTTGTGCATACTGATATAACGTACCATTTTATTTTATTTATTTTATCTTTATTTTAATTACCGTTTTCCAGGAAAATACACCCACCCAATATTCTTGTTGTAATTCACGTATTTCAGTTGTCCCCGAATTCAAGACCTGCTCATTAATTAATCGTCAATAAACAATTGCTTTTCTGACTTTTAATACAGTGAATAATGTAGTAAACATTTATTGACGTTTCGGCGAGTTGCCGCGACGTTACATTTATCATATGTGCATATACGAGTATATATATATACGTATACACCGGCGACGTCTAGGTTGTTAAGTTGAGTTAAGTTAAGTGACCGTAACATTAATCGTATTTTGAAATTATAAAAATAATAATTAAAATTATGTTTATTGACACCTGTACTGTTGACACAAAGGTATTTAGTTAGTTTGTAGTATCGATAAGTTATATATTTTTTTAGCAGTGAGACAATATATGGTATAACACTTTTAAAATATATAAATCGTGTGCAATTTATAACTTTACTTTTATTGCTCAACGAATATTTTATAAATGTTATTTGTGGTATAAAGTAGCTTGTCTGTTGCATCGTATCTAAAGCAAAGCCTCTTTAGCGACGGATCAAAATGTGAAAACGTTGTAACGGTTCCGAGCTCGACTTAGGGAAACTGTGAGCTCGTAATTTCCGGTAGCTTTAGCTATTTTATTTTTGCATTCGAGAACGATCTCATTCACGAAACCATTAATATAATACACAAAAGAAAGGCAATGTTGCCATCACCGATAATGTAACAAAACAAGTACCTTTCCATAAAATGGCATTTAATTAAAAAGGGCTGGCTGTGGCCATTATTCGGTCCACTTTTATCTGGGCCCTTGTTTTATTTACGGTGTAAATAAGAATAAAAATTCGTATAGAGGTAGCGAATTTTACGTATTTGTCTCACGTCCGTCCCGATAATGAGCCGCGGTGGGGCCTCATATTGTTCATTCAATCTTGAGTAATTCCAGCTGGCCTTGTTATTTCCTCCGTTCCTTTTGTATCCGTGCACATTTGTTGATTTGGTTCAGACGTGCTACGACCACAACCATGGTTTCAATTTAACAAAGAGCATAACAAAACGCTCGAAATCATATTTTTTTTTTACTGACTACGTTATCATTGTTTTGTTATTTGTTTACACTTATAACAGTTCAAATAAGATTCTGCAACTACTAAACAACTTTATATAAAAAAAGAAATATTATACAAGTATTTCCATTACATGATAAATTTTAGTGTGAGTTGTAATCGAATTTTAACAAAAAAATTAAACATTTAAACGTGGAACGGTTTTATATCAGTCAGTAAAAGTGTAATAGTAAGTAATTTTTTTACAAAGGTTGAAAACATAAATAGAACTCGAGAAACAAATTCAAACTATTTCAACAAACTCAAATCAAATTAAATTCATACGAAAGCATCGCTGACCTCCTCTAGTTTTAAATAATTCAAGCAATATTGAAATGCGAGGAATTATGGTTTGCCGTATTATTGAAATTACTAAAGCACAAAAGTATAAAAAAAACTTTTTTTTGCCTAATGATTTTGTTTGTTTTTTAGTAAAGAATATTTAGAAATTATTTTAAATACATTTAATTAAAATAATAATACGTATTTCCAATAACATCTTTTTCCAAAATTAATAAAATGTATAATGAAGTACTAAATTAAAACAATTTTAAAGTTTTAATCTATGCAATCTTTTCATCGCTAACTATTATAAGTAGTTCCCAACTTTAAGTTCTAAATTAAAAACCCATCAAGCTGCGTCCTGAATGATGAAACTCAGATAAAATTGGCTTATAACTTTACATTTTTAAGGTAAAATATAATATTGTTCGAGAAAATGTAAGTTAATAATGAAATATTATACACCAGCTAACATAAAAGAATAATAAGATACTATTTGGTACTAAATAAGCAGAATCAATACTTTATTACACAGCAAGTCACTACACTACGTCACTTTGATACACAATTCTTGTTTCCAACAAAACCACTAGCGAACTCGATCACACCATTGCATGTCAAATATGTAATGCAAGAGTAATGTCACATAACATGTGATGGTCAAACACTATAATGCACCAGCAGTGACAAGTACGACTATTAATTAGTGAAATAGCTGCGAAATTGCTATTGCTATTTACCCAAACTGTACACAATTTTGGACATCTAATAGCAACCTGTAATAGACACAAAATTACCTTGCCATTCAAATTGTTCATATATTTTCTTCATTGTCCTCAAGGTTAGCTTTTATAACATTTGTTAAGGTTAGTTTTTATAACATTTATTGCAATAAATTCAATATATGATAATTATTATGAGAGTTAACCAGGACAAAATATAAATTAATAACATTTTTTTATAAAATTATGAGCGTAAAAAAGTTTTCTTAAATCTAATACTTTTCAAGATATCACCAAACCCAGAATACCAGTAATTACAATCTGGTTAAAAAAATATTGCCCTCTTTAAGGCGATTTAAGGCTTTGGAAGGATTTCAGTGCAACTTGTCAGACAGCATGATTCGGACTTTTTGCGGATCGCGATCATCAGTCTTGGTTTTTTCTTTATCTAATGGTTATATCAACGCAAAATGGCGTATTCAACTAAAGATAATATATTTATTTCTTTTCATATACTCATATAGCGATGTTGTCGTCTTTAAGTTAACATCTCTTTCAGTAAAAGCGACCATAACGTATAAGTTTAGTGAACCATTAAGTGACAAAAGCGGACATAAAAAAACGTCGTTCTGGCCGCTTGTGACAGATATGTTTTGCATTTGTGTGACATGAGTTCTAGTTAATAGAGTTTTGTCGGTAAAAAACAAAATTTTGAGAATACATATTCTCAAAACTTTGTTTCGAATGGAAATGTGTTTTAAGTAAATTTAACCGAAATAAGAAACATTTTTAAGTACGGTTCCTAAAAATATTTGTCTATTCGTCCAAAAGACTTATAGTAGTAAAAAATAGCCTTTGACTTATTTAAGGTTATTTTTTTCTGAAAATGGTTAGGTCGGTCTCATATTGTTTAACAATGTTTGCAGTAATTGGTCAACTTGATAATTTCTGAAAGATTTTCGATAGAAAATGTCTTTATTTTCGATTTTCAGTTTAGGGATCCGTTCGCAGTGAAGGAGCAGACAAATGTAGCTATATAGAGAACATCAGAAGTAGACACTTTATTAGAAGATAAAATATAAGAGATCTTAAAAAGAAACACTAAATAGATTTTATAAGATATTTTTCTTTGGTTTAAATTATTAGTCAACCTAAATGTGTAATTTAGAGAATTATATTTACCTTCATTTTATTAAATGTAACTTGCTCACAAAAACGAATACTTATAAATGACTAGTTGAACTCCCCTGGCGCGCAAAAATGCATTTTTTTGTTTAAAAACATCACCAATTCGAATTATAATGCAAGCGAGAAGATTGGTAGCGAAAATATCGGACATCGCATCTCTGTTAATAATAGCAGTTATTCGGTTACATTCCACCAGTAATTGGTTTCGGTTTCAAACTACATTTACTTATTCTTATATTAAAAAGGGATGATTCTTCCTGACAATGTAAAAGCAATTTTCAAATAAACGAAATAAAAACTAAAAAACAAAAAAGCTTCTTATTATTCATAGAATAAAAGTTTGTACTATTTCACACGTCCGTTCAAACCAATCGAGTGAAAAAACCAATCCAGTAATAAAAAGAATTTTTCCAGATAATATTAAGAAACTAATAAATTTTCATTTATAGAAATATCTCCAATAATTCGATTTCAACTTTAGTTTCTCATCCCCCGGGACTTACATCGAACTGGCTGTTACTGAACTAGTTTACGTTTAATACAATGTTTAGTGAAAAATTTAATTTTTAATGGGTAATATCAAAATATTTTTTCTAAACCTTTTGTTGCTGTATTCACATTATATCGTCTGACTTTTGCAGTGTACAAGTTTTAATATTTAAATCATAATCATATTTATTAATTTATCATACGATGAGGGAGCATACTAATATAAGTGTCAGTTCAGGGTGTCTGCTGTAAAAAACAGCAAAGTTTACAAAATCGATAAGAACTAATTTTTTTTTCCAGATACACTATGAGAGCTACGAGAGATAACTAAACTGTGAGAGCTCTCCAGCGACCTGGAAGCGTGGAGCAATAACTTGCGGATTGAAAGTCTTCATATAAATGCTTCCATGGATGGTTACAAATTGAAATACTCGGAATAAGCCCTGAAGATATTTTACTTTCAAGCTTTCTGAGTCCTGTTTGCGTAAAAGGTATCCTTTAATGTATATTTTTATATGTGCTTTAGTTTTTCTTATTTAAAAATATCGTTTAAAAAATCTTTACAAATTGTCTGTCTTACAATTAGTACTTTAGTCTAATTCAAAACTCTGTCGAACTGTCTTTTCTAAATCTTATAAATGTTGTTTCAGATTATAATCCTTGTGTTATTGTAGTATATATTTTTGGAAAACATAAATAAAAATGCATATTTTTGTGTGAAATACTTCGCACTCATATCATTTTCCACACATATATAAGATTTCAACAACAAACATCATAAACCAAAAAATATTCGTAAATATTTCGGGTGAAAGCAGTCATATTTTCCAATTGGAATATTTTATCCAAAAATCCAGCGCAAAGGTTATTCAGTAGACTTGTGACACTTAGGAGGATACGCAGTTCTCTCCCACTGGGAGAGTTGGAAGGTTTCCAAAAAGGGACCTTTGCATTACTATACGAATAGGGCATTGTAATCCTTTTTTTGAATATAAAAAGTTATTACGTAAAATATCTCGGCCCTGGACGACCGTTCCAACAATATATATTCCTAACATCGATCAAAATACGTTACTTTTGTTTTATGTATCACAGTATTGTATTTATAATATTTAATATATTGATTTGATTATGAAAATTGCACAATCACAATTGTTGGCCAATATTATAATTGATAATGATATAATTACGCCTGGCACATTTAGTAACCTATGTGTAGGACGTTCATCAAAATGAATAAATAATTTGCATAGGATTGAATACCTTTCAGACTGATTTTAAATTAACTAATTGACCGTTTTACTTCAGCCCATTGTTATTGTACTTGTAGATTAAGATTTTATTGATATAATAGTTTAGGTCCGATGACGAGCCAATAACCTATTCGTAAAACAAAACCACAAAATTAAATAATATATGAGAAATAAAATTGCTTAATACTTTTTATTCTAGTAGATTTTGAAAGCAGTTTTTTGTGCTTAAGTAATAAGCCAATACGTTAACAAATTGTGAAGAAACTTTAATAAAACGCGGAGAGAAAACATTTTAGGGTTAAAACGTGCGTAATCCGCTTACACGATAACGCGGTCACGAAAAATATTAACGCTTTTATTATAAAGTTTATTGCCAAAAAATACAATTTTGACTCAACCATATTAAAAAGTAATTTGTAAAAATATATACTTTACTTAATGGTTTATTTTAAAAATATTTTCAACAATATAACAACACAAATTATCGCATCGGAATGTGTCTGTATACGTATTTCTTTGTCATTAATTTTTTAATTATGGCATTAGAAAATTGACATATTTTGTAATAATATTGTTAAAGGTCCTTTACCATGTCATAATTCCTGGAACGGTACGGAAACACGAGTATAAAATAAACATTTAAAACTAACCTCCTAAGCGGCTTGGGCTAGCGGTTTTGCAACATGGATGCGTTTAAATAAAGTTATCCTTTGATGTGGCGTTATTTAACTTTTATGTACAATCTATTAGCCTTATTGCAAGATTTAAGATTTTAAGAAATATTATAAACTGTTTATGGCACATGTTAATGTGCTGAAGGAGAGATAGTTCATTTGATGGTGGTCATTGTTGATTTGGGACTTCAACAATAAGGGAAACGAAGGTGTTTTTCAAGAAAAAGAGAGGGATATTTAATAGATAAAGACGGCGGTATGAAGGAAAAATTTATGAGAGCAAAGATATTAATTTCATATTTATAGAATTAAACATTTTTAGACAAGGTGAGGTCCCAAATGCGGGACTCATCCTAGGAAACCGTCCATCGCTCTAATCTATATTTATTTATATTTAAATAAAACTTAAATGGACATACATTATATTTATAAATATTTTAAGATAGAAGTGACACATTTTTAATAACCTGTTAGTAGATAACAGATATCAATAAAACAAGAAAATAAACACATGTATAATTCGGGTAACAGTTAAGATGTTGACTCTTTGGAATTTCTCAACTCAAGCTCTTAATACGGGCTGTAATCAAAATTAGGGCTTCAAAAACGGAAAGCCTCATATCGTTACATAAAAGGAATATTGTATATCTATAGATCAGATAATAATATAAAAATAATTATTTGACCAATATTTCGATATATAGGTGATATACCCCTCCCCCCACCTAAAAGTTATAAATGAATAAAAGTATCATCCACAAAACGTATTGTATTTTTCATTTTAATATTTCCGGTGACAGTTGAATGTCACCTTCAAATTAAATATATCAAAGGTTCTGGATGTTCGCTCTCGTCATTTAATTATACATTCGATCATAAAGCAGTCCTCCGAGTTTAACGAGTGAGCCTGTGACTCTTAAAATGTACACAATAAGGTTCAAATTGAAATACTGTGATGAAAAGGGTATTACCGGGCTTTCGATAAAGGCGTAATTAAAAGTAATTCGTTTATTGTTGCTTTTATAATTCACTATTAACTTGAATGTTCCAATTTTTTACAAGTATGTAAATTGCGAAATATCTTTAAATTAATTTAAAGTTAAAGGTAATATAAAAATAATTATATAAATATATTAACTTATTATATTCTAATAATTATTCGGTCAACATCAGGTGCAATGAATTGTTTGTTGATTCCCAGATATTACAACGTTCTTGTAATGTGTAAAGGTCTTTATTTACGATTATTTTATAACCAATGGACTCAAAAACTCTCATACCTTTATTTAATACTCTAAAAATAATACAAATATATATATATATTTATATATTTCAGAAGATAAAATGTCAATTTGAACTATATTTATTAACATTTTAATAAAATTAAGATCTTTTATTTTCCTTCCACGTTAAAATCCTACGCCTAGTAATTATTAATATGACCTGACAGTTGCGTGTATAGTTCAGTTTTGTAAATCAAATAACTGCAAGCATAAAAAACTTTGTTTAAATAAAAGAAGTTAGTCTTGCAAATATTACGTTTTTAACATGTTTGTTTTTAATTTTAGTTTATATTAAAATATATATATATATTCTAAACTTTTATGTTATAAACTATTGTTGTTTTTTTCTTAATTACATGTAATAAAAGTTGCAAAACTTATTTTGGAACTGAACATTCTTAGACCGTGACGAAATATTTTATGAATACTTATAATAAATTGTTGAAGAAGATTCTTTCTCTGCAACACAAACAGCTTCAACGTTTATAGGTTAATATTGTATTAAAAAATACATTCATTATAATGTTTTACAAATAACAAAATGCACGTATCCGTGAACAAGCTACACGGTATATATTTATGCATATGTATGTATATTAGCCGTAACGACTGTAATTTTAGTGAATATTCAAAGAGAATTATCATAAATAAACACGTTGTATAAGAAGGGGATGATTACCATCCGAAAAGAAATCTTTTATTTTACAAGAGATCAAAGTTTATTTTATATGATTTAATATTATAAAACTATTTTTGTTTATATTCCAGAAAAATCAATAAGATACTTTTTTAAATAATATGATAAAAACTTAAGTCTGATCTTTAGTATTGGGTAAAATAAAAGGATTTGTCTAAGTTATAATAAATATAGCATAAGATATACAAAGTAATCTATCTTTTAGATAAAATGAATTGAAAATATAGTTTTAAAAAGTTGTTTATTTTAGTATTTGTTTATTTATTAAGCAACATGTAAGTTGCTACACTATAGGATGTACCAGTTTACGGCGGAGTGGTCGATTATGCAAGGCTCCGTGACAACGCTCCGCCACGGCGCATCTAATGAACCACATTATAGAAGCACTTTTGGTACGTTTTGTGGAAGTAGTTGAGATAAAATATGCATTCATTTAACATCCCAGCTTAAAGTATTTTAATATTACACACATATAAGTCTGTAATAAAAGTAATGTTACTTTTTCAACTACACTTCATTAAAGCTATGACTTAAATAAAATTTTAGAGCACAATAAGAAAAAAATCAATTCATGTCTTGTACATACAATTTAGAGTAGTAGCGTTACACATACATACACACAGACACTTCAACTTCAGGTCGTAGATAATTTGTCACTTGTAATGTCAAAACTTTTAAACACTAGCCGACGATTACGGAACAAATGTGAACTTTAGTTCAATGATATATAACCACAAGTCGGATCTAGGATAAAGATAGCAAAATACGTTTAAAAGCGTGGTTTATACGTGCTTTAATCAATGTCTCCAAGTGGGGAGATTGTAATTATGACGGCACCTCACTTAATAGCGCCTTTGTTAAGCACAACAATCAAACAAGGTGGGGTAACAAATAGACAGACTCCAGATAATAGGCAGCCACACTCAGCTACACCTAGCCCTATTATTAAAAACCGCGTTCACACTTTTCTTGAATTGTAAAAAGACAATAGAAACTTATATTTAAATAAAAATGATGGTTTAAAAAATGGATTGTGTACTGTTTTATAAAATAAAGGAAAATAGAAAAAGCTGCAGCTCTATAAAAAAAGTAATGCAAATGGTTAGAATTTAGTTTTATTTTAAAAGAGTTTTTATCATGAAATCCGTAGAAATGAGAATCTTTTTTGATTAAGAGAAAAGATATGATGTAGGATGTGGATAAAAATTCTTTCTTAAAGATATTTAAATACTTTTTTTCCATTGCCCTCAATAAGTATGGATGTTTGGGATGTGTCAAATGTATAAAATCAATGTATTTTTTAAAATTCATAAAAAAAATATTCTTCTTTATATGAACAAATCAAAGACATTATTTAAATGATAGATTTCAGTTTTGTTTTGCTGCTGGTTGTTGATTTTGACACACATTTTATACATGGGTCTCCAGGACGCAAGGTTTTGAAGGCTCATCTGTTCCTTTATTTTCAAAAAAAAAAAATGTTTTTATCGTAAAATTAAATCAATTAAAACATCAACATGTCACTTGTCTTCTCAGTTTTCTTATACTATGTACGAGTATGTATGTTGTATTTGAGTTGTTACGCGTTTTTGATAGAAAAAGTGGGTATGGAATAAGTCGAAAAAAAATGATAATACAAACATTACATAAATAAGCTAGGAGAAAAAATTACCATTGGAATGTAAAAAGTGTAAAAAGCAGTCCAAATAAACTTAAAATTGTCAGTATTTTCTAGCTTTAACCAATTAGAAAATTAAAATTTAAACTTATATTTTACAGAAAGTATATTTCGTCCGATTCATTCACGCCTTAGATATTAAAGTTTAAACAATTTTAATAAGTTGGTTTTGGTTTGATGTAGTTTGCAACATTTTGTTTTTTATCATTTCGGGGGTTATTACATAAATATACTATTTAGTATCGATGGTTACAATTGGCATTTAATAAATACAATCTATTTTTCATATTTCATGCACAGTTCGGTACAATTTATGATTATAAAATATTTAAATGAAATAGTAGAAAAATATATGTAAAAAGTTGTGCTGACAATATAGTATCTTTTATTTTTAAATTTCTCTCCAGGTGGCGTGCTGTGAGATGAATTTGCTTTCCAGATTAATTAATTTCATGACAGTTTTATATAGAAAACAAATATTTACAAAATTTCGGTATAAAATTCTTATTATAATTAATACATTTACATAATATTTATATGTATGTGTGTATATATATATGTATATGTAACCGGCATCGCCATTATTTTTAATTAGCCCTACTTACTGATAAATATAGTCTTTACGACGCAGGAAATATGCATTGAATTAATCGACATAATATTTATTTATGTAAAGGTCATTTTTTAATTTTGCTTTTCGATTGACTCTGATGAAAGAACTACTTTAGCCTTGTTTTTTCAACACTTAAACACATTTATTGTTAAAATGCAACAGTAAACCCAATATAGGAATATACATTTTAGTGCACATTATATCACGCTTGCCAAACTTTGTCCAATTCAAACAACTGGCATCCAATTTTTGCACCAAATCTAGGTTAACTACGCAAAGCAGTCTAGCCGCGCTTGACGATACTATGTTCCATGCATTTCTATTGCAGTGTTAAGTATAAAGCAGTTAATCGTTTTTAGTATTATATTGAATAAATTACAAAATATAAAAATAAATACGAGACTTATTTTCTTCGACATACTAATTACTAATCATTACGTTTTCATTTAAACAATAACCTAAAACCTAAAAATTTATTATCAATTTTAAACATGTTAAATTATCATGTTTATAGATGCACTTACCGTTCTATTTCCCAGGTTTCTTACTCTGCAACTCAGATAAGCAGATTTGCCGACGAGTGCAGTTACGTTTCTCGGAGTTGCCGCGTCGAAGGAGGGCACCAGTCGAGACCCCAGGCCGGCTGGTAGCGAGTTCACAGACCCCGCGCCGCCCGCTACGTCACACACGCCTAAGAAATTTACATATTAGCAGAGAATTCATATACTACAAAAATTTTAAAACAATTTCTGGTCGGAACAATTTGTAACTTTGCAAGAATTTGGATGACATAAAAAATTTTTGATACCATGAAGATGATTTTGTCGTAATGCGATGATGTGGAAGGTGAAAATTTTAAATTTGAAACTTTTTCTATATTCCGCTTAAGGTTACTTCGTTTCGAAGCACAGAGTCTAATAAGTGAATAAAAATGTATTCAAAACAGTTTTGTAAAAGTATTAAATCCTGATGAAAATCTAGCACTCTGCGGTAAATTTGCAATTCAAATTTAATTTCCAAAAGATCATATTGACCGTGAATAAATTTGGCAATAAAAAGTCGACTCAATGCGTTAACGATTTAAGAATATAATATATTAAAGTAATGCCCGCTATTCAAAGGACGGTCTAAATAAGAGGATTTCTGTGAGAGATGTTCGCATTGAAACAAAGAAACGAATTAAGCCTCACTCCAAGACCTACCCATTGTATGTTTGAATGTTTAATTAAGGCTATGAAGAATGAACCTTTATACAAACAAAAATAAACTACTTACTCGAGTATCACCTAAAGAGAGCAAAGTATAGCCAGGCTTTCAGCTATATATAATAGAACAAAAGACATCTCAACATAAACATAGTTCGTCTTCATACCCAATATAATACACGGGGATAAATTGGACTAAACTCAATGCATTATTTATGAAACTGATACTAAAACATTTGAGTCACGGCTGACAGCTTAATTCGATTCCTGGAATTTCTAATTTAATAAATAAAGGAATCACGTTTTATACTCGTATGTACATAATGGCGTCTTGATTCAATGTATAGTTTATCGAACACTCAATACAAATCTTACTGATTCAAAGTAAAACTAATAATTATTATTTATTTTATCACTACATAATAGTAATATGGTTTGATGCATATTTTAATTTCTATTTCAAATAGTGAAATCAACTATGAAATCTTGGTTCAAAGAATAACCATTTGGTAGTTATTAAAGCTCAACAAGGAAATTTACTGCTCATTGTTGTAGTCTAGTTCAGATTGTTATCCAATTAATTGATAATAATAATAACTTTATGATTGCGCAACCACAATACAGTTTTTATTAAAATTTATTTTATTAAATATCTTCTTATAACCGCTTGAGTTTAATCGCCGACAAAACGCAACCACTGCAGGAGATGATTAGGTTTATTCGCAGTTACTGAGTTTACGACCTATCCAGCCTCCCATTCTAACGCGATTGATTGGCAACTTTATGCGATATCGGAGATAACACCGAGATTCTGTTTATTGCTCAAACTTCCTGTATAAGCAGTTTATGAATTTAATAGGAACTTTGCGCTTCACTGACATATTACACGCGTGATATAACGTTAAGAAAATATAGTTCAAACACGAGGAAATTACTACTCGTTTTTTTTACATAACCCTCGAAATTATATTAATACGTCATTGTTACACACATGCAAGGACATCACGAATAACGCACATTTGACTCAAAAACAAATATATATATATATATTGTAAAATAAAAAAAATGTTTGGTGCAAAAGATGTCAGACTTTTAATATGATACTATAAAAAAAACGTGGTGAATATGGATGTGGATAAATGTATTTGATATTTAAAATCGTAAAGACACGGTTTGATTCATTTGCATGACAGTTAGGACGTTTTCCTAAATATTTTTTTATGGAAAACCTTTATGGTACACCATGGTATGATGACTTTGCAATATATTTAATCACCGGTAAATCAATCGAGGTGCAGTTTATATTTGCACATATGCAGGATAATGTCTGCTACGTGCTAATATCATATCTATAATAGGAGATAATTTCAAATTCAGAAATTGTCTCAACACAGTCTTTATAACTGTATCTAGAATCCAATATTTCAAACTGTTTTTATGTTCTTTTAAAGAAAAAAATCTCGGAAAGAAGTTAGTAGGTCTTTTGTTCAAAAGTTCCAGAAGCCATATAGTAACTACTAATGTCAAAATGTATGCTGTTCATTAAAAACTTTTGAAAAGTCAGTATCAAAAACAATAGAACATTGAACTCTACGCAAACGCTAAAATACTATTCAAATAACCAACGATTTGTTTTTGATAATAGTAAATTTATTTTAAACGATACAGATAATAGATGTCCATATAATATTATTAACTGAGAAATGGCCGAAGTAACACTCAACGAATGAAGTGATCCTTCTGTGTGCGGCAGCAAGTGGTTTATAATTCAACATGTGTAAACAATCATCGATCAATTTATTCAATTTAGCCAAACAATGGGTACTATCATTAATAATCAATAAATACATTTCAATGTGCTTTTAATTAACAACTTGAAATTATATCTGTCGTAAGTTTTATAACTTTATTTGGTATGGTGATCAAGAGAACCCAATAGTCCTCTTCCTCTCGGTATATTCTGTTCTTTACTCTTTTCTTGTTACTGGTAACGCAATTGGAAATTTCACTTACAGATGTCCATTATATACTAATTATAAGTTATGTATGTAATTATAAGTAATTGTAGTATTTATATATTTTTTAAAAACATTTTATTATTATTACGAATCAAATGCTAGAAGTACCCTTAAAATCCAGAAACACATGCACCTGTTTATTTAACATAACCACTAAGCTCTGTAGAACTAATAGTAATTATACCCTTGTTTCGCCCTGGAGACCAGTTGTGTCAGCTTTGCTTCAATTTGCCTTTGTTGTGCTCGACCTATCTCTGGTTTGTTATTCATTATGTTTTGATTACAAAATTTTGGAATATTTAAACGTAGACGAATGGATTACGTGGGTTTTAATAAATAAGCTTTTGATAGTTACGTTGTTCATATTAATATTATTGTAATGTTTTTAATAATTTGGATCACGATAAGTTTAAATGTCTATTTAATGAAATGTCCTGCCTTTATCATATGAATACATAGAATTATGTGATGATATAAAGAAAATCACAGAACCAAAATGTATTTTTTCCAGTTCATTAGCTTCTAATATATATAGAGGTAAAATTATAACTAGCCTACTAATTTCCTCTATCAATCTCGATTCTCGCAAATGACACCAAGCTTAATCAATCGTACATCAGTGGCCGACACTTAATGGATATTCTCTTAATTGGGCACTAAGCTTTTTATTCTTCCTCAAAAAGGAAATGAACCTTATTACGATATCAATAAAAACATGGATCCAAATATTACTTATTAAGAGAAAGTCGAAAAAGATGATTCCTGATACAGGAAGGATATGTTGAAGGGAATAGGGTTGTATAAATTGTAATATATCCTATGAAGGTTGCTTCGAGGTTTAGCAAATAGAGGAATGATAGTTATAAAGCGAATCTAAGTGTTGGTGTTCTCGAGGCTGATTATGAATAGAACGAGAATTGGTAATTAAGAAACAATTAACTCGGCGTGGACGTTAACTATAATTCTGAGGATAGATTGTCAGATAGATTAAGAGATAGGAAACAATCATCCAGATATCGTCAAATATACCTAATGGACAGAGGAAAATGGAAGAAGAGAAGTTAAAGAAATAAACCATACAAAATAAAAAAAGGGTAGTGGCGGGTAAACTAAATATTTTTTTGCACGTCGCAAACAAAACAAAAACTGACGTCAGAATGTATATTTATGATGGTGTTTTATTTTATTATTGTTTCTTTTTATATTAGAGAAGAACCACCAAGTCACCGATGATATATGATCACCGCACCCATAAACTCTTGCAATATCCGAGGAATCACAAGAGCGCTGCCAGTCTTGATGGTAGGAGTAAAGCATTGTGAAGAAACTAATAACAAACCTTCTAAATGTGTTTTCAATATAACAGATGCAATATACATAAACGTAGTTTGTTTTAGTCGTTGCAACTGTAACAGCTACATTAAGTTAATTTTAGATGTAGAAAACCTTATAATTTAGCAACATTTTGCGAATCGCAGCTAGTAGTACGCATAGTATAGACAAATACATGGCAAATATTCGACTCTAACTACAGTATAATATATAACGTTTCCGAAATGCTAATGTAAATTTTAAACATATATTTTCATTCTTAAGATTATAAAACTTTCTTTATGAATATGTATATAAATTTATTTTACATTCTTGCATCTATTTTTTTATGTGTTGTTACGAGTAAGTTTTGTTTCAAATGATACGTAGTTCTTGCTCATCAGTTTAAAGTCCGACAACTTGTAACAAAATGAATCGTGGACAGCACTTAAGCACACATAATATTTAATAATAATCAACGCTACAAAATTTAGGAAAGGGTATGTTAACAATATCATAACCAACATACAGATGGTGCCTGTTTTATATTATAAGCATTTCTAACAATTAATAAAAGATTTTAAATGAAAATATGCATGAGTAATCACAAAATAACATTTGATGGTGCATAACACCAGATAGCACCACTGTTATAAACTGTCTTGAAAATGAATTATTTATTTATAATTAAATATAATAATTCCAATTTATTTGACATTTTAATTACCATAAATATATACTACTACCAGTGTATTTAAGTGTGCTTGTGTTTTTATCATGTATGTTATTATATTTGGAGCACATTATACAACGGCGTTGTCGGTACATACAGTTGCAGTATTATTATTAGTTTTATTTGAAATAATGACAATAAAAAAAGACTATTGGTACAGTAAATGTTCCCATTTGGAAGGTAAATATTTTAACTTTTTAAAAATCATATATCATCTTTCACATATATATCGTATATAATTAATATGTTGTTTTTTTTTCCTTAATGGTTTAAAATCTTATATCTGTTGGCAAGTCTCTTGTATACACAACTTTTTTGTATATCCGTATAACATATTTCACAGAATAGGTAGATCAGTTTCCCCGTAAATGACTTTTAGAATAACGAACTATAAAGCTGTCAATGGGAACACTTGGTTCTGGGAATGAGCTGTCAACATCAAAGCACTGTGAAAAATAAGGGATCCTACATTTTTAAGCTGTGATTTCATAATATACCTATTTTTGTACATACAATATCTTTAAACATTGTAATGATGAGTATAATCATAAAAACTGTACTTCTTCATTCCGTTTGATTTCATATCCAAAGTTAAATGAACAGAAATCAAAATCATAAAAATTAAAAAAAACACTAAAAATATTTCAACTTTCATTATATTTTTTATAAGGCATAATATATTCTAGGTAAATTGCCGCAGGTCATAAATAGTCGCATAATTCAAATATTTCTGTGGCCTGTTGCAATGCTACGTACGAAACGAACGAGCGTTTTTATCGCATTGTTACGGTTTGCGCGGTCGCATAAACAAACTTCATTTTAAAGCGGAAGTTTAGTTTTTCTAAACTGACACTGTTTTTTTGTCAAACATAAAAACAAACAATAAAAAAAGAAACAAAATTAAATATTTTTTGTTGTTTTATTTTAAGATTTTTATGAATAAAACTATAAATATGTACATTGTGTAACTGACATTTCACCACTATTACATTGTGAACGTTTTAGGCTTACAGTAAACATTTTGTAACGAAAACTTTATAATCACAGACACAGGATGTGTCATGTGCGGGACCGCCCGTATCCCAGGAAGTTTGTCACTTAAAGTAAGCAAAACTAAACCCATATTACAAACCCATTAATATAACCCCACCTGTCCTACATAGGTGACGTTCATAACACATTAAGTTAGACCTATTGCTGCCCCGCAGTAGAATATTTAATATGCTTGCCCTTTGTTTACTTAATAGCTATTTAACAAGTTTATATTAAGTCATTAATGACTTAGTTTAAGTTGTCGTCATGAAAAGTTTAAATGTTTATCTCTTAGTAACAATGGACAACCTGCGCACCTGCATACTTATAAAAGAAAACTTAAAGTTAGTTTAGTTCTAGGCTTTACTATGCTTAATTGCTGTTTTACAGCTACAAATATTGTTTTTATTTATCAGTAAATACTAAAAATACATATAACCTAGATTACCTATGTAATTGTAATATCTTCGCTTTTTAAACTTCCTATAAACAATGAAATGATAACTGTATTAATGTACTTGCCCTAATTAAGTAAGGCTCTACATATAACATCAACAACGATAAAAGAATAAGTAATTGTTATAGATAACTTATAATAAATATAGTATATTATATATTTTACTAACACAGTTATTTAATAATTCTTTAGACTGTTTTCTTATAGCAGATATTTTACCTACTTGGTCTCGGACAAGAATATGAACATTCTTGATACCCGTCTCCTGACAGCAGCACAAATGGGCCGATTTTGGTGTAGTGTGGTGAAAAAATTTATGTCGTAATCCCATTAACTAAGATCTAAAAACTTCTTCCAATTTAAATAAATTCAATTGTTAAAATTTCTATATGTTATTATAATAATTTAATCACACAATATTATTACATTATAAAACGAGTGTTAAACGAATGCTGTGTTCTGTAACAACTGTCATAACAGGTAACGAATTCATTTAAGAAATATTTTCTTTTCCTTCCTTTATAAAATATATAAAATTAGCTAATACTAGTGACTCTAATACAATTTATTAATTAAGTAATACAAATAAAAATTATGTCTCATCTTGCAAAGACGCGCCAAGCTGAGAGCCAATTCCAACTGGTGCTCTTGGGGCTTAAGGTGTCCAAAAAGTAATGTGAACAACTCTTAAGAGATAGAGAAGACAATGAAAAGGAAGTTATTGTATTAACAGATAAAAATACCCTATTAAAAAGGGAAATAGGTATTTATAATTGTATTCAAAATAAAATATTATGTTAGAAGAAAAGTAATATCAAAATGTAGATATTAGTTATAGATTTGTCATCCAACTGCAGCTCGTATTAGGGTTGCTTGACTGGGAAATGAGAAGGCTCACACAGAAGATCGGTAGTACAAAAATTATTTTACTATAGTCTGTCGGTGAGTGAGAGGTTTAATCTATTCTTATATAACGTTTGGATTTGGCTCTACAAGACAGCAGATTGGAATGGAATGCAGACCTTTTTTGCATCCTACCCACTACTGCTGTTTCGTTTACCTTCCAATAATCCCAGTGACTGCGCTGCGGCTGTCGCTGATGAGGTACTATAGGGCATGGAACTACTTAAATCAAACCCAAAGGTACTACTTGGTGGCAGATCGCGGCTTTGGTTTGATGCGTCAGGGCTGCAACAGCCAGCAAAAAGCAGGCGTAACAATCTTTGGCTAATACGCTGAGGATCCAATTTTTAGAGTTCTGAAGAGGAAATATAGCCTCAAGATTCAACAATCGACGGATCAATCGCTAGAGAAATCTTCAAACATATAATCAAAATAGAAAATCAGCTTGTAGATACCCACACGCCTTGTTCCAAAGCCACTCTGGTAAACTTTTGTCAGTCATCCCTAGTTGCAGTCAGTCTGGATATGGCGGAAGCCTTCGATCGTGTATAGCACAAAAGGTTTTTTCAAAGCTTCCTTCCTATGAGCTTCCCGAGAGTTTATGCATCATCAGCTTTCTCACTGGGTGGAACATATAGAAAAACAAATCAAAGCCATGTTAGTTTGACTAATTTATTGGAGGTGAACTTACGTTACTAATACAAATCAATACTATTGATTGAACTGGTAATGATTCTGTGGCTTCCCAGCTAATTCTCTCAAATAATGCTCCAAGAATATATATATAAAAATTGACATGTTCATAAAAAACCACAACACTTAATATATATATATATATATATATATATAAAATGAAAAATGAAAAAAAACTTAAGCTGAGTAGGGGAAGGCGGGGCTGGTTTTAACGGAGGTAAGAATTAACAAGCTTATTCCCGCCAAACGTGAAGTGTTAAAAATATGAGACTCTGTTTAGAAACCCTATATACACAGCCGAACGTGTCCTGATTTGTCAGATATCGGCCGGTCATCGCTAGTGATAGTTATGCGCAGTGACCTCAGATTGACAGGTAAACGAACTTTTCGTACTTCGTAATAAATTGATTTGAGATTTGTTTATTCGTTAAATTGAATTATAGTTATTCCTACATACAACTCTATTTTATTCACATTAAAGCTGTGTTATTTGTTTGTAATTATTTTGATTAGATTATTTTCTGCATTTGATGAAATATTAAAAGAGACCTTGAGGCTAAAATTAACAAAATGAGTGGGGTAAGTATTAACAAGTTAATAATGTCAAAAAATTAGCTTACGAGCTTGCCATTCGATACAAGATAGAAAATATTCCAGAATCTTGAAAAAGAGACGGAAAAGATGGCAAAGATTGGTTTTCAGGATTTATGAAGCGCAATGCGTCATTCTCTATTCGGATTTTAGAGGCTACCAGCTTAAGCAGGACAACATCATTTAACCGTACTAATGTTCATACATTTTTCGAAAATATCGAGAAGTGCTTCAAAGATACAAGTTTCCTCCGAGTAGAATATGGAATGTAGACGAGACTGGAGTCACAACGGTGCAAAAACCTAAGAAAATGGTAGCTCAACGAGGTTCCAAGCAGGTAGGAGCAGTCACATCTGCTGAACGGGGGTACTCTCATCACAATTGCGGCAGCGGTAAATGCTATTGGAAATTTTATAACATGTATGTTCATTTTTCCCCGGATCAGATATAGCAATTAATTTGTCCAAAATGGACCGCCTGAGTCCGTAGGTGCAGGTAATAATTCTGGGTGGATGATTGATAATGAATTTTCAAAATTGAATGTAGATTTAAATGATTATACCTACTATATTCTTTCAGTTCCTATAATAAAAAGTACTGATTTAATAAACAATAAATCCATTTTCATTAATGTAAGCGACATTTTATTTAAGTATTTGATAGAATTTTAGTCTCTGTTAATAATTGCCCCTAAAGTTAATACTTACCCCAGCTCTGTTAATATTTGCCCCAAATACGGGGTATATATTAACAAGTGACTTTTTTTGTTTTTATGGCTCTCTTTCTGAAATTACTTAGCTAGCTGTTGGTTTTAGTTAGTAATATCATAACTGAATAACCAAAGCATGTTTTCGATAAAAAATAAAACAAAAAAGTCAATTATTATTGAAAGTATAGACCATAATAAAAAAATTGTTAGTACCAGCCCCGCTCTCCCCTAATCAATATAGTATTATTTCAAATGAGTCTAAAATTATGACGTTTAACTACGAAACCGTCATAACTGCTCTTAATTATGAGAATGCAAGACTAGTAAAATAAATTTTAGAACACATCCTAGCCGTGGAGGGATCGTTTGGTTTAAAATTGTAATAATAATTTTGAGCACTTTGACTCGCTAACTAAAAATTATAACATATCAGTATTTCAAAGAAGATTATTACTTTACATACATTTTTGAATGAAAATATAAATGTTTTTTGTGATGAATTAGGCTGAGATATATAAGGTATAACTGTATTATATAGGGAGTGTTCTGGACAATCAGTAATTAATCATTGCACGCCGAGAGCTTCATTTTCTGAAATTATCAATAAAGCCCTTACCACTCTAAATTATCCGAACAACCCTCGTTTATATTATTAGGAGAAGGGGTAATGTTTTTAAAAATAACATTTTTAAATTATTTAACAGTTTGTATGAATTAAATATTAAAGAAGTTATGTTCTTTACAGTTTTTTTACATAAAGGGTTTGACTCATGAAAATATTGTCACATTTTCATTAAACAAAATTTTATAAACATTAATATAACAATTATATTAATGATTATTATCTCTATAAAAAGTTATCTTATTAAAACTAAAATAAAAAAATATATTCTATTAGGAAATCTGAGGTATAATTGGCTTATTTATGCTTTTCTTGAGCAGTTTAATAATAAAATGACACTTAATAATTTCAATTTGACATATATAAATAATTTAAATTAATAAATGAGACAAATTAAATATTCTCTGGCTATAAATATTTTTTTCACAAAAACAAAAATCCATTGCTTAGCCATTACAATCATAAAAGAATTGTAACTATTTAAATAGATCCGGTGTATAATAGATATGTTAAATTCTGATCATTGTGAGCAATTAGCATCATTTAATTACAAATTAATTAGTGGCAATGAAAAACAAAAAAACCTGTGTGTATTATAACTGTAAGGAAAAGTTCACAAATAATATCTTAACTAAGTGCTCAGATTTAATATGTACGTGGAAAAAATTCTTTACAGCATTATGATCCATTTTTTTCGAGTTCATAAATTCTAAATTTAAGCTTATTTTCTCTTCTAAAATTTGCACTTAGAAAAATCATTCTCGTTTAATGAATGGGCGACTCCATGAATTAAAATGAGAGAGAGTTTAATTGCAGTGACTCAACATATTAGAAGTTATTCAAAATTATTTAATAAATAAAAATATATAATATGAAGTAAAAAAAATAATAAAAGAAAACAAAAATAGATGTGAGTGGAAAACGTTCCCGTGAATTATTTGGATAAAATGGGTATGCCACAAGATTCTATACTAGGACCTTTCTTCTTCCTTATTTACATAACTGTTTTGCCTTACTTTATGAGCTTTGTAGAATTTGTTTCAAAACGAAAAATAAACCAATTAAATTAACCTTACCAAACTTCAAAAAAGGAAAACCAATGTACATTTAAATAAAGAGGACCTGGATTTATTTGATTCTATTGTATTTTTGGGCATTAACTTAGGTGTAAAACTGCAATGGAGCTATCATGTATGTGATGTGTCGAACAGAATTAGTTTTGCGGCATATGCGATTGAAAGAATACCTCGGCTAACAAACGTTGAAACAGCTACAATTGTTTACTTTAGTTACTTTCACATTATCATCATACTAATATGGAATATTGCATTAGATATTGACTCTATCTTTGTTCTGCAGAAGAGGGCGGTTCCAGCATTCTATAACGTGAGGCCACGAGAATCGTTAAGTAATAAATTAATAATCAACAAATAATCCAAAGTTATGACTGTGCACAATCAATATATTTATGATAATTTAATCTATGTATATACGAGTATAAATTTTAATAAATTCAATAAAAAATTTGTGATATACACAATAATTTTGTGAAAATAAGAGCTAAAATAAAAACGAGCAAAAAAAATTTGCGCGTATCTTTAGGCTTTTCTTGAAATATATAATACCTTTTGGGTGAATTGTAAATGTTTTTAAAATAAACTTCCCTTATCGAATTCATTGCGATAGTTCTAGTTGTTGAATTAGACGACTGAGTTTGTTGTGTGGTTCTTCAGACCAGGGCGCATTTGGAACCGTTGTTTGGAAAAATTTGGATCTTGTAATTCTCAATTACCGGTACTGTTACCGTTATGTTACCATAATTACTTTTACTTTAAAGCGTAAACCATTAAAATAAAATAAATCAATTGTGAACTGTTATAGTATCAAACAAAGAATATACATAAAGAATAGCTATTCAGAAAACTTGATGATTTCGTATTTCGTTACTAGAAACGGTGATTTCAACTCTATGCGTACATCCGCTGTGGAATCGACAGCAGAGATGTTATGTGGTCGACCATAGTGATATGCTTATATTATGAAGAAAAACTGTGTCTGTCTGTAAATAACTGTAACACAGTTATTTAATGTCATAACCCCAAATATATATAACAACCATTAGAGTAATTTCAAAAAAACATTTTTTTTTGTTGATTTCAATAATCAATTCATTATGTATAATCATAGTAATGGCGGGGTTGGACTATTGTTTAGTATTAAAAACCACATTAACTATATGCAGAATGTGTTACCTGTGTAGAATAAATTTATGTGAAATGTGACATATTGTGGTGAAACCATTTTCAATCGGTTATGAAATGTAACTTTGACTACATTAAAATCAAGAATTATAAAGCTAACAGTGCCATTATTAACACTTAACTACTTTTATAAAACCATATAAAACATCTATAGTGAGCCTGTTCTTTTCTAAAGGTTATAGGCTGGTGACTTGGAATAGAAAGGGTAACCTTTATCGAATATCCACTGGTAACGGCGGGGGGAATTATTACCAACAAGCCTTAGTGTTCGCGGTGAGAGGTGAGAAACATAAAATATATATAAAACATAATATATAATATATTCACCGCCACCTACGAATCCTAGACGGACTTGAACGTCTAACGTCGGGTACCTTGCTGAGAGTCATGAAACTGGATAGTTTCCTTCTTAGTGAAGGAAACTATCAATCCCAACAGCCTTAAACGGTCCCCTACTAAAGAGAGCTACGGTAGCCAGAGGAGCTGCCTTAACAAATCTTCCTCTTCAGTGCTATAACGTGATATTTATCGTCTGCATAACAGAACTTCGTCATCCGGGGATGAAGTGAACTTCTCGAAGATCGAAATACCTGCCCCCCAAGTTTATCAAGGCGTTGAATAGTACTTGTGCTGAAACACCAACTGGTCCCGAATCCATGTTGTGGGCTCGCAGGCGACTCGGCGCTACATGTACTTATCTCTCCTTGATCCCAGGACATAGGGAAAGGGTGGGAGTGGTTAGTAGACCAGTCAGGATCTCTTCCCAGCAACGCCATGATCTTTCTCTTTCCGTATCGCAAGTAACCCTACAACCAAACATACGAAGGTTGACAATTTGGGTGACACACATTACGACTGCACCGGGGTCCAGACCTCATCCTCGGTATGGCGCATAACAGATCCGAGAATTGGCCTATCGATTGTTGTCATCTAAATTCGTTTTTAACAAAAAGTTGGAGCAATCGCAAGTTTTTTTTATTGTTTTTATGTAATAGAGTGCGGGGCACAGCATGCGAAGCAGCCACAACATCTTTTTGAAAATATTATCAGATAGACTGGATTGTCTCTATGTTAGTCATTCTTGCAAGGTTGCAGATGGACCAATGACCTGATTATATGTATTTTTTTGGCAGATACTAACATAAGAAAATTGAAGATTGTGATAAATTTGTAATTAACAATATTAAATCTTATTTGAAAATAAAAATTATTATAATTAATACAGTTTTAACTCGCAAAAATACAATATTTAATTTCCATTTTTTAAGAATGTCCATACTTACCAAAGGTGTTATTGCTTCTTGGTATTAATTGTATTGTTTTTCATGAAGTTACATGTAAAAACTATTAAGAATATGTTAATTTGGTCTCGAAACTTAACTTAAAATAAATTACCATATTTTATTATTATTTCTTGCATTTAACATTATATTTATTCATTATTTACTAATCTTTCAATTATTGTTAGAAATTAATCAAATTAGTTAGGAAACTATTTTTACTTCCCAGGTGTATATTTTATTCTTTAGTTAATATAAACAAAACAAAAATATTTTCAAAGCAATTTGTGCGAAAAAAAAATACAAAATTGAAAAGAGGCAAAAATAATCGCAGTCCGTTAAAAAGTGCAGCGTCAACAAAAACAGTTAATGGGCTGGGCCGCTGCGTTTCGCCGTTTTTTATAATATTCGGTAATCCTTGGATTGTGGCCATTCCAACTAGGTGGATAATGCAGATAAACTCGTAATGTGATTTTGGTTATCGAATTTATAATCATTTAAATGAAATTGGGATTAAAATATATCAAGAAAATAGAATAATAATATTATAGAGTAATAATAATTGCAGAAAAGGGATAACAATACAATTTACAAATAAGAGTGTAATTTAATATTCGTATAATATTAGGCACCTTTTTAGTCTTATACTATACACAAATTTCTAAAATATGCATGATTAAGTCTAGATCATAGGACGCCTACAGAAGCAGCGGCTTAGAGCGTCCCCTCCGCTCCGTTTCTATTTTAAGCGAAGTTCACAACGCATCGATCATAGTCAGCAGAGCAGCGTCGGCCTCACGGCGTGCACGCGTCAATATGATGGTTAAATAAAAAAAAACTCTAAGCGTATTTTGGTTTCAATAAACGTTGATTACATTCTTGATTTTTTTATCATTCATATTATAATATTAATTTTTATTTCTATTTGAGGAAATATTTTTGTACTTATTTGATAATGATTTAAGATTACTTATTAATAGATTCGTCTTGTTATCAGTAATATTTTGGGAGAGATGCGTAAATACTGGCTGGTGATTAATCACCGTCACCCGCACATTGGCAACGTAAGAGGACTTGCATGCACTTGTATACTTTATATTCATTCAGACCACACACATCTTTACTGAAACAAAAACACAATAATTTTTAAATCTCTGATTTAGAACCATTTCTGCTAATCGGATAAAAACCTATTGGACCTTTAAAACCTAAAAGCTGTGTACATGACACAATATAATATGATTACACATTTTATATTTAGAGAAAAATGCAACGTATTCTGTGGAATTTGCGGAGCGGAAGAAAACGTTTATTTAATAATTAGATGTGTCAAAGAAAAGATAATAAACATTCATAGAGACGATGAAATTTAATAATACAAGATTTCTGTACGGCATGCGACCGGAACTAATAAAATTGTCTTTTATATTTACCTTAAGATAAACTTTATAAGAATTTAAACAACATTCTTTTTATCATTTTAAAAACAAAAAACAAAGTTATCGTTTGATCTAGGTACATATAAAACTGTAATTGAAATAATTATTGACACAATCATGGCATTATCTTCAAAGGACAGTTGGCTAAATACGGGAGGCTTGCAAATCAATAGCGTAATGATAATAACTGGAACGACATAATTCCGTAGTCTTGGCGCGTTGACAATTACCCGAACATGTAATTACCTAGTATATTGTTATGTTCACTCTAATTTAAGTGCATTTAGGGTATAATTGAAACGTTAGAATACTTCAATTATATATTAGTTTTCTTAAAAAATGCTGAGGTTTAAACTTACCGCGAGTGTTATAAATTAAACCTTACATGCAAAATGACAACCTTTCTCTTTAACCAATTAAAAAAAGGGATTTATTATAAGTGTTATGTTTTAAATATTCAGACTAATACGTTTTTCTTAAAATTTGCAAGTTTGTTAAAAAAATATATATATTAAGCACGAAAATTGTTACATTCAAAACCTAAATAAAAATAAACGTATAAACCTTTATTAAAAATATATCAATATATAGGGTTTAAAAATTATCTTTGCAAATAAGTGCGGCTGAGGTTGTTATATAAATAGTTCATAGTAATTTTGTGGGTTTAAATTTGAAATCCTTAAAAAGATTCTAGGTAAATAAGTATATTCTAGTGTTAAGTATTTTAAGCTTAATATCTTTTTAAGTAATTAAATAAAAAAAAATCGGGAAACGGGCAATATTATAAGATTTGTAGATTCATATCCTACCTTTATTAATAAATTATTTATTCTCGATTATTTATACACAGAAATAAAAATATTTTTCAAATATGGGCAATGTTAAATACTGGTAAAAAGTTGGACTTGCCCAGCGAGGGTTCCATACGTATGTGTAGCTTTCAAATAGTTCTGGAATCGACTCTCGAGTTATTCCTGAAATTCAGCATCCAAAATGACAAACGGTATTTTTATAATATTTTACATTAAAAATTTATAAAATATGTTTTGAAATATCGACATAAACCCTTTCAAAAGATGCTTCACTTGAACTAGTAGCTTTAATTTTAAATTACAACCCCGTATAATACAATATTTTTATGATATATTAACAAATGTATAGTTTCAGATTTACTATTGATTTATGATTTTATTATTAAAAGATTTTACTGGTCATCTATTTTGATTCCCTCGATATATGCGTTTTTATGTCATATACGGTTGCAACTTTTACTTTTCACACCTTCAGAGAGCTGCAGACTAACGTCTATCGAGTTGACACACTAAAATATATCGTTGTCCGAAATTATGAGTCTTAACAGACAAACAGACAGACGTCAATTATTTTCAAAACAAATAAATATTTAAAAAAGAAAACAGAACAAAATATATACATATAATGATGACGTATTGATGTCGAAAAACTCAACAAAGTTGATCAAACTGCAACCTTTAAGATAACTAATGTCTTATAGCTCCAATTTTTTTATGAATAAAGTTGTATTAGATTCTTCCTAAGAACGATAATTCTTACTCATTATTATTGGTGTACTTTTATGAAGATTTAACTTAATGCATTACACTTATGTCGTGTAATTGTAGAAGATAAACATTCAAATCGACTTGGATTTGTCTTTTTGTCTTAATAAATATTACCATTTATAAAATTCAAGCTAAAATATATAAATATATTAGAGTGATTCATAAGTTAAACATCGTTTCAAGACATTTCTTTTGGGATTTAAATGTTATTTCTGTAGCAGAGCAATTACCTACTCTGAAATATAATACCGTATCTATCGCCGACTATTGACGACTATCTACGAGTATGTAAGGCATAAGCTGACTTATTGACCCCTTTGCATCTAATTTTTATTCAGCACCAAACATATTTTTTAATTATTTCGTGTCCTCCATCTCTTCAAAGTTGTGATTATTACACAAAATATGGAAATTGTTTTTGTGGAATAAATCCTTATTAAATTTATTTTTAATATTATCTTTCCATTTGAAAAATTATTTTCATAAGTATTTACCCTTTTACAATATGATGGCACAGTACTGTCGTATGAAAAAGGGTCAAAGGATGTTTTATGTACTTTGGTAAGCCATTAATTTACGGAATATATAACAAAAGACCCTTCCTTGTGAAACTACGTATACGTAAAATTGGGTATGGACTGTACTAAGTACACTTGACTAATATCATAATTATCTGGTTTATCTATAAATAATAGTGAACATAATTAAAAGCCTGTACACAATATGGAACACACTAGTGTGTATTTATTCATGTTCGTCATAATATCATAACTACAGACTAAATAGTCATATTTTGTATGTACTAAGAAGTTCTTTATAAAGATAATTTTCAGTTTTGGTCTATTGTTAAATAAGTTTGAAAATTTAATTGAATTCAAGATTTCATATTTCACCTTGTTATTTAGGGTGAATATATTTTGATTGATAAATATTATTTGCAAAGTTATTATGCATTATTTTATTATGCAATTATTTTGTCCTTTTTGTGACAATTTTATGATACTCCGATTTTTCTTTTATTGTAATGACTCAGCTGTAAGAATCAGCCATTGCGGACTGTCGAAATACCCTTAATTCCGATCCACGAAGCCGACGCTAAGCTCAGATCAGTCATCCCGTGTCCACGGCAAATTCGACCGAAACGTTGGGAAATAAAAAAGGTATCTAAATCCTTAAATTTACATCTCGAAATAAACTCGACATGTGTACAAGTAGCGATAGTTTAAAAATATAAATAGTATCAATTTTTTTACTATTTTCTATTCTAGTCTAGATACCACGATTTATTTGTTGCTTTCTGTTATAATTTATAATATCACGTATCAATAATGAAATAAAACCATTCCTATAACAAATAATAAATTAATAATACTCTCTTATGGGATCTTTTCCATGGATCTACCCTTAAGAACCGCGCAACTAGAGTCTGATGTTTCATAAGTGCAATGAATGCCTAATTGAAAAAGAAAATGTTCAATTTGACTGTCCTAACTATTTTTTATTACCCCTTTTTTGGCCCCTTTTGATATAGTTTGCAGCTAAATCGTAATTCGACAAATGCAATTGCTTTTCATGGTGTCTATACTGAAATGTTTTGTGGTTCGTATGACATCTACATTTATGTCCTTTCAATCCAATTTGTACAGCATAAAGCCTGATTTTATTATTAAACCACATACATACATTATGGTTTAAAATAATACAATGTTTATTTACAATATAAAAGCCATTTTTATTTTTATTTTTCAGTTACATCAAATGACTTTTAGCTAATATTCAATTATTCAATCGCAACCATAATGCTAAATTCGATTACACGTAAACAATCGACTAATAAGATACTCGACAGTTCCGGAAATTGCAAAGTGTCAGCGCGATGCTTCGCTGCAATCTCGTACTAATACAACTTAGGTAGTTTGGATGCAGATCTAAATTTCAATTGCCATGCGGAAATCAAAACTAATTTGTGGAAGATTATTTCCTTTCAGTTTCTCGATTTATCGAATGCGACATCGTTTGTCGTTTCGACAAGTTTTAGGTAGTGATAACAGTAATATTTTCGGATTATTAATAAAATATTTATTTTTATTGCTCTATCTGGTAATTAAGTAGAAGCTGTATTTCGGTTTTATTTAGGCTTTAATAAACTAATTTGACCTTTTTATTAAACAACAAAGTAACAGAATTGTTTTATTTGTGTTTCGTACAATGTATTGACCAAAAAAATTATGCATCAAAAATAAACCACAGATTTAAATTTATAATATTTTTGAATTCAAATCACACTTTAACGGAAATGCTTTTTTTCATAATAATATATAAGATATATCTAATACCAAAACCATCAACAACATTTAATTACGAAATGTAGACCTGTGAGTAGTAAGTATCTAGTAATATAATCTAGGTACTAGGAACTTGTTATTGATGGGAAAAGTTAGCGAGTCGACCGGCAGCTCCACATGTGTTACGTATGTAGGTGAAGTAATGGAATATTATATAATGTTCCAGCTACAGCCTCATCTAGACGGAAAGTTTGGACATCCACTTAGAATGCGGGAGGATTGAAATATCTGATTTATAGTGATCCTACGGAACTATTAATAGAACATGATTACTAATTTGTCAACTCAAAATACATTTTCATAATATTTTGATATTCTTATAGTACATATGATATACCGAATATATTCAATTATTATTATAGTGTGATAATATCACATTAATAACATTCAAAAACGATGGTAATTTCAGTAAAATATTGAACACTGCCCCAATTGCCTTTTATAACCATGGTCTTGTAATATTGTTTATTTCTGTCGTAACGGACCATGATTAAGAGCCAGAACTAAGAGTGACCTCGAGCCATTAATATTAGACTGACCCTTTGATTGAAAACTAAGTTACACAACATTGTTAGCTACAAGCGAATACAAATAAGTCAATAAGTCATGCCTAAACAAGCGAGTTGTAGATTAAAGTCTCTATTTATTTTTATAACACTTTAGAAATAAAAGAAGAAATTGCAACATTAATTATAATTAAATAATTACTAAAGAAATAATACTAAATGAAACAAGGAATAATATACAATCAAAGAAACCCTTTTAAATAAAAAAATAATAATTTCATTCAAAAAGCTTTATTAATCTTTTAATCATTAATAAACTACATCAATTGCACCGGGTTACTATTACATGAATTACCTTAATTCTAAAAAAAAAACTAATAAATGAATAACGATAGGTGTGAGAATCAGAATAGAATTTTGTTAAGAAGAAAGAAACTGTTTGTAAAATGCAAATTATATTATTGTAAAAGAAAATTTAAAATATCTAGTAGGAACTATAAAGTCGAAGCAACACGATAGTTTCAAAACTCAAGCAGAACTAACAATGGATAGGAACCGGAAGAAGACAGTTGCGATGTGAATAGTTACTCATTACAACTGCGTCTAATGAATTTATACAGAGACAATGCAAAGTTTACCATAAAGACATAACTCGAGGGCAATAACAACAATAGTTTATAACGTTGAAATAGCAATAAATACTACAAGTATATAGATATCCTTTAAGGTTTTTATTTAAACAAAGTCTGAATGTCAGTCATAAATAATAATATTTTTTTTTTTTTTTTTTTTTTTATTATTTTTATTATAAATTTACCATAGACTTGTAGTCCATGCCATTTTTAATTTGTTTTATAATTATTATTTTGATTTCTTTTTTTTTTGAGATTTTTGCCTGTGTATTCAGGCACAAGAATTACTTTAATAAATACATAAATAAATATTCTATTCAATTAGTTAATTTTGTTATGACCTTCTGGTCTTGGTTGTGTATTGCTAATTTCAAGTTGTAATCATTTATTGTCTTGTCTGTATTAACAATGCTGTCTTTGATGAACCTCGCCAGCGCATCTTCTTGATGGTCCGTGTAGTAGACAAACGTCCTGGTGTGTCGGGAAATGGCTACTAGCGCATGAGGTACGCTGTCATGGAGTGGGAGGCTCTTTCCGGTTCTTTTTACAACTATTGTGCTTTCATAACACAAACCTTGTGCCTCATGAACGGTGAGTGTTTTGGATCCCTTCCCTTTTCCGTACCCTTTTTCTTCTAATGTTAGCTTCTCTTCTTGAGTGAAGGTCAGGTATAGGGTATTTGGTTGGTCAATGGGGATCTTTTCACCTGTAAGGGATTTTATGTTCATAGATCTTGCTATGCTGCTCGAGGAATATATACCGTCATATACTTTTCTAAGGGCGTAGACTACATCCCTCGGGCATCTGTTTGAGCACATAAGTTGTGTTATGATGGCAGTTGTTATAAAGTCTGGGCGGTGGTAGTAGACTTCGAACAGGTTTTCTCTTTCAATATAAGGAAGCTGATTTACGTCACCAATGAGTAGCAGTTCTGTGGCTTCGGTGAGTTGCAGGGCCATCACGATGGATCCGAAGTGGTTCATCAGTGCTTCATCGACTATAAGCCTTTGGCATTTCCCCTTTTTTTCCTTCGGTAATCCGTTTGTTAGGATCGAAGCCAGTGTGCTTACTCTGCGCGCGGCGTCAGCCCCCTCTTTTTCGGAGATTTTTGATGCTAGTTCTAGTTTAGCCTCTTTAGTGGTAGTGACTATATGGTCGTCTTGGGAGTTGAAGTTGTTAATTATCCATGTAGTCTTACCGCATCCTGGTACTCCGTATATCATCTTTATTAGTGGTAACTCCCATTGTTGGCATGTTTCTGACAATTTGTCCGCTCTTTCGAGTATTTTGTCGTCTAGCCATATCTTAGTGTTCTTTGTGGTTACCACTATTGGATCAGTCGTCGGGGTTCGGTAAGTGACTACTCCTGATGTTTCTGTTTTTTCTAAATCAAGTTCAACCATGCCAATTGTCTCACTGAATGCAGCCATGTGCTGCTCTGCCTCTTCTCCCTCGATCACTTCCGCTGTCTGGTTGTTATAAATTGTTGCCTTTATCCTTTCATCTAATAGGTCTTTTAGTTTGCTGTGACGTGCTTCCAGGATGTTTTGGCACTCTTTGATCTTTTTCGCTCTTGTTGCCTTAAGTATGGCGGTGTACTCTATGAAGGCATTTATCATGTGGTCCCGTGGTCTGACTACTGGTAGGTATTTTGGGAGTTCGGCGGGGCCTTTTGCTGCTTTCGTTGGTTTTTTCGTCGTTTTTGGTTTTGATTTGTATGTTTGTTTTCCTACTGGCTGTTCTTTTATAGGATTTTTCCTAAGGGTCTGGTTCGAGGCTATGCTGACTGCTTTAATGATAGAGGTGATGATGCTTTCCTTCGGAGATTTTCTTGCTGTTTGGTTTTTGGCATCTCTCTCCTCCTCATGTTTTTTCTGCACTCTCTCCGAGCCACTTGGATTTGCCAGGTTTCTATGGTCGGTGTCTAGAACTGCCGGGTTTTGTTGGGGTTTTGTTGGTTTGGGTTTTAAATAGCTGAGATCTTCGCCTCTATTCTCATAAGCCACGAGTTGGTGAATCTTGGAGGCTACAACTATACCCAGGTGGTCTGCAACTTCGCCTTTGTAATATCCGGCTGTCATTGTATCCACGCTGATTATTCGAGCCGGATCTTGGGGCTCGCTGACCTCAGCTATGATGTTAAGTAGTGAGCTTGCTCTTGCAAACTGTGTTGATACGTCTTCGTCTTCGAAAATAAGTACCGTTTTGTTGTCTTTGCGGTATAGACGACATTTTTGGTTTGCTATTAAAATCACGCTCATTGCCTCGAGCTTTTTCCGTTTTAATTTGCTTTTTGTGGGACTGCCTTTCATCAATGCCGCTAGTCCCGGGGACATCTCTATGCTGTTCGGGCCCGTTTTGCAGCAGAAGCTGATACCCAGTCTTTCATGTGGTGTGTTCATGAATACTACCACACTTCTGGTCTTGATGCCAGGTGGACCGACTACTCCATTCTCTAGCAGTCTTGCTACTGTCTCTCTGTGATTTTTGGTGGCAGGGAGGGTTGTTTTAGGTGTTGGTACCTGTCTTGGAATTATTAGTGCGGTAGTGCGGGTGTTTTCTCTAGTTTGCGGTGGTGTTGTGTCCTTATGCCTTTTGGCTGCTGTGCGCATGATTTTTTCAGCGTAGTCCAAAAAAGGTTTTTTGGTTTTTGGGTCGTCCAGAAGTTTGGGTAGTAATTCCATTGTTAGATTGGTGTTGAAACTTTGTTCCAGGTCCATTCTCGCCCTTTGGAAGCGAGGACAGTCCAAGATCAGGTGCCACACAGACTCTATTTCGTGGGGGTCACACTCGCATCCGGGGTCAGTTATTAACTTGAATCTGTGCAGGTATTCAGCAATTCCTCCATGTCCCGTCAACAACTGTATGTGAACTGGGTTCAGAATTGTATTCCTTACCGTTCGGTATAATTTGTTCACCTCTGGTAGGAAATGCTTCGTGACTGAACCTGTAGTTGAGTTGTCATATCTGTCCTGCCATTTGAGTATGCTCTCCTCTCGGATTTTCCTCTTGGCATATGACAGCGGAACTAGTTCGTAATCTGGAGTCAATTTAGGTGTTAGGGCTGCTACTTTTGCAAGTTCGTCAGCTCTTTCGTTGCCGGCCGTGCCCACATGTGCTCTCAGCCAGAACACTCTGATCCGTCTTCCAGTTCGTGTTATGATAGAAAGGTCTTCTTTTATCTTGTTGACCAATGGGAGTGTTTGTCTAGGGTTTTTAAGTAGGTCTAACGATGATCTAGAGTCACTCAGAATGTTGATGATGGGTTCCGAGCTCTCCTTAGCTTCCTCTATGGCCTTATGCAGGGCAAACAACTCTGACTGGAAAACTGTACATGCTGGGTCCAGACTGTATTTGGTGTGTTTTATCTCCTTTCCATTTGCCCACCAGGTGAGAGCTGCTCCTGTCTTCCCCTCTATCTTGCTCCCGTCTGTGTATATTTGGGGGCCGATAATTTGAAGGGATGTTATGGTTTCAGAGTCCATGTTCTCTAACAGTTCATAGTCGAAGGAAGTTAGTTGAGACGGGTGTGGATAGTCTAGGTAGTTAACTACTTCTTCGAGCTCCTTGCCTGGCGGTAGGTAGTCCACTGACAATCCTTTTTTGATTTTGTATAAACTGGCAACTTCTTGTATTCGGATGTCTATCGGCAGGATTCCTGTAAGGGCTAGTGCAGATGTGAGTGATACTGTTCTGTATGCCTTGCATATTTTAAGAGTAAAGCCTCTTTGGATTGATCTTAGAGTCTTTTGGATCATTTCGTATTCCGTCGCTTGGGCCCATGCGCATGCTGCATATGTCAGTATCGGTTCTATCACCGCCACGTATATTGTTCTTATTATTTCTGAGTTTAATCCCCAAGTTACCTTTGCCGCACATGCTAGCTGTTTGTAGATGTCCGCCGCTTTCTTGCATATTGCGGCCACATGTGATTTGAATGTCAGGGTTTTGTTGATGGTTAATCCTAGTATCTTTATTTCGTCAACCAAGACAATCTCTTTACCGTCCATGTAAATTTGGGGGTTTGATACTTTCAGTTTCTTTGTTAGCATCATTGCGAAGGTCTTGTGTGGTGCAAAACTTAGCTTGTTCTTCTGCCCCCAGTCATGTACAATATCAAGGGTCTCGTTGGCTTGACGCTCCAGCTCATGGATTGAGGGGCCGGAGAATGTTAAGACCACGTCGTCTGCAAACGCCTGGCATCTTACTCCTTGGGCAGTCAGGTGCTGTAGGAGCGAGTCCAGAATCAGGTTCCAGAAGGTTGGTCTTCCTATGGATCCTTGGACGCATCCTTTTGTTGTTTTTTTCTCGCTCGATGCCCTGGCGTAATGTACTTGGACGCTTCTATCTTGAAGATAGGAGCCTACCATCCCGAATAAGTTCTTAGGGCATTTTTTATCTACCAGTTGTTTTTTGAGTGATGGCCACCATGCGTTGTCAAATGCTCCTTCTATGTCCAGTGAGATTACTATGGCAATGTTCTTCTTGCTTATCTCTCCCCTGAGGTGTTCCGTTAGGACATAGAGTGCATCTTCTGTACTCTTTCTTGGCATGAACCCGTACTGCATATTGTTAAGTGTTGGAAAGACGTGCCACTGTATTCGGCCTATCATCATTTTCTCTAGAATTTTGCCTAGTATTGAGAGTAGGCCTATTGGTCGGTATGATTTTGGTTTAGTATAGTCCTCTTTTCCTGGTTTTCTCAGGATCACCACATGTGCCTTTTTCCATTGAGTAGGAAAGTATTCCAGTGTCATGCATTTGTTCGCAATCGCCAAGAACACCTCCCTGTTCGCTGTGATGGCTTCTATACAGATATCCGCCGTGAATCCATCCGGACCTGGGGCCTTTTTTGGGTTTAGTTCCGCCAAGACTAAGTTCAGTTCGGCTAATGTGAAGGGTGGGTCGTCTGCATATGGGTATTCCGATGATGTGGGATTTGAGGGCTGGACAGTATTTCTTATTAGTTGATGATGTGGGGTGTCGGTCTTCTCATCGTCATCCGGATAAAAAGTTTGAGCTAGGAGTTCCGCTGATTCGTATGGGGTAAGGGTGTTTCCCGCAGCGTCTCTCAATAGGGTGTCATCTTGTCTCCTAGCTGTTTTCCGGATCACTCGGTATATTCCGTCCCACATGCTTTCTCTGTCCTGTGTTGCACAAAACTTTTTCCAACTCGCTGTTTGGGCCTCCTCTGCTGTGATGTTGTACAGCTGTTTTGCCTCTTGATATTCGGTTACCACCTGTAATATTCTACAGGCAGCGGCGTTGCGGATTCTGCGCTTTTTTCTTAAGACTTCTTGTTTGAGCTGTTGCAGGGCTGGTGTCCACCATGGCGGTATGGGGTTTCCCTTGTATGTATTTGCAGAGGGTATTGATTTTTCACAAGCCTCTTTGATGCAGTCAATGTAGGTGTTTGAGACGGTTTCCAGGTCTACTGGTTTTTCTATGGCTGTTATTGTATGTGGAGTCAAATTCTCGTTTTCCAATCTGTTGTTGAAAATTTTTCTGAGTTCTCGCCATTTGGCCTTTTTTGTGTTGTATCTCCTGGTGGTGATGGGCTTCAATGGTTTCGGAGCCCTTATAATAATATTTATAATAAATAATAGCGTAAAAACAAATAACACAATAAATCTTACTTAATAATAAAAAAAAACATATGTATTCCTTGTATTTAATTACTAGTATGGAACTAGGTGTATTCATTAAGTGTTGATTTTACCGTACCAAGGCGGTGCTAAAAGCACGCACTAGCTCAATGGTGCCTCAATTAAATTACCCTATTAGATAGTCATTGGGGCAAATAATTGGATAACTGCTTTAATCAGCTGCAGTGACCGCATCAACCCTATGTCAATTTGTTTTAAACACCTACTACCAGAATCTTCAATACTTGCGAAACATATAGTTATTGGCTCATATTACTACATTACAAAAATATGGCAATAGTTTAAGACATTAATAAACAATATTATTTATCGGCAAAAATATGTAATTTATGTTACTAATAATAGAGTCTTTGTCTAACTTTACAAACTGGCATTTGCAAGAAACAATGAAATAATCTACTGGTGTCATAAGCCTCTCCAATTAGTAACGATCTCGGTGGAGTGCCCGAGGTGTTATGAGGCGAGAAGAGGGTCAACAGTGTTATTGTAAAAGGGAAGATATAGTCTTTGTTATGAAAGAAATTTTTATATATTTATTTTTAAGGACTTTCTGCATAAACTGCATAGATATATATTCTATGTTTTGCTTTTAGTTCTTAAAAAAAAATAAAGGAAGTCATTATATCGAAGACCTCATTTTTAAGTTCTGCAAAAAACGCAACCAGGATATTCCGACGAGACTTTCACAAAGCGTTTCCTTCTGATTATGTTCGAGAAATTTATTTCTCAATGATAACGAAACCAGAAAGCAATTTATTACTAAAAAAAGAGCAACTTAAACTTGCAAAAGAGAAAAGAATAAAATACCATATTATGTATTTTAAATAAATTTGTTACAAAGTGGGATAATAATTCCTTTTAATAATCATAATGCAGTGAATTTTAATAAAAAAACCCCCGTATTGTCTTAGCGGTTAGAAGCTAGCCGCCTAATAGGCTATTAGTGTCCGGTCGTGCCCGCATGCCACCTGCACAATGCCTGCCATGAAATGCAAACTGATCGAGTTAATTACCACCTCTATGTCACGATGCTATTGTTAGCTGATAAATTGGTGAAATATAATGTTGAAATTTCTTAAAAGTTCCTGAAGACACCACTATTTTTATCTAGATTTTCAGAAACAGTTATTATAATTAATTTAATGGATTCGGAGCCTATACGCTAACAGTATCTTAATATTAATAAAATAAAGATCTCCAAATTATTTTAAGGTCCAAGGTTGTTATTATCGGTATTCTTGGGAAGGATTCCAAACAAACAAATTTGCATACACAAATGTAAATCCATACATCAAAGTTCCGGCATAATAAGATACGAGCAATATAAACATGGCCCGAAAGTCAACTTAGCAGAGCATTATGATACCATATCAATTCTGAAAGCCCCACATAAACTGTAACACATGCAAATATCTTAACTCGACTTGGATCCCATCGGCTAAATCAATTCCAGTTTGTGTTACTCACTTGCTACCCGCTATATACATATATACACAAACTACGTAGTTTGTGTTAATTGAAATCAGTTTTGGCATGTTATACTTTAATGCGTTAGTGTTATTTCTATAATATAATGATGTAATAAAGATTTACGAGTATATCGAAAGAACGAGACCAAATGATTGAAGGATAATTAAAAGGACTTAAATGTGGGGAACTTTAAAAGAAAAAATATTTTTCATGTAACAGCAGTAATATCTGACAATAAACTAGTTTTAGCACAGAGACAGACTTTGATTTGAATACTGATGGAGTTATTATAAATACAACTCGTGACATAACAAAACTCAGTAACAACGGTTGCCGTTGAAAAGACGCTTTCTCAAGAATAAGCAGATTACAACTTTTAACGAGCGCACTTTACACTTACTTATTCTAGAGATTCATTAAAATAACTTTAAAACCATCTTCAGACACTTCTCGTGCTGAAGGCAGTCCCAATTGATTTTGGAGAATGTTTTATAGTCGCCTATTGTTGTTAAAACGTTTTCTTAAAAGCTTTCATATAAGTACACACTGGAATGATAAGATTCGTAAAATGAACTTCAGTTAAGGAGAACATACTAACACGAATAATTAATGAATTAACATTCTTTAATAATATAATATCAATTATAATGTAATATAATGAAAATATCTTGTTAAGAGATTCTTTTAAATATACATAACATATTAGTATCAAAATTTTCCCATAAAAATTTATTATGATAACGCAAACCACTGTTGGCTGTTGGCTACTGTTTCATAAAATGGTATTTACAAATTAGTTGGGTTTATCACACTCTTTAATCGAACTTTGGTGGACCATTGAAAATAACTACTATGAAATAACAAAGTGTATTTACATAAAAAGTGCCATTCTAGATTCATACATCAATTTAGAATATTTCTACCATACCATTCCATACCGAAGTATGGAAGATTGAGATTAATAATTTATTAATTAAGAAAGTAGTAAGTTTATTAAACAATTATTATAATATAAAATATTATATAGATCGATATATAAATTTTACTACTATATAAGTTTTGTTTTTATTTTTTTGGTTAAAATGATGGATGCGAATATTTAAATATTAATTTATTTCGTTTTATTTTCTTTGAATTCCGACTTTTTCCAGTGAAACAATATCTGTAATATTGGTTTAACAAAATCGGAGCCAGCACCGGTCATCGGCACAATTCAGAAAAGCATTTCTGGAAAATATTTTACTTTATCAACAAAATTAACTCGTTTATTTTATTAACGCGAGCAAACACTTGATTTGCATATGAATTATTATAATAAGAGAAAATGTGATTGTTCAAATTCCAATAACGAAGTATTGTAGCGCATTCGAGAAACATTTTTAATAACAATACTTTCCGGTAGTCTTTTTAGTCTTAATATTAAAATAATTAAAATCTATCAGAGGTACCAAATAGATACTGCCAATACATGATTGCGTTTAAGGATACTGAATATAAATGTAATCCTCAAAAACCTATGACCAAGAGTAATTATGCTCAAAAATATTCCAAACTTTAAATTGAATGAACTAAGTCATGTCATGCATATTCGGATTAAATACACTTTATTTATTAACCTAATATTTTGAAAAATATGAACTATGAATAGACAAACCTTAAAGAAGGACGTTATAGAGAAATCATGTGTTATTGTTGGTTTTATGGAATTTCTTTGTTTGTAAAAATACAAATAAATTATACAATAGAGGATTACAAGATGGGATCTATATGACCTCGGTATTTATGTATTACAATGGATCAAATTTCAAACTGACAAAGATCTATCGATCCGTTGCAATATTGAAGAAGGATAAACAAACCAATTAATATATATTATATCTTATTTATACTTAATAGTATAAATGAGTCAAAATATATTAAGTCAGTATTCACTGTATATCCAATCAAAAGTAAATTGGATACAATATAATATCATCAAATTCCAATTTTGATTCGTACTAACATCACAAAATGTGTATTAAATATTAAACATATGATATTCTCATACCTTAATAAACAATATTAAGATTTACATTAATAAGACTCTTATAAAGACAATTATTTAGAGAATGTTGCATTAATCGACAGCAGTTAAAATGCTAAAAAAGTTATTCAGTGTGGTAACTTGATCTATCACCTCCTTTAAAAAATATTTTATAAAATAAATATACGTTTTTGAAGCTGAAATATTTTTACAATAAATAAGGGAAATCATCTCTGATTTCACTATAATTAGAAGTCTGAATACAGTTATATCTCTATAAAGATATATCAATAAATGTACTTTGAAGTTATCGAATTCCGATTCAAAGTGCGACATAAAATAGGGAGGTTTCAAAGGAACTAATTTACATAGGTAAATTGAAATTTGGATCCTATTTAAGCCCCTCGCACGTATTTGTCATCGACACAGTACAAATCATTATGGAAGTGAATGTTTTAGATTGCTAATAAATAATCACCATAAACAATTTCATGCTCATTATCATAATTACTTGAATAAAAACAGTAACAACCAGTGTGTCTACACGTAAAAAAATATACTTATCTGCCGTAACAAACGAAAAATAACTCCCAGAAAATAAATTGTTTTTCCAGTTAAATTATTATTTAGAACTAAAAATATTTGATTTTTGATCAAATTTTATTTAAAATATTAAATGTAAATATATAATAAATTCGGTTATATATGTTTATTGACAATAACATTAAATATTTTGTAATGAAATAGTTGAATAGTATAACTGGAGAGGTTATACATTTTGCAATTATTTCAATTTTCTGAGCTTTATAATCTATTTTATTACCGAGAAAGTTAATACGAAAAATTTAATACATGTTAATTATGTCAGGTTTGACTGTTATAAATGATTCACAGGAAGAAAAGTTATAATAAATGGATTACAGTGCTATCAGTGAATCATGAACAATCCGATAATAGGTTTGCCGAACTATCACTATGTACAATCGCGAAGAGAACTGTTAGTGTTCATATCAATATATAGGAACGTGTAATTTTTATCCTTTAATCGATTATTATTCTAATCGAAATATTTATATATAAAAATATAATGAATTATTCTGGTTTTAGTTAGCTTACAAACTATTTTCCGGTGACTGCAATTTATTCTAATATTAAGATCGATTTAAGTATTCATTATTTATATCAGGTGCAATGTCTAGCCGACACCACCTCTCGCGCACATAATCTTTCATTGCCATACCTGTATATGTTACTAGGTGATTCCCGCCCGTTTCAATTTTATTTTTATTGTATTTTTTTTTAATTTTAAATAGAGAAATATAATGCCAGTCAGTGAATATACAGATTTCCACATCACTTATGAGGTACTGTGTATTGGGATGCGTTCCCGGTTTGTAATGTGGCGGGATCCCCAGTAGGCCTACACAACGAAAAAAATTGATATATATAAGTAAGGATAAATCTTGGATTTATTATTTAATAATAGTTATTTATTTTTTAAATTTATCACATTCCATTTCGTAATCAATTATATGTTTACGTCCTTGATTTTTTATTTATGACCATATTTAATTTTCAAATTTCAACGTTTTGCTTCCCTCAACCTCATCCAAACTCTGATTGCCATGGTAACCGTTGTCATAGTATCCGTTGTCAAGGCAACCGTTAAATTAATTAATTATTTCTTTTTAATGCAAGAAATTGAAATCTGTTGGGATAGGAATTCCGTAAAATCCGTTCTTAGTGGACGTCCACGTCACAAAAGAAGTAATTATGTAAAATTTTAAGTTAATCGGACAGATAGTTTCGGAGATTTCGTGATAAGTCAGTAAGTGGTAAATCGCTTATATAGATTACGCAACCATTTCCACGAAATTCAGAGTGTTCATGATTCAACGGCCATGTTATACTTATGAATATTTTATTTATATGATATTTATTGAAAAGCAAAACCTTAAAAGAACAAGTTGAGTTAACAGCACCACTTGTTTGGATTTGAATTATATTGTGACAACTAGACTATTTTCATTGTTTGTCAAACTTGGACGCCGGTGGATGAAGCCAAAAACATTATATTACCTGATGACTGTTTATCATTGGCAGTCGCTTTCCTCAGGACTTTAAACTGAAGAAATAACAAAAAACAATGACAAATTAATACAAAACTAAAAGATTGTAGACACTTATTGAATATATCAAAAATATTAGCTATTCTTCTTTCGATAATAATATTTCCAGAAACAGTAATAATATTATTACACACAAAACAAACAAAATATGATTTAATTCATATTGAACGATTGTTCATTATTTTAATATAAGAAGTATAATAATTGGTATTTATCTTTTAATTATAAATATGGATAGACAGTAATGAATAAAAAAAGTATAACTTTGAAGTATACTTTTATTAAAATCTGAAGAATTATAGTAGTTCGAGGACAAAAAGAAATACATTTTGTCTTATCTTAGCCTGTGAACTCCGATCATAATTTGCCTTGCAAATTCATATAGTGTCTTGAAAATTTTTGTAAGTGTTAATTGTCGGATTTGTTAGTCTCCGCTTCAACATAATATACAATACAGAATTATTTGGGATTGAAAGGATTTAGGACCGAGAATAATACATTCATATTTATTAGTATGAATGAACGGAAATTTGAAAATTATTTTGAACATATCGTCCCCAAGAACAAACACAACGTTAGTACAAGGAAAATGGAATTGACTAATTAGATCCTGAATTTAATCAAAACGTTCTTGAAATTAACATTCAATTAATACCAATCACTTCAGATACAAGATGGTTACATATTAGAAGTACATTACAAGTACAAAAATATACATAAAAAAATTAAAAATGAAATTACTATTTTTCTACACTCATTTTATTTCAAATAAATAATTTATAATATGAGTAATAGTTAGGTCGAAAGTTACTCTGAAAAGACAAATAATACAAAATAAGGTCAGCATAAAGGACCATACAATGCGATTGTTTAATAACTCTAAAATGGACTCTTGAATTCTATAGTGTACTAGCTATAGCAAATTGTAAATATTATATCTACTGCTAACAAGTCTTGGTTCATGATCAAAAGCAGAACTGATGTGTGAGGGTATGCCGACTGGAGCCATATCTCAGACAATAACGTCACTTGCATATGACCGAAATACATAGGACAGGGTTTTAAGTCATTCAACGTTGCATATACTAAGCTACATCGAGTATTTTCAAAAATTTAAATGAATGTTTTACGATTTCTTAGAAATAGTTAAAACTATAAAATAGCTATCATACATATAAAGTTAAATCGAGTAATTCGGAACTTATAAAAGTTACACTGCAACCATTCCTGCCACAGAATAGTTACAGACGGCAAAGTGTAATTTAAAAAAATATGTGTCTCTGCTAACTATAAACTACAAAAACATAGCATAATTCCAAGATCTAGGTTCTTCACGAAGTCGTGGTGACGTGAGGTGAGTCGTGGTGAGTCGTGGTTAACAGATTATTTTTGATCCTCGTAATAATTTTAAAAAGAAGAGTACTTTCCTTTTAATGTTATCTCCATACATGTTCTTTTAAAGTAGGTTTTATTTATAAAAAATTACAACTATTAATACTGATAACTATTTCACAAAACTGACATTCAAAGTTTTTATGAAACTAAAACATATATATATATATATATATATATATATATATATATATATATATCTGACGTGAAAGGTTTATATTTATTCCCAGAACGGAGTTTGATGAAACTAGTGACTTTTTTATCGAGCGCCACATCGCGATTTAATTGGTCGGTCGGAAACAATAGCAACGTTCAAAATTGACTCAATAGATGTCACCACAAAAATATTTTTGTAGGAAAACTTTGTTTGAGGTAACAGTTTTAAATTTGGAAAGTTAGTATTCTGAGGTTTCTAAATAAATAAAAAATATTAATAACAAAAAACCGAGGAGTTTTTCCTGTCCTCCAGACACAACTTTAAAATAATTTGTAATTTAAATTAATACGAGATACTGTTGGAAAATAAAAGCAAATCTTTTAACATAATCTTGATAAGTTCTTGTTCAGGCAATCGATAAGGCTATTATTGAAGAACACGTACGTAACAAATCCGATGCTGCATACTAAAACGTACTTCGAAACTTGAAATGGAATTCCGTAAGATATCAGAAGAAACGATACATTATTTAAGAAATTAAATGTATATCATGCTAAATTATCACATAAAATATGTATGTCCGTAGAGAAAGGTAGATAATGAAACCACAAGGAAATTCATAAAAGGTTTGACCCTTTGTACGAAATGGAAATGGAAAAAAAAATACCCAAAATAAAAAGGATCGCTCTTGGCTGGATTCTTTTGAAATTCAATTCTGGGCACGTGCAATTTAAACACAATGGTACAGAAGAGAACGACCTCCAGAGAGAAGCGTATTTACATGTGTTTGTATTGTCTCCCACAGCTCGCGACTTTCTGAATATCTAAACTTCCTAGCGGTTGTTAGCAAATTCAGCATCTTACTTGTTAGACAATAATTTATGAACAAACTTCTCAAACTAGCAGTACACTGAAATATGCTGTTTCTTCATTGCACATAGAGTATGATCAAATACTCCAACATCTATGCATACATATATTATATATATATATTAATTAATACGGTACATATTCTTGGAAAGATTATTATAAATCGTATGGAATTGAAAACAAAAAAATAATAAGATAGACTTGATATATACTTCTATATGATTTCTAGAGGTCCCAGTATCGAATCCTGTCAGTGTCATTACAAATACATAAAAAGTATTAAAAACCTTAATCGCAAATGTCGCTCAAGTGCCGGAAAAAGTGAAATAATTTCAAAAGACAGAAAGTCGTCCAATACAGACCATATTCAACAAAACAAATTCTTGTCCTTTAATGGAACAAATGTCCTCATTCCGGCGCAACCGCAGCACCAGTAGCTAATAGCGTTAATGAATGGCATTCGTTAGCTTCGCCATTAATCGTGCACCAACATCTATTTACTCCGGACACTACGCCCTACATTTTAGTAATCCGGTATTTTACATTTTACTAAATACATTTAACTGTTGGAAATTTGGCCATTTTTTTATATTATGTAGAAATAATTATTAAATTTTAAGGACTTATGTTATGTTTTTTTTTTCCTAGGACCTACATCAGTATTTCTTTTATTTACCATGAAATAACATTTAGTAAATAATATTTCTAAAGTTAAAGACACTTCATAAAATAATAGGATCTACAATAGGAGTTACACTTTAAATGTTTAAATGTTCATATCAGAATGTCGATACGAACTCGAACCCAAATCAAAGTTTTTGAATACTCACTATATTGTGTGGGAATAACCCGAGAAACATTCCTCTTAGTAGCCCGTGAATAGCATGTATGGCATTCAAGATCGCTTTTACGACTCCGCTCTGTAAAACTTTTGTAATAAAATTGAACATTAAGCAAAGTCGGCACCATTAATATTACACCTGTCTACCAAACAGTTTAGCCATAATTACAATGTTAACCTGCAGTGGGTGTCTTTATATTACTACGCGGCACTGGCACTTAGACGTCACTCAGTACAGTTTATTACGTTTTAAATAAATTTATATTTAGGCACATTTTTAAATAAAAGAGTACAATAAAACTAGAGTTCTAGATCGCTTCTCGTCCTTTTTAGATACTGGGAAGATTCTGACTTGAGATTCGAACACGTATTGTATTCGAAATGCATCACAATAAATGGAAAAGTGTCTATTGTTCCACAAATATTACTTCTATAATCCTCTGATACTGGCATGCTATTTAATAATATGAATAGATCAAAAAGATATTTGTTATCACCAAAATATCTTTCACACAGATGACCGGTACGCATTATAAGCTTGAATTTATAACGCGCTCTTTGTGGAGACTGTGGTTTGCGGTCCCTAAGAAGATTTTAACATAAAATAATACAGCATAGCATAGCATAGCATAGCGTAGCATAGCATAACATAGCATATCATTGCATAGTATAGCATAGCATAGCGTAATATAACCCTGGACGCAAGATGCATATCTTGCGTCCACGGTTTTTCCAGAGAGCATTGAGCAGAGAGGGTCCAGAAGAGCATTCTAAACAAGGTATACAACGGAATACACTCAGCCCATTCATTGACTCTGAGAATATTCAGGTTTACGGGTGCGACTATCGAAGCAAGGTACGGAAAAGGGGAAAACTCGCGCATCCTCACAATCAGCGAAGTTTAGGGATTAACTTACAAGTCAGTAATCATCATCCAAACCAAAAAAGTACCTGACAAATGTCCCAAACGCAGTGGTGGCTATATCTAGATCACGAAAAGATCTATATACTACACGGATATCGACAAAGACGCCATTGTGAGATTCATAAGGCGAGCCGGCGATACATACCATAGAAACCGTATAGAGAATAACCTCAAGATTGCAATTTCTAACCACAACTCCGAGGCTATGAAAAAGCTAGTGGACAGCTGCACCTAGGCATGAAATAAGCTGGAGTGGACTTTTTATCCTTAATTCTTTAAAGTTATAAACTTAGTTTAAATTTATGATTTACAATAAACTTTTTAATTAATAGATATAATTACCAAAGACTATGATAGTTTCCTGCGAAGTTACCATAGTGAAAATGATGCCAACCTTGATTTAAAATTATAATACATTTCGATTTCAAATTATAAATATATTTCTATTTCACATTTACCCATAAACTTTATTAGCAGATAATATTTAGGTTATTTTAGCCATCTGTATTCAAAGCACCTACCATTTCTCAAAGAAGTAGATATCCCAGGCACGTGAACAATTTTTTGAATTTCTAGAAGCCTTTGTCTTAATGATCGCAAGACTTGTTGAAACAATTTTATGTTATCGATATAGTCTGGTAAAACATCGGTCACAATGAGATACAATAAGACAGAAAATAACAATAATAACACATTGGGGCAAGGTATAATGTAGCTACTAAAATCACAACAACAATAGATGCGAGATGAAAAAAAACATTAAATCTTGTTCCAACCGACCGGTCGCATACACATATTCATCAGCAATGGCAAATTAAGTAACTTTTCCATTATTTTAATTAGTTTTTCATCTTACGAGTACAAGAGCTATTTTCTAGTGTATTATTTTTAGTTTATATACGAGTATTTGTTGTAATCCATTTAAGCAATTAGCAAGGCATACTCATAAATATAGATCTCAGATTTTACTTGACAGATGAAAATAAGCATATACAGAAAAATTAAAAATACTATTACTAAACTGTAAACCGAGTTATTATGAAGAATATTCAATCATAAGACTATTTTGCTGATTTATCACAACCAAACCCTAAATAACATAAAATATTATTATCACTTTCTAAGTCCGTCGATAAGAATCTGTAGTAATTTTACGATCATTGCAAAGAAACCTGGGGTAACGTAAAACTTTCTTTAGAATTTTTATTTAAACATAGCTACGTGTCTCGACACTAATTAGAACAATTGTATTCTAATTACCATTCTATATATTTTAAATCTAAAATTTATTTAATTATAACTTTGAAACGATAAATAGTTTAAACACAATAATAATATAAATATTTAGTCAATGGAATATTATAAAATTGTTCCACCACAAATTGTTTTAATCTGACAATTATTATTAAATGTGATACATTAGTGAAAAATAAATAATTGTATTTTTTTCTACATATTAATTTTAATATATTAAATAAAATCTGATTAAAGGTGAAAAAAAATCAAATAATTATTTAAAGTATAACTTCATGCGTTTTGGCGTCACAATATAGTTGTATATTATTGGCACTTCTCAGGATTCGTTTCCAACAATAAAAACGCTCACGGCATAACAATAAACAGAAATAACTTCTAATACTCTACCAATAAATACAAATAACATAACAAACCAGCTTCAAACAATTATCCTTTTTTATATTTTTTATTGTAGAAGAGGTCTTTCTGAATTTATCGTAAGCCTTCTTCCAGATGACGTCATCTCAGACGCTGGAGTTATTCATCTTCGTATCTAATTCTCTAATTTACTTTACACAGCCTTTTTTCAATTTATAAATCATTTACGAATCATAAGACCTACATATTGTAGGCAAGTTATATATCATTTTGTTTAATAATATGTATTTATCAGTTGTGAAATATGATACAACTAACCAACCAAATCAAATTAAAATATTTAAATCTGATTTGTGTCCCGATTCGGACGTGGTCATAACATCATAAAAACGCACACAAAAATGAGTAAAGAATAAATAATTTGATTACCAGCTTCATGTAATAGATGCGGATAAATATTGTTTTATCAATTGTATAGTTTCAATAGCTAGTTAAGTTTAGGGTGTAAATGCAAATGGCCAATTAGCAAATCAAAAAATAAACTTCAGTTAACTTTCAGAATAATTATTGTTCGAAGCTAATAATGTACTTTAAAATACGCCAATTAAATTACACATATTCACATTACAATAAAATATTCGTAAATCTATTTTAAAAACATTTTATATAATATTCTATTACTGAATATTTATTGACATATAAAGCAGAGTCTAAAATAATACTTAACCGTCCTGGCGAAGTGCTTACAAGCAGCCAGGGCATATTAAGGGTAATTCACGTTTTTTTAGTTTTATTAAATAAACGTATAAAAGAGCCCAATTTACCTTTAACAGTATGTCTCAACCTACAAAAGATCTTTCAGTAGCCTAAAGAAAAATCTAATTTTAAGTCCAAATTACGTAAACAATAATGAAATAAAATTGTTCTATCCTATCTTTCTAAAATATTGCCCGAGAATTATGTGGACATTTTAGAAAAGCAACATAAAGGCCTATTTATATGTATTTGTTATGGATTAATACTATGTTTATACTAGAATGAGACACAACAATCTGATTTGATGTTCTGTTCTATTGTAAAAATATACATATATAGAAATACAATAACTTTCATTACGGAACTATAGTTTAATTTGCAATAAATTGTGGATAAGGAAATTTAAAGTTTGCAAATTAATTTATTACAATGTTTTGAATGCAATAAAGATGGTTGAAAGTAAGTGCTTCACTATAATTAAGTATGTAAGTACTATTGTACTAACAATTTATGAACTTAATAAAATTCATAAAATTAACTTTAGATTGCCAATCAGTCAAATCCGGATCTTTGAATTTGACGTGATCAGTATGAATTTGTAAGATAAAAGAAATATTATTTCTAATTGAGTAAATGAGTACAGAAAAAAAGAAACAACACACCAGCCTCTGGTTCTCCGGTTTTGATTAAGGATTTTAGCGATTAGCTAGTAATCGACTATTTTTTTCTAACGTTCTCTCTCCTTTCCCTCACATATGGCAAAGGGGACGATGGCTGACCCTTGCTTTATGCTCGTGAACTGGTGAAGATTGCTACTGGTCGTCTTGCTAGCCACGAATTGCCTTTTTCTTAATATTAACTTATTAGGTCGGCTTATCGATTGCGATGGTTCTGTTTATCCTAAAAAAACTGGCTGATTTTGATGTGTGGTTTTTCTCAGAGCAGGGCGCATTTAGAAACCTCGTAGAATTATTTTAAGTTGGAGAGTGTCTTTGCAAAGGGCTTATTTCGATAAGTATGGTATCAGAATACACCCTCCTGCGAATTTTAACCAACCTACACAAAAAAATATAAATAAAGAAATAAATATACTTTGAACCCATATCGTCTTAAGCTTTTCTTACCTATTTGGACCAAAATTCTGTTAGTCCAATCTCTCGTAGTTCTACTCATTAACTACTGCAGACGTCTGTTGTCGTATCATCTCATAACTTAATCTTAATAAATTAGATCACCTTCTTAACAACCGCTTTCTTTTCGGTCTCCGTAAATTAGACCATCTCCTTCTACCGTTTATAGCTGTAATGGCTTCCTATCCATGACCAAAAATCTTCAAGATATTTTTGTAAATTGTTCTCTACATTAACGATCCACTTACTCCTCAGCATTTAAAGCATAAATTTGAATTATTGGAAAATACTAACGATTTAATTCCTCGCTCCTCATCTAATCTTAAAGTTTTTGTTTCTTCCCATCATCTTTGATTCCGTGCAAATTCTTTCAAAGTTTACGCAATTAAATTCTGAAAGGGGTTTTCAGAACGCATTAGACTTTCTCCTGTCTCTAATAAGAACGGTTAATTTATCAGATATAGAATCACTAATGCAAACGAATACTAGAGAATCTAAGTGACAATATTAGAAAGTTCTTCTCAACATTCATTCAATTGATAAAAATAAAAGAATAAAAAATCAGGAGAGGACGTTTTAGAAAGTAAACTAATAAATAATAAGGGATTTGGTAACACTGTCTGATGATGTCGAAATGTTAATTAAGTAAGATAAATTTAATATTTTAGGAATTTGTAAAACCTTTATGAAATTTTCTTACTTAAGCGATACCTTTCTTAATTTCACTGGAATATTTTTTCACGGTTTCCTAGTCGTTACACATATGGTTGCGGGGATTCCGAGCTATTACATATTTCTCCGATTTATGTAACTAACTTGCAATATATAGCTGTTAAGTGCTGATACAGAGTATCGAATCTTGCGAAGTAATCGTCTATAAAAGCTGTCAAAGAATTGCACCTTGGCATAAGGTAAAAACCCGAAAGAAAAAAAGTGAAGAGGGTAATCATGGTCTCAGCAAAGATTCCAAGATAGCAGGAATGTTTTATCATTAATTAATGAAAGCAACTCAGTATAATGTGCAAGAATACTTCAGGGTTTAAACCGACAACACAAGATCTACAACATATGTTCAAAACAGTCGTTTTCACCGAAATGTAGTTTTCTGGTTTCAGTAAATAATCGCTTCCAAAACGGAATATGTTTTTTTTTGTATTAGAAAACCTTAACCTAAATTAATGGGGGTATTTTTTAGTTAACTAATTTTGTGGAAAAGCCATTAACTCCACCGCTAATCTTCGTCTATGCCACTCCCTATTTACGAGTAAATCTTTGCTTTTTGAAGTGTTTGTATTGAACCATATCTATAATGATAGCTATACACACTGCATATACACTGTTTCGGTGTGCGGTGCGCGCGGCGGTTCATTACCACGCGGGCCATAGGCGAGAGCGGATGCGGCGCATGCGCAGGTCGTTGGTTGACTAGCCAGTGCATCAGAGAATATATAACAAGTGGCAACGAGAACAAAGGTTAGTCGAAGTGATAGTATAATTCACATATAAAAAAGATAAACAGGATACTGTTTTTTTAAGGTCAACTTGTTCTATTGTTTATGATTAAACCCCAATTAATTAAATGAGTTAGTTATTAGATTAAAAATCAATTAGTTACCTACACATTTCAAAGTAATAATGTATCAATCTGTACAAGATTTAAATGAATATCGATAAACGAGTAATTATTAGTCGGTACATTTTTGTTGAAATCATAGTTTAAAATAAAATATTGTAATTCCAACTCAAGTCATATCTTAAATCAATTGTTTATAATAATGTAAATTCGTATGACTTGTAAAGTGCTGACTATCAGAAAGTGATCTGATCTGTTTAATAATTATAATAATAATAATGATTTTATTTAATATAATTATATCATCCATATGTGTTAGTAATATTCTAGTTTATAAAAGTAATGTAAATATATTCAAATAATTCATTAGAAAATAGAAAAATAAAAAGATCTTAAAATAAAACATTATAATATTCTAAATTATGTGTGGACATTTTGTCTGAAATAAAAGAATTATTATTGTTATTATTATTCATAAAAATTTTAAAAAATCAATTAAGTTCATAAAGCATTCAAATGTTTTTGTTTGTTAAAGAATTTGACCTAATCACCGATTATAAGCCGTTGGAGGTTTTGTTTGGAGCAAAATTAAAACCATGCGATGGGTGTTAAGACCCCAAGCTTACGGGGTTTTGAAATTAAATATAAGCCTGGTAAGTCTAATATAGCAGATCTGTTGTCGCGATTATGCAAATGTGGAAATTACTCAATTACCTAAAGTGACGAACATGTTTATGAAATCGTGGAAAATGCAAGAACTCGTGCAATTTCTATGACTTATGACTTATGACTTATGACTATGTTAAGATACACTTAGAAGAGGATACTGAAATACTTAAGCTAAAAAAAGGCATTTACAATAATCAAAGGGATAATAATATAAAAAGAATTGTGTTTTCGATAACGTCCTCTTAAGAAGTATATGGCCATAGCATTTAGGCTTCGAAATAATGTTTTAGAAGCAGCAAACGAAGGGCACCCTGGGACGTGTAAATGGAAAGGTCAATATAATTCAACACCACACGTTGTGGAAAAAACAAAGAATGGAGACATAAATTCTTAAGTCAGTAACAAAGAAACTGGACAAACCTAAGAAGGAACATTTTACACTTAAGTAAAATAGAAGGGAAATAGAAAGCTGTAGGTGAAAAACAAAAAGAGAAAAATTGTTGAACCTGAAGTAATTGGAAGACAATGAATTACTAAAGTTGAAAACGATTGAACTGGTTATGATTGATAGATACTTGTAGACTTGTAGCTTGATTAATTAAATTGGAAAATAATTCAAAACAGTATACATGCTATGTTCATAATAAAATTTAGCTTTGACATTTTATCACAATACACTAAATACGAAGGAAGGTCCAAAAGTTCGTGAAATGGAAAGGATGGAGTGGGGGTAGGGGCACTCGTTTGGTGTCATACGAATCTGATACTCATCATTAGTATAAATACCGAGTTTCAACCCGATTGCCTCATTCGTTTACGAACAGTCGTCTGCTGCACAAGTCAATTCGAAAGAAAACTGAAACTATGGAGAAAATTGAACACCGCGCTGTGATAAAATTCCTTACCCAGCAAGGAAAGAACGCTCAAACCATTTTGAATGAAATGGCAGTCGTTTATAGGGAACAGTGCCCTAGTCGAGAATCAAATGAAGACGACCTCCGCTCAGGAAGGCCAGTTGAGGCCACCACATCGGATATCGTCGAAAAAGTGGAGAAAATTTTACTAGAGGATGCCCGTTTGAAGAAAAAACAATTATTTGCATCAGTTGGAGTATCAGATACCACTATTTTGCGAATCTTACATGATCACCTGGGTATGACAAAAGGCAGTGCAAGATGGGTACCGAGAATGCGGGTAAATGGCGTGACCATTTCAAAAAGAGCAGGGCGTCGATGCGTCAAAGCATTTTTTGGAATTGTGTGGAGATAAACCTGCACAGATTTTGGACCGAATTGTTACGGGAGATGAAACATCGGTTCATCACTTTGAGCCTGAGTCCAAACAAGAGTTCAAGCAATGGCATAAAAAGGGGACACAACCGCCAAAGAAGTTCAAGGTGACGGAGTCGGCAAGAAAGATGATGGCTACTGTTTTCTAGGATTATGAGGGGATAATCTTGATTGATTACAAAGAAAAGGGAAGGACTATAACCGGAGAATACTACGTAACGATATTAGAAAAATTAAAAGATGCCATGGATGATCAAGGAAAAGCGGCGAGGAAAATTGACAAAGGGTGTGTTGCTCTTGCAAGACAACGCGCCGGTTCACAAGAGCAGAATTCCAATGGTTGCTCTGCACACGCATGGGTTCGAATCCCTAGTTCACCCACCCTACAGTCCAGACCTGGTCCCAAGAGACTTTTTCTTATTCCCCAATTTAAAAAAAGACTTAAGGGGAAGGAAATTTTCCGACGACAATGAGGTAAGGGAGGCAATTTCGGCTCATTTTGACGGAAAAGATAAAACATATTTTTATAGTGGTTTAGAAAAATTAATTCATAGGTCTAATAAATGTATTGAGTTTAAGGGTGATTATATTGAAAAGAAAAAATAGTTTTGCTGTTTTATTTTATTTAGATTCCTTTCATTCCACGTACTTTACTATTACCGGTGGTAGACTATAACATCGAGTCGCCGGCAAGGTTACCACCCATCGAGCAAAGTCGTGCCGCAAAGCGACCTAGTCGTGTTCCGGCACGTTGTTCGATGAAGCCGTCTATATGGGAAATGGGTCTGAACAGTTGCGTTGCGTTGGCGAACCGGTTTGGCGTTGAGTTGGTGCTTATTGTGTCGGGTGTCTAGTCGAGGAGGGTAGCGGGATCCGAAGCGACGGCTTTCCGCTGGCCGCCCGCAGATAGTTGGGGGCCCAATTAGTGGGCCAGCCACCCACGAAAGGCTGCCCCGCCAGCTGCGTAAAATCCCAGGGTGGCTCCATCGTGCTGGTTGGCGACCAGATGAGGAGGCCCGATGGCGATCCCTGGGGGGGTTCGGGCGTCCCCGCAGTCTCCAGACTAGCCTCCCAGTGGCATGACATCACCAATTTCGGCGCCGGGTTTGATACGTACCGCCTCGTTCAACTGCCATTTCTCATCCTATTCACTCTTTTATTTTATTTTTTATGAAAAAGTCCAATAAAAAGAAGAAGTTTTTACAGCGGTTGCACTCCTCCTCATTTAAAGTGCACCTCACTAACATCAGGGGCTTGCACTCTAATCTCTTACCTGTCCACCACCACCTGGAGACAGAGCAACCGCACTTGCTCTTTTTGACGGAGACACAGATACAATGTCCTCTAAGCGTTGCGTACCTGGATCATCCAGGTTACTCGTTAGAGTACAACTTTCGCTCACGTGCCGGGGTCTGTGTATACGCACGGAACGACCTCTGTATCCTGCGTCTCCGTCACCTTGAAGACCCCACTTTTTCTTCCTTATGGATTTTAGTAGACACAGGAAACGAAAAAATCCTGTATTGCTGTGTCTACCGTTCGCACAGCGGTGATCAGGAGACAACTAAATTATTTGAGTATCTCGGTGAGGCTGCTGATATGGCTCTGCATCAGTACCCTTCAGTGCAGCTCGTCTTTCTGGGGGACTTTAATGCCTGTCATCAGGACTGGCTGTTCCCGTACCAGAAGACCGACCATGCTGGAAGAGAAGCGCGGAATTTTGCGTTGTCTTTCGACCTCTTTCAGCTGGTGAGGCAAGCGACAAGGGTACCAGATGTAGTTGGCCATACAGCCAATTGCCTGGACCTTTTGCTGACAACTGATCCGGACAGGTATCGTGTTGAGGTGACCTCCCCTTTGGGAACCTCCGATCACTGTTTGGTGAAATCTGTATTTACATATTCCTCACCAGCTTTCGAACCACCTGGTGTTAGGCGAGTATGGAAATACAAGTCAGCAGATTGGGATGAGATGCGGCACTTCTTTGCGTCTTATCCTTGGCGGCAGGTCTGCTTCTCTTCTTTGGATCCGTCGAGTTGCGCGGATGCTATAACCGATGTGGTACATCAGGCAATGGAGTACTTCATTCCTTTTGCTGACGTACCCATCGGTGGCAAAGCTCGCCCATGGTTTAATGCCGAATGTGGTCATGCTGAAGACCGAAAACATTCGGCATACCTAATTTGGGCTGATGCTCGAAGCTGCAAAGCTCCGGATGTAAGTTTAAAGAAGAGAGCCTTTAACCAAGCTGCCAAGTCCTATAAAAAGGCATTACGGAAGGCTCGTCGCGATCGTATCGCTAAGAATGGCGAAAAGCTCTCTGTCAGACCTACTGGCAGTCGAGCTTTTTGGTCTCTTGCTAAAGCGATCGAGTCGAACTTCTGCCAAACCTCACTACCTGCTCTGCTGAAGCCGGATGGATCTCTGGCCCATACAGCGACAGAGAAAGCGAATGTATTTGCTTCTCTGTTCGCTGATAATTCATATCTGGACACTGGCAATGCTTCTCCAGCGCATCTTCCTCACTGCGGTATTTCGATGCCTGAAATCCGCATCACTAATAAAGAGGTATGGAGAGCATTGTGTCGTCTTGATGTGAATAAAGCCAGTGGCCCTGATGGTATACCAGCCATTCTGCTCAAGACATGCGCAGCTGAGTTGTCTCCTGTATTGACACGTCTGTATCGTCTCTCTTTCAAGTCTGGAATAGTGCCGAAATCTTGGAAGCTTGCTAACGTGCAACCAGTGCCAAAAAAAGGCAGTCGTGCCGATCCTGCCAATTATAGACCGATTTCAATCACCTCCATACTCTGCAAGATTATGGAGCGTGTATTGAACTCGCGCCTTTTAGCGTACCTTGAAGGTAACGATCTCCTCAGTGACCGACAGTACGGGTTTCGCCGAAATAGGTCCACTGGGGACCTTCTAGTGTACGCTACGCACATTTTAGGCGAGGCCATCGAGAAGAACGGAGAAGCGGTCGCCGTCTCTCTTGACGTCTCGAAGGCATTTGACAGGGTCTGGCATGCGAGCCTTATAAGCAAGCTTTCAACATACGGTATATCTCCTGGTCTGATCGGTTGGGTAACGGACTTTCTGAACCAAAGATCTCTCCGAGTAGTTGTCGACGGGTGTTCCTCGGAACCCTTGACAATAAATGCCGGAGTGCCTCAGGGGTCCGTTCTTTCTGCAACTCTATTTCTGCTGCACATTAACGATCTGCTGAAGCCCGGTATCTATGGGTATGCAGACGACAGCACAGTTGTAGAAAGATACCTGCCGAGTAGTCGGGCTAGTAGAGATCAAGTACAGTCTGAAAGAGAAGCCATGGTGCAACGTTTGAATGTCAAACTTCAGGCAGTCTCCGCATGGGGCAAAGCCAATCTTGTCAAATTCAACGCCACCAAAACGCAGACGTGTCTGTTCACCGCCAAAAGGAGCCCTTTCACCTTGGCTCCTACTTTCCAGAGTGTATCTTTGGAATACAGTGACCGGCTTCAGTTGTTAGGCTTAGAGATATCCTCGAACCTCAACTTTGGTCGGTGTATTGAGTCCAGAGCAAGAGCAGCTGCAGGAAAGCTTGCCGTTCTTGCGAAGGTCCGTCAGTACTTTACACCGGGACAGCTACTTGTATTATACAAAGCACAGATCCGGTCGTGTGTGGAGTACTGTGGGCATATATTCGCTGGTGCCGCTAAGTCTCATCTTGCGGTTCTGGACTCAATTGAGAGGCGAGCAAAGAGGCTTATAGGCGACCCTGAATTGGTTGAAGCCAACCTCCACAGCCTTGAACACAGGCGTAGAATTGCTAGCCTCTCAGTATTCTATAGGATACATTTTGGTGAGTGTGCGCAGGAATTACATGATTTAATTCCTCCATCCCCCTTCCATCACAGGACGTTCCGACGCACGGCAGATATCCATCCTTACGTTGTGGACATTCCCCCTGTCCGAACAAAGCGCTTTGCTTCGTCTTTTTTAGTTCGTACAGCGAAGGACTGGAACAGCTTGCCTGCGTCGGTATTTCCGTCCCAATACGATGTGGGTGTCTTCAAGAAAAGAGTGAATAGGTTACTGGGTTAATGCGCCTTACCATCTATGACTACATTTCCACTTTCCATCAGGTGGAATGTAGTCAAGCACTAACCCAGAGGGTATAAAAAAAAAAAAAAAAAAAACTTTTGGACCTCCCCTTGTATTTTATAACGTTTTGACACGTTAAGTATCAAAATTTTTAATTTCACCAATTCTTTCGTAAGAAAGGTCTCTTGAACCATGAAAGAATAAAGCTTTAGATATTTAGAATTCTACACGTGATAAAAGCTAAGACCTTGTCCCCGATCTGTTGTAAGAGTCACCCGATATATACAAGAACAAAAAGTATCTAGAAAACAGAACATTTTTTGCATACTTAAAATGTTGACTTTTTAAATACAACAACGAGGTAATTAAATTTGAAATGCAGTTTATAATAAAAAAAAGATAAATATTGCATAAAAAAAGGATTGTCACAAGCCATCTGCCCTTTTACTTTCTTATATTAATAAGTTACTAGTTTCTAGTTTTCTATTTTCTTTAAGGCGGCATTTAACAATTTCATACATGTTTGTAATCTTATTTAAGAAAAAAAAATCTTTTTAAAAATTATTAAATGTAGCTTAAAATATCAAATTTATTAACCACATGTTTGACATTTTAAAATGATAGTTTTTACTATTTTAATAATAGGATCAAACACATATTTTTATTCATGACGAATATGACAATTCGATATTAATCTTCAATTCGTTAAAATTCACTTCAAATATAATTGAAAAAAAGATTTCAAAAAAGCTGACTATATAAAAAAAAATGTGTGCCACATAAACTCACTGAAAGAAACCTCATGGATCTTGTAATCATTTGAGATTATCTCTTGAAACGTGATTACGATCATTAAATCTGTCATTTTTCAACTAGTTGATTACTGTTTAAAAAAGTGAATCACCTGCGATAAGAATGTACGAAAAAGATTGTAATCAAAGGTCTGTCAAGTTACACAGACTATCGCGAAACCCGGATTGACAAGCCAAAATGTGATGTTGAATGCATAGAATGGCATCAGTCATTGGATTTTCCGCCAGATAAAACTATCGATACGCATGTCTACTGTCAACAGCTGAAGAGACTTAAGCCGGCAATTATCAAAACCGACTATAATTGATCGAAACAAAAGGTGCTTTCTTTCATCGCGTCAACGTCCGACTACATACTTCTTTAGTCAATCAACAAACATTAGGAGAATTTAACCGTATTCTTAGTGCATTCTGAGCTTCTACCCTTAGATTTTCATCTGTTTCTTTCTGTTTTCTCAGTCTCTTCAAAATTCTAAAGGTAGTTTAAGGTAGTTTAAAACATTAAGAGAGGATCGACAAAAAGGTCGTAGTTTTTGAGGGAGAAGTCCCAATACATGTACGGCAAGGAAATCATGTTACTACCTACAAGATGGCAGCAAATTATCGAACAATATGGTACGTTTATATTATAATTTAAAATAAACAAATTTTGTAAAAAAATACCTTGAATTTCTATATAAAATACGAAGAAACTTTCCCGACAAAGTTATCATAAATTAGAAATAGAACATGATGCCCCTTATTTCTCGTCAAAGGGTATGTAAGACGAATCTACAACTTCCACCAACGGATTGTCGTCTCATGGTATCTAGTTGGATTCCATGCACTCTCCCTGCTCAATAAAAAGTCACTCTCGACAACCGAAAATAATAAATACACTACATTACAACTGATTCATTTTAAGCATTTGATCAAATACTGACTAATGACATATCATTCCAATAAAAAAATATATTAATAATAAAATAAATCATAAATGACACAAATTTACTAATGAAAAACACATGGCAAAACCTTTATAAAACTTTTTTCATATTCATCAATCCAAAAAAGACGGGAATAAAAAGGGCCTACATAAATTACTTACTGAGAGCTGCTTTACAAAAGTGGGTAGTTTAATGTAAGCTATAAACCTAAAAGAGCGATCAAGTAACCATGATTTAAATAATACTATTTTAAATTATAAATCAAACTTAGAATATTGGCCTTTTAGTCCGATGTTTCAATTGTTTTGCAGTGGTCATGGTTATGAAAAGACATCTCGACATAAAAACTAAGAAAGATTATTTAATAATATGTACCATACCATGAATGTCTTTATACGGTAATTAATTAGTGAATGCTTTAAAGTGCGTTCTTAACAAGCATCGTGCTAAAAAAAATCTACTAAAAATCCACAGAAACAGAAATAAAAACTATAGATGTAATAAACAAAATACTTTAAATAGTGAAATAATCTGCTAGCCCAGTTTTTAGTGTAAAAAGTAAATATAGCTAATCTTTTATCTATCACCCCTCACCGAGTTCTATCCGTGATAGGATTCGGATGCTAAGGATGGGACGAGATAAAAGGGAACTCATTCTGATATGTACTTTGATCTGCAGACTTATAGGTACTCGTAGTGCGATTGAATAAGCTGAAATGTGATGAAAACTGTGTATGATGACGCTTTGTTTTAAAGTAAAGTATCTTCTGGTTATTTTCTAATATGGGATCTTATTTAAATTAGCTAAATGTGTTTAATTTATACAGCAATGTGTTTAATTTATTCATTCATGTAATTAAAATAATAATACTATTTAAGGAAAGTTATTTATGCAGATTTAATCAATTAGTGATTAACTCTGCATCCGGCAAATTGTACCGATCTCTCAACAGGCCCACGTCGATCAACTTCGTTATTACAAATACTAAACTTTTCTAATTTATCACTGAACAATCAGAAAGCACTGATCCCGATGAAAATAAACTTTTGCACAAGGACGTGTAGCTGGCAAATTTGACAATTGAACAAGTTAAATTAATTTATGATAAGCTGCTTTATATATTAAATATTGTTAGTATAAATTTATATTTAAATTATTATAGTAAGATTCTTTGAGATTGCAAACAAATCAGTCAGAGTTGAAATTTACGTTTTGATTTGATTATTCAAGAGTTCGTTTTATTTTGCGCTGTGATTTCATTAAATCGAACTGGGGCCATTATTTTGAAACAGACGTCGTTACATCAACAAAGACCAATATCTGTACTAACAAGAGAGCAATATCACCAACAAATATTATTCAACAGTATATATTTTAAACGGACTGTATACGGACTTATACCTATCGTTTAATTTAAGCATTTCTTTTCGTTCAATTTGCTTTATAACGAAGCAAATATGAACACACACACACTAACACTTTTATTAGATTTTTACTTTAAAAGAAAACCTGATGCTTATTTAAGTACTACCAACAATTTCTGCTCAATGGGTTTAAACCGATTCGTTGAACGTAGTCCGACGTTCTGCTAACAGCTGCCATGATTTCATTTTTAACGAGACGATTCAAAACTTGATTAAATATTTACAAATTTTTTAACAGTTCAGATTCAAAATATTTAATTAATTTATTCAATAATATACTTATAAATATGATACCATAAATATGATGTATTTTAGTGTATTAGAATTATATCTGAGTAGTCTCTATGTGGAACTTCCATGGATGTCAAACAATATTGACTACGTCGTAAGAAAACATTTTTTTTTAACCACTGACCAGCGACTTCTATAGGGGGGTAAACGCCATCCACTAAACATGATACAGCAGGCCTTATTGTTTTCTACGGAGATGCAGATACATAATCCATCTTTGCGACACAGCGTACCTATCATACCGGGTATAAACTCGAACATCAACTCTTGGGCCAAGTCCAAGGGAATATTGACGACCTGCTTTCACAGTCTCCCTCTGCCGAAGTCGTATTTCTCCTCTAGAGTCCTCTGATCATTGCTTGGTACAGAGTGTATTGCCCATTCCACGACCGGCTCGCATAAGACCTACGACTCGACGTATTTGGCACTACAAGTCGGCGGATTGGGATGGAATCCGGTCCTTTTTTGCATCCTACCCATTGCTGTTGGTTTGTTTCCCTTCCAATGATCCCAGTGACTGCGATGCGGTTGTCGCTGATGTGATACTATAGGGCTTGGAACTCTTTATACCAAACTCGATGATACTACTTGGTGGCAGATTGCGGCTTTGGTTTGATGCTTCTGTCAAAGCTGCAACAGCCAGCAAAAGGCAGATGTATCAAGCTTGGGCTAATACGCTGAGGATCCAATCTTTAGAGTTCTGAAAAGGAAATCTAACCGAGCCTCCAGATTCTTCAAACGACAAACTGCTAGAGCAAAGTTCAAGCATGTCGTCAAAATTGGGAATCAGGTACCAACGTACCTGGGACACGCAAGTTCTGGGTGCTTTCCAAAGCCACTCTAGGAAACTTTTGCCAGCCATCCCTACCGCCATTGCACACTAGGAACGACTCTCTGGCCCACACGAAAAAAAGAAACTTGTGTCTTCTATAAAGACATCCCTGGGGAAGGTTTCAGAGTGGAGTAAACTGAACCCCGATTAGTTCAATCTCCAAAACTTTGCGCGTTTACCAAAAAAAAAAAAAAATTTGCCGTATCTCCTCCCTTCGACAGTACTCTTATCAATGCCTCGCCAAGTATCAGAATATTTGGTCTCGATATTACGAGTGACTGTCGGTTTCGTGATCATCTAGAGAGAAAGGCCAAATTAGCCTCCATGACATTGCGAGTGATCAATAGAGCAAGGCAGTATTTCAAGCCTGGCCAAAGACTTGCGCTCTATAAGACGCAAGTCCAGCCACACATGGAATACATTCGCATCTTTGGTTCGGATTACTCCAATATCAACTTCTACCTTTTGACGTACGTCGTGGCCTCTTTGTGCGTCTTCTATGGCATTTACAACGGGGAGTATTACGAAGAGCTACTTGATCTGATGCCTACCGCCGAATTTTATCACCTCACAGCACGATATCGCCTGCAATATCATCCGTACCACCTGGATGCGTGGCGATCCTCCACTGTGCGTTTTTCAAGGACCTTTCTTCCACATACTACTAAAATGTGGAATCAACTACCTTCGGTAGTATTTCCGCGTTAATAAGCCATGAGTGCCTTTAAAAAAAAATTAAAAATTCCTCTAATGACAATAATTATCCATAAACGTATGTTTCTACAGTATTAATGTTTTATTACTATGTCTAGTATAATTTGTCTTCGTGAAGTTAATATCAGTTAGCACCATAGCATCAGTGTGTCAATATAGCGAAGGTATTCATTGAAATAAAACTAATTTACTCATTTAACTCTATTATATTGGTTGTATTTTCATTTTGAATTCAAAATGGGGGGGCGGGTTCCTTATTGCCAATGAACACTAAACATTCTTCTGAAACCAATAAATGCACTCCACTGCTATATAATATTCAGTGAAAAATTTAAATAGTAAATTAATAAATGTTGTTAATTTTAAAATTACCTTTATATTTATAGTATATTCAATGATAATCGATGGCGATCAGAGTAATTGGAAAAGTATGCTTCGGGATCTCGATACCAATGCCCCCGTAATATAAATGAAGTATAAAGGAGTTTTAATTATTCGACAAATGTTTTAATATATTGTTAATTCTAAAATAAATAAAGGAGATAAATGTGTATAATTAACATAATTTCCTCGTAATGTTTTCATTATCCCTCCAAAGTTACAAATTACCCAGGTCAAAGATCAAACAAACAACACCAGTTACTACAGTACTATAATATGTACGTAAAATAAAGTAAATAATAAACTCTCACCGGGTGATATATAAAGCAGAGCGAGCAGCACGAAATGCGCCGCGGCGGCGCGCATGCGCGGCATCGCTCGCTAGCGCCGCGCCCGACCGCGCATGCCTCGCCCGCGCACTATGCACCAGGACACCGGCTGCAAATATATTTGTATTAGATACCATCATTTGATACAGATGTACAAAATTTTAATGGCGCAATATGTTCAGTACAATTACCACATGTTTAGTAATCAATTTCGAATTTTACGAAGTCACTTTCACTTTCCTTCTTGTAGCATTTTACAGTTACGTTCTTGAAAAGTAGTATGACTGATATTCTTATTTTTATTACGATAAATTAACAAGAGCAGTTGGTGTATTTTCAGGTTTAAAGCATATTTCATGTCAGGATGTTAAAAATATCTGAAACCCTTTCATCCAGCTTAACATTGTTAAAACAATATAAATCCTCTTTTTAAATATTTTCGTTTCACAAACGAGCACGTATTCATCATCTTAATTAATGCATTAAGCTTATACCCATCGACTTTAAAGTCAGCTGTTAATGAAAGCGATTTTTACAATTATATGGATCGAACAGTCAAAATAAATAACGACCAACAACAAAACTAATTAGGAACGGTACTGTGAATCGGAGTTTACTCTGTAATGAAATTCCCGAGCAGACCCCCCTGCGTGAGAGTGAGATCCTCCTTCCTCCGACGCCCCTTTGAAAATTCATATAGTAAGTTAGAACTACCTGCGGGACCGCTATAAGCGATTGCCCATAAGGCTCAAACTATCACATAACGGATGAGGACTTACAATCTCGATTGAAGAAGACCCTCTCCGAGCACTCGACATCATCGCTTATGTAATTACCGAATGTAACACGTACCCTTTAAATTATCACGGGATGGATATCCACTTAAGTTGTTCGAGCGTCCAATTTATATGAAAGCGGCTTTAAAAATATATTTATGTTTATTCTCGACTCTGTTCTGTGAACATGTGTTGTTGAAATTACTTCGTAATGAGCAGTCACATATCACTTGTTTAAGACGATTTGTTTTATACTAAATAATTCTCTTTGATTCTTATTTAATTAACAAGATATTACATAAATTAAATTGTATTATTACTAAGTAATTACGTTTTGTTATTCAATTTTTTTACTAATGAAAACCACCTTTTACTAATAAAATAACGTTCATTTTCTTATTGGGAACATTTATTTGTGTAACCGCTGAACGATAGTTGAATAGAAATTCGTTTATATTGTCGTGTCAACGACAGCTAACCCATTGGAGATAACTGACTCTAGTGCGTTTGTAAAAATTGAAATTGCTTGTTGACAAGAACACCGACAGGAAGGAAAAATTGCTGAGATTGTGGACCGAACAGCGAGCAGATGCACCCATTTTATGAACTTCTAGCTCGTCTTGTTTACGAACGAAAGATTAAAAGTTTATTCTCGTGCAACGAAATTGTTTAATGAAAGCGTCGTTTGGTAGACAAAAGCGGGTCGACGGATGGTTGCCGAAATACCAGAGCTGGGAGCGAATCACGCTCTCAGAGAAAATGAAAAAGTAAATTCTGAGCCGCGCTTAATCGAATCACAAAGAACTAGCGAATGAAATTACTTCCTAACTAGTTAGATTAATTTTTGGGTTAAGACAGCGTTGCACGCTGCAGGTTTACCTTGAATGGGTTTTGATTAGAAAGTCTAATAAACTGAATAACATCCTACTTAACTAAGTATATACAAAGAAGGACATGTAGGTCTTAAAAAAGGCCAATATTTTTGTATATGGCGGCGATAATCCAATGTCACACTTATTATTGCCTTCGAATAAAATCAACATAATTTTGATATTTTGATAATAATAAATGGATCGCCGCCCTTATATACCAAACAGGAGAGATTAATCTGTAAAACTCGAATCACGGAGAGGTACATACAATAAAATTATATATTGTGTATTAGTTGGAAGACAAATATATTATTTAGAATTAAAATTACCACACGTGTTATCAATTTACATTCAATAAATATTAATAACTTGTAACAACGGAAATAGAATTTTCCATCACAAAAATATTAAGCTAAAACTTAAATTTATGATATTAAATTCCACACGAATATAGATTTAACCAAAATTTAAATATATTTGATATGTATGAATAATAACTTGGGAAAACGAAGCACACAATAACCACAACCATGAACGACACATTAATGTTTTAGGCGGTAATAATTTCATACTGCCAAATATGTGTATGCAATGTGTTTTTGATTTTATGTGCCACTGGCGGCAGCAATTGCCAGTTGAAGGTTATTCGCATAGTAATTTATAATAATTGTAATGTGCTTCTTTATATGTTAATACTTATTGGTTATACTTAGCATAAACTTGTCTGTAGTATAATACAATAGAGTACAAAAAGAAACATATGTATAAAAACAAGAATCTTACAACTTACTCGTTATAGCCCCATTTCATTATCCAATTTTAAGTGCACTATTTTACCCCAAATGTAATGAGTCAAAGGTTTCCACCGAACACAGGCTTACTAACAGCCTTTACACTATGGGATGTTATAGCGCTAGTTGATCTAGCGTTTGGTAATTTAGATAATGATATGGCTACATTAACTATATAGGATTTTAAAATAACGGCATTATTTAAATTACTATAATTAATAATTAATGTCTTTCCTATCACTGAAATCTTTATTATTTGTAAAATAATCTTTACACTTAATTACACCTAGTAGAATAAAAACAAAATATTCCTCTTTTGTATTATAAGGCCGATACGTAAACTAATAATAATGTGAAGAGACATGCTTGAAATTACAAAAGAAACTGAATTCCCCGAGGTATCCTAGAAGTGAAAGTTAAGGCCTAAGGTAATAAAAACAGCTGAGCCACATGTAATTCCATTACAAAATATCGGGCAGCTAACTCGATCAACGGTATTCTCTGCGGAGTACATCTCACAAATTAGAATGGACTCTGATGTCGGATAAAATGTTAATAAAAACATTTAAGATAATAAAAATCTCAATTCGTGTTTAAAAATATGTATGCTCATATGTTCATATAACTTTTCTTTTCTTTTCATTATTTTAAAATACTATTACAATATTATTCGTTACTATAATAGTATTACTCGTACTACTCTCTTTGCTTATTTTAATAATTTATTTCGAATAATAGAATGAAAGTAATTTGTATTATAAATCTTGTTAACCAAGTTAATGACTATTTGCTCCAAACTTGTGTTCAAACTTCAACTATAAGTTGAAAGCTATCGTAGAAAATGAACGAACAGCCATCGACGTATTTCGTTCTGAATATCGGCCCTGAAATCTTTACCTAGTAATGGGATGCCACGGTCCTAAAAATATTTATTCATTATCGATATAAAAATAAAGGTAGAGATAATAATTTTCCAGTCTTTATTAGAACATTTTTAATAAAGCCTATTAAATACCAAAAAAAAAACAAGTGGGAGCCTGAATTTAGTTAGTCACAGAAATGTAACGATTACCTAACTGTATGATTTGAAAAATTTGTTCACTTTATATTAACAATTATATATTCTTTTTTAGCTATTTCTTTACCATATAACAGCCCTGAAAACATGCACTCACAAAAATGTTTGAACAGTTCAAAGTTTGTTCCGGTTTCTAATGGAGGCGGGAAGTCAGCTTGCGACAGGCTAGCTCCGAGCCTATCGCGGCTCCAAACTTTGCCCTTTTTCAAATGATGCCCCTTTATATTGATGGTTTACGAAGTTGTCTAACTCAATAGAAACTCCTCAAATAAACTTCCCTAAAATCTGTTTGTCGGATCAGTGTTATGAATTTTGATGCTTTTTACACTTCAGAAAACATAAACGAAACGATTGTACAAAGTTTGTGAATAACCGTTGAGATATTTTTAATTCCTTTTGTTAGAATAATTAGAAACTTTAATGGTTTTTTTTTTCATAAAACCCCGCATAAAAGTAAAAAGTAAGTAAAGTTTTTACTGGTTTTGTTTGGTTAAATTTGCATTTTAAATTTATACAAGTTACACACATAATCGAAATGTATTTAAAAATATAATCACCATATGGCTACCATATTCATGCAAATTATTAGGACATCTTTAATAGTTATTAGAATTATGATTGATACCTTAATTTATATTAAACAGTTTTTAACTAAAATTTTACTTCTACTCGTATAAGATTAATTTCAATAAGCATTTTGTGCTAGTACTAAAGTAGGATTATTAAACAATACTTGACGACCTGATATATAATTATTCTAGAAAATTTTACTGTGTGATAGTAATTAGATATGATTATATTATATAATATTTAAATTCTCTGAAATTGTCTAATTTATAAACATCCCAAATAAAGAAGTTAATTCATCAACTCAATCAAAAGTCACATTAACTCGTCAATACAATTGCAATTGCTAGAAATTGCATTCGAAAACACACGCGTCCATCAGTCAGCAGTTAACGGCGACCGACAGACGTCAAATAGCATCACACAGACAGACACATAACAGATCCCAGGGTTATCTGTAAAATGGAGTTGATTAATCTCTTCTACTAACGAGTTCTTTTAAAATAATAAAATAGAAAAACATCTACATCCAATAGACTGCTGTTTTTACTGGTTAACTCAATCAGTATCACAGATGATCTTAATCATAGAAGATTGAAAAATTTTTACAAACAAGGTTGTATATTTTATTTCTTACTTCCGTACATTATTGTTCTGGTTGGACAAAGTAGTACTTTAAGGAGTGTAAGAGTAATAGAAGAGTAGTTGAAGCACTCTCAACAACGAGGTTGTAGAGATGATTCAGCTAGCTCTTTTTTTAGGAATCAAAGATAACATAAGCGATGTCATAGAACCAAACTCAATGGAAAGGGTCATAACTTTATTCCAATATTTCTAGAACATATTTGTCAAACTCACTCCTTATAATATGACATTGATAAGATTATTTTCTACCAAACTCTTCAAACTTCACTTCTTATTTAGCACAGAAAATCTTAAGCTTATTGCTTATCTTGAATATAAGCGAAATTATATAAATAATATTATCCCAAAAATGAGTTTTGTCCAAATAAAATGTCAATATCAATAATGTAGGCTTATAATATTATAACTACAGAAAAAATATATTAACAATAATACGATTTTTTTCTAATATGAATAACACAAGCTTGTTTTATTCACATCTTATTCCTCTCGCCTGTTGATTTCTCAGTCTCATAAACGAAGGGACTTCGTAAAATATAGTTTTACGGCCGATTTTTATTACGAAATGTAACCACATGAAAATCGGATGCGAGAACTAAACTTGGATGATGTGGGGTTTTGCTTTCTATGGTTAGACGCAAATTTCCTGACTTCTTAAATGGTTATTTCATCTTTTATAGAGGATGAATATATTGGTTTAAGCAGGATGAATAAATGTAATTTTTTATGCCACCACTCAAGTTAAAAGTTCTAATGTCTAACCGTAATGGATATGATATAATAAAATGTTATTTCTTTTAATATTAAACTTGTAATAATATTACGTCGTTATTCTTATTTTATTTATATTGAACTAATATTCTATACAATTATTGAAATATGAATATAGACCAATATGTATATCTTCTTCTTGCCCTTATCCCAATTTTGAGATCGGCGCAGTATATTATTTCCATTTATATTCTCCTGTTACTCGTCATCTCTGTACATAAACCTTTCTTTTGCATATCGTCTTACACAGAATCCATCTATCTTTTCTTCGACCGTTCTCTACCTGTGTATCCCTACACTTCCATACCTAGTACTCTTTAGATTACATGCCTGTCATCTCTCTTCACAGCATGCCTATACCATGATATAGCATGCCCACACCATGAATTTTTTTGCCACGGGTGCTACTCCCAAGCTTCCATTATTGTACTCATTTCTTTATATATGTAAACGTATTATTTCGTCTTCTTCTTCTTATCAGGCCATAGACTCCCTCAGCAAGGCATAGGACTCCCCCAAAGATCGCCAGGATGACCAATGATGACCGCTGTCGGTGATCTTGGTTCTTCTGTGGATCTCCTCGTTTCATATTCGCAACGAAACTCGGAACATAGCCTTTTCCATTGCTCTTTGGGTGATCTTGAGCCCTCTTATAAGGCCCATCGTATTAAATAATACATTATTTACCTAGTACTAATATAAATGTTGCCGTAAAAGAATAATTGTGACTTTAATAATAGTAGAATGTTACTAAAAGTTCTCTTTTCAATCTATCTCAGTATAAACGGGCCTCAAATAGCAAAAACACAGGTTAACTAATTGTATTTGCAGAGGCTGCTTCTTTGAAGCTCATTTTTAAGTATTAAATGAAGCTGACATTTCCAGTGGCCTCAAAAGAAATGACAGATTCCGTTTAAGGCTTTTGAGGGAAAAGCAAATTATGTTTTATTTTTTATTAGGAAATTTTAATTTATAACTCTGTTATAGTCTTATTGCGTTATCAAAAGAATAAAATTGATTTATATTGAATTCAGATATTATAAAAATGTAAAATAATTCATATACCTATAATCAAAATTTGAGGTAAGGTTATCGAAAATATTATTTTTTCACTACTTTGACACCGAAAGCACATGGCATCGCCTCAAACTTTTGTACCAATCAAAATAAATATTTAGTGTTTTCGGAAACACTATTTGTATAGTAATAGTAATAATAATAGAATAAATAATAGTAAAATAAAGTAAAAAATCATAAAATATTAGTTTTGAAGTTCTAGGTTTAACGAGTCTCTAGTTATTTTCTTGTTAGTTCTTCGCATTGAACCGTGAAATTAGAATCAGTAACGAAATAATAAGCATAACAACGCTATAGAACAAAATATATATATATTTGTTTTTATGGAGTAACGTAATCAAATAACTCTAATAATCAAATAAAATTGTATAACCTGCATTAATATCCATCACGTCATATATCTTTTGATGGTCTGGTCTCACATAATAAAAAAGTAAAAGAGGATATGGGGAAAAGCATTGAAATACCATACTTATATTATATTAAATATAGTAATCATATGTTTCATTGTGATCTATCATAATTTATTTTTATTATAATTTATATTGTGAAATCTTAAAATACATTACAAAAAACTAATTAAAACTTCGGACTAAGAATAAATGTCAGGCGAGTAATTCCCATCCGAGTCCGTGCATCTATTCTGAGTATTTGAGGCACGGTAAATGGGTAAATGTATGTATTAATAGATTATTTCCAATATAGATATTTGCATACTTCATAATGACACAAGTGATTTGGTAGTAATGATTTTTTTTATTGGTTTAGTTAAGTTATATTATAAGATCTGCGTTAATGATGACGTTAAGTAGGTCAAAGTTTTTTAAATATAAGTTAATATAAAAAAATTGTCAAGTGATTACAATTCTCGTTTCAGGTCTATAAATTACAAATAATACTAAAAATAGTTATTCATTAAATTTATTACAGCATAAGTAGGAGGCTACATATAGAATATTTTCAACTTTTATATTCAAGTAATAAATCCATCACAAGCCTTTGGGTAAAACAAAAAATTTCATCCAGGATAATAATACGTTCCTTGATATATGTAAATTATAATCACAATATTAATGATAAATTAAATTAAACTAAACAATTAAATAGATAACGTGATATAAATAATATGATTTAATTCCACGTGAAGGGAAGAGAGATCCTATTCAAATAATTTGCGCTTTGAAGCCACACTTTGTACGAGTCACATGTACGATACAATAACCTGCGTAAGCGACAAAGGGTTACGGTGGGTAATTCATTTTTCTTTGTTTCCAAGTGCGTGTAATGAGTTCTTGCTTTGTTACTTCGCGCGTTATTAATATATTATCACATGTTATATTGTTTCATTTAACCTCATGCACAATTTGTACTGCTGCTGATTTAAATCGTTGTTTAGAATGTTTCTAGACTGTTAGTATTTTATTTATTTGAATGAAAATGTTAACAATGAAGTAAACTGTTTGCTTTAATAATTCCCGAATAAAATTGCCAGTGTGAGTGCTTTAAGAGAATGATGCTTATTCTATGAAAGATTATATATGTCGCCGCCAGTATTAGCGCAGCGCTGTAATGGCGTTCAGTTTCTTACTTGAAAGAATTCCTTCTTACCTTACAGTTATTGAATTGATTCGGGGCAATGTAGGTTCGTACTATTTCAGGATAATGTATTTTCGAATGACTTAATGTTAAGCTCGAATTTTACCAATACAAATCTTTCAAGCACGGAATAGCAACTTCATACTAACCAGATTGCGTGCTATCGATCAGTGTGTCGACTGTTTCAGTCGATTAAGCAACCGCGAATTAAACTCTAACATTCATAGAAGTGATATATATACCTGGAGTACTTTTTTTTTCGATATAGTTTAAATATTCTGCATAATATAATATGCTTTACTTTCCAACGCGAAAGTTATAAAGAATTAAAGGATAATACCAAGATCACTCAGCCACCATTCATTACATTAACAGAATTTACATTACTTGAATATAATAAATGATTCTAAAATGTATATGTAATTTTTTCAGAAATAGTCAACAGGAAGAAACAGGGAAGAATGAACCATCTGTATGCGGTACAATTTCAGTGAAGCGTTTCTTTAAAGTGATAGGTTCAACCTCAATGTATAGTACTTATAGCACAGGTGTTTGAAGAGGATACAAATATAGCATAAAAAAGGAACGAGAAGAGAGTGGGCCAGAGCGAGCCATCAATCAATTGGAAGTGCATTTAACTCGCTCCGGAACACCGAGTGAATTGATGGCACCGCTTTAAACCAACCTCCGCTGGAGTAACTGACGCCAGATATGAGGTTTTAGGATGATTAAAAGACGACATTATTTGTCAAAAAAAAATAACATTACCTTCTGTCTTTGGTTTTACGTCAAAATATCCGACAAAAAAAAGTTACTGTAGGTCATCGTGTGGCACTCGTCACAGCGTACAACTGAAGTGAGACATTAATTAAAAAGATGACGATAAAGTTAAACTATTTTACAAGACAAAAGGCAAATATAAGTTAAGTATTAATGAAAGTAATAAATCAGCAACACGCGTGACGGACAGACACACGCCCTGATTGTAACCATCGGGGTATAGTATTTTTAGTTAATGATCATTACAAGAAATATATTTTTAGAATGTAATAATTATTTTAGACATCTGTTAACATTTTATTGTATTTAAATTATTAATATGATCTGTAATACTGGCTTGATGTAACTCACGTATTTCACAATATAAGATTTCTAAACATAACATCAACTAAAATTCCCAAGTGTTGTGTTTAATTAATGTTTCATGAAGTATGCGAGCAATAAAAAACTATTTTTATAGGCGGATACCATTGTTTACTCGTACTGAGAATAGACACGGGTCCGCTATTAACGGTCCGCTAGTTCACTCCTCCACTCTACTATTGTAAACGTAAGATCGTTGTAAATTAACACAAATTATTATAAATTTTAATATTACTTGTTTTTATAGTGTTATCTTTTTCTAGATAAATAAAGTTTTTGAATAATTTAAAGAAAAGGAAATAAAGTTATTGAATAATTTAAATACATAATAGGTATTACCCGCGACTTCGGTTGCTCCTCGTTCCTTCGATTCAGTTGTGTAGCTACCGAAGTGCTAGATGGGGCAGTGTTCCGGGGCCCCCAAGCTCAGGGGGCCACTCTGACTCTGACTTACAAACATTGAATTGAAAATTTTCGCACATTTGAAATATAAATAAATTAGATTTCAATAATAAAAACTAAAAAGTGTTGAATGTTATAATAAAATTTATTTAATAAAAAAACTTTTGATTTTAGATTTAATACTAAGAAAAGGAAGTTCTAAGATATCTTGTGGAACTTTATTATATAAAAAGGGGTGGTTTTAATTTTTAGTTAAATATCTTTTATTTCTTCTTTTTTTGGAGGTTTCTTCCATTATGCAGGCGCGATGTTATATTATAAAATAGTACAAACAATGCACACAGAAGCACATTTTTTGAAAAGTCACCAAATTAAAATGGGGCCAGTCCGGGAGCTTACACTTGTAGAATAAAAATAATCATCAAACTCCATTTATAAACGACAAGGTTATACGCGAACACATTAAAAATATACGATCGAATTGAAAAACCTCCTCCTTTTGGGAGTCGGTTAACAAGTTACAATTTGTATTTGGTTTTTAATTTTTTTATGGAGTTAACAGTAACGACGAATCTTGATTACAACAAATCTTGAGTAGGTACGTAAAATTCGAAACGACCAATACGGAATAAACAATTTTAAATAGTTTAATTGGGATCCTAGCTCATTATTTGCCCCAGGACCTTTGGTTACCAAGCTGCGCCACTGCCCCGACTAAAATATTTAGTCTATGATCTATTTTATACAAATCTATACATTTATAAAAATTGCGTTTATAGAAATTATAAAAATTACTGGAAGTAATAAGTCAGAGTAAGACATAAGCTTACATCATACCAAATTTCATAGAAATCCATCCCTAATCTATAAGTTAGCACGTGTGGTATTAAAATTATGATTGTCTTTTTTGTGTGCTATCCGAAATAATTAGAGAATTAGATACATAAACAAAAATATAAAAAAATATATGAGCACGTACTGATTATAATCAAAGTTTTTTTTTGTACATATTTATTAATATGTAATTGCTTGGTTCATAGGTTCAATTTAAAAGGGCAGACAAGAATCTCCATGGATTTTCTTTTAACTTATTATTAATTATATTTTTTTAGTATAGGCTATTAAATCACTGACATAATTGATGAATGAGAAGAAATTTTACTTTGAGTAAAGTGTCGTGTTATAAAAAGAATAAAATACATAACTCTACAAATTTTATTAAAAGATTCTAACTTCTAAGTACACCTGAAACAATTAAAATCTCCAGAACTATTAGCGAGTTAATTATTACTCTTTATTCAACATAATCCTTAGTTTTAAATAAACTTTGGATTCAAGAATGCGTTTGATGTTTTGTTGTTCGCGCGGGCTTTATATTGTTGTCTGACAGGTCGGTGATTAATTTAGCAAATTTATTGTAAAAACACGTTACATTGCCCAATAATCCAAAGACATACCTAACATTTTTGTTTGGGTCTCAGTTAGCAACATAATTTAATTTCAGGCTATATGTATCCTATGTATTTTTTTTTAATAAAAATATCTCTAAACTAAATTTATTGAAATCCGTTCGGTGGTTTAGGTCAATAAGCATAATAAATCGATAGAGTTACATTTACATTTATAATATTAACAGTAGTTTTTTGCCGCGTGTGTTTGTCAAGTCACTCTATTCATAAAGATACAAAAAGGTAATATTGATATAGTTACAATAAAATGTTATTAGTAATGTAACAAGATCAACTATGACAAAATGGTTGGATAGCTGCGCCCACAGATAGGTGTACTGAAATAACCGATTTGGTTTCGATTGGATTACATAACTTTTTGACGGCGTTGCAAGTCTTGTGCATTTTTTACATGTCATGTTTTTGATGAGATCTCATATTCTTAAGAACATGTTGAAGATGCTCGAATAATACCTGCACTATACTTTTCGATAACATTCGACAATATTTATTCTAAAATGTTTATTTGAGGTAGCACTGTAAACGGATCGACTCTAAATTCTCCCAAGACTAGTTACAGCTAAACTCCGACTCTTAATATAAACCGTTTGACGACGTCGCAGCGTGCACTTTAATTGCTTTATAAATAAACTGCAAATTACCTAAGTGCCCTTTCACTTGAATTCCGGAATGTTCGCAATTTTCAGATATTTTAATATTTTTTTATAGAACAGTGTTAATAACAATAATATCAAACGGAACGATTCACTTATGTTTAAAGGAATTGATAATGAGTGCTGTACAATTATTCTAATTAGTAAGACGTTTTTATCTATTAAAAAAAGTCAAAGAAAGTCAAAGGATTCTTCGTCTCGATACAAAAAATATAAAAATTATTTAAAATATCACGAAGGTAAGTTTATATAAAATAAGGATATAGAAAATCTGTTTCGAATATTTTTCAGTTAATTTACATCCAATTTCTATTACTTTATCGTCAAACGAAATACAAATACGTTTTATAAATAAACAGGTCTCAATCGTCATAAAGTCCAAGTTTTTTCAATATATATTCTCTATCTAAGTTGTTTTTAAAATGAAGTTGAGTGCGCTGTTTTATTTCCCGGCAACTTATGTTTGTGTAAAAAATATGTACATTAATTACGTTTGAGGAAATATAGAAACTTCAAGATAAATATTTGTCGTGTTGGTAGCATGTGTTCATAAACCTACTATTTAACAAAATCCTCCTTTATACTATGTCGCCAGTCACAAATAAAACATAATAAAAAATGTATAACTATAACAAACGCACGACCGAATTATAAATTCTATGACCGCTATAAAGGTGCAATCGTGAAACCGATCACAACTTCCAACAGTTTGTTACAGCTACATAAACAACATTGTACACAAACTCGAAGTGTCTAATTGCATTTTGTGTTTTATGACGTCATCAGGCACTGGACGCTGTAATTAGCGCAATAACGACCAGTTATGCAGAAGGTTTTATCATACTACGAATAACCGATATTTAAATACACTATTGCTTGAATAATTTAATATCAGAACAACTGTTTTCTATAGTAGTAGAAAAAGGATTTTATATCAGAAAAGCACTATTACATCGTTAGTAACATTAACCATTTTTCCATATTCATCGTAGAAAAATAAGTTTTCAGAATAATATATAATTTTATATTAACCAGAAGATCTTATTTCTTAAGTGCTTTCACGAAGGCTTATTAAATAAATGTTCCTGCCTGCAGCTATGACGTTAAAGGTTACACATTATTACTGTTTTTTATTACTATATTATTTAAGTAGATAAAAATGAAATTCTGGAATGATATATGTAGTTAAAGTAATTATTAAAGCAATTTTAAAATAAAAACATATTGAAGAAATTGAAATATGAAAATTATATGAAGATACGTAAAATTAAAATATGAAAACTATAGAAGTCTTTATCAGGAAAACCCTACAAAACAAACAAGTATTCAGGAGCTTTTATATAAAGAGAGTATGGTATGGTATGCCATAAATGTGCACACAATATGCAGTCTGCTCACCCGTTTATAAAATTTAAATAAATATTTCAATCTGTGAATAATTTATAGGGAAAACAAATTATATATTTAATTTACGATTTTTATGGAACTTATTTTTACAATAATCCAAGAGAAAATAAACGAAAATAATCTTAAGAATATTCTCTGCTCATTAATAAATAAAAAAAAAATATTTTTGTATATGTTAAAAGCTATCTTATATTCTTTATTAGGTTTTATTAAGATTTAAAAAATCACCTTCAATTTAAATAAATGTATACAGTAGTTTATATATAAATGTATATATATATATATATATATATATATATATATATATATATATATATATATGTAATAAACATATATATATATATATATATATATGTAATAAACATATATATATATATATATATATATATGTTTATTTAATAATATAGGACACCATAAGAACAAGCTACTTATCTGTAGGTTCACGAGCTTTTATAGCATCGGGAGAATTACTAAAGTTTCGCTGGTCTTCGGTTTCTTGGCATAAAGTTCATTAAGAACCGCACTGTAGAAAAACCCCGTGCATTTATATGGTAGGTTAATGACGGTATTGTAGAAGGTAACGATGAAAACGAAATAAGTATCGGTGGCAGAAATCAGATTAAACAACTCGATTGGTAAACTATTAAAATATAGTGTACGCATACGAAATAATCAATTAAATCTTAAAGTCGTTTGTTAATAAAACAACTCTGCTCAGAACCACCAGACGTCGTAAAGATAAATAAGTCCTGTCCAAACAAATCTTATATCATACATATTGTAAAATGCGAGGTAAAGTGCAGTTTAAAACTGCAAAGCAAAAACTCATAGAGAATTCATTCGCTGCAGCTATGGTTTTACTGCACCGCAATTTATTAGGCACTAGACAAACACATTGTTATGATTCTGTTCACCTGAGTACACGGAAAATTGATAGCTGGGACTTGTGTTTTTAAGGCTTAGATCGGGGCTCCAGCGAATGATTATTTAAAAAAAAAATTATTGGTTCTTGAATGCTGCATTGCTATGTCGTTATGTTTTTGAAATTTTATAAATAATTTCCTATTTGAAACTTTCATGTTATTTAAATTAGTTTACAAACTTATTGTTACTTTGAAATACTATTGTATTTTACTGATTTCTGTATTTTTTACTTAAAACCTTACAAAAATTAAGATACTTTTAATAACTTCAGTTCTCAAATATTATTATTTGAAAAGTAAATCAACTCTTTCCAGCAGCTCTTGAGAACTCTGTTATTTCTAATATTCCGTTATTGTAAAAGAATTTGTTTTTTTTTAATAAAGAATGTCTTTATTTGCACGTTTAAATTATTTGCTTATATTATTTAAGTAAAAAAAAAGGAAAATTTATCATAAGATTGTTTTTATACGGCTTTATTGTTCCATCCTGCTTATGCAATATTAATATTTGTATATATTCATTAATACCATCCTTTAATCTTTAATGCTTTGGTCGTAGATAATATTGAGTTAAAGAATAAAAATTTTAGACAACAATTTATATACTACTTATTCAAATAATTAAGCCTTTAAGAGGTAGAATATTAATTATATTTAGGATTTTAATAAGCATAATAGGACTGTACAATGAGGGTACATATACTTGTACCTTATATAACAATAGACGATTAAAAAACTCTTAACTAGGCTGTAAAATATCCTTAAACTTAAACAAGACAAGTATCGTGTCGATTACAATGGCAGTGATTGCAAGCGAGTAGTACAATATCCGCTTGAGTACGTCGGATGAACTGATTCTGTTTCATAAGCTATGTTAAACGATGTGTATTTTTAAATGTAGTTTTTTTTCACTATTATATGAAAATTTCATAAAATTCTCGACGGATGACGATATATATGGACATAGGACAAATATAAAATGTATATACTTTATATTGTAATAAAAATATATAGTATATATAGGTACATCATATTTTTTATTTACTTACCACAACAGATAAAGTAGGTGTATGATATAAAATAATATTTTAAGTTACTACTTATTATAGTATTTAATGAATAAATATTACAATGCAAATCTATATTCGATCCAAATCAATTAACAAAAGTATTTGTTTACAAACTAAACAAAAGCGCCCCACCAATACAAGAACAATACTCAAAAACCATATAAGGCAACAAAGAAAGAAAGTATTTGTCCCGGAATACTCGGTAATAAGAAACGTGACGCGCTTGCGGTCTGTTCAGAAGACATGCGAGTTTGTAGCGTAACGAAATCAGTTTGAGGGTGGTACTACTTCATATAACGGGAAACACAGAGAGTGTGTTGTCACTAAAGTAACCAACATACCAACTTTCTTCAACAAAAATTTTATATATGTATATATCTCCAATCGTAACTGATACCTTTATAGTTTAGTCGTGTTATTCTAATTTTTTAATATTGCCAGAAAATCAACATACGCATCGTAATTTGGTTTAAATCTAAACACGTTTTGTGAATACCTCAACATTATCGCTAAACGAATAAGCATTCTTCCACATACGGTAAATAGCGCAAGAATCTAATATTGATGATTGATTCCGTATTAAATTGAACGAATATCCTAGATATACGATTAGATATTCTACCCAGGAAATGATAAAAATACTTACTTCATTATCTCAAAAACTTAAAAACAGGGAGTATTTAAAATAACAATTGTATGTTATTGTTATGCAACGAACGATATACAGATATAAATCTTGTTACATTTATATTATTAATACTATCTAAACAAATATACGTAAATGCTTTGCATCGATATTCTAACTTAAATCATACTAATTCATCTCAGGATATCGTTATTTGCTTCTATTTCTTCCACCGATCTCATAGATCATTCTTCTAGTTCAGCAACCTTTCAAAGTCAGAATTCTTTCGATATTATACTTTATTCATCTATATGCGAAACATCATTCGTTCTCTTGTCGCTTACCTTCGTCATTCAGCAGAGTTATTTTGTCCTTTAGGACCATCTCGTATCTTTTACAATATATTAGGTATATAATTTAATTTATTAAATTTAATATTATTTCCTCATACCATGTTTTTTCTTTCACACTCTCCTTTGACTTGCCAACCTCTTTATATGCTACTCCTATTGGACAATTTGTATCTCATTCTAACATTGATTTAATAATATTTGTTGTTTACTTTTATTTATAATATCCTAACAACAATCCTTTTCTTAATCCTTTTTTTAGATCTTGTAGCACAATATCTTTGTACTTAGAAGGCTGAATGCAAAACCTTACTGCTAAAAGAAGCAATCTATATTACGAGACAATGTCTTCACCAAACAAAAGCTTTACTTTATTGACACAGTTGATTTTTCTCATTTTTGTAGTAATCAATAGGTGTCTTGTGGTTACTTTTGTAAGTATGGCCAAGTCACCAAAAATCAAGAGACAGGTCAAATATTACAGACAATGGCAACAGGGATTTCTCTACCGCAACCTTACCCCGCACCTTCGTACACTCTCTCATATCCGTCATTCGTTTTTGCCATACGTCCATTAAAATATCTACTTACATATATTTTAACAATAACTTTGTCACCCATTCTTGCAACATTAAGTAGTAACACATTTTTACATGTTATTATCTAATACTATCTAACCTGCATAATTTAATAGCATAACTTGTTTTTTCGGGACTTCTGTCTTACGTCGCAGTCGCTCTTAGTACAAGAGTATGAACAAGAGTTGTCGTATCACTAATTAAAATTCTGGCATTTTAACGAGAAAATACGAAAAATATTAAAATAACAATAAAACTAAACGTATATGGACTTATATGATTCATAAGTAATAATACTTTAGGGCTATGCGAAGAAACTAGATACTGGAAATAAAAATACTGTAATTAAATTTAATCTACGTACTATTTCCATATCTATACCAATATCGAGCTAGATCGATTTAATAAACTAATATAATAAAATCTTTAAAACCGTTCGGTATTACTCATCACTCCGCAACTATCACCCTACGGATTATAAGCTAACATTGATGAAGGATCGGAGGTCGGCACAACGATTATTCCGCATGAGTGGTCAAAACATCGGTAATTGAGCGCAGAGGCTGGATTAGTGGTGTGTGTGTAAAGTGTGCTCTAAAAGAGCTCTGGAATGAGGCCTACAACAGGCCTTTTTCTGTTTTCAGACGAAAAGGGAATAAGGTTTAGTTATTTACAATGGCTTCAACAGTTGTTATAGTAAATAAGGTTTATAACAGGGCAGCAACTCATAGTAAAATAATGATGTTATTGGCTATGTAAGAATAAAATAACTTTTTTATAATGTTCTTGTTAGTATTAAGAAAACCCCTATTTATACATTTTTGTTTACAACAATTACTTCTATTACTCAGCATCAATCCTCTGTAATCACATTAAAAACTGCAAATATTTCACGGCATACCTTTTATCTTAATCTTGATCTGCTTCAGTTTGTCGTTTATATTTTACTTTGCAGATCGCAATAAATTTCAGTGATATTTACTATTTGTTCACATTTACACAGACAGTCAGTTAAACATTGTCAAAGGCCTGGCTGGCTTAATGTTAACAAAATGATCACAATGACGCTCTATTTTGTTCTGAATAGGTTCTGAACGCTACATACATAAATATTAAAATTGTTAAAGTATTAAAATATTTCATTGTGATGTTTTGATATCAACTGTGCAGTTTGGCATTGATTAATTTAAAGGTAAAATTTAATGTTAATTCATTAAAGTTTTTTATAAACACGTAAATTATTAGCAGTCGATATTGTCATTATATTTAAATCTCATAACTGAGAAAATTCCCTAAAAATTGGTTATAGTATTTAAACAATTGTCACATATTCTATATACTTTATACATGTTTTATTTATTTTTAATATTATAACATTGAAGCATTTATTTTATTGATTACAATAAGAATTATACTGAACCCAATTGAAGGATTGTAAACCCAATTTGTAAATTTTGCGAATATACAAATTATTAAGATAAAGGTGAAGTATATAGAATTTGAATGGAGTTTAAATTTAATATCAAAACTATCTGAAATATAAACATTTATCCTCACTTAAAATAGCAATCGCAAGTAACTCTAATTAAAATTTCAGCCTCGTTAAATAATTCAATATGATCACTGTGTCTCGGAATTATCAGACAAATTAATTGACATAACATGTAAAGCACTCTCTTGAACCCCTTCCCGAAATTTAAATTAATTCAATCTCCAGTGATTTCGTCTCGTTGATCATGCTTCATAAAGGCTTCGTTAAGCAATATTGGAGATCCTTTCCGACTCGGATACAGTTCATCACGACCATAGCTCACAGCGTAGGTGACAAAAACAATAGAGTATTTTAATTTCCTGGGCCGTTCGTAAAATATTGTTATAATCCGAAAACTTATTTATAATATTCAATAAAGCACCGCCATGTTTTATTCTCTTTTTTCATAACATTTTAAATTGGCTCGGAAATTGGTGATAGATGATTAAAACCAATCATTTGCATAAGCAAAAAAAATATATAACTTTCTAAGCCTTTATTTAAATTCAATATTTTTGTTTACAATTACGTAATTTTACATTACAAAAATTTAAATGTTAATTATGTCGATTCGTATTTTTTACAAGTTACAACGCGTAAACATAATTAATTATATTTGATAATAATTCCAGTTAAATTATAAAAGAAAGTTTACCAAATAAATTGTACAATGAAATATAATTTGCAACGTTCATTCGTCTATTCGAAATGTAGAATGTCACATACGAATTTATTGCCAATAAAAGAAAAAAATGTGATCCCAAACAATATAAAATGTCTTCAAGACGCGGCGGCACGTCGAATGTATTAAAGATTATCAACGCTATAGGCTTAGCTTCTTTGGTGAAAGTTAAATCAAAAACGTGAGGCGACAAACAAGAAGGCTGCGCGAGATCAGGGTGACGGGTGCAGGGGGCGGGAGCACAGTACGAGCTATGGTTTGTGAGTGTAGAGCTGCACAGCATTTATTGCCTCTTCTAGCTCGAGAACGTGCCAAAAACTGGGACTGAGGTCACAGTTGTGTCTTTAAGGGTCAATATTGACATTTTTATAGATCACAGATTTAAAGCCTCCACTTAACAATATGATTTGGTTTCCGAGCCGTATTTAAGGAAGTCACTAAAGCTTGGGTTTTGTTCTGTTTGTATATTGTATATATATTGCCTGTCTTAAATACAGATTTTTGTTTCTTTAATTTGATTTTTTCTATTACCTATTTTCATAATTATTTTTTTCTCATCTTTTTTATCATTAAACGATATATACGATACACAATAAGATTCCATTTCCAAATTTATTAAAAAGATAACCCATAAAATTTCTTTTCAATTAATTTTATATAAAGTTTATTCACTCGTGACATTTTTATCGAAACTATATGCAAGCGTCGCAAGTTAAAACCTCTCGTTTATTGTTATTGGATCGCAGTTTTTATAAGAAGGTTTATTCTCCGCTCATTCCATCACTAAATGTAATGTAGGTACCTCGTAAACATTTTATACTGTGTGTTTTATAACGTTGTACCACTTACTACTTACGCAGCTTTATATGTAATATAAACGTTTGAATCGAGTATACAGTTTTTAATGAGAGTTGGATAACCATACCCCTAGCCTTTTTATGTTCTTTCATATCTCTGCATTGAATAATAATAGTAAAAACTTTATTAAAGAAGCACATAAATATAGATTAATATTAAAAATAAGTAACTTTTATGTTAATATGAAAGACACTAGAAGGACACATCTTAGGCCTGATTTTTAATTCTTTGCGCTAATGCTGCCACAGCATGCAGACACAATTTCTGAAACTGATAAGTTATTTGTAATATTTGATATTTACTATCAGATAAACGCTTGGGCGTTTCCTACCTTGTACCACAATATCAATACTATAAATAGAGTAGAACAACGTAGCGGATCTACGAATAATATATCCAAGATGTAATATAATAAGCAAAATATATGTGCCAAATTTTTCAATGTCTATTAATTGTAATGCACTCGGAATGAAAAAGTTGCAAATTACATTCCGTGGACGAGAAAAGAATGTAAGTAATTCGGATCACAAACACATTCACAAGATATTGAAACAAGCGGCACGTGTTCGTAAAGGACACCCCCTACTGTCACCTCGCACCCCTCACTCCGCATCCCCGTGTTACATTATGCATGGCTAACCTTGTAACCGACCACCTGGACCGGGAGGGCAATTCAGATTTTTTTACCTTATTTACACGAATATAATAGTATTAATTTACTTCCAGAACTAATATAATAATTCAAGTATATATTATAAATTGTACAGTTACTCTGTATGTCTATCAAGCTTTTATGGGTAAAGTTGAGTTAATAAACTATATTATACACAGGATATTAAAGAAAAACATACTGTACCCTTCATTGCCAAAAAATAACTTTTAGACGACCGTCCAACATAAGCACGGCATCAGAAGACGCTGACTAAAGCGAAATACAAAATAAATAAAAACAAAATGAAAATTTGTGACCATTTATATAAAATTAATCAGCCATACAAACTTAAGTTATAGAAATGAGTCTAATAATATAAAATATTATAGTACCTATGACCGTTTTAGCAAACGAGATCCGCACATCCAGCTGAACATGAATCTACTTGCATTTTTTTCCCATTTACCTTACTGAGAGTCGGGATCAGGCAGCAGTCGCAGTATTCGCGGTTCAAATGGTTTGAACACTATTAAGATACGGTTTAAAAGCTCTGCAAAGTGACAAGCGCTACGGTTTAGTGGCCGATGTGACGCTAATGAATCACTTTAGGTCCTTTGTTACAGCGATAGGTATCGTGAACCAATCTTTTATCTACAACGTATTATAGATCTCCTTTCACTCGGTTGCTTTTCTGTATCCTTTGATTAATGTGAGAGCCCTGCCAAGGCCTATTTTATATTTGTAAATAAACACGATTTTCCATACTTTATAATCCCAAAGTTAGAAACAACAATATGCAAATTATTTAAGTTCTTGTTATTGTAAACAGAAAGAGATTATTGAAGATTGATTAAATGAGGTTAAAAGGTTAGAAGGGCTCTTCAACTTTAGCCTGTAATATTATCTTTTGTTTCTTACGGCTATATTATATTATATTGTATTAAAATGTACTTAAGGTCTTGTATTTCAAGGTACTGCGCCAACCCTTCACGGTGCTAGAAGTCGCCGAGTACTTATTAACCTAATTTTTAAAGTAAACACACAGGTTTCACGTTTAACTCGTAAAGTAATAGAACAAAATATATTAAAATATTGAAATATCCCTACTGATAAATTTTCCTACAACCTAAATATAACATTCAACAATCTAGTGATTAACATAAATGTCTCAAATAAATTATTTATAGCTCCTCGACTTTTAATAACCTGACAAATAAAAAGTTATACATAAATTAGAGCTTAACCTAGTCTAGGAAGTCTAAAGAACATTTAAATTTATTATAACTTCATAAAAGCATCCTTCATCTTTTATTAATATTAGATGTAAATAAAGTGCAGATGTTATGAAGTAACTTTTGTTAATATAGTGTGGTATGTTGTAGTGGTTTTAGAAACAAACTGACCAGCAGTCCAGCAGTCCAGCCGGCCTCTGACGACCCTTAAGCAATTGTCCATATTAATTAAATGCTCAATATGGACTACCTAAATATGTATTAATTAGTGTTGGTTAGGTCATTTACCTATACAATAACCACTAATTACTTTATATAATTTTAACTTAATTACGAATCTATCAAGTAATTACTCCAAAAGTAATTATACTTATATAAAATATTGAAAAATAAAATAATTTTAATTACATTTCCAAAAATGAAAGGAATATTAAAAATGTCCAACACAAAACATAGTTAGACATCCCTAATAATTAAAAAAATAATTGTTTAAGTATTAGTTATATTTTAAAGTCACATAAAGGATCGTAAACCGGTTATTACTATCGTCCCATATAACCGTTTATTTTCTATTCATAAACTTTACGTTTAGTGATTACAGGGTGGAGTTCTCTTATATTACCGACTATAATTTTGTCTATTACCCTCGGACCAACGATTCGGAAACGAGATTACTTGCGAAAATACTCGTCATTTATAAAAAATGTAATAAACTTTAAAATATTTATGAAAGTTATTTTTCGAGTCAAATCAAATCATTGTTTCAGTAATTCCGTAAGAAAAGGTATACGCTAGCGTGGTCATCAGTATCTATCTATATAAGGTTGGAAGTAACGATGATGACTACTATTACTTATATAATTCGATCTTGATATTAATTTATATAAAAATAGCGTACTAGCTCAACTAATACTATTTTCTACTATGCTATGCTATTTATAATCAAAATATGTATAATTACATCAAGACATCGAAATAAGTCCGTTCTGATTTCTAAAACCACTTTAGGAACAAAGGATTGTTAGCGTTTCAATTAATAAAGCATAGTCTATTGTAGGTATATGTTCCACATTGTTATTGAATGTTTTTATTTTTTTGTTATTTTATTTTATTGTTTTATTTATTACATGTTTTAAGAATTTATACAGATACTCGTTATTGAAATGACTTTTTATGACTTACAAATGTAGTATACCGAAATGTACAATGCCTACTAAATAGTTCAATTGCGTAGAATAGAAGGCCATTTAATTACGTTCCATGTAATGGAACTTACTATCACTTTGGTCGATATTAGCAATTATTGCTGACAACGCACTTCCAAATAAATTTTGTATTGAAAATTTGTTGCTCCAAAGTATTCTATTGTTTATTTCAATATTATAATCACTCAGGGAGATGAAATCCTGGCTATTATAACGCCACTGTCAAAACTCAAAGATGCTCAGCGCAATGAATTAATTGAACCATCTTCATTTGTTTGACAATGAGAGATGGCGTGCCAATGTTAACAATACCGAGTAAATACGTTGAGTTTGAAGTTACGAAATCTTTTATCTATATGGAAATGTAAAGCGTCCATTGAGCGGCGTGACGATCGTTTTAATATGTATAAATCCAAACGATATTGCGCAGATTACAACAGAGCTTACAAAATTTTGCCGTCAGATTTAACTCAGTTATATAACAAAATTGTTTTAGCACTTGATACAGTTTTGACTTTATACAAACCAACTAGTTTTCCAAATTGACAAATTCATTTTTGATGTTCTTATTACGTTTTTAGGACATTGACATAAACACAACAAAAACGTTTTGACATAAAGACGTAACAAAAACGATCTCTCCGAAAATAAGCAGCTTAAACCGTGAGCAAAAATAGCGGACGTATATAATATATTATCACAAATAGTAATATGTTATCTTTGTCTGTTGTATCAAAATAAATACAATAGGAAGTGGCGAAGAGAATACGAAAGTATATCAAGAGATTAAACCCTGGAGGAAAGTTTCGATAACGGATTAAAATAAACAAGGGCGATTCTTTAAAACTGAAACATTTTATATAATACCGGGACTAGTCTGACCCGGCTCCGTCCGCTTACAAACGATTATTATAAACTCGATCGGAGCAGCACTAATCTTATTTTCAAATTTAACTAGTGTTTTTTAGATTAATATATTTTGTAAATATATTATTTTGATTGAAAACCATAATTTGTCACTTATATATATCAGCGATAGTGCCAATATTAACTACAACTATATACTATTGACGCAATAATATAAGTATATAATGTGGATGTTTTATTAGTCAATTCCTTTAGATTAGAAAACTAACAAAATAACGTATAAATTTATTAAAATAAACATATTTACTGAAATTAAAATAAAATATGGTTTACTTACAAGATAATTGATAACTATATACTTTATTCGTCGTCAAAGAAATAAATATTCATATATATGCAGAGTGTCTTCACAACTTCATGATGTAATGTTTTCCCAAAGAGTTTTAATTTCAAAGTTAGCTTCAGCGATGCCGACGGTCGGGCGACGAATATTGAACTCCAAAACACAAGCTTCCGAATTCATTGGAAAAGATTTATCTTTATTAGAAAGCCCATTGCGTCATATAACTTACGAATAAGAGACTTATAATTTTCTTTGGTGCAAAAAGTTATGCAATCGAGTACCTACTTCAGAACCGACCCAAGGGTCTTGAGTAAACTTGTTTCCTATTACCAAATACTCATATTTATGTGTATGTTACATTACTTTTTTAATGATTATTACTAAAACATTATCATCCTGTACTCATATGACACTTTCAGTCTTTCATTGTTTAAATTGAATTCAAACTGACAGTGAACAGTACAAGTTGGTCGTTATCCGCCACGCTCACTTAACACGATTTTCTTTTTATTTGGCCTGGATTTAAATATACATACAATTTAAAACAATTTAACAAAATATTATTTACACCATATTAATTATTAATAATATTTTGGTTTATTGTAATATCACATCTTAACAGTACTCAGATTATGTAGTTTCTAATCTTATTTCTTCATTATTATAAATACGTGTACGAAGTGAATCATAAAGATTGAAACACAACCCTTATCCTATTGGAGGCCTTTGATGCGGAGCTTCGCACAAACATTTGATATTATTATATGTTATTTAATTAACCAAATGTTAACTGATATAAGTATTTTAAACTACTATATACAATGTACATTTTTGTATTATACTAACAACACTGAAAGTGATCAGTATATAACATCACTAATGAAAAAGGCATACCAAGTTCAAACAGTAAATATTTACAAATTAAAAGTCACTTAATTATATTTTTAAATACTTCTCATTTATTTACGAAACTGGCTGTAAAACTAATATTTTAAGTCAATCCATCTTGCTAAAGGAAATGACGTAACGGAGAACCAAGAACAAAATTATTTACCATTTAACACATTTTACGAGTATTTATGGTATATATAACGGTGAAGTCTTAATATGTCATTAAATTATCTTTTATAGCGGTTAATTAAATAAAAAAATATTAAATAAATGAATAAGTTATATTTAATGTCGAAAAGAATATGTTATAATTGCAAGAATATCAACGCCAATTTCGTGAAAAAAAAAATATTTTCGTTCAAAAAACATACTCTTATCATCAAAGAATACGACGCGCGTCGGGAAAAGTTTTTTGACATTTATTCTCTTTATATCTACTACAATTAGTTGTTTTTCTGGGAATTACTTATAAATTTGAGACAAGTTTTTTGGTTGTCTATTGAAATCCATCTTGTAACAATTATCCACGAACCCCCAGTAACATTTTATTTGAATTAACATGAACAGAATCTTACAATCTCATTCTTATTGTTCCATTAAAATAACAAAATAGTTATAATATACGTAGTTCCATTATATACTGTATGTAAAAATCATAGATTTATAAATGAAATTACAAGTTCATCACTTAGTGACTGTAAAATAAACAGAAAATCGATTATTAAACAAACCCAGAAAACAATAGATATAAAACAGACTTCATTAAAGATCGCTGGTTCGGTGCCCGGCCGTGACGGCGCCGTGTCTTTCGACTTCGGCAGCTTTGAATGTGATTGATAGTAATTATAGACAATCCAATAAATTATTGTGAGCTGAACATAAATCGGCGAAATATTAATAAAACTGATTTGAAATCGTCTTTGTGGTAAAATAGTTGTTTGTTATTTCAAATTATATCATTTATAATACGGACAAAGTGGTTTGTTAGTGAAACTTTAATTTGTAGGGCACCGTACCAAACTTTGGGAGTGACGTGGAACAAGAAGTCGTTTATCAAAATACTGCCTTCAAATATTTAATTCCTATTGTATTATATCCATTTCTCTGAACGTCTATTCTTCTACCTCTGTTTACTTTTTACATAAAAATCCTAAGATTTTTTTCTTATATATAAAATTTATTTATTTATTGCAACAAGTTTTTTTTAAACAAGGTTAAGTAAACGTAAGATATATTACGATATCACATGTTCCATTGTGAACTATTCTCACTAAAACAAATGAGTTATCATTTTGAATATCTGGTGGCAGCTATTTGTAATTTATAACTAACTTTTACTAGATCTTACAAAATAATACCCAATGCTTTTTTATAATTTTCTTCATTTCTGTTTTCAGAAATCACTTTTAGAACAATAGTTAATCGTCCTTAACAAATATATGTCATGAATTAAATTAAATGTGTCCCTCTTCTACATCAAAAAATATATTTAAATGTCACTTTATTATAAATTTTAACATGTAGAGACGACATACGTGAAAGTCACCGCTGATTTCATTTGGTTCGGTTCCAAGATTTAGAAATAATCATTTTACTGAATACGTCTGTTGTCAGCTGTTTTCAGTTCAAAATAGTGGACACTGCGAAAGGAGCGTCAGGAATCGTCCTCCCTTTTAAATTTAATCATTGTTATTCGACATTACATAAGTCTTAAAACGCCATCCCAGTTTCAATTACGCAGTCTCAGTTAACGGTATTAAATTAATCTATCAAATTACGAAATAAGTAAATACTAATTTTAAATAAAAAACCATAAAAAAGTTACCCATCATCCATAAAACCTGACTGCAATACATTTCTTTTTCTTCAAACAAAGTTGTAACGCCAGATCATAATTTTAACAAATAAACAAATCAACGCCAGTAATAATTTCTCCGACCGCGCCTCACAATAAGCTCTCGGCGCCCGCTGACTACCGATAGATAAATAATCTTTGCTCCAAGTCACTGTAAATCCAGGAAAAATAGCTACTAAGTATTTGTGTTTGCCTTAAGACATTAGAATTAATTCACAGGAGGGAAGGATTTGTTAAATATAATAGGAGATTCATGGGATAAAATGACGTTGAGTTTTTTACCAAACATACATAATTTAATGAAATTAATCTTCAAACATTTCAATTTAATTATGATATCGTTACAAGTATTGAAGAAAATGTTTCATTAAAAATAATATTTGGGTTCAATGAACAAGATATGAACCGTGTGATGATGTGTGATGTGATGTTGATAGTTTCAAGATATTTTAAACTACATACATATGTATGTAATTAATAAACGAGCTTTTACTTTGGCGTGTATGTACACGCCAAAGTAAAAGCTCGTTGCCAGTAATAAGGTCAAAATAAAATAGTATCTAGTAAAATAAGATGAATTAGAACCGACAATATAAATAGATTTAACCTAATTTTAGTTCATATCTATTAAGTACTTTTTGCAGTTCTTATCTCTAAACAACCCTCTATAATAAAAGTATATCAGGATTGTCAAAACAAGTAACATAAATTGCTCTACAGTAAGTATACTTATTCTTATTCAACCATTACATTATACTATGAATCAATATAAAACATTTCTCACAATTGTTAAAATAATATGAAACAATACTCTACCTGTCAGCGTTCAGACACACACAGCACAGTATATAGCACAGAGCACTCACATCTCATACACGTAACACACACAGCACAGCACAGATGGCACGTGAACTTGGGCGGGCCGGCGGTATCGCACTGCCGGAGTCGGCGCCCTGGACACGCTCCCTGCCACCCCTCGCCTCTCACCCGCACCCCTAGTTTTTTAGAAGCCTAAATTTTTTATATTTATTTGGCTTTAGCTAATCGTTGCGTTGTACTTTTCGGGATTATCGGGATGTTTGGGTTTTAGGAAATGAAATGTCGAATGCTGAATACGATATACGATTGGCATTGGTATTAAACTCTTGTTGTTGTTCTTACTACAAATGATACATTTCTAATTTAACTTAAAGAAATGTTTCTTTGTTCTCTGAAATTTCGGTTTCTTTGAAAGGAAGTCAAATTATATTTAATCGCCGACGTAAAAACAAGGAGTCTTACATCTTTAAAATTTGTATTTATATATTTGTGTAATGTGTGTATGTGTGGCATCATAGCTCCCAAACGTGTAGGTAAAAAATATACTTCTTTACCGCCACATTTTAGACACGGTATTTTGTAAAAATAGAATGTTGTTTAGAAATAAATAAATATTTTATAATATTTGACCCAACAACAAAGGTTTCAGAAAAATTTTCTTTTGATTCTTTTTTTACATACATTTTATAATCAAAATAGTTAAATTTGTTCATCGTCGACTTAAATTAAAAATAAACATTAACTTTAATTAAAAACTTATAGAAGCTTTTAAAAATATAAACGATTTATTTCAGGAATGTAATGGAAATAAGTTAAATCTCTCTTTAGTAAATAATAATATACTACTTTAGTAATTATATAAAACAATGTAAATACGCTTTCGCACACACGCCTGCCCCCCAGTATGTGTAATGAAAAGAGTACTGATGATATGGGTTCTTAATCGCCGCATCATCATGCCACGTCGCGTACATTGTTCTAATCACACTTCAGAAAATATGACTGATGTTTTAAAACAGCAGCAACAACAACACACTTAACGCATTATTACACTAGGTACCGTTATGTAATATATACCTTCCGCGTATACTCCTACTTCTTCAAATATGTAAACATTAAATAATAATTCTTAGTAATGATTACACTTTAATTTACTTTATCTACGACAGAGTTCACCTTATCGTCATATTGTAATTGGCATAAACATTCTAATACCTAGCGATTATAATTATTTAAAATTAAATACCTTGTATTCGTCAATATTTTAATAAATAAAAACTAATTCAGAATATAATTGTTGAAAAATACATTCCAGAAAGCATTCCTATTACAATAATATTTTATGTTATAGTCAACGCATATTCCGTCATTGATTAAAATTCAGTTAAAAGAAAACCATAAAAACTTCATCTAATGTTCGAAATTATCTTTAACCATATTAGCCGTGTAAAGCTTTTTTATTTCTATAATTATAATGCTCTATCGATTCACGTAGCGACACAGTATTTTGCTAGAGGATTATACCCATTTCAAAATAAATCTTATTCTTTTTACATTCCCTTTAGAATTCTCTTATAAAAAGTTATCCTATTAAACAGCTTATAACTTCAAACTTGTATACTGAAGATCTAAATTATTAACTATGAGGTTATATGAGCTTAAGTCTTAGACTGAAGTACCTAACTACAATCTTGTTAGTTCTTAACTTGAATATCGATCTTAGCAAGTCATATGTATAAAACATAACTTATATAAACTCAATATTATAAGCTAGATAGTATCATTTTCAACTACTTTCCACTACACAGTACACCCTGTGTTTACTGTGTAGTGGAAAGTGTGTACATTCACGCACACTATCAAGGACAACAATACACACAAGCCGGAATAACAATAACCATCAACAATAATATTGTTAATTTAATTGTGGAAATCGTAGAGTACTAACTACTAGATTAATGGTTAATTTGAAACAATATATTATGCAAATAAACAAATATGACAACAAAAAAGTTTTCGTGCTTCAATGAATTTTTACACGTAAACAATCGCTACACACACACAAACGTAAACATGTGTAAATGTTCTGAGACCGAGAAATAATACATCAGATGTCGCCAATGAGATAAGCGAAATTTTACGAGGAATAAAAACGTCTTAGTTATATGACTCCCTAGCGTGATATGATTATATCTGAAGTCCTAAATTGGGGTGCCATTAAAATACCGAGATAACACCAACTCCAAAATGTATAATTTAATTATTTGTTTCATTATTTCGACCTACGATACTAAATTTCAGACCATTGTAAGTATATACTCGTACTATATTTAGGGTGTTTTATATTTTATTTAAAACAATTTTAAATTAAATTAATCTAAATAGTAAAAAGGAAACATTTCAACTTTATGACGGTAATTTCATTAGCGTTGCTCCAAATTAAATAAAATAAGGAGCAAGTACAAATGGGAGGTAATTTCACGAGCTCTATTTGAAGTTAGGTGTGGTTTCGAAATGTTGAGGTATTAGTTTTATGAATCGTCACTTACTATATTTTACTTATGATATATATTGAATATTTACCTTCTAGTTAATGAAACTTGATTAATCACATGATTCCTTTTAACTTCCATCTCTGGTACAAGTATCGATAAATCTGTAACATACTTTAAGAATTTAAGCAGCTTTAATTATAAAATATTTAAATGTGTATAGTTTTGTAATGGACGATTTCGCACGCGATTTACAAATAAATGTTTTATGATGTTTACCTTTTATCTTAACTATACTAATTATAAACATCATACTGACACGTTAGAGCAAATATAAATAATTGTATTTTAATTGTAAATATACAGAACAAATTATTGTGAAATAACAGTGGTCTCTCGGCGACGGATGTGTTAGTGATGTGATACCATTATAAGATAATGATACCAACATTACTTTAAAGATTAAATAAAATAGTGTCATGTTTGCATTTTTTTAAAAAACATTACAGAAAAAAATTGCTACTGCATGGGCAGTTCGGCAGAAACTGCCCTACGTTGGACATTTGAATTATGATTGGTATACTTTCATTAAATGCCTTTGAATGTATATACAGTACTTATATAAAAAACAATTTTAAATTGTTTTCTCTATCTGTCTGTTAGTTCCGGCTAATCTCTGAAACAACTGGACCGATTTTTAACAGGATTTTCACTGGCGGATATCTAATTTTATAAAAAGTAACTACTATTACTTATATTGAAAAAAACATGTTCCGCTCGAATGAACTGGTAGACACAGCTATTACATATTATTTATTTATTTATTTACCTTCACGCCATATCCCTTGCGTGGTAGCCAGAGACGACGGAGCGCCAAACGCTACGGTCTCTGCATACCTCTTTCGCCTCGGCCACAGACATCAACCTCTTCATACATGCCCTCCGGGGGGTCCTCATGCTTTTTACGTGACCTTCCTCCAGTAACATTGATACTATGTTTTCGAAGGTCACTCGAGGCCTCCCCCTGTCTCTCTTACCGCTCACTTTTCCTATATAAATCTTTTTTACCATTCTTTCATCACTCATTCGTTCGACGTGCCCAAACCACCTGAGCACGTTTTTCTTCATTCTCACCGTGACATCTTCGCTAGTACCTGCCATTCTGTGGATCTCTTCATTGCGGATTCGATCAGCTAGACTGACTCCGCATATTCTGCGAAGAGATCGCATCTCCACAGCATTCACCTTTCTTACATTCTTCTTCTGTGTTACCCACGTTTGGCTGCCGTATAACAGCGTCGGTAGTAAAACTGCATTGTGTACAGCCAAACGTGCAGCTATACGCCTTTCCACATCCATTTCGTATCTTCCGTCTCTGCTAAACATACTTCCCAAATATACCACTTCATTCACTTGTTGTATTATGTAACTACATAATATAACATTTGTCATTCACAAGAAACTAAATAATCCTTACCAATAGTAATGACGATTGTGTCTAGTAAGTTTGCGTAAAACATAAGTAAAAAAAACTATAAATCGATGATTAAAATACTCGTACCTATCACTTCACATATATCTTTAAGAGTATCCTTTTCTCAAAGGCGAGTTTATAGTTGTTTTCAAAAATATATGTTGTTTTCTACAGAATTATTAACTGAATGAAATCATAAGCATCAATGTTAACATTAACTATAATAATATTATTTCCAAAAAACACATTTCTATAATAACGTAAAATGTTCGGAACGTTATATCTGACTCATAATAATTCCGATTCGTCTCATGAGCACGATCGCGTACTTAATTACAATTCAAATTAATAATATCGAGTGTGAAAGTTTTGGCTGTAATTCAGAGCTGAAAATTATTACTGTATTAGGATAGAACTTGGTGAAAGTAATTATATATTTATAAGACTAAGTTATATTTAACATAACCATTTTTATAATATTAATATAAGCGTCTCTATGTAAAGGAAACGTTATAGAAGAATGTCACGTTTGAGCGTTGAAGAGTAACAAACAGCGACATTATCATTTAATATCATCAGTAAAGATGCAAAGCAGACCCCGTGATTGTATTTTTACGAACTTTTCAGGTTAAAAGGTCATAACGGCGACGGGACATCAAAGAGATTACGTTTATAAAACCGCAGCAGCCGCTTCCTAATTAAATTCGTTCCGTATCACAAGAAACTTTATGTTTTATTTACAGACGCCGTAATGTCTACGATAACTGACGATTGGAGATTACGGACGCACAAATACTTCCTTGTTTTAAATGTAAACTATTACGATCGCAACTGACACAAGTAAACAGATTTATAATTTACAGTGCACCGTATAAATATATACCTATATGTATATAAAATTATATTTGATTTTATGAACTATTACAATATGTATATCCAAAATATCACATTGATTGGCTCTTAAGAAACTATTCCGTAATAGGTGACAGTTCTTCAACCATTCTAGAATTTTGTACGTAGTAATTTGACACCAGCTCTCTCCTGATTGAAATGCCGCATATTGAACACAAACGCTAAAAATGATATTTTTGGTCTCGTGAAAGATACACTCGGGGACCAGTCGAAGGACGCGGTTTGGAAATCTAAATAACTTCAAGTTCATAACCTATACTTAACATTTTGAATGAACCGCTTTCTATATAAAGTTTTCGGAACGAAACGCAGCTTACTTTTTTAATGGTTGTTACATAAACGTATTTGAGTAAAATATTTAACTACTATCGTGTGTTATGTAATATAGATACCTAAATAAAATAAATATAACAAACAAGTTTAAACAAGTTGAAGAAAAATTTTATCATTTTTTTATATCTAACTCGTTGGACTCAAATTTAATACTTAATCAATCACTAATATTCAACTCAAACTAAAACTCAATTATCAAAATGTATATTGCCTTAATGTTTATAAATCCAAATGATAATTTTTATAAGAAATTAGTGGTTTAGAAATAAATAATTATATTTTAGAATAATTATATTATTTATAAACAGTTCTTGCTAAGTACTTACACATGAAATTGCATTTTTAAGTGTAGGTAATATAACAAAAAAAAATTGTAATATATAATTTTATATAAATGTTTTCGTTCGTTTAATAAACGTAAGTGTCATTATTATTTATGCTCTGTCAATATATTACGTATTTCATTGATTTAACCACTGAAAAAATCTTTAAGGGCGATTTGGACTGCCTCTTTGAAATTTTCAAATTACAAAAAAATGATAATCTGATGTGGCAAAGTCCATTCCTATTGAAGTAATTTCTCCATACACATCTTTGATTCTATTCTGCTGTTTCTGCAACATTGGAAACGGGGTAGAACTCGTAGACTTAAATAATGACATTTTAAATTTTAAAATTCTTTGAAGACAATTATGTCAAAATAAAAATCAAATGGTTCCAAAACGAATGAATCATTAAATTCAAAACAAAAATAAACGAGTGTAAATTTTAAATAAATTGAATTTGGAATTTCCAACCAAACATCACATACTTGAGATGAGTTGTGAGTTTATGAAAACTAAAAGAGAAATCTAAATTTACATGATCATTAATCGTCTGCAATACAGTCAGGCTTCGGAACAAAATAAATGAGTTTACATTTAATATAGATAGCACTCGAATGATACAAAATAAACTATTTACATATTATTGAAAGTTTTTTGTATCTATTAAAGTAAACGACCCAGGCAAAAGTGAATCCAATTGTAAAGGTCGATGGGTCGTACACAACAGGACGAGGACATAGACGTTACTTTATTATGGCGATCGCTGAGGAATAACAATTTTAAGTTGTATAAACGACGTACATTAATATGTCATTAATTACACGTTACTTACTTTCTTTCATCTATAAATTAATAATAATGATAACATAATGAATGAGAGTAAGGGAAAGTCAGGGAAGTCTTTTCGTATGTTCTAGTAAAGAGTTTTAATAAAAAATTTTTGGTTGAATGGTTGGTACGTGACATTTTAAAAATAAAAAAACAGTATCCCGTCACATTCCATTTGTTTTTCTGCCCGCCGTTGTTGGTTAATGGGTTAATGTAACTAAAAAATTCGGTACATTTTGGTGTTTTATTTAAAAAAAAAAGGAAAAATACAACTCTAGATGCTAAAAAGCTTTGTGACGTTTATAGGATTAATGCAGTATTAGTAATAGTTGCACTAAATAGGCTCAGGGGTTTTTAGTGAGTTTCAAAGACGACACTTGAAAAGGTAAAGGAAGATTCAGAGTCACATATCAATCTTCCTCCGCTTTTCAAGTTATGATACAGCTTTGACTCATTTAAGGAAGGCGGGCTATATGGGTGCCATATGAACTACAGAAGGAAAACTAAATAACCGTGTACTTATTTGCGATTCTCTCTTTCTTACATACGATATGTACCATGATCAAAATCGTGGTCAAACAGCATGGACTGTTGAAAAACCCGGGTTGACACGCAATTAGCAGTTATTAAATGTATATATGTAGATTTGGAAGGGTATCATTCGTTATGAGCTTTTACTGCCAGGCAAAATTGAGCAAAAACGGTTAGAATTGTTCAACAGAAAAGGAATGATCTATTATCACGACAACGCCCTACCACATACATCTTTAGCCAGTCAATCAGTCTCCTCAGAATTCTTTATATAGTTTAAGGTTAACATCAGAGGAGAATCAAACTATTTGTTGCGTTTTAAAAAAAAGGCCTAGAATCTGTATAACAACGGAAACATGTCTCTACCATGAGTTGGCAATAACTTATCGAACAAAATATGTTCACAAATATATATATATATATTAGGGCGTTTCAAAAAAAAAAAAAAATTTTTTTTTTTCTCGGAACCAGGCTCAAAAGTTTCGTTTAGATGCCAAAATAGGCCTGTGAAAATATGAGCCCTTAATATTAATATTAAGGTAGTCCGCATCGCACTTTTCGATTTCCCATAAGAATAACATAGGAAAAATTTTTTTTTTTCTTTTGATTTTTATAACTAATGAACGATATATTGTATTGCAATACCCATTCATTATTTTTGTAGAGAATTTAACGCTCTACAAAAATGGTTTGAAGTCAATTTTTGATAAATGAACTCAGTCAAAAGTTATTCAAGATCAAAGTTTAAGTTACTCTCAATTCAGCTGTTTTTTAGTATATGTATGTATATATATATATATATATATATATATATATATATATTCTATATATATATATATATATATATATATATATATATATATATATACATATATAAACTTTTGAACCATATATATTTTCTTAATCAGCTCGCCGAGCTGAGTAAGGAAATGACAATTTTTTTCAAAAGTTCCGTCATGAGAACCAATGCAATAGTTAGATTTCTATGAAATCTACTAAAAAACAGCTGAATTGAGAGTAACTTAAACTTTGATCTTGAATAACTTTTGACTGAGTTCATTTATCAAAAATTGACTTCAAACCATTTTTGTAGAGCGTTAAATTCTCTACAAAAATAATGAATGGGTATTGCAATACAATATATCGTTCATTAGTTATAAAAATCAAAAGAAAAAAAATTTTTTTTCCTATGTTATTCTTATGGGAAATCGAAAAGTGCGATGCGGACTACCTTAATATTAATATTAAGGGCTCATATTTTCACAGGCCTATTTTGGCATCTAAACGAAACTTTTGAGCCTGGTTCCGAGAAAAAAAAAATTTTTTTTTTTTTTTGAAACGCCCTAATATATATATATATATATATATATATATATATATATATATACATATATATATATATATATATATATATATATATATATATATTATACTATATGTATACAGATAAGTATATAATAATTAATCGGAAACACATTTCATGAAATATTTGAGTCTGTTTATATAAAAGACGAAAAAACTTTTGTCCGACCCATAATTTATAGCTAATATTATATTAATAGGGCTTCCATCTCACGAGAATGAACAAGTTCTTAATTACAGTACAAATTATTCATATCGACTGAAAGTTTTGATTGTAATTTTGACCTGAAAATATGATATACATTTTGATACAATTTTATTAACCCGAAAAAGTTTTGTAATTTCCAGTAGTTGATAAATATTTTGAAGTTTTTTGGTTACTTCAGGGGCAATTTAAAGGCATCAGGATTTCCCATATCACAATTCTCTATATGATATATGTATATATATCTAAAAAATTATCTATTAAATACGGATAATCCAATAAAAGAAATCTAGAAATTATTCAATCACTCAACAATTCTTGATTCACAAAATAACAACTGAATTAACTTTCTGAAAGCAGTATTACTGCTTTTGTTTTTGTTCTTTACAGGTGTTATTAAACGAGCAAACATAAATTAGAACAATAATAATTTCGTTGAAGGCGGGGTGCGCTGCCGGTGGCTACTTTAAGAACGAAGAATAGCCGTCTTATTACACATGTCTGACATTCTGCTGGAATGACAACTGTCAAATATGGTTACGGCATATTTCGGCAGAGTACATATGAAATACGTAAAGCCGAATTAAAAGAAACTGTCTCTTTGAGGTAGCATAAGTTTTTAAAAAAAGTTTTTGAAGATTGCTCGGTAATTAAACAACGGTTATAATTAATATAAAATCTTTTTAAAAATCGCATCGCCATTTACGAAACTTGACTATGTATGAGAAATATTTTTTGATATGTTTATTATTGATTGGATCTGATAAATTATTCCTGCATAATTGACAACCAATACGACTTCCATCCTGGCAAGTCTGTCACTGACGCCACACAAACAATAATGATTATCCAAGTTGTCTACAAAAACAAAAACGAGTGTTAAAAACCCCGCTAGATTCGGTAACCCATTACGGGTGGAAATAATTGTTTATCAAGCATCAGCGCAAACCCAATATTTTTTATTTTTTGAATCAACTACATCACACTATACATATTACCCCAATGCCAGATTGTATGCTCTAAAAATATAACATAGTTTTAATATCCAAAAGATATTTAGAAAATGGGCAATCAAATAGAGCGACATGGACTTCACGTTAGCTGGAGTAAAACAGAATACATTGAATGCGACTATGAAAGATCAGGATAGAATGCTGGAATGTCAAAAACATCACAAGCAATCGCATCAGATTGGCAGAACCCGAATAGACAAAATCCAAAAAAAGTATATCCAGTGTCATTTAAGAGTCCCATCGCTGAAAAATTAAAATAAAATAAATGGCATGGCCATATCTTTAGATGAAAAAAAAGCTAAGTGACCAAAAAGACCCTTAGCGTCGTTAACAGACCGGGAGAAAGAGATTGACGAACCGTCACCTAGTCAAATATTATTATCTTGACAGAAGTCACAATCTCTACTTAAGTATCACTCACGTAAGTAATTCTTCGCGCAAAAACAGTTACATCAAAAGTTAGTGGTTATATATGCTGTGGTCTCACAATAATGGATAAAGTAATAAATATGATATAAGTGATAGTGAAGGTAGCTCCGAATATAGAAAACACATGGAGTGATTGTTTGCTGTGGTACAGTCACGTATGTCCAGTGATTAAGAGCATGTAACTAGATGAGTCTTAAATATAAAGTAGGATTGTTGTAGAAAAAGAGAAGAATCCAACCGAAGAGGATGACAATATAAGATGGCGAAAAAACATGTTAGCACTGAGAGGAAATGTAATAGAAAAGCGTTAAAGAAATTGACTTATTGTAATGACCCCACATAATGGATTATTGCTCAAGGGATAATGAATGATGTTTGTGGTAAAATATGACAGTAATAAAAAAAAATGTTTGTATAAAAATAAAAATAAAGTGTCTTTTCTTTACCCTTTATTTTAGCGCGAACTGCGATAGAATTGAACTCAAAAAAAGGTTAAAGATATCAAGAACTTCATTTTTACAATTGGCAGAATAATAAAAAGGTTTATTAATATTATTTCAAATTAAAGAGAAAAAGAAAGGTAAGAAATTTGATACCGTTTTAAAGAACAAAAAGTTTATTAAATATTTTTTAAGCCTTCTGTTTAAATTGTTGTAAATCAAGTTTGACAATAACTTTCTATTAATTTGGTTTGGATTATATTTCATGTTTCATTTTAGGAACATATCTGAACTGTAAATTTTTGAAATACTCTATTATTATTGAAAATAAATTTTGAAAGTAGAATCTGTTTACAATAAATACAAATCAGCCGTAAACCGCTTAAATCAACAAGATCAAATCTACTCCTGTGAGCGGTGATCAAACGCAGTAATTGCGTCAGACAGAAGGTAATATTTGTGAGGAAATTAAGCTTCCCAGTTCCCACCAAACGTTTGTAAATAAATACAAATACTATAAATCAATCAGGATGTATAAGTACATACATTTTATGTTGTGTTTAGCATTTTAGTGGTCGTCAAATTAAAAAAAATGCGAGTTGTAAACAAATATCCATATAATTTATTTGCTAAAGGTCTAAAATCTGTTCAATATGCAATTACTTCAATAATACAAACAATATACTACCTGTTAATCCATGACTCCTACAAAGTTAGTTGAGATCTCTGAACTACAAAAGAGGTCCCAATACTTATGCGGTCTTTGGTGCGGTTCATACTCATACAAAAAATCGATCTTTGATCAGGGTTGCAAGTGATTTTACTTAATTTGAGATCACTAGTCGCCTGATACGACTTCTATGGGTTTAAAACTATACATATATTTAGATAAATATATCTCAAGAGGGATTCGACAAGATATTAGAATCAAGACACTGTAGTCGTCAAGACGTCAGGGCGAGCATTAGTTTTGTATCGAAAAGCGTATCTTCCAATAAATGTTTGTACTCCTATATGTCTTTCTTAATAATACTGATTCAATAGCTAATAATACTGCCGTAAGCTAAATGTGTATTAAATACATAATAAATCTGTAGCCAACATTAATAAGTTGAGAGACATTTGAAATATATAATATAATTATATATTTCAAATGTCTCTGTGTATAACCGATTTCTAGTATTATAATTTTAAAATTATAAAACTCTTATGAGTGGTTACTAATTTGTTCTACACTACTTGTATATTCACGATGAACTCTGGTGATATACTAACCCAAAATTAAAAGAGAATCTTTATCAGCTGAAGAGGTTTACGGCTCTTATAACATCACGATGCAAGTTTATTCACTAACTGAAACTTGGGCTAGTGAAATATCAGCCGAACAAAAACTAAACCTAATAACTTCAAGAAAACTTTTCCAGAGGTTTCTTACCGTCTGTTACTTATTACACAACTTATTTCATAATTTACAAAAAAATATATAATTATTGATATGATTTATCTGCTTTACAAAATAATGATCCTTTTTTGTTTGTCACTGTACGTCACTACGAAGGACAATACCACTAAATATCAGTTTTGGGTGTAAATACATCCAATACTTAGTAGTAAAATCGTTTTGAGACTTAACACTACGATAACTTCGTAATATTAGCAATATTATTGTTATTTCTTTTTAGAATTTACCTTAATTTTTATTTTCTTATCTTATGTTTATCTTTTTTTGTTTTCATTTTTATGCTGTGTACTGTAATTATTTTCAATGACCCAAATACACACACGACCAATGACCCAGTACACTAACTTCACTTTAATTGCGTGTATGATCTTCAAAAAATACTGTAACCGATATATATATAATTATTACATATAAAATAGCAGTCGTGAATTAATCAATTAAACCACTAGCTGCGATTCCTGTAAGCGGCAATCACTCGCGGTAATTGAGTCAGAAGGAAATGTTTGTGGGGAAGTGAAGTTCCGCCGACGTGTGCATTCATACAAACATGCCAAATTATGCGAGTAATAACTACCGTCACTCGGATAATCACGAAGTTAAAATTTTAACAATGCCTCGGTATCTTAAATATATTCAAATCACATTTCAAGCTTTTCTAATTTGTGAACGACACTTATTTGAAATAAATAACAAGCTAATGTATTTTTTAAAGGAATTAGATAAAGTATAGTTTCAGTTAATAGATGGTAATAGAATATTTTAATTGTGAAACACATCATAGTTCATAATTTACCGTTCTATTGACATACAATTCTAATAATATATTATAATCTTATTGGCTTTTATTAAAATTCCAAAATGATTTTAAGATAATTAAAGTAGTAAGATATATAAATTGTAGTATATAACACTTTTGTATATTATAGTGTATAAAGTTATTTTTGTTATAGTTGTTGTTATAGTTATAGTGTATAAAGTTATTGTACACTACTGTAAATATAGATTAATTATTATTTTTGTATACAATTAAATTTTTATTCTAACGTTTACAAAACAAAAATTATAATGATACCTTTTCTTTTAATGGCAAAGGGTTTTTAATTTAAAATGAAAATGTGTATTTGCTTGTTGAAAAAATATAAAGTCGGCCCACACGTATCACATAGTCTGCTGAGCACAAGCCTCTATTTACATTATAGAAAGGGTGTGGAGCTCTGGCCACATTATAAATAACAGATAAATATCTTAAAGCACGAGCAGAATTTCGCACGGTCTTTTCCATAAAGGTTTTTGGTTCGAATCATAGCTAGAACTCTCAAAATCACAGGCCCTCATTTATATCTATAGGACAGACCTCGTAATTGCTTATATAAATGCAAGTAAGTTACATTTAGAGTTAGAGGTAGCGATTAATATAATTTATTGTTAGCGATGTTGTTAAATATCATCTATTGAAGATAAAATTATAAATTTGTGAAGGTAAATCAATTTTTATAAGATTAAACGCTATATACAAAAACACCAACACTACATTTTGTAAAATCATTAGTTTTTTTTTGAATAAACATCGACTTAAAGTAATCCTGTTTTATGAGCAGATATTAAATAATTTAATTACTAAGAATCTGCTTTAAGAAGTTGAATTTTAAAGAAAACTGTGCAAATGAAAGTCTCATTAGAAGCTGCTTGGGTTGTTTCTCTAAAAATAAATTAATGTCTCCAAGATTAGATTAAAGTTTTTCTCCATTAGATTTTGTAATTAACAGGACTCTGCAACTTTAAAAATAAAATTCCATTAAGATAGTTGTCTGTCTACCTTCCGACAATCTGTGAACACTTAATTCTCATGAAATAAAAGTGATCAATTGAGGCAATTTTTAATATATATTATATTTATTCTTATAGAATAATGAAATATATTTGATTTTATATCATATGCAAGATATTTTAAATTATTCCCATGGGTAACAATTTCAACATTTATAAGGCTTAAGTGCAACTGACATATTATATGCGTAAGTAACTTACAAAGATGTACCCTTTCCACTATTCTAATGAATAGTGTAAAGAATATAAGAACTATGTTTTTAAAGATTTATTATATTTCTCTCTGTTTAATTTGTGTTACATTTAGTGTCATCATTGTTTCCAGAGCAAGTACTGATATTCAAAACTTCGTACTGATATTCCGTCTTTAGACAGATTTTGAAGAATAAGCTACAAAATATGTCTCTTTTCTTTCGACACGTCGCGATAGCCAGAAATCTATTTTTGGAGACAGACAAATAAAGCCTTTCATTTTTAATTCTTCTCTATAATATTTTGTATATCTCGGTATGGTCATTTAATGCGGAGAGAGGAGAAGCATTTAAGAAACAGGGGTGATCAAAAAGTAAGTGTCCGTAAAAATATTATGTTGAAAAAGCAAAATTCCCTGAAATAAGGTATGATAGAAAAGCGTGGAAATATTCATGCGTTGCACTGATCCTAAAGAGTCAGGATAAGTGCAGGTTAAAGTTTTATAAACTAGGTGAACTGCAACTAAACTACATTCTATTTAGAAAAGTCATGGAGTTTTGACGGTGACGACACTTATTTATATTGTTTAATGAAGATATTTAACTCAAAATAATATTTCATTCAAGTTATGAAAAGACGATAGCCAATATTATTGTCACAAAATAAACTAAGCATAAGTATGAAGTAGCAGTTCGATGAGATCCTCTTCTTCCATTGAATTAATATCCCGGAGTGATCACATTCATTTGAGTGGTATTATAATTAGAAGTTTATTATTAACTTGTACTTTCCTATAGTCTACATATAGTTCCATTGTGATACTTTGTTATTATCGTGTAGCTGTGAACAGTGTTTAGTGTAATTAAAGAGTCTAATAAATCTTATCCGGAATTGTTTTTCTTTATTTGGACATTTCCACGAGACTGATTTACGTTGAGTCTCGGAACCTAAGAGAATGGAATTTAATAATATAAATTTCAATAATTTGACATATAATAAATGTAAAGTATTAAAGTAAAATAGAGTATTGATGGTGGTTTGATTAAACTTTTATGTACTATATTTATTTCCTCTATTACTATATAATAAATATAAATAGAAAATGAAATATTCCAGCACATGGACAAAACTCAAATCTGCGTTCCTGTCCACCTTAATAAGTCTAACATTCTATACACAATCATCTTTATCGGGATCAGAGGTCACACCTATTAGGCTTTTTCAAAAATTCCCATCAATGTAGCTAATGTTGCAAGTATGCGGTTTCTTACGGTCGTGGTTTGCCGCAACGCCCTAGTCACCAAAGTGTTACTGAAATAAATGGATTTGTTTATACCAAGCCCTATAATGCAGGTAGCTGCTGCAAACAAATATCAGGCATAATATACAACCGAGCCTGCTTTCGAAAACTTGTGCAGGTGTACAATTTCCTGTGAAGTTACCATCATAATTAAAATCATGACAAAATTGTTTTAAAATTACAATGAAAGGCATGGACAAATGTTTATGGACATTAAGTTAAAATTTAAAAAAAATTAAAAATTACAACCGAGCCTCTAGAGCTAGAGGTCATGTACATCGTCAAAATTGGTCTAGAAAGATAGTTTCCCGAAACATAAAAATTCTGGACAGTTTTAAAAGCTGTCTCTGTCATTGCGCATGTATAATGATCCCGTGATCTACACGAAAAGCTTTGGAAATAGACTCTACCATACCGCATACCGCGTTTTTAGGTCGAGCAGGCTGAATGGCAATTACTTAAGAGTTTATTCAATGAGATATCTTATCTCACTGCGTGGAACATATACATTCCTCTAGAGGGATTCTGTTAAGGAAACACAAGTTGCGTGTTTTCCACTTAGGAAACCCTATTCATCCTATCATCGCAATAAATCTGGAAAATAAGGCCACGAAATAGGAAGGGATCAATAGAACAAGGCAGTACTGGATGCTAATGCAATGGTTAACTCTAAATAAAGAACAGGTCTGTAGTGTCGAGTAGTGTTTTCTTCTCGAGGTTAGATCCTCCTAGTATTGATTGAAACAATTGACCTATAATAGCGAACTCTGTGAATGGCTAGATTCTTTGGCGGTACAGAGCAAATGCCGGCGAAACATCTCTCTAGCGGCCTTTTGCAATCTTATGCATCCTCTAATTTTGCAAGAGACTGCAGTGAATAGATACTACCATGTAACCCGCATGCTAACTTGCCCTAATTTTAATATAAAAAGAACACAACTACACATCCGGACTTTTTTATTTTAATCATAACCTATATCAACATTGGTTTTAATATAATTTTCAGGGAACTAAACAATATTTAACTTAGTTTTATCTAGTGATTTTATAATAAAGTATTTAGAGCCCAAACTTATTTTTGTTTACTTTCGTAAAATAAAGGAATTTTCCGTAATGATGGGCATTTTGTATATTGAACAAAGTAATAATCAAATACCATATCCAACTTCATAAAATCCTACTGAATACATAAAAGATTGTACGTAATGCGTAACAAAAAAATAGTGTTCCTACAATTTTTTTTTACGACACGCTGTTCAGCTTTGTGACATTGCTTTGATTTCTGTTTCATAAACTGAACACATAGTTATTTTATATAAGTAATGTAAATATATTACCTCGTTACTACTTAATTATATGGATAGAAAAAATAAAAAAAATCGTAGCGTTATACTTAAAACTATTTTAGAAAAGTCTAGCTCCTCTTATTTTTAGACAAATAATCCTTAATAATCTACAGTCTCATGGTGATATCAAACCCATGAACAGATTCACCTCGGCTTAGTTCGATGCAACAGAGAGCAGAAATTTCGGTCATATCTCATTAAAATGTTACAAAGTTACCGATGTCGCGTCGCGGCTCGGACAGCGTGAAGCGATATTTATTCTCAAACTTTTAATATTTATGAGTTAAGCTCCGTTCAGTGACGGGACCCTCACTTTATATAGGAGTTATAATAGCATTATTGAGTTATTAATAATTTTGTGAATGATTTTCAATCAGTTTTATCCAAAAAAAGGTTAAAATTGTCTACTTATTTATTAAATTAAATCATTAACACACACACAAAATATAATTAACACATACACAAAATATAATTCCCTTCTAACACATACACAAAATATAATTCCCTTCTAACACATACACAAAATATAATTCCCTTCTAACACATACACAAAATATAATTCCCTTCTTAATAGAAACGAAAACATTGAATTTTAAATTATATCAGACTTTCAAATAGTTAATCATTAAGTAAAAGTAAGCACTACATAGATTTCAAAGGTCACAGGTTTGAGACCTCCCCATGTTAACGAATTTTACATTCTATGTTTATTTAATAACAATTACTCATTATCATGTAATATCATATTTGGGAACTTAAGAGTTATGTTCTAGGGAAAATAATAGTATGTTCTTCCTTGCATATTTATGTAATTGAGTTATATAATGTAATATAATAATATAACAATTTTATGTAATTAAGTTGCGTTAACATTTGCTATATTTTATTTTTTACCTGACGTTCTAAATATTTTGCAGCGAAGTGTTATTGTTGTTGTGGTCGCTAATGACCTTAATAGTTTTAAAGCGATTTAATATATCACGTCTTCTTAACTTATTCACAGGAAGACGAGATGCAGATGTCGGTCAGTAATTTGTTATCTACTTCAAACAGATTCTTAGTTTATGGCCATAGAATTACGCATTCACTCACAAATCACTATGAGTATCTTCGGATATCGCATCTTATAGGATATTTTACCCCAGGGAGTTCCAGATGTGATAGAATCCCAATATCCTTTTAAAATTTGTAAATTTTTGTTTCAATAATCCTAGAAATATATTATATAGGTTCACCAGCAAGGATCTTTGGTTTAACAAAAGTGAGGTAATTTTGAGAATTTTATTGTATATTCAACAACTACGAACTTATCTTCACACGTTCTAATGCCGATGCTCATCGTTTAACTGATCTATGGCAAGCCACACTTACTATCAATTTTATATACACCTGCACTTTGCAAAGGAATGCTACTCTAAAGTTTTTTCAAAAAGTGTTGTTGTGACGTACACAAGTGATCACTGGCATGGATTCAAAGTGAAAAGATACAAATACAAGTAGACGCGGGTGGATAGGCTCCCTACTAGATGGACCGACAACGTCAAGGTCTCGGGATGTGACCAAAAGGTTCTCAAGTACATTTTGGTAACGACCAATTAGAAGTACAGGTCGAGTTAAATCGTAAAAAGTGGGTTGCTAAAGAGAGATCGGTGCCTTAAACCCATGCATGGTCTTTACAATTAAATTTTAATATTTTCTTTATTATTGTGGAATAATTTAATATTGTATAAATTGAAATTAGTATTGAGAATATGTGATCATTGTGCTCGCGCTCTCCGATGTATATTTTATTATACTTCTGTACAACATTTATTAGAAGTGAAAAATTTAGCTTTTCGGGTTTATGGATAGTCTGTCTGGTTATATCGTTTATAGCTAGAATAATTCTTTATTTGTTAAAAGCTGCTACGTCTTAATGTAACAAACGTCACAATTAATAAAATAAAAAATCCTGACAATATGCATAAAAAAACTTAGTTCACTATCTTACGCTATCACTATCTTACTAATAAGAGTATAGCAGCTCAACGGTCATTATTAAGAAGCATTTTTTTTGTCACCTGATCCTCCTTATTTCTGTGATTTTTGTCTCTGTCTATTTGTCTTTTCTAATCAATCGTGAAAGTATTTAATAGCAATAGATTTTTATTTACATGTCCCAAAAACAATTAAAAAAATTTATGGTTAAAAATTAAACATTGAAGAGAAAATAATGCATTGTATGCATATGTAATGGACGGAGAATATATGCATGTATAAGGAATTTTAAAATCCGAAATGTTAAATAATATGCTATTACTTATTATTAACTATTGACCCTGGAATATATTCAGTGCGCGATGTATCTGAGCCATTAACAGAATTGACTTGTTTCGTGAAAATTGTTGTGCTGAGGATTAAGGTCAGAGATCGAAAACGCATTTCATTATGACATATATGGACTATGCATTATACATAATATCTTGTGTGTGTAATTAAGCGAATTAAGTATTCACATTCGCTTCTGGGTCTCTTTGTAATTGTTGGTTAATTATAATCCATTCTTGACTTTCGTGATCTATCATTCACCTGCAACGGTCAGGTGTATTATGGGATCGGCGCAATATGTCAATCTCTTACACGCTCTGATGGTGAAATATAATGAACCATGCGTCATCTTAGCGGAGACTTGCTTCTTAGCTTGATTGATTTTAATTTGTTGTACTCTTTTGTCTTCTACGGTCGGCCCACTTCTCCTATAACATCTCACATCAAACATACATACATACGTACAATATTTAAGAATAAATTATTTGATTACAATGATTCTATTTACTCAGACCCCTTCAATTTCACGAAAGTATTTAATATTGTTTATTATGTTTATATAATAAATATTTTTTTTTACATTGTATTTTGACAAAAGAAAATATATATTTAAAGAAACTGTTATTTATTGAAATTTGTAGAAATATGCTCTATTGGGTTATCTGATAAACTTTTGGTTTGTAAATAATATTAAAAAAAAACTTTAATGTCATATATTTTATCAAATGTAACTGATCATGGTACTTATGAAAATTATAAAATATATATATATATATATATATATAAAACGCGATGAAACAATCTAAGTAGTATATATATATATTTAAAAAATATGTAAAACGCGATGTCAGAGAATTCAACTCGTAATAACTTTTTTATTCTTCGATCAAAAGTAAATGTTTTTCTCAATATTATTGCCTTGATTGTTATGAATGGCCAGAACACGTCGCGGCATGGCCAAGAGGGCGTTATATATATATATATATATAATAAGTAATGACAGACAACGTTGCATTCACTGATATTACTGATTAGGTTCATTTGAGCGATAGTACAAACTTTAACAACTGAGACCTGTCAGTTCCCCGTTAATTATTGATACTTTTACAATTTTTTTTACTAACTTTTACTAACTTGATGACAGGAGATGTAACGCCACACTTAAACTTTTCTATGAAATTCAAGTATGCGGAGCATCCAAGTTATTGTGTAAAGTATAATAGTATTTTTTTTATTAATTTATTTTATACTTCAAAATTTTAATGGGTTACTGTAAATGGAAATGCATGTTTTCTTTGGCCGTCCTTTACCGGCATCGAGGACGCTGCCATTTTTAAGGCTACCCACTAAAAAACCAACGGATGCCCTCAACGCCTTAATGGGACGCCATGGGATCGCTTGCGCACTCATCGTGGCGCCTCGGCGGTACCCCCCCATGTAAGGGTGCTCCGAGCAACTTAGAGCACCCTCACGACGTAGGCCTGGACTAAGTGAGAGAGGACACCCTCCCCTCCCACCAAGGCACTACAGCTGGGGAAGGAAGCGGCGGGCGTACTCCCGCCTCCTTCTTCCCAACCTTCCTCTACAGAGTGGGTCAGCGGTAGAGGCCTGCTCACTGAGCCGCTCCGCGGCCTCCTTCGCGGCGATGACTTGCTCGCAGAAGGAGGCCATTGCGACCCAACACCTCTCGCTGTCGATCATTGCGCCCATGAGGCGCGGCAGCGAGAGGTCCTCGCCCACCACGGCTACCAGCTCAGCACGCTGGTGGTCCCAGGCTACGAACTCCGCCTAGGTGTGGTGAGCCATGTCTACGGCCTCGTCAGAGTGGTGGCAGGATGGGTTCGCCTCCCTTCCAGTACCATACCTAGCACTCTTTTGGTTACATGCCTTTCATCTCTCCTCATAACATACCCATATCATGACAGACGGTGACCTCTAATTTTTTTCTGTCACTGGCACTACTTCCAAGCTTCCCCTAATATACTCATTTCTTATCATATCATTTCTTGTCACCTCACACATCCATCTTAACATTCGCATCTCCATTACATGCATCTTCTATCACCTTCATCGCAGAGCACTCAGATCCATAAATAACGACAGATCTAATGATGGTTTTGTAGATTCTCCCCTTTAGTTTAAGGGGAATTCGGGCATCACATGTTGCCCCGGTAACTCGTGGCCATTTCATTATTCCCGTATTAATTCCGTACTTTACGTCCGGATCAATATTGCCATTGGTTTGTATGTGTGAACCAAGGTAGCAAAAGTCCGTACTCCGTACCGTAAGAGTACTGGTAATGGTACTAAATCCAATAAAATACGAACAGAACCGGAGACACCGCTGAAATCGCAGAACATGCTCTGTTTTAGTTCTGCTTATTTTCAAGCCAACACTCTCCAGCTCCAGCGTAAAATTGCTAGCCCCTTAGTATTGTACACGAATTAATTCCTCCGTCCCCCTTTCATCACAGGAAGTTCCGACGCACGGCAGATATCCATCCTTACGTTGTGGACGGAAAGCCCACAACGTAAGGATGGATATGTCACTGTCCGAACGAAGCGCTTTGCTTCGTCTGTTTTAGATCGTACAGCGGAGGACTGCAACAGCTTTCCTGTATTTCCGTCCCAATACAATGTGGGTGTCTTCAAAAAAATAGTGAATAGGTGGCTAGGTTAATACGCCTTACCACCTATGACTAAATTTCCACTTTCCATCAGGTGGAATGTAGTCAAGCCCTAAACTAGATGGTATAAAAAAAAGAAAAAAAAAAGTTATTTACACACATTTAAATATCATATTAAATTTCTCCTTAAGGCTATTAAATATTCTGTATTTAAAACCATCTCTAAAATATCTGGACTGTGTTGTTTAATATCTTGCTGCATGCTATTCCTACGTATTTTATTACGCTATGAGTCGCGTGCCATCTATGGGCGTTTCCTAGAGTTTTTATTGATCGATCTATGGAAGAGTGTTAGCTGATGTCCCTAATTGCCGATAGATGGCAGATAACAGCGTAACTGAATGTTTGGAGATAGTTATTACAGCTTCCAGTAGGTGGCACTCTTAAACATTGCATTCAAAAATGTGAAGTTTAAACTTGACACTATGTATTAGCTTTTGTGATTTTAATTTTATTTTTTTAGAAAGTTACATAAAACAGTAGGATAATAATAATATCTTGTCGTTAGTTAATTCAATGTCTTTTATTTCTGTACTATTTACTTATTGGGTATACACTGATTCCTTAATATCTTTTACAAATAGTTTATATTGTGATCATAAGTGATTGAAAATAGTTTTCAGGTCCAGTCTTGTCATAGAAGCACTTCACTTCTATTTAACACGATAATAATCTTGTTATTTGTTTAACGAATTTAAAAATAACTTTCTTTGATGGATCGTATTTTAAACTTGTTACTTAATTACACTGCTTTTACACTGTTACCTTTATATTGTTTTAAATAGTTGTCACTCTGATTATATATTAGTTATTTATTTATTTAAACTTTATTGCATAAACCTAAAACTAAGGAATACAAAGGGCGAACTTAATGCCAGTTGGCATTCTCTACCAGTCGACCCGTGGTGTTGTTGGAGGGTGTAATAGGTGCACACAATAGAGGTTAGTAACGAAAATTAACATAATTAAAAATACTAGTAATAATATCAATAACAGTAGATTATTATTAAATAATAATAATAAATAATGATCAAATTAAATAAAATTAAATGATAATAAATAATAATAAGATTAAATATATTTAAATAAAAATAAATAATAATAATAATAATGAATATAATATAATAGAAGTAAATACATTACTTTTGGAGTTTATATAAGTTTATACACACTAAGCGTGTTGTATCAAAAGATGTTTTCGGACCTGTCGCTTAAATGACAACTTTGTCGGGTATTTTCTGATATCAAAAGGCAAGGAGTTCCAGAGTAATATAGCCTGAACGGTGAAAGAGTTATGAATAAATTCCGTTCTGTGCGGTGGAATAAAAACCCTAGAATTAGTAGATGAGCGTAGCACTCTGTCGTGTGTTGAGCAGAGCAACTGAAAGTTTTCCAATAAATAAGAAGGAGAAGTTGAATTGTATTATAGTAGGTTATAGAAAGAATTTTTTTAAGAATTAAAAAGTTATAAAGTTATTTTTAAAACGAGAGTACGATGTTGACAGTAGTTAAAAGTATATTCCTAGAAAATCAGCAATAGCTGAGCTCTGCCAAAACACTGTATTTTATAGAAAAATTGTCCTCTGTGAAGGTGAAACACTGCTAGTCAATCACAATATTTTTCCACATAACATTATCATACACCCTATTCAAGTAAGTTCTGTGCGGACAATTTTAGGTATTACAGTTCTTAATATAAGATTCTAAAGAAAAGTGAAAGTCTATTTAAGAAATTGTTTAAAAACAAATATAAATGTTATACCACAATAAGTGGTTAGTTTACAATCAGTTAAAAGAAATGTCCATTGAGTTTCTCGTCGGATCTTCTTCGTGGACTATTAAACTGAAATCAATTATTGTGACAACCCTTGAAGGTGGAAATTCAGAATTAGGGAGCGCGGTGTAAATATATATGGATATACATACAAGTCAATTTTTTATTACAATGTGTGTTGTGTAATTGCTGCGTCTAATGGTAGGTATTAAAATATTCATAATAACTGTTTAACAAAATAATTTCATTGATATTACTCGTCATTTTAAAATATGTCAAATAACCGCATGAACCACATGTATACATAAAGAACTCTAAATATTTTAAACTGCAAAAAATTTTTCGTGGCAAATGACGATATTAGGTGTATTTTAAATATTTATATTTTACAAATAAATTTTCATTTTATAGTTTTTTAAGTCACCTTGTCGATGTATCATCTAATGATCAGTCGTATTTAGTAGTCTATTGGGAACTACAATCGCTCATTACTTGTCTCGTGGCATTCATTTAGTCAATATTAAATATTTTAAATGTCTTATTTATTCTACTTTTTTTTTCTATTTTTTTGCTACTGCATTAATAGTTTTTTTTAATTTTCTGTGAGCAAAATACCATCTGCTCTATTATTTTTTACAACGCAAATTATTTTCATGATTTTTAAAACGCAAATAAAGTTATATTATTCGCAGACCTCTTGATTGGACAGTAAATGTCAAATACTTTTTCATTACATACGAATAACGGTTCCGATTTAATTTTATATTTTTTCAATAACGATTTATACTTTTTTTTTAATTTCTGTTACAGTTGTTCTTTAATCTTCTGCAAGTTAATTTTGGAGGTTTGAAAAATTCACTGTGGTAGTACATAAAAAAGATTTAAAAGAAAATCTAGCACAATTGAATAGGCTTTGCAATTACGAGTAATGGTCAATTAACTTGAAATATTTATTTTTATGCGCTTATATAACAAATGCTCTCTAAATCTAAGAAGTATTATAGAATTGTATATATTAAAAAGATCTATAAAAATCAGCGATTCTATATCTCTTTCTATCTATATATTCATTATGGGTAACTACGAAATCCTACTTTGCTGGCCCTAACACGCAATTGATGTTTATTTAAAGTAAAATACAAATACACATATCGTTGTCACAAATGAAATTTTACTGGAAAAAAAAAATTCTCAAAGCTGCCTGAGCGTAGTATACTTAATTAATTAATAAGAGCAGTAATAAAAACCACGAAAGCTATGATCTTTTCCCAAAAATTAAAACTATGTATATTGAGGATATATCATCACTCTCCCTCAATTTTAGAATCTGTTATAACTCATAAAAAAAGAACAAAAAAGAACTTCCCCTTAACTGAAAACCAATCTTCTCCTTAACAAAAAACTCAAGTCCTCATTACACACAAAAAAAGCTCAACTTTTCATGTTATAAAATTTCTTAACTAACTTAGTTAGTCTTAAACTTACTTATTTTATCTCATCAATACTTTTTTATCTGTCAATACTCATTAAGTATATCTTTTACCACCGAAATTACAAATGAGAATACTAAAGAAATTTACTTGACATTTTTGAAATTAATAATGTTACTTCTTAGTTATATAATTTAATTAATTACATCTTTAAATTATAATTAATTTTATATTTTTAACAAATTATTCAAACTTTATTTTATTTAAAGGTTTAGTCAAACAATCAAGTAATTGTTCTTCTGTTTTTACATATTTTATTGTAACCAATTTATTTTCTACTTGTTGTTTTATATAATTATACTATACATCCATACGTTTCAATCTTTTCTGGTCATAATTTGAATCTGCCTTAATAGTACTTTGATTATCCTCATAGATAGATACACATTTAATACAAACATTTAAATCCTTTAACGTCTTTCTCAAAGCTTCCATGCTAGCTTCACATAATGACACAAATTTGGCCTTAGTGGTACTCAAAGAAACTGTGCTTTGTTTTCTAAATTTTCATATTACAACATTACCAAATAATTTAAATAAGTATCCTGAAGTCGACTTTCTGTCACTATCCCTTGCATAATCTGCATCTGCATAACCAACAAAGGAATATTCACAATTAATTTTATCATAAACCAAAGTAAAATCAATAGTGTGTTTAACATAACTTAAAATTCTTTTAAATGCTTGACATAAGTCCTTATTTGGTTTGCTTTGGAATCTACTTAAATAATACACTGGCATTGCCAAATCAGGTCTTGATCCTACAGTTGCATACATTAAAGAGCTACATTAGAGAGTTGCACTTATATTCATATGTCTTGTCAATTTCAGAGTCATTCATTTTAAAATTATAATCCATTGGTATTGAACACCCTTTACAATCAGTCGTTCCCCACTTATCTAAAACCCTTTTTAAGTAATTAATTTGATTTAGGTGAATTTCCCCATTTTCTTTTTCAAACTAATTCCCAAGTAATTTAATGACTAGTTTAAGTACTAGTTGTCTAAGTTGTTGTTGTTGTGTTTCATTGTACAGTTTTCTGATAAATATACTTTTAAATATTCTATATGTATCTTGTCTTTTCCTATTATCAACAGATTATCTACATAAATTAAAAAATGGGGATTTGTCCCTTTAAATACAGGCAATAATCATTTTCGGACCTTTTAAAACCATATTGTAAAATTGTTTCATTAAAATACTCATTCCAATATTTTTGTGATTTTTTTAACCCATATAATGACTTTTTAAGTTTCAGTACATGTCCTTGTTTTACATATACCCCCTCTGGTGGTTTTAAATAAAAATTTTCATCAAAACATCCATAAAGTAATGCACCTTTAACATCCATTTGATGTATGTCATAGTTTCTGTGTGCTGCTACTGATAGTAGAATTCTTAAAGTTTGTAACTTCAATACTGGTGAGTAAACATCTTATGTTACATCTTTTTGTTGAATTCCATGTACTACCAAACGTGCTTTACATATATTCTTTTCTCCTAGATTCTTTTTAAACCTACTAAAACCCATATACTTTCAAGCAATTTTTCATCTATTGGTTCTGGAAATTCTTTCCACGTCTGACTTTCTTTTAAGACATCTATTTCTTCCTTAACCAATTTAATTTATCTCTTCTTCCATATATTTCATTATAGTTCAAAGGTACATCTTCACCATTTATTAGAGCATACATTGCTTCTTCACTGTCTTCATTCAAATCCATTTCATAGTCTTTGTACCAATGTTGTCTTCTTATCTGTCTTCTCTCTCTGCCTGTTTGTCTTGTTTCTTCATCTTTTGTTTCTTGTTTCTTTTCTGCCTCCTCTTTCTTTATATTTTCTTCTTTCTTCTTATCATAGTTCTTTCTTTCTTCTCTATTTGTATCACAATATTTCTTATTTATATATGTGCCATCTTGTTTTGGTTTCTCTTTTTTACTCATTATAGGTTCTTCTTCTTCTATCTCAGATCTCTCGTCTTTATTATCACAAACTGGAAAGTCATCGTCATGTAAATATACTGTTTTATTTCTTTCTTTTTCAGTTTCATCAAATATCACATTCCTTCCTATCACTACACTGTTATTCTCTTCTTCATATAATTTATATCCAGATAATGCATATCCAATCATTACCAATCATATATGTTACATTTGGTTTCCTTCCTTCCCATAATCCTCCTGGATAACTAAATAACTAAACTAAACTAAATAACTCCTGGTCCTGATCCTGATGCAAGTTAGAAGCTTTCAGAAAGACTTAAAGCAGAAATATTTTAGATACGATATAATTTTTTTTCTAGTCTATTACTAGTTTTTTGTTATTGTTTATTTGTAATTAATGTTATTTTTAATTTAGTATATTTTTTTCAATATGTTGTAATTATATAATAATAAATTTAAAATATGATTATATTATACGAATGAACGAATGCGGCGTTGGGAACCGCCAACCAAAACGCCATGTTCCGAAAGGCGGAAGGTGGAGGACGGAGCTACAAATAGCTACTTGGAATGTAAGAGGAGGAATGGAACAGAGGATGAATGAATTATTAAATGTGTTGGATGACAAAGATCTGGATGTTATTTGTGTGTCTGAGACCAAGCAAAAAGGCAATGATACGACTGATTTGCCTGGCAACCGAGTCGCTTTCTGGGCTGGGGTTCCAGAGGGTGAGCGAGGTTACCAAGGTGTAGGCGTATTATTGCCCTCTCGAATGGTTAATGCAATGGTAGAATACAAGGCGATCAACCCGAGGCTTCTTTGGGTTCTCTAGTAAGCTGGGGATAACAATAGTATTCTTGTTAACCATGTATGCACCAGTATTCTCAGCTCAAATGAGCGAGCTCGAGGAGTTTTCGGAGAGTGTCAGGGATGTTCTAAGTAGTGTCAGAGATAATGAAAAGTTGATGGTATGTGGAGATATGAATGGATGGGTTGGAACCGCGCAAAGTGGTTACGAAAGCCTGCTAGGCAAATACGGTGATAAGAGAGTAAATGAGGCTGGAGAGCTTATTTTGGAATTTTGTAAGGAGAGAAATTTGTTTGTGGCAAACACGATGTTTGATCACAAACAAATTCACATGTACACATGGGAGCGAGCGTAAAAAAGAAGTATGATTGATTTATTCCTGGTGGATCAGCGTATTCGAAGTCAAGTTATGAACACGCGAGTGTTCAGGGGTGTTGATGTGGGAACGGACCATTATCTAGTCGTTGCTAGTATAAGAGGTCTGTTTGCAGGTTGGCGCAGCCGCACAACGTGTCCAAGCTTGGCGTCGAATTATCGCATAAGAAGCTGGAAGCTTCAAGATCCACCGATCAGAGAGGAATATCAAGAAAGGGTTTCCAAAAGCTTGAAAGCTGTGATTCTGGAAATGAAAGTGTTGAAGTATGCTGGCAGAACCTTAGGAATGGTATGGTGAAAGTAGCGACAGAAGTATGTGGTAAGAGGAAAAGAGGTTTTAGTAAAAAGTGCAATTAATGGTGGGATGATCAAGTGAAAGATGCTGTAGAATTAAAGACGAAAGCATGGCTTGATTATAAAGCCTCTGGTAAGGATAAAAGTATGAGAGAGATAAGAAAAAGAGCGTACAAGCTGCAAAAGCACAAAACGAAAGCACTTATAAAGATGAAGCGTGAAAATTCTGAGAGAGAAAGAGAAGAAAGGGATGAAGGGGATGAGCGGAATTCTATAAGGAGATGCATGAACGTGAGGACGCCTCGGTCTTGACTACCAGCGAAATGCTGAGTCCAGATGATGTAGCCGATGGTGAAATCAGTTTGGAAGAAGTAGAAAGCGTGATTCGAAGTCTGAAATGTGGTCAGACTGCGGGAGCAGATGAAGTTACTGCCGAGATGACCAAATATGTTGGGCCACGCGTCTTGGACTTTTTCTGGTTTTTGTGCAATTTATGCTGGAAATCGGGGGAGGTCCCAGACGATTCGCGAGGTGCAGTCATCGTACCTTTGTATAAAGGCAAAGGATCACAGATAGGCTGTGCAAGCTATAGGGCTATCAGTTTGATTAGCTTGGGCGGTAAAGTTTATGCTAAAATATTAGCGAGAAGAATGCAAGAGAGATCTGAAAGGCGGTTGTGGGAGGCCCAAGGAGGTTTTAGACCTGGAAGAGGGTGTATAGATCAAATCTTTTCCCTCCGCATGATCACGGAAAAGTTTTTGGCCCTAAACCAAAAGGTTTTCTGTGCTTTTGTGGATTTGGAAAAGGCGTTTGACAGGGTTGTGAGAAAGAAGTTATGGGATATACTGCCCCGATACAATGTGAACGGACCCTTGCTACAGGCTGTAAAGTCTCTTTACAGAGATCACTCAGCCTGTGTGCGAGTAGGAGCTGGCATGTGGCCCTGGTTTGACATCCAATTGGGTGTTAAGCGAGGTTGCGCTATGTCAGCTTGGTTGTTCAATTTGTATTTGGATAGTTGTCTTCAAGGCGTGAAAGACAGTGACATGAGAGTGAAAGTAGGTGACCTTAAGGTCAATTGCTTGCTATATGCAGATGATGCAGTGCTCTTTGCATCATCAGAATGCAATTTGCAGGCATTGGTCACCACACTGAAAGATGGGTGTGTAATTAATGGTCTTAACCTGGATGTAGATAAGACGAATGTTCTGATATTTGAAAGAAATGAAGAAAGAACAGAATGTAAGATCAATGTGAATCCGTCGTCTCTGGCTACCCCGCAAGGAATATGGCGTGAAGCTAAATTCGTGAAAGTCCCTTGACACATGTTCCCTACCATTATCTGATCTCATTTTAAACAAATCACAATTAAAATGTTTTGTTGCAAAATAATAATAATCTTTAACTCTGTCAAATACTTCTGATTTTTGTCTCAATAAATACACAATTATAAAATGTGTATAGTCGTCAATAAAAGTCACAAAATATCTATACCCATCTCTACTTACTAGTGTAATTGGTCCACATACATAGGTGTGTACTAACTCAAGTGGTCTAGTAGCCCTGCGTCCTGTCTTATTAAATGATTGTCGTGTAATTTTTCTTACACACAAGTCTCACAATCACTATTAGTCATGTTCAAATTCCCTAATCCATCTACCATGTTATTTTATTTCATTAATTAAATTTTTTAAAATCGCCTCTCAAATTAAAGATAAGACGAAACGACGTCGTAATAAATTATAGGATTAAAAAAGGCCTACAAAGAAATTAGCGTGCGAATATATCTATCTATAACAGCTTAGCTAAAAGAAACGTTTTTATATTTTAAAAATTACTAATAAATAACCACAACATACTTTAGATTCATTTTTTCATGTGATGAAGAATTTAAAGTATTTATATATTAGGTATATATATATATATATATATATATATATATATATATATAATTTATTTATTTGTTTATTTATATGTTTTACACTTTGATTCCATAGCAGTGGCCACTTGTATATACAAGTATTACATATGTAATGCGAGTGACAGGAAGGCCTATTTTGATACATACTTGTCGAAATAAGTTCTTATGTATATAAAATACAGCTTCTAACTTAAACTAAAGTTACGAGAATTTACAAAAGCGCCCTGATCAGAATAGAACCACACAACAAACTCAAACGGATTTTTTTAATTTGATCACTTAGCAGATATTACTTAAATATGAACATTTCAGTTATCATGAGTATAAAAATGCTATACACGAACCCCTTCACAACGCCGCGATGTTCTCTTCTAAATCTACATTCAAATTTAATGCTTTTTACTGCATAAGTTTATTTGAATCTTTATTTGAATTAAAATAGGTCATTGACTTTATTTTCAGCTTTACTTAGTTTTTACTTATTCATAGTTGGATAAGGTAAGTATACCGAAAAGAAGAAGAACACAACTATGAATGTACTAAAGCTATACAAATAGATTATGAGCTAGAATAACGTAAACTACTTGTTACAGCGGAAAATTACATTAATTCCAGGATAAAACCTAATAAGTCAATATTTGGTAAATATATGGCGAAATCTGTAGTGTTATACTACAGGATAGACATAAAAGTCCCACGAGCAAAGCCGCGTGGGTAGGTTAGTTTGTTATAAATGCTGTTAACAATATTTGGTGTAATTACAGAGTATAATAAATCCTGTCAGTAAGTGTTTTCCTTTATCTTACCTTTCAGTATTGGACTGATTTACGTTGGACCTCGGAAGCCTGAGAGAACGGAAATTAACACAGTCGAAAATGACACAGTCTTTAATAGTTTCACGTCTTATAAATGAGTTTTATTTATATGGATATGATGTTTAGTTTAGGTACTTTATTTATTTCCCTAATTTCAAGTGTCTAATTCAGCAACTTGGAATGGAATGTATTTTTGATAGTGTCTACTGCACTGCTGTTTAATTCGTAAATCTGTGGCATCACGTCTTCCATGAAAGAAAAAGAACATTTTGAAACTTTTCAAAGGAATCGGTTCAGTTACTTCTCACACACTAATAACAAGAAAACGCACAATGAACGAGGGTAGAGTACAATTACTCACTGCTTTTGAAATTACAGTTCTATAACACTTGATTTAAGAAACTATGTGGTCCTCAGCTTCGACCAGCATGACAGTCAGTAGTGTCAAGTAATCATAATTTTTATTATAAGACATGCCGCGTAGGTCCATTTGAAATATTAATTAAATGTACTAATTAATTAAAAATACCAGTTTTAAAAGTAAACTTTTACCTGGAAACTTTAACTCGTTGGTAGATAAGTACACATGGTTGGCATGTCATTTCAATTCTGTATAACAATTATTTGAATTTTGTAAATGATCCTTCGTTATATTACATTATAAGTTAGTGCTGGTCACCATTTTTTAACGAAACTATGGTTTTCATTTGTAATCAAATTCAAAATCAAAACATTTATTATCAAATTCGTCTTTCTACTCTTAGCGAAAATATAAATTAAATATAATATAAATCACTATTTAACAATGACTGATAACATTATCGTAGATGACTGGTCATTATTAAGAACTTTTGTTCTTGAAAGTGGTTCATTAAGGTATTAAGCGTATGTTGGAGCTTGATGTCCGCTTCGTTGGCTTCTTTTGTATAGTTAATTATAATATCCAAAGCGAGAGCGGTGAAGTTATACATTATGCGGTATGTACAGTTCTTTCGCTATTTGTCAAGAATATAATTTATACTTATAATATAATTTATATGATTATTGTAGTAATTAAGTTTAGGAAACGTGAAGCTCATTGCTCACATTTTTCCGATATTGTAGTTAGTGCGACACCCTCTAGTATTTAAGAAGAGAGAGCTGGCATTTGTTATCTATCTATATTGTTATCTATTTGTTAACAGTATTCAGTGTAACTACAGAGTATAATAAATACTGTCAGGAACTGTTTACTTTATCTTTACCTTTTAGTGCGGGACTGATTTACGTATGATATCGGAATATAAAAGATATCTAAAAGAATGGAAGTTAAAATAGTTTTCAATATTTTCCATTATAATAAATAAAATAATATTGGTTGGGTTCTTATTAATATTAGTTGAACAATAAGTGAATGTAATTGTGATTATTTTGCTAATAGTTAAAGCTTCAAGAAATATAAATAATATAAATATTTCATTTGTTTTTTGGTCCAAGGTTGCAAATGCGTTCATCAACATTGCCGATTAAGGACTTGGTAAATTATTATTTAATGCCTACAAAAAACCTCAGTCGACTTGATAACTTTGTTTTAATTTGTTTAAACTCCTGTTAATTAGTTGGCAAACGACTGTCGCCTTCACATTTCATTTATTGGTACTTCCGTCGTTACATACTGGCGTTCAAATTAAAGATTTTATTATTCCCGTATATAAACAAAATAAAATAGAAAGACATATTTAAGCGCAAATACACATACTCTTATTATAACTACAAAAGAAATGTTTGAGTACGATTAAGATACGTATTACTAATTCCATAGACATGGCAAGATAATTTAATTCAAACTGAGCTAAACAAAGTTTAGATTAGGTTACAAACCTTGATGATTCTTGATAAATTTTCATCACACAACTAGTTGAATGTAAAAACATCTAATAAGTTCAAAACTTTAAATTAATTTCCTGGCAATAATTCGTTCTCGCCGAGATCTTTTTATTTAATACACATTTACTATGATTTTAAAACTATAATTAGTCGAAGTGAAAAGTTATTTCAAGAACAAAAATTAAGTCTTTTAGATAAATGTTCGCTGTGTAAAAGTTATTTAATTAGGTGTTGAAATATTTTGTGATCGGATTTTTCTTATACCTAGCCAATTCAAAAGTGGCTTTATCCTTGGTAGATTAAATTTTTTAGACGAATAAAATGTTTTTCAGAATTATAAAACTCAATACTTACTAAATAACTAACTAACTTGTAACTATTTGTTACGAAAACGGAATCTTAATTAAATATTTTAAAAGTGTATAAAAATGGTTTAATGCTGTTTATGTTGTGGCTGTAAATATAAATAACATTTTAATTACTCGTTCCTTTATGTTATGATATGTAAAGTAATATTTATTTATAAATATTTGATATTTACACAATACGCTCCGTCCACTGATAGTAACATCAAACACAGAATTACTCGAGGCATGTCATACTCCGATAAATCAATGTGATGTGATACATATTTTTAATAATCGTTTTAAAATTGAGAAAAAATGAACAATAGTAATAGGAGATTCAACAATTATATTTCGCTATTTCATTTTCACGTAAGAACAAAAAATGTTCCAGTTTCCTTCGTCTGCAAGATGAAACTGTTCCAGTGTCAGACGAAGTACTTACAATACGTAAATAATCTGCTTAAAAAGAAAACAGTTTGTCTTCCGTCATTATAAAATGTTATGAGAGCGTCAAATATTTCTTTGTCTTGTGATTGAATAATTAATTTTATATTATTCTCATAAAATTAAATACAACAAAAGAACAATTATAAATATGGTTATGAATTTATTTTAATGCAGTAATTGTCTTGTATTCTTTAAGAGGTATATAGACTGTGTAGTTTCGTATGTTCGGTTCACACTAAACTACAAATATTTATACTCCCATCCGAGTGTCGCAATCCTGTAATTAGAGAGTCTAATAAATCTTGTCCTGCATTGTTTTCCTTTATCTGGATCTTTCAGTGCCAGGATGATTTACGTTCATTTTATGTTTCACGAAGGAAAAGTAAACAGAAATTATACAAAAAATATATGACAATAATTGTAATTTGTTTGCAGCAATTTTAGTAATTGAATAAAAATTAATTAAAATAACGAAGTATTATATTACATCGGTCTGAGTGTTGGTAATATGCATTTCACAGTGCTAAATTATATGAGGAGTAACTTGTGAAATGTGTTTGTGTCAGTGTGTTTTAAATATATATGTTGTCACTTCTCTGGCATATTCATTTTGAATGTTGTCTGGACGAGTCTCTTCATCTGCATATTTCGGAATCTTTGTTTCTCTTATATTAAGTTTTCGCTCACATTTGCGTTGCTCCAATCTAAAGGTTGATTTTTAAGCTAAGATTTAGCAAGCATTTATATACTAAACATCTTATAACGAGGCGGCTTTAATTCAGTAGTTTATCCTTTTACTTCAATACGAGCATCGGCAGCCATCACAGAGATAAGATATTTATCAGATATTTTAGGAAATATCTTTGTCCACTATTAGTCTGAGTTTCTCGATGTCTTATTCGATATCATATTGATTCCTCTCTAAAAGTGAGCTAAGTTTTGCACCAGAAGATTAATAGTAGTAGTAATAGTAGGGAAGAGTAGTAGCGATGTTAATAAAAGTGTACAAAGATTTTAAAAGTTAGAACACAATCGATGACGTTAGCTTATACATAAAATGTCACAACAGACACACAGCTTTAAAATGTATCACTGAAATGTTTTATTACTGAACAATAACATTTTCAAGATTTCATGTCCTAACAATACACATGTTGTTTATTTAATTGGGTTATAATATGAGAATTATATTTAAAGTATAGTTGCCATATAAGAAGCAGAACACAAAACAGATAACAAAGTTTTTTAAATGTGACCAAAAATTTAAAGAATTTATTTCGATTTCTTAAATTTAAATGTACATTTTAAGCAACAATATATAACTCTAACAGTAATTAATAAAAAATTTCTGGTGTATTACGTCTGACTACGCCACATTAATAAAAGTTGACCTAATTTAACTAAAACATAAAAAGAAAGAAAATAATTTTACTGAAACCATCTTTCTTATAAAGACTATATACACTACTACTGTCTATTGTCATATTATATTACTGTCAATTCTGTTGTTATCTATATACTTAAAGATATAAATAATACCATAAAAGTTTGTCGATACGATATTAGAACAAAGACTCTTCGCTGAGACGTCAAGACGTCAGGACGAGAATAAATTGCGTAGACACAAGTGCGTAGTATACAATCAATGTTTTGATATCCTTACATATTTTTGTGTTAATTAATAATTTCAGTATTTTATTGCAATGCAAACTGGAATTATAGTAAACAAGATTCAGTAATAAATAACTCATACCACATAATACAGCTCTATTTAGCTAATCCTACTCATTCATTTGCGCAACGAAATTCGCTCATCCGGGTATAAAAAAAAATAGTTGGACCTGTCAAGTTTTTATTGAATGTTAGTATTTGTATAGGTAAGGTTCCACATAGGAGGATATAAAAATAATAAGGACATAAATATGAACTTAATAAAAATTGCTTTTGTTTATATATTTTGTAGAAAATTGTGAATATAATGCAGTGTATTTATTATATATTGTATTATTTGTAAAGTAAATGCCATGATTAACGGCATGATAAAAGGAATATTGAGGAATAGAGACCCATACATCAACACGGAGGACGTCACAGGACATACCTTGATCAATACAATAATCTCATACGTAGTGTAACGTTGGATCCGAAGACAAGAGACAAAGGATCATCGGACACCTACTGACTATACATTGGAGCTTAATATACACAGTAACGTGCTGGTCCTGATACTTCAAAATACAACTGTAGTAACCTCTTTAAAAATATATATATATATATATATATATATATATCCCGATATATCGATAGGATAAATTAGTAGGACAAACGTAGCAAATCGTTTTTTTGGAAAAAGTGAAAAGGGGGGCTGCGAGGGGGGGGGGGGGGGTAAATGTGCAAACCTTTGGGACATGCTACAGGTCGCAAATATTGACGGAGGATTTTCAAACTCGATATACACATTTTTAGGGACAGAATGAAGGTTAAGTTCTTGAACGGGGGAAATCGGTCGGGGTTTTGGGGGCCGGGGGGGTTGAAAGTTAAAAACCGAAAAAAGTTACAGAAAGAGGCAAAATTTTAGTGTCGGAAAAATCTTAGAAAATCAACAAATTAAAAGGGGTAACTTTTTTGTCTGAAGAGTTTTTTGATCCGACTCCCCGTTTTTGAGATAGGGGTGGGGGCCGGTTCTTCCCTCACCCAATATATGCAGAGTGATCCGTCATAAGACTCGTAATGACCAGTAGAATACTGCTGGCTAGTTTTTCTTGGTCAATCCGACCGACGGGAATCTACCAAACACGATCGACCCTGTCGAACGAGGTATTTTTAACTCAACTCTTAATTTATTTTGGAGTTTGATTAACAAAAGAACAAATTAAAAAGAAATTAAAAAGATATTCTCGAGAACAAGATGATTTTTTCTTTTATTATATATTATTGATTTATCTACTCGTAAGTATATAATTTAAAAAATCTGACAAATAGAAAAATAAATAGAGAGATAAAAAAGAGTTTCAGTGTTGAAAAACATTTTGTTAGAGTAACTTAAAACATATATCGTTATGGTTGTAACCTTTATGTTCTGACTCTTAAACATACTTCTATTTAATATTATATATACTTATCCAATCCAATACTATCTTAGTACATAGCGGCCACAGTGGAGCAATTTATCGCTTAAGCGACGACGACGACGACGCTTGCGAGCGACGCTTATATTATGCAACGGCAAGTCTCGCTACAATTCCTTGTTGTCCTCGTCTTACTTTATTTTTAAATTATTTAAAAGCCTAAAATATAAGAGTAACAGTCTTCACATATTCTATATAAATTTCAATTAACTCAGAATTAAATACATTTGAAGGGGAAAGTTTAAACTCGATTTACATGTAAAAAGTCATTAAATGTACACAAATTGCTACTAATATTTTAATGTGCTCATAATAATAATAATAATAATCATAAATAGCCATAATAATTAGCCACTTTCATAACATTCAAACAACGATCATATACTTATTTGCTCATTTTAATTGTAAATCCTAATGTATTATAAAGATATAATATAACATCTAAGGATGTACATAACATCTAAGGATGACAAGCCTCTAGAAATTCTGAGTGTGCTTTTAGTGTTTTAATAAAATATTTAGTGCTAATATGTTTTAAATAATTCTTGTGTATCGTTATAATAATTTCTAATTATTTTCATTTCTAACTTGTAATGGGTTCATTGTCGATTGACATTATTTATCAATAAATGAAGTTATTATTATCTAGTTTACCCACATATATATACAATATAGATTACTTTGTATCTTGTAATATCACATTAAAATTATATGATTTTCTAAATTACTTTCTCGAACAAATTGAAGTTAAGATTTAAGGATTTCTATATTTATATAATTACCTTAAATAAGGTTAAATTAACACTATTATTAATTTGATACTTTCTTGTTATATATAATTTATAAGGGAGTAAATTATATGAAATTAAACGGAAGCAACGAGAATCGTTTGCCAGGCTAATTAACAGGACAAACTACAAATTATTACAAAGTTATCAACTCGACTCAGGTTTTTTCGTACGCATTCAATAATAATTTGTCAAGTTAACTTAATCTTCAATGTTGATGAATGCACTTCAAATCAAGAACGTAATATCAAATCAAATATTGTAATTATATACATTTGTTTATTGAAAATAATCACAATTACATTGAAAACAGTTTAGTTTCACTCCTCATCGCTGAACAACAGGTGCTCGTGTTTAGTTATTGCTGAATAGTTTTGAAGCTTGGGAGGAATCACAAGATATGCTTGGGATTTTCTATGATTTATCGAAGGCTTCCAATTATGTTCAGAATGAAACTCCAATTAAAAAATTATAGCACTATTGAAATGGAAAAAGTGATCTTCAAGTTGATAAGTTCCAATGAAAGAAATACGAAAATAGATGTAAATAAAAAGCGTATCCCTGGTTCATTTGTTAAAATGGGAGTGTCATAAGGCTCTATATTAGGAACTTTCTTATTCTTGATTTACACAAATGATTCTCCTTATTTTGTAAGGGACAAACATAGTATAGTGTTGTTTGGTGACAATACTTCTCTTACTTTTAAAATTAACAGTCAGCAATCAGTCACTGACTGGTTGTTACTTACAAATTAAGGATAAATTAAGGATTTTAAATTTATAATAAGAGTAAATATTAAATCAAATATTTACTCTTATTATAAATTTTTATCACACAACTATTTGAAAGTAAAATCATCTACTAAAATTAAGTTCAAAACTTTAAATTATTTTTCTGGTAGAAACTCGTTCTCGCCAAGATCTCTTTATTTAATACAAATTAACTATGATTTTGAATCTATAATTAATCGAAGTGAGAAGTTATTTTAGAAAAACGTGAATACCATCATATAAACATAGCCATTTTTTAATGTAATCAAAATTATTAATTATTTACAATTAAGATGGAAAGAGGCCTAAATAAGTTTTAAGGAAACGCTTTGTAAAGGATTATCATTCAAGGAAATTATTACATAATAATGTAAAAGTTCCTCTGTAGACAAGTCGTAATGACAAACTCGTATCCTCAAGAGATTCCTGAATGCAATTCAATTCCAGAACTCGATACTACAAAGAAAAAATTATATACACCAGATACTTTCTGTTTCGTAAAATATATAAATATTTATATACTTATATTATAATCAAATAAAAATTATAGGAAAATTTTGACCAATACAAGAAAGATGCCCGGGACTTTCAGGTAGATAATAACTATACTGTGTAGGATGTTACCAAAAAAATGTTATTATCAATGATTCAGATACTTGCAGCGGCAATAATTAACATTAAATTACTATCTCCGGTGGTAAGGACATGGGCAATATTATCAGCGGTGGGCGCCAAGCTCAAAAACCAATGATATAATCACGGAATTGAAAATGAGTTTAATTATATACTGAACATATGTGACATTATATTAAAGGAATAATATAACACTAAATAGAGTTATGAATAAAGGATGTCTGTTGTAAAATATAGTTCTTCAAAGGCAGTTGATTAAAAATGGAAAGTTCACGTAAAAGTTTCGTGTACTTATGACTTTGTGTACTTGGCATTTGTTTCTTTTCTAGGAATTTGTTAGGATTCATTACATTCAGTGCCAGAGTAAAGTCAAAAGTGTATTTGTTTTGAAGTTTTAATTTATATGTATAAATAATTAAATAATTATTTCAAGATTTAGGTTAATTAATTAATTAAATTGTTATCAAACACTAATCGTTACGTTATATTTTAATTTTCAAAATAAATATTTAATCTAATGGAGATAAATATTTAATAAGAAAATAAATATATAACATTTAAAATATGTTCAAAGGTTGCCTTGATATTAAAACCCTTTATAACTAATCACTCGTCGAGGCGACGACGTGCCACTTGACGAAATTCGAAATCACCTACTTCGCTCCGTCCCCTGACCTTGACTCTTTCATTACCTTCCTAATTTGAGTAAACAGTGCAGCCCGTGACGCTATTGGGTCCACGCGCATCATAGGACGTGCTCTGTGACCTTTTCGTCGTCCGCTGGACGAAGGTTTAGTTATAACAACAACTTTATTGTTACGGTACGTACATTAATAAATTCTTATATTTATTGTTTTACATATTGTAGATCTGCTTTTTATCGATAAATGTAGAAAAGTATTTATTACATTTCTAATTTAATTTATTGGATTGATTTAAATAGAAAGTTTAATGCAAAATTTAGTAGTAAGTAAATTTTTGGTTCGGTTTAGATACACGGTACGGAGAAATGTAGAGATGTTTTCACTTTTTTATATTTGTTTTAGATGAATTTGAGGAATCAAGAGGATCAGATTCGTCATTGGCTGGAGTCAGCATCGGAAAGCGAATCGAAGGAGAGATCTGACAGCTGAACATCGGAAACGGACGACATTTTAGAGAAATATATTAGTTTCATTTAACGCCAAATCCAATGAAGTTGTATTTTTATTGTCAACTATTCATGATCAACCTATTATTAATGAAACGACATGAAAACCAGAAATAAAACATTTTTATAATAGCACAAAAGGTGCAGTGGACACTTTCGATCAAATGTGTGCAAATATAAGCTCTAACCGGGAAACCAAGAGATGGCCGGTGTGTAACTTTTATAACATTCTCAATATATGTTCTATTAATTCTTACGCTATTCATTTCTGTAACAATATAAGAAATAAGAAAAAGCCAATGACTGGGGGCGATTTTGTAATGAAATTAGGAGATCAGCTAATGGAACCCTGGCTTCGGCAACGATAACAGACCGTGAGTTTGGGGCGTAATATAAGGGTCATGATTGGGGATATTCTTGGCGAATCTTCAACAATAGAAGCTCCTGTTCCTTCTTCGTCAAACGCGCATAAAATTTGCTACCTATGTCCATCAAAGGCCCGAAGAATGACCAAGCACCGTTGCACCAGATGTAGAAAAGCTGTTTGTGGTCCACATAATGTTGATATGTGTGGTCACTGTGTAAATTGATATTATAACATTAATTAGTACTTAATTTGTTCATTATAATCCTTACTTTTGTGCTATGAAACAAGTTCCTATCTTAATTAAATATTTTTTATTATATTTCATTGTTTTATTCCGTAGTCCGTTGGACGAAGGTGTAGTAATAATGTAACAATGAAAACAGTTTAGTTATCTAGGGTTAAAAAGACGATTTACGATATATTTTACCACATGTGCCCTCAGTAAGGGACGGAGCATTAAGGTAATCTTAATATATATAAATTACGTGTTACGTTATTTGTCCGCGATGGACTGCTAAACTACATAACCGATTTAAATAAAACTTACAGACCACGTGCAGTTTGACCTAACTTAAAAAAATTAAATAATTTTCAACTCAATTCATGGTCGCTATATTATTTTATTGCAAATTATTTGTTTACTATTTTGCAGTCACAATTGTAAGTTAGCTTTTAACGATTCTAACAGATGGCGGTATCTCTGGACTCGATTGAGAAACTACGAATGTTCATTCGTAAGTTTAGTGTTCCAAGTTATTTACTGAAAACTTTGTAATATACAAATAGTGTTATAAACTTGGATAAAATAAAAAAAATATTATATTTATTTTGTTTTGGTTTTTGCTTAATATCGACTGTAAGAGAACATTATGGTTTTCATGACAAATGTACTCTGAACGTTACCCCTTAGTTAGTTAATAGTTTACTACAATGTGCAAAAAACTAAGTAAATGCAGTGACATAAATATTGGTAAGGATGATTGGTATCACTCATATCTTCAAGTGTGCAAAATCTGTGTCCAATTAATAATAAATTTAAGATATTATTATTTATAGCTTTGCATCAATGAAATCCTCAAAAAGCTTTTCTGTGTAAGTCTACCCATTAATTATAACATTACAATACATTATATGTGCTGTGAATCTAAAGAAGAAGAAAGAAAATTGGTTCCAATTCGTATTATAGGTTTTTAAATTATAATTATAATTCAGCTAATTTTAATTAATTATTTTAAAACTTAAGTGGGTCTGAATCACTTTGGATACACATTAAAAGAAAAGTAAATAGATAAATCTTAATGAGGCCTTTGAGATTTATTTCTCATTTAATTGAATGATTGCATTTTAATGTCACGGTCCTCTTAAAGCGAATTTGTAAGAAGAAATGTTGATAAATTAAGATTCTGCACACTCTCTTTATTACATATGCCCTCTATATTTTTAAAATGTGTTTGGTAAATTATATACGCTCCCCAGCATCTAAAGTCTGTGGAGAGAGATTCAAAATTTCGTGATAGCAAGAATGAATAAGCACTGACGTTGCTTATTGTTATTTAGTGCACAATGAACGAGGGTAGATCACAATTATTCACTGTTGTAGGAATTGGAGTCTTATGACATTTGATTTAAGAAACTATATTGTCCTCAGCTTCGACCATGACAGTCAGTAGTCTCATGTAATCATAACTTCTATTATAAGACTTCCACAGGACAGTTCCCGAAGGCCTGGAAAGAGGGCAGGTTGTGCCTGTTGCGGAAGGAGGGTCGTTCTGCCGACTCCCCTTCTGCATACAGGCCAATCGTGCTGCTGGACCAGACGGGCACACTCTTCGAGAGAATTCTCTCTGCCCGTCTCGTCCAACACCTCGAGGAGGTGAGGCCGAGTCTCTCGGATATTCAGTTCGGCTTCAGGGCACCCGCCCTGAAGCCGAACTGAACATCCGATCGACGATCGACGCTCTGAGAAAGCTGACCCAAGAGGCAATTCGCGAGGGAGACGTGGTCCTGGCGGTGTCTCTGGATGTCGCCAATGCCTTCAACAGTCTTCCGTTTGAGACTTTGGTTGAGGCACTCCGGTTCCATGGAGTGCCTCCCTATCTTCAAAGACTGTTGGAGGGCTACCTGCAGGAGAGAGAGGTCCTGTGGGTTGGCGGCGCCCGGCGGATACACCGGCGTAGCGTATGCCGCGAGGTTCCACAGGGGTCCGTCTTGGGACCGGTCTTGTGGAACCTCGGGTACGACTGGCTGCTCCGCTGTCGGATGAGGGTGCTGTGTTACGCAGATGACACCCTCGTCACATGCAGGGGAGGGACGTATGCGGAGGCGGCCCGTCTGGCAACAGTCGGCGCTACGCTGGTTGCGGACCGTATAGGGCTGTTGGGATTGGAGGTGTCCGTATCCAAAACGGAGGCCATCCTTTTCCACGGCCCCCACCAGGGTCCCCTCGCCGGGCGTCCATCTCCGTCCAGGGTAAGGAGGTGGTGGTGAAAGCCCAGCTAAAATATCTGGGTCTCACCCTGGACGGAAGATGGAACTTGGGGCCTCATTTCTCCCTTCTGGCCCTGAAGTTACTGTCTACCGCGGCTGCCTTGGGAAGGCTTCTTCCCGACGTCGGTGGGCCGCAGGCTCCGTGCCGGCGACTCTATGTCGGCATCGTGAGAAGTATGGCGCTGTACGGTGCCCCCATATGGTCGGGGTCCCTCACCGCCAATTCCAAGACACTCTTGCGAAGGACGCAGAGGGTCTTAGCGGTGAGGATGATCAGGGGGTATCGTAAAGTGTCGTACACTGCGGTCACACTCCTGGCGAGCGATCCGCCCTGGGAGCTACAGGCGGAGGTGCTCGCCGGGGTGTATTGGCACCGGGCGGAAGCCAGGACCACGGGGGTAAGGCCCGAGGCAGCTCGAATCAGGGCTTCAGCTCGCCGAGCCCTGATTCGACGGTGGACAAGGGACTTAGAGTCCCCTGCCACCGGCCTGACGACAGTAGGGGCAGTTCGCCCCCACTTGGATCGTTGGATCAACCGGCGACACGGGACTCTGACGTTCCATTTTGTGCAGGTGCTCACGGGGCATGGATGCTTCGGTAAGTACCTGCACAAGATTGCAAGAAGGGAGGCGGCCCCGTCCTGCCACCACTGTGATGAGTCCATCGACACGGCTCGTCACACCGTGGAAAAGTGCACAGCCTGGGGTCATCAGCGCGCTGAGCTGGTGGCCGTGGTTGGCAGGGACCTCTCGCTGCCGCGCCTTGTTGGCGCGATGGTCGGCAGCGAGAGGTGTTGGGCCGCTATGGCCTCCTTCTGCGAGCAAGTCATAGCCGCGAAGGAGGCCGCGGAGCGGGTCAGGGAGCAAGCCTCTCCCTCTGATCCGTTCCGCCGGGGGAGGCTTGGGAGAAGGAGGCGGGAGTACGCCCGCCGCTTCCTCTCCCAGCCGTAGGCCTTGGTGAGAGGAGACGATGACCCCTCTCACCTGCCATAGGCCTACGCCGTGAGGGTGCCCTAAGTTGCTCGGGCCACCCTCGTGCGGGGGGTAACCGCCGGGGCGGCACGGTGAGTGCTAACGCGATCCCGTGTCGTCCCATTAAGGCATTGAGGGCAACCGTTGGTATTTTAGTGGGTAGCCTTATAAATGGCGGCGTCCTCTATGCCGCCGGGTAGTCCCACATAACCCTCCGGCCATCACCTTTCTGGCCGGCGGGTATCCGTAATGGATTTTTCCAACGCTAAAAAAAAAAAAAAAAAAGGTAGTAAGCGTGTGTTGGAGCTTCATGTTCGCTTCGTTGGTTTCTTTTATACAGGTAATTATAATATCCAAATCCGGAGCGGTAAGGTTATAGATTTTACGGTATGTATATGTATATAGTTCTTTCGCTATATGTGAAGAATATATTTTATCTATATATATATGTATATATATATATATATATATATATATATAAATATTTACAAAATTTTGAATGTGGTTTAAATGAGACCTATGAATACAGCTTTTGTTTTCGTTTTCTTATATCTGATTATTGTAAAAATTTAGTTTTGAAAAAGTGCCCTCTTTTCTCCGATATTAAAGTTTGTGCAACACCCTCTAGTATTTAAGAACAGAGAGCTGGCATTTGTTATCTATCTATGTTGTTATCTATTTGTTAACAGTATTAAGTGTAATGACAGAGTGTAATAAACACTGTCAGAAAGTGTTTACTTTATCTTTACCTTTCGTTGCGGGACTGATTTACGTTAGATAACGGAACATAAGAAAACGGAAGTTAAAAAATTTTCAATAGTTTCACCTATACTAAATAAAATAATGAAAATGGTTAGGTTTTTAAACCTATATCTTTCATATTAGTTCAACAATAATTACATTATGATTATTTCACTATAAGTTAAAGCTTCAAGAAATATAAATAATATCAAAAGTTGATTTGATATTTTGTTCTAGTGTTGCAAGTGCGTTTTACAACAATGTCGATTAAGGATATGATAAATTATTACTAAATGTAGAAAACCTCAGTCGAGTTGATAACTTTGTTTTAACTTGTTTTCACTCCTGTTAGTTAGTTGACAAAGGACTGTCGCCTTCACATTTCATTTATTGGTACCTCTGGCGTTACTTACTTACGTTCAAATTAAGGATTTTATTATTTCGGTATATAAACCAAATAAAATTGAATGACATATTTAAGCGCACATACAAATACTTACTCTTGTTATAACTACAAAAGAAATGTTTTAGTACGATTAAGATCCGTGTTACTAATTCCATAGACATGGAAAATTAATTTAATTTAAACGGAGCTAAACAAAGTTTAGATTAGATTATAAACCTTGATAGTCTTGATAAATTTTCATCACAACAACTAGTTGGATGCAAAAGCGTCTACTAAAATTAAGTTCGAAACTTTAAATTAATTTTCTGATAGTTATTTGTTTTCGCCGAGATCTCTTTATTTAATCCAAATTGACTATAATTTAAAATCTATAACTAATCGAAGTTAAAGTTATTTCAAGAACAAAAATTAAGTCTTTCAGATAAATGTTCGCTAAATAAAAGTTTTTTAATGAAGTGTTGAAATATTTTGTGATCGGATTCTAAATAAAATTATTAGAATGTATTAATATGGCAGACGGGTTTTTTTTATACCTAGCCAATTCAAAAGTGGCATTATCCTTGGTAGAATAAAAGATTTAGACGAATAAAATGTTTTTCAGAATGATTAAACTCAATACTTACTAAATAATTAACTAACTTTGTAACTATTTGTTACGAAAACGGAATCTTAAATAAATATTAAAAAGGGGATAACAATGGTTTAATGCTGTTTATGTTGTGGTTGTAAATATAAATAATAACTTTTTAATTACTTATCGTTCCATAATGTTATGATATGTAAAGTAATATTTATTTATAAATATTTAATATTTACACGATACGCGCCGTCCACTGATATTAATATCAAACACAAAATTACTTGAGACATGTCATACTCCGATAATTCAATGTGATAATATATATTTTTATTATACTTTTTAAAGTTAACAATTTGCATTTCTTGAGGAAAACTAAACAATAGTAATAAGAGATTCAATAATTATATTTCGCCGTTTCAGGTTCAAGTTATAAAGAAAAAAATGTTCGAGTTTCCTTCGTCTGAAAGATGAAACTGTTTCAACGACAGACAAAGTACTTACAATACGTAAATAATGTGCTTAAAAAATAAATAGTTTTTTTTAATAGCGTACTAAATAAGGGTTTTTAGAATATAATTTAAACAAAATATTATCTTGATGCAAATATTAAAGATTTATTTATATACAATATTTTGATGCCTTGGGTTTTAATAATTAGCATTGGGATAAATAAATATAAGGATGATTAAAAATGTTTTTTTCAACTTTACAACAAGCAATAGTCAAATACGATATTTTTCTGAAATTTATTGAAAAAATAAAAAGCAAAATCAAACTAAGTCTAATTGAGACTTGTTTTGATCTTGTTATCGCTATTTACAACAATACACATGTTGTTTAATTAATTGGGTTATAATATGAAGATTTTATTTAAAGTATAGTTGCCATATAAGAAGCAGAACACAAAACAGATAACAAAGTTTTTTAAATGTGACCAAAAATTTAAAGATTTATTTCGATTTCTTAAATTTAAATGTATATTTTAAGCAACAATAGTATACCTCTTACAGTAATTAATAAAAAATCTGCTGAAGTATTACTTCTGACTACTTTACTTTAACAAAAGTTGACCTAATTTAACAATAACACAAAAAGAAATAAAATAATTTTACTGAAACCCTCTTTCTTATAAAAACTATATATAATACTACTACCATACTGTCTATTGTCATATTTATATTACTGTCAATTCAGGTTTTATCTATATACTTAAAGATATAAATAATACCACAAAGGTTTGTCGATATGATATTAGAACAAAGACTCTTCGCTGAGACGTCAAGACGTCAGGACGAGAATAAATTGCGTAGACACAAGTGCGTAGTATACAATCAATGTTTTGATATCCTTACATATTTTTGTATTAAATAATAATTTCAGTATTTTATTGCAATGCAAACTGGAATTATAGTAACCACGATTCAGTAATAAATAACTCATACCACATAATATAGCTATATTTAGCTAATCCTACTCATTCATTTGCGCAACGCAATTCGCTCATCCGGGTATATAAAAAAATCGTTGGACCTGTCTGGTTTTTATTGAATGTTAATATTTGTATAGGTAAGGTTCCGTACAAGAGGATATAAAAATAATAAGGACATACTCGAAAATATGAACTTAATATAAATTGCTTTGTTTATATATTATTATGCTTATTTAATATATATTGTATTACTTGTATTATAAATGCCATGATTAACGGCATGATAAAAGGAATATTGAGGAATAGAGACCCATACATCAACATGGAGAGTCGCAGGACATACCTTGATCAATATAATAATCTCATACGTAGTGTCACCGTGGATCCGAAGATAAGAGACAAAGGATCATCGTACACCTACTGACCATACGTTGAAGCCTAATATACACAGTAACGTGCTGGTCCTGATACTTTAGGATACAACGGTAGTCACCTCTTTTAAACAAACAAATGCTGCAATTGCTACTTATGTTATATTAGTACTCCTGAGTGATAGAAAATTAAATATTATTACAGACATCTCAACCAAACCACACTCCCATAACTTTTTTATTATAAAGTTTTAGCTATTGCTTTATTTTTCTTAATTGGTTTTAAATTGATTTATTACCATATTTAATAAATATTGTTATGAAATATCTTGAACCAATTCGGGATTTAATTAATTAGACTTATCTACTTTGGTAAAATGTAACACTGTTAAAACTTTCCAAAGCCAACAATATATAAAAAATATATCTAAATTTCATACAACTTTTCACCAAAGCAAATAATAGAATAAAACTTGTGTACATTTTTCATAATAATAAATTTAATAAAATGAAGATTACATCAATTAATAACAAAATTTCCTTTTAGCTTCGATTAATGAGACTTATAAAAATTAGAAAACTTTATTTACTCCAAACGTTATCTAACTCTTTTTTTCATTTCGTATTTTTTCATCTCAACTCTTTATTTAATTTGGAATTTGATTAACAAAAGAACAAATGAAAAAGAAATTAAAAAGATATTGCCGAGAACAAGATGACTTTTTCTTTTATTATATATTATTGATTTATCTAAGTATATAATTTAAAAAATCTGACAAATAGAAAAAGAAATAGAGAGATAAAAAAGAGTTTCAGTGTTGAGAAACATTTTGTTAGAGTAACTAAAAACATATATCGTAATGGTTGTAGCCTTTGTAGTTCTGACTCTAAAACATACTTCTATTTAATATTATATATACTTATCCAATCCAATACTATCTTAGTACATAGCGGCCACAGTGGAGCAATTTATCGCTTAAGCGACGTTGCGAGCTACGCTTACATTATGCAACGGCAAGTATCGCTACAATTCCTTGTTGTGCTCGTCTCGCTTTATTGTTAAATTATTTAAAAGTCTAAAAAAAAAAGTCTAAAGAGTAACAATCTTCACATATTCTATATAAATTTTAATGAACACAGAATTAAACACATTTGAAGGGGAAAGTTAAAACTCAATTTACATGTAAAAAGTCATTAAATGTACACAAATTGCTACAATTATTTTAATGTGCGTTTTTTAATAATAATAATAATAATAAAAAGCCTTATAATAATTAGCCATTGTAAATCCTAATTGATTATAACGATATAATACAATATCTAAGGATGACAAGTCTCTAGAAATTCTGAGTGTGCTTTTAGTGTTTTAATAAAATATTTAGTACTAATATGTTTTAAATAATTCTTGTGTATCCTTATACTTAATTTCTAATTATTTTTATTTCTAACTTGTAATGGGTCCATGTTGTCTATTGACATTATTTATCAATAAATGAAGTTATTATTATCTAATTTACCCACATATATATATACATATATATACAATATAGATTACTTTGTATCTTATAATATCACATTAAAATTATATGATTTTTTAAACTACTTTCTCGAACAAATTGAAGTTAGGATTTAAATATTTGTGTATTTATTTAAGGTTAAATTAACACTATTATTAATTTTATACTTTCTTGTTATATATAATTCATAAGGAAGTAAATTATATTAAATTCTTTTACTTAAACGGTAGCAACGAGAATCGTTTGCCAGGCTAATTAACAGGACAAACTACAAATTATAACAAAGTTATCAACTCGACTCGGGTTTTTTCGTACGCATTCAATAATAATTAGTCAAGTTAACTTAACACTAAACCTACCAAGTACCGGTCAAATTGACCGTTCTTAAACTTTTGTAAAACTTACACATTATTAAACGTTATAATATCGTTATCAAACTACATTACAATTATTAGAATATGCATATAATATTTTCTTCACTCTTTACTTTTAGTTATTTCTATTATTACCTGCGTTATATAATAAAATAACTTTTAATTACGGGTCCATTTGATGGTGTGCGGTAGGAATAGGTATATAAGAATTGTCGGTAGGTTTAGCGTTAATATTCAATGTTGATGAATGCATTTCAAAACAAGAACATAATATCAAATCAAATATTGTAATTATATACATTTGTTTATTGAAAATAATCACAATTACAAAACAGTTTAGTTTCACTCCTCGTCGCTGAACAACATGTGCTCGAGTTTAGTTATTGCTGAATAGTTTTGAAGGTTGGGAGGAATCACGAGATATGCTTGGGATTTTCTATGATTTATCGAAGGCTTCCAATTGTGTTCAGAATGAAACTCCAATTAAAAAATTATAGCACTATTGAAATAGAAAAAGTGCTCTTCAAGTTGATTAGTTCAAATGAAAGAAATACGAAAATAGATGTGAATGAAAAGCGTATCCCTGGTTCATTTGTTAAAATGGGAGTGTCATAAGGATCTATATTAGGAACTTTCTTGTTCTTGATTTACATAAATGATTCTCCTTATTATGTAAGGGACAAACATAGTTTAGTGTTGTTTGGTGACGATATTTCACTTACTTTTAAAATTAACAGGCAGCAATCAGTCCCTGACTGGTTGTTACTTACTATCTTACAAATTAAGGATTTCAAATTTATAATAAGAGTAAATATTAAATCAAATATTAATTCTTATTATAAATTTTTATCACACAACTATTTGAAAGTAAAAGCATCTACTAAAATTAAGTTTAAAACTTTAAATTAATTTTCTGGTGGTAATTCGTTCTCGTCGAGATCTCTTTATTTAATACAAATCTACTATGATTTTGAAACTGTAAGTAGTCGAAGTGAAAAGTTATTTTAGAATAGACTTTTACATAAATTTTTAAGGAAATTTTTAATATTTAATATTATACAATACGCTCCGTCCACTGATATTAATATCAAACTCAGAATTACTCGAGGCATGTCATACTACGATAATTCAATGTGATAATATATATTTTTAATATTCTTTTTAAAGTTTACAATTTGCATTTCTTGAGAAAAAACAATAACAGCAAATTACAATACTCCAAATTAGTGCTGGTGATACCGGTGACTTCATATGTCTCCCCTTACTTTACCACTCTCCAATGCTCCTCATCCTTCAATTCCAAATTCGCAGACTTACTTACCATTTATAATTTATGTACATAATATTTAAACAGACAAAGATTTTTCCTTGATACTGTTTTATGTGTATAGATGAGATACGAATACTTTTATATGCTGTATACAATAAAAAGAAGTACGTAATATCCTTAAAACACATTGACGTACCTTGAAGACTTAATTTATTAAAATATATGCAGATTAAAAATATTTTATACTGAGGACACAACAATATACTTGATAATAATATACTCTAGGATATGAGAGAGCTTGGAATGGCAAAGTATATACGTTTTGCTATTTTAATATGAGTTATTTAAATAGTTATTATATGTCGCCGTGACTAATAAAAGAACAGCTTAAATATTTTATGTAAGCAGCCTTTTTTAAATCACACATTTGAAAAAATGTTAGTATTTTTGTATTAATGAATGAGACATTGATTTCCGTAGGATTTCTATCATCTATCTATCAAGGATTAAAAAATTTTCGTCGCTGTAGAGTTTGTTAAGACTTCTATCTATATTATTTATTCTTTATAGTACAACATAACATATAAAAGAAGTTCCTATATGTATTACTGATTTGTGTGTGTGTTGTTTATTTCTGTATAATGTTTTTGGTAAAGTCTATTTTTAGGCATCATCGAATCATTGGTGCACCTTAGACTTATGCCAAAAAGACTTATGACTCAAGGATAACATTACCTATTTATTTAATAACGTTTGTGTTATTGTTAGAATAATACAAAAATAATAATTCACAATCTTTTATTTTACAACAAAACTTAGTAGTTAATATTCTGATTGTAACGTGATAAAAATACGGTCGCAGATAAACCTTTAAAAATAAGGAATTCAAATTTGTTATTGTTAAAGAAATTATAATTAGTCTAAAAGCTATTGATTATTTATTATGAAAAACATTATTTATAAGAGTTATTTGTTTTAAATATCATAAGATATATAAAATATATATCTGAAGTATCAAAGTTAAAGTAAAACGAGTATACGTCTTACAAAAAACATTAAAATGACAAAACGGTAAAATAACGAAGAGTCTTAAAGAGTTATTAAGTGTAATTTAGTTCTTCTACGTAGATAGTGTTACACCGTGGATAATTATGATCTACTTCTAAATTATATTAAATTATAAAGCACTCACGAGGCCGCGTCGTGGACGACCCGCGAATGGTTTAATCGCGTGTATCGAATATGCTAGTACTAAATAACTTTGTTTATTTGTTATCTGTATATCGTGAATACCATCATATCATCATAGCCATTTTTTAATGAAATTAAAATTATTACTTATTTCCAATTTAGATATAAAAGATAGAAAGAGGCCTAAATAAGTTTTAAGTAAACGCTTTGTAAAGGATTTTCATTCAAGGAAATTATTACATAATATATATTTTTTTTGATGAATGCGGTAGAAGACGCACAGAGAAGCCACGTCTCTACGCAATGCCAAAAAGTCCAGCCGTTCGCAGAGCACTGGGTCCCCGACAATCCGAACGGCTCTTCGTTGTACGCGGTCAAATGGTAGAAGCTGATATTGGGGTGATCCGGATCAGAGATGAGAACAGTACTCCATGTGTGGCCGGACCTGTGCCTTATAGAGCGCAAGTCTTTGGCCAGGTTTGAACTAATGCCTGGCTCTATTGATCACTCCCAATTTCATCGAGGCCAACTTGGCCTTGCTCTCCAGATGACCACGAAACTGACAATCGCTCGAAATGTCGAGACCCAGCATACTGATACTTGGCGAGGCAATAAGAGGAGTGCTCTCGAAGAGCGGTGATACGACAAATGGGGTTTTCTTATTAGTAGTGGTAGCGCAAACCTGTGTCTTTACTCCACTCAGAGACCATCCCCAGGGAGGTCTCTATTGAAGACACAAGTTTTTTCGGCACTCGTCGACGTTTTCCCGAGAGAGACCTGCACGACCGGAATATACCGCATCCCCAGAGCTGTCATCCGCATAACAATGTATGTTGGAAATATCCAACATGTCAGTGATGTGCAGGAGGAACAGAGTTGGGGATAGCACGCAGCCTTGGGTTACACCAGCGTTCACGGGCTTGGGGTCCGAGCAAAAACCATAGAGAACGACCTGTATGCTCCGCCCAGTGAGAAAACTGGTGATCCACTTGCATAAACTCTCGGGAAGCCCATAGGAAGGTAGCTTCGAAAGAAGCCCCTTGTGCCATACACAATCAAAGGCTTTTGCCATATCCAGACTAACTGCCAGACCCTCTCCTTGCTTTTAATAACCGCTGCCCAACGGTGCGTAAGGTATAACAGAAGATCACCAGCTGATCGACTATGGCGAAAGCCATACTGCCGGTCATTGATCAACTGGTAATCCTCGAGGTACGTTAGGAGCTGTCGGTTGATATTGATCTCCATTATTTTAGAGAAAAAGGAGGTAATGGCGATAAGTCTGTAGTTAGCTAGGTCTGAGCTGTCACTTTTTACCACTTCATATAGATCTATTTAGCTAATCCTACTCATACTTTCGAGCAACGAAATTCGCTCATCCGAGTAAAAATAAAAAAATGTACTGTATTTAATATATATCTTTGTATTCCAAATGCCATTGACTTTATTAAAGGAATATTGAGGAATAGAGGCACATACATCAACATGGACGGTCGCTGGACATACCTTGATCCATACAATAGTCTCATACGTAGTGTAACCGTGGATCCGAAGACAAGAGACAAAGGATCACCGTACACCTACTGATCATACGTTGGAGCCTAATAAACACAGTAACGTGTTGGTCCTGATACTTCAAGATACAACGATATTCATCTGTTTTAATCAAACAGAATTTTGCTGTTAATGCTGTGTATTAAATAGTTGTCAAATATGATTCATTTGTAAAGGACTTATAAAGCGTGGAAACCCTATTACATGTGATTCAAGTGTATTCATCGAATTAGTTGAATTTTAATTAGTTAATATCATAACTGTTCATTATAATATATCATAATATACTATATACATATTTATTTACGACTTTGTTTATTAAGGCTAAATACAGTTGAAATAAAAGACATTGATAATTTTAATAGATAATGCAATATATAATTACGTGTTTCGATAACAACCTATAAAATATTGTATGCTATAAAAAATGGATTTTGTTCACTTTTGTTATGAAGTGTTTGTTGTAGGGAATAATCATATGTTTTTGGTAACTATAAAGTTAATTAACAGCTCACCAAGACCGTGTGGAGACGCGTATACGTGTCGTGTCTTTTTATATCAATATACATAAAATATGAAATGTTGACGGAATTTTTATTGAATATTAGAACTGTGTCTTATTTAAGTTCCAAATTAATTAAAAAAATAGAAAGAGGCATAAATAATTCTTGATGAAGCCTTTTCTAAAGGATTTTCATTAAAGAAAATTATTACACATCAATGTAAAGGTTCCTCAGACAAAAACAAACACAGATCCTAAAGAGATACTAAATTATAGCTGCAAAAAACTTTGAAATTTTATAAATAGCAATAACCTTTTGCGTGAACGCGTATAAATATATTTCTACGCTTACGTAAACAGATCTCTTTCATATACTTTGAATTTCTAAAGTAAATTTGTTATAGTTTATCTATATTTTTATATTAGATATTCTGCTAGCTTCAGCCATCCTCTCCCAAATATTTAATAGAATAAATACTTTTACATATTTATATGTAAAAGTACTACTATGACCACTAAGGAAAAGGTTTTTGTATATTCGCTCCTAAGTGGTTATGAAATAGTCAGTGTGTACTGAAATTATAACGTAAATTTAAGATTTGATAAAAATAAAAACAAGATTGTGTATATAGCTTTACAATTACATAACAATTTAAATGTGTTGAAGAGATTTAGAAAATTTTGGTCTTCTGGATTTGCGGAATGATAATGCGGAATTTATCCGTCTTCTTATTATATATTGTAAATTGTGATGATTGTTATCATTATTTTAGGATATCACAGGGAAGACAGGGCAGACTGAAAAGAGTTAAAACATATTTCATAAAATAGTTTCATAAAATAGTCGGGCAAAGTCGCTTTTAAAAGCTAATAATTCAATTACAACTTTGAACTTACCAAAAAAACTAACTAACTAACGTTGTTTAATTCAAACGAAATGAAATACTAAGTTACTTATTAATGGAAACAAACTAAAAGCTATTTCAAGTAATCACTAAATGGAAAACGAACTTTCCTTCGTTACTAGAAATATTGAAATATTATATAAAACTCTTTGTTTTATATTTCTTTGTTTGTAAAAATGGTTTATTAATAAAATACTCATGCTATTATTTATATAAAAGAAGGAATAAAAATAAATATTATTCTTGTTATATAAAATATTAAGGTTTCTAGTATTTATATTTGATTATGATTATTAGTTGTTAGTTACTCTGTACTGTTTATAATTTTCTCTCGTCCTCGTAACGTAATGGTGATCGTGCGTTTTTTCACGACAATTTTGACCCTTTAATTTTTCTGTTGAGGAGAGTTCCCTAAAAAACAATTAGCCTATTGTACATTATTTTGGGAATAATGATTATAAGATTTTCTCTCGAAAATAGTAACAAAGAAAATGAAATCTATGTATAATCAATTTGAACACAAGTTTTATTTATACGCCTATAAATTAGCTAAAAAGCAAAATTTAAACAATAATATTTATTTCATACAAATATTTTTATAAAAATTGTTATTAAATGTAACTTAAATATTTTGTATAATATGTTTTTTCTGTATTTGCTATTTTTTGTTAGTTTAATTTTAACTGCCGGTATTCTGATAGAAGTAACAACAATACAATAAATATGTGAATCAAATTTATTATATAATCTTTGTCTGAGAATTCTCAAATAATATTTTTTTTATTCATTAAAAGTAATACAAAGCTTTTATAGAAGCATAAACTAAGATAATATGTAGATTGCTGTACATTTGGAAGAAAACAAAATTGTTACTTCATATTTTAAAATTCTTAAACTTTCAACAATATTATTATGTACACAACTCCAAGGAGGATTTCTAGTTGAAATATAAAAATAGAAATGTTATTTAAACACATACTAGTGTACTTTATATTTATTATTTATTTATTTATTTAACTTCACGCCATATCCCTTGCGGGGTAGCCAAAGACGACGGAGCGCCAAACGCTACGGTCCCTGCATACCTTTTTCGCCTCGATTACACACATTAACATTTTCATACATGCCCTCCGGGGGATCCTCATGCTTTTTACGTGACCTTCCTCTAGTATGGTAGCTACTGAGTTTTCGAAGGTCACTCGAGGCCTCCCCCTGTCTCTCTTACCGCTCACTTTTCCTTTATAAATCTTTTTTACCATTCTTTCATCACTCATTCGTTCGACGTGCCCAAACCACTTTATATGTATTTTATATGTTATATTAGTACTCCTGAGTGATAGAAAATAAAATATTATTGAAGACATCTCAACCGAACCACACACCCTCAAGTTTTTAGCCATTACTTTATTTTTCTAAATATGTTTTATATTTATTTATTACCATAATTAATAAATATTGTTATGAAATATCTTGAACCAATTCGGGATCCAATAATTTGACTTATCTACTTTGGTAAAATGTAACACTGTTAAAACTCTCTAAAGCCAACCGTATATAAAAAATATATCTGAATTTCACAAACGCAAATAACAGAATAAATCTTTTGTACATTGTGCATAATAATAAATTCAATAAAATGAAGATTACATCAATTAATAAGGAAGAACGATACCTCTTTTTATTCAAAATCGTTCAACGAAATATCCTGTAAGCTTCGAATAATAAGACTTAAAAAAAATTGAAAACTTTATATTCTTGAAACGTTATCTACCTTTTTTGAATTTCCTATTTTTTCAACTCTTAATATAATTTGAAATTAGATTAGCAAAGAGACAAGTGAAAAAGAAATAAAAAAGGTATTACCGAGACCAAGATGACTTCTTTTATATTATTGATTTATCTAAATATATAATATTAAATCTGTCAAATATGTACAGTATCTTATTTGTCATATAATAATATAAAAAAAGAAAACGAGATAAAAAAGAGGTTCAGTGTTGAATATTTTGCTATAGTAACTAAAAACATACACCGTGATGGTTGTAACCTTTATGTTACGAATACAAAACATAATTCTATTTTATATTATATATACTTATCCACTCCAATGCTATCAGTACATAGAGGCCACGGCGGAGCAATTTATCGCTTAAGCGACGTCACCAATGACGCTTCCATTATGCAACGGCAAGTCTAGCGTGCAGTCCTTGTTATTCTAGTCTCACTTTGTTGTTAAATTATTTAAAAGTCTAAAATATAAAAGAATCAATCCTTACATATTCTCTCTCTCTCAATTTTTATGAAAGCAGAATTAGATACATTTGAAGGAGAAAGTTAAAACTCGATTTACATGTAAAAAGACATCAAATTGCTATATCATTGTAATGTGATTTTTCCGCAAATACTACAAAAATAGTTAGCCACCTAACGATATAACTAAAGATTTGTGTATTTATTTAAGGTTAAATTAACACTATTAATATATCAATCAGAGGTATTTAATTTTACATTCTCTTTTTATATCTTTTTCATAAAAAAAGCATGAGGACCCCTCGGAGGGCATGTATGAAGAGGTTGAAGTCTGTGGCCGAGGCGAATGAGGTATGCATGGACCGTAGCGTTTGGCGCTCCGTCGTCTCTGGCTACCCCGTAAGGGATGTGGCGTGAAGCTAAATAAATAAATATGTATCTAAGGGAGGAAATCATATTAAATTCCTTTACTTAAACGGAAGCAACAAGAGTCGTTTACCAACTAATTAAGAGGACAAGAAACAAATTATAACAAAGTTATCAAGTCGACTGAGGTTTTTCGTACGCATTCGATAATAATTTATCAAGTTAACTTAAACGGCAATGTTGATGAATGCACTTCAAAACAAGAACATAATATCAAATGAAATATTGTTATTATGTATATTTCTTGAAAATAATCACAGTTACATTCAAAACAGTTAGGTTTCACTCCTCATCGCTCAACAACAGGTGCTCGTGTTTAGTTATTGCTGAATAGTTTTGAAGCTTGGGAGGAATGACAAGATACGCTTGGGATTTTCTATGATTTATCGAAAGTATTCAATTTTGTACAGCATGAAACTCCAAAATAAAAGTTATAGCATTATAGAAGTAGAAAAATACCCTTCGAGTTGATTAGTGCAAATGAAAAAGATACGAAAATAAATGTGAATGGAAACCGTTCCTCTGGTTCATTTGTTAAAATGGGCGTGTCATAAGGCTCTATCTTAGTGTTGTTTGGCGACAATACGTCTCTTACTTTAAAAAATTAACGAATTAAATAATGCTTTCTTAGATGTTAGATAATGGGTAAAAGCCAATAATCCGTTGCTCAAAGAAAAAAACAAAATATACTAAATTTACTTCATCAAATGTCTAAAAATCAAAGCCAAAGTAAAGTTAAATACTACTATACTAGATACTATAATAGATAGAAAATTGCAGGGCTCTTTGAGAAATCTAATTTGTTACTGTTGTTGTTGTTGATGTTATAAGTTGAAATTTATTATTATCTATCAAAGGCATTTTACGAAAAGTTCAGAACTTAACTTTATATTTATATTGTCATATCCGTATTGCAATGTGTACATTAAAAAACTTAATACTTACTACATTTATTTACTTCAAAATATCACAAAGACGATATAAAAAGATAACGTAACTACAGTTCGTCCAGAGATGTCAAGATGTGAAGTCCACATATAATATATATATATATATATATATATATATATAACTACAACAAAATGCAGTAATTTAACCTTGATACGTCATCAAAGAATTCAATCGGTTCGTTAACTTTTTGAACCTTAATAAGAATTATACAAAATTAAACTATTTATAAATCCAGTTACATTAAAAACAGTTGACCTAATTTAACAATAATACAAAAGGAAAGAATATTTTCTTACTGAAACCTTCTTTCTTTTTAAAACTACTGTGTATTTGTGAAATTATCTGTTAACAGTATTTAGTGTAATTGCAGAGTATAACAAATCCTGTCAGGAAGGGTTTTCCTTTATCTTTAGCTTTCGGTGCCGGACTAATTCACGTTGAATATCGGAACCTAAGAGAATGGAAGTTAAAACAGTCTTCAACAGTTTCAATAAAACAATGATATTGGTTAGGTTTTTATAACTATGTATTTAATATGAGCTGAACAATAAGTGAATGTTATTGTGATTATTTCGCTAATAGTTAAATCTTCAAGAAATATAAATAATATAAATATTTCATTTGCTTTTTTTTGGTCCAAGGTTGCAAAAGCGTTCATCAACATTGCTGATTAAGGACTTGATAAATTATTATTTAATGAGTACGAAAAACCTCAGTCGAGTTGATAACTTTGTTTTAATTTTTTTCCACTCCCGTTAATTAGTTGGCAAACGACTGTCGCCTTCACATTTCATTTATTGGTACTTTCGTCGTTACTTACTTGCGTTCAAATTAAGGAATTTATTGTTCCCTTATATAAACAAAATAAAATAGAAAGACATATTTAAGCGTTCATACAAATACTTACTTTTATTATAACTACAAAAGACATGTTTGAGTACGATTAAGATACGTGTTACTAATTCCATTGACATGGAAAATCAATTTAATTTAAACGGAGCTTAACAAAGTTCAGATTAGATTATAAACCTTGATAGTCTTGATAAATTTTCATCACACAACTAGTTGAATGCAAAAGCGTCTACTTAAATTAAGTTCGTAAAATTAAATTAATTTTCTGATAATTATTTGTTTTCGCCGAGATCTCTTTATTTAATACAAATTGACTATGATTTTAAAACTGTAATTAGTCGAAGTGAAAAGTTATTTCAAGAACAAAAATTCAGTCTTTCAGAGAAATGTTCACTGAGTTAAAGTTTTTTAATAAGCTGTTGAAATATATTGTGATCGGATCTAAATAAAATTAATAGAATATATTAATATGGCAGATGGGTTTTTCTTATATCTAGCCAATTCAAAAGTGTCATTATGCTTCGTAGAATAAATTATTTAGACGAACAAAATGTTTTTCAGCATTATAAATAATATAATAATCAGAATTATAATAAGAGTTATATGATATGTAAAGTAAGATTTATCTATAATTATTTAATATTTACACGATACGCTCCATGCACTGATATTAATATCAAACTCAGAATTACTCGAGGCATGTCATACTTCGATAATTCAATGTAACAATATTTATTTTCATTATTCTTTTTAAAATTAACAATTGCATTTCTTGAGAAAAAAATAAACAAAACAAACATGCGATTCAATAATTAGGCTTCGCTATTTCTGGTTCATGTTATTCCTTCCTTTCTTTGTCTGCAAGATGAAACTGTTTCAGTGACAGACAAAGTACTTGCATTACGTAAATAATCTGCTGAAAAGTAAAAAATGGCCTTCATTAGAAAAAGTTGTGAGAGCGTTAAATATTTCGTTGTCTTATGATTAAATAAGTGGTTCTATATTATTCTCATAAAATTAAATATAATTTATTATTAATAAAAAGTCACGTATTTTGAATGTTATAATAATAATAATAAAAATTGCTTTTATTTCGGGACTAGCCTATAGAGTGTTAGAATACAAAGCATCTTATAATCTATTATTAGTATAACTTATTAAAAATAATAACATAATTATATTCACAATTAAAATAATAATTATTTCATATGAAGTTGCATCTAATGACTTTAGCAGCAATGGGCTCTCCCATCTGTCTACAAATACTTTCAGAATGCTGTTTTGGCTGCCGCGGAGACGCTTAAGTAATGACGTGCACTGCTTACGAATGATGGCTTTAAAATCATCTACGTGCCTTTCCGCGAACATCGCTGAAGTACTGCAACGCTATGGCAGCCCCAATAGCATCCTGAATGCATTATTGTATTGCACGCGGAGATCGCTGTATACTACAGCTCACGCACGCATGCTACAGCTGGTCCACACGTGCCACACGTGTCCACACGTCCACACGTGCACGTTTTAAAAATCCGTTTTTATATAAAAATGTGGTATCAGTACAACAAAACAGCAAATATAATAATGCTTATGAATTTACTTGAATGCAGTAATTGTCTTGTATTCTTTAAGAGGTATATAAACTGTGTAGTCTCGTACGTCCGGTGCACACTAAACTACAAATATTTATACTCCCATCCGAGTGTCGCAATCCTGGAGCTTGCATCTCCTGTCGGGATAAGGTTGGCTGTAATTAGAGAGTCTAATAAATCTTGTCCTGAATTGTTTTCCTTTATCTGGATCTTTCAGTACGAGTTTGATTTACGATCATTTTATGTTTATTATTAATTGTCATTGTATTTTTAAAATCGTAGACTGAAATTATTTGAAAAATAAAAACGAAGAAAGTAATTTAGTCCTGTTTTGATTTTATTTTCGCTATTTTCTTCGTAAACAAAGAGTGTAATAAAAATATGCATAATTTTTGAAGAAAAACAAAGTTTCTTTATTGATCATTACATTTTAGTAGTAGACACACTTAAAAAGATTTTTATATTCTGGACTTTGAAAAAAAATTTAAGGCTGTGAAAATCAAACTTTAGTTATTGCGTACTAATTTGAATAAAAAGTATGTCATCGTCAATTACGAAAATGAAGAGTTATTATAATACTATCAATAACATAACTTTGTCTACTCTTACCTAGCTCGTCAGGTAACTTATTTACAGTTCTAATTAAGCTCCGAATAATAGGGAATATAAGTACAAAGTACATGTACAAATTACAAATTGTCAGTACGCATTAAACTTATACACTTGCGAGTATAACTCCACTATATAACAAGGTTTATTAGAGCGTTTTATGTCAATGAAGTACGATGTCTCCACTCTATATATAATAAGTCAAATAAAAGAATATTCCAAATCTTAGTTAAGTCTTACAAATACATATCTGTATAAAAAACATAATACTAAAAATATCACAAAGACGATATAAAATGATACTGTAACAACAGTTTTCGCTGAGATGTCAAGATGTCGAGACCTGAATAAATTGTATAGCAACGGATGCGCAGAAAATTAATGATTGTTTTATACTTGTGTATACATGTGTATATTTGTGCCTTCTTCATACAATTACATTTAATTAGAATTTTTATAACCAAGATACTTTTTTACAAGTGTAACTCAATCTATTTATAGCGTATATTTTTTCCTTTGAACAGTGAAATAATATTATAGGAGTAAAGTTAAATATAATTATAAAATAAAATTAGTTGCTGCAATCTAGTAATAAATAAAAGAGACAATATCATTAACATTCGTTAACAATATTTAATTGAAAATTTTTGTTATTAAATTGGAATATTTTTGCTAATGGAGCAAGGGATGTAAGATATGATTTTAGGGTGTACCTGTGTGCAGTTCTATAGAATGTACTCTACTATGCTATAAGAATATATTTTTTAAGATAAATTTATACTTTTTTTTTCTAATAAACAACTTTGGCCATAGTGTGTTTCAGTCATGCTATGTTTGTCCTGTACCTGAAAGTCTACTAAATATTTTATCCTACATCTCACATCGACAGTTGATTTAGTTATAGAGCTCATGAGCGGGCACTCGCTAGTGTGATAGCGCCGCGCCTCGCCCGCTAATGTGTGACTAACGTGCTCACTACAATAAACTACAACTAAGAATTTTAACTTGTATATTTTAATTTGAAATATCTTTAATTCAGCGTTAAACTGCCAAATGCAATAAATAATCCAAATAACATCTGGTGCTGCCGGCGACTTCATATGTCTTTCTTTACCACTCTCCAATGTTCCTCATTCTTCAATTCCATATTCGTAGACTTATCTACCATTTATAATTCATCTACATAATATATAAGCAGACAAATAGGTAAAGCGATAAACATACAAAGATTTATCCATGATACTGTTTTATGTGTGTAGATGAGATACGAATACTTTTATATGCTCTATACAATAAAGAGAAATAAGCAATGAAAAACATGTTGATGTGCCTGGATTATTATGTACCTTAATCTATTAAAATATATGGAGATTAAAACTATTATATCTTTGGTGATATACTTTGCTGAGGACATACGGTCGCAGGTAAACCTCTAAAAATAAGGACTTAAAATTTGTTATTGTAAAAGATATTAAAATTACTCTAGGAGCTATTAATATTACGGGTTAATTATTTAATTTATTGTGACAAACATTATTTATTAGACTATTTTATTATAAATATTAAAGATATATAAATTAATACACACAATAAAAGTTAATAAGTGTAATTTAGTTCTTCTACATAGATAGTGTGGCACCGTGCATAATTGTGATCTACTTCTAAATTATATTAAATTATAAAGCACTCGCGAGGCCGCGCTGTGGGACAAACATGTTCGTACAAAATAACTTTGTTTATTTGTTATCTGTATATCGTGAATACCGTCATATAATCATAGCTATTTTTTAATGATAAAATTATTACTTATTTCCAATTTAGATTTAATAGATAGAAAGAAGCCTAAATAAATTTTAAGGAAACGTTTTGTGCAGGATTTTTATTCGAGAAATTATTACATGATAATGTAAAAGTTCCTTTGTTGAGAAGTCGTAACGAGAAACTCATATCATATATAATGAAGGATGTAAAACATTACTCAAAGGCAATTAAAAATGGAAAGTGCTCGTAAAATTTTTATTTACCTATGACTTTGTGTACTTGGTATTAGTTTTTTATAGGAAGTTGTTAGAATTCCTTGCATTTAGAGGCAATGTTAAGTCAAAATAAATTAAGATTTCAATATATAAATAAATTAACTTTTAAATTATTATCAAACACCATTTTACAACTTTACTTTAATCTAATAAAAATTCAATATTTATTAAGAAGATTAAAATATAACTATGCAAATCTGCTTTAAGCTTTTCTTGGTATTAAAAACGGTTTATGATACATTTAACCAGATCTGCCTCACGTAAGGGAATGCTCCATTGGAGTCATTATTTTATATATTTGGCAAAAAACTAAATAATTGTTGTGTAATAAATATTGATAAGAACCATAATATCACTAATATCTTCAAGTGTACAAAATCTCTGTGTGATTAATAATAAGTTTAGGACATTTTTATTTGTAGCTTTGTATCAATGAAATCCTCAAAAAGCTTTTCTATGTGTGTGTGTGCTCTACCCGTTAATTATAACATTACATTACATTATATGTGCTGTGAATATAAAGAAAAAGAATTGAGGTTGGTACCAATTCGTATTTTATGTAGAATAGGTACTGTAAATACAAATTGTTTTATTATTAATTCAACTATTTTTAATACGAACGAAGGTTCTGATATTTGAAAGAAATTAAGAAAGAACAGAATGTAAGATCAACGTGAATGATAAGATAATAGAACAAGTGAATGAAGTGGTATATTTGGGAAGTATGTTTAGCAGAGACGGAAGATACGAAATGGATGTGGAAAGGCATATTGCTGCCGGTAACAGAGTCAATGGTGCTTTGACTGCATTGTTGTGACGTCAAAACGTCAGTATAGCTGCACGTTTGGCTGTACACAATGCAGTTTTGCTACCGACGCTGTTATACGGCAGCCAAACGTGGGTAACACAGAAGAAGAATAAAAGAAAGATGAATGCTGTGGAGATGCGATCTCTTCGCAGAATATGCGGAGTCAGTCTAGCTGATCGAATCCGCAATGAAGAGATCCACAGAATGGCAGGTACTAGCGAAGATGTCACGGTGAGAATGAAGAAGAACGTGCTCAGGTGGTTTGGGTACGTTGAACGAATGAGTGATGAAAGAATGGTAAAAAGAGAGTGAGTGGTAAGAGAGACAGGGGGAGGCCTCGAGTGACCTTCGAAAACACAGTAGCTACGATACTGGAGGAAGGTCACGTAAAAAGCATGAGGACCCCCCGGAGGGCATGTATGAAGAGGTTGATGTCTGTGGCCGAGGTGAAAGAGGTATGCAGAGACCGTAGCGTTTGGCGCTCCGTCGTCTCTGGCTACCCCGCAAGGGATATGGCGTGAAGGTAAATAAATAGATAAATAAACTATTTTTAATTTATTCTTTTAAAACTTAAGTGGATCTGAATCGCTTTGGATACACATTAAAAAAAAAGTAAATAAATAAATCTTAATGGGACATTTATTTCTCATTTAATTTAATTATTGCATTTTAATATCACGGTCCTCTTAAAGAGAATTTATAAGAAGAAATTATGATTACATGAAATTAAGACCCAAAGAGAAGTTCTTAAATTAAATATATATTGAGGATTTTAATATATATAACGAATTATCATAAAAATAAGGTATAAAAGCTGAATATATTCTTAAATTTTTTATGAATTTACATATTCATGTTTTATAAAGTAAATAGAGTTGACCGCAAGTTGCAGCCGGTGAGAGTTGATATGTTTGATGTGATATAACGTTATAATTTCATAAAATTCTATTTCTTCTACTATTATTATTGTTTTAAGGCCATTTATTATGTTTGTCAATAAACCCACTTTTAATAATGACCCTCAGTACCATATAAAGGCTCTTCTTGTCAAATAGAACAATGTTAAGGTGCCGCAGTTACCCACACCGAGTTTCTGAAGCGCGTTTAGCAGATTTGTCAACGCCTGCACTGATATGAAATAAAGTCTATCTTCGGCACGCTAATGGTAGTACTAGCAAGAATACTGATATTCGATACATTCTGGTAACTGATGTCTCTACATTAATAACCTTTCAGAAGTACTACATAATCAATACTAAAATACTACTAAGTTTTCCTAGAATATAAGTATAGACATATTATAAGAAGAAAGAGTATTAACTTGACTAGTATTATAGTTTAATTTTAATATCTTTACTATAATCGCCCTGCATATTTTTATAATTTGCTTAGTAAATTATGTACACTCCCCGGCATCCGAGGTCTGTGGAGAGTGATTCAAAGTTTCGTGATAGCAGGAATGAAGGAACACTGACGTTGCTTATTGTAACTTAGTAGGCAATGAACGAGGGTAGATCACAATTATTTATTGCTGTAAGACTTGGATTGCTATAACAGTTGATTTAAGAAACTTTGTCGTCCTCAGCTTTGACGAGCATGACGGTCAGTAGTCTCAAGTAATCATAACTTTTATTATAAGACCAAAGAGTTTTCAAGTTGCAACTATTTACAGTAGAGAGAGAGTGGGAGTAGAATATTTAGATATATTCTTCATTTTTTGAAGATTCGAGTATGGTAATGTAATTAATACACATGTGAATTTTAGAATGTAAAATGCAATATAAAATTTAGCGATCATCGTATGTATTCAGAACGAATCTAAAATCGAATAGATCAAGGATTGTAGATAAATATTACATCAATTTAGAGCAAGAATTTCAATTCATATTTTTCATTTTTAGGGTTCCGTTATCTTAAAGGTGTAAGAAAGGGAACCAATTACTGAAAATCAGTATTGGATTGTCAAACCTCGTTTTTTATAATATGTAAGTCCCAAGTAAAACTATTCTTATTCGTACTAAGACTCCGCTGTCCATCTGTTTGTCTTTCAGCTGGTTACATCACACTTCTACTACATACTACTACATACTACTACTAGTTAGACCATTTCAAAGATATAAATTTAAATGATTGATGATGATTTTCAATAAAGACATTGTGAGAATAGTTTTTATTGTATAATCATTTTTATTCTCCGGGTGTCGCTCGAGCGTCCTCCTCGTAACGTAATGGTGATTGTGCGTTTTTTCAAGAAAATTTTGTGTTTTTAATTTTTATGTTGTGAATTTTTATCCTTATATAGGAACTTACCCTATTGTATATCATTTTGGGACTAACGGTTGTAAGATTTTCTCTCGAAAATTGTAACAAAGAAAATTAAATCTATTTATAATTAATTTGAATACAGGTTTTATTTATAAACCTATAAATTAATTTAAAAGCAAATTTTAAACAATAATATTTATTTCATACAAATACTTTTATAAAAAATGTTATTAAATGTTAGTTAATATTATGTATAATATGTTTTTTTTGTATTTGCTATTTTTTGTTAGTTTCATTTTAACTGCCGGTATTTGTGTATAAATTTTTCAAAGTGATTCTGATAGAAGTAACAACAATATAATAAATATGAGAATCAAATTTATTATACAATCTTTGTCTGAGAATTCTCAAATAAAAACTTTTTATTCATTAAAAGTAATACATAGCTTTTGTGGAAGCAGAAACTAAGATAATGTGTAGATTATTGTACATTTGGAAGAAAACAAAATTGTTACTTCATATTTTAAAATTCTTAAACTTTCAACAATAATATTATGTACACATCTCCAAGGAGGGTTTCTAATTGAAATATAAAAATACTAATGTTATTTAAACACATACTAGTGTGCTTTATATGTATTTTATATGTTATATTAGTACTCCTGAGTGATAGAAAATAAAATATTATTGAAGACATTTCCACCGAACCATACACCCTCAAGTTTTTAGCCATTTCTTTATTTTTCTAAATATGTTTTATATTAATTTATTACCATAATTAATAAATATTGTTATGAAATCTTGAACCAATTCGGGATCCAATTGTATTGTAACACTGTTGTAACCAAAATGTAACACTGTTAAAACTCTCCAAAGCCAACAATATATAAAAAATATATCTAAATTTCACCAACGCAAATAACAGAATAAATCTTTTGTACATTTTTCATAATAATAAATTCAATAAAATGAAGATTACATCAATTAATAAGAAAGAATGATCCCTCTTTTTATTCAAAATCGTTCAACGAAATTTCCTGTAAGCTTCGAATAATACTTAAAATAATTAGAAAACTTTATATTCTTGAAACGTTATCTACCTTTCTTGAATTTCGTATTTTTTCAACTCTTTATTTAATTTGAAATTAGATTATCAAAAGGACAAGTGAAAAAGAAATTAAAAAGATATTACCGAGACCAAGATGACTTCTTTAATATTATTGATTTATCTAAGTATATAATATTAAATCTGACAAATATGTACAGTATGTTATTTGTCATATATTAATATAGAAAAAGAAAACGAAATAAAAAAGAGGTTCAGTGTTGAACATTTTGTTATAAAAACTAAAAACATACATCGTGATGGTTGTAACCCTTATATTAGGATTATAAAACATAATTCTATTTAATATTATATATACTTATCCAATTCAATGCTGTCAGTACATAGAGGCTACGGCGGAGCAATTTGTCGCTTAAGCGACGTCACCAGCGACGATTACATTATGCAACGTCAAGTCTAGCGAGGAGTCCTTGTTGTTCTAGTCTCACTTTATTGTTAAATTATTTAAAAGTCTAAAATATAAAAGCATCAATCCTTACATATTCTATATAAATTTTTATGAAAGCAGAATTAAATACATTTGAAGGAAAAAATTAAAACTCGATTTACATGTAAAAAGACATCAAATTGCTAGTATTATTGTAATGTGCTTTTTTCGCAAATACTACAAAAAGCATTAATAGTTAGCCACCTAACGATATAACTAAAGATTTGCGTATTTATTTAAGGTTAAATTAACACTATTAATATATCAATCAGAGGTATTTAATTTTATACTTTCTTTTTATATCTATTTCATAAGGGAGTAAATTATATTAAATTCCTTTACTTAAACGGAAGCAACAAGAATCTTTTACCAACTAATTAAGTCGTTTACCAAATAACTAAGGACAAAAACAAATTATAACAAAGTTATCAAGTCGACTGAGGTTTTCGTACGCATTCAATAATAATTTATCAAGTTAATTTAATCCTCAATGTTGATGAATGCACTTCAAAACAAGAACATAATATCAAATCAAATATTGTTATTATATACAAATGTTAATTGAAAGTAATCACAATTACATTGAAAACAGTTTAGTTTCAAAACTTAACGAAGTAAATAATGCTTTCTTAGATGTTGTACAATGATTAAAAACCAATAATCCGTTGTTCAAAGAAAGAAACAAAATGTACTAAATTTACTTTATCAAATGTCTAAAAGTCAAAACCAAAGTAAAGTTTAAACCCTTAGATAAAAAATTGCAATGGATTCCTGTGATTTGTCGAACAGATTTCGTTCTGGTTTAAAGAGTACGTTGGTTGACAAACCTGAAACAGCTAAAGTATTTAGTTATTTTTACAGTATCATGTCATACGACATACTATTACGGGGTAATAGATATTGATAATATCTTTATATTGCAGAAGAGGGCTCTTTGAGAAATCTAATTTCTTACTGTTGTTATTGTTGTTATAAGTTGGAATTTATAATTATCTATCAAAGGCAATTGAGATAAGTTCAGAACTTAACTTTATATTTATATTGTCATATCCGTATTGCATTGTATGTGTGCATTAAAAGTGAGCGATGGTTAACTTAATACTTAATACATTTATTTACTTAAAAATATCAAAAAGACGATATGAAAAGATACCGTAACTACAGTTCTTCCTATACTATATATATATATGTATATGTATATATATATATATATATATATATATATATATATATATATATATATACATAATCGCATTAACAACAGTTGACCTAATTTAACAATAACACAAAAGGAAAGAATATTTACTGACTGAAACCTTCTTTCTTTTTAAAACTACTGTGTATTTGTGAACATATCTGTTAACAGTATTTAGTGTACTTACAGAGTATAACAAATCCTGTCAGGAAATGTCTCACTTTATCTTTACCTTTCGGTGCCGGACTAATTAACGGTGGATATATGGATGGACATATGAATAGAACCTAAGAGAACGGAAGTTAAAATATTCTTCAACAGTTTCACCTATATTATATAAAACAATGATATTGGTTAGGTTTTTATACCTATATATTTAATATTAGTTGAACAATAAGTGAATGTTATTGTGATTATTTTACTAATAGTTAAAGCTTCAAGAAATATAAATAATATAAATATTTGATTTGTTTTTTTGGTCCAAGGTTGCAAATGCGTTTATCAACATTGCCGATTAAGGATTTGATAAATTAAAATTTAATGCGTACGAAAAACCCCAGTCGAGCTAAAAACTTTGTTTTAATTTGTTTCCACTCCTGTTAATTAGTTGGCAAACGACTGTCACCTTCACATTTCATTTATTGGTACTTCCGTCGTTACTTACTTGCGTTCAAATTAAGGATTTTATTGTTCCGGTAAATAAACAAAATAAAATAGAAAGACTTATTTAAGCGCACATTCAAATACTTACTCTTACTATAACTACAAAAGACATGTTTAAGTACGGTTAAGATACGTGTTACTAATTCCATAGACAAGGAAAATTAATATAATTTAAACGGAGCTAAACATTATTTAGATTAGATTATAAACCTTGATAGTCTTGATAAATTTTCATCACACAACTAGTTGAATGCAAAAGCGTCTACTAAAATTAAGTTCGAAACTTTAAATTAATTTTCTGATAGTTGTTTGTTTTCGCCGAAATTTCTTTATACAAATTGACTATAATTTCAAAATCTATAACTAATCGAAGTTAAAGTTATTTCAAGAGCAAAAATTCAGTCTTTTAGGTAAATGTTCGCTGAGTAAAAGTTTTTTAATAAGCTGTTGAAATATTTTGTGATCGGATTCTAAACAAAATTGTGTAGAATGTATAAATAGATGGGTTTTTCTTATATCTAGCCAATTCAAAAGTGGTATTATCCTTGGTAGAATAATTGATTTAGATTTAGAAAATTCTTTTCAGAATTACAAAACTCAATACTCTCTAGTACTACAACTACTCTTACTAAATAATTAACTTACTTTGTAACTGTTTGTTGCGAAGCAGAATTTAAAATAAATATGAAAATAAGGTGAGTGAAAATGATTAAATGCTGTTTAATTTGTAGCTATAAACATAACATTTTAATTACTTATCGTTCTATAATGTTATGATATGTAAAGTAATATTTATCTATAAATATTTAATATTTATACGATACGCTCTGTCCACTGATATTAATATCAAACTCAGAATTGGTCGAGGCATGTCATACTCCGATAATTCAACGTGTTTATATATAAATTTTTATTATTCTTTTTAAAGTTTACAATTTGCATTTCTCGAGAAAAAAATCAACAATATTAACGAGAGATTCAATAATTATACTTCGCTATTTCTGGTTCACGTAATAAAGAAAAAAATGCTGCAGTTTTCTTTGTCTGCAAGATGAAACTGTTTCAGCGTCATATATATAATCTAAAATCTAAATAGTAAAAAGTATGTCTCTCGTCACTATAAAAAGTTATAATTAATAAAAAGACATTTTATGAAAATTATATATCAGAATTTTACATAAAATTGTGGCATTAGTACAACAATACAACAAGTAATACTACTAGTAATAATTTTTCTGTAATTTACTTGAATGCACAAATTTTCTTGAATTCTTTAAGAGGTATATAAACTGTGTAGTCTCGTATGTCTGGTGTTCACTAAACTACAAATATTTATATTCCCATCCGAGTGTCGCAATCCTGGAGCTTGCATCTCTTGACGGGATAAGGTTGACTGTAATTAGAGAGTCTAATAAATCTTGTCCTGCGTTGTTTTCCTTTATCTGGATCTTTCAGTGCCAGGATGATTTACGATCATTTTATGTTTCACGGGGGAAAAGTAAACGAAAATTATAAAATATAAAAATAATTGTAATTTTATTGCATCAATTTTGTTAATTAAAAAAAAATAATTAAAATAACGGAGTTTTATAATATATCGGCCTGAGTGTGGGTAATGTGTATTTTACAGTGCTGTATTGTGGGAAGAGTAATTTGTGAAATGTGTTTGTGTCAGTGTGTTTAATATATATATGTTGTAATATCACTTCGCTGGCATATTCATTTTGAATTTAGTCCGGACGAGTCTCTTCATCTGCATATTTCGGAATCTTTGTTTGTTTTGTTCTATTTTGTGAGACAACCCGAAGTGTCTATTTTTATGTGATACAAATATAATTATTTATCCAGTTATTACAGAATTGGCCTGCATATTGTTAAAAAAATTAATTTACTGGTTGTTCCTCATTGGCAGAGTGGTAACATTTGCAGATGGAGAATATTTAAGAATCCTTTTTTATTAATAGCGTACTACATAAGGAGATTAAAAATTAAGGGTCAGTTTTTTTATATATAATATTTATTTTCCCAGTGTTATGAAAATTAGCGATAGGATAAATAAAAGTGTATTTTTGACTACAAGCAACAGTCAGATACGATATTTTTCTTGTGGTAAAGGAATTTTATTTATTGAGCAATGTATTTTTTTAAAATCGTAGACTGAAATGGATTGAAAAAATAAATACGAAGAAAGTAACTTAGACTTCTTTTGTTTTTGTTTTCGCTATTTTCTTCGTAAACAAAAAGTGTAATATGTAATGAAAAAATGCTAAAAATGAAGGTTGTATTTTTAATCAAACTTTAGTTATTGAGTAATAATTAGAATAAAAAAATATGTCGTCGTCAATTATGAAAATAAAAAGACATTATAATATTATCAATAACATTACTTTGTCAACTCTTATCAAGAAAGCTCTAACTTATTTACAGTTCTAATTAAGCTCCGAATTATAGGGAATATAAGTACAATGTGCTTACAAAATGTCAGTACGCATTAAACATATACACTTGCGAGTGAAACTCCACTACATAACAAGGTTTATTAGAACATTTTATGTCAATGAAGTACGATGTCTCCACTTTATAAATATATATATATTAAGAAGTCAAATAAAAGAATATTCGAAATCTTAGTTAAGTCTTACAAATACATATGGGTTTAAAGATATTTACTTCTCATGAAGAACATACTGTTCACTTATACAGAGATTAAGTACATACATTTAAGTTATTCTGCATGCATTACATTTTATTTATTTTACTTATAACTAAACTAAATCTTATTGTAAATAGACATGAATCTTAACTAATCAACTAATTAAAAAAAAAATAATAATAATAAAATAAAAATGAGTACTCCTAAAAATATCACAAAGGTGATATAAAATATACTGTAACAACAGTTCTCGCTGAGATATCAAGATATCGAGACACGAATAAATTGTATAGCGACGGATGCGCAGGCAAACAATCATTGTTTTATACATATATACAAATACTAGCAGACCCGGTCACGCGTTGCTGTGACTATTGTTTTTGATATATTACATTGTAGTAAACTATTTAAAGGGTTACGTTCAGAGTACTTCTGTCATGAAAATCATAATGTTTTCTTACAGTCGATATTAAGCAAAAATAGAAACAAAATTATTTTTTAAATTTCATCCAAATTTATAACACTATTTGTAAATTACAAAGTTAGTAAATAACTTGGAACACTAAACTTACGAATGAGGTAGGTAGGGTAGATACATCATTCGTAATTATTCAATCCAGTCAACAGATACCGCCATCTTTTAGAATTGTTAGGAGCTAACTGCAAAATAATAAACAAATAAAATAATATTGCGACTATGAATTGAATTGAAAATTATTATATATCTTTTAAGTTAGGTCAAACTGTACGTGGTGTGTAAATTTATTAAAATCGGTTAAGTAGTTTAGGAGTCCATCGCGGACAAACAACGTGACACGTGATTTATACATATTAAGATTTCTGGTGGATCTTTTTTATCATTTAATATTTTAAATAATATGATAAATAAATCGTAAAATTATCCTTTTTTATATGTTAATTTATCATTTTAATAAGATGAAATAAAGAATAATGAAATAAAACGTATATAAGTATTTTCAGTAATCGTATTGATACAAAAATCTGTTTTATTTTTATTGTAGTGCTTTATGATACATAATGTTTTTTGTTTGATTACCTGGTGAATACAAACAAATCTGATGGTTTTCCAACATGGGAACAGGCAACATACAATTAATCCCTGGGACTTATTTATGGTCATAGCAAAAGCAAGCCGCACTGGAAACTGTCAGTCGGAATCATTGCGATGCGTGGTATCAACACGTCTTCTCCTTTATACTTTCCTTTCAGTATAGTTGCTTCTATCACGTTGTTCAATAATTTTTTTATCGCTAACCATGTGCCGTTGCAAAGACGTGATTGGTTGATATTTCTCAACATTATAACTAACGATAATTAAAGGTTTAATTGAAGATTGTGAGGTGGCAATCCTGGTAAATCCAGCGAATTTAAAAATTCCGGCGGATAGTTGACGACATCATCTTGGTTAGTAGCCGAATCAACTGATATATCCTCAATTCGCCTGTAATTTGTTCTTGAATTTTGAAATTTAAATCATTTACATCTATGTTTTTTGCAGCCAATATAGCCCTTTCGCTCAACCAATCATGGTTTCTGTAATTTTGAGCAACATCTGGAAACACCTTTTGAATAAGTTCATCTTCTTATCTATTGATCTAGTTAACTGACAAAAACTTTGAGAAAAGTTAATGCAACCAGTCAAGGTGTCTATAGGAAATTTTCCATTACCAATGTCAATGAGTTGTTTAGAGAATATGTCTCCAGATTGGTCATTTTGCAACTTGACACGCATATTCTCGCTTAAATGTAATACCTTCACATGCTTCCACAAATATGAGGACTTTAAATATGCATTAAGTTCATCAGCTGGCGTTGATCGTAGAATCACTGGCAATATTTGACGAAAATCTCCTGCTAATAAAATCATTGCACCACCAAATGGGTTATGATTGCTCCGTAGATCTTGTAAGGTTCTATCTAAAGCCTCAAAAGATTTTTTATGTGCCATCGTGCATTCATCCCAAACAATCAATTCACATTGCTGCAAAACCTTTGCCATTGCAGAGTTCTTCGAAATGTTGCAGGTTGTGGTTTCGTTGCTTTGCATGTGTAATGGCAATTTTAGTGCTGAATGAGCTGTTCTACCACTTTCAAGCAAAGTTGATGCTATTCCCCACGAAGTGAGTGCAAGTGCAATTTTATTTTGTGAGCGAATTGTTGCTAATATCAATGATATCAAAAAAAAATGTCCTGTACCACCAGGTGCATCTAAGAAGTAAATCCCTCCTCTTTTATCATTTATTACTTTCATAAGTGTATCAAATACATACTTCTGTTGTTCATTCAATAGTGGAAGATTTGTTTGAATTAATTCTTTCAAAGTATTGAGATCATACAGTTTTTCTCGGTGCAACTCTTGGTTAAAAGCATCATGCATTGGACGATTGGGCGGGGCCAGGCCTAATTGAAATAATAGTTTGTTTGACATCATCAAGCACATGTCCTCAATTGAAATCAATACTTCATTGTAAATTTCTTCGCTTATTTGTATATTTGGATTTCCCCTTCTAATCCGTATTTGATACAAAATATCATCACACATATTATCTTTGTACTTAATCCACAAATCCTTTGGGTTTGATGGGAAGCATGTAGATATGATTATAGAAAACAATGTTCGTATTTGATGAGCTTGTGATGACATTACAGCATCATTGAGAGTTTGATCCCAATGAGCATTTTTCTAGCAATCGCAAACGTTGGCAAGCTTTTTTGTATGATCCACACAAATCACCATCAACAGTTCGTACATGTTGGAATGATGTTGGGCCACGTACATTGTCTAATAGCAGTCGTGAATAAAAACTTTCATCATTGCTTTGATGTACTGAATAAATTCGACCAATCGCATCGGTAGAATATACATCTGGGTATCCTGAAACTGGTTTTCCTTGATTCCGTGATATAAATCTCCTTAAGGATTGATTCCAAGTATAATATTTTGGCATTTCAGAATATAACAATGTTTGAGCAAAAGCATCGTTTTGGCATGTCAAAAAAAACTGGTTAATGTAATAGATGGTGGCTGTACAGCTCTTTGTACTGCGTTCTGTGCTGTAAAATATACTCTTTGTCCATTTTTTAAATGCACAGCTAAATGAACAACAGTAGGGTGTCTCTCATGAATAGGAAAAGAAAATATTCGCCAAACTGCTTCATTACTACTAACATAGCGACCCATTTGGTATTGGGTAACTTCATCATTGGAATTCTCTGCATTAATATCAATCACAGCCATATCACTTTGGTTACATATTTGCAAATGTATTTAATAGATTTTACTGAATGGCAAGATTCAACGTTGACGTGCGCTTTGAAGGTCTTTGATAAAATGGGTGAATATGGAACAATCCAGCGATTATCTATTTCAATATCTTGTTGATTTAATTTGACGATTGTTGATCTTGCATTTTCTGCTGTCGATCGGCGACAATACAAAGGATAACCGTCAATACCAGTGATTGTTTCAGATATTAATGTCCGTGGATATCGTTTTGAACATTTACCATCCACCATACACGGTAAATTTTGATTAATAGTTCCACAGGGACCATGTACCATGTTTTTGATAACTACCTCATGCAATCCAGGATCTACTTCTACATTAGGGATTTCAGCTGATATTACTGCATCAACTTCATTTGACTTTATCTTGTCAACTAACCAAATCAAAATATGTGCATGTGGCAATCCCCGTTTCTGCCACTCCACAGAATGCATCCAGCGGCGTGTCTCTCCAAACACATAATGTTTCACAATGAAATCCTTTAAAGATTTCAACTTTTGTATAAAGACTCTGGCTGTGTCTATTTCTATCCAGTGTGGATTGCATGTAAATGTGATGAACAAATCTGCTGTACCATAATGACAAACATATGACATGGCATTTTGAGTATATTCATGCATATGTCGAGGGCTTACGATGTATGTTGCTGGAAGAATAGTTATTCGATTAAGATTCTGTGCATTACCATCAGTATTAATCGTATCTCGAAGGTGAATATACTCTTCAGATCTGAGTTTTGTCTGATTCCCCCTGATGAATGTTAATCTCTCCGTTTCAATTTTAACATACATGTCTACAACATACTTGTGATATAATCGCCGACGTTTGAGTATGTGATTGTCATCATTAGGCGGTAGGAATAATAGTTCATTGAACTGACTTTTTTGTTGGTTTTAGAACCTGAAAATAGATTTTTGTTTTCAATAAAGAAAAAATAATATAGTGACTGACAATATATCTTCTTGCTAAACTAATATTTTTTATTACCTGTAATGGGATTTATCATCTTGTTTGAGAAATCATAGCCATCTTCACCTTGCCAAAATATAATGGGATATTGCAATGCGTCATATGAGCGGTGTGTTTCCTTTATACGTTGTAATTGATCATTCCGACGATGTAAAACAATATCAAGGGATTCCAAGTTTTCTCCAACTACAACGATGGCAACTTCATCAATAGTTGATGCATTAAAACGTCTTGCATGTTGGCCAACAGGTGTTTTATCAGCTCTGATTACAATTTTGTGATTATCAGATGGCATCAGATCCAGTGCAGTTTTAATAACATAATCAATTGATTGTACTCATGAAATAAAGTTTGTAATTGTTCTACAATAGACCTCTTTACTGAATTGTTATTTGAACAACGCATATCAATTTCTTGTGGTAAATTGCCAATGAAATAAATTTGCAGGAATTTGTAATTGCTATCTGACACTGGTAACAGTGAACCTGCGCTATGGTATAGTTGGCCTTGTATCTGTAAATTAAAAAAAATGATTTTTGTCAAATATAAATAATATTTGTTCGTAAAAAGTATATCTGTCTTCTAATTTGAATCCCCAATTTATAATTGATATGCTTAGGTATGTCAATATGTAATAATTAGTTGTAACTAATATCCATCATCAAATAATTATATTGTGTTTCAAAATAATAAAAGTATTGCTAATACTGAATCACCAAATAATATTATGATTAAGTAATATATTTCTTGGGGATTAAGGAACTGAAGGTTAATGACACACCTTTACTTAATTAACAGGAAATTTTGTTCACTAAAATAATAATGATTAACTGCTATAATACCTACCTTAAAATTTGGCATGAAATTTTCCCGAACTACGTTTGTTGCCCCAAATGACGTCATTTGAAAGCAATTGTTATATTGTTGGATATTTAACAAAAAGTGTATGGAATCTGGTTCTATTCCTGAAACCAATGAGTACAATGGCTCTGATGGTAGATCCAATGGTATCAATTTCACTTTCCCATTTGCGCAACATAATCCATTGGCTTCATTTGCCTTACAATGAGAGCAAACCAAGTTCATAGATCCAATAGTAACACATTGGTGGTTACTGTAGTCAATTGACAAATCATAATTGAAAGCAGCTCGATTCAAACTTTCGGGATTATTGGTTGAATCTCTCGCTCTCGCTTCCCACGTTCGTGATATACGAATTCTTTCACGTTCTTTTCGGTCGTCACGTTCTTGTGCAGTATGATAAGATCGGTAATTAGTTTGGTTTGTAGCATTTTGGGTTCTTCTAGTCTTCTACCTAAATTACTTCGTCTTATAGGAGGCATATCGAATAAACTCACCTAAATTATGTCACATGCAATAATTATTAATCACAGGTATTAAAACACTTTGCACAAAACACGATATAAAACAATCAAAATTAATTATTAAATATTATAAACGCTTTTTAACGCGGTTTGTTTGACAGATGCAATGACGTGAAAACTGATGACAATTAATGTCGCATTCCAAAACTAAAACAAAAGAAAGAATATTCCAAGGCCAATCAAATCTATAGCTCTTACATTTTTTGACTTTTCAATTTGGTCGGGTTCACGATATTATCACTTTTGCGTGAACGTGCACACACATATATTTGATTGAATTTGAACTTTGTGCAGAGACAATAAAGTGCGAATTGACTCTTTGACGTTAGCAACACACCTACATTGTTTAGACAAAAATGAGTGCTTGTAATTTAATATGAACTTAATTGTATAGCAATACAGTTCAAATAGACCCTAAATTTAGTTAGAAAATATTTGTATAGGAAAAAGAAAAGGGCTCTTTTAGGGTTTTCCTGGAAATTATTCGAATTTTTCTCGCCGTTAGAACCATCCTTGGGCTTCAAGGAATATTTAAAAAAAATAATTGTTAAGATTGGTCCATGCGTTGTTGAGTTATGCGCTTACCAACACATTTTGCGATTCATTTTTATATAATAGAAGATATGTATGTGCATTTTTCATACAAATACATTTAATTAATCTGTTTATAACCAAAATATTTTTTTATAAGTAACTCAAGCTCTTTACACATATATATACTCGTAGTATTTTCTTGGAACAATTAAAAAGTAATAAAAAGGGAGAAAAGTTAAATTTAATTATAAATAAAATAGCTGTTGCGTTTCAATAGGAATATTATCAGTTATTAATTTGGAATATTTTTGCTAATGGAGCAAGGAATGTAAGGAATGATTTCAGGGTGTACCTGCAGGGCTTCTTAACCGTTTCTTTCCATGTGGTTCTATAGAATGTAATCTCAGAACTATGCAATTACAATAATTTTTTTTAAACTAAATTTCAACTTTTTTTTTAAATAAATATCTTTGGCCAAAGTGTGTTTCAGTCATGCTATATCAGAACCTGAAAATTGATTTAGTTATATGTAGCTCATAGAGCAGGCACTCACTAGTGTGATACATGTGACTCTCTTCCCTTACGACTCTCCAATAATCCTCATCCTTCAATACCATCTTCGTAGACTTATTTACCATTTATAAATCATCTACATAATATATAAAAAGACAAATAAATAAAGCGTTAAACAGACACTGTTAGTGTTTTATTATGTGTATAGATGAGATACGTATACTTTAATATGCTCCATACAATAAAAAGAAGTACGTAATATCCTTAAAACAAATTGACGTACCTTTAAGACTTAATTTTTAAAATATATGCAGATTAAAAATATTTTATACTGAGGACGCAACAATATGCTTTGATAATAACATAGTCTAAGATATGAGAGAGCTTGGGATGGAAAAATATATACGTTTTGCAATTAAAATTGCATGTGAATTATTTAAATAAATATTAGTTGTCGCCGTGACAAATAAAAGAACAGCTATAAGTAGTCTTTTTAAAACACGCATTGGAAAAAAATACTTTGTATTTTTATATTAATGAATGAGATTCACAACCTTTTAATTTCCAACAAAACTTAGTAATTGATATTCTAATTGTGACGTATTTAATAAACGCAGATAAACCGTTAAAAATAAGAAATAAAAATTCGTTATTGTTAACAAAATAAAATCACTCTAAAGGCTACTATAATAATATTACGGATTATTTATTTTTTGTGACAAACATAATTTATTACAGTTATTTATTATAAATATCAAAGATATATAAAGTTAATATCTTAAGTAACGAAGTTAACGCACATCGAGTTTACGTTTTACAAAAAACATAACATTAAAATTGTAAACGGAAAAATGTATGAAGAGTCTTAAACAGTAATAAATGTAATTTAGTTCTACGTAGATAGTGTTGCATGATCTGTGTATAATTATGATCTACTTCTAAATTAAATTAGATTATAAAGCACTCACGAGGCCGCGCTGTGGACGACCCGCGAATGGTTTAGTCGCGTGTATCGAACATGTCCGTACTAAATAACTTTGTTTATTTGTTATCTGTATATCCTGAATACCATCATACAACCACAGTTATTTTTTAATGAAATTAAAATTATTACTTATTTACAATTTAGATTAAATAGATAGAAAGGGACCTAAATAAGTTTTAAGGAAACGCTTTATAAAGAATTTTCATTCAAGGAAATTGTTACATAATAATGTAAAGGTTCCTATGTAGAGAAGACGTAACGAGAAACTCATATCCTTAAGAGATTTCAGTATTCAATTCAATTCTAGAACTAGATACAACAAAGAAAAAATACACCAAATACTTTCTATTTTATATACCTATATTAGAATTTAACAAAACATATGGTAAAACTTGTGCCTACCAATACAAGAAAGATACCCGTGACTTTCAGGTAGATAATTAAAAACTATACTGCATGGGATGTTACTAAAAATGTAATTATCAACGACTCGGATACTTGCAACGGACTATAACAACAATAATTGACATTAATTTTGGCTCCGATCTTACGACGATATTATTTAATCTCCGGTGACTGCGGTGTGCGCAAAGACATCGGCGGTGGGCGCCAAGCCCAAGAACCAATAATATAATCACGGAGTGGAAAATAAGTTTAATTATATACTTAACATATATGAAATTATATTAAAGGAATAATATAACACTAAATAGAGTTATGAATGAAGGATGTATGTTATAAAACAGTTCTTCAAAGGCAGTTGATTAAAAATGAAAAGTGCTCGTAAAAGTTTCGTTCACTTTTTACTTTGTGTCCTTGGTATTAGTTTTTATAGGAACTTGTAAGAAATTCCTTGCATTAAGAGGCAATGTAAAGTCAAAATAAATTATGATTTCAATATATAAATTAATTAACTTCTAAATTATTATCAAACACCATTTTACATCTTTACTTTAAGATTAAATATTTATTATAAAATTAAAATATAACTATGCAAATCTGTCTTAAGGTTTTCTTGTTATTAAAAACGGTTTATGATACATTTAACCGGATCTGCATCACGTAAGGGACGGAGCATTGGAGTCATTATTTTGTATATTTGGCAAAAAACAAAATAATTGTTGTGTGATAAATATTGATAAGAACCATAATATCATTAATTTCTTCAAGTGTACAAAATCTCTGTGCAATTAATAATAAATTCAGGACATTTTTATTTATACCTTTGTATCAATGAAATCCTCAAAAAGCTTTTCTGTGTAAGTCTACCCGCTAATTCTAACATTACATTATATGCGCTGTGAATATAAAGAAAAAGAATTGAGATTGGTACCAATGGAATAGATACTTTAATTACACGTTATGGTATAATTAAATCAGCTACTTTTAATGAATTCTATTAAAACTTAAGTGGATCTGAATCACTTTAGATACACATTAAAAAAAATTAAATAAATAAATCTTGATTAGACCTTTGAGATTTATTTCTCATTTAATTTAATTATTGCATTTTAATGTCCGGTCCTTTTAAAGAGAATTTGTAAGAAGAAATGATGATTACATGAAATTAAGACACAAAGAGAAGTTCTTAAATTTCAATATATATTGAGGATTTCAATATATGTAAAGAATTAACATAAAGATGAAATATAAAAGCTGAATATATTCTTAAATTGTTAATGAATTTACACATCCATGATTTATAAAGTAAATAAAGTTATTACTTAAATATAAAATAATTGGAACAACACTGGACTCACGAACTTAAAAAAATATACACGTATCGAGACCGCAAGTTGCTGAGAGCTGATATGTTTGATGTGATACTCGTATAACTTTATAATATCTTAAAAATCTATTTCATCTATTATTATTATTATTTTAAGGCCATTAATTATGTTTGTCAATAAATCCACTTTTAATAATGACACTCAGTACCATATAGGGGCTCTTCGTGTCAAATAGAATAATGTTAAGGTGCCGCAATTACGCACACCCAGTTTCTGAAGCGCGTTTAGCAGATTTGTCAACGCCTGCACTGATATGAAATGAAGTCTATCTTCGGCACGCTAGCGGTAGTACTAGCAAGAATAACGATATTTGATGCATTCTGGTAACTGATGTCTCTACATTAATAACCTTTCAGAAGTACTACATAATCAATACTAAAATACTACTATGTTTTCTTAGAATGTAAGTATAGACATATAATAAGATGAAATAGTGATAAATTAACTAGTATTATACTTTAATTTTAATATCTGTGTTATATACGCCCTGTTTATTTTAATATTGTGCTTGGTAAATTATGTACGCTCCCCAGCATCCGAAGTCTATGGAGAGTGATTCAAAGTTTCGTGATAGCAGGAATGAAGGAACACTGGCGTTGCTTATTGTAACTTAGTACACAATGAACGAGGGTAGATCACAACTATTCATTGCTGGAAGTATTGGAGTTCTATAACAGTTGATTTAAGAAACTTTGTCGTCCTCAGCTTTGACGAGCATGACGGTCAGAAGTCTCAAGTAATCATAACTTTTATTTTAAGACCAAAGAGTTTTCAAGTTGCAACTATTTACACTAGAGAGAGAGTTTGAGTAGAATATTCAGATATATTCTTCATTTTTTGAAGATTCGAGTAGGGTTATGTAATTCATACACATGCGAATTTTATAATGTAAAATGCAATATAATATTCAGCGATCATCGTATGTATTCAGAACGAATATAAAATCGAATAGATCAAGGATTGTAGATAAATACTATATCAATTTAGAGTAAGAATCACGATTTATATTTTAATATTTTTAGGGTTCCGTTACCTTAATGGTTTAAGAAAGGGAACCAATTACTGTAAATCAGTATCGGATTTTCAAACCTTGTTTTATATAACATTCGTTTTTTGTTATCTTTGATATAATGTAAGTCCCGAATGTTACTACTTTTATTCTTACTAATTCTCCGCTGTCCATCAGTTTGTCTTTCATCGGGTTGCTTCACAGTCCTACAACTACTAATTAGACAATTTTAAAAATATAATTTTAAAAGATATAAATAATACCACAAAGATCCGTCTATAAGATGTAAGAATAAATAATCTTCGCTGAGACGTCAAGACGTCAGGACGAGAATAAATTGAGTAGCGACAAATGAGTAATAAGCAATAAATATTTTTTTGTATTAAATAATAATTTTAATATTTTTATTGCAATGCAAATGAGGAATAGAGTGAACATAATTTAGTAATAAATAACTCATACCACTTCATACAGATCTATTTAGCTAATCCTACTCATACGTTCGCGCAACGAAATTCGCTCATCCGTGTATAAATAAAAAAATGTACTGTATTTAATATATATCTTTGTATTCCAAATGCTATTGACTTTATAAAAGGAATATTGAGGAATAGAGGCACATACACCAACATGGAGAGTCGCTGGACATACCTTGATTAATACAATAGTCTCATACGTAGTGTAACCGTGGATCCGAAGACAAGAGACAAAGAATCACAGTACTCCTCTTGACTATACGTTGGGGCCTAATAAGCACAGTAAAGTGTTGGTCCTGATACTTCAAGATACAACGATATTCATCTCTTTTAATCAAACAAAATTTTGCTGTTAATGCTGTGTTTTAAATAGTTGTCAAATATGATTCATTTGTAAAGGACTTATAAAGCGTGGAAACCCTATTACATGTGATTCAAGTGTATTCATCGAATTATTTGAATTTTAATTAGTTAATATCATAACAGTTCATGATAATATATGATAATATACATATTTATTTACGACTTTGTTTATTCAGCCTAAATACAGTTAAATAAAAGGTATTGATAATTTTAATAGACAATGCAATATCTAATTCCGGGTTTCGATAACAACCTATAAAATATTGTATGCTAAAAAATAAGATTTTGTTCAGTTTTGTTATGAAGTGTTTGTTGTAGGGAATAATAATATGTTTTTGGTAACTATAAAGATAATTAACAGCTCACTAAGGCCGTGTGGAGACGCCTCCGACGTGAATCGCGTGTGCGTCTCGTGTCTTCTTATATAAATATACTTAAAATATGAAATGTTGACGGAATTTTTATTGAGTATTAGGACTGTGTCTTATTTAAGTTTTTAATTAATTTAAAAAATGCGTGCCCGCAGGGGGACACGCGTGGGTAGACCTCGTGTGTAACTCCTTTAAAATATAACTCACTACCTAAGAATAACACATGATGCCGTTGTTTACATCAAAATTTTCAAGCAAAAAGCGGTTTTTATTTTTTTTCTCGGAAAAAGTATCTTTTTTGGAAATACTTTTGGTACTTAAATTTAGAGTTAAAAATAACCTTTCTATTAAAAATATTTGCGAGGAGGGAATGTTTACCAGAAAAAAGTTGTCGTGGTTTTACCTACCTTAAATTTTCAAGCTAAAAGTGGTTTTTATTTTTTTTCTCGGAAACGGTACCTTTTACGGAAAAACTTTTGGTATTTAAATTTAGAGTAAGAAATAACCTTTCTATTAAAAATACTTGTGATGTAAGAATGTTTACCAGAAAAAAGATATGATTTTTTTTCCAAAAATTTTCGGTTTTTTTACCCCCACCCCTAAGTTATTGAAGTTAGGTTTTCGCTTTATCTACATTAGTTATAGGTATTCATCAAAGACATCATATAATATAAACGCGATTGATCTTCTTTGTATCGGGAAAAAGTTATGGTCGAAAAACTGAAATCAGAAAAAGTGACGCCCTAGCGGCCCCTGTGGCCGGATTATTCTGGTTAACGAATTTGACCTTCATTTTTGGATGGTTGATTTTTGTGCAAAGTTTAAAAGCGATCCGAGTGAAACTGCGGCCGCTATCGTGCTGACAAAAGTCGAATCTGGACGCACGCACGCATATATATATATATATATATATATATATAAACTTTTTGACCAATGGTCATTTCGGACTCAGGGTGTCATAAGAAGACCTCCTGTGAAGAAATTTTTCCAAAATTCGAAAGTCGGGTACAAATGAATGGGCAGACCGAATTCTTCGAGGTCTACCCAAAATAGAAAGACACATAAATAATTCTTAATGAAGCCTTTTCTAAAGGATTTTCATTAAAGAAAATTATTACACATCAATATAAAGGTTCCTCTGGTGAAAAGTCGTGACACGAACACAGATTCTAAAGAGATACTAGCCGCAAAAAACTTTGAAATTTTATAAATAGCAATAATCGTTTACGTGAACTCGTATAAATATATTTCTACGTTTACGTAAACAGATCCCTTTCATATACTTTGACTTTCTGAAGTAAATCTATATTTTTTATATTAGATATTCTGCAAGCTTCGGCCATCCCCTCCCAAATATTTAATACGGATAGAATAAATACTTTTACATATAATATATATGTACTACTATGACCACTAAGGAAAAGGTTTTTGTATTTTCGCTCCTAAGAAGTTATGAAATAGTCAGTGTGTACTGACATTATTTTCGTAAATTTATGATTTTATAAATCTAAAAAGAAGATTGTTTATATAGCTTTCCAATTACATAGCAATTTAAATGTGTTGTACAGATTTATAAAATTTCGGTGTTCTGGTTTGTGGAATGATAATGCGGAATTTATATGAAACTCCGTCTTCTTATTATATATTGTAAATTGTGATGATTGTTATCATTGTTTTAAAATATTACAGGGAAAACAGGGTAAACTGAGAAGAATTAAAACACATTTCATAAAATAGTTTTAAACCTGTAGGTACAGCGCGGGCAAAGTCGCTTTTAAAAGCTAATAATTCAATTACAACTTAGAACTTACCAAAAAAACTGCTAACGTTGTTTGATTCAAACGAAATGAAATACTAAGTTACTTATTAATGGAAACAAACTAAAAGCTACTTCAAGTAATCACAAATGGAAAATGAACTTTCCTTAGTTACTAGAAATATTAAAATATATTTAGAAATCTTGGTTTTATATTTCTTTATTTGAAAAAATGGTTTATTATAAATGTACTCGTGCTATTATTCATATAAATGAAGGATTTCAAATGAATAATAATTTTGTTAAATAAAACATTAAAGTTTCTTTTATTTACATTTGTTTATGATTATTAGTTGTTAATTACTCTGTACTGTTTATAATTAATTATTAACTCAGTAGCTACTCACTGAAATGGAAAATTAGTGTTTTATATAAACTAATTAACAATAAAAACTTACGCGTCTGTGTTATTATGTTATTGTAAATTACTTTAATGACCGGTTCGTAAAATCTACTACTAGTGCAGAAGTAGTTTCAAAAACTTTGATTAAAAATAAATATATTTTGTTGCGAGGTTGACTATTATTAGGTTATTATTTGAGGTAGGACATCCACGGTGTAGCGTCGCCGGGTGGACTTTAAGATATTAATACATACAACTATTATTAATCAACTTTTAATATTTCACATTTTCTCCTTCATATTCTCATTTCTTCATTATTGGACTCATTGGAGTAAAATTACATGAGAATACAATTTACATAGTAACTTTACTGCTAAGTAAGTATACTGGTAAAAAAAAAATTGTAATCTGGACTTATATATTAATATAAGTCCAGATTACAATTTTATTTTATATAAAATGTATTAAATTTAATTGTTATATAAAATGTATTAAATTTGCAGTCTGTACTGCCCATTACTCTTGTCTTAGGTCGCTCAGAAACAGTTTAATTGACGCAATTCCGGACTCTTAAAAAAAGCTTTCAGTAGGAGGCTGATTTACAATTACTTGATATTCATTCACCAGCCGATAATAAGATTTGCATAACACTTTTAAAATTAAAATTAATATAAGGAGATATATTAAAACAAGGAGATTGGAGTTATATTTAGGACATTGAAAATGTTTTTTATTCGATAATAATTTTTATTCTCAGGGACACCCTGTAAGAGAGAGACAGCATGCGCTAGTCCTCATCCTCGTAACGTAATGGTGATTGTGCGTTTTTTCAAGAAAAAATTGTGTTTTCAATTTTTATGTTGTGAATTTTTATCCTTATATAGGAACTTACCCTATTGTATATCATTTTGGGAATAAAGGTTGTAAGATTTTCTCTCGAAAATTGTAACAAAGAAAATTAAATCTATTTATAGTCAATTTGAATACACGTTTTATTTATCAACTTGTAAATTTGATAAAGTAAACGTTTTAATTTAACAAATTCAGAACAAATTTTAAATGATAATAATATTTATTTTAATACAAATATTTGCATAAAAAATGGTTAAATATTTGATAAAATATGTTCCTCTTGTTGTATCAAATTTATTATTAATATATAATAAAAAAATAGAATCTTTATCTGAGAATTCTGAAATAAAAACTTTTTATTCATTAAAAGTAGATTATAGCACATTTAGAAAAAAAAAAATTAACTTCATATTTAAAAATGTTTAAACTTTCAACATTAATATAATGAACTCATCTCCAAGGAGGGTTTCTAGTTGAAAAATAAAAATACAAATGTTATTTAAACACAAACTAGTGTACAAATTTACATTCTCAACATTTCAACCAAACCACACTCCCACGACTTGTTTGTTGTAAGCTTTGAGCCATTACTTTATTTGTCTTAATTTGTTTTATATTGATTTATTACCATAATTAATAAATATTCAGAAATGTTTTGAACCAATTCAGGATCTAATAAATTAGACTTATCTACACTGGTAAAATGTAACACTGTGAAAACTCTCCAAAGCCAACAATATATAAAAAATATATCTAAATTTCAAACAACTTTTCAACAACGCAAATAACAGAATAAATCTTTTCTAAATTTTTCATAATAATAAATTCAATAAAATGAAGATTACATCAATTAATATAGAAGAATGATCCCATTTATTAAACTTGTTCAACGAAATTTTCTGTCAGCTTCGAATAATAAGACTAAAAAAAATTGAAAACTTTATTTTCTTGAAAAGTTATACACCTCTTTTTAATTTCTTATTTTTTCTACTCAACTCTTCATTTAATTGCGAATTGGATTAAGACAAGAACAAGTGAAAAAGAAATTATAAAGATATTGCTGAGACCAAGATTACTTCTTCTTTTATATTATTAATTTACCTAAGTATATAATATTAAATCTGACGAATATGTACAGTATATAATTTGTCATATATTAATATAGAAAAAACAAAACGAGATACAAAAGAGTTTCAGTGTTGATAAACATTTTGTTAGACTAAAAACATATATCGTAATGGTTGTAACCTGTATATTGCGACGCTAAAACAATTCTATTCAATATTATATATACTTATCCAAACTAATGCTATCTCAGTACATAGCGGCCACGGCGGAGCAATTTATCGCTTAAGCGACGTCACCAGTGACGCTTACATTACGCTAGCGAGGAGTCCTTATTGTTCTCGTTTCTCTTTGTTCTCAAATTATTTAAAAGTCTAAAATATAACAGTAACAGTCTTCACATATTCTATATAAATTTCAATAAACCCAGAATTAAATACATTTGAAGAGGAAAGTTAAAACTCGATTTAAATGTAAAAAGTCATTAAATGTACACAAATTGCTACTAATATTTTTATGTGCTTTTTTTAAAAATAATAATAATAATCATAAAAAGCCTTAATAATTAGCCACCTTCATAACATTCAAACAACGATCATATACTTATTTGCTTATTTTAATTGTAAATCCTAATTGATTATAACGATATAATATAACATCTAAAGATGACAAGCCTCAAGAAATTCTGAGTGTCCTTTTAGTGTTTTAATAAAATATTTAGTGCTAATATGTTTTAAATAATTCTTGTGTGTCGTTATAATTAATTTCTAATTATTTTTATTTCTAACTTCTAACGGGTTCATGTTGTCTATTGACATTATTTATCAATAAATGAAGTTATTACTATTATCTAGTATATACACACTTATATATACAAAATATATTACTTTGTATCTTATAATATCATATTCAAATAATATTATTTTCTAAACTACTTTCTCGAATAAATTGAAGTTAAGATTTAAAGATTTGTGTATTTATATTTATATTTATTAACACTATTATTAATTTTATACTTTTTTTTTATATATAATTTACAAGGGAGTAAATTATATTGAATTCCTTTACTTAAATGACAGCAACGAGAAATGTTTGCCAAATAATTAATAGAACATAAAACAAATTATAACAAAATTATCAACTCGACTGAGGTTTTTCGTAATAATAATTTATCAAGTTAACTTAAACGGCAATGTTGATAAATGCACTTCAAAACAAGAACATAATATCAAATCAAATATTGTTATTATATATATTTCTTGAAAATAATCACAATTACATTCAAAACAGTTAGGTTTCACTCCTCGTCGCTGAACAACAGGTGCTCGTGTTTAGTTATTGCTGAATAGTTTTGAAGCTTGGGAGGAATCACAAGATACGCTTGGGATTTTCTATGATTTATCGAAGGTATTCAATTATGTACAGCATGAAACTCCAGTTAAAAAATTATAACATTATGGAAGTAGAAAAAATACCCTTCGAGTTGATTAGTGCAAATGAAAGAAATACGAAAATAGATGTGTATGGAAAGCGTTCCTCTGGTTCATTTGTTAAAATGGGCGTGTCATAAGGCTCTATCTTAGTGTTGTTTGGTGACAATTCCTTTCGTACCTTAAAAAATTATGTATATAATGCTTTCTTAGATGTTAGATAATGGGTAAAAGCCAATACGCCGTTTCTCAAAGAAAAAAACAAAATGTACTAAATTTATTTGATCAAATGTCTAAAACTCAAAACCAAAGTAAAGTTAAACCTTAAATAGAAAATTGCAATGGAGTCCTGTGATTTGTCGAACAGATTTAGTTCTGGTTTGAAGAGTACGCTGGTTGACAAACCTGAAACAGCCAAAGTAGTTAGTTATTTTTACAGTATCATGTCATACGACATACTACTATGGGGTAATAGATATTGATATGTAGTTGTAAGTTGGAATTTATAATTATCTATCAAAGGCATTTTGAGATAAGTTCAGAACTTAACTTTATATTTATATTGTCACATTCGTATTGCAATGTGTACATTAAAAAGTGAGCGATTCTTAACTTAATACTTACTCAATCTATTTACCTAAAAATATGACAAAGACAATATAAAAAGATACCGTAACTACAGTTCTTCCTGCGATGTCAAGATGTAGTGTATCGTACAAAGGGGCTCGGCAGACCCCGCGCCACAACCTCTAAACGGGTTACGTCATCAACATCTCCGTAAACGATTACTCTCTAGTTAAAACTAACGACTCACCTGTCTGCTTCTGTTACGTTTCAAAGAAGGAAGGAAGGAAGTCACATAGTCAGTCTGTACTAATAAAGGATTTGGGGTTCCCCAGAGTATAGGATAAATTGTATAATATTTAGTGAAAGGGAAATAATTATGGGACAAAGAATTTGATACTTAAGTGTTCCGTCGCGTGACCTTCGGTTCCACGCACACTTCGAGTGAGAAGGCAGCCACCAATTCGGCGCTGCAGCAAACAATTCAAACACTCGACACTAATGTAATTTACTCGTTTGGAAACTTCTAGAACCGATAATGATTACTCCGCTAAATCTGTAAGCACCAAGGTTCACCGAGAACTATATTCGAGAACTGTGTTCGAGAACTGTCTCGACGGTTACGAGTGCGTTTGGCACACCACCAGAAATGTAACATCTACCCTCGTTTTATTAATAATTAAAATATATTTAGCGCCTGACTATTGCTGTTAGCAACTGTACAATTTCCCCAGCCAGGCGAAACCTGACTGAGTCTATAAGTGTTCGTATTTAACTCATATACAGTCATTGGATGAGATGGATCCTCTCGCCACAGTACGAGCTGATAACACCGATCATCTGGATGAATAAGAGTCTGACGAAACATCATCCTTATATCCGCAACAAAAACGACTTGATGTCGGCGGAAGCTGGTTAAGAGGTCTGAAATATCACGATGCAGTTTTGGACCGGCATGCAAACATTGGTTTAAGGTAATACCGTTAGAGGTGGGTGCTGAACCATCAAAAACTACTCTAATCTTTCCTGGCTTAAACACAGCATGATGAGGGATAAAATAATGTTCTTTAGAACGCCAATCATATTTGGAAACTGACATGTGGCCCAACTCCAGGTATTCCCTCATGAAATTTAAATAGTCTTGTTTGAAAGCCACATGACGCTTCAAACGACGTTCCATGGAGATTAGTCTTTTCTCCGCCAGCATCCTGGACTGACCAAGGGGAGAACGAGAGGGCAAGAAGGGCAACCGTGTCACAAACCGACCTGAATGGAGCCGACCGGTATTATTCTGGAAGAATAATTCGCATTCCTGGTGCTGCGGGTTGACACGAGGCGCTGTAGGAGGTTCCTCTATTTCCCAAAATCGCTGAACTGCTTCAGCGAGGGATAGGCCTACTTGAAAGCTGGCGTTATCCGGAGAGGAAAGTACTGGAAATGCTGAACCCATAATGACTTCACCAAGATGAGTATTTATTGCAGAAAGACCACCAGCTTGAAGAAGCTTACTGCTTTCCAACCGTAACAATCCAAGAACATCTGCTCCGAGTAGAACATCAACTGGTCCCGGAATGTGGAAACCTGGGTCAGCCAGAGAGAGTTTAGACGTTAAACCTACGACGCCTGGAGGTAATGAAACTACTGGATGCTGTCCCAAAATATTTTCTAAGACGATCGCTGTCGTCGTGATCCGAGGATAAGGGGAATGAAGTGGAGAAAAGGATAGTGAGACTTTCCTCACCAACCCAGACACCTTGACTCCACCAACCCCATGAATAAAGTTCTGCGCCAGGAGCAACATGTAAAGATAATTTCTTCATCAACCGTGTTGACATAAGACACCCTTGAGAACCTGAATCCAAAATCGCGCGCGCGGTAACCTGTTCGCTCCGAAGAGAACCAACACGAACATACGCAGTAGGTAACAACACGGTTATAGGAGAAGATGGAGACACGCATGGAGAACGAGGAAGGAGTCAACAATCCTGATCACGATTAGAGCTGTCCGGTGAGAGAACATTACCAGACCCTTCCTTCAAACGTCGATGAGAATGTTGATTGCGTTGCCCCAAGCGAGGATGATCTATATAAGGTAGCTGCGCTTGTGGCTCAATCCAGCAGCTCTGATCCATATCTGCACCAGCCTTGTTCCAAGAACCGAGAGGACCCCCGCCCGTACGAGGTGGTGAACGACGACCACCATTGTCACCTTGATTACAAAACGAATTACCATTTCGAGGTGAAACATACTTGACGCCTCCGGTCCAAGGCTGAGGCGAGTTCCTTACATCACACCCTGGAGAATTTGATGGTGATACTCGACCAGTAGCAACTGGTTGAGGAGATCCATTGCGATTGCCACAAAGTAGGAGATGATGATTACCTCTACACTGCGCACAGGGGCGAGCCGACTGACATTGAAACGCGAGATGGCTGCCTAAACAGTTGTAACACCAGTTACGCTAACGAGCAATACTGCGCCGCGCCTGCCAACGAAGATTTTTAAATTTATGACAGCTCGTAACACTGTGTCCAAAATCTCGGCAATATGAACACCGACGATCATCCTTCTGTGCTGCAGCCGCAGTGTACATACGAGGTATCTCATGCGGCCGAACCATCTGTCGATTTTCAGCTGCGGGCCGTATACGAGAATAAGCGACTGAGGGTCCGGGTAAGGGAACGTTCTCCATACGACGACACTCTTCCTCCAGGAAAGATGAGTGGCGGAGTGCCCACCGTATGTACACTGCGGCTGCAGCACAGAAGGATGATCAACATTTGATTAGCAACTGTACAATTTACTTAATAACTATTCCGAACATGTAGAGACATATATATATATATATATATATATATATATATATATATATATATATATATATATATATATATATATATAGATATATGTCTATATATAATATCATATTGTATAAATTGACAAAAAATATTTGAAACAATAAAAAATAGTGTATACGATCCTGAGAACAATATCTTATTGTATTTGGTAAAATGATAACAAGATAAAGCTTAAGGTCACTTATTTAGGAAAATGTAGAATAAACATGCATATTATACATGATACAGTAACACTATAATAAATATTATTTATTATTTATTTATTTACCTTCACGCCATATCCCTTGCGTGGTAGCCAGAGACGACGGAGCGCCAAACGCTACGGTCTCTGCATACCTCTTTCGCCTCGGCCACAGACATCAACCTCTTCATACATGCCCTCCGGGGGGTCCTCATGCTTTTTACGTGACCTTCCTCCAGTATCGTAGCTACTGTGTTTTCGAAGGTCACTCGAGGCCTCCCCCTGTCTCTCTTACCGCTCACTTTTCCCATATAAATCTTTTTTACCATTCTTTCATCACTCATTCGTTCAACGTGCCCAAACCACCTGAGCACGTTCTTCTTCATTCTCACCGTGACATCTTCGCTAGTATCTGCCATTCTGTGGATCTCTTCATTGCGGATTCGATCAGCTAGACTGACTCCGCACATTCTGCGAAGAGATCGCATCTCCACAGCATTCATCTTTCTTACATTCTTCTGTGTTACCCACGTTTGGCTGCCGTATAACAGCGTCGGTAGCAAAACTGCATTGTGTACAGCTAAACGTGCAGCTATACTGACGTTTTGCTGTCTCAACAATGCAGTCAAAGCACCATTGACTCTTTTACCGGCAGCAATACGCCTTTCCACATCCATTTCGTATCTTCCGTCTCTGCTAAACATACTTCCCAAATATACCACTTCATTCACTTGTTCTATTATCTTATCATTCACGTTGATCTTACATTCTGTTCTTTCTTCATTTCTTTCAAATATCAGAACCTTCGTTTTATCTACATTCAGGTTAAGACCATTAATTTCACACCCATCTTTTAGAGTGGTGACCAATGCCTGCAAATTGCATTCTGATGATGCAATGAGCACTGCATCATCTGCATATAGTAAGCAATTGACCTTAAGGTCACCTATTTTCACTCCCATGTCACTATCTTTCACGCCTTGGAGACAACTATCCAAATACAAATTGAACAACCAAGCTGACATAGCGCAACCTTGCTTAACACCCGATTGGATGTCAAAATAAATAATATAATCTTAACTATAACAAATTGCCGTAATTTAACCTTGTTATCATCAAAGAGTTTAATCGATTCGTAAACTTTTTGAACCTTAATAAGAATTATACAAAGTTAAACCATTTACAAATCAAATCATATTAACAACAGTTGACCTAATTTAACAATAACACAAAAGGAAAGAATATTTTCTTACTGAAACCTTCTTTTTTTATAAAACTACTGTGTATTTGTGAACATATCTGTTAACAGTATTTAGTGTAAGCACAGAGTATAACAAATCCTGTCAGGAAATGTTTCACTTTATCTTTACCTTTCAGTGCCGGACTAATTTACATTGGATATCGGAACCTAAGAGAACAGAAGTTAAAATATTCTTCAACAGTTTCACTTATATTAAATAAAACAATTATATTGGTTAGGCTTTTATACCTGTATATTTAATATTAGTTGAATAATAAGTGAATGTAATTGTGATTATTTCGCTAATAGTTAAAGCTTCAAGAAATATATATATAATATAAATATTTGATTAGTTTTTTTGGTCCAAGGTTGCAAATACGTTCATCAACATTGCCGATTAAGGACTTGATAAATTATTATTTAATGCGTACGAAAAACCTCAGTCGAGTTGATAACTTTGTTTTAATTTGTTTCCACTCCTGTTAATTAGTTGGCAAACGACTGTCGCCTTAAGATTTCATTTATTGGTACTTCCGTCGTTACTGACTTGCGTTCAAATTAAGGAGTTTATTATTCCGGTAAATAAACAAAATAAAATAGAAAGACATACTTAAGCGCACATTCAAATACTTACTCTCATTATAATTACAAAAGACATGTTTAAGTACGGTTAAGTTACGTGTTACTAATTCCATAGACATGGAAAATTAATATAATTTAAAAGGAGCTAAACACAGTTTAGATTAGATTATAAACCTTGATAGTCTTGATAAATTGTAATCACACTTTTATTTGAATGCAAAAGCCTCTACTAAAAATAAAGTTCGAAACTTTAAATTAATTTTCTGGCAGTAATTCGTTCTCGTCGAGATCTCTTTATTTAATACAAATTTACTATGATTTTAAAACTGTAACTTGACGAAGTGAAAAGTTATTTCAAGAACATGAACTCAGTCTTTTAGATAAATATTCGCTGAGTAAAAGTTTTTTAATAAGCTGTTGAAACATTTTGTGATCGGATTCTAAATAAAATTGTGTAGTATGTATAAATATGGCAGACGGGTTTTTCTTATACCTAGCCAATTCAAAAGTTGCATTATGCTTCGTAGAATAAATTATTTAGCCGAACAAAATGTTTTTCAGCATTATAAATAATATAATAATCAGAATTTTAATAAGAGTTATATGATATGTAAAGTAATATTTATATATATTTATCTAGTATTTACACGATACGCTCCGTCCATTGATATTAACATCAAACTCAGAATTACTCAAGGCATGTCATAGTCCGATAATTCAATGTGATAATATATATTTTTCTTAAACTTTTTAAAGTTAACAATTTGCATTTTTTGAGAAAAAACAAACAATAGTAATAAGAGATTCAATAATTATATTTCGATATTTCAGGTTCAGGTTTGAAAGGAAAAAATGTTCCAGTTTCCTTCGTCTGAAAGATGAAACTGTTTCAGTGTCAGGCGAAGTACTTACAGTACGTAAATAATCTGCTTAAAAAATAAATAGTTTGTCTTCCGTCGTTATAAAAGGTTATTGAAGCGTCAAATATTTCTTTGTCTTATGATTGAATTATTGATTTTATATTATTCTCATAAAATTAAATACAATAAAACAACAATTATAAATATGGTTATGAATTTACTTGAATGCAGTAATTGTCTTGTATTCTTTAAGAGGTATATAGACTGTGTAGTCTCGTACGTCCTGTGCACACTAAACTACAAATATTTATACTCCCATCCGAGTGTCGCAATCCTGGAGCTTGCATCTCTTGTCGGGATAAGGTTGAATGTATAACGACGCGGTTTTAATTCAGTAGTTTATACTTTTACTTCAATACGAGCATCGGCAGCCATCACAGAGATAAGATATCACATTTCAGGAAGAATCTTTGTCTACTGTTAGTCTGCGTTTCTTGATGTCGTATTCGATATTATCTTGATTCCTCTCTAAAAGTTAGCTTATTTTTTGCACCAGAGGAGTAGTATTAGTAGTAGTAGTAGTAGAGAAGAGTAGTTTAGTTAATTCATTGGTTGTTTCTCATTGGCCAAACGGTGACATATTAATGACGGGAGAATATTTAAAAGTCCTTTTTTATTAATAGCTTACTAGATAAGAATTTTAGAATATAATTTTTATAAAATATTATCTTAATATTAATATAAATGATTTTTTTTATATACAATATTTTGATGCCTTGGGTTTTAATAATTAGAATTGAGATGAATAAATATCGGGATGAACAAAAGTGTATTTGTCAACTTGTAGTAAACAAGCGATAGTCAGATACGCTATTTTTTTTGTGATAAAGGAATTGTGTTTATTATTCATTATACTTTTAAAAAGTAGTCTTCTTAAACTAAAAGTTTAGTATGTAATAAAAAGATGGAAAAAAATATATAATTTTTGAATAATAACAAAGTTTCTTTATTTATAATTACATTTTATTAATAGACACACTTTACAAGAAAATTTTGTTACTCGACTTTGGAAAAAAATTTAAGGCTGTGAAAATCAAACTTTAGTTATTGAGTAATAATAAGAATTAAAAAAAATATATTACACTACTATCAATAACATGACTTTGTCTACTCTTTCCTAACGAGCTAGCTTCAACTTATCACCAGTTCTAATTGAGCTCCGAATGTGACATGAGAATTATACAAAATTTAACCATTTATAAATCGTTAGAACACAATCGATGAAGTTAGCTTATACATAATATGTCACAACAGACACACAGCTGTAAAATGTATCACTGGAATGTTTTATTACTGAACAATAACATTTTCAACATTTCATGTCCTAACAATACACGTGTTGTTTAATTAATTGTGTTATAATATGAAGATTTTAATTAAAGTATAGTTGCCATATAAGACGCAGAACACAAAAGAGATAACAAAATTTAAAAAAATTGACCAAAAATTTAAACAATTTATTTCGATTTCTCAAATTTAAATGTATTTTTAAAGCAACAATATTTATCAAGGAGATTTAAAATTTTTACGACACTGAATTTCTTTTTCTATAAAAGCTTCGCTGTAAGAGAGAGGTAGCATGCTCTAGTCCTCGTCCTCACAACGTAACGGTGGTTGTGCATTTTTGGACGAAAATTTTGTTCTTTTAATATTTTTGTTGTGGTGATTTTTTTTCCTTGGCACTTGTCTATTGCATATTATTTTGGGAATAACGATTATAAGATTTTCTCTCAAAAAAGAAAATGAAATCTATGTATAATCAATTTGAACACAAGTTTTATTTATACACCTGTAAATTTGTTAAAGTAAACGTTTTAATTTTGAACGAATTCAGAGCAAATTTTAAAATAGTAATATTTTTATACAAATATTTGTATATTTCTTTAGAAATATTTATAGTATTTTCTTGGAACAATGAAATAATATTATAATGGGAGAAAAGTTTAATGTAATTATAAAAAAATAGTAGTTGCGTTCCAGTGGGGTTGTTATAAATAAAATAAACAAACATTCACAATATTCAATTGATTATCAGTTATTATTTTGGAATATTTTTGCTGATGGATCAAGAAATATAGGAAATGATTTCAGGGTGTACCTGCGAGGCTTCTTAGCCGTTGCTTTTTGTGTAGGTCTATAGAATGTAACCTCAAAACTGTGCTATTAGAATATATTTTTTATGCTAAATTTGCTTTTCCTGAACCTGAAACCTATTAAATATTTTATCCTATATCTCACATCGACAGTTGATTTAGTTATATATAGCTCATAGAGCAGGCACTCACTAGTGTGATAGCGCTGCGCCTCGCGCTGCTAACGTGTGACGCGCGTGCTCACTACAGCAAACTACTAAGAACTTTAACTTTTATATTGAAATATCTCTAATTAACCGTTAAAATACCAAATGCAATAATCCAAATAAACTCTGCTGCTGCCGGTGACTTCATATTGCATTGGAGCATTGGAGAGTAGCAAGGGGAGACATACGAGTATGAAGCATACATCCATTCGAAATATTAAATAAATAAACTAGTTTTAAAAGTAAACATTAACATGGTTCCATTAGCTCTTTGTTAGATTATTACAGATAGCATGTCCTCTCAATTACGTACAACAATACATAATTTGGTAAATGTAAGTTATAGGTTTGTGTTAGTGACTATAACGAAAACTAGGGTTTTCATTTAATAACCATATCTATTACATTTTAGAGTCAACACATTGAAACATTAATTAACAAATTCTCCTCTCCACGATAATATAAATAAAACAGAATATATATCACTATCTAACAATGACTGATAACACTATTGCAGATCGCCGGTCTATGTTAAGATCTCCTTGTCTTCAAAGTGTTTCATTAAGGTATTCAGCGTGTGCTTGTGTGAGCTTGATTTCCGCTTCGTTGGTTTCTTTTGCACAGCTAATTATATTATCTAAAGCGAGACCGGTGATGTTATAAATTGTGCGGTATGTACAATTCTTTCTCTATATATCAAGAATAAAATTTATCTATACATTAAAATATTGCCTATATTTAATATTTGTATTAAATAAGACTTATGGATGTAACTTTTGTATTCGTTTTCTTATATCTGAGTATCGTATCATAGTAATTAAGTGTAGTAAAAGTGAGGTTCATTGTTGTGTCTTCTCTGATATTGAAGTTTACGCAAAACCCTCTAGTGTTTAAGAAAAAATCTCAGACCACATCGCGGGTCACTCGGACACCTCGAGAGCTGGCATCTGTTATCTATGTTGTTATTTATTTGTTAACAGTATTCAGTGTACAGAGTATAATAAATCCTGTCAACTTTCAACGCGAGACTGATTTACGTTGGATATCGGAACCTAAGAGAACGGAAGGTAAAATAGTCTTCAATAATTTCACCTTTAATAAATAAAACAATGATATTTTTTAGGTTTTCATATGTGTATATTTAATATTAGTTGAACAATTAGTGAGTGTTATTGTGATTACTTGTATGTAATTGTGTTTAAAAAATATAAATATGTAATATAAATGTTAAAATTTTATATCAAATGCATTCATTCATTTCAATTCCAAATTCAATTCATTTCAACAATACCGATTAAGGACTTGATAAATTATTATTTAATGCGTACGAAAAACCTCAGTCGAGTTGAAAACTTTGTTTTAATTTAGTTCCACTCCTGTTAATTAGTTGGCAAACGACAATAGCCTTCACATTTCATTTATTGGTACTGCCGTCGTTACTTACTTGCGTTCAAATTAAGGATTTTATTATTCCCGTATATAAGCAAAATAAAACAGAAAGACATATTTAAGCGCACACACAAATACTTACTCTTGTTATAACTACAAAAGAAATGTTTGAGTATGATTAAGATACGTGTTACTAATTCCATAGACATGGAAAATTAATTTAATTTAAACGGAGCTAAACACAGTTTAGATTAGATTATAAACCTTGATAGTCTTGATAAATTTTCATCACAAAACTAGTTGAATGCAAAAGTATCTACTAAAGTTAAGTTCGAAACTTTCAATTAATTTCCTGGCAGTAATTCTCTTTATTTAATACAAATTGACTATAATTTTAAAACTGTAACTAGTCGAATTGAAACGTTATTTCAAGAACATAAATTCATTCTTTTAGATAAATGTTCGCTGAGTAAAAGTTTTTTAATAAGCTGTTGAAATATTTTGTGATCGGATTCTAAATAAAATCGTGTAGAATGTACAAATATGGCAGACGGGTTTTTATTATACCTAGCCAATTCAAAAGTTGCATTATGCTTGGTAGAATAATTGATTTAGATGAAGAAAATATTTTTCAGAATTACAAAACTCAATACTTACTAAATAATTAACTTACTTAGTAACTATTTGTTGCGAAGCGGAATCTAAAATAAATATGAAAATAAGGTGAGTGAAAATGATTAAATGCTGTTTAATTTGCAGCTATAAACATAAATAACATTTTAATTACTTATCGTTCCTTAATGTTATGATATGCAAAGTAATATGTATTTATAAATATTTATTATTTACGTGATACGCTCCGTTCACTGATATTAATAACAAACTCACAATTGGTCGAGGCATGTCATACTCCGATAATTCAACGTGGTGATAATACATATTTTTATAATTCTTTTTAAAGATAACAATTTGCATTTCTTGAGAAAAAATTAACAATAGTCTTTGTCTGCAAGATGAAACTGTTTGTTGTCAGACAAAGTACTTCCAATACGTAAATAATCTTCTAAAAAGTAAAAAGTTTGTCTCCCGTCCTTATAAGGTTATAATTAATAAAAAGTCACTTGTTTTATGAATATTATATATCAGTATTTTACATATAAGTATGGCATTAGGACAACAAAACAACAAGTAATACTAGTAGTAATATTTTTTTATGAATTTACTTGAATGCAGCCTTTTTCTTTTACTCTTTAAGAGGTATATACACTCTGTACTCTCGTACATCCAGTGCACACTAAACTACAAATATTCATCCGAGTGTCGCAATCCTGGAGCTTGCATCTCTTGTCGGGATAAGGTTGACTGTAATTAGAGAGTCTAATAAATCTTGTCCTGCATTGTTTTCCTTTATCTGAATCTTTCAGTGCCAGCTTGATTTACGATCATTTTATGTTTCACGAAAGAAAAGTAAACGAAAATTATAAAATATATAAATAATTGTAATTTGATTGCAGCAATTTTGTTAATTAAATAAAAAAATAATTAACATAACAAAGTTTTATATTACATCGGCCTGAGTGTAATGTGTATTTCACAGCTGTATTGTGTGAGGAGTAACTTGTGAAATGTGTCAGTGTGTTTAATATATATTTGTTGTAACATCACTTCTCTGACATATTCATTTTGAATTTAGTCCGGACGAGTCTCTTCATCTGCATATTTCGGAATCTTTATTTGTTTTGTTGAAGTTTGTGAGACAACCCGAAGTGTCTATTTTTATGTGATACAAATATCATTATTCATTCAGTAATTACGGAATTGGCCTGCATATTGTTAAAAAAAATTATGTATTGGTTCTTCCTCATTGGCAGAGTGGTAACATTTGCAGATGGAGAATATTTAAGAGTCCTTTTTTATTAATAGTGTACTAGATAAGGAGATTAAAAATTATGGGTCAGATTTTTTTATATATAATAGTTTCCTAGGGTTACGAAAATTTGCAATAGGATAAATAAAAGTGTATTTTCGACTACAAGCAACAGTCAAATACGATATTTTTCTTGCGGTAAATGAATTTTATTTATTGAGCATTGTGATTTTGAAATCGTAGACTGAAATTGATTGAAAAAATAAAAACGAAGAAAGTAACTTAGACTTGTTTTGATTTTGTTTTCTTCGTAAACAAAAAGTGTAATATGTAATGAAAAGATGGATAATTTTTGAATAAAAACAAAGTTTCTTTATTGATAATTACATTTTATTAGTAGACGCACTTTATAAGAAAATTTTGTGTCTTAACTTTGGAAAAAAATTTAAGGCTGTGTTTTTAATCAAACTTTAGTTATTGAGTAATAATTAGAATAAAAAATATGTCGTTGTCAATTATGAAAATGAAGAGTTATTATAATACTATCATTAACATAACTTTGTCTACTCTTACCTTACATGAAAGCTCTAACTTATTTCCAGTTCTAATTAAGCTCCGAATAATAAGGAATATAAGTATAAGGTGCTTACAAAATGTCAGTACGCATTAAACTTATACACTTGCGAGTGAAACTCCACTATATAACAAGGTTTATTAGATCGTTTTGTGTTTTATGACAATGAAGTCCGTCAATGTCTTCACTCTATATATATTAAGGAGTCAAATAAAAGAATATTCGGAATCTTAGTTAAGTCTTATAAATATATATATGCATGAAAAACATACACTTAAAAATATCACAAAGGCGATATAAAAAGATACTGTAGCAACAGTACTCGCCGAGATGTCAAGATGTCGAGATACGAATACATTGTATAGCGACAAACAATAATTTTTTTTTTATACTTGTATATATGTATGTGCCTTCTTCATTCAATTAAATTTATTTTTTCTATATATAAGATACTTTTTACAAGTGTAACTCAATCTATTTACAGCGTATAATATTTTCTCGGAACAATGAAATAATATTATAATGAGAGTAAAATTAAATATAATTATAAAATAAAATTAGCTGCTGCAATATAGTGGGAATGTAATAAATAAAACAAACAATATCATAAGGAAACGTTTACAATATTCATTTGAGTTATCTGTTATTAAATAGAAATATTTTTGCTAATGGGGCAAAAAATTTAGGAAATGATATTAGGGTATACCTGCTGGGCTTCTTAGCCGTTGCTTTCTGTGTGTAGTTTTATAGAATGTATCCTCAGAACTGTGCAATTAGAATATATTTTTTTAGCTAAATTTAAAATTCTTTGTAATAAATAACTTTAGCCATAGCCGTAGCTCCGCTAATGTGTGACCCACGTGCTCACTACAAGAAACTATAATTGAGAACTTTTACTTTTATATTGAAATGTCTCTAATTAACCGTTTAACCAAACCAAATGAAATAATCCAAATAAATTTTGAAAATGAAATAATTGCTTATGTACCATTTATAATTTTTATCTACATAATATATAAACGAACAAATAGATAAAGTGATAAAATACATATATTTTCCGGATTTACTGTTTTATTATGTGTATAGATGAAATACGTGTACTTTTAAATGCTCTATATATTAAAAAGAAGTAAGTAATAAAACACGTTCAAGAAGTTACCATGAAGATTTAATTTGTGAAAATATTTGTAGATTAAAAATATTTATTCTTTGCCGATACACTTTACTGAGGACACAACAATATACTTATATACAATGTACTTTGATAATAACATCTTGTTTTCTGTATATCGTGAATACAATGATGTAATCAAAATTCTTACTTAATTTCTAATTTAGACTTAATAAATGGAAAGAGGCAATAAGTCTTAATGAAGACTTTTTTAATAAATTTCATTAACGAAAATTAGTTTAATATTAAATACACATTAATGTAAAGGTTCTTCTAAAGAACGATCGTAACGAGGAACACAGATCGCACAGGAAATAAGAAACACAACGACTTTAAAATGATATGAACAAAGTCCACTCATATGATTTCGATTTTTATAAATATAAACATCCTCAATTTCATCTACCACATTTTATGATAACATGTTGCTAAAATATATTTTTTATTTTTATTTTTAACTTAGATCATAATGTAATCATTTGTGTATTATCAATATGTACCAGGTGTGTGCACCGATGTGTAAATAAAATTATATATATCTTATTTCCACCAGATTTTTACAGGCCTAATAATTATTGTGGATAAAGATAATTTTATTTTTTGATATTGCAGTTAACCTTGGTCTCTAGTCTGTAATTGTAAATCCTGCAATAGTGAACACTCGCTCACTTGGAGTGCTGGTAGCAGGAACACACATTTAATAATAAATTTAACGGATTAATAAATTTTAATTAAAAAGTTTAACGGCTAAACCAAAAAAAGCGTCCTAATCACACCTCCTGTGAATCCTCGGATGTTGCAAGAGTTCATGGGCGGCGGTGATCACAAACCATCTGTTATTCGCCAGCTCATTTTCCCTCCTCTTACCTAAAAAAAACTTCTTTTCTTCATTAACGTAGCAACTTTCCGTCGACCAAATCCTTAGGATCAGATCCTCCAAAGTATATTTAGCATTTAACTTCTACAGGGTAACAGTAGTAATTCTTGGAGTGGATTTCTGTTACACTGGTTGTAGATTCTTTCCAACATTGTCAGAATGTTGTGTCATCGGGTCAGTGTGTCCGTTTTCTTGGAAATAAACGTAAGTTACTCGTTCCGCTATCATTCATTGTCATTAGTTTCTTAATTAGTAGGGCTTACCACACCGATTATTAATATAAATTATTTCGCATGTATAAATAATAGCAGCATATATAAAAAATAGTAAATATCCTTTTTAATTAATCATCTGCACCCTTTTCAAGAATAGGAAGATGAATCCATTCTGATGATGATGATCCTTCACAATGTTTTTGCCTATCCTATGTTTCTGCTGTAATTTTAACACCATCTTAAGTATCAAGATTGTGCAATCTATGCTTAAGACTAAAATGCGATTTGGCATTTATATACCATAATTGTATGCTTTATTTGGAATGCATTAAGATAAAATTTTAATAATGCTGGGGACCAATCATGAAGCAGGGTGCGCCATCTCAAAGCTAGCGGAATACAAAAATCTCCTATGGTCACCCATTCATTTTGCAATTCTAGGCTCATCGCGTGCAACCGGTAATTATCGTTTTCATCTTGCCGAATAAAGAATTTTGTTATTTCTAAGTCTTGTTGTTTCCTACTTGATCCTAACCCTGCTTTATTTGTTTGAGCACCTATCATAAATTGTTTATAGAATTGAAGCCGTGACTCTAGTTCTGCGGCAATTTTATCTTTTGGGAGAGACGTTATAGTATCATCATTCGATTTTGAGATGATATATCTTTTGGTCACTCTTAGGTGTTTATAGAGTTCCGATGGTTTCTTTAATTTTAACCCAAAATCGTGTCGGTCTCTAAATAATAAGAAGAGTCCGCTGGATGCGCTAACCCGAGCCATGACTTCAATGTCCTTATGACGCTTGCATCTAACTTCAACAAAAGGGTCTTATTGATATCGTAAACGAGGAAAGGCCAATTTAGACGTGATGTTAAGTAATTATCGTATATCCAAGTCTTTTTGATGTTACTTATTGGTTGATTGTCTACCTTTTTTAGATCATTCAAAAAGCTATCGACTATTATATCTAACGATGGAGTGCGCCCTTGGTAATCGATTTTTTTGCCTAAGAATTTGAACGGAGCTGCGTCGGTAATTGTAGTAACGCACTTACCGCCTATTATAAGACCCGGATCGTAAGAGGTATATCTGGTGTTCCGCCTACCCAGACATAGACTGTAGCATTTATTTGGTTTTGTCCTCAATCCGTCCGTCCAAACACAGAAATCCTCCACAACATTTAAAAATAGCTGACATTGTTTTGGATTACGTGTCAGTATCGCGAGATCGTCTGCGAATGCTAGTATGGATTCTGTATATTTATTGTTAAACTTGAACCGATAACCGCATTTCTTTTCGTTTTTAATTAATTTATCTATTAAAATATTGATTACTATGTTAAATATTATATGAGAAATACAACAGCCTTGAAATAAACCAATGTTGTAATTTAAGGGTTTGGAATGATTTTCATTTGTGATTATGGAAAATTTTAATTTTGAATAATATGATGCAATCATGTTACTAACTAACGTTGGAAAGTTATACCACCTAAGCGCGAACATCATCAGTTCATGCCGTACCGACCCGAAAGCGTTTTCTAAGTCTATCCAACATACCGTTATTTGTCTTTCACCAGTTCTGGCATCTTTAAGGCTTTCCGATAGTAACGTGTTATGTTCGAGGCATCCAGAAATGCCAGGCAAAAACCCTTTCTGGTGATTAGGCCCGAAATATTTGTTATTTATCATGAATTGCGTCATTTTCGTTTGTAAAAAGGAAAAAAATATTTTTGATATTGTGTTTGTAAGAGCTATCGGTCTAGTGTCCCTAGGATCCGAGACATTGTCACGTTTGGGAATGAGGACAAAAAGAGCATTTCCGAATGTTACCGGTGTTTGTCCTCTTGACCAGATTTTACCGAATATATTCAATAGATGTTTATGAATCGACGGACATTTTTTATAAACTATATAAGGGATACCATCCGGACCTGGTGCTGACTTAGATGGTTTCTTTTTAATTATTTTATTGATTTCCTCCAAAGTTGGAGGGTTGGCCTGAAAATCTATGGAAGGACTCTCAGGTTTTCGTTCGTTGGGATCCCCATACAGCCTTTGATTTTTTGGCACTTGGTATGCTTGTATGCTTTTATAATAATCAAAAATTTGCTCGATGATCAAGAGAAGCTTACCTTTTTCGTCTTTGAAAATGTTTTTGGAGTACTTAAAAGGATTTTTGTCAAAGTCTATTTCGTGTTTTGCCCGGTCAAAGCTATCACGGTTTTTTGTTATTTGTTGTGATATGCCTTGTATTAATTTAAGAATTGACCTTAATGCCCTAAACAGTTGGTGACTAAGTTAAATGTAACTAAGGTTAAGTTAGATGCAGACACCTATTTTTACTTATATAAACACATATTTTTACTTATATTATTAATAACTGTACTGTATGCGATGTTACTAAGAAAAATCTATTATCAACGAATCGGATAATTGCAGCGGACTATAACAGCCCAAGAACCAATTATATAATCACAGAATAGAAAATAAGCTTAATATATAATTAAGTAATAAAATAAGTAAAATAAGCTTAATATGTAATACTCAATATATCTGAAATTATGATTTTGGATTAATATAAAACTAAATAGAATAGTGTTTGAAAGGATGTAAGTTTTAAAACATAGTTCTTCAAAGGCAATTGATTAAAAATGGAAAGTGCACGTAAAAGTTGTGTGTTCTGTGTCCTACTTGTTACTTTGTGTACTGTTTATTTTCTGGGAAGATGTTAGAATTCATTGCATTTACAGCCAATGTGAAGCCAAAAGTGTATTTGTTTTGAAATGTCTGTATGTTAATAAATTATGATTTCCTTTATATTGTTATCAATCACGATTTTACCTCTTTCCCTTAATCTAATAAAGATTAAATATTTATTAAGAAAATTAAAATATAACGTCAAGTCTGCTTCAAGATGTTTTTGATATTGAAAACGATTTATGACATATTTTACCAGATATGCCTCAAGTAAGGGACGGAGCATTGAGGTAATTATTTTATGTAAACTAACTAATTTCCGTGACATAAATATTACATATATGCCGTGACATAAATATAAGTTAATAACATATTTACTTACACCTTTGTATCAATGAAATCCTCAAAAAGCCTTTCTGTGTAAGACTATCCTTTGGTACCGATTCGTTTTTTATATAGAATAGGTACTTTAATTACAAATTATGTTATTATTAATTCAGCTATTTTTAATTTATTCTTTTAAAACTTAAGTGAAACTGAATCACTTTGTTACATATTACGAGAAAAATAAATAAATGAATCTTAATGAGGCCTTTAAGATTTATTTCTCATTTAATTTAATTATTTCGTTTTAACGTCACAAGAATAACAACAACACTGTTGGAACAACACTGGACTTACAAATTACAAAATAATGCAGACGTATCGAGACCGCAAGTTGTAGTCGGTGATATGTGTGATGTGATACCTTTTAAGATTTCAATATACTATTTCTTTTATTTTTATTATTTTAAGAGCATTTTTTAATGTTGGCCACTATACTAACTCTGAAATAATGACACTCGGCAAGATATAAAGGCTCTTCGAGTCCAATAGAATATGCTCTTAAGGTGCCGCTGTTACCTAGACTGTAATTCTGAAGCGCGTTTAGCATATTTGTCAACGCCTGCACTGAAGTGAAGTGAAGTCTATTTTAGAATAGATAGCATTGTTATAACCTTTCACCAGCACCTTATAGGCAATACTAAAAAACTATAATGTCATCCTAGAATGTAAGTATAGACATATTATTAGAAGAAAAAGTATTAAATTGACTAGTAATATAGTTTAATTTTAATATCTTTGTTATAAACGCCCTGTAAATTGTTATAATGTGCTTGGTAAATTATGTACGCTCCCCAGCATCCTAGGTCTGTGAAGTGATTGAATGAACATTGACGTTGCTTATTGTAACTTAGTACACAATGAACGAGGGTATTTCATAACTATTAACTTGATTTAGGAAACTTTGTCTTTCTCAGCTTCGACCAGCATCACATTCAGTAGTTTAAAGTAATCATAACTTTTATTATAAGACCAAAGAGTTTTCAAATTGCACCTATTTATAATGAATAATTGGAGCAATAGTACATTCGGATCTCTTTGATTTTTGAGTCATACGAGTAGTATTTGTTTAGAATGCTTTTGTTTCATAATGTTAGTTGAAATGTGGAAATAAAACTTATTATTGTAAAGAATCCGTCGTAAATTTCGTCGCTTTATCGTTTTTCGTGGTGGAAAAAATAATATATGACATGCAGCGGACGTCCATCCGAATTATTAATTAAATATACTAGTTTTAAAAGTTAACTTTTACGCTAGTCACTTTGTTTTGTTTAAAACAAAAACATTTTTTCTGCAAATGCTGTGTTTTAAATAGTTGTCAAATATGATTCATTTCTACAGGTTGGAAAACCCTATTACATGTGATTCGAGTGTTTTCATCGAATTGATGAGTTTTAATTAGTTAATATCATATCAGTTCATGATAATATATGATAATATACTATATACATATTTAATTACGGCTTTGTAAATTAAACTTAAATAAAAGGAGTTGATAATATTAATAGATAATGCAAGATACAATTCCGGGTTTCAAAAACAACCTAAAAAATATTGTACGCTATATAAGGTTTTGTTCGGTTTTGTGATGAAGTGTTTGTTGTAGGAAATTATTATATATTTTTGGTAACTATAAGGTTAATTAACCGCTCACTAAGGACGTGTGTGTGTCTCGTCTCGGCAGACCAGAAGACATAAGTTTATATTAATATACTTAAAATAAGAATAGTTGGCGGAATTTTTATACTAATATTGAGTATAAGAACTGTGTCTTATTTAAGGTTCTAATTAAGATTAAATAAATGGAAAGAGGCATAAATAATCCTTAATGAAGCCTTTCATAAAGGATTTTCATAAAAAAAAATTATAACACATTAATGTAAAGGTTCTTCTGACTAAAAGTCGTGACACGAACACAGATCCTCAAGAGATAGGAACCGCAACATTTTTAAAATGTTATAAATAGCAATAACCGTTTACGTGAACCCGCATAAATATATTTCTACGTTTACGTAAACAGATCTCTTTAATATACTTTGACTTTCTGAAGTAAATTTGGTATAGTTTATCTATATTTTTATATAAGCTAATCTGCAAACTTCTTCCATCGCCTAACCCTGCTTCAAATACTAACATGAAACGCCTCAATATTTAATAACGAAAGTTTCATTTTGAATGACACAGTACGTGTTCGTATATGTGTGAAATTATGAGTATAGTAATAGTAATATTTATATATATGAGTACTAAAGAAGAGGTTTTTGTAGATTCACATCTAAGAGGTAATGAAATGGTAGTTTGTGGTCTAAATTTGAAAAGGAAATTGTGTATATATCTTTCGAATTACATAACAATTAAAATGTGTTGTAGAGATTTAGAAAATTTTGGTCTTCTATTTTAGCGGAATGATAATGCGGAATTTATATGAAACTCCTTTTTTTATATATATATTGTAAATTGTGAACGTTTTTGTCATTATTTTAGGATATTACAGGGACTTTCGCATACTGGGAAGAATTAAAATATATTCCTTAAAATAGTTTTAAACCTGTAGGTACAGCGCGGGCAAAGTCGCTTATAAAAACTAATTTTTAATTCAATTACAACATTGAACTTACCAAAAAAACTGATAACGTTGTTTGATTCAAACGAAATGAAATACAAAGTAACTTATTAATGGAAACAAACTAAAAGCTACTTCAAGTAATCACTAAATGGAAAATGAACTTTCCTTCGTTACGACAAATATTGAAATATTATTTAAAATCTTTGTTTTATATTTCTTTGTTTGAAAAAATGTTTTATTATAAATGTACTCGTGCTATTATTTATATAAACGAAGGATTTCAAATGAATAATAGTCTTGTTAAATAAAATATTAAAGTTAGTACTGTTTATATTTGCTTATGATTATTAGTTGTTAGTTACTCTGTACTGTTTATAATTAATTATTAACTCAGTAGCTACTTACTGAAATGGAAAATTAATGTTTTATATAAACTAATTAACAATAAAACTAATGTGTCTGTGTTATTATGTTATTGTGAATTACTTTAATGGCCTGTTCGTAAAATCTACTACTAGTGTATACTTCTACACTAAATCAAAAACTTTGATTAAAAATAAATAAATTAAATTGCAAGTAGTTGTTATTTGAGTTATTACATCCGCGGTGTAATGTCGCCGGGTGGACTTTAAGATATTACTATATACGACTATTATTAGCAACTTTTAATATTTTACATTTTTTCCACTTTATATTGTTATCTCTTCATTATTGGTATCATTGGAGTAAAATTTCATAAGCTATGAGTATAAAATTTACGTTAATAATATAGTAACTCCACTGCTAAGTCCAACAGAAATGTTTACATATAATAAAATGTCTATTTTTTATCTGGATTTAATATGTAATATAGAAAGTATTAATTCTGCAGCCTCTGCGACCCATTACTCGTGTCACAGAGCTCTAAACAGTTTGATTCAATTCCAGACTCCAAAAACTGTTAAAAGTGTTTAAAATAATTAGTTTCATAAATCTCACTTGGAATTGTTTTTCTTTATCTAAGCCTTTCAGTAGGAGGCTGATTTACAATTACTTGTCATTCACCAACCGATAATAAGATTTGCATAACTCTTTTAAAGTTAAGTCAATATTTATCAAGGAGATTTTTAATTTTTGCGCCATTGTAAAAATAATTTATATTTTTAGAATAATTTTAATTCTCATGGTGTCGCTCGCGCTGTAAGAGAGAGAAAGCATGCTCTAGTCCTCGTCCTCGTAACGTAATGGTGATTGTACGTTTTGTCAAGAAAATTTTGTCCTTTTAATTTTTGTGTTGTGGTGAGTTTTTGTTCCCTATATGGGCACTTAGCCTATTGTATAATATTTTGGAAATAACGATTATAAGATATTCTCTCGAAAATTGTAAGTAAGGAAATTTAATCTATTTATAATCAATTGAAGACAAGTTTTAATTATACACCTGTAAATTTATTAAAGTAGACGTTTTAGATTTAGATAATAATATTTATTTTTATACAAATATTTCTATGAAAATCGTTATTAATTGTTATTGTTTAATATTTTGTAAAATATGTTAGTTTTTTCTGTATTTGTTATTTTTATGTTGGTTCTATGTTGACTGCCCGTATTTGTATACAAATTCTATTAATCAATGTACATTTCAATTAATTAAAGTTGGATTTTTAATATTTTTAACAGGGTATGTGATATTGAGCAAGTTCAAATATTTATATAACATTCACTGGAAAAAAATATTTATTTATAAATTATGATCCAAAATTAAGAGATTATGACTACAGATGAACTCCAAAAAATGAAGCGATTTTGATAGAAGTAATCATAATATAATAAATATGAGAATCAAATCTATTATTAATATCCTTACTATATAATAATGACCTAATTGACTCTGTATGCACGCGCATCACTTATCAGCCACAAATCACACAATAATGTGTAATACATAAAAAAAAAGCTATTGAATCAGGCTATAAAATAGGGTAGGTGCCAACCTCATACGTGACCTTTGACCCTTCCTGGCCCGAAGGGCCGGGAAGTTCCCTTGTATAATATAATAATATAATCTTTGTCTGAGAATTCTCAAATAATAACTTTTTATTCATTAAAGGTAATGCAAAACCTTTGGTAGAAGCAGAAACTAAGATAATATGAACATTATTGTACATTAAGAAGAAAACGAAATTTTAATTTCATATTTTAAAATTCTTAAACTTTTAACAATAATATTATGAACACTCCTCCAAGGAGGGTTTCAAAATACAAATGTTACATACACACATACATATACACATACCAGTGTACAAATTTACATTATGTTATAGTTTCATATTAAAACATATTTTTATCTTACTTATGTTATATTAGTATTCCCGAGTGATAGAAAAAAAATATATTATTGAAGACATCTCAACCAAACCACACTACCACAACTTCTTTACTGTAAGCTTTTAGCCATTACTTTATTTGTCTTAATTTGTTATATATGGATTTATTACCATAATTAATAAATATTAAGAAATATTTTGAACCAATTCGGGATCTAATTAATTAGACTTATTTACTTTGGTAAAATGTAACACTGTTAAAAATCTCCAAAGCCAATAATATATAAAAAATATCTGAATTTCATACAACCAAGGCAAATAACAGAATAAATCTTTTGTACATTTTTCATAATAATAAATTCAATAAAATGAAGATTACATCAATTAGTAAGCAAGAATGATCCCGCTTTTTATTCAAAATTGTTGAACGAAGTTTCCTGTAAGCTTCGAATAATGAGACTTAAAAAATTTGAAAACTTTATATTTTTGAAACGTTATATACCTTTTTTTTCATTTCGTATTTTTTCAACTCTTTATTTAATTTGAAATGTTATTAACAAAAGGACAAGTGAAAAAGAATTTAAAAAGATATTACCGAGACCAAGATGACTTTTTTTATATTATTGATTTATCTAAGTATATAGTATTAAATCTGATAAATATGTACAATAACTAATTTGTCATATATTAATATAGAAAAAGAAAACGAAATAAAAAAAAGAGTTTTAGTGTTGATAAACATTTTGTTATAGTAACTAAAAACATATATCACGATGTCTGTAACCTTTATGTTACGACTCTAAAACATATTTAATATTATATATACTTATAGAATCCAGTGATATCTCAGTACGTAGCGGCCTCGGCGGAGCAATTTATCGCTTAAGCGACGTCACAAGCGACGCTTACATTATGCAACGGCAAGTCTAGCGAGGAATCCATGTTGTTCTCGTCTCAGTTTCTTGTTAAATTATTTAAAAGTTTAAAATATAAAACTTACAATCTCAACATATTATATATAAATTTTAATTAACGCAGAATTAAATACATTTGCTGGGGAAAGTTAAAACGCAATTTACACGTAAATAGACAAATGTACGCAAATTGTTACTATTATTTTAATGTGCGTTTTTACATGTATTATAAATAGCCTTAATAGTTAGGAACCTAACATTACTTAACATTTAAACAACGACTATATACTAATTCGTTTATAATAATCGTAGTCAATCCTAATTGATTATAGCGATATAACATACACGGGTTCGTAAACTTTTGAACCATAATAAGAATTATACAAAATTAAACCATTTATAAATCCCATCACATTAACAACACATGACCTAATTTAACAATAACACAAAAGAAAAAAGTTGTCTTACTGAAACATTCTTTCTTTTTAAAACTATAGTCTGTTGGTGAACGTATCTGTTAACAGTATTTGGTGTAATTACAGAGTATAACGAATCCTGTCAGGAAGTGTTTTTTTTTTATCTTAACCTTTCGTTGCCGGACTAATTTACGTTGGATATCGGAACCTAAGAGAACGGAAGTTTAAATAGTTTCACTTAAAATAAATAAACTATGACATTGGTTAGGTTTTTAGACCTCTATATTTATTATTAGTTGAACAATAAGTGAATATAATTGTGATCATTTGTATGCGAATAGTTAAAGCTTCAAGCAATATAAATAATATCAATGTTTGATTTCATATCTAGTGTTGAATACACTGTCAATGTTGCCGATTAAGGACTTGATAAATTATTATTTAATGCGTACGAAAAACCTCAGTCGAGTTGATAACTTTGTTTTAATTTGTTTCCACTCCTGTTAATTTGTTTGGCTAACGACTGTCGCCTTCACATTTTATTTATTAGTTCTTCCGTCGTTATTTACTTGTTTTCAAATTAAGGATTTTATTATTCCCTTATATAAATAAAATAAAATAGAAACACATAGTTAAGCGTACATTCAAATACTTACTCTTATTATAATTACAAAAGACACATACTTGAGTACGATTAAGATACGTGTTACTAATTCCATAGGCATTGAAATTTAAACGGAGCTAAACAAAGTTTAGATTAGATTATAAACCTTGATAGTTTTGATAAATTTTCATCACACAAGTACTTGAATGTAAAAGCATCTACTAAAGTTGAGTTCAAAACTTTCAATTAATTTCCTGGCAGTAATTCGTTCGCGCCGAGATCTCTTTATTTAATAAAATTTGACTATAATTTTAAAACTATAACTCGTCGAAGTGAAAAGTTATTTCAAGAACAAAAATTCAGTCTTTTAGATAGATGTTCCGAGTAAAAGTTTTTTAATAAATCATTGAAATATTTTGTGATCGGATTCTAAATAAAATTGTGTAGAATGTATAAATATGGCAGACGTGTTTTTCTTATACCTAGCCAATTCAAAAGTTTTAACATCCTTTAAAAAATAGTTGATTTAGACGAAGAAAATGCTTTACAGAATTATAAAATTGAATACTTACTAAATACTTAATTTACTTTGTAATTATGTGTTACGAAAACTGAATGTTAAAAAAAAAAAAAAAAAAAAGTGAGTATAAATGGTCTACTGCTGTTTATATTGTGGCTGTAAATATAAATAACATTTTAATTACTTATCCTTCCGTAATGTCATAATATGCAAAGTAATATTTATTTATCAATATTTAATATTTACGCGATACGCTCCGTCCACTGATATTAATATCAAACTCAAAATTACTCGAGGCATGTCATACTCCGATAATTTAATGTGATGATATATATTTTAATTATTCTTTTTTCAAGTTAACAATTTGCATTTCTTGAAAAGAAAATAAAAGATAGTAACAAGAGATTCTATAATTATACTTCGCTATTTCTGGTTCACGTAAAAGAAAAAAACTGCTCCAGTTTCCTACGTCTGGATGATGAAACTGTTTCAGTGTCAGACAAAGTACTTGCGATATGTAAATAATCTGCTTGAAAAGTGAAAAATTTGCCTTCCTTCAATATAAAAGGTTGTGAGAGCTTCAAATTATTTATGGTCTATATTATTCTCATAAAATTAAATATTATTTATAATTAATAAAAAGTCACTTATTTTATGAATATTATATATCTGAATTTTACATAAAACTGTGACATTAATACAACAAAACAACAACTATAATAATGCTTATGAATTTACTAGAATGCAGTAATTGTCTTGTATTCTTTCAGAGGTATATAAACTGTGTAGTCTCGTACGTCCGGTGCACACTAAACTACAAATATTTATACTCCCATCCGAGTGTCGCAATCCCGGAGCTTGCATCTCTTGTCGGGATAAGGTTGACTGTAATTAGAGAGTCTAATAAATCTTGTCCTGCATTGTTTTCCTTTATCTGGATCTTTCAGTGCGAGGATGATTTACGATCATTTTATGTTTCACGGGGGAAAAGTAAACGAAAATTATAAAATATAAAAATAAATGTAATTTGATGGCAGCAATTTTGTTAATTAAATAAAAAAATAATTAAAATAACGAAGTTTTATATTATATCGGCCTGAGTGTGGGTAATGTGTATTTCACAGTGCTGTATTGTGTGAGGAGTAACTTGTGAAATGTGTTTGTGTCAGTGTGTTTAAAATATATATGTTGTAATATCACTTCTCTGACATATTCATTTTGAATGTTGTCTGGACGAGTCTCTTCATCTGCATATTTCGGAATCTTTGTTTTTGTTATATTAAGTTTCCGCTCACATTTGCGTAGCTCCAAACAGATGCCGATCTACCGGTTGGTTCTTAAGATTAGTTTTAATAAGCGTTTTATACTAAACATTATATAACTAGGTGGCTTTAATTCATTAGTTTATAGTTTTTCTTCAATACGAGCATCGGTAGCCATCACAGAGGCGAGGTTTTAGGATTTACTAGACGTTTTAGGAAGTATACATACTACTTCTTCTGAGCTGCCACAATCATATATTTTTTCAATGTGACTTTGGTGTCCGTGTTTCTCGATGTTGTATTAGATTGTATCTGTAAAAGTAAGCTAATTTATCCACCAGAAGAATTGTAGTTTGTGTCCAACTGCCACGTTTTTAATGTTTCTTATATCAACATTATACATATTTTAATCAAAATGTCTAGATATATACGGCGAAAAAATCCCCTGTCTATTTTTATATGATACAAATATATTTATTCATTCAGTAATTAGAGTATTGGCCTGCATATTGTGAAAACATTTAATTTATATGATCAGTTTCTCTTTGTCAGAGCGGTAACATTTCAGGCGGATAACGATTTAAAAGACTTCTTTTTTTTAACAGCGCAGTAGATAAGGTTTTAAGACATAATTTTAAATAAAAAATTATGTAAGTGGTAGTATTAAAGCAATTTTTTATATATAATGTTTTGTTTCCTTGGGTTATAATAATTAGTATTGGGATGAATAAAAGTGTATTTTTATATTACAATCAACGGTCAGATACGATATTTTTCTTGTAATGGATGGAAAAAATATAAACGAAGAAGCTGTCTTAGACTTGTTTATGTTCTTTTCGCTATTTGCTTCTTAAACAAAAAATGTAATATGTAATGAAAAGTTGGGTAACTTTGGAAAGCAAACAAAGTTTCTTTAATGATAATTATATTTTATTAGTAGACACTGTACAGAAAAAAAATTGTTTTAAGACTTCGGAATGAAGGCTGAGTTTTTAATCAAATTTTAGTTAATGAGTAATAATTAGTTAGTAATAAATTTGTTCGTACAAAATAACTAACTTTGTTATATATATGTCAATTCAATTCCAAAATGCCATTTTGGAATGTAATCAAAATTCTAATTTAGATTTAATAAATAGGAGGCATAAGTAAGTTTAAATGAAGCCCTTTATGAAGGATTTTCATTAAAGAAAATTATTACACATTAATGTAAAGGTTCGTCAGAAGAGAAGCCGTAACGACGAACACAGATCACCAAGAGATACGAACCGCAACAACTGGTGGCGGGAATACACATTTTTTATAATTAAGGATAACTTCTTTACTTGCCAGTAACGCAGCAAGTATCCATCAGATACTTTAAAGTACTTCCAGTATTCAACTTCAACAGGATAATAACCTGTACTAATGCTTGGAGTGGATAACTTTTGTGACATCACTAGAAGCATATTAGAAGAGGACATTGAAGTTAAGGAAGATGAACTAGACTGAATTTGCTCATTCCTTGCTATTTGATAAATCAAATTCAGTAAACTCAGTAAGTGCTTCTTCTCTTTCATACCGGAACAGAAGCACAATATGAACTGTGATTGAGTTGTAACACCCATTATGTTGACAACATTTCGAAATTTCTTTAAAAGATTAATGAATTCTATTCCTTAATCAGATTTATTAAGTTTGGTTATAAGTCTGTGTATAGGATTTTTGTTACACTGGTTGTTACAAAAATCCTATACACAGTCCAACAATACCAGAAAGTTCTGTGATTGGGTCGTTGTGGTTTTGTTTTTGAAAATACACGTGCGTTATTCGTTCCGCTTTTATTATCTTCAGTTTTTAATTTGCAGGATTTTGCTCATCAATCATCAATATTCATTAGTTCGGCAGCTTCGTCTACACCAGCAATTTTTTTTTAACTGACCATCCAAGACTCTTCACAGTGTTTTTGCTTATCTTATATTTCTGGTATACTTCTAACACCATTTCGAATTACAATTTACGCCAAGACAAAAATGTGATTTGAAATGCTATACAGACACCGTGTGTTTGATATCTGACCCAGAGTCATATACCATAATTGTATGTTTCATTTCCACTCCATATTTTATTATTAGGTCCTATATACACTCTTTAATTTTTCTCTACATTTTTTTCAAAAAGAAACTAACAAGTAGTGTAAATTGTCTTTCAATTTCAAAAATTAAGTTTGGTGCAGAAAAATGTACGTGTGTATTCAATAGATAAATAATACATCGATAACATACTCGCTAATATAAATATAATCGGTAAGTTTTGTTAACTTACTTGATAACTTTATATTGCAGAACTAGATAATACAAAAAAACTAATTTATATACACTAGACCCTTTCTATTACATAAAATATATACATATATTTATATACCTATATTAAAATCAAACAGAAATTATGGGAAACGTGACTACTAATACAAGAAAGATACCCGTGACTATCAAGTAAATAATGAACAATTATACTGTATGGTATGCTACTAAAAAATTTTATTATCTACGAATCGGATACTTGCAGCGAACTACAACACCAATAATTGACATAAATTACTATCTCTGGTGGTAAGGGCGTGGGCAATATTATCAGCGGTGGGCGCCACGCCCAAGAACCAATGATTGAATCACGGAATGGAAAATAAGTTTAATTGTATACTGAACATATATGAAATTACATTATAGGAATAACATAAGACTAAATACAATTATGTATGGAAGGATGTATGTTGTAAGACATAATTCTTCAAAGACAGTTGATTAAAAATGGAAAGTGCACGTAAAAGTTTTGTGTACTTATTACTTTGCGTACTTGGCATTTGTTTGTTTTCTAGGAAGTTTTTAGAATTCATTACATTCGTTGCCAATGTAAAGTCAAAAGAGTATTGGTTTTGAAGTTTTAATACGAGTATATAAGGATAAATAAATAATATATGATTTCAAGATATTAGTTAATTAATCAATTAAACTTTTATAAAACACTAATCGTTACGTTATATATTAATTTTCATAAAAAATATTAAATCTAATGAAAAATAATTATTTATTAAGAAAATTAAAATACAACGTAAAATCTGCTTTTGGTTTTCTTTATATTTCTTACTTACTTACTTAGCTTCACGCCATATCCCTTGCGGGGTAGCCAGAGATCTGCCTCAAGTAAGGGACGGAGCAGTGAGGTGATTATTTTATATATTTTGCTATAAAAAAACTAAGTAATTTTCGTGACATAAATATTGGTAAGAACTATATTGTCATTTATATCTTGAAGTGTGCAAAATCTCTGTGCAATTAATAATAAGTTAAGGACATTTTTATTTATACCTTTATATCAATGAAATCCTTAAAAAGCTTTTCTGTGTAAGTCTACCCGCTAATTCTAGCGTTACATTATATGTGCTGTGAATATAAAGAAATAGAATTGAGATTGGTACTGATTCGTATTTTATATAGAATAGGTACTTTAATTACACGTTATGGTATAATTAAATCAGCTATTTTAAATTAATTCTTTTAAAACTTAAGTAGATCTGAATCACCTTGGATACACATTACAGAAAAAGTAAATAAATAAATCTTAATGAGGCCTGTGAGATTTATTTCTCATTAATTTTAATTATTGCATTTTAATGTCACGGTCCTTTTAAAGAGAATTTGTAAGAAGAAATGTTGATAAATTAAGACACAAAGAGCTGTTCTTAAAATTCAATTCCATATATAAGGATTCGTGTAGAGAACGAAGTTAAAAATTCAATATTAAAGATGAATATAATCTTGAATTATTATTGAATATATTCACATTCATGTTTTATAAAGTAAATATATTTATTACTTCAATATAAGATAGTTGAAACAACACTGCACCCACATATTACAAAATAATGTAGAGGTATCGCTACCGCAAGCTGTAGCCGGTGAGAGCTGATATGTGATGTGATATAACATTATAGTATTACAATTTACTATGTTTTTTATTTTTATTTTTATCTAGGACATGTTATAATGTTTGTCACTATACCCACTCTGAAATAATGACACTCAGCAACATGTAAAAGATAGAATATGCTCTTAAAGTGCCGCTGTTACCCGCTGTTCTCGCTGAGATGTAAACATATCGAGACATATATAATCATATTTCAATATTTCATATATTATCATTATAAAAATATTCAAAACAATATAAGCTTATACAAAATAGTGCATAACATCTTGAGAACAATATTTTATTGTATTCGCTAAATGATAACAAAATAAAGCTAAACGACATATTTTTGTAGTCTATACGAGTATGTGCATATTATAAATGAAATTAACGTCATAATGTATATAACTATAATCTTAACTATAACAAATTGCAGTAATTCAACCTTGACACGTTATCAGAGAGTTCAATCGATACATAATTTTTTTTACCATAATAAAAATAATACAAAGTTAAACCATTTATAAATCCCATCACATGGACAACAGTAGACCTAATTTAAGAATAACACAAAAGAAAAGAAAATTATCTTACTGTAACCTTCATTCTTTTCAAAACTATAGTGTATTTGTGAACGTATTTGTTAACAGTATTTAGTGTAATTACAGTCTATAATAAATCCTGTCAGGAAGTGTTTTCCTTTATCTTTACCTTTCGGTGCGGGACTGATTTACGTTGGATATCGGAACATAAGAGAACGGAAAATAATGCAATGGTCTTTAATAGTTTCACTTACAATAAATAATATAATGATATTATTTTGCTAATAGTTAAAGTTTCAAGAAATATAAATAATATCAATATTTGATTTGATATTTAGTTCTGGTTTTGCAAGTGCGTTAATCAACATTGGCATTTAAGGACCTTATAAATTATGATTCAATGCGTACGAAAAACCTCAGCTTTGTTTTAATTTGTTTCCACTCCCGTTAATCAGTTGGCAAACGACTGTCAAATTCAAATTTAATTTTTTGATACTTCCGTCGTTACTTATTTTAAATTTAAGGAATTTATTATTCCCGTATATAAACAAAATAAAATAGAAACACATAGTTAAGTGTACATTCAAATATTTACTCTTATTATTACTATAAAAGACTTGTTTGGGTACGATTAAGATACGTGTTACTAATTCCATAGACATGGAAAATTAATTTAATTTAAACGGAGCTAAACAAAGTTTAGATAAGATTATAAACCTTGATAGTCTTGATAAATTTTTCATCACACAACTAAATGAACGTAAAAGCGTCTACTAAATTAAATTCAGAATTTTAAATTAATTTCCGGGCCGTATTTCGTTCTCGTCGAGATCTCTTTATTTAATACAAATTGACTATAATTTTAAAACTATAACTAGTCGAAGTGAAAAGTTATTTCCAGAACAAAAATTCAGTCTTTTAGATAAATGTTTGCTGAGTAAAAGCTATTCAATAAACTGTTCAAATATTTTGTGATCGGATTCTAAATAAAATTATGTAAAATTTAATAATATGGCAGACGGCTTTTTCGTATAGTACCTAGCCGATTCAAAAGTTGCATTATAGAATAATTGATTGAGACGAAGAAAATGTTTCTCAGAATTATAAAATTCAACTGAAACATAACTAACTTTTTTTAAAATTACTTATCGGTCCATAATATTATGATATGCAAAGTAATATTTATCTATAAATATTTAATATTTACACGATACGCTCCGTCCACTGATATTAATATCCAACTCAGAATTATTTGATATTTTGATTTTTGATTCATGTCATACTCCGATTATTCAATGTGATATGATATGAATACATTTATTATTCTTTTTAAAGTTAACAAATTATATTTCTTGAAATGAAAGTAACAAGAGATTCTATAATTATACTTCGCTATTTCTGGTTCACGTAAAAGAAAAATCTGCTCCAGTTTCCTTCGTCTGGATGATGAAACTGTTTCAGTGTCAGACAAAGTACTTGCGATACGTAAATAATCTGCTTAAAAAGTTAAAAGTTTGTCTCCTGTCATTATAAAAGTTTGTGAGTGCGTCAAATATTTCATTGTCTATAATATTCTTATAAAATTAAATATAATTTTTAATTAATAAAAAGTCACTTGTTTTATGAATATTATATATCTGAATTTTACATAAAAGTGTGGCATTAGTACAACAAAACAACAACTATAATAATGCTTATGAATTTACTTGAGTGCAGTAATTGTCTTGTATTCTGTAAGAGGTATATTGACTGTGTAGTCTCGTACGTCCGGTGCACACTAAACTACAAATTTTTTTTACTCTCATCAGAGTGTCGCAATCCTGGAGCTTGCATCTCTTGACGGGATAAGGTTGACTGTAATTAGAAAGTCTAATAAATCTTGTCCTGCATTGTTTTCTTTTATCTGGATCTTTCAGTGCAAAGTTAATTTACGATCATTTTATGTTTTTATGAAAAGTAAAAAGTAAATTATAAAAAAAATATATAAAAATTATTGGAATTTGGTTGCAGCAATATTAGTAATTAAATAAAAAAATGATTAAAATAACGAAGTTTTATATTACATCAGCCTGAGTGTTAGTAATATGTATTTCACAGTGCTGTATTGTGTGAGGAGTCGCTTGTGAAATGTGTCAGTGTGTTTAAAACATATATTTTATTATATCACTTCTCTGACATATTCATTTTGAATGTTCTCTGGGCGAATCTCTTCATCTGCATATTTCGGAATCTTTGTTTCTCTTATATTAAATTTCGCCCACATTTACGTAGCTGCAAACAGATATCGACCTGACAGTTGGTATCTAAGCTAAGTTTTAATAATCATTTTTATACTAAGCATCATACAACGAGGCAACTTTAAATCAGTAGTTTATGTTTTTGCTTCAACACGAGCATCGGCAGCCATCACAGAGAAAAGGTATTTACTAGACATTTTAGGAAGTATCTATATTCATTGATAGACTACTTCTTCTGAAGCACCGAAATCATATTTTGTTTTAATGTGACTTATTCGGTGTCCATATTTCTCTATGTCGTATTGGATATTATGGATTTGTCCTGGATTCCTCTCTAAAAGAAAATCTAACTTTTGCACCAGAAGAATGGTATTTTAACTAATATAAAAATTTTGTACAAGCTTTTGACCAGCGGCGAGGATCAAGTCGGTTTAATGTTTCAGATGTCTGCTGCAACATTGCATATATTACAATCAAAATATATAGATATATAAATTGTCGATCCATCCCATGGAAGAATAATTAAAAAAGTTAACTTGACAATCCGAAGTGTCTATTGTTATGTGATACAAATATATTTATTTATCCAGTAATTACAGAATGTTGGCCTGCATATAAAACATTTAAATTGTTGGTTCAGTTTCTCATTCGCAGAGCGGTGACATTTGAAAGTCCTTTTTTATTAATAGTGTACTAGATAAGGGTTTTAAAAATAATATTTAATAAAATATTATCTTAGTGGTAATAATAAGGGTCAGTTTTTTATATATAATATTTTGTTTCCTTGTTGTCTGTCTTGGGCTTGTTTTGATTTTGTTTTCGCTATTTTCTTTGTAAACAAAAAGTGTAATATGTAATAAAAGGTGGAAAGTTTTTAAAGAATAACAAAGTTTATTTATTGATAATTACATTTTAGTAGTAGACACGCTTTAAAAGATTTTTATTTCTGGACTTTGGAAAAAAATTGAAGGGTGTGAAAATCAAACTTTAGTTATTGAGTAATAATTTGAAAAAAAAATATGTCGTCCTAAATTATGAAAAATGAAGAGTTATTATAATACTATCAATAACATAACTTTGTCTACTCTTACCTAACAAGCTAGATCTAACTTATTTACAGTTCCAATTGAGCTACGAATAATAAGGAATATACGAGTAAGTACAAGATGCTTAGAAAATGTAAGTACGCATTAAACTAACACACCTGCGGGTGTACCTCCACTATATAACAAGGTTTATTAGAACGTTTTGTGTTTTATGTGAATGAAGTCCGATGTCTTCACTCTATATATATTAAGAAGATAAATAAAAGAGTAGTCGAAATCTTAGTTAAGTCTTACAAATATATCTATGTATGAAAAACATACACTTAAAAATATCACAAGCAAGAAATGTAGGAAATGATTTCAGGGTACACCTGCGGGGCTTCTTAGCCCTTCTTGCTTTCTGTGTAGTTTTTTAGAATGTAACCTCAGAACTGTGCAATTAGAATATATTTTTTTAGCTAAATTTAAACTTCTTTGTAATAAATAACTTTAGCCATAGTGTGTTTTAGTCATGCTATGCCTGATCCTGAAGCCTACTAATTATTTTATCTTACATCTCATATCGACAGTTGATTTAGTTATATACAGCTCATAGAGCAGGCACTATTGTGATAGCGCCGCGCCTCGCTCCGCTAATGTGTGACTCGCGTGCTCACTACAAGAAACTACAATTGAGAACTTTTACTTTTATATTGAAATATCTCTAATTAACCGTTAAAATACCAAATGAAATAATCCAAATGACTTTTGAAAATGAAATAATTGCTTATTTACCATTTATAATTTATCTACATAATATATAAACGAACAAATAGATAAAGTGATAAAATACATATATTTTCGGGTTTTACTGTTTTATTATGTGTATAGATGAAATACGTGTACTTTTAAATGCTCTATATATTAAAAAGAAGTAAGTAATAAAACACGTTGAAGAAGTTACCATGAAGACCTAATTTGTAAAAAAATAAAATATTTGTAGATTAAAAATATTTATTATTTGCTTTATACACTGTACTTTGATAATGACATGCTCTAGACATGTTAGACAGCGTGTGGCGGAGAATGTACACGTGTTGTAATATTGATATGAGTTATTTAAATATAAAAGAACGATCTAAATAAAAACTAACAATAAATAATTGTTCGTCGTCGTTATGACAGATAAAAGAAAAGTTTGTATATTTTATGTAAGTAGTTTTATTAAATCACACATTTGAAAAACACACATGCATTATTTTTCTAATTATATTGATGACCAATGAGATATTAATTTCATTAGAATTTCTATTTATAAATTTTTTTGTTTACTAAAACTTTGTTTATTTGTTTTCTGTATATCGTGAATACAATGATGTAATCAAAATTCTTACTTAATTTCTAATTCAGACTTAATAAATGGAAAGAGGCATAAGTCTTAATGAAGACTTTTTTAATAAATTTCATTAACGAAAAATAGTTTAATATTATTTACACATTAATGTAAAGGTTCCTCTAAAGAACAGTCGTAACGAGGAACACAGATCGCCAAGAGATAAGAAACGCAACCACTTTAAAATGATATGAACAAAGTGCACTCATATGATTTCGATTTTTATAAATATAAACATCCTCAATTTCATCTATCACATTTTATGATAACATGTTGCTAAAATATATTCTTTATTTTTATTTTTAACTTAGATCATAATGTAATCATTTGTGTATTATCAATATGTACCAGAAGTGTGCACCGATGTGTAAATAAAATTATATATATCTCATTTTCACCTGATTTTTACAGGCATTATAATTATTGTGTGTAAAGATAATTCTATGTATTGATATTGCTCTTAACCTTGGTCTGGTAGTCTTGGTCTGGTAGTCTGTAATTGTAAATCCTACAATAGAGAACACTCGCTTGGAGTGCGGGTAGCAGGAATACACATTTAATAATAAACATAACGGTTAAACCAAAAAAAGCGTCTACTCCCACCTCCTAGGACGGAAACGCTCTTGTTAATCCTCGGACGTCGCAAGAGTTCATGGGCGGCGGTGATCACAAACTATCTGTGACTCGCCAGCTCGCTTTCCCTCCTCTTACATAAAAAAAAACTTCTTTTCTTCATTAACGTAGCAAGTTTCCATCGATCAAATCCTTAGGATCAGACTCCAAAGTATTTTTAGCATTTAACTTCTACAGGGTAACAGTGCTAATGCTTGGAGTGGATTTCTGTTACACTGGTTGTAGATTCTTTCCAACATTATCAGAATGTTGGGTCATCGGGTCAGTGTGTCTGTTTTCTTGGAAATAAACGTAAGTTACTCATTCCGCTATCATTCATTGTCATTAGTTTCTTAATTAGTAGGGCTTAACTCACCGATTATTAATATAAATTATTTCGCCTGCATATATAATAGCAGCATATATAAAAAATAGTAAATATCCTTTTTAATTAATCATCTGCACCCTTTTCAAGAATAGGAAGATGAATCCAAGACCCTTCACAATGTTTTTGCTTATCCTATGTTTCTGCTGTAATTTTAACACCATCTTAAGTTACAAGATTGTGCAATCTATGCTTAAGACTAAAATGCGATTTGACATTTATATACCATAATTGTATGCTTTATTTCAACTCCATATTTTATCAGTATATCCTATATACTGTTTTTTATCTTTTCTCCAGATTTATTTCAAAGAGATAAAAGGAACCAACAAATATTTAAAATTTTCTTTTAATTTCAAAGATTAAGTTAGATGCAGACACCCGTATATTTATTAAAAAAAACATCGCTACGTAAGTAACCAAAACTATACTACCGAGTTTACACTCGGAAAAATAGTTTTGGTTACTTACTCGTACTTCAGTACAATTAATATTTTTAAATATGAAATTTAAAAAAAAATCCTGAATATACATCAGACCCTTCTGTTTCGTTAAAATATAAAAAATTGTTAACCTATATTAAAATCAAACAAAAATTATGAGAAATTTTGTGATTCCCAAATACAAGAAAGATACTTATATTTTTACGTATATTATTAATAACTGTACTGTATGCGATGTTACTAAAAAAATCTATTATCAACGAATCAGATACTTGCAGCGGACTATAACACTATTAATTAACATAAACCTTGGCTCTCATTTTACACCGATACTATCTCTGGCGGCGGCGCCACGCCCAAGAACCAATGATATAATCACGGAATGGAAAATAAGCTTAATTATATACTCAACATATCTGAAATTATGATTTTGGATGAATATAAAACTAAATAGAATTATGTATGAAAGGATGTATGTTGTAAAACATAGTTCTTCAAAGGCAATTGATTAAAAATGGAAAGTGCATGTAAAAGTTTTGTGTCCTACTTGTTACTTTGTGTACTGTTTATTTTCTGGGAAGATGTTGGAATTCATTGCATTTACAGCCAATGTGAAGCCAAAAGTGTATTTGTTTTGAAGTGTTAATCTGTATGTTAATAAATTATTTTATATAAACGAAGTAATTTCCGTGACATAAATATTACTTATATGCCGTAACATAAATATAAGTCAATGACATATTTACTTACACCTTTGTATCAATGAAATCCTCAAAAAGCCTTTCTGTGTAAGACTATCCTTTAATTTTAACATTACATTACATTATATGTGCTGTGAATATAAAGAACAAAAATTAAGATTGGTACCGATTCGTATTTCATATAGAATAGGTACTTAAATTACAAATTATGGTATTATTAATTCAGCTATTGTTAATTTATTCTTTTAAAACTTAAGTGAAACTGAATCACTTTAGATACATATTACGAGAAAAATAAATAAATGAATTTTAATGAGGCCTTTAAGATTTATTTCTCATTTAATTTAATTATTTCATTTTAACGTCACAAGAATAAATGTTGATAAATTAAGACACAAAAAGGAGTTCTTAAAATTCAATATATATTGAGGATTTCAATATATATAAAGAATTAACATAAAGATGAAGTATAAAAGCTGAATATATTCTTAAATTGTCAATGAATTTACACATTCATGATTTATAAAGTAAATAAAGTAATTTGACTGTCCGGAATATTTATTTCTCGAAGTTAATATTGGGATAAAAATAGTCATTGGAGTTGTTTATTCTCCTCCGAACATTAATTACTGCTCGACAATTGAGTCTATCCTTGAAGAATTACTTTCCTATAGTACACATCTTGTAATCATGGGCGACTTTAACACCTGCTTGCTCAAACAGAACTCCAGATGAAATCGCTTGCGTAAAGTAAAGTAAAGTAAAACTGAGCCATCGTTCTGCACCATGGTTCAATAACGATGTAAAAAAAGCTATGGCAAAGAGGGACCATGCGTTTCGAAGATTCAAAGCTGACCGCTCCGAATTGAACTGGACTGTATATAAGGCTGCCAGGAACCGGTGTAATCAATTATGTCGTAACCTTAAACGCCGCTATATCCACGAAAATTCTTGTGCATCTGTATCAGAAACTTTAAAATTTCTTAAAAGCCTGGGTATTGGTAAATCTCAAAATCTTTTAAATTGTTCTTTTCCTAACTTGAATCATCTCAATCAACATTTTTCTTTCGTCGCTGTACTTGATCCCAAAATTAAAGCTGATACAATTTCAGTTATCCATTGTTTGCCTAACCCCGACATTCCAATTTTTAACTTCTCACCTGTCAACGAGACCGAAGTAAGGAAATATTTATTAGCTATTACATCTAAGGCTACCGGTTGTGACGGAATTAATCGTATAATGATAATGTTCATTATAGACTCCATCATATATCCTTTCACCTACCTCATAAACTTCTCCTTATCCTCTGCTACTTACCCTAATCTATGGCGTAAGGCTCTTGTTCTCCCACTTCCAAAGGTCTCCAACCCTTCTTTACCAACCCACTATCGTCCTATTTCAATACTCCCATTTTTATCTAAAGTCATTGAATCTGTTGTTCATTCCCAACTTTCCCAATTTCTTAATAAATATAATCTCTTTGACCCGTTGCAATCAGGTTTCTGCATTGGGTATAGTACAACTACCGCTTTATTGAGTGTTACTGAAGACATTAGACATGGCATGGAAAATCAACTTGTGACCATTCTTGTGCTGATTGATTTCAGTAACGCATTTAATGCTGTAGATTATGACCTCCTACTATCGTTGCTGTCCAAATGTAATGCTACGGTCTCTGTTAACAGGTGGTTTTCCTCTTATCTTCGAGGACGCAAGCAGGCAATTCGCACTGATGAGGGCCTTTCCGATTGGTGCGAGGTGGTTGCTGGCGTCCCTCAAGGCGGTATTTTATCTCCTTTACTGTTTTCTATTTTTATCAACTCCATTACTTCTAATTTTAACTTCTTTATATACAGACTGGAGTAAATTCAATCGCATCCGCAATATCCTCACTTAACACCGCTCTGGACAGCCTATCACTTTGGTCTAAAAATTATGGTATTGAAGTCAATCCTTGTAAATGTCAAGCAATCACTATAGGTAGCACACGCCAACTAGCAAAGATTGATTTTAATTCCTTACCAAATGTTATTTATAATAATAGTATAATACCGTTCTCATCTAACGTCAAAAATTTAGGAATATTTTTAGATAATTCTCTTAGTTGGAATGTCCATGTTAGAGAACTATCAAGAAAGTTTTATAAAACACTTCACCCCTTGTTACGGCTTAAAAAAATTCTCCCTTTCAATGCGAAATTACAGATAGTGAACGTATTGTTACTGCCTACTCTCGATTATGCAGATGTGTGCTATTTGGACGCCAACGAAAATCTACTTAATAAGCTTGAACGTTTACTTAATACCTGTATTCGTTTCATTTTCGGCCTGCGTAAGTTCGATCATGTTTCGAATTTTAGATCCAAATTAAATTGGTTGCCTATTTGCTCTCGCAGGAATGTCAGAATCCTGTGTTTACTATATTCTATTTTGTTTAATCCTTCCACTCCTTCGTATCTTAAATGCAAATTCTCTTTCTTATCTGATTCACATGACAGATCACTCCGCTCTTCTAGCAATTTTTTGCTCAGTACTCCTCTTCATCGGTCTGGTTTTGTATCCAACTCGTTTGCTGTTACTGCAGTTCGACTGTGGAATGAATTACCTGAGTCTCTTAGAAAAGCCCGGTCTCGAGAGACCTTCAAACGTCAGATGAAAGATTTTTATTTTACCAAAGAATAACTCATGCAATCTTTTAAAAACATACATAATTATATATAACTTATATCATTTATTATATTATATTTCCATATTGATATTATCAACACTTTTTATTTGTATTTTATTTTTGTCTCTTTTGCACGCCTACGGACTTCTTCTCTTACACATCCTAAGGTTGGCTGGTAGAGAATGCCTATTAGCATTAAGCCCGCCTTTTGTACACTATTTTATATTGTGCAATAAAGAATTAAATAAATAAATAAATAAAGTTATTACTTAAATATAAAATAATTGGAACAACATTGGACTCACGAACTTAAACAAATATACACATATCGAGACCGCAAGTTGTAGCCGGTGAGAGCTGATATGTTTGATGTGATATAACGTTATAGTTTTTTGAAAAATCTATTTCTTCTATTATTACTATTATTTTAAGGCCATTTATTATGTTTGTCAATAAACCCACTTTTAATAATGACCCTCAGTACCATATAGGGGCTCTTCATGTCAAATAGAATAATGTTAAGGGTCCGCAATTACCAACACCGAGTTTCTGAAGCGCGTTTAGCAGATTTGTCAACGCCTGCACTGATATGAAATGAAGTCTATCTTCGGCACGCTAGCGGTAGTACTAGCAAGAATAACGATATTTGATGCATTCTGGTAACTGATGTCTCTACATTAATAACCTTTCAGAAGTACTACATAATCAATACTAAAATACTACTGTGTTTTCCTAGAATGTAATTACAGACATATTATAAGATGAAAGAGTATTAAATTAACTAGTATTATAGTTTAATTTTAATATTTTTGTTATATACACCCTGTTTATTTTTATATTGTGCTTGGTAAATTATGTACGCTCCCCAGCATCCGAAATCTGTGGAGAGTGATTCAAAGTTACGTGATAGCAGGAATAAAGGAACACTGCCGTTGCTTATTGTAACTTAGTACACAATGAACGAGGGTAGATCACAATTATTCATTGCTGGATGAATTGGAATTCTATAACAGTTGATTTAAGAAACTTTTTCGTCCTCAGCTTTGACGAGCATGACGGTCACTAGTCTCAAGTAATCATAACTTTTAATATAAGACCAAAGAGTTTTCGAGTTGCAACTATTTACAGTGAATAATTGGAGTAGAATATTCAGATATATTCTTCATTTTTTGAAGATTCAGAATTTCAGTATTTTTATTGCAATGCAAATGAGCAATATAGGGAACAAAATTTAATAATAAATAACTCATATCACTGCATACAGATGTATTTAGTTAATCCTACTCATACATTTTCGTAACGAAATTCGTTCATCCGGGTATAAATAAAAAAAATTACTATATTTAATATATATCTTTGTATTCCAAGTGTCATTGACTATATAAAAGGAATATTGAGGAATAGAGACACATACACCAATATGGAGAGTCTGGACATACCTTGATCAATACAATAGTCTCATACGTAGTGTAACTGTGGATTCGATGGCAAGAGACAAAGGATCATCGTACACCTACTGATCATACGTTGGGGTCTAATAAACACAGTAACGTGTTGGTCAAGATACAACGATATTCATGTCTTTTAATCAAACAAAATTTTGCTGTTAATGCTATGTTTTAAATAGTTGAGTTTAAATTAGTTAATGTCATAACAGTTGATGATAACATATGATAATATACTTTATACATATTTATTTACGGTTTATTAAGCATACAATACAGTTTAAATAAAAGACATTGATAATTTTAATAGATAATGCAAAACATAATTCCGGGTTTCGATAACAACCTCTAAATATTTTATGCTATAAAAATTGGATTTTGTTCAATTTTGTTATGAAGTGTTTGTTGTAGGGAAATAATAATATGTTTTTGGTAACTATAAAGTTAATTAACAGCTCACCAAGGCCGTGTGGAGACGCGTATACGTGTCGTGTCTTTTTATATCAATATACATAAAATATGAAATGTTGACGGAATTTTTATTGAATATTAGAACTGTGTCTTATTTAAGTTTCAAATTAATTAAAAAAATAGAAAGAGGCATAAATAATTCTTGATGAAGCCTTCTCGTAAGGATTTTCATTAAAGAAAATTATTACACATCAATGTAAAGGTTCCTCAGACAAAAACAAACACAGATCCTAAAGAGATACTAAATTATAGCTGCAAAAAACTTTGAAATTTTATAAATAGCAATAACCTTTTGCGTGAACGCGTATAAATATATTTCTACGCTTACGTAAACAGATCTCTTTCATATACTTTGACTTTCTAAAGTAAATTTGTTATAGTTTATCTATATTTTTATATTAGATATTCTGCTAGCTTCAGCCATCCTCTCCCAAATATTTAATAGAATAAATACTTTTACATATTTATATGTACTACTATGACCACTAAGGAAAAGATTTTTGTATATTCGCTCCTAAGAGGTTATGAAATAGTCAGTGTGTACTGAAATTATAACGTAAATTTAAGATTTTATAAAAATAAAAAGAATATTGTGTATATAGCTTTACAATTACATAACAATTTAAATGTGTTGAAGAGATTTAGAAAATTTTGGTCTTCTGGATTTGCGGAATGATAATGCGGAATTTATCCGTCTTCTTATTATATATTGTAAATTGTGAGGATTGTTATCATTATTTTAAGATATTACAGGGAAGACAGGGCAGACTGAAAAGAGTTAAAACATATTTCATAAAATAGTTTTAAACCTGTAGGTACAGCGCGGGCAAAGTCGCTTTTAAAAGCTAATAATTCAATTACAACTTTGAACTTACCAAAAAAACTAACTAACTAACGTTGTTTAATTCAAACGAAATGAAATACTAAGTTACTTATTAATGGAAACAAACTAAAAGCTATTTCAAGTAATCACTAAATGGAAAACGATCTTTCTTTCGTTACTATAAATATTGAAACATTATATAAAACTCTTTGTTTTATATTTCTTTGTTTGTAAAAATGGTTTAGTAATTAAAATACTCATGCTATTATTTATATAAAAGAAGGAATAAAAATAAATATTATTCTTGTTATATAAAATATTAAGGTTTCTAGTATTTATATTTGATTATGATTATTAGTTGTTAGTTACTCTGTACTGTTTATAATTTTCTCTCGTCCTCGTAACGTAATGGTGATTGTGCGTTTTTTCACGACAATTTTGACCCTTTAATTTTTGTGTTGAGGAGAGTTCCCTAAAAAAACAATCAGCCTATTGTACATTATTTTGGGAATAATGATTATAAGATTTTCTCTCGAAAATAGTAAGAAAGAAAATGAAATCTATGTATAATCAATTTGAACACAAGTTTTATTTATACGTCTTTAAATTAGTTAAAAAGCAAAATTTAAACAATAATATTTATTTCATACAAATATTTTTATAAAAATTGTTATTAAATGTAACTTAAATATTTTGTATAATATGTTTTTTCTGTATTTGCTATTTTTTGTTACTTTAATTTTAACTGCCGGTATTCTGATAGAAGTAACAACAATACAATAAATATGTGAATCAAATTTATTATATAATCTTTGTCTGAGAATTCTCAAATAATATTTTTTTTATTCATTAAAAGTAATACAAAGCTTTTATAGAAGCAGAAACTAAGATAATATGTACATTGCTGTACATTTGGAAGAAAACAAAATTGTTACTTCATATTTTAAAATTCTTAAACTTTCAACAATATTATTATGTACACAACTCCAAGGAGGATTTCTAGTTGAAATATAAAAATAGAAATGTTATTTAAACACATACTAGTGTACTTTATATTTATTATTTATTTAACTTCACGCCATATCCCTTGCGGGGTAGCCAGAGACGACGGAGCGCCAAACGCTACGGTCCCTGCATACCTCTTTCGCCTCGATTACACACATTAACATTTTCATACATGCCCTCCGGGGGATCCTCATGCTTTTTACGTGACCTTCCTCTAGTATCGTAGCTACTGAGTTTTCGAAGGTCACTCGAGGCCTCCCCCTGTCTCTCTTACCGCTCACTTTTCCTTTATAAATCTTTTTTACCATTCTTTCATCACTCATTCGTTCGACGTGCCCAAACCACTTTATATGTATTTTATATGTTATATTAGTACTCCTGAGTGATAGAAAATAAAATATTATTGAAGACATCTCAACCGAACCACACACCCTCAAGTTTTTAGCCATTACTTTATTTTTCTAAATATGTTTTATATTTATTTATTACCATAATTAATAAATATTGTTATGAAATATCTTGAACCAATTCGGGATCCAATAATTTGACTTATCTACTTTGATAAAATGTAACACTGTTAAAACTCTCCAAAGCCAACATAAAAAATATATCTGAATTTCACAAACGCAAATAACAGAATAAATCTTTTGTACATTTTTCGTAATAATAAATTCAATAAAATGAAGATTACATCAATTAATAAGGAAGAATGATCCCTCTTTTTATTCAAAATCGTTCAACGAAATTTCCTGTAAACTTCGAATAATAAGACTTAAAATAATTAGAAAACTTTATATTCTTGAAACGTTATCTACCTTTCTTGAATTTTGTATTTTTTCAACTCTTTATTTAATTTGAAATTTGATTAGCAAAAGGACAAGTGAAAAAGAAATTAAAAAGATATTACCGATACCAAGATAACTTCTTTTATATTATTGATTTATCTAAATATATAATATTAAATATGTACAGTATCTTATTTGTCATATATTAATATAAAAAAATCCATGCCCGCAGGGGGACACGCGTGGGTAGACCACGTGTGTAACTCGTTTAAAATATAACTCACTACCTTAGAATAATACATGATGCCGTTGTTTATATCAAAAATTTTCAAGCAAAAAGCGGTTTTAATTTTTTTTCTCGGAAAAGGTATCCTTTTTGGAAATACTTTTGGTACTTAAATTTAGAGTAAAAAATAACCTTTCTATTAAAAATATTTGAGAGGAGGGAATGTTTACCAGAAAAAAGTTGCCGCGGATTTACCTACGTAAAATTTACAAGCTAAAAGTGGTTTTCATTTTTTTTCTCGGAAACGGTACATTTTACGGAAAAACTTTTGATACTTAAATTTAGAGTAAAAAATAACCTTTCTATTAAAAATAATTGTGATGCAAGAATGTATACCAGAAAAAAGTTGTGAATTTTTTTCCAAAAATTTTCGGTTTTTCTACCCTCACCCCTAAGTTATTGAAGTTAGGTTTTCGGTTTATTTACATTACTTATAGGTATTTATCAAAGACATCATATAATATGAACGCGATTGATCTTCTTTGTATAGGGACAAAGTTATGGTCGAAAATATGAAATCAGAAAAAGTGAGGCCCTAGCGCCCCCTGTGGCCGGATTTCTCTGGTTAACGAACTTGACCTTCATTTTTGGATGGTTGAGTTTTGTGCAAAGTTTGAAAGCGATCCGAGCGAAACTGCGGCCGCTATCGTGCTGACAATAGTCGAATCTGGACGCACGCACGTGTGAGATATAATAAAAATTATATTAAAGAAACTAAGTATTAAAAAATATCCATAATAATCATTATAATTACAATAATATTAAAGTAATATTATTGTAATTTATTATTATTATTTAAAAGATTATTTAACGGAAATAACAATAAACAATATATAAGTTAAATTCATTTTTATTCTCGAAGATAAATACAATAAAAATTTTGTATTTATTAAAAGTATCCTTTAACACAATAACAAAATATTTAAATGTATAGTAGAATTTAGTTAACAGTAATTGTCACAACAATATAAATAAACCAAACATAATGACAATAACAATTAACAATATAAATAAATCAAATAAAATAGTGTACTTAACTTTTCTATAATATCACAGATGAATCGTTCCTCCTTCACTTTGGTTCACTAAAACTTCACTTTGGTTCACTAAAGCTTCGTAGCTTCGTCGGTATTGCACTGAGTCCAGATCACAAACATCTATGACTTTTATACTCAATAACTGGTTGGTTCGATTTTTCATCTACCCTCATAATATTTTCTCAACACAATGATCAAATAATATCTCAATAATAAATTATAACAAACACTATAAATGTTTCTAAAATATATATAATTATTTCAATGACATTACATTAATTAATTTATATTTATAAGTTAAGACTGATGTCTTAAATAATTATAATCAATACTTCTCTTTATAATCATAATAACATTTTCAATTCTTTTTATTTCACATGTTTTATATATTATATATTATTTTTACATATTTATCACGGCCATACTGACCTGGACTTCGTTCTCGAAGTACACACATTACGCTAATTAATAGAATAGCCCTTAAAACTAGTACATATTAACATTGTTATTTTTCTTCTTTTCACATTAAGAGAACAAATAACAACGGTCAAAGCTTTGATACAACATCATGTAGCCCCACACCTGCTGCACATGAGACGGGCTACAGCAAAGCAAATGACTTCAGCAGTTCATTTCAATCATCTTATTCTTTAAAAATGTATCCTTCTCACATACATTTTTCAACATATATATTATCCATATAACATTAATATAAATCACATTTCAGAATTAATTATATAATATAAAAAATAATCTAAAAAGATAACAATCATTTTGTATTTACTTGTAAACAATGCTTATACACATCTTTATGATTAACAATTAACTTAACAATACACATCTATATGATTAATTATCAGTACGATTTGAATCTGAATCGATTAATTCTCCTGGCCATAACCTCAATTTACCTTTAGCTATCACATTTCTTAAATTTCGTAACCCCTTAAGAGAATATCGGTCATTGGCAAGTATAGCACTTATTTCATAAGGGCCTTTAAATCTAGGGCTCAGTTTATCGTGCTGCCTATGATCTTGGTTTATATAAACGATGTTGCTGACTTCAAAAATTTGATTGTCTCGCCTTACAGCATCAAACCGAGTTTTAAATTTATTTGCTTGTGTACATAAACGCTGGTAAGCTAATTCGCGGTCTGCTTTTACATCTATTGGGTACTCGGGAACGGAAATATCTTTTAAATGTGATTGAACACGGGATATTTGCATTACAGCCAATAAGTAAACGAATTGGGGTAAACCCAGTGGATTTTTGGATTTTAGTATTAATTGACTGCTGAACTTTCCATAATCCGCTTGGCCAATCTGATGAACCATTACATGTTGTATTTAACATATCAATTACCGTTCCACTTGACCGTTACCTCTTGGTGTGCCCGTGGCTACCATATGATGTTCTATTTGTAATTCCCGAAATAAAGATCGAATTTGATTTGAACTAAAATTGGTACCCCTATCAGTTATGACTGTTGATGGAGTGCCAAATATCGTTACTGTTTCCCGTATAAGCGGAATTAGTTCTTGGGCGTTCAGGGTCTTCAGTGGTTTTAGTAAACAGAATTTTGTAAAGCCATCTAACAAAATTTGTTTGTGTAAACGGGCCTGTACAGTCTAAATGTATTATGTGAAATGGAATAGGGATCTGTCAACAGGGTGTAAATAACCTTGTTTTGGACCAGAGTGGCCGTTACGTTCGAGACATATTAAGCAATGCTTTAAATATTTTCGAATAAAAAGAACCATTCGAGGGAACCAAAAATACTCACTAAGTTTTTTTTTAGTGTAATATGAAATCCCACATGACAGTTCTCATCATGAAAAAGTTTTAAAAGTTGAAATCTAGATCCTTTTGGCACATTTTAGGTTGATCAGACCGGATCTTCGATAAGAGGGAGTGGGTATCTATATTTTTCTAAAATTTTATTTAACGCTCGGTAATCTATGCACAATTTACCGCTTCCATCTTTTTTTTTAACAAGTATTACTGGGTTTGCAAAAGGGGAATCACTTTCACGAATAATGTTTTGTTTCAAAAGATCTTTAATTATTTCATTAACCTTCTCCCTCTTAATAGGAGCTAAACGATAGGGCCTATAGTAAATAATATCGTCTTTAATTATACGCAACTTTAGTTCACCGGTTTTTACATTACTTGTTTCATTTAAGACGGATGTGTATTGTTTGAATATATTTTTTATTTTTTGTTTCAATTCTAAATCTAAATGTTCTATTTTTGAATCTAATTCATTTAAATGTGACGGAAAAGTAAATAAATTAACTTCTGATCTAGATTCAATTTTCTTTCTAAATAGACGGCTACCTAAAGAATCCGTTACGATTTCTATGTCTGGATATAGCACAGCGTTTCTACCTATAAGTAAATTGTAATGAAAATCCCGGTCTCTAACTACAAGAATATCAAGTTCTAAACAAACTCCTTCGCACCTAACATTCACTGTAATAATAGCGAAAGCATGAATTTTATTTGATCCTACTCCTGTTAAATAAACAAAAATTGGTGAAAGGTGGCAACCTAACCGTTTTGCTATTGATTCTTTTATTAAACTACAGTTTGCTCCTGTATCTATTAATGATTCAATTGGAACATCATTTATAAAAACTTGAGTTAATTTTAAAACAGCTTTTCTAAAAAATTTACTTTCTTATTTGGCACCAAAGTTATTGAAGAATTATTCGATTCAGCTCTTTGTTTATAAAAACAAACAGATTCAGTATGTCCAAGTTTTTTACAAAAATTACATAGGTTTGTACGAAAGTCATTACTTTTTTTGCACCTGTTGAACTTGATTAGGCCGTAAGGAAATTTGATTTGGCCTATTTTTTGGACATTGGGACTGTAAATGTCCAACTTGTGAACAAATAAAACATTTTTTCTCACCGTTAAACTTCGGTCCAGTTTGAAGGACCAGCTGGTTCAAAATTTTCATATGTTCTTTTCTTGTTCTTTACATATATTGAAAGGACAGATATAAGTTCAGCCGTAGTATTGACACCACTATTCAATGAAGCCATTCTAACGTCGACATCACTAATGCCTCCACACACTAATTCTATTAATTGTTCATCTGTAAAGGTGATTTTAGTGTTGCGAAGTAATCGTATTTTCTCTCTAGCATATTCACCGTAAGAATCTTCCGAGTCAAAGGTATGTAAAACTGCCTTGGTAAGTTTTCATTCAAGTTCTTTTTCTCCGGAAAAGCATCAGTAATATCAGTACAAAGTTTTTCCCAGGATCTGCCATCTGAAGGTTCCCATGATTCAAACCATTTTAAAGCAGAATCCCTTAGAGCTTTTCCCGCTTTAGCTGTTGTCTTGATACTACTCCATTTCATTTCCGTAGCTAAAGTCTCGATGCTACAACACCAGCTCACGGATCCGCAGTCACTTTTATCAGGATCAAACGTAGGCAGGGCAATGTCTTCATACTTTTGTTGTGATGTAGACACCGCATCCCGGATTGCCTTAAGAAGATCACCAATCTTTTCACAGTCCATCCTAAAACATATGTATCTTAAGCCACTGATCCTACTTCTGATGTGAGATATAATAAAAATTATATTAAAGAAACTAAGTATTAAAAAATATCCATAATAATCATTATAATTACAATAATATTAAAGTAATATTATTGTAATTTATTATTATTATTTAAAAGATTATTTAACGGAAATAACAATAAACAATATATAAGTTAAATTCATTTTTATTCTCGAAGATAAATACAATAAAAATTTTGTATTTATTAAAAAGTATCCTTTAACACAATAACAAAATATTTAAATGTATAGTAGAATTTAGTTAACAGTAATTGTCACAACAATATAAATAAACCAAACATAATGACAATAACAATTAACAATATAAATAAATCAAATAAAATAGTGTACTTAACTTTTCTATAATATCACAGATGAATCGTTCCTCCTTCACTTTGGTTCACTAAAACTTCACTTTGGTTCACTAAAGCTTCGTAGCTTCGTCGGTATTGCACTGAGTCCAGATCACAAACATCTATGACTTTTATACTCAATAACTGGTTGGTTCGATTTTTCATCTACCCTCATAATATTTTCTCAACACAATGATCAAATAATATCTCAATAATAAATTATAACAAACACTATAAATGTTTCTAAAATATATATAATTATTTCAATGACATTACATTAATTAATTTATATAAAAGACTGATGTCTTAAATAATTATAATCAATACAACTTCTCTTTATAATCATAATAACATTTTCAATTCTTTTTATTTCACATGTTTTATATATTATATATTATTTTTACATATTTATCACACGCATATATATATATATATATATATATATATATATAAACTTTTTGACCAATGGTCATTTCGGACTCAGGGGGTCATAAGAAGACCTCCTGTGAAGAAATTTTTCTAAAATTCGAAAGTAGGGGACAAATGAATGGGCAGACCGAATTCTTCGAGGTCTACCCAAAAGAAAACGAGATAAAAAAGAGGTTCAGTGTTGAACATTTTGTTATTGTAACTAAAACATACATCATGATGGTTGTAACCCTTATATTAGGATTATAAAACATAATTCTATTTAATATTATATATACTTATCCAATTCAATGCTGTCAGTACATAGAGGCTACGCCGAAGCAATGTATCGCTTAAGCGACGTCACCAGCGACGATTATATTATGCAACGGCAAGTCTAGCGAGGAGTCCTTGTTGTTCTAGTCTCACTTTGTTGTTAAATTATTTAAAAGTCTAAAATATAAAAGAATCAATCCTTACATATTCTATATAAATTTTTATGAAAGCAGAATTAAATACATTTGAAGGAGAAAGTTAAAATTCGATTTACATGTAAAAAGACATCAAATTGCTAGTGTTATTGTAATGTGATTTTTTCGCAAATACTACAAAAAGCATTAATAGTTAGCCACCTAACGATATAACTAAAGATTTGTGTATTTATTTAAGGTTAAATTAATACTATTAATATATCAATCAGAGGTATTTAATTTTATACTTTCTTTTATATCTACGAGTATTTCATATGGGAGTAAATTATATTAAATTCCTTTACTGAAACGGAAGCAACAAGAGTCATTTACTTACTAATTAAGTCGTTTACCAACTAACTAAGGACAAGAAACAAATTATAACAAAGTTATCAAGTCGACTGAGGTTTTCGTACGCATTCAATAATAATTTATCAAGTTAATTTAATCGGCAATGTTGATGAATGCACTTTAAAACAAGAACATAATACCAAATCAAATATTGTTATTATCTACAAATGTTTATTAAAAGTAATCAAAATTACATTGAAAACAGTTTAGTTTCACTCCTCGTCGCTGAACAACAGGTGCTCGTGTTTAGTTATTGCTGAATAGTTTTGAAGCTTGGGAGGAATTACAAGATATGCTTGGGATTTTCTATGATTTATCGAAGGTATTCAATTATGTACGTCATGAAACTCCAATAAAAAAATTAAAGCATTATGGAATTACAAAAAATACCCTTCGCGTTAATCATTCTGGTTCTGCTGGTTCATTTGTAAAAATGGGCGTGTCATAAGGCTCTATCTTAGTGTTTTTTGGTGACAATACTTCTCTTACTTTAAAAAATTAAAGAAGTATTGCTTTCTTAGATATTGTATAATGATTAAAAACCCATAGTTCGTTGCTCAAAGAAAAAAACAAAATGTACTAAATTTACTTTATCAAATGTCTAAAAGACAAAACCAAAGTAAATTTTAAACCCTTAGATAGAAAATTGCAATGGAGTCCTGTGATTTGTCGAACAGATTTAGTTCTATGAAAAGTACGCTGGTTGACAAACCTGAAACAACTAAAGTAAATAGTTATTTTTACAGTATCATGTCATACGATATACTATTATGGGTTAATAAACATTGATAATATCTTTATACTTCAGAAGAGAGCTCTTTGAGAAATCCGAATTTCACTACCGCACAGCTCGCCATCGCCTCCTTTATCATTCATACCACCTGGACGCGTGGCGATCTTCAACTGTGCGGTTTTCAAGGACTTTTTTCCCACGTACCACTCAAATGTGGAACTAACTTCCTTCGGCGGTATTTCCAGATCAATACGACAAAGGTACCTTCAAAAAAGGCATATATTCCTTTCTCCAAGGCCGGCAACGCTCTTGTGAATCCTCGGATGTTGCAAGAGTTCATGGGCAGCGGTGATCACATACCAACGGTGACCCGCAAGCTCGTTTGCCCTCCCCTATAATAAAAAAATAAAAAAATAAAAAAAATAAAAAAAAATAAAAAAAATTTGTTACTGTTGTTGTTGTTCTAAGTTGGAATTTATTATTATCTATCAAAGGCATTTTGAGATAAGTTCAGAACTTAATTTTATATTTATATTGTCATATCCGTATTGCAATGTGCACATTTACAAGTGAGCGATGGTTAACTTAATACTTACTACATTTATTTACTTATAAATATCACAAAGACGATATAAAAAGATACCGTAACTACAGTTCTTCCTGAGATGGCAAGATGTGGATATATATATGGATATATATATATATATTGTATTCGGTAAAATGATAACAAGATAAAGCTTAACGCCACTTTTTTAGGAAAATGTAGTATAAATGTGCATATTATACATGATACAGTAACGCCATAATAAATAATATAACTATAATCTTAACTATAACAAATTGCAGTAATTTGACCTTGATACGTCATCAAAGGGTTCAATCGGTTCGTAAACTTTTTGAATCTTAATAAGAATTATACAAATTTAAACCATTTACAAATCCCATCACATTAACAACAGTTGACCTAATTTAACAATAACACAAAAGGAAAGAATATTTTCTTAATGAAACCTTCTTTCTTTATAAAACTACTGTGTATTTGTGAACATATCTGTTAACATATCTGTTAACAGTATTGCAGAGTATAACAAATCCTGTCAGGAAGTGTTTCCCTTTATCTTTACCTTTCGGTGCGGGACTGGTTTACGTTAGATACCGGAACCTAAGAGAACGGAAGTTAAAATAGTCTTCAACAGTTTCACCTATAATAATAAAACAATGATAATGGTTAGGTTTTTATACCTATATATTTAATATTAGTTGAACAATAAGTGAATGTAATTGTGATTATTTCGCTTCAAGAAATATAAATAATATAAATATTTGATTAGTTTTTTTGGTCCAAGGTTGCAAATGCGTTGCCGATTAAGAAAATGATAAATTATTATTTAATGCGTACGAAAAACCTCAGTCGAGTTGATAACTTTGTTTTAATTTGTTTCCACTCCTGTTAATTAGTTGGCAAACGACTATCGCCTTAACATTTCATTTATTGGTACTTCCGTCGCTACTTACTTGCGTTCAAACTAAGGATTTTATTATTCCGATAAATAAACAAAATAAAATAGAAAGACATATTTAAGCGCACATACAAATACTTACTCTTATTATAACTATAAAAGACATGTTTGAGTACGGTTAAGATACGTGTTACTAATTCCATAGACAAGGAAAATTAATGTAATTTAAACCAAGCTAAACAAAGTTTAGATTAAATTATGAACCTTGATAGTCTTGATAAATTTTCATCACACAACTAGTTGAATGCAAAAGCATCTACTAAAGTTAAGTTCGAAACTTTCAATTAATTTCCTGGCAGTAATTCCCTTTATTTAAAACAAATTGACTATCATTTTATTTCAAGAACATAAATTCATTCTTTTAGATAAATGTTCGCCGAGTAAAAGTTTTTTAATAAGCTGTTGAAATATTTTGTGATCGGATTCTAAATAAAATCGTGTAGAATGTACAAATATGGCAGACGGGTTTTTATTATACCTAGCCAATTCAAAAGTTGCATTACGCTTGGTAGAATAATTGATTTAGATGAAGAAAATATTTTTCAGAATTACAAAACTCAATACTTACTAAATAATTAACTTACTTTGTAACTATTTGTTGCGAAGCGGAATCTAAAATAAATATGAAAATAAGGTGAGTGAAAATGATTAAATGCTGTTTAATTTGTAGCTATAAACATAAATAACATTTTAATTACTTATCGTTCCTTAATGTTATGATATGCAAAGTAATATGTATTTATAAATATTTATTATTTACGTGATACGCTCCGTTCACTGATATTAATAACAAACTCACAATTGGTCGAGGCATGTCATACTCCGATAATTCAACGTGGTGATAATACATATTTTTATAATTCTTTTTAAAGATAACAATTTGCATTTCTTGAGAAAAAATTAACAATAGTCTTTGTCTGCAAGATGAAACTGTTTGTTGTCAGACAAAGTACTTCCAATACGTAAATAATCTGCTAAAAAGTAAAAAGTTTGTCTCCCGTCCTTATAAGGTTATAATTAATAAAAAGTCACTTGTTTTATGAATATTATATATCAGTATTTTACATATAAGTATGGCATTAGGACAACAAAACAACAAGTAATACTAGTAGTAATATTTTTTTATGAATTTACTTGAATGCAGCCTTTTTCTTTTACTCTTTAAGAGGTATATACACTCTGTAGTCTCGTACATCCAGTGCACACTAAACTACAAATATTCATACTACCATCCGAGTGTCGCAATCCTGGAGCTTGCATCTCTTGTCGGGATAAGGTTGACTGTAATTAGAGAGTCTAATAAATCTAGTCCTGCATTGTTTTCCTTTATCTGAATCTTTCAGTGCCAGCTTGATTTACGATCATTTTATGTTTCACGAAAGAAAAGTAAACGAAAATTATAAAATATATAAATAATTGTAATTTGATTGCATCAATTTTGTTAATTAAATAAAGAATTAATTAAAATAACAAAGTTTTATATTACATCGGCCTGAGTGTTGGTAATATGAATTTCACAGATGTATTGTGTGAGGAGTAACTTGTGAAATGTGTTTGTGTCAGATTGTTTAATATATATATATATGTTGTAACATCACTTCTCTGATATATTCATTTTGAATTTAGTCCGGACGAGTCTCTTCATCTGCATATTTCGGAATCTTTATTTGTTTTGTTCAAGTTTGTGAGACAACCCGAAGTGTCTATTTTTATGTGATACAATATCAAATATCATTCATCCAGTAATTACGGAATTGGCCTACATATTGTTAAAAAATTTAATTTATTGGTTCTTCTTCATTGGCAGAGTGGTAACATTTGCAGCGGTAATATTTAAGAGTCCTTTTTTATTAATAGTGTACTAGACAAGGAGATTAAAAATTACGGGTCATTTTTTTTTATTTATAATATTTAGTTTTCTAGGGTTATGAAAATTAGCATTAGTATAAATAAAAGTGTATTTTTGACTACAAGCAACAGTCAGATACGATATTTTTCTTGTGGTAAATGAATTTTATTTATTGAGCGTTGTGATTTTGAAATCGTAGACTGAAATTGATTGAAAAAATAAAAACGAAGAAAGTAAGTTAGACTTGTTTTGATTTTGTTTTCGCTATTTTCTTCGCAAACAAAAAGTGTAATATGTAATGAAAAGATTGATAATTTTTGAATAAAAACAAAGTTTCTTTATTGATAATTACCTTTTATAAGAACACGCTTTATAAGAAAATTTTGTTTCTCAACTTTGGAAAAAAATTAAGGCTGTTTTTAAGGTGTTTATGTATTAAGGTGTTTTTAACCAAACTTTAGTTATTGAGTAATAATTAGAATAAAAAAATATGTCGTTGTCAATTACGAAATTTAAATAAATTATTATAATACAATCGATAACATAACTTTGTCTACTCTTACCTTACAATAAAGCTCTAACTTATTTCCAGTTCTAATTAAGCTCTGAATAATAAGTATAAGGATAATGTGCTTACAAAATGTCAGTACGCATTAAACTTGTACACTCCACTATATAACAAGGTTTATTAGAACGTTTTGTGTTTTATGTAAATGATGTCCGATGTTTCCACTCTATACATAATAAGAAGTCAAATAGTTAAGTCTTACAAATACATATATGTATAAAAACATACTCCTAAAAATATCACAAAGACGATATAAAAAGATACTGTAACAACAGTTTTCGCTGAGATGTCAAGATGTCGAGACCTGAATAAATTGTATAGCGACGAATGCGCAGACAAACAATCATTGTTTTATACTTGTATATATTTGTGCCTTCTTCATACAATTACATTTAATTAGAATTTTTATAACCAAGATACTTTTTTACAAGTGTAACTCAATCTATTTATAGCGTATAATATTTCCTTTGAACAATGAAATTATATTATAATGGGAGTAAAGTTAAATATAATTATAAAATAAAATTAGTTGCTGCAATCTAGTAATAAATAAAAGAGACAATATCATTAACAATCGTCTACAATATTTAATTGAAAATCAGTTATTAAATTGGAATATTTTTGCAATGGATCTAAGATATGATTTCAGGGTGCACCTGTGTGCAGTTCTATAGAATGTACTCTCAGAACTATGCAATAAGAATATATTTTTAAGATAAATTTATACTTATTTTTGACATAAACAACTTTGGCCATAGCGTGTTTCAGTCATGCTATGCTTGTACCTGAAAACCTACTAAAAATTTTAACCTACATCTCACATCGACAGTTGATTTAGTTATACAGCTCATGAGCGGGAACTCGCTAGTGTGATAGCGTCGCGCCTCGCCTGCAAATGTGTGACTCGCGTGCTCACTACAACTAACTACAACTAAGAATTTTAATGAAATTTTAAAGAATTGAAATATATCTAATTAAGCATTAAAATGCCAAATGCAATATAAAATCCAAATAACTTCTGGTGCTGCCGGCGACTTCATGTCTTCCCTTACCACTCCAATGTTCCTCATCCGTCAATTGCATGTTCGTAGACTTGTCTATCATTTATAATTCAACTACATAATATATAAACAGACACTGTTGCCACTGTTTTATGTGTGTAGATGAGATACGAATACTTTTATATGCTCTATACAATAAAAAGAAGTATGTAATGAAAAACACGTTGATGTGCCTGGATTATTATGTACCTTAATTTATTAAAATATATGAAGATTAAAACTATTAAATCTTTGGTGATATACTTTGCTGAGGACACGACAATACACTTTGATAATAACACACTGTCAGATGTTAGAGAGCGTGCGGAGAATGTACGCGTGTTGTAATATTAATATGAGTTATTTAAATATAAAAGAACGATACAAATAAAAATTAATATACAATCGCAGATAAACCTTTAAAAATAAGGAATTAAAATGTGTTATTGTTAAAGATATTAAAATTACTCTAGGCGCTATTAATATTACAGGTTAATTATTCAATTTATTCTGACAAACATTATTTATTACAATTATTTATTATAAATATATATATATAAATTATATATTTTAAGTATCGAAGTAAGTGTACACCGAGTTTACGTCTTACAAAAAACATAACATTAAAATGACAAACGATAAAAGTATGAAGAGTTCTAAACAGTTAATAAGTGTAATTTAGATCATCTTCATAGATAGTGTTGCACACAGTGCATAATAATGATCTACTTCTAAATTATATTAAATTATAAAGCACTCACGAGGCCGCACTGTGTCGAACATGTTTGTACAAAATAATTTTGTTTATTTGTTGTCTGTATATCCTGAATACCATCATGTAATCATAGCTATTTTTAATGATAAAATTATTACTTATTTCCAATTTAGATTTAATAGATAGAAAGAGGCCTAAATAAGTTTTAAGGAAACGCTTTGTAAAGGATTTTCATTCAAGAAAATTATTACATAATAATGTAAAAGTTCCTTTGTTCAGAAGTCGTAACGAGAAACTCATATCCTCAGGAGATTCCTGAATCCAATTAAATTCTAGAACTAGATAATACAAAGAAAAAATTATATACATCAGATACTTTTTCATAAAATATATATATTTATATACCTATATTAGAATCAAACAGAAATTATAGAAAAACTTGTGCCTACCGATACAAGAAAGATACCCGTGACTTTCAGGTAGATAATTAAAAACTATACTGCATGAGATGTTACTAAAAATGTAATTACCAAAGACTCGGATAGTTGCAGCGGACTATGACACTAATAATTGACATAAATTTTGGCGCCGATCTTACGGCGATACTACTCGTGTTGTATCTCCAATGACTGCAGCGTGGGCGAAGTCATCAGCGGTGGACGCCACAACCACGAACCAATGATATAATCACGAAGTGGAAAATAAGTTTAATTATATACTCAACATATATGAAATTATAATAAAGGAATAATATAACACTAAATACAGTTATGAATGAAGGATGTATGTTGTAAAACAGTTTTTCAAAGGCAGTTAATTAAAAATGGAAAGTGCTAGTAAAATTTTTATTTACTTATTACTTTGTGTACTTGGTATTCGTTTTTTATAGGAAGTTGTTACAATTCCTTGCATTAAGACGCAATGTAAAGACAAAATAAATTATGATTTCAATATATAAATAAATTAACTTTTAAATTATTATCAAACACCATTTCACATCTTTACTTTAATCTAATAAATATTAAATATTTATTAAGAAAATTAAAATTAAAATATAACTCTGAAAATCTGCTTTAAGGTTTTCTTGCTTATGAAAACATTTAACCGCATCTGCCTCGCGTAAGGGAAGCAAGCATTGGAGTCATTATTTTGTATATTTGGCAAAAAACAAAAAAATTGTTATGTAATAAATATTGGTAAGAATCTAATATAACTTATATCTTCAAGTGTGCAAAATCTCTATGCAATTAATAATAAGTTCAGGACGTTTTTATTAATAGCTTTGTATCAATGAAATCCTCAAAAAGCTTTTCTGTGTAAGACTACCCGTTAATTATAACAATACATTACATTATATGTGCTGTGAATATAAAGACAAAGAAATGAGGTTGGTACCCATTCGTATTTTATATAGAATAGTTACTTTAAATACAAATTATGTTATAATTAATTTACCTATTTTTAATTTATTCTTTTAAATCTTAAGTGGGTCTGAATCACTTTGGATAAACATTACAAGAAAAGTAAATGAATAAATCTTATGAGGCCTTTGAGATTTACTTCTCATTTAATTTAATTATTGCATTTTAATGTCACAGTCCTTTTAAAGAGAATTTGTAAAAAGAAATGTTTATAAATTAAGATTCAAAGAGGAGTTCTTAAAATTCTATATATATATATATGTATATATACATATTAAGGATTTGTGCAAAGAATGAAATTAAAAATGATGTATAAAAAATGAATATAATCTTAAAGAGCTGATGTGTGATGTGATATAACGTTATAGTATTTCAATTTCCTAATTCTTTTATTATTAGGACATTTCATAATGTTGGTCACTGTACCCACTCTGATAGAATAATACTCGGCAACATATAAAGGGTTTTTGTGTCCAATAGAATATGCTCTTAAGGTGCCGCCGCCAGAGCACGTTTCCGAAGCGCGTTTGCATATTTGTCAACGCCTGCACTGATATGAAATGTAGTCTACTTTAGGAACGATAGTGACAGCACTAACAGGAATTACGATAATTGATGTATTCTGGTAATGGAAGCCATTACATTGCAATGACCTTTCCTAAGCACTTAATAGGCAATACTAAAATACTACAACGTTTTCCTAGAATGGAAATATACACATAGTATTAGAAGGAAGAGTATTAAATTGACTAGTAATATAGTTTAATATTAATATCTTTGTTACATATGCCCCGTATATTTTTATTATGTGCTTGGTAAATTGTGTACGCTCCCCAGCATCCGCGGTCTGTGGAGAGTGATTCAAAGTTTCATGATAACAGGGATGAATGAACACTGACGTTGCTTATTGTAACTTAGTGCACAATGAACGAGGGTAGATCACAATTATTCACTGTTGCAGTAGTTGAAATTCTATGACACCTAATTGACAGCGGACGTCCATTTGAAATATTAATTATATATACTTGTTTTAAAAGTTTTCTTTTACGTGTGATCTTTTACTCTTCGTTAGATTAGCACAGATAGCATGTCATCTCAATTATGTAAAACAATACTTGAATTGAGAAAATGTTAAAACATTATAATAAGTTTGTGCTGGTCGCCAGTTTGTAACGAAAACTATGGCTTTCATTTGTTAAATAAACCTATTACGTTTTAGAGTCAACACATTCAAACATTAATTAACAAATTCGTGTGTTTCCTCTCCACGATAATATAATATAAATTAAACATAATATAAATCACTATCTAACAATGATTGATAACACTATCTCAGATATATCTCTCATTGGTCATTGTTAAGAACTTTTTGTCTTGAAAGTGTTTCATTAAAGTATTAAGTGTATGCTGGAGCTCCATGTCCACTTCGTTGGTTTCTTTTGTACAGTTAATTATAATATTCAAAGCGAGAGCGGTGAGGTTATAGATTGTGAGGTGTGTACTTTTCTCTCGCTATATGTGAGGAATATAATTTTACTATATATATATTATTATGTAGACATAAGAAAACGAATATTTTGTATTCGTTAAATATAGTAGTACTTAAAGTCTGGGAAAAGTTAATAAAGCTCATTGCTCTCTCTTTTTTGATATTAAAGATAACACAACACCCTCTAGTATTTAAGGACAGATCACGAACCACATCACGGATCACTCGCAAACCGCGAGAGTTAGCGTCCAATTACTTTACGTTTCTGAAATTATTAATTACATCGCTAGCTGGTTACTAAATACTAAATTATTTTTTATAGAAAAGTAGTATTTTTAGTGCATCAAAATAATTTAAAACCGATTATCCGAGTTCTTAAGTTCTTAAGTTTGAACTTATTATTTTCTAATAATGGGATTTTCAGATAAGCTCAGAGCTTAACTTTCTATTTATATTAATATATCCGTATTGCAATGCAGACATTAAATTGTGAGTGATAGATATTTAAATATATACATATATTTCATTACAATTTCAATTTCCTGAATTATATTTTTTTATCGGAATCAAAGCGTTAATAATTAAATATAGAAATATTTTACTCATTATTCAAAAATAGCTTAAAAAGTCACTTTTTATAGTATATAATTAATATGTATGATTCAATATAAAAAATAGCGGATCATCGTATGTATTCATAGACATTATAAAATCGAATGAATCAACGATTGTAGATGAATACTATATCAATTTAGAGTAAAAATTACAATTCATATTTTAATATTTTTAGGGTTCCTTTATCTTAAGGGTTTAAGAACGGGATCCGATTACTGAAACTCAGTATTGGGTTGTCAAACCTGGTTTTATATAACATTAGTTTTTTGTTAGGTTTGATATTATGTAAGTCCCCAATAAAACTATTTTTATTTTAACTAAGACTCCTCTGTCCATCAGATTGTCTTTCAGCAGGTTGCATCACACTATTACTACAATAACTATTTACACAATTTCAAATGTCAATTATCACAATCACAATCACAATCACAAAATAATGAATGTAAATAAAAAAGTTTCTACATAAAACAGATTGCACGTGATTTGTGTTAGAGCTAAATAGTGGAAATAATTTTTTGGCAAAAACACTATACGACATTGTCTGATTTACGTGCCCGTCGTATCTGGGGCGGGCAAAGTATCGCCTTTTGTGTTTTTCGACAGCAAACGACGAGTCAACGCAGTGGCACCTCGACCCACTTTAAATGTGGACTTTTGCAACATCCGGGGACTTCATTCCAACTTGAACGCCGTCCACCATCATTTAGAGACGGCCCAGCCGGCCTTTTTGTTTCTGACAGAGACGCAGATATCCCAACCTAGCGACACAACGTACCTCTCATAACTCCGGGTATAAACTAGAACACCATTTTATACCACACGCCGGGGTATCTGTGTTCGTAAGGGAGGATATGTCCTACCGTCGCCTTCAGGTTTTTGAAGGTCGGGACCTGTCTGCACTTTGGCTGCGCATAGACATGGACGACCATGTCAGAGTCTACGCGTGCCTTTACAGGTCCCATTGTGGTAATACAGAGAAGGATCAACTTTTGGGCCATGTCCAGGCGAAGATTGACGATCTGCTTTCACAAACTCCCTCCGCCGAAGTCATAGTCCTCGGGGACTTCAATGCGCACAATGTTGATTGGCTTGGGTCACGTGACTACGCAGGGAGATCTGTGTTTGACTTTGCTCTGGCAAATGGCCTATCCTAATTGGTCAAGACGCATACTCGTCTACCGGAGTTGGACTGCCATATGCCCTCTTTGTTGGATCTTCTGCTGACTACACATCCCAGAAAGTACCAGGTCTCTGTCGAGACTCCCTGAGGAACCTAAAATCATTGCTTGGAACGGAGTGTAATGCCCATTCAACGTCCGGCTCGCACAAGACCTGCGACTTGACGCGTTTGGCACTACAAGTCAGTGGATAGGGATGGAATGCGGTCCCTTTTTGCATCCTACCCATGGAGGCCGATTTGTTTCCCTTCCAATGATCCTAGTGACTGCGCTGTGTCTTTAGCTGATGTGATACTACAGGGCAAGGAATTATTTGTACCAAGGTCTGTGGCACTTCTTGGTTACAGATCGCGGCCTTGGTTTGATGTCTCTGTCAGGATTGCAGCAACTGGCAAACGGCAGGCTTATCAAGCTTGAGCTAATGCGTTAGTCAAGGATCCGAACTCTAGAGTTCTGAAGAGGAAATATAAACGTGCCTACAGATTCTTCAAACGGAAAATTTCTAGAGCAAAGTTCAAGCATGTCCTCAAAATTGGAGATCAACTGGCAAGGTACCCGCCTGACACGCGCACGTTCTGGGCGCTTTCCAAAGCCACTCTGCGAAACTTTTGCCAGCCATCCCTACTGCCACTTCACACCGACAACGACCTCTGGCCCACACGGCAAAAGAGAAAGCCGATCTCTTGGGCACTCTCTTTGCCTCAAACTCGACTTTGGACGACCAGGGGAAGACTTCGCCTATCATCCCGCGGTACCAGAGCTTAATGCCGGAAATAGTTTTTCGGCAAAAAATCATCCGAAAACCCTTCCTTGGAAGTTCATATAACCAGTAGGCCAAATGGTATCTTTCCAGTTTTTCTAACCTGAGTTCAAACCAGTGATAATTTATATATAATATTTCGGTACTCCTACCTTAAAGGCGTAGTTCCGGTTTCATGGAAGTGTGCCCTTGTCCATCCCATCCCTAAAAAAGGTGATAGCTCGGATCCAGCTAACTACAGAACTATCACCATTACCTCTCTTCTCTCCAACGTAATGGAGAGCATTATCAACAAACAGCTCCTAACCTACCTCGAGGATTACCAGTTGGACGAGGATCATAAATATGGCTTTCGCCGTGGTCGATCGGCTGGTGATCTTCTGTTATATCTTACGCACCGTTGGGCAGTTGTTATTGGAAACAAAGGATAGGGTCTGGCAGTTAGTCGTGATATAACGAAAGCCTTCGATCGTGTATGGCACAAGGGGCTTCTATCGAAGCTACCTTCCTATGGGCTTCCCGAGAGCTTATGCAAGTGGATCACCAGCTTCCCCATTGGGCGGAGCATACAGGTCATTTCCGACGGTTTTCTGTTCGGATCTAAGAAAACCCTACTTGTTGTATCACCACTCTTCGAGTGCACTCCCCTCATTGCCTCGCCAACAATCGCCAACATTTCGAGCGATTGTCAGTTTCTCGGTCATCTGGACAGCAAGGCCAAATTGGCCTCGATAAAATTGGGAGTGATCAACAGAGCGAGGCAGTATATCAATCCTGGCCAAAGACTTGTGCTCTAGAAAGCGCAGGTCCGGCCACACATGGAGTATTTTTCTCATCTTTGGTCCGAATCACCCCAATGTCAGCTTCTACCATTTGACCGCGTACAACGGAGAGCCGTTCGGATTGTCGGGAACCCAGTGCTCTGCGAACAGCTAGACTCTTTGGCATTGCGTTAATACGTTGCTTCCTTGTGCGTCTTCTACCGCATTTACCACGGGGAGTATTCCGATGAGTTATTTGACCTGATACCTACCGCCGAATTTCATCACCGCACAGTGCGCCATCGACTCCTTTACCATCTCTACCACCTGGATGCGTGGCGATTCTAAACTGTGCGGTTGTCGAGGACCTTTTTTTCAACGTTCCACTCGCTTGTGGAACGAACTCTCTTCGGCGCTATTTCCAGATCGGTACGACATGATTACCTTCAAAAAAGGCGTTTACTCCTCCCTTCAAGGCCGGCAACACTAGTAAATCCTCGGATGTTGTAGGAGTTCATGGGCGGCGGTGATCACGTCCATCTGTGACCCGCCAGCTCGTTTGCCCTCCTCTTACATACTACTACTACTATCTGTTACCATATTTATATTACTGTCAAGTTCGGTTTTCAAAGATCCGTCGATAAGATACTAGAACAAAGACTCTTCGCTGCGACATCAGGACGACAATAAATTGCGTAGCGTCAAGTGCGGAGTAAACAATCAAAGTTTTTATACCCTTACATATTTTTGTATTAAATAATAAGTTCAGTATTTTTATTGCAATGCAAATGAGGAATATAGTGAACAAAATTTAGTAATAAATAACTCATACTACTTCATACAGATGTATTTAGTTAATCCTACTCATATATTCGCGCAACGTTCGTTCATCTGGGTATAAATAAAAAAATGTACTATATTTAATATATATCTTTGTATTCCAAGTGTCATTGACTTTATAAAAGGAATATTGAGGAATAGAGGCATATACATCAACATGGACAGTCGCTGGACATACCTTGATCAAAACAATAGTCTCATACATATTATAACCGTGAATCCGAAGACAAGAGACAAAGGGTCGTCGTACACCTACTGACCATACGTTGGAGCCTAATAAAAACAATAAAGTGTTGGTCCTGATACTTCAAGATACAACGATATTCATCTCTTTTAATCAAACAAAATTGTGCTGTTAATGCTGTGTTTTAAATAGTTGAGTTTAAATTAGTTAATATCATAACAGTTGATGATAACATATGATAATATACTATATACATATTCATTTTTGACTTTGTTTATTAAGCCTAAATACAGTTTAAATAAAAGGCATTGATAATTTTAATAGATAATGCAATATATAATTACGGGTTTCGATAATAACCTATAAAATATTGTATGCTATAAAAATTGGATTTTGTACATTTTTTTTATGAAGTGTTTGTTGTAGGGAATAATCATATCTTTTTGGTAACTATAAAGTTAATTAATAGCTCACTAAGGCCGTGTGGAGACGTCTCCGACGTGAGTCGCGTGTGCGTCTCGTGTCTTTTTATATTAATATAATTAAAATATGAAATGTTGACGGAATTTTTATTGAGTATTAGAACTGTGTCTTATTTAAGCATCTAATTAATTACAAAAATAGAAAGAGGCCTGAATATTTTTTAATGAAGTTTTTATAAAGGATTTTCAATAAAGAAAATTATTACACATTAATGTAGAGGTTCCTCTGGTGAAAAGTCGTGACGAGGAACACAGATCCTAAAGAGATACTAGCCGCAAAAAACTTTGAAATTTTATAAATAGCAATAACCGTTTACGTGAACACGTATGAATATATTTCTACGTTCACGTAAACAGATCTCTTTTATGTACTTTGACTTTCTGAAGTAAATTTGGTATAGTTTATATATATTTTTTATATTAAATATTCTGCAAGCTTCGGCCATCCCCTCCCAAATATTTAATACGGATAGAATAAATACTTTTATACATATATATGTACTACTATGACCACTAAGGAAAAGGTTTTTGTATATTTGCTCTTAAGAGGTTATGAAATAGTCAGTGTGTACTGAATTTTTTTGCGTAAATTTATGATTGTATAAAAATAAAAAGAAAATTGTTTATATAGCTTTCCAATTGATTAACAATTTAAATGTGTTGTAGAAATTTTGATAATTTGGATTAATAATAATAATAATGCGGAATTTATACGAATCTCCGTCTTCCTATTATATATTGTAAATTGTAATGATTGTTATCATTGTTTTAGGATACTACAGGGAACACAGGGCAGACTGAGAAGAATTAAAACATATTTCATAAAATAGTTTTAAACCTGTAGGTACAGAGCGGGCAAACTAAACTGAACTTTCCTTCGTTACTAGAAATATTGGAATATATATCATATAAAAATCTTTGTTTTATATTTCTTTGTTTGTAAAAATGGTTTATTATAAATGTACTCGTGCTATTATTTATATAAACGAAGGAATAAAAATAAATATTAATCTTTTTAAATAAAACATTAGAGTTTCTACTATTTATATTTGATTATTATGATATTATTAGTTGTTAATTACTCTGTACTGTTTATAATTAATTATTAACTCAGTAGCTACTCACTGAAATGGAAAATTAATGTTTTATATAAACTAATTAACAATAAAAACTAACGTGTCTGTGTTATTATGTTATTGTAAATTACTTTAATGACCGGTTCCTAAAATCTACTACTAGTGCAAAAGTAGTTTCACAATCTTTAATTAAAAATAAACATATTTTATTGTAAGATTGCGTAGTTATTATTTGAGGTAGGACATCCGCGGTGTAGCGTCGCCGTGTGGACTTAAAGATATTAATACATACAACTATTATTAGTCAACTTTTAATATTTTACATTTTTCCTCCTTCATATTCTCATTTCTTCATTATTGGACTCACTGGAGTAAAATTACATGAGCTATGAGAATAAAATTTACGTAGTAACTTCCCTGATAAGTAAGTATACGGGTAAAAAAAATAAATTTGTAATCTGGACTTATGTTAATATGTAATATAAATTATTGTATTAAATTTGCAGTCTGTACTGCCCATTACTTGTGTCTCAGGTCCCTGAGACCTCTAAACAGTTTAATTCACGCAATTCCGGACTCTTAAAAAAAGCTTTCAGTAGGAGGCTGATTTACAATTACTTGACATTCACCAACCGATAATAAGATTTGCATAACACTTAAAATTAAAATTAATATTTAACAAGGAGATTGGAGTAATATTTAGGACATTGAAAATATTTTTTATTTTAGAATAATTTTTATTCTCAGGGTGTCGCTCGCGCTGTAAGAGAGAGACAGCATACTCTAGTCCTCCTCCTCGTAACGTAATGGTGGCGTTTTTTCAAGAAAATTTTGTCTTTTTAATTTTTATGTTGTGAATTTTTATCCTTATAAAGGCACTTACCCTATTGTATATCATTTTGGAAATAACGGTTGTAAGATTTGTCTCTCGAAAATTGTAACAAAGAAAATTAAATCTATTTATAGTCAATTTGAACACACGTCTTATTTATACACCTGTAATTTTGATACGTTAACGTTTTAACTTAACAAATTCAAAACAAATTTTAAATAATAGTGTTTATTTTAATACTAATATTTTCATAAATAATGGTTAAATACTTGATAAAATATGTTCCTCTTGTTGCATCAAATAAAATTTATTATTAATATATAATAAAATAATAGAATCTTTATGTGAGAATTCTGAAAAAAAAACTTTTTATTCATTAAAAGTAATACACAGCTTTGGAGAAGCAGAAACTAAGATATGTAGATTATTGTACATTTAGAAAAAAAAACAAAATTTTAACTTCATATTTTAAAATTCTTAAACTTTCAACAATAACATTATGAACTCATTTCCAAGCAGGGTTTCCAGTTGATATATAAAAATAGAAATGTTATTTAAACACATAAGGGTGCATAAATTTACATTCTCAACATCTCAACCAAACCACACTCCCACGACTTGTTTATTGTAAGCTTTTAGCCATTACTTTATTTGTCTTAATTTGTTATATATTGATTTATTACCATAATTAATAAATATTCAGAAATATTCTGAACCAATTCGGGATCTTATTAATTAGACTTATCTACTTTGGTAAAATGTAACACTGTTAAAACTCTCCAAAGCCAACAATATATAAAAAATATATCTAAATTTCATACAACTTTTCACCAAAAAAAATAATAGAATAAATCTTTTGTACATTTTTCATAATAATAAATTCAATAAAATGAAGATAACATCAATTAATAAGGAAGAATGATCCCTCTTTTTATTAAAAATTGTTCAACGAAATTTTCTGTCAGCTTCAAATAATAGGACTTAAAAAAATTAGAAAACTTTATGTTCTTGAAAAGTTATACACCTCTTTTTCATTTCCTACTTTTTCAACTGAACTCTTTATTTAATTTGGAATTGGATTAAAACAAGAACAAGTGAAAAAGAAATTAAAACGATATCGCCGAGACCAAGATTACTTCTTCTTTTGTATTATTGATTTATCTAAGTATATAATATTAAATCTGACGAATATGTACAGTATGTAATTTGTCATATATTAATATAGAAAAAACAAAACGAGATAAAACAGAGTTTCAGTGTTGATAAACATTTTGTTAGAGTAACTAAAACATGTATCGTGATGGTTGTAACCTTTATGTTACGACTCTTTAACACAATTCTAATTAATATTATATATACTTATCCAATCTATGTTATCTCAGTACATAGCGGCCACGGCGGAGCAATTTATCGCTTAAGCGACGTCACCAGCGACGCTTACATTATGCTTGCGCAGAATTAAATACATTTGAAGGGGAAAGTTAAAACTCAATTTACATGTAAAAAGTCATTAAATGTACACAAATTGCTACTATTATTTTAATGTGCTTTTTTTATTAATAATAATAATCATAAATAGCCTTCTTATAGCCTTATAATAATTAGCCAACTTCAAAACATTCAAGCAACGATCATATATTGTAAATCCTAATTGATTATAACAATACAATATAACATCTAAGGATGACAATCTTCAAGAAATTCTGAGTGTGCTTTTAGTGTTTTAATAAAATATTTAGTGTTAATATGTTTTAAATAATTCTTGTGTATCGTTATACTTTATTTCTAATTATTTTTATTTCTAACTTGTAACGGGGCCATATTGTCTATTGACATTATGTATCAATAAATGAAGTTATTACTATTATCTAGTATATACATACTTATATACACAAAATATATTACTTTGTATCTTATAATATCATATTCAAATTATATTATTTTCTAAACTACTTTCTCGAATAAATTGATGTAAGGGTTTAAAGATTTGTGTATTTATTTAAGGTTATAATTACACTACTATTAATTTTATACTTTCTTTTTATATATAATTTATAAGGGAGTAAATTATATTAAATTCCTTTACTTAAACGAATACAACGAGAGAGGTTTGCCAACTAATTAATAGAACATGAAACAAATTATAACAAAATTATCAACTCGACTGAGGTTTTTCGTAATAATAATTTATCAAGTTAACTTAAACGGCAATGTTGATAAATGCACTTTAAAACAAGAACATAATAGCAAATCAAATATTGTTATAACATATATTTTTTGAAAATAATCACAGTTACATTCAAAACAGTTAGGTTTCACTCCTTGTCGCTGAACAACAGGTGCTCGTGTTTAGTTATTGCTGAATAGTTTTGAAGCTTGGGAGGAATCACAAGATACGCTTGGCATTTTCTATGATTTATCGAAGGTATTCAATCATGTACAGCATGAAACTCCAGTTAAAAAATTATATCATTATGGAAGTAGAAAAAATACCCTTCGAGTTGATTATTGCAAATGAAAGAAATACGAAAATAGATGTGAATTGAAAGCGTTCCTCTGGTTCATTTGTTAAAATGGGCGTGTCATAAGGCTCTATCTTAATGTTAATTGGTGACAATTCCTTTCGTACTTTAAAAAAATATTTAAATAATGCTTTTTTAGATGTTAGATAATGGGTAAAAGCCAATACGCCGTTGCTCAAAGAAAAAAACAAACTGTACTAAATTTATTTTATCAAATGTCTAAAAATCAAAACCAAAGTAAAGTTTAAACCCTTAGATAGAAAATTGCAATGGAGTCCTGTGATTTGTCGAACAGATTTAGTTCTGGTTTGGAGAGTACGCTGGTTGACAAACCTGAAACAGCTAAATTAGTTAGTTATTTTAACAGAATCATGTCATACGATATACTATTATGGGGTAATAGATATTGATAATATCTTTATACTGCAGAAGAGGGTTCTTTGAGAAATCTAATTTGTTACTGTTGTTGTTGTTATAATTCGGAATTTATTATTATCTATCAAAGGCATTTTGAAATAAGTTCAGAACTTAACTTTATATTTATATTGTCATATCCGTATTGCAATGTGTACATTAAAAATTGAGCGATGGTTAACTTCATACTTACTACATTTATTTACTTAAAAATATCACAAAGACGATATAAAAAGATACCGTAACTACAGTTCTTCCTGAGAAGTCAAGCTGTGGAGATATATATAATCATAATATTATATTGTAAAAATTTACCAAAAGATATTTGAAACACTAAAAAATAGTGGATAAGATCCTGAGAAAAATATCTTATTGTATTCGGTAAAATGTGTATTTCACAGTGCTGTTTGTGTGAGGAGTAACTTGTGAAATGTGTTTGTGTCAGTGTGTTTAATATATATATATATATATATATATATATATATATATATATATATATATATATATATATATATATAATAATATTACTTCTCTGACATATTCATTTTGAATGTTGTCTGGACGAGTCTCTTCATCTGCATATTTCGGAATCTTCATTTGTTTTGTTCAAGTTTGTGAGACAACCCGAAGTGTCTATTTTTATGTGATACAAATATAATTATTTATCCAGTAATTACAGAATTGGCCTGCATATTGTTACAAAATTTTATTTATTGGTTCTTCCTCATTGGCAGTGAGGTAACATTTGCAGCGGGAGAATATTGAAGAGCCCATTTTTATTAATGGCGTATTAAATAAGGCGATTAATAATTACGGGTCAGTATTTTTTATATATAGTATTTAGTTTCCTAGGGTTATGAAAATTAGCAATAGAATAAATAAAAGTGTATTTTTGACTACAAGCAACAATCAGATACGATATTTTTCTTGTGTTCTTGTTAGACTGTTTTGATTTTGTTTTCGCAATTTTCTTCATAAAGTGTAATATGTAATGAAAAAATGGATAATTTTTGAATAAAAACAAAGTTTCTTTATTGATAATTACATTTTATTAGTAGACACACTTTATAAGAAAATTTTGTTTCTCAACTTTGGAAAAAAAATTAAGGCTGTGTTTTTAATTAAACTTTAGTTATTGAGTAATAATAAGAATAAAAAAATATGTCGTGGTCAATTATGAAAATGAAGAGTTATTATAATACCATCGATAACATAACTTTGTCTACTTTTACCTTACATGAAAGCTCTAACTTATTTCCAGTTCTAATTAAGCTCCGAATAATAAGAAATATAAGTACAATGAGCTTACAAAATGTCAGCACGCATTAAACATATACACTTGCAAATATAACTCCACTATATAACAAGGTTTATTAGAACGTTTTGTGTTTTATGTCAATGAAGTTCGATGTCTCCACTCTATATATATTAAGAAGTCAAATAAAAGAATATTTGAAATCTCAGTTAAGTCATACAAATATATATATGTATAAAAACAAACTCCTAAAAATATCACAAAGCCGATATAAAACGATACTCTAACAACAGTTTTCGCTGAGATGTCAAGATGTTGAGACCTGAATAAATTGTATATCGACGGATGCGCATACAAACAATGATTGTTTTATACTTGTATATACATGTATATATTTGTGCCTTCTTCATACAATTACATTTAATTAGAATTTTTATAACCAAGATACTTTTTTACAAGTGTAACTCAATCTATTTATAGCGCATAATTTTTCCTTTGAACAATGAAATAATATTTTAATGGGAGTAAAGTTAAATATAATTATAAAATAAAATAAGTTGCTGCAATCTAGTAATAAATTAAAAAGACAATATCATTAACAATCGTTTACAATATCTAATTGAAAATCAGTTATTAAATTAGAATATCTTTGCTAATGGAGCAAGGGATGTAAGATATGATTTTAGGGTGTACCTGTGTGCAGTTCTGTAGAATGTACTCTCAGAACTATGCAATTAGAATATATTTTTTTAAGATCAATTTATACTTTTTTTTGTAATAAACAACTGTGGCCATAGTGTGTTTTAGTGATGCTATGCTTGTACCTGAAAGCCTACTAAATATTTTATCCTACATCTCACATCGACAGTTGATTTAGTTATAGAGCTCATGGGCGATATAGTGAGTGCCCACTAGTGTGGTAGCGCCGCGCCTCGCCCGCTATTGTGTGACTCGCGTGCTCACTACAACTAACTATAACTAAGAATTTGAATGAAATTTTAAAGAATTGAAATATATCTAATTAAGCGTTAAAATGCCAAATGCAATAAATAATCCAAATAACTTCTGGTGCTGCCCTCGACTTCATATGTCTTCCCTTACCACTGTCCAATGTTCCTCATCCTTCAATTCCATATTCGTAGACTTATCTACCATTTATAATTCATCTACATAATAATAAGCAGACAAATAGGTAAAGCGATAAACACGCAAAGATTTTCCCTTGATTCTGTTTTATGTGTGTAGATAACATACAAATACTTTTATATGCTCTGTACAATAAAAAGATGTAAGTAATATAAAACACGTTGATGTGCCTGGATTATTATTAGATTAAAACTATTAAATCTTTGGTGATATACTTTGCTAAGGACACGACAATACACTTTGATAATAACACACTGTGAGATGTTAGAGAGCGTGCGGAGAATGTACACGTGTTGTAATATTAATATGAGTTATTTAAAAATAAAAGAACGATCCAAATAAAAATTTATATACGATCGCAAAAAAATAAGGAATTAAAATTTGTTATTGTTAAAGATATTAAAATTACTCTAGGCGCTATTAATATTACAGGTTAATTATTCAATTTATTCTGACAAACATTATTTATTACAATTATTTATTATAAATATATATATATATATATATAAATTATATATTTTAAGTATCGAAGTAAGTGTACACCGAGATTAGGTCTTATAACATAACATTAAAATGACCAACGCTAAAAGTATGAAGAGTTCTAAACAGTTAATAAGTGTAATTTAGTTCTTCTTCATACATAGTGTTGCGCCGTGTATAATTACGATCTACTAGAAGTAGATCATATTAAATTATAAAGCACTCACGAGGCCGCGCTGTGGGACGAACATGTTCGTACAAAATAACTTTATTTATTTGTTATTTGTATATTCTGAATACCATCATATAATCATAGCTATTTTTTAATCATAAAATCATTACTTATTTCCAATTTAGATATAATAGATAGAAAAAGGCCTAAATAAGTTTTAAGGAAACGTTTTGTAAAGGACTTTCATTCAAGAAAATTACTACATGATAATGTAAAAGTTGATTAAAAATGGAAAGTGCTCGTAAAAGTTTTATTTACCTATTACTTTGTGTCCTTGGTATTAGTTTTTTATACGAAGATGTTAGTATTCCTTGCATTTAGAGGCAATGTAAAGTAAAAATAAATTATGATTTTAATATATAAATTAATTAATTTCTAAATATTATCAAACACCATTTTACATCTTTGATTTAATCTAATAAAGATTAAATATTTATTAAGAAAATTTAAATATAACTTTGAAAATCTACTTTAAGGTTTTCTTGATATTAAAAACGGTTTATGATACATTTAACCGGATCTGCCTCACGTAAGAGACGGAGCATTGGAGTCATTATTTTGTATATTTGGCAAAAAACTAAATAATTATTGTGTAATAAATATTAATAAGAACCATAATGTCACTAATATCTTCAAGTGCACAAAATCTCTATGTAATTAATAATAAGTTCAGGACATTTTTATTTATACCTTTGTATCAATGAAATCCTTAAAAAGCTTTTCTGTGTAATTCTACCCGCTAATTCTAACATTACATTATATGCGCTGTGAATATAAAGAAAAAGAATTGAGATTGGTACCAGTGGAAAAGATACTTTAATTACACGTTATGGTATAATTAAATCAGCTACTTTTAATTAATTCTATTAAAACTTAAGTGGATCTGAATCGCTTTGGACACATTAAAAAAAAGTAAATAAATAAATCTTAATTAGACCTATGAGATTTATTTCTCATTTAATTTAATTATTGCATTTTAATGTCCGGTCCTTTTAAAGAGAATTTGTAAGAAGAAATGATGATTACATGAAATTAAGACACAAAGAGAAGTTCTTAAATTTCAATATATATTGAGGATTTCAATATATGTAAAGAATTAACATAAAGATGAATTATAAAAGCTAAATATATTCTTAAATTGTTAATGAATTTACACATTCATGATTTATAAAGTAAATAAAGTTATTACTTAAATATAAAAAAATTGGAACAGCACTGGACTCACGAACTTAAAAAAATATACTCGTATCGAGACCGCAAGTTGCAGCCGGTGAGAGCTGATATGTTTGATGTGATATAACGTTATAGTTTTTTAAAAATCTATTTCTTCTATTAAATTAAAAATAAATTTATTATTATTTATTATTCAATTTATTATTTAAGAATTATATTATATTATTATAATTATTAATTGCTGGAAGAATTGGAGTTCTATAACAGTTGATTTAAGAAACTTTGTCGTCCTCAGCTTTGACGAGCATGACGGTCAGTAGTCTCAAGTAATCATAACTTTTATTATAAGACCAAAGAGTTTTCAAGTTGCAACTATTTACAGTAGAGAGAGAGTTGGAGTAGAATATTCAGATATATTCTTCATTTTTTGAAGATTCGAGTAGGGTAATGTAATTAATATACATGCGAATTTTAGAATGTAAAATGCAATATAATATTCAGCGATCATCGTATGTATTCAGAACGAATATAAAATCGAATGGATCAAGGATTGTAGATAAATACTACATCAATTTAGAGCAAGAATTCCAATTCATATTTTTCATTTGTAGGGTTCCGTTATCTTAAAGATGTAAGAAAGGAAACCAATTACTGAAAATCAGTATTGGATTGTCAAACCTCGTTTTTTATATTATGTAAGTCCCAAATAAAACTATTCTTATTCGTACTAAGACTCCGCTGTCTATCTGTTTGTCTTTCAGCTGGTTACATCACACTTCTACTACAACTACTAGTTAGACCATTTCAAAGATATTAATTTAAATGATTGATGATGATTTTCAATAAAGAAAATTATTACAAATTAATGTAAATGTTCCTCTGACGGAAAAGTCGTGACGACGAACACAGATCCTCAAGAGATAAGAACCGCAACACTTAAAATGTTATAAATGGCAATAAACGTTTACGTGAACTCGCATAAATATATTTCTACAATTACGTAAAGAGATCTTTTCATATACTTTGACTTTCTGAAGTAAATTTGGTATAGTTTCTCTATATTTTTTTTATATGCAAGCTTCGGCCATCCCCTAACACTGCTTCAAATACTAACATGAAACGCCTCAATATTTAATAACGATAGTTTCATTTTGAGTGATACAGTACGTGTACGTATATGTGTGAAGTTATGAATATAGTAATAGTAATAAGGAAGATGTTTTGTACGGAAATCTGTATTTTTTACGTGACCCTCCGTCTTTTCTTTATATATTGTAAATTGTGATCGTTGTTGTCATTGTTTTAGAATATTACAGGGGGTTTCATAAACAGAAATTATAACATATTCCTTAAAATAGTTTTAAACCTGTAGGTACAGCGCGGTCAAAGTCGCTTTTAAAAGGTAATAATTCAATTATAACTTTAAACTTACCAAAAAAACTGCTAACGTTGTTTGATTCCAACGAAATGAAATACTAAGTTACTTATTACTACTAAAACAAAAGAAACAAACTAAAAGCTACTTCAAGTAATCACTAAATGGAAAATGAACTTTTCTTCGTTTCTGGAAATATTAAAACATTATTTATAAATCTTTGTTTTATATTTCTTTGTTTGAAAAATTTATTATAAATGTACTCGTACTATTATTTATATAAACGAGAGATTTAAAATGAATAATAATCTTGCTAAATAAAACATTAAACTTTGTATTATTTATATTTGATTACGATTATTAGTTATTAATTACTCTGTACTGTTTATAATTAATTATTAACTCAGTAGCCACTTACTGAAATGGAAAATTAGTGTTTTATATAAACTAATTAACAATAAAAACTTACGTGTCTGTGTTATTATGTTACTGTAAATTACTTTAATGACCGGTTCGTAAAATCTACTACTAGTGCAGAAGTAGTTCCAAAAACTTTGATTAAAAATAAATATATTTTGTTGCAAGTTTGACTATTATTAGGTTATTATTAGAGGTAGGACATCCACGGTGTAGCGTCGTTGGGTGGACTTTAAGATATTAATATATACAACTATTATTAATCACTTTTTAATATTTTACATTTTTTCTCCTTCATACTCGTATTCTCATGTCTTCATTATTGGACTCATTGGAGTAAAATTACATGTGCTTGGAGAATAAAATTTATATAGTAACTTCACTGCTAAGTTTACCGGTATTAAAATCCCCTATTTCTAATCTGGATTTAATATGTAATATAAAAAGTTTGCATTCTCTGCTGCCCATTACTCGTGTCTCAGACCTCTAAGACTTCTAAACAGTTTAATTGATGCAATTGCGGACTCTAAAAACTCTTAAGTGTTTAGGATTATTAGTTTTTTTTTTTTTTTTTTTTTTTTATACCCTCTGGGTTAGTGCTTGACTACATTCCACCTGATGGAAAGTGGAAATGTAGTCATAGATGGTAAGGCGCATTAACCCAGTAACCTATTCACCCTTTTCTTGAAGACACCTACATCGTATTGGGACGGAAATACCGACGCAGGCAAGCTGTTCCAGTCCTTCGCTGTACGAACTAAGAAAGACGAAGCAAAGCGCTTTGTTCGGACAGGGGGAATGTCCACAACGTAAGGATGGATATCTGCCGTGCGTCGGAACGTCCTGTGATGGAAGGGGGATGGAGGAATTAAATCATGTAATTCCTGCGCACACTCACCAAAATGTATCCTATAGAAAACTGAAAGGCTAGCAATTCTACGCCTGTGTTCAAGGCTGTGGAGGTTGGCTTCAACCAATTCAGGGTCGCCTATAAGCCTCTTTGCTCGCCTCTCAATTGAGTCCAGAACCGCAAGATGAGACTTAGCGGCACCAGCGAATATATGCCCACAGTACTCTACACACGACCGGATTTGTGCTTTGTATAATACAAGTAGCTGTCCCGGTGTAAAGTACTGACGGACCTTCGCAAGAATGGCAAGCTTTCCTGCAGCTGCTCTTGCTCTGGACTCAATACACCGACCAAAGTTGAGGTTCGAGGAAATCTCTAAGCCTAACAACTGAAGCCGGTCACTGTATTCCAAAGATACACTCTGGAAAGTAGTTTTGGCGGTGAACAGACACGTCTGCGTTTTGGTGGCGTTGAATTTGACAAGATTGGCTTTGCCCCATGCGGAGACTGCCTGAAGCTTGTCATTCAAACGTTGCACCATGGCTTCTCTTTCAGACTGTACTTGATCTCTACTAGCCCGACTACTCGGCAGGTATCTTTCTACAACTGTGCTGTCGTCTGCATACCCATAGATACCGGGCTCGAGCAGATCGTTAATGTGCAGCAGAAATAGAGTTGCAGAAAGAACGGACCCCTGAGGCACTCCGGCATTTATTGTCAAAGGTTCCGAGGAACACCCGTCGACAACTACTCGGAGAGATCTTTGGTTCAGAAAGTCCGTTACCCAACCGATCAGACCAGGAGATATACCGTATGTTGAAAGCTTGCTTATAAGGCTCGCATGCCAGACCCTGTCAAATGCCTTCGAGACGTCAAGAGAGACGGCGACCGCTTCTCCGTTCTTCTCGATGGCCTCGCCTAAAATGTGCGTAGCGTACACTAGAAGGTCCCCAGTGGACCTATTTCGGCGAAACCCGTACTGTCGGTCACTGAGGAGATCGTTACCTTCAAGGTACGCTAAAAGGCGCGAGTTCAATACACGCTCCATAATCTTGCAGAGTATGGAGGTGATTGAAATCGGTCTATAATTGGCAGGATCGGCACGACTGCCTTTTTTGGGCACTGGTTGCACGTTAGCAAGCTTCCAAGATTTCGGCACTATTCCAGACTTGAAAGAGAGACGATACAGACGTGTCAATACAGGAGACAACTCAGCTGCGCATGTCTTGAGCAGAATGGCTGGTATACCATCAGGGCCACTGGCTTTATTCACATCAAGACGACACAATGCTCTCCATACCTCTTTGTTAGTGATGCGGATTTCAGGCATCGAAATACCGCAGTGAGGAAGATGCGCTGGAGAAGCATTGCCAGTGTCTAGATATGAATTATCAGCGAACAGAGAAGCAAATACATTCGCTTTCTCTGTCGCTGTATGGGCCAGAGATCCATCCGGCTTCAGCAGAGCAGGTAGTGAAGGTTGGCAGAAGTTCGACTCGATCGCTTTGGCAAGAGACCAGAAAGCTCGACTGCCAGTAGGTCTGACAGAGAGCTTTTCGCCATTCTTAGCGATACGATCGCGACGAGCCTTCCGTAATGCCTTTTTATAGGACTTGGCAGCTTGGTTAAAGGCTCTCTTCTTTAAACTTACATCCGGAGCTTTGCAGCTTCTAGCATCAGCCCAAATTAGGTATGCCGAATGTTTTCGGTCTTCAGCATGACCACATTCGGCATTAAACCATGGGCGAGCTTTGCCACCGATGGGTACGTCAGCAAAAGGAATGAAGTACTCCATTGCCTGATGTACCACATCGGTTATAGCATCCGCGCAACTCGACGGATCCAAAGAAGAGAAGCAGACCTGCCGCCAAGGATAAGACGCAAAGAAGTGCCGCATCTCATCCCAATCTGCTGACTTGTATTTCCATACTCGCCTAACACCAGGTGGTTCGAAAGCTGGTGGAGAATATGTAAATACAGATTTCACCAAACAGTGATCGGAGGTTCCCAAGGGGGAGGTCACCTCAACACGATACCTGTCCGGATCAGTTGTCAGCAAAAGGTCCAGGCAATTGGCTGTATGGCCAACTACATCTGGTACCCTTGTCGCTTGCCTCACCAGCTGAAAGAGGTCGAAAGACAACGCAAAATTCCGCGCTTCTCTTCCAGCATGGTCGGTCTTCTGGTACGGGAACAGCCAGTCCTGATGACAGGCATTAAAGTCCCCCAGAAAGACGAGCTGCACAGAAGGGTACTGATGCAGAGCCATATCAGCAGCCTCACCGAGATACTCAAATAATTTAGTTGTCTCCTGATCACCGCTGTGCGAACGGTAGACACAGCAATACAGGATTTTTTCGTTTCCTGTGTCTACTAAAATCCATAAGGAAGAAAAAGTAGGGTCTTCAAGATGACGGAGACGCAGGATACAGAGGTCGTTCCGTGCGTATACACAGACCCCGGCACGTGAGCGAAAGTTGTACTCTAACGAGTAACCGGGGTGATCCAGGTACGCAGCGCTTAGAGGACATTGTATCTGTGTCTCCGTCAAAAAGAGCAAGTGCGGTTGCTCTGTCTCCAGGTGGTGGTGGACAGGTAAGAGATTAGAGTGCAAGCCCCTGATGTTAGTGAGGTGCACTTTAAATGAGGAGGAGTGCAACCGCTGTAAAAACTTCTTCTTTTTATTGGACTTTTTCATAATAAAAATAAAATAAAAGAGTGAATAGGATGAGAAATGGCAGTTGAACGAGGCGGTACGTATCAAACCCGGCGCCGAAATTGGTGATGTCATGCCACTGGGAGACTAGTCTGGAGACTGCGGGGACGCCCGAACCCCCCCAGGGATCGCCATCGGGCCTCCTCATCTGGTCGCCAACCAGCACGATGGAGCCACCCTGGGATTTTACGCAGCTGGCGGGGCAGCCTTTCGTGGGTGGCTGGCCCACTAATTGGGCCCCCAACTATCTGCGGGCGGCCAGCGGAAAGCCGTCGCTTCGGATCCCGCTACCCTCCTCGACTAGACACCCGACACAATAAGCACCAACTCAACGCCGAACCGGTTCGCCAACGCAACGCAACTGTTCAGACCCATTTCCCATATATAGTTTCATAAATCTTACTTGGAATTGTTTTCCTTTATCTAAACCTTTTAGTAGGAGGCTGATTTACAATTACTTGCCATTCATCAACCGATAATAAGACTTGAATAACACTTTTAAAGGGAAATCAGTATTTATTCAGGAGATTGTTAATTTTTGCGACACTGAAAATAATTTCTTTTCTAGAATAAATTTAATTTTCATGGTGTCGCTCGCGCTGTAAGAGAAAGACAGCATGCCTTAGTCCTCGTCCTCGTAACGTAATATTGATTGTGCGTTTTTTCACGAAAATGTTGTCCTTTTAATTTTTGTTTCGTGGTGATTTTTTCCCTGTTGTATATTTTGGGAATAACGGTTATATGATTTTTTCTTGAAAATTGTAACAAATAAAATGAAATCTATTTTTATAATCAATTTCAACACAAGTTTTATTTATACACCTGTAAATTTGTTAAAACAGGTTTTAATTTATTAAATTCAGAACAAATTTTAAGTAATAATATTATTTTTTATACAAATATTTGTATAAAAATTGATAGTAATTGTTATGGTTAAATATTTAATAAAATATGTTCCTCTTGCTGTATTTGTTGTTTACATTTTATTTCAATTTTGACTGCCGGTATTTGTGAACAAATTCTATTTATTAATAAAGTGATTTTGATAAAAGTAACAAAAGTATAATAAATATGAGAATCAAATTTATTATTAATATATAATATAATCTTTATCTGAGAATTCTCAAATAATAACTTTTTATTCATCAAAAGTAATGCAAAACTTTTGTAGAAGCAGAAACGTACATTTACAGAAGATTATTGTAAATTTAAAAAAATCTAAATTTTAAAATAAATTTTCAACAATAATATTATGAACTCATAGGAGATGGAGGAGGGTCTGTAGGTGAAATATAAAAATACAAATGTTATTTAAACACATACTAGTGAAAAAATAAAATAGTACATACAATACATATTTTTATCTTAGTTATTTCATATTAGTATTCCTGAGTGATAGAAAATAAAATACTATTGAAGACATCTCAACCAAACCACACTCCCACTACTTTTTTATTGTAAGCTTTAGTCATTATTTAATTTTTCTTTATGTTTTATATTAATTTATTACCATCATTAATAAATATTGTTATGAAATATCTTGAACCAATTCGGGATCCAATTAATTAGACTTATATACTCTGGTAAAATGTAACACTGTTAAAACTCTCCAAATTCAACAATATATAAAAAATATATCAAAATTTCACTAAAGCAAATAACAGAATGAATCTTTTGTACATTTTTCATAATATTAAATTCAATAAATGACGATTACATCAATTAATAAAGAAGAATGATCCCTTCTTTTTATTCAAAATTGTTCAACGAAATTTTCTGTCCGCTTCGAATAATAAGAATTAAAAAAATTTGAAAACTTTATGTTCTTGAAAAGTTATACAACTCTTCTTCATTTCCAATTTTTTCAACTCAACTCTTTATTTAATTTGGAATTGGATTAAGAAAAGAACAAGTGAAAAAGAAATTAAAAAGATATTGCCGAGACCAAGATTACTTTTTCTTTTATATTATTGATTTATCTAAGTGTACATATGTACAGTATCTAATTTGTCATATATTAATATAGAAAAAACAAAACGAGATAAAAAAGAGTTTCAGTTTTGATAAACATTTTGTTAGAGTAATTAAAAACAGATATCGTGATGGTTGTAACCTTTATGTTACGACTCTAAAACATAATTCTATTTAATATTATATATACTTATCCAATCCAATGCTATCAGTACATATAGGCCACGGCGGAGCAATTTATCGCTTAAGCGACGTCACCAGCGACGCTTACATTATGCAATGGCAAGTCTAGCGAGGAGTCCTTGTTGTTTTTGTTTCTCTTTGTTCTCAAATTATTTAAAAGTCTAAAATATAAGAGTAATAGTCTTCACATATTCTATATAAATTTCAATGACCCCAGAATTAAACACATTTGAAGGGGGAAAGTTAAAACTCGATTTACATGTAAAAAGTCATTAAATGTACACAAATTGCTACTATTATTTTAATGTGCTTTTTTAATAATAATAATAATAATCATAATCATAATCATAAATAGCCTTAATAATTAGCCATCTTCATAACATTCAAACAATTAATTAATTGTAAATCCTAATTGATTATAACGATATGATTTAACATCTAAGGATGACAAGCCTCAAGAAATTCTGAGTGTGCTTTTAGTGTTTTAATAAAATATTTAGTGCTAATATGTTTTAAATAATTCTTGTGTATCGTTATACTTAATTTCTAATTATTTTTATTTGTAACTTGTAATGGGTCCATGTTGCCTATTGACATTATTTATCAATAAATGAAGTTATTACTATTATCTAGTATATACACACTTATATATACAATATATATTACTTTGTATCTTTTAATATCATATTCAAATTATATTATTTTTTAAACTACTTTCTCGATTAAATTGAAGTAAAGATTTAAAGATTTGTGTATTTATTTAAAGTTATATTAACACTATTATTCATTTTATACTTTCTTTTCATATATAATTTATAAGGGAGTAAATTATATTAAATTCCTTTACTTAAACGAACGCAACGAGAGACGTTTGCCAACTAATTAATAGAACATAAAACAAATTATAACAAAATTATCAACTCGACTAAGGTTTTTCGTAATAATAATTTATCAAGTTAACTTAATCGGCAATGTTGATGAATGCACTTCAAAACAAGAACATAATAGCAAATCAAATATTGTTATAACATATATTTTTTGAAAATAATTACAGTTACATTCAAAACAGTTAGGTTTCATTCCTCGTCGCTGAACAACAGGTGCTCGTGTTTAGTTATTGCTGAATTGTTTTGAAGCTTGGGAGGAATCACAAGATACGCTTGGCATTTTCTATGATTTATCGAAGGTATTCAATCATGTACAGCATGAAACTCCAGTTAAAAAATTATATCATTATGGACGTAGAAAAAATACCCGTCGAGTTGATTAGTGCAAATGAAAGAAATACGAAAATAGATGTGAATGGAAAGCGTTCCTCTGGTTCATTTGTTAAAATGGGCGTGTCATAAGGCTCTATCTTAGTGTTAATTGGTGACAATTCCTTTCGTACTTTAAAAAAATATTTAAATAATGCTTTTTTAGATGTTAGATAATGGGTAAAAGCCAATACGCCGTTGCTCAAAGAAAAAAACAAACTGTACTAAATTTATTTTATCAAATGTCTAAAAATCAAAACCAAAGTAAAATTTAAACCCTTAGATAGAAAATTGCAATGGAGTCCTGTGATATACTATTATGGGGTAATAGATATTGATAATATCTTTATACTGCAGAAGACGGCTCTTTGAGAAATCTAATTTGTTACTGTTGTTGTTGTTATAATTCGGAATTTATTATTATCTATCAAAGGCATTTTGAAATAAGTTAAGAACTTAACTTTATATTTATATTGTCATATCCGTATTGCAATGTGTACATTAAAATTTGAGCGATGGTTAACTTCATACTTACTACATTTATTTACTTAAAAATATCACAAAGATGATATAAAAACATACCGTAACCACAGTTCTTCCTGAGGTGTCAAGATGTATATATATATATATATAAAATATTATATTATATTGTATAAATTGACCAAAAAGTATTTGAAACAATAAAAAATAGCGGATAAGATCCTGACAACAATATCTTATTGTATTCGGTAAAATGATAACGAGATAAAGCTTAACGCCACGCTTTTACGAAAATGTAGTATAAATGTGCATATTATACATGATACAGTAACGCCATTATAAATAATATAACTATAATTTTAACTATAAACAATTGCAGTAATTTAACCTTGATACGTCATCAAAGGGTTCAATCGGTTCGTAAACTTTTTGAACTTTAATAAGAATTATACAAAGTTAAACCATTTACTGAAACCTTCTTTCTTTTAAATTGAAAGTGTATTAGTGAACATATCTTTTAACAGTATTTAGTGTAATTACAGAGTGGAACAAATCCTGTCAGGAAATGTTTCCCTTTATCTTTAACTTTCGGTGCGGGACTGGTTTACGTTGGATATCGGAACCTAAAAGAACGAAAGTTAAAATAGTCTTCAACAGTGTCACCTATGATAATAAAACAATGATATTGTTTAGGTTTTTTTACCTATATATTTAATATTACTTGAACAATAAGTGAATGAAATTGTGATTATTTCGCTAATAGTTAAAGCTTTAAGCAATATAAATAATATCAATGTTTGATTTTATATTCAGTGCATTCATCAACGTTGCCGATTAAGAACTTGATAAATTATGATTTAATGAGTACGAAAAACCTCAGCCGAGTTTATAACTTTGTTTTAATTTGTTTCCACTCCTGTTAATTAGTTGGCAAACGACTGTCGCCTTCACATTTCATTTATTGGTACTTCCGTCGTTACTTACTGGCGTTCAAATTAAGGATTTTATTATTCCGGTAAATAAACAAAATAAAATAGAAAGACATATTTAAACGTACATACAAATACTTACACTTATTATAACTACAGAAGAAATGTTTGAGTACGATTAAGATACGTGTTACTAATTCCATAGACATAGAAAATTAATTTAATTTAAACGGAGCTAAACAAAGTTTAGATTAGATTATAAACCTTGATAGTCTTGATAAATTTTCATCACACAACTAGTTGAATGCAAAAGCGTCTTCTAAATTTAAGTTCGAAATTTTTAATTAATTTCCTGGCAGTAATTCGTTCTCGTCAAGATCTCTTTATTTAATACAAATTGACTATGATTTTAAAACTGTAACTAGTCAAAGTGAAAAGTTATTTCAAGAACATAAATTCAGTGTTGTAAATAAATCTTCGCTGAGTAAAAGTTTTTTAATAATCTGTTGAAACATTTTGTGATCGGATTCTAAATAAAATTGTGTAGAATGTATAAATATGGCAGACGGGTTTTTCTTATACTTAGCCAATTCAAAAGTTGCATTATGCTTGGTAGAATAATTGATTTAGATGAAGAAAATATTTTTCAGAATTACAAAACTCAATACTTACTAACTAATTAACTTACTTTGTAACTATTTGTTTCGAAGCGGAATCTAAAATAAATATGAAAATAAGGTGAGTGAAAATGATTAAATGCTGTTTAATTTGTAGAGATACACAAAATCAAAAAAAATAATAAACATAAATAATATTTTAATTACTGATCGTTCCATAATGTTATGATATGCAAAGTAATATTTATCTATAAATATTTGATATTTACAAGATACGCTCCATTCACTGATATTAATATCAAACTCAGAATTGGTTGAGGCATGTCATACTCCGATAATTCAACGTGGTTATATATATTTTTTATTATTCCTTTTAAAGTTAACGATTTGCATTTCTCGAGAAAAAATAAACAATATTAACGAGAGATTCAATAATTATACTTCGGTATTTCTGGTTCACGTAATAAAGAAAAAAATGCTGTAGTTTTCTTTGTCTGCAAGATGAAACTGGCAGACAAATAATATATATATATATATAATCTAATATATAATAAATATAATAAATAAGCTAAATAGTAGAAGGTCTCTCGTTTATTAATTATAAAAGTTTATAATAAATAAAAAGTCACTTGTTTTATGAATATTATATATCAGAATTTTAAATAAAATTGTGGCATTAGTACAACAAAACAACAAGTAATAATTTTTATGAATTTACTTGAATGCAGTATCTGTCTTCTATTCTTTAAAAGGTGTATAAACTGTGTAGTCTCGTACGTCCGGTGCACACTAAACTACAAATATTTATACTCCCATCCGAGTGTCGCAATCCTGGAGCTTGCATCTCTTGACGGGATAAGGTTGACTGTAATTAGAGAGTCTAATAAATCTTGTCCTGCATTGTTTTCCTTTATCTGAATCTTTCAGTGCGAGGTTGATTTACGATCATTTTATGTTTCACGAACGAAAAGTAAAGGAAAATTATAAAATATAAAAATAATTGTAATTTGATTGCAGCAATTTTGTTAATTAAATAAAAAAATAATTAAAATAATAAAGTTTTATATTACATCGGCCTGAGTGTTGGTAATATGAATTTCACAGCTGTATTGTGTAGGAGTAACTTGTGCAGTGCTGTATTGTGTGAGGAGTAACTTGTGAAATGTGTTTGTGTCAGTGTGTTTAACATATATATATATAACTTCTCTGCTATATTCATTTTGATTTTAGTCCGGACGAGTCTCTTCATCTGCATATTTCGGAATCTTTATTTGTTTTGTTCAAGTTTGTGAGACAACCCGAATTGTATATTTTTATGTGAAATAAATATAATTATTTATCCAGTAATAACAGAATTGGCCTACATATTGTTAACAAATTTAATTTATTAGTTCTTCCTCATTGCCAAAGTGGTAACATTTGCAGCGGGAGAATAACTTTTTTATTGATATTATTAGTAGACGCACTTTATAAGAAAATTTTGTGTCTCTACTTTGGAAATAAATTTAATGCTGTGTTTTTAACCAAACTTTTATTCTTATTATTATTCAATAACTAATTATTGAATAATAATTAGAATAAAAATATATGTCGTTGTCAATTATGAAAATGAAGAGTTATTATAATACTATCAATAACATAACTTTGTCTACTCTTCCGAATAATAAGGAATATAAGTACAATGTGCTTACAAAATGTCAGTACGCATTAAACTTGTACACTTGCGAGTACTCCACTACATAACAAGGTTTATTAGAACGTTTTGTGTTTTATGTCAATGAAGTGCGATGTCTCCACTCTATATATATTGAGAAGTCAAATAAAAGAATATTCGAAATCTTAGTTAAGTCTTACAAATACATATATCTATAAAAAACATACTCCAAAAAATATCACAAAGGCGATATAAAAAGATACTGTAAAAACAGTACTAACTGAGATGTCAAGATGTCGAGACACGAATAAATTGCATAGGGACGGATGCACAGACACACAATCATTATTTGAAATTTGTATATATGTATGTGCCTTCTTCATACAATTACATTTAATTAATCTGTTTATAACCAATATACTTTTTTTATAAGAAACTCAATCTATTTACATATATATAATATTTTCTTGGAACATTTAAAAACTAATATAAAGGGAGAAAAATTAAATTTAATTATAAATAAAATAGCCGCTACGTTCCAATGGGAATATTATAAGTAAAATAAACACTATCATAAACAATCGTTTATAATATTCAATTGGTTGTCAGTTATTAATTTGGCATATTTTTGCTAACGGAGCAAGGAATGTAAGAAATGATTTCAGGGTGTACCTGCGGGGCTTCTTAACCGTTTCTTTCCATGTGGTTCTATAGAATGTAATCTCAGAACTATGCAATTACAATATATTTTTTTAAACTAAATTTCAACTTTTTTTTAATAAATATCTTTGGCCAAAGTGTGTTTCAGTCATGCTATGCCAGAACCTGAAAATTGATTTAGTTATATGTAGCTCATAAAGCAGGCGCTATCACACTCACTAGTGTGATAGCGCCGCGCCTCGCTCCGCTAATGTGTGTCTCGCGTGCTCACTACAACAAACTACAACTAGAAACTTCAACTTGTATATATATATATTTCTAATTACCCGTAAAATACCAAAATGCAATAATCTAAATTACTTTTACTGCTACCGGTAGTTTCATATCTCTCTTGCCTTACCCCTCTCCAATACTCCTCATCCTTCATTTCCATTTTCGCAGACTTATTTAACATTTTTATTTACCTAGATAATATATAAAAAGACTAATAAATAAAGTGATAAACAGACACTGTTAGTGTTTTATTATGTGTATAGATGAGATTCGTATACTTTTATATGCTGTATACAATAAAAGGAAGTCAGTAATATCCTCAAAACACATTGATGTACCTTGAAGACTTAATTTATTAAAATAAATGCAGATTAAAAATATTTTATACTGAGGACACAACAATATACTTTGATAATAACATAGTCTTAGATAGGAAAGAGCTTGCGCCGGAGAAATATACGTTTTGAGATTTTAATACGAGTTATTTTAATAATAATTAGATGTCGCCGTGATTAATAAAAGATAGCCTTTTATATTTTATGTAAGTTATCTTTTTTAAAACAAACATTTGAAAAAAATTGTTAGTTTTTTTCTATTAACGAATGAGATTCACAATCTTTTAATTTCCAACAAAACTTAGTAATTGATATTCTGATTGTGACGTAATTAATATACGGTCCAGATAAACCGTTAAAAATAAGAAATAAAAATTCGTTATTGTTAACAAAATAAAATCACTCTAAAAGCTACTGATATTACGGGTTATTTATTTATTGTGACAAACATAATTTATTACAGTTATTTAATATAAATATCAAAGATATATAAAGTTAATATCTTAAGTAAAGAAATTAATGTACATCGAGTTTACGTCTTACAAAAAACATAGCATTAACATTGCACACGGAAAAATGTACGAAGAGTCTTAAACAGTAATAAATGTATATATTCTACATAGATAGTGTTGCACGATCTGTGTATAATTATGACCTACTTCTAATTTAAATTAGGTTATAAAGCACTCCCGAAGCCGCGCTGTGGACGACCCGCGAATGGTTTGGTCGCGTGTATCGAACATGTTCCTACATAATAACTTTGTTTATTTGTTATCTGTATATCTTGAATACCATCATATATAATTATCATAATCATAGCTATTTTTTAATGAAATTAAAATTATTACTTATTTCCAATTTAGATTAAATAGATAGAAAGAGACCTAAATAAGTTTTAAGGAAAAGCTTTATAAAGAATTTTCATTCAAGGAAATTATTACATAATAATGTAAAGGTTCCTTTGTAGAGAAGTCGTAACGAGAAACTCATATCCTCAAGAGATTCCAGAACTAGATACTACAAAGAAAAAATTATATACACCAGATACTTTCTATTTTATATACCTATATTAGAATCAAACAGAAATTATGGTAAAACTTGTGCCTACCAATACAAGAAAAATACCCGTGACTTTCAGGTAGATAATTAAAAACTATACTGCATGGGATGTTACAAAAAAATGTAATTATAAACAAATCGGATACTTGCAGCGGACTATAACAACAATAATTGACATTAATTTTGGCGCCGATCTTACGGCGATACTATTGTATCTCCGGTGTCTGCAGTGTGGGTAAAGTCATCAGCGGTGGACGTCACACCCAAGAACCAATAGTATAATCACGGGGTGAAATATAAGTTTAATTATATACTCAACATATATTAAATTATATTAAAGGAATAATATAACACTAAATAGAATTATAATCTTTGTTAGATTAAAGTCTTTACTTTAAATATTTATTAAGAAAATTAGAATATAACTTGAAAAATCTGCTTTAAGGTTTTCTTGATATTAAAAACGGTTTATGATACATTTAACCGGATCTGCCTCACGTAAGGGACGGAGCATTGGAGTCATTATTTTGTATATTTGGCAAAAAACTAAATAATTGTTATGTAATAATAAATATTGGTAGGAATTATAATATAATTTATATCTTCAAGGGTGCAAAATCTCTGTGTGATTAATAATAAGCTTAGGACATTTTTATTTATAGCTTGTATCAATGAAATCCTCAAAAAGCTTTTCTATGTAAGACTACCCGTTAATTATAACATTACATTACATTATATGTGGTGTGAATATAAAGAAAAAGAAATGAGGTTGGTACCAATTCGTATATTATATAGAATAGATACTTTAAATACAAGTCATGTTATAATTAATTCAGCTATTTTTTATTTATTCTTTTAAAACTTAAGTGGGTCTGAATCACTTTGGATAAGCATTACAAGAAAAGTAAATGAATAAATCTTAATGAGACCTTTGAGATTTATTTGTCATTTAATTTAATTATTGCATTTTAACGTCCGATCCTTATATAGAGAATTTGTAAGATGTGATAATTACATAAAATTAAGACACAAAGAGAAGTTCTTAAATTTCAGTATATATTGAGGATTACAGTATATATAAAGAATTAACATAAAAATGAATTATAAAACCTGAATATGTTCTTACATTTTTAATGATTTTATACATTCATGTTTATGAAATAAACAGAGTTATTACTTAAATATAATATAATTGGAACAACACTGGACCCACGAACTTAAAAAAATATACACGTATCGAGACCGCAAGTTGCAGCCGGTGAGAGCTGATATGTTTGATGTGATATAACGTTATAGTTTCTTAAAAATCTATCTCTTCTATTATTATTATTTTTATTTTAAGGCCATTTATTATGTTTGTCAATAAATCCACTTTTAATAATGACCATATAAAGGCTCTTCGTGACAAATAGAATAATGTTAAAATGCTGCAGTTACAGTTTAATTTTAATATCTTTGTTTTATAAGCCCTCTATATTTTTATATTGAGTTTGGCAAATTATGTACGCTCCCCAGTATCCGAAATCTGTGGAGAGTGATTCAAAGTTTCGTGGTAGAAGGGAAGAACACTGACGCTGCTTATTGTAACTTAGTACACAATGAACGAGGGTAGATCACAATTATTCATTACTGGAAAAATTGGAGTTCTATAAAAGTTGATTTAAGAAACTTTGTCGTCCTCAGCTTTGACGAGTATGACGGTCAGTAGTCTTAAGTAATCATAACTTTTATTATAAAACCTTTTGAATTTTCGAGTTGCACCTATTTACAGTGAATAATCGGAGTAGAATATTCAGATATATTCTTCATTTTTTTAAGATTTGAATCGGGTAATGTTAAATACATTAATATACATGCGAATTTTAGAACGTAAAATGCAATATAAAATTCAGCGGATTAACGTATGTATTCAGAATGAACTTAAAATCGAATGGATCAAGGATTGTAGATAAATACTACATCAATTTAGAGCAAGAATTCCAATTCATATTTTTCATTTTTAGGGTTCCGTTATCTAAAAGGTGTAAGAAAGGGAACCAAATACTGAAAATCAGTATTGGATTGTCAAACCTCGTTTTTTATATTATGTAAGTCCCAAATAAATCTATTCTTATTCGTACTAAGACTCCGCTGTCTATCTGTTTGTCTTTCAGCTGGTTACATTACACTTCTACTACAACTACTAGTTGGACCATTACAAAGATATAAATTTAAATGATTGATGGTGATTTTCAATAAAAAAAAATATTACACATTAATGCAAAGGTTGCTCTGACGGAAAAGTCGTGACAACGAACACAGATCCTCAAGAGATAGGAATCGCAGCACTTTCAAAATGTTATAAATACTCGTAGCAATAACCGTTTACGTGAACTCGCATAAATATATTTGTACGTTTACGTCAACAGATCTCTTTCATATACTTTGACTTTTTGAAGTAAATTTGGTATAGTTTATCTATATTTTTTATATTAGCTAATCTGCAAGCTTCGGCCATCGCCTAACCCTGCTCCAAATACTAACATGAAACGCCTCAATATTTAATAACGATAGTTTCATTTTGAGTGATACAGTACGTGTACGTATATGTGTGAAATTATGAGTACAGTAATAGTAATAAGGAAGATGTTTTTGTAGATTCACCCCTAAGAGATAATGAAATGGTAGTTTGTATGGAAATCTGTATTTTTTACGTGAAACTCCATCTTTTTATTATATATTGTAAATTGTGATCGTTGTTTTCATTGTTTTAGAATATTACAGGGAGTTTCGCAGACAAAAATTATAACATATTCCTTAAAATAGTTTTAAACCTGTAGGTCAATGTCGCTTTTAAAAGGTAATAATTCAATTATAACTTTGAACTTACCAAAAAAATTGCTAACGTTGTTTGATTCCAACGAAATGTAAAACTAAGTTACTTATTAATGGAAACAAACTAAAAGCAACTTCAAGTAATCACTAAATGGAAAATGAATTTTTCTTCGTTTCTGGAAATATTGAAACAATATTTATAAATCTTTGTTTTATATTTCTTTGTTTGAAAAAAATGATTTATTATAAATGTACTCGTATTATTATTTCTATAAGCAAAGGATTTAAAATGAATAATAATCTTGTTAAATAAAATATTAAAGTTTGTATTATTTATATTTGATTATAATTATTCGTTCTTAATTACTCTGTACTTTTTATAATTAATTATTAACTCAGTAGCTACTTACTGAAATGGAAAATTAATGTTTTATATAAACTAATTAACAGTAAAAACTTACGTGTCTGTGTTATTATGTTATTGTAAATCACTTTAATGACCGGTTCGTTCGATTTAGTTATTATTTGAGGTAGGACATCCACGGTGTAGCGTCGCCGGTGGACTTTAAGATATTAATATATATACGATTATTATTAGCAACTTTTAATATTCTACATTTTTTTCTCCTTCATATTCTCTTTTCTTTATTATTGAACCCATTGGATTAAAATTACGTGAGCTATGAGAATAAAATTTACATACTAACTTCACTGCTAAGTTTACTGGTATTAAAATCCCCTATTTTTAATCTGGATTTAATATGTAATATAAAAAGTATTAAATTTGCAGTCTCTGCTGCCCATTACTTGTGTCTCAGACCTCTCAGACCTCAAAACAGTTAAATTGATGCAATGCCGGATTGTAGGAACTCTTAAAAGTGTTTAGGATAATTAGTTTCATAAATCTTACTTGGAATTGTTTTCCTTTTTCTACGCCTTTCAGTAGGAGGCTGATTTACAATTACTTGCCATTCACCAACCGATAATAAGATTTGAATAACACTTTTAAAGGGCAGTCAATATTTATCAAGGAGATTGTTAATTTTTGCGACACTGTGAGAATAGTTTTTATTGTATAATCATTTTTATTCTCCGGGTGTCGCTCGAGCGTCCTCCTCGTAACGTAATGGTGATTGTGCGTTTTTTCAGAAAATTTTGTGTTTTTAATTTTTATGTTGTGAATTTTTATCCTTATATAGGAACTTACCCTATTGTATATCACTTTGGGAATAACGGTTGTAAGATTTTGTCTCGAAAATTGTAATAAAAGAAAATTAAATCTATTTATAATTAATTGAATACAGGTTTTATTTATACACCTATAAATTAATTTAAAAGCAAATTTTAAACAATAATATTTATTTCATACAAATACTTTTATAAAAAATGTTATTAAATGTTAGTTAATATTATGTATAATATGTTTTTTCTGTATTTGCTATTTTTTGTTAGTTTTATTTTAACTGCCGGTATTTGTGTACAAATTTTACAAAGTGATTCTGATAGAAGTAACAACAATATAATAAATATGAGAATCAAATTTATTATACAATCTTTGTCTGAGAATTCTCAAATAATAACTTTTTATTCATTAAAAGTACTACAAACCTTTTGTAGAAGCAGAAACTAAGATAATATGTATATTATTGTACATTTGGAAGAAAACAAAAATATTACTTCCTATTTTAAAATTCTTAAACTTTCAACAATAATATTATGAACTCATCTCCAAGGAGGGTTTCTAGTTGAAATATAAAAAAACAAATGTTATTTAAGCACAAACTAGTGTACAAATTTATATGTTATGTTAGTACTTTTGAGTGATAGAAAATAAAATATTATTGAAAACATCTCAATCAAACCACACATCCTCAAGTTTTTAGCCATTACTTTATTTTTCTAAATATGTTTTATATTGATTGATTTATTTATTTATGTATTTATTTGTTTATTAAGCTTCACGCCATATCCCTTGCGGGGTAGCCAGAGACGACGGAGCGCCAAACGCTACGGTCCCTGCATACCTCTTTTGCCTCGGCCACAGACATCAACCTCTTCATACATGCCCTCCGGGGGGTCCTCGTACTTTTTACGTGACCTTCCTCCAGTATCATAGATACTGTGTTTTCGAAGGTCACTCGAGGCCTCCCCCTGTCTCTCTTACCGCTCACTTTTCCTATATAAATCTTTTTTACCATTCTTTCATCACTCATTCGTTCGACGTGCCCAAACCACCTGAGCACGTTCTTCTTCATTCTCACCGTGACATCTTCGCTAGTACCTGCCATTCTGTGGATCTCTTCATTGCGGATTCGATCAGCTATACTGACTCCGCATATTCTGCGAAGAGATCGCATCTCCACAGCATTCATTCAAGAAGAATGTAAGAAAGATCTTACATTCTTCTTCTGTGTTACCCACGTTTGGCTGCCGTATAACAGCGTCGGTAGCAAAACTGCATTGTGTACAGCCAAACGTGCAGCTATACTGACGTTTTGCCGTCTCAACAATGCAGTCAAAGCACCATTGACTCAGTTACCGGCAGCAATACGCCTTTCCACATCCATTTCGTATCTTCCGTCTCTGCTAAACATACTTATTACCACAGTTAATAAATATTTTGAAATATCTTGAACCAATTCGGGATCCATTTAATTAGACTTATCTACTTTGGTAAAATGAAACACTGTTAAAACTCTCCAAAGCCAACAATATATAAAAAATATATGTAAATTTCTTATAACTTTTCACAAACGCAAAGAACAGAATAAATCTTTTGTACATTTTTCATAATAATAAATTCAATAAAATGAAGATTACATCAATTAAAAAGAAAGAATGATCCCTCTTTTTATTAAAAATTGTTCAACGAAATTTTCTGTCAGCTTCGAATACTAAGACTTAAAAAAATGAGAAAACTTTATGTTCTTGAAAAGTTATACACCTCTTTTTCATTTCATATTTTTTCAACTCAACTCTTTATTTAATTTGGAATTGGATTAAAACAAGAGCAAGTGAAAAAGAAATTAAAAAGATATTGCCGAGACCAAGATTACTTCTTCTTTTATATTATTGATTTATCTAAGTATACAATATTAAATCTGACGAATATGTACAGTATCTAATATGTCATATATTAACATAGAAAAAACAAAACGAGATAAAAAAGAGTTTCAGTGTTGATAAATATTTTGTTAGAGTAACTAAAACATGTATCGTGATGGTTGTAACCTTTATATTACGATTCTAAAACACAATTGTATTTAATATTATAAATACTTATCGAAACTAATTCTATCTCAGTACATAGCGGCCACGGCGGAGCAATTTATCGCTTAAGCGACGTCACCAGCGACGTCTACATTATGCAATGACAAGTCTAGCGAGGAATCCTTGTTGTTCTCGTTTTTCTTTGTTCTCAAATTATTTAAAAGTCTAAAATATAAGAGTAATAGTCCTCACATATTATATAATATGTAAATTTCAATGAACCCAGAATTAAATACATTTGGAGGGGAAAGTTAAAACTCGATTTACATGTAAAAAATCATAATTTACACAAATTGCTACTAATATTTTAATGTGCTTTTTTAAAATAATAATAATCATAACATTCAAACAATGATCATACACTTATTTGCTTATTTTAATTATAAATCCTAATTGATTATAACGATATAATATAACACCTAAGAATGACAAGCCTCTAGAAATTCTGAGTCTGCTTTTAGTGTTCTAATAAAATATTTAGTGCTAATATGTTTTAAATAATTCTTGTGTATCTTTATACTTAATTTCTAATTATTTTTATTTCTAATTTGTAATGGGTCCATGTTGTCTATTGACATTATTTATCAATAAATGAAGTTATTATTATTATCTAGTATATACACACTTATATATACAATATAGATTACTTTGTATCTTATAATATCATATTCAACTTATATTATTTTCTAATCAACTTTCTCTAATAAATTGAAGTTAAGATTTAAAAATTTGTGTATTTATTAAAGGTTAAATTAACATTATTATTATTTTTATACTTTCTTTTTATATATAATTTATAAAGGAGTAAATTATTTTAAATTTCTTTACCTAAGCGAAAGCAACGAGAGACGTTTGCCAACTGATTAATAGAAAATAAAACCAATTGTAATAAAATTATCAACTCGACTGAGGTTTTTCGTAATAATAATTTATCAAGTTAACTTAATCGGCAATGTTGATGAATGCACTTCAAAACAAGAACATAATATCAAATCAAATATTGTTATTATATATATTTCTTGACAATAATCATAATTATATTAAAAACTAGTTAGGTTTCACTCCTAACGAGGACAACAACGGTTGAACAACAGGTGCTCGTGTTTATTTATTGTTTAGTTTTGAATAGTTTTCAAGCTTGGGAGGAATCACAAGATACGCTTGGGATTTTCTATGATTTATCGAAGGTATTCAATTATGTACAGCATGAACTCCAGTTAAAAAGTTATAGCATTATGGAAGTAGTAAAAATACCCTTAGAGTTGATTAGTGCAAATGAAAGAAATACGAAAATAGATGTGAATGGAAAGCGTTCCTCTGGTTCATTTGTTAAAATAGGCGTGTCATAAGGCTCTATCTTAGTGTTATTTGGTGACAATACTTCTCTTACTTTAAAAAATTAACGAAGTAAATAATGCTTTCGTAGATGTTAGATAATGGGTAAAAGCCAATATGCCGTTGCTCAAAGAAAAAAAGAAAATGTACTAAATTTACTTCATCAAATGTCTAAAAGTCAAAACCAAAATAAAGTTAAAACCCTTAAATAGAAAATTGCAATGGAGTCCTGTGATTTGTCAAACAGATTTAGTTCTGGTTTGAAGAGTACGCTGGTTGACAAACCTGAAACAGCTAAAGTAGTTAGTTATTTTTACAGTATCATGTCATACGACATTCTATGAGGGGGTAATAGATATTGATAATATCTTTATACTGCAGAAGAGGGCTCTTTGAGAAATATTTGTTACTGTTGTTGTTGTTGTTATAAGTTGGAATTTATTATTATCTATCAAAGGCATTTTGAAATAAGTTCAGAACTTAACTTTATATATATATTGTCATATATCCGTATTGCAATGTGTACATTAAAAATTGAGCGATGGTTAACTTCATACTTACTACATTTATTTACTTAAAATGTCACAAAGATGATATTAAAATATACCGTAATCATAGTTCTTCCTGAGATGTCAAGATTTATATGTATATATAAAATATTGTATAAATTGACCAAAAGATATTTGAAACAGTAAAAAATAGTGGATAAGATCCTGAGAACAATATCATAATGTATTCGGTAAAATGATAACAAGATAAAGCTTTACGCCACTTTTTTAGGAAAATGTAGTATAAATGTGCATATTATACATGATACAGTAACGCCATTATAAATAATATAACTATAATCTTAATTATAACAAATTGCAGTAATTTAACCTTGATACGTCATCAAAGAGTTCAATCGGTTCGCAAACTTTTGGAATCTCAATAAGAATTATACAAAGTTAATCTATTTACAAATCCCATCACATTAACAACAGTTGACCTAATTTAACAATAACACAAAAGGAAAGAATATTTTCTTACTGAAACCTGCTTTCTTTTTAAAACTACTGTGTATTTGTGAACATATCTGTTAACAGTATTTAGTGTAATTAAAGAGTATAACAAATCCTGTCAGGAAATGTTTCACTTTATCTTTACCTTTCGGTGCCGGACTAATTTACATTGGATATCGGAACCTAAGAGAATGGAAGATAAAATATTCTTCAAAAGTTTCACCTATAATAAATAAAACAATGATATTGGTTAGGTTTTTATACCTATATATTTAATATGAGATGAACAATAAGTGAATGTTATTGTGATTATTTCCCTAATAGTTAAAGCTTCAAGAAATATAAATAATATAAATATTTAATTTGTTTTTTCGGTCCAAGGTTGCAAATGCGTTCATCAACATTGCCGATTAAGGACTTGGTAAATTATTATTTAATGCGTACGAAAAACCTCAGTCGAGTTGATAACTTTGTTTTAATTTGTTTCCACTCCTGTTAATTAGTTGGCAAACGACTGTCGCCTTCACATTTCATTTATTGGTACTTCCGTCGCTACTTATTTGCGTTCAAATTAAGGATTTTATTATTCCGTTAAATAAACAAAATAAAATAGAAAGACATATTTGAGCGCACATACAAATACTTACTCTTATTATTACTACAAAAGACATGTTTGAGTACCGTTAAGATACGTGTTTCTAATTCCATAGACATGGAAAATTAATTTAATTTAAACGGAGCTAAACAAAGTTAAGATTAGATTATAAACCTTGATAGTCTTGATAAATTTTCATCACACAAGTAGTTGAATGCAAAAGCATCTACTAAAGTTAAGTTCGAAACTTTCAATTAATTTCCTGGCAGTAATTCTCTTTATTTAATAGTCTCAATCTTTCTCTATCTATCTAGATCTAGTAAACTTTTTAAAGTTAACAATTTACATTTCTTGAGAAAAAAATTAAACAATATTATCGAGAGATTCAATAATTATACTTCGCTATTCCTGGTTCACGTAATAAAGAAAAAAATGCTGCAGTTTTCTTTGTCTGCAAGATGAAACTGTTTCAGTGTCATATATATAATCTTATATATAATAAATAATCTAAAATCTAAATAGTAAAAAGTTTGACCTTATAAGATTATAATTAATATAAAGTCACTTTTTTTATGAATATTATATATCAGAATTTTACATATAAGTATGGCATTGGGACCATAAAACAACAAGTAATATTAGTAGTAATAATTTTTATGAATTTACCTGAATGCACCCTTTTTCTTTTATTCTTTAAGAGGTATATAAACTGTGTAGTCTCATACGTCCGGTACACTCTAAACTACAAATATTTATACTCCCATCCGAGTGTCGCAATCCTGGAGCTTGCATCTCTTGTCGGGATAAGGTTGGCTGTAAATAGAAAGTCTAATATATCTTGTCCTGCATTGTTTTCCTTTATCTGGATCTTTCAGTGCGAGGATGATTTACGATCATTTTATGTTTCACGAAAGTAAGAAAAGTAAACGAAAATTATAAAATATAAAAATAATTGCAAATTGATTACATCAATTTTGTTAATTAAATAAAAGATTAATTAAAATAACGAAGTATTATATTATATCGGCCTGAATGTTGGTAATATGCATTTCACAGTGCTGTTTGTGTGAGGAGTAACTTGTGAAATGTGTTTGTGTCAGTGTGTTTAACATATATATGTTGTAATATCACTTCTCTGACATATTCATTTTGAATTTAGTCCGGACGAGTCTCTTCATCTGCATATTTCGGAATCTTTGTTTGTTTTGTTCTATTTTGTGAGACAACACGAAGTGTCTATTTTTATGTGATACAAATATAATTATTTATCCAGTAATTACAGAATTGGCCTGCATATTGTTAAAAAAATTAATTTACTGGTTGTTCCTCATTGGCAGAGTGGTAACATTTGCAGATGGAGAATATTTAAGAATCCTTTTTTATTAATAGCGTACTACATAAGGAGATTAAAAATTAAGGGTCTGTTTTTTTATATATAATATTTATTTTCCCAGTGTTATGAAAATTAGCGATAGGATAAATAAAAGTGTATTTTTGACTACAAGCAACAGTCAGATACGATATTTTTCTTGTGGTAAAGGAATTTTATTTATTGAGCAATGTATTTTTTTAAAATCGTAGACTGAAATGGATTGAAAAAATAAATACGAAGAAAGTAACTTAGACTTCTTTTTTTTGTGTTTTCGCTATTTTCTTCGTAAACAAAAAGTGTAATATGTAATGAAAAAATACTAAAAATGAAGGTTGTATTTTTAATCAAACTTTAGTTATTGAGTAATAATTAGAATAAAAAAATATGTCGTCGTCAATTATGAAAATAAAAAGACATTATAATATTATCAATAACATTACTTTGTCAACTCTTATCAAGAAAGCTCTAACTTATTTACAGTTCTAATTAAGCTCCGAATAATAAGGAATATAAGTACAATGTGCTTACAAAATGTCAGTACGCATTAAACTTATACACTTGCGAGTGTAACTCCACTATATAACAAGGTTTGTTAGAACGTTTTATGTCAATGAAGTACGATGCCTCCACTCTATATATAATAAGAATTCAAATAAAAGAATATTCGAAATCTTATTTAAGTCTTACAAATACATATATGTATAAAAAAACATACTCCTAAAAATATCACAAAGCCGATATAAAAAGATACTGTAACAACAGTTCTCGCTGAGATGTCAAGATATCGAGACACGAATACGTTGTATAGCGACGGATGCACAGACATACAATCATTGTTTTATACTTGTATATATGTATGTGCCTTCTTCATACAAATACATTTAATTAATCTGTTTATAACCAATATACTTTTTTATAAGAAACTCAATCTATTTACATTCATATAATATTTTCTCGGAACATTTAAAAACTAATATGAAGGGAGAAAAGTTAAATTTAATTATAAATAAAATAGTTGCTACGTTCCAATGGGAATATTATAAGTAAAATAAACACTATCATAAACAATCGTTTACAATATTCAATAGGTTATCTGTTATTAATTTGGAATATTTTTACTAATGGAGCAAGGAATGATTTCAGGGTGTACCTGCGGGGCTTCTTAACCATTTCTTTCCATTCTATATAATGTAATCTCAGAACTAAGCAATTACAATATATTTTTTTAAACTAAATTCAAACTTTTTTTAAATAAATATCTTTGGTCAAAGTGTGTTTCCGTCATGCTTTGCCAGAACCTGAAAATTGATTTAGTTATATGTAGCTCACAGACCAGGCACTCATTAGTGTGATAGCGCCGCACTTCGCTCCGCTAATGTGTGACTCGCATGCTTACTACAACAAACTAAAACTAGGAACTTCAACTTGTAAATTACTCGTAAAATACCAAATGCAATGATCCAAATTACTTTTGCTGCTACCGGTAATTTCATATCTCTCTTCCCTTACCCCTCTCCAATATTCCTCATCATTCATTTCCATCTTCGTAGACTTATTTAACATTTGTATTTACCTAGATAATATATAAAAAGACAAATAAATAAAGCGATAAACAGACACTGTTAGTGTTTTATTATGTGTATAGATGAGATACGTACACTTTTATATGTTGTATACAATAAAAAGAAGTACATAATATCCTTAAAACAAATTGACGTACCTTGAAGACTTAATTTATTAAAATATATGCAGATTAAAAATATTTTATACTGAGGACACAACAATATGCTTTGATAATAACATAGTCTAAGATATGAAAGCGCTTGGGATGGAAAAATATACGTTTTGAAATTTAAATTGCATGTGAATTATTTAAATAAATATTAGTTGTCGCCGTGACAAATAAAAAAACAGCTAATATATTTTATATAAGTAGTCTTTTTAAAACACGCATTGGAAAAAAACTTTGTATTTTTATATTTATGAATGAGATTCACAATCTTTTAATTTCCAACAAAACTTAGTAATTGATATTCTGATTGTGACGTATTTAATAAACGCAGATAAACCGTTAAAATAAGAAATAAAAATTCGTTATTGTTAACAAAATAAAATCACTCTAAAGGCTACTATAATAATATTACGGATTATTTATTTTTTGTGACAAACATAATTTATTACAGTTATTTATTATAAATATCAAAGATATATAAAGTTAATATCTTAAGTAACGAAGTTAACGTACATCGAGTTTACGTTTTACAAAAAACATAACATTAAAATTGTAAACGGAAAAATGTATGAAGAGTCTTAAACAGTAATAAATGTAATTTAGTTCTACGTAGATAGTGTTGCAATATCTGTGTATAATTATGATATACTTCTAAATTAAATTAGATTATAAAGCACTCACGAGGCCGCGCTGTGGACGACCCGCGAATGGTTTGGTCGCGTGTATCGAACATGTTCCTACAATGAACATGTTCATACATGTTGTTTGTTTGTATCTGTATATCCTGAATACCATTATACAATCCTAGCCATTTTTTAATGAAATTAAAATTATTACTTATTTCTAATTTAGATTCAATAGAAAGAAAGTGGCCTAAGTAAGTTTTTTTTCAAGTTCATTTTCATTCAAAGAAATTTTTACATAATAATGTAAAGGTTCCTTTGTAGAGAAGTCCTAACGAGAAACTCATATCCTGCAGATATTCCAGAATTCAATTCAATTCCAGAACTAGATACTACAACAACACTACAAGAAAGATACCCATGACTTTCAGGTAGATAATTAAAAACTATACTGCATGGGATGTTACTAAAAAATGTAATTATCAAAGACTCGGATACTTGCAGCGGACTATAACAATAATAATTGACATAAATTTTGGCGCCGATCTTACGGCGATACTATTGTATCTCTGGTGACTGCGGCGTGGGCAAAGTCATCAGCGGTGGGCGCCACACCCAAGAACCAATGATATAATCACGGAGTGGAAAATAAGTTCAATTATATACTGAAGATATATGATATTATATTAAAGGAATAACATAAAACTAAATAGAGTTATAAATGAACGATGTATGTTGTAAAACATAGTTATCAAAGGCAGTTGATTAAAAATGGAAAGTGCACGTAAAAATTTTGTGTACTTATTACTTTGTGTACTTTGCATCTGTTTGTTTTCTAGGAAGTTGTTAGAATTCATTACATTCAGTGCCAGTGTAAAGTTAAAAGAGTATTTGTTTTGAAGTTTTAATATAAAAGTATAAATAAATATATTATGATTTCAAGATATAAGTTGATTAATTAATTAAATTGTTACCAAACACTAATTGTTTTTTTTTATGTTAGAGGAGGGCAAACGAGCTTGCGGGTCACCGTTGATATGTGATCACCGCCGCCCATGAACTCTTGCAACATCCGAGGATTCACAAGAGCGTTGCCGGCCTTGGAAATAGGAATATATGCCTTTTTTGAAGGTACCCTAGGTCCTTAAACCTAGGGTGGTTTAAGGATGGTAAGGTATGTCGTATTGATCTGGAAATACCGCCGAAGAAAGTTCGTTCCACATCCAAGTGGAACGTGGGAAAAAAGTTCTTGTAAACAGCACAGTTTAAGACCGCCACGCATCCAGGTTGTACGGATGGTAAAGGAGACGATGGCGAGCCTTGCGGTAGTGAAATTCGGCGGTAGCCATCAGATCGAATAGTTCTCCAGAACACTCCCCATTGTAAATGCGGTAGAAGACGCACAGAGAAGCCACGTCTCTACGCAATGCAAAGAGTCCAGCCGTTCGCAGAGCACTGGGTCCCCGATAATCCGAACGGCTATCCGTTGCACGCGGTCAAATGGTAGAAGCTGATATTGGGGTGATCCGGACCAGAGAAGAGAACAGTACTCCATGTGTGGCCGGACCTGCGCCTTATAAAGCGCAAGTCTTTGGCCAGGTTTGAAATACTGCCTCGCTCTATTAATCACTCCTAATTTCTTCGAGGCCAACTTGGCTTTGCTTTCCAGATGACCACGAAACTGACAGTCGCTCGAAATGTCGAGACCCAGTATTCTGATACTTGGCGAGGCAATTAGGGGAGTGCTCTCAAAAAGCGGTGATACGACAAATGGGGTTTTCTTAGTGGTAAACGAGCAAACTTGTGTCTTTAGGGGATTGAACTGAACGTGGTTCAGTTCACCCCACTCAGAGACCATCGCCAAGGAAGTCTCTATAGAAGATACAAGTTTTTTTCGGCACTCGTCGACGTTTTCCCGAGAGCGACCTGCACGGCCCGAATATACCGCATCCCCAGTACTGTCATCCGCATAACAATGTATGTTGGGGATATCCAACATATCATTGTTATGCAGGAGGAACAGAGTAGGGGATAGCACGCAGACTTGGGGTACACCAGCGTTCACGGGCTTTGGGTCCAAGCAAAAACAGTCGAGAACGACCTGTATGCTCCGCCCAGTGAGGAATCTGGTGATCCACTTACATAAACTCCCGGGAAGCCCATAGGAAGGTAGCTTCGAAAAAAGCCCCTTGTGCCATACACGATCGAAGGCTTTCGCCATATCCAGACTAACTGCCAGACCCTCTCCCTTGCTTTCAATAACCGTTGCCCAACGGTGCGTAAGGTATAACAGAAGATCACCAGCTGATCGACCATGGCGAAAGCCATACTGCCGGTCATTGATCAACTGGTGATCCTCGAGGTACGTTAGGAGCTGTCGGTTGATAATAATCTTCATTATTTTGGATAGAAGGGAGGTAATAGCGACAGGTCTGTAGTTAGCTGGGTCCGAGCTATCACCTTTTTTAGGGATTGGATGGACAAGGGCATGCTTCCATGAGACTAGGACTACGCCTTTAAGGTAAGAGTACCGAAATAGACGCGTTAGCCCTGGAGTCAACTCAGGGGCACACGTTTGTAGCACCAATGGAGAAATGCCATCCGGCCCACTCGACTTATGAACATCCAAGGAAAATAAAGACTGCCTGATAGTTTTTTGCCGAAAAACTATTTCCGGCATTGAACTCGACACCGCGGGATGATAGGCGGTGTCTTCCCTTGGTCGTCCAAAGTCGAGTTGGAGGCGAAAAAAGTGCCCAAGAGATCGGCTTTCTCTTTTGCCATGTGGGCCAGAGAGTCATTCCCCATGTACAACGGCGGTAGGGACGGCTGGCTAAAGTTGCCCAGAGTAGCCTTGGAAAGCGCCCAGAATTTGCGCGTGCCAGGCGGGTACTTTGCCAGCGGATCCCCAATTTTGACGACATGTTTGAACTTTGCTCTAGCGATTTGCCATTTGAAGAATCTGGAGGCACGGTTATATTTCCTCTTCAGAACTCTAGAGTTTGGATCCTTAGTGACTAACGCATTAGCCGAAGCTTGATAAGCCTGCCGTTTGCCAGCTGCTGCAGCCCTGACAGACGCATCATACCAAGGCCGCGATCTGTCATCAGGTGGTACCACATAGCTTGGTACAAATAGTTCCATGCCATGTAGCACATCAGCTATAGTCGCACCGCCGTCACTAGGATTATTGGAAGGGAAACAAATCGGCCCCCAAGGGTAGGATGCAAAAAAGGACCGCATTCCATCCCAATTTGCTGACTTGTAGTACCAAACGCGTCGAGTCGCAGGTCTTGTGCGAGCAGAACGTTGAATTGGCACTACACTCCGTACCAGACAGTGATCAGAGGAACCTAAGGGAACTTTGACAGTGATCGAGTACTTTTCTGGATGTGTAGTCAGCAGAAGATCCAACAAAGACGGCGTGTGGCTGTCCACGTCCGGTAGACGAGTGTGCATCTTTACCAGCTGGGACAGACCATTTGCCAGAGCAAAGTCAAACACAGATCTCCCCGCGTAGTCGGTTGCACGTGACCCTAACCATTCGGTATTGCGGTATGCGCGTTGAAGTCCCCGAGGACTACGACTTCGGCGGAGTCTGTGAAAGCAATGTGAAAGTCTGTCTTCGCTTGAACGTGGCCCAACAGTTGATCTGTTTCTGCATTACCACTATGGGACCTGTAGAGGCACGCGTAGACTCTGACGTGGTCGTCCATGTCCACGCGCAGCCAGAGCACGGACAGGTGGACGGACCCGATCTTCAAAAATCTAAAGGCGACGGTAGCAGATATCCTCCCTTACTAACACAGATACCCCGGCGTGTGGTATAAAATGATGTTCTAGTTTATACCCGGGCACAGTGTTTCGTGTAGAACATGCTAGGTGGACAAAATTATTTTATGTTATATAACAAGGCTTTTACTATTTTACATATAGGTAGTCATGTTTTTGTAATAAAAAACGAAAAATTGGTATAAAAACAGAAAATATATTCAAAAATATTATACAAACAACAAAAATAAAATTAAAAATACTAAATTAACCTAATAATTATCATCAGAGTCTTCTGATGAATCTTTTATAGTGTAATATTCATCATTTTGTGGCATTGTGCGACAATATGATGACGATTCCGGCCTTGATTCTACTATGCTAGGGCTTACAATTAACTTTAAAACTTCTGTACATATTTTTTCCGGTTTTTTTCGGAGAATCTCTCGAAGGCTATTGATCAAAGGATCAGATGTTATAACTAACATAGACAGTAAGTCTCTATTCGTGGCAACACGCGAGCATTTGCGGGTGTTGTACTCCCTAAATCTGCGGCAATCTTTGTTACGTGCTTCCTGAGCCTCTTCGGAAAGCTGCCCAATCGGAAGCAATGCTGCTTTGATGACCTCTGTACTGTGAATTAATATTTTATGTAAAGTAGCAGGCATACAGTACCACGAATAGAGACTAAGATAATGTCTTCTAGTTTCGAGACAAAATTTATTGAATTCCGCTAAGTTTATTTCGAATCCAGAAGACAATGTCCTCAAAATGACATCAAATTGTTTGATAATTGTAACATCTAACCCTGTGATGTGAGCACTCATCTCAGCATTCTTAAAAAAGCGACGGGCTGTGTTTCCATCATTTGAAGAACCAAATCCTGGCTTTGGTTTATCAACAATAAGCCCCATCTCGTTCTTAAATTTCAACTTGATTTCTTCGGAACGAACTTTGATATCTGCTTTGTCTTCGTCGCTTCTAGCCTGCCATTTCTTTATATTCAACTTGTAGCTGATATGTAAAAGGCATTCAAAGCAACGAATCCAAGCATGAAGTGTAGATAAACCAAAGCCAAAATGTTCTTGATTGCTGTTGAACTTCGCGGGATCATCGTTCATTGTTTTGGGGGTGGCGCCACAGATGAAACACTTTTGAGATGAACGAGTTTCTGTTAATGCGTTGCATACTTTTCCGTCTGTAATTGTCAGTAAAAGTTCGTGTTTCACAGAGATTTGAGAATCATCAAATTTGATAAGTGTTGGAAGGAGATCGTTAACTTCTTCCAACAATCTGTTTGTCTCCGCTAACGTGAAGTCGTTCGTTTCTTTAGCAAATATAAATTTGATTGGGCGACAATACATTGTTGATGAAGGCCGAGGATTTTGCCAAATAAATTTGGACCCATCATATAACTTAAGGGGAACCAAAGAAAATACAAAAAGAAACTCGTCCGTATCTTCAGTGTTTTCAAATCTCTGTTTGTATGTGCTGTGCCCAGAACTTCCATCACATCCCCATTTACTAACAGGTGTAAACGATGAACTTGTTGGGAGGACACTGCTGATAACTTCATTCTATGCTAATATTAGACGTTCCACTGTTTTATTTAATAAGGCTTGCAAATTTATTTCAGCACGAGTTTCTGTTATAGCAATGTGCTCCTCTGCAGGGTGACAGGCCTGTTTGGACTTTCTTAAACTAAAATATGACGGAAATACATTATGTCCTGCCTTCATGGACCACTTTCTTGTTTGTTTGTATGCATGCGTTGTTGATTTAGAATCTATATAGTAAGCTAAGGCTTCGTCACTACTTAACTGCCTAGGAATAACAGAACTGGTATTTTTACACTTCTTAATATTATCTGGGTTCTCACTAATGTCTCTAATCACGTTGGCAATTTTTCTTTGGCCTGTTGAACGCACAGCAATTTCGGCAGCAGTCACTAATTCACTGACACTTCGCGATTCTACGAGATCCACAACGCGACGTTTCTTCGTCTTAAACGATAATTCTTCGAAATCTTTGCGAGGTCTTCCTGCAGGAGTCACAGCCCCACTCGATGTCGAAGGTTGTGACGCAGAAGAACTCGCGGTGAACTGTATGTCTGCTTCATCCAGCCACGTCTTGTTTTTAATTAAAAAACGCTCCTTCGACTTTCCTGAAGCCAACCATTTGGTACCAATCTTATTTGAAAAGTTGGATATTTTCAAATTTATTTCTTTTCGGCTACTTTCAGTAATGTCACCAAAGTGAAATTTTGAAGAAAGGTAGACATATACACGCGAATTTTTTTCATTCTTCGTGTGTTTCAACCATTCTTCGAAAAAGTCTATCCTTGAAATGGAGTAAACGTGTTCTGAAAAAAAAAGAAAAAAACATGTTGTACTCAAGTGTGCTAAATAATATGTGTATTTTTATATAGAATAAAGTTATTCCTATGATATATCTAAGAATTAGCCCGGATAGAGGTGAATGTCTGTAAATTTAGCTCTGTCAAAGTTTTTTTTTTTTGAAAAAATATACGTAAAATATGTAATGTATGTTAAAATTACACTAAAAATACATTTCAATAGATTTTGTTTTAAATAAATACTTATTAAAAAATAGGACTTACCCTCAGTATTAATATCCATCACAAACACTCACAATATTACTATAATCCACTATGAGACGTGCACGAAAGTGTCGCTAAATTGCAACTGATTGATTGGAAAGGTTGCATTAAACTCATTACCTGCCTTCTGACCCCTATGACTCATCAGTTAAACATGTGACAAACAACAGATTCTCGGAATTGGAGTTTAGGGATGTTGTTTACGTTTTGTAATTAAGATTACCTGGAAATGATAACATGAATATTGTCCACCTAGCATGTTCTAGGCGAAATACTGTGCCGGGGTATGATAGGTACGCTGTGTCGCTTGAGATATCTGCGTCTCCGTCAAAACCAACAAGGTCGGCTGCGCCGTCTGAAGGTGGTAAGTAGACGGCTTTTTGGTTCGAGTGAAACCCCTGGATGTTGCAAAAGTCCACATCTAGAGTGGAGCGGGGTGCCGCTGTTTACCGTCGTTTGCCCTCAGAAAACACAAACTGCCATACTTTGCCCGCCCCAGATACGACGGGCAACCCGAGCAAAATCGGAGGATCATTCGCCCGATTTTGCTCGGGGAGAGGGTCCCCGGCTTCATCAAAGCCGGTACCCTCCTGGGATATACTTTTTGGAGGTATGGCTATCATGTTTGGCAGAGTTGTGGGGGGTTGGGCTTCCGGATTCTCTCACTCACCGACGGAACATAACCAAATGAATTTGGTTACTACACGTCGGTCTTCTGTGAGAGGGTGGTCCTTCCCCGGTCGAGCCAGCCCAATACGAGCTGCAGGCAAACTACAGCTAGGCTCTACCACCTAGAGTTACCTATTGTTACGTTATATTTTAATTTTCTTAATAAATATTTAATCTAATAAAGATTATTAATATTTTTTTAATTTACCAGATCTGCCTCAAGTAAGGGATGGACGGGAGTAATTGTTTTATATAGTTTGCATAAAACTAAGTAGTTGCCGTGACATAAATATTGCTAAGAATCATATTGTCATTTATATCTTCAAGTCTGTAAAATCTTTGTGCAATTAGTAATAAGTTTAGGACATTTTTATTTATAGCTTTTTATCAATGAAATCCTCAAAAAGCTTTTCTGTGTAAGACTAGCCGTTAATTATAACATTACATTACATTATATGTGCTGTGAATATAAAGAAATAGAATTGAGATTGGTACCGATTCGTATTTTATATAGAATAGCTACCTACTTTAATTACACGTTATGGTATAATTAAATCAGCTATTTTAAATTAATTCTTTTAAAACTTAAGTGAATCTGAATCACCTTGGATACACATTACACGAAAAGTAAATATATAAATCTTAATGAGGTTTATTTCTCATTTAATTTAAGTATTGCATTTTAATGTCACGGTACTTTTAAAGAGAATTTGTAAGAAGAAATGTTGATAAATTAAGACACAAAAAGGAGTTCTTAAAATTCAATTCTATATATAAAAATTCGTGTAGAGAACGAAGTTAAAATTTAAATTTAAAAAATGAATATAATCTTGAATTACTATTGAATATATTCACATTCATGTTTTATAAAGTAAGTATATTTATTACTTCAATATAAAATAGTTGAAACAACACTGCACCCACATATTACAAAAATAGACGTATCGCTACCGCAAGTTGTAACCGGTGAGAGCTGATATGTGATGTGATATAACGTTATAGTATTACAATTTCCTATGTTTTTTATTTTTTATTTTTATCTAGGGCATTTTATAATGTTTGTCACTATACCCACTCTGAAATAATGACACTCAGCAACATGTAAAAGATAGAATATGCTCTTAAAGTGCCGCTGTTACCCGCTGTTCTCGCTGAGATGTAAACATATCGAGACATATATATATATATAATCATATTTCAATATTTCATATATTATCGAAAAATATTTAAAACAATATAAGCCCATACAAAATAGTGGGTAACATCTTGAGAACAATATCTTATTGTATTCGGTGTAAATGATAACAAAATAAAGCTAAACGACATTTTTTGTAGTCTATGTGTGCAGGTGATATATGACATTAACGTCATAATGTATGTAACTATAATCTTAGCTATAACAAGTCGCAGTAATTTAACCTTGATACATTGTCAGAGATTTCAAGCGGTTCATTTTTTTTTTAACCTTTATAAGAATAATACAAAGTTAAACCATTTATAAATCCCATCACATTAACAACAGTTGACCTAATTTAACAATAACACAAAAAGAAAGAAAATTATCTTACTGAAACCTTCTTTCTTTTTAAAACTATAGTGTATTTTTGAACGTATCTGTTAACAATATTCATTGTAATTACAGAGTTTAATAAATTATGTCAGGACGTGTTTTTCTTTTTCTTTACGTTAGATATCGGAACCTCAGAGAACGTAAATTAAAATAGTATTCAATCGTTTCACCTATTATAAATAAAACAATGACATTTATTTGGTTTATATACCTATATATTTAATATTAGTTGTACAAAAAATAAATGTAATTGTTATTATTTCGCTAATAGTTAAAACTTCAAGAAAAGTAAAAAATATCAATATTTGATTTGTTATTTTGGTCTAGTGTCATAAATGTGTTCATCATCATTGCCGATTAAGAACTTCATAAATTATTATTTAGTGCGTACGAAAAACTTCAGATCAGTTGATGATTTTGTTTTAATTTGTTTCCACTCCTGTTAATTAGTTGATAAACGAAAGTCGCCCTCACATTTTATTTATTGATAGTTCCGTCGTTACTTACTTGCGTTCAAATTAAGGATAAAATAGAAAGACATATTTAAGTACACATACACATACTTACTCTTATTATACTACAAAAGATACGTTTGAGTACGATTAAGATACATGTTACTAATTCCATAGACATGGAAAATTAATTTAATTTTAACAGATAATTAATTTAATTTGAAATATTTTTTCAGATACTCAAAACCCACAAAATACTTAACTTACTTTGTAATAACCTGTTACGAAAATAAATCTTAAATAAATATTAATAATGTGGGAAAAAATGGTTTACTGCTGTTTATGTTGTGGCTGTAAATATAAATAACATTTTAATTACTTATCGTTCCGCAATGTTACGATATGTAAAGTAATTTTTATCCATAAATATTTAATATTTACGCGATACGCTCCGTCCACTGATATCAAACTCAGAATTACACGAGGCATGTCATACTCCGATAATTCAATGTTTTTTTTTATAAATATAAGAGGACAGCAAACGAGCTGGCGGGTCACAGACGGTACGTGATCACCGCCGCCCATGGATTCCGGCAACATCCGAGGATTTACAAGAGTGTTGCCGGCCTTGAAGGGAGTAATAAACGCCTTTTTTGAAGGTACCACTGTCGTACCGATCTGGAAATACCGCCGAAGGAAGTAAGTGGTACGTGGAAAAGGTCCTTGAGAACCGCACAGTGGAGGATTGCCACGCATCCAGGTGGTAGGGATGGTACTGGAGGCGATGGTGCGCTGTGCGGTGATGAAATTTGGCGATAGGCATCAGATCGAATAGCTCATCGGAAAACTCCCCGTGGTAAATGCGGTAAAAGACACACAGATAAGCCACGTCTCTACGCAATGCCAAAAAGTCCAGCCGTTAACAGAGCACTGGATTCCCGACTATCCGAAGGGCACTCCGTTGTACGCGGTCAAATGGTAGAAGCTGATATTGGGGTGATCCGAACCAGAGATGAGAACAGTACTTCATGTGTGGCTGGACCTGGACTTTTTAGAGTGCAAGCCTTTGGACAGGTTTGAAATACTGTCTCGCTCTGTAACCTTTATGTTACGACTCTTAAACACAATTCTATTTAATATTATATATACTTATCCAATCTAATGTTATCTCAGTACATAGCGGCCACGGCGGAGCAATTTATCGCTTAAGCGACATCACCAGCGATACTTACATTATGCAATGGCAAGTCTAGCGGGGAGTCCTTGTTAATCTCGTTTCTCTTTGTTCTCAAATTATTTAAGTCTAAAATATAAAAGTAACAATCTTCACATATCTATATAAATTTTAATGAACCCAGAATTAAATCCATTTGAAGGGAAAAGTTACAACTCAATTTACATATAAAAGTTATTAAATGTAAACAAATTGCTACTTTTATTTTAATGTGCGTTTTTTATTAATAATAATAATCATAAATAGCCTTATTATAGCCTTATAATAATTAGCCACCTTCAAAACATTCAAATAACGATCATATATTGTAAATCCTAATTGATTATAACGATATAATATAACATCTAAGGATGACAAGCCTCAAGAAATTCTGAGTGTGCTTTTAGTGTTTTAATAAAATATTTAGTGCTAATATGTTTTAAATAATTCTTGTGTATCGTTATACTTAATTTCTAATTATTTTTATTTCTAATTTGTAATGGGTCCATGTTGTCTATTGACATTACTTATCAATAAATGAAGTTATTACTATTATCTAGTATATACACACTTATATATACAATACATATTACTTTGTATCTTATAATATCATATTCAAATTATATTATTTTCTAAACTACTTTCTCGAATAAATTGAAGTTAAGATTTAAAGATTTGTGTATTTATATTTATTAATACTATTATTAATTTCATACTTTCTTTTTATATATAATTTATAAGGGAGTAAATTATATTAAATTCCTTTACTTAAACGAACGCAACGAGAGACGTTTGCCAACTAATTAATATAACATAAAACAAATTATAACAAAATTATCAACTCGACTGAGGTTTTTCGTAATAATAATTTATTATTATTATTATTATTTATTTAGCTTCACGCCATATCCCTTGCGGGGTAGCCAGAGACGACGGAGCGCCAAACGCTACGGTCCCTGCATACCTCTTTCGCCTCGGCCACAGACATCAACCTCTTCATACATGCCCTCCGGGGCGTCCTCATGCTTTTTGCGTGACCTTCCTCCAGTATCATAGATACTGTGTCTTCGAAGGTCACTCGAGGCCTCCCCCTGTCTCTCTTACCGCTCACTTTTCCTATATAAATCTTTTTTACCATTCTTTCATCACTCATTCGACCGACGTGCCCAAACCACCTGAGCACGTTCTTCTTCATTCTCACCGTGACATCTTCGCTAGTACCTGCCATTCTGTGGATCTCGTCATTGCGGATTCGATCGTCTAGACTAACTCCGCATATTCTGCGAAGAGATCGCATCTCCACAGCATTCATCTTTCTTACATTCTTCTTCTGTGTTACCCACGTTTGGCTACCGTATAACAGCGTCGGTAACAAAACTGCATTGTGTACAACTAAACGTGCAGCTATGCTGACGTTTTCCGTCTCAACAATGCAGTCAAAGCACCGTTGACTCTTTTACCGGCAGCAATACGCTTTTCCACATCCATTTTGTATCTTCCGTCTCTGCTAAACATACTTTCCAAATATACCACTTCATTCACTTGTTTTATTATCTTACCATTCACGTTGATCTTACATTCTGTTCTTTCTTAATTTCTTTCAAATATCAGAACCTTCGTCTTATCTACATTCAGGTTAAGACCATTAATTTCACACCCATCTTTCAGAGTGGTGACCAATGCCTGCAAATTGCATTCTGATGATGCAATGAGCACTGCATCATCTGCGTATAGCAAGCAATTGCCCTTAAGGTCACCTACTTTCACTCGCATGTCACTGTCTTTCACGCCTTGGAGACAACTATCGAAATACGAATTGAACAACCAAGCTGAATAATTTATCAAGTTAACTTAAACGGCAATGTTGATAAATGCACTTCAGAACAAGAACATAATATCAAATCAGATATTGTTATTACATATATTTTTTGAAAATAATTACATATACATTCTAAACAGTTTATTTTCACTCCTCATCGCTGAACAACAGGTGCTCGTGTTTAGTTATTGCTGAATAGTTTTGAAGCTTGGGAGGAATCACAAGATACGCTTGGGATTTTCTATGATTTATCGAAAGTAAACAATTATGTACAGCATGAAACTCCAGTTAAAAAAATATAGCATTATGGAAGTAGAAAAAGTACCCTTCGAGTTGATTAGCTCAAATGAAAGAAATACGAAAATAGTTGTGAATGGAAAGCGTTCCTCTGGTTCATTTGTTAAAATGGGTGTGTCATAAGGCTCTTTCTTAGTGTTGTTTGGTGACAATACTTCTCTTACTTTAAAAAATTAATGTCGTCAATAATGCTCTCTTAGTTGTTGTATAATAGGTAAAAGACAATAATCCGGTGCTCAAAGGAAAAAACAAAATGTACTTAATTTATTTTATCAAATGTCTAAAAATCAAAACCAAAGTAAAGTTAAATACCTTATACAGAAAATTGCAATGGAGTCCTGTGATTTGTCGAACAGATTTAGTTCTGGTTTGAAAAGTACGCTGGTTGACAAACCTGAAACAGCTAAAGTAATTAGTTATTTTTACAGTATCATGTCATACGACATACTATTATGGGCTAATAGATATTGATAATATCTTTATACTACTGAAGAGGGCTCTTTGAGAAATCTAATTGTTACTGTTGTTATAAGTTGGAATTTATAATTATCTATCAAAGGCATTTTGAGATATATTATAGAGACGAAGCTTCTTAGCATTCCATGGATTCACCGTGCGGGTGCCGGGCCCATCGCGTTGCAAGAAGAGGAGCGCAAACAATTCCTGGGACTTGCGACCCAGATGTAGGTTTAAGGGGCCCCTTTACTATGCGCATACACGCTCACCTTCACTGTTTACGCTCCTCTCCCTACCTAACCAAATATCGTAAGAACCTACTAAAGCCGCCTTTGAAATACGTTCCAGAAATGAACTGATGATCGTTCTAGAAAGGTCGAGATCCTTAAATAAATTGTAGAGAGATTTTGCTGTTATACCTCTCGCTCCTACTTCTACAGCGTACAAATTAACTATAAATTTATTCCTGATCAGTTCGTTACATAGTTCGTAATACTTGTTAAGCTTAATTGTATGATCTTTGGGTATGTTTGTTTCCCAGGGTACAGTAAGCTCCACAAGTATAACGCGCCTTAGTTGTTTTGAGTACAGGAATAAGTCCGGCCTAGATGACGAAACACAAACATCCCCGGGGATTTTGTATTGCCTTTCATACGTGTCCATCATGAGAGTCCAATCAGGAGACGCGTCCAAGATAGAATAAGGTTTTAGTTTTCGTTTTTTGGACGAACCTGCCTTTACAAACTCTACTGATATTTTGGTGGTTGTTATACCCTTCTGCGCTCTTGCTACAGAGAGACTAACCGCTTCTCGTACGATTTCTAATACTTTATCGTGGCGACGCGAGTATTTACCTCTATTTAGAAGTACTCTACACCCTACTAGTAAGTGTTTCGCGGTTCCTACTGCCTCCCCACAGATGTTGCAAGATTTTTCGGTGGCTTTGCCCCATCTCACTAAGTTACTTTGATCTGGGAAAGTCATTTGGAATGCATTAAGATAAAATTTTAATAATGCTGGGGACCAATCATGAAGCAGGGTGCGCCATCGTAAAGCTAATGGAATACAAAAATCTCCTATGGTCACCCATTCGTTTTGCAATTCTAGGCTCATCGCGTGCAACCGGTAATTATTATTTTCATCGTGCCGAATAAAGGATTTTATTATTTCTATGTCTGGTTCTTTCCTACTTGATCCTAGCCCTGCTTTATTTGTTTGAGCACCTGTCATAAATTGTTTATGGAATTGAAGTCGTGACTCCAGATCTGCGGCAATTTTATCTTTTGGGAGAGATGTTACAGTATCATCATTCGACTTTGAGATGATATGTCTCTTGGTCACTCTTAGGTGTTTATAGAGTTCCGATGGTTTCTTTAATTTTAACCCAAAATTGTGTCGGTCTCTAAATAAGGTAGAAGAGTCCGCTGGATGCGCTAATCCGAGCCATGACTTCAATGTCCTTATGACGCTTGCATCTAACTTTAACAAAAGGGTCTTATTAATATCGTAAACGAGGAAAGGCCAATTTAAACGTGATGTTAAATAATTATCATATATCCAAGCCTTTTTGATGTTACTTATTGGCTGATTGTCTACCTTTTTAAGATCATTCAAAAAGCTATCGACTATTATATCTAAAGATGGAGTACGCCCTTGGTAATCGATTTTTTTGCCTAAGAATTTGAACGGAGCTGCGTCGGTAATATATAATAACGCACTTACCGCCTATTATAAGACCCGGATCGTAAGAGGTATATCTGGTGTTCCGCCTACCCAGACACAGACTGTAGCATTTATTGTATTTTGAATAATATGATGCAATCACGTCACTTACTAACGTTGGAAAGTTATACCACCTTAGCGCGAACATCATCAGTTCATGTCGTACCGACCCGAAAGCGTTCTCTAAGTCTATCCAACATACCGTTATTTGTCTTTCGCTATTTCTGGCATCTTTAAGGCTTTCCGATAGTAACGTGTTATGTTCGAGGCATCCAGAAATGTCAGGCAAAAACCCTTTCTGGTGATAAGGCCCGATATATAATCATAATATTATGTTGTATAAATTGACCAAAAAATATTTGAAATAATAAAAAATAGTGGATAAGATTCTGAGAAAAATATCTTATTGTATTCGGTAAAATGATAACAAGATAAAGCTAAACGCCAATTTTTTAGGAAAATGTAGTATAAATGTGCATATTATACATGATACAGTAACGCCATAATAAATAATATAACTATAATCTTAACTATAACAAATTGCAGTAATTTAACCTTGATACGCCATCAAAGAGTTTAATCGGTTTCGTAAACTTTTTGAACCTTAATAAGAATTATACAAAGTTAAACCATTTACAAATCCCATCATATAAACAACAGTTGACCTAATTTAACAATAACAAAAAAGGAAAGAATATTTTCTTACTGAAACCTACTTTCTTTTTAAAACTACTGTGTATTTGTGAACATATCTGTTAACAGTATTTAGTGTAATTACAGAGTATAACAAATTCTGTCAGGAAATGTTTCACTTCATCTTTACCTTTCGGTGCCGGACTAATTTACATTGGATATCGGAACCTAAGAGAATGGAATTAAAATAATCTGCAAAAGTTTCACCTATAATAAATAAAACAATGATATTGGTTAGGTTTTTACACCTATATATTTAATATGAGATGAACAATAAGTGAATGTTATTGTGATTATTTCGCTAATAGTTAAAGCTTCAAGAAATATAAATAATATAAATATTTGATTTGTTTTTTTGGTCCAAGGTTACGAATGCGTTTATCAACATTGCCGATTAAGGACTTGATAAATTATTATTTAATGCGTACGAAAAACCTCAGTCGAGTTGATAACTATGTTTTAATTTGTTTCCACTCCTGTTAATTAGTTGGCAAACGACTGTCGCCTTCACATTTCATTTATTGGTACTTCCGTCGCTACTTATTTGCGTTCAAATTAAGGATTTTATTATTCCGGTAAATAAACAAATTAAAATAGAAAGACATATTTAAGCGCACATACAAATACTTACTCTTATTATAACTACAAAAGACATGTTTGAGTACGGTTAAGATACATGTTACTAATTCCATAGACATGGAAAATTAATTTAATTTAAACGGAGCTAAACAAAGTTTAGATTAGATTGTAATCCTTAACAGTCTTGATAAATTTTCATCACACAAGTAGTTGAATGCAAAAGCATCTACTAAAGTTAAGTTCGAAACTTTCAATTAATTTCCTGGCAGTAATTCTCTTTATTTAATACAAATTGACTATCATTTTAAAACTATAACTAGTCGAAGTGAAACGTTATTTCAAGAACCTAAATTCAGTCTTTTAGATAAATTTTCGCTGAGTAAAAGTTTTTTAATAAGCTGTTGAAATATTTTGTGATCGGATTCTAAATAAAATTATATATAATGTATTAATATTTCAGGCCGACGGACAGACGGGGTTTTCTCATACCTAGTAATTCAAAAGTTGCATTGTCCTTGATAAACTGATTGATTTATTCGATTTTTTTAGATACGCAATACTTACTTCGTAACTATTTGTTACGAAAACGGAATCATACTTAAATATTAATAAAGTGGGAAAAAATGGTTTACTGCTATTTATGTTGTGGCTGTATATATAAATAACATTTTAATTACTTATCGTTCCATAATGTAATGATATGCAAAGTAATATTTATCTGTATCAGAATTACTCGAGGCATGTCATACTCCGATAATTCAATGTGAAATAATATTTTTTATTATTCTTTTTAAAGTTAACAATTTGCATTTCTTGAGAAAAAAATAAACAATAGTAACGAGAGATTCAATAATTATACTTCGCTATTCCTGGTTCACGTAATAAAGAAAAAAATGCTGCAGTTTTTTTTGTCTGCAAGATGAAACTGTTTCAGTGTCATATATATAATCTAATATATAATAAATAATCTAAAATCTAAATAGTAAAAAGTCACTTGTTTTATGAATATTATATATCAGAATTTAACATATAAGTATGGCATTGGGACAACAAAGCAACAAGTAATACTAGTAGTAATAATTTTTATGAATTTACCTGAATGCACCCTTTTTCTTTTATTCTTTAAGAGGTATATAAACTGTGTAGTCTCATACGTCCGGTACACACTAAACTACAAATATTTATACTCCCATCCGAGTGTCGCAATCCTGGAGCTTGCATCTCTTGTCGGGATAAGGTTGACTGTAATTAGAGAGTCTAATAAATCTTGTCCTGCATTGTTTTCCTTTATCTGGATCTTTCAGTGCGAGGTTGATTTACGATCATTTTATGTTTCACGAAAGTAAGAAAATTAAACGAAAATTAAAAAATATAAAAATAATTGCAAATTGATTGCATCAATTTTGTTAATTAAAAAAGAATAATTAAAATAACGAAGTATATTATATCGGCCTGAATGTTGGTAATATGCATTTCACAGTGCTGTTTGTGTGAGGAGTAACTTGTGAAATGTGTTTGTATCAGTGTGTTTGAAATATGTATGTTGTAATATCACTTCTCTGACATATTCATATTGAATTTAGTCCGGACGAGTCTCTTCATCTGCATATTTCGGAATCTTTGTTTGTTTTGTTCAAGTTTGTGAGACAACCCGAAGTGTCTGTTTTTATGTGATACAAATCTAATTATTTATCCAGTAATTACAGATTTGGCCTGCATATTTTTAAAAAAAATTATTCATTGGTTCTTCCTCATTGGCAGAGAGGTAACTTTTGCAGCGGGAGAATATTTAAGAGTCCTTTTTTATTAATGGCCTATTTTTTATATGTAATATTTAGTTTCCTAGGGTTATGAAAATTAGCAATAGGATAAAATAAAAGTGTATTTTCGACTACAAGCAACAATCACATACGATATTTTTCTTTTGATAATTTTATTTATTGAGCATTGAGATTTTGAAATTGTAGACTGAAATTAAAAAAAAAAAAGAACGAAGAAAAAAACTTAGACTTGTTTTGATTTTGTTTTCGCTATTTTCTTCGTAAGCAAAAAGTGTAATATGTAATGAAAAGATGGATATTTTTTGAAGGAAAACAAAATTTCTTTTTTGATAATTACATTTTAATAGTATACACATTTTATAAGAAAATTTTGTTTCTCAACTTCGGAAAAAAATTTAAGGCTGTGTTTTTAATTAAACTATAGTTATTGAGTAATAATTAGAATAAAAAAAATATGTCTATACTATACTATCAGTAACATAACTTTGTCTACTCTTACCTAACAAGAAAGCTGTAACTTATTTCCAGTTCTAATTAAGCTCCGAATAATAAGGAATATAAGTACAAAGTACATGTACAAATTACAAAATGTCAGTACGCATTAAACTTATACACTTGCGAGTATAACTCCACTATATAACAAGGTTTATTAGAACGTTTTATGTCAATGAAGTACGATGTCTCCACTCTATATATAATAAGTCAAATAAAAGAATATTCCAAATCTTAGTTAAGTCTTACAAATACATATCTGTATAAAAAACATAATACTAAAAATATCACAAAGACGATATAAAACGATACTGTAACAACAGTTCTCGCTGAGATGTCAAGATGTTGAGACCTGAATAAATTGTATAGCGACGGATGCGCAGACAAACAATCATTGTTTTATACTTGTATACATACAATCATTGTTTTATACTTGTATATATACATGTATATATTTGTGCCTTCTTCATACAATTACATTTAATTAAAATTTTTATAACCAAGATACTTTTTTACAAATGTAACTCAATTTATTTAGAGCATATAATATTTCCTTTGAACAATGAAATAATATTATAATGGGAGTAAAGTTAAATATAATTATAAAATAAAATTAGTTGCTGCAATCTAGTAATAAATAAAAGAGACAATATCATTAACAATCGTTAACAATATTTAATTGAAAATCAGTTATTAAATTGGAATATTTTTGCTAATGTAGCAAGGGATGTAAGATATGTTTTTAGGGTGTACCTGTGTGCAGTTCTATAGAATGTACTTTCAGAATCATGCAATTAGAATATATTTTTTAGGATGCAAATTTATATATTTTTTTTGTAATAAACAACTTTGGACATAGTGTGTTTCAGTCATGCTATGCTTGTACCTGAAAGCCTACTAAATATTTTATCCTACATCTCACATCGACAATTGATTTAGTTATAGAGCTCATGAGCGGGAACTCGCTAGTGTGATAGCGTCGCGCCTCGCCTGCAAATGTGTGACTCGCGTGCTCACTACAACTAACTACAACTAAGAATTTTAATGAAATTTTAAAGAATTGAAATATATCTAATTAAGCATTAAAATGCCAAATGCAATATAAAATCCAAATAACTTCTGGTGCTGCCGGCGACTTCATGTCTTCCCTTACCACTCCAATGTTCCTCATCCGTCAATTGCATGTTCGTAGACTTGTCTATCATTTATAATTCAACTACATAATATATAAACAGACACTGTTGCCACTGTTTTATGTGTGTAGATGAGATACGAATACTTTTATATGCTCTATACAATAAAAAGAAGTATGTAATGAAAAACACGTTGATGTGCCTGGATTATTATGTACCTTAATTTATTAAAATATATGGAGATTAAAACTATTAAATCTTTGGTGATATACTTTGCTGAGGACACGACAATACACTTTGATAATAACACACTGTGAGATGTTGGAGAGCGTGCGGAGAATGTACGCGTATTGTAATATTAATATGAGTTATTTAAATATAAAAGAAAGATCCAAATAAAAATTAATATACGTTCGCAGATAAACCTTTAAAAATATAGAATTAAAATTTGTTATTGTTAAAGATATTAAAATTACTCTAGGAGCTATTATAATATTATGGGTTATTTATTTATTATGACAAACATTATTTATTCGAATTATTTATTATAAATATCAAAAGATATATAAATTATATATCTTAAATATCGAAGTTAGTGTTACACCGAGATTACATCTTCCAAAAAACGGTAAAAGTACGAAGAGTTCTAAATAGTTAATAAGTGTAATTTAGTTCTTCTACATAGATAGTGTTGCACCATGCATAATTGTGATCTACTTCTAAATTATATTAAATTATAAAGCACTCGCGAGGCCGCGTGGGACGAACATGTCGGTACTAAATAACTTTGTTTATTTGTTATCTGTATATCCTGAATACCGTCATATAATCATAGCTATTTATTAATGATAAAGTTATTACTTATTTCCAATTTAGATTTAACAGATAGAAAGAAGCCTAAATAAATTTTAAGGAAACGTTTTGTACAGGATTTTTATTCAAGAAATTATTACATGATAATGTAAAAGTTCCTTTGTTGAGAAGTCGTAACGAGAAGCTCATATCCTCAAGAGATTCCTGAATTCCATTTAGTTCTAGAACTAGATACTACAAATAAAAAATTATAAACACCAAATACTTTCTATTTTATATACCTATATTAGAATCAAACAGAAATTATAGTAAAACTTGTGCCTACCAATACAAGAAAGATACCCGTGACTTTCAGGTAGATAATTAAAAACTATAATGCATGAGAAGTTACCAAAAAATGTAATTATCAACGACTCGGATACTTGCAACGGACTATAACAACAATAATTGACATTAATTTTGGCTCCGATCTTACGACGATATTATTTAATCTCGGGTGACTGCGGTGTGGGCAAAGACATCGGCGGTGGGCGCCAAGCCCAAGAACCAATAATATAATCACGGAGTGGAAAATAAGTTTAATTATATACTCAACATATATGAAATTATATTAAAGGAATAATATAACACTAAATAGAGTTATGAATGAAGGATGTATGTTATAAAACAGTTCTTCAAAGGCAGTTGATTAAAAATGAAAAGTTTCGTTCACTTTTTACTTTGTGTCCTTGGTATTAGTTTTTATAGGAATTTGTTAGAATTCCTTGCATTTAGAGGCAATGTAAAGTCAAAATAAATTATGATTTCAATATATAAATTAATTAACTTCTAAATTATTATCAAACACCTTTTTACATCTTTACTTTAATGTAATGAAGATTAAATATTTATTAAGAAAATTAAAATATAACTATGCAAATCTGCTTTAAGGTTTTCTTGGTATTAAAAACGGTTTATGATACATTTAACCGGATCTGCCTCACGTAAGGGACGGAGCATTGGAGTCATTATTTTGTATATTTGGCAAAAAACTAAATAATTGTTGTGTAATAAATATTGATAAGAACCATAATATCACTAATATCTTCCAGTGTGCAAAATCTCTATGCAATTAATAATAATTTCAGGACATTTTTATTTATACCTTTATATCAATGAAATCCTTAAAAAGCTTTTCTGTGTAAGTCTACCCGCTAATTCTAACATTACATTATATGCGCTGTGAATATAAAGAAAAAGAATTGAGATTGGTACCAATGGAATAGATACTTTAATTACACGTTATGGTATAATTAAATCAGCTACTTTTAATTAATTCTATTAAAACTTAAGTGGATCTGAATCACTTTGGACACATTAAAAAAAAGTAAATAAATAAATCTTGATTAGACCTTTGAGATTTATTTCTCATTTAATTTAATTATTGCATTTTAATGTCCGGTCCTTTTAAAGAGAATTTGTAAGAAGAAATGATGATTACATGAAATTAAGACACAAAGAGAAGTTCTTAAATTTCAATATATATTGAGGATTTCAATATATGTAAAGAATTAACATAAAGATGAAATATAAAAGCTGAATATATTCTTAAATTGTTAATGAATTTACACATCCATGATTTATAAAGTAAATAAAGTTATTACTTAAATATAAAATAATTGGAACAACACTGGACTCACGAACTTAAAAAAATATACACGTATCGAGACCGCAAATTGCTGAGAGCTGATTTGTTTGATGTGATACTCGCATAACTTTATAATATCTTAAAAATCTATTTCATCTATTATTATTATTATTTTAAGGCCATTAATTATGTTTGTCAATAAATCCATTATATATACTTTTAATAATGACACTCAGTACCATATAGGGGCTCTTCGTGTCAAATAGAATAATGTTAAGGTGCCGCAATTACGCACACCGAGTTTCTGAAGCGCGTTTAGCAGATTTGTCAACGCCTGCACTGATATGAAATGAAGTCTATCTTCGGCACGCTAGCGGTAGTACTAGCAAGAATAGCAAGAACGATATTTGATGCATTCTGGTAACTGATGTCTCTACATTAATAACCTTTCAGAAGTACTACATAATCAATACTAAAATACTACTATGTTTTCTTAGAATGTAAGTATAGACATATAATAAGATGAAATAGTGATAAATTAACTAGTATTATACTTTAATTTTAATATCTGTGTTATATACGCCCTGTTTATTTTTATATTGTGCTTGGTAAATTATGTACGCTCCCCAGCATCCGAAGTCTGTGGAGAGTGATTCAAAGTTTCGTGATAGCAGGAATGAAGGAACACTGGCGTTGCTTATTGTAACTTAGTGCCCAATGAACGAGGGTAGATCACAACTATTCATTGCTGGAAGTATTGGAGTTCTATAACAGTTGATTTAAGAAACTTTTTCGTCCTCAGCTTTGACGAGCATGACGGTCAGAAGTCTCAAGTAATCATAACTTTTATTTTAAGACCAAAGAGTTTTCAAGTTGCAACTATTTACAGTAGAGTGAGAGTTGGAGTAGAATATTCAGATATATTCTTCATTTTTTGAAGATTCGAGTAGGGTAATGTAATTAATACACATGCGAATTTTAGAATGTAAAATGCAATATAAAATTCAGCGATCATCGTATGTATTCAGAACGAATATAAAATCGAATGGATCAAGGATTGTAGATAAATACTATATATATCAATTTAGAGTAAGAATCACGATTTATATTTTAATATTTTTAGGGTTCCGTTACCTTAATGGTTTAAGAAAGGGAACCAATTACTATAAATCAGTATCGGATTTTCAAACCTCGTTTTATATAACATTAGTTTTTTGTTATCTTTGATATAATGTAAGTCCCGAATGTTACTACTTTTATTCTTACTAATTCTCCGCTGTCCATCAGTTTGTCTTTCATCGGGTTGCTTCACTGTCCTATAACTACTAATTAGACAATTTTAAAAATATAATTTTAAAAGATATAAATAATACCACAAAGATCCGTCTATAAGATGTAAGAATAAATAATCTTCGCTGAGACGTCAAGACGTCAGGACGAGAATAAATTGAGTAGCGACAAATGAGTAATAAGCAATCAATATTTTTTTGTATTAAATAATAATTTTAATATTTTTATTGCAATGCAAATGAGGAATAGAGTGAACAAAATTTAGTAATAAATAACTCATACCACTTCATACAGATCTATTTAGCTAATCCTACTCATACTTTCGCGCAACGAAATTCGCTCATCCGTGTATAAATAAAAAAATGTACTGTATTTAATATATATCTTTGTATTCCAAATGCCATTGACTTTATAAAAGGACTATTGAGGAATAGAGGCACATACACTAACATGGAGAGTCGCTGGACATACCTTGATTAATACAATAGTCTCATACGTAGTGTAACCGTGGATCCGAAGACAAGAGACAAAGAATCACAGTACACCTCTTGACTATACGTTGGGGCCTAATAAGCACAGTAAAGTGTTGGTCCTGATACTTCAAGATACAACGATATTCATCTCTTTTAATCAAACAAAATTTTGTTGTTAATGCTGTGTATTAAATAGTTGTCAAATATGATTCATTTGTAAAGGACTTATAAAGCGTGGAGACCCTGTTACATGTGATGCAAGTGTATTCATCGAATTAGATGAGTTTTAATTTATTAATAACATAACAGTTCATGATAACATATGATAATATACTATATACATATCTATTTACGACTTTGTTTATTAAGCTTAAACACAGTTTAAATAAAAGGCATTGATAATTTTAATAGATAACGCAAGATATAATTCCGGGTCTCGATAACAACCTATAAAATATTGTATGCTATGAAAATAAGATTTTGTTCAGTTTTGTTATGAAGTGTTTTGTTGTAGGGAATAATCATATGTTTTGGTAACTATAAAGTTAATTAACAGCTCACTAAGGCCGTGTGAAGACGCCTCCGACGTGAGTCGCGTTTGCGTCTCGTGTCTTTTTATATTAATATACTTAAAATATTAAATGTTGACGGAATTTATATTAAATATTACAAGTGTCTTATTTAAGTTTCAAATTAATTTAAAAAATAGAAAGACGCATAAATAATTCTTAATGAAGTCTTCTCTAAAGGATTTTCATTAAAGAAAATTATTACACATCAATGTAAAGGTTCCTCTGGTGAAAAGTCGTGACAACGAACACAGATCCTCAAGAGATACTAGCCGCAAAAAACTTTGAAATTTTATAAATAGCAATAACCGTTTACGTGAACTCGCATAAACATATTTCTACGTTTACGTAAACAGATCTCTTTAATATACTTTGACTTTCTGAAGTAAATTGGGTATAGTTTATCTATATTAGATATTCTGCAAGCTTCAGCCATCCTCTCCCAAATATTTAATACGGATAGAATAAATACTTTTACATATATATATATATATATATATATATATATATATATATATATATATATATATATATATATATGTACTACTATGACCACTAAGGAAAAGGTTTTTGTATATTCGCTCCTAAGAGGTTATGAAATAGTCGGTGTATACTGAATTTTTTTACGTAAATTTAAGATTGTATAAAAATAAAAAGAAGATTGTTTATATAACTTTCCAATTACATAACAATTTAAATGTGTTGAAGAAATTTAGAAAATTTTGTTCTTCTGGTTTTGCGGAATGATAATGCGGAATTTATATGAAACTCCGTCTTCTTATTATATATTGTAAATTGTGAGGATTGTTATCATTATTTTAGGATATTACAGGGAAGACAGGGCAGACTGAGAAAAAATAAAACATATTTCACAAAAATAGTTTTAAACCTGTAGGTCCTGCGCGGGCAAAGTCGCTTTTAAAAGATAATAATTCAATTACAACTTTGAACTTACAAAAAAAAACTGCTAACGTTGTTTGATTCAAACTAAATGAAATACTAAGTTACTTATTAATGTAAACAAACTAAAAGCTACTTCAAGTAATCACTAAATGGAAAATGAACTTTTAAATTAACAAAAAAACTTGTCTGTGTTATTATGTTATTGTAAATTACTTTAATGACCGGTTCGTAACATCTACTTCTAGTGCAGAAGTAGTTTCAAAAACTTTGATTAAAAATAAATATATTTTATTGTAATATTGCGTAGTTCTTATTTGAGTTAGGACATCCACGGTGTAGCGTCGCCGGTGGACTTTAAGATATTAATATATATATATACGACTATTATTAGCAACTTTTAATATTTTAAATTTTTAATATTCATATTCTCTTTTCTTTATTATTGAGCCAGTTGGAGGAAAATTACATGAGCTATGAGAATAAAATTTACGTAGTAACTTCACTGCTAAGTTTACTGGTATTAAAATCCCCTATTTTTTATATGGATTTAATATGCAATATAAAAAGTATTAAATCTGCAGTCTTTGCTGCCCATTACTCTTGTCTCAATCCTCTTAGACCTCAAAACAGTTTAATTGATGCAATGCCGGACTCTAAAAGCTCTTAAAAGTGTTTAGGATAATTAGTTTCATAAATATTACTTGGAATTGTTTTCTTTTATCTAAACCTTTCAGTAGGAGGGTGATTTACAATTACTTGCCATTCACCGACCGATAATAAGATTTGAATAACACTTTTAAAGGGAAGTCAATATTTATCAAGGAGATTGTTAATTTTCGCGACATTGTGAGATTTTTTTTATTCTATAATAATTTTTATTCTCATGGTGTCGCTCGCGCTGTAAGAGAGAGAAAGCATGCTCTAGTCCTCGTCCTCCTAACGTAATGGTGATTGTGCTTTTTGTCACAAAAATTTTGTCTCTTTAAATTTTTGTGTTGAGGAGAGTTCCCTGTATAGACAATTAGCCTATTGTACATTATTTTGGGAATAACGGTTGTAAGATTATCTCTAGAAAATTGTAACAATAAAAATGAAATCTATTTATAATCAATTTGAACACAGTTTTTATTTATACACCTGTAAATTAGTTTAAGAGCAAATTTTAAACAATAATATTTATTTCATACAAATACTTTTATAAAAATTGTTATTAAATGTTAATTAAATATTTTGTTTAATATGTTTTTTCTGTATTTGCTATTTTTTGTTAGTTTAATTTTAACTGCCGGTATTTGTGTACAAATTCTACAAAGTGTTTTTGATAGAAGTAACAACAATATAATAAATATGAGAATCAAATTTGTTATCTAATCTTTGTCTGAGAATTCTCAAATAATAACTTATTATTTATTAAAAGTGATGCAAAGCTTTTGTAGAAGCAGAAACTAAGATAATATGTAGATTATTGTACATTTGGAAGAAAACAAAATTTTTACTTCATATTTTAAAATTCTTAAACTTTCAACAATAATATTATGTACACATCTCCAAGGAGGGTTACAAAGTTGAATAAATTAAAAATACAAATGTTATTTAAACACATACTAGTGTACAAATTTATATGTTATATTAGTACTCCTGAGTGATAGAAAATAAAATATTACTGAAGACATCTCAATCAAACCACACACCCTCAAGTTTTTAGCCATCACCTTATTTTTCTAAATATGTTTTATATTAATTTATTACCATAATTAATAAATATTGTTATAAAATATCTTGAACCAATTCGGGATCCAATTAATTAGACTTATCTACTTTGGTAAAATGTAACACTGTTAAAACTCTCCAAAGCCAACAATATATAAAAAATATATCTAAATTTCACCAAAACAAACAACAGAATATATCTTTTGTACATTTTTCATAATAATAAATTCAATAAAATAAAGATTACATCAATTAATAAGGAAGAATGATCCCTCTTTTTATTCAAAATCGTTCAACGAAATTTCCTGTAAGCTTCGAATAATAAGACTTAAAATAATAAGAAAAACTTTATATTCTTGAAACGTTATCTACCTTTTTTGAATTTCGTATTTTTTTAAACTCTTAATTTAAATTGAAATTTGATTAGCAAAAGGACAAGTGAAAAAGAAATTAAAAAGATATTACTGAGACCAACATAACTTCTTTAATATTATTGATTTATCTAAATATATAATATTAAATCTGTCAAATATGTACAGTATCTTATTTGTCATATATTAATATAAAAAATAAAACGAGATAAAAAAGAGGTTCAGTGTTGAACATTTTGTTATTGTAACTAAAACATACATCGTGATGGTTGTAACCCTTATATTAGGATTATAAAACATAATTCTATTTAATATTATATATACTTATCCAATTCAATACTGTCAGTACATAGAGGCTACGGCGGAGCAATTTGTCGCTTAAGCGACGTCACCAGCGACGATTACATTATGCAACGGCAAGTCTAGCGAGGAGTCCTTGTTGTTCTAGTCTCACTTTATTGTTAAATTATTTAAAAGTCTAAAATATAAAAGAATCAATCCTTACATATTCTATATAAATTTTTATGAAAACAGAATTAAATACATTCGAAGGAGAAAGTTAAAATTCGATTTATATGTAAAAAGACATCAAATTGCTAGTGTTATTGTAATGTGCTTTTTTCGCAAATACTACAAAAAGCATTAATAGTTAGCCACCTAACGATATAACTAAAGATTTGTGTATTAATTTAAGGTTAAATTAACACTATTAATATATCAATCAGAGGTATTTAATTTTAAACTTTCTTTTTATATCTATTTCATAAGGGAGTAAATTATATTAAATTCCTTTACTTAAACGAACGCAACGAGAGACGTTTGCAAACTAATTAATAGAACATAAAACAAATTATAACAAAATTATCAACTCGACTGAGGTTTTCATTATAATAATTTATCAAGTTAACTTAATCGGCAATGTTGATGAATGCACTTCAAAACAAGAACATAATATCAAATCAAATATTGTTATTTGTATATAATGTTTATTGAAAGTAATCACAATTACATTGAAAACAGTTTAGTTTTAGTCCTCGTCGCTGAACAACAGGTGCTCGTGATTAGTTATTGCTGAATAGTTTTGAAGCTTGGGAGGAATTACAAGATTCTCTTGGGATTTTCTATGATTTATCGAAGGTATTCAATTATGTACAACATGAAACTCCAATAAAAAAATTAAAGCATTATGGAAGTAGAAAAAATACCGTTCGCGTTGACTATTGCAAATGAAAGAAATACGAAAATAAATGTAAATGGAAAAGGTTCCTCTGGTTCATTTGTTAAAATGGGCGTGTCATAAGGCTCTATCTTAGAGTTGTTTGGTGACAATACTTCTCTTACTTTAAAAAATTAACGAAGTAAATTATGCTTTCTTAGATGTTGTATAATGATTAAAAACCAATAACCCGTTGTTCAAAGAAAAAAACAAAATGTACTAAATTTACTTTATCAAATGTCTAAAAGTCAAAACCAAAGTAAAGTTTAAACCCTTAGATAGCAATTTGCAATGGAGTCCTGTGATTTGTCGAACAGATTTAGTTCTGGTTTGAAGTGTACGCTAGTTGACAAACCTGAAACAGCTAAAGTAGTTAGTTATTTTTACAGTATCATGTCATACGATATACTATTATGGGGTTATAGACATTGATAATATCTTTATACTGCAGAAGACGGCTCTTTGAGAAATCTAATTTGTTACTGTTGTTGTTGTTATAATTCGGAATTTATTATTATCTATCTATCAAAGGTATTTTGAAATAAATTCAGAACTTAACTTTATATTTAAATTGTTATATCCGCAATATATTGCAATGTGTACATTAAAAATTGAGCGATGGTTAACTTCATACTTACTACATTTATTTACTTAAAAATATCACAAAGATGATATAAAAACATACCGTAACCACAGTTCTTCCTGAGATATCAAGATGTATATATATATAATATTATATATTATATTGTATAAATTGACCAAAAAATATTTGAAACAATAAAAAATAACGGATAAGATCCTGACAACAATATCTGATTGTATTCGGTAAAATGATAACGAAATAAAGCTTAACGCCACTTTTTTACGAAAATGTAGTAATAATGTGCATATTATACATGATACAGTAACGTCTGATAAGTATAATCTTAATTATAACAAATTGCAGTAATTTAACCTTGCTACGTCATCAAAGGGTTCAATCGGTTCGAAAACATTTTGAATCTTAATAAGAATTATACAAAGTTAAACCATTTAAAAATCCCATCACAGTAACAACAGTTGACCTAATTTCACAATAACACAAAAGGATAGAATATTTTCTTACTAAAACCTTCTTTCTTTATAAAACTACTGTGTATTTGTGAACATATCTGTTAACAGTATTTAGTGTAATAACAGAGTGTAACAAATCCTGTTAGGAAGTGTTTTCCTTTATCTTTACCTTTCGGTGCGGGACTGGTTTACGTTAGATATCGGAACCTAAGGGAACGAAAGTTAAAATAGTCTTGAACCGTTTCACATATAATAATAAAACAATGATATTGTTTAGGTTTTTTTACCTATATATTTAATATTACTTGAACAATAAGTGAATGAAATTGTGATTATTTCGCTAATAGTTAAATCTTTAAGCAATATAAATAATATCAATGTTTGATTTTATATCTAGTGCATTCATCAACGTTGCCGATTAAGAACTTGATAAATTATGATTTTATGAGTACGAAAAACCTCAGCCGAGTTGATAACTTTGTTTTAATTTGTTTCCACTCCCGTTAATTAGTTGGCAAACGACTGTCGCCTTCACATTTCATTTATTGGTACTTCCGTCGTTACTTACTCACGTTCAAATTAAGGATTTTATTATTCCGGTAAATAAACAAAATAAAATAGAAAGACATATTTAAACGTACATACAAATACTTACACTTATTATAACTACAGAAGAAATGTTTGAGTACGATTAAGATACGTGTTACTAATTCCATAGACATAGAACATTAATTTAATTTAAACGGAGCTAAACAGAGTTTAGATTAGATTATAAACCTTGATAGTCTTGATAAATTTTCATCACACAACTAGTTGAATGCAAAAGCGTCTACTAAATTTAAGTTCGAAACTTTAAATTAATTTCCTGGCAGTAATTCGTTCTCGTCGAGATCTCTTTATTTAATACAAATTGACTATGATTTTAAAACTGTAACTAGTCAAAGTGAAAAGTTATTTCAAGAACATAAATTCAGTCTTGTAGATAAATCTTCGCTGAGTAAAAGTTTTTTAATAATCTGTTGAAACATTTTGTGATCGGATTCTAATTAAAATTGTGTAGAATGTATAAATATGGCAGACGGGTTTTTCTTATACTTAGCAAATTCAAAAGTTGCATTATCCTTGGTAGAATAATTGATTTAGATGAAGAAAATATTTTTCAGAATTACAAAACTCAATACTTACTAACTAATCAACTTACTTTGTAACTATTTGTTGCGAAGCGGAATCTAAAATAAATATGAAAATAAGGTGAGTGAAAATGATTAAATGCTGTTTAATTTGTAGAGATGCACATAAATAACATTTTAATTACTGATCGTTCCATAATGTTATGATATGTAAAGTAATATTTATCTATAAATATTTGATATTTACACGATACGCTCCGTCCACTGATGTTAATATCAAACTCAGAATTGGTCAAGGCATGTCATACTCCGATAATTCAACGTGGTTATATATATTTTTTATTTTTCCTTTTAAAGTTAACGACTTGCATTTCTCGAGAAAAAAATAAACAATATTAACGAGAGATTCAATAATTATACTTCGGTATTTCTGGTTGACGTAATAAAGAAAAAAATGCTGTAGTTTTCTTTGTCTGCAAGATGAAACTGGCAGACAAATAATATATATACGAGTACATATATATAATCTAATATATAATAAATATAATAAATAATCTGCTAAATAGTAAAAAGTTAGTCTCTCGTCACTATAAAAGTTTATAATTAATAAAAAGTCACTTGTTTTATGAATATTATATATCAGAATTTTACATAAAATTGTGGCATTAGTACAACAAAACAACAAGTAATAATTTTTATGAATTTACTTGAATGCAGTATCTGTCTTCTATTCTTTAAAAGGTGTATAAACTGTGTAGTCTCGTACGTCCGGTGCACTCTAAACTACAAATATTTATATTCCCTTCCGAGCGTCGCAATCCTGGAGCTTGCATCTCTTGACGGGATAAGGTTGACTGTAATTGGAGAGTCTAATAAATCTTGTCCTGCATTGTTTTCCTTTATCTGGATCTTTCATTGCGAGGTTGATTTACGATCATTTTATGTTTCACGAACGAAAAGTAAAGGAAAATTATAAAATATAAAAATAATTGTAATTTGATTGCAGCAATTTTGTTAATTAAATAAAAGAATAATTAAAATAACGAAGTATTATATTATATCGGCCTGAATGTTGGTAATATGCATTTCACAGTGCTGTTTGTGTGAGGAGTAATTTGTGAAATGTGTTTGTGTCATTGTAATTAAAATATATATGTTGTAATATCACTTCTCTGACATATTCATTTTGAATTTAGTCCGGACGAGTCTCTTCATCTGCATATTTCGGAATCTTTGTTTGTTTTATTCAAGTTTGTGTGACAACCCGAAGTGTCTGTTTTTGTGTGATACAAATCTAATTATTAATCCAGTAATAACAGAATATGCCTGCATATTGGTAAAAAAAATAATTTACTGGTTCTTCCTCATTGGCAGAGTGGTAACATTTGCAGCGGGAGAATATTTAAGAGTCCTTTTTTATTAATAGCGTACTATATAAGGAGATTAAAAATTAAGGGTCAGTTTTTTTATATATAATATTTAATTTCCTAGTGTTATGAAAATTAGCAATAGGATAAATAAAAGCGTATTTTTGACTACAAGCAACAGTCAGATACGATATTTTTCTTATGGTAAATGAATTTTATTTATTGAGCAATGTATTTTTAAAATCGTAGACTGAAATTGATTGAAAAAATAAAAACGAAGAAAGTAACTTAGTCTTCTTTTGATTTTGTTTTCGCTATTTTCTTCGTAAACAAAAAGTGTAATATGTAATGAAAAAATACTAAAAATGAAGGTTGTGTTTTTAATCAAACTTTAGTTATTGAGTAATAATTAGAATAAAAAAATATGTCGTCGTCAATTATGAAAATAAATAGTTAATGTAATACTATCAGTAACATAACTTTGTCTACTCTTATCTAACAAGAAAGCTCTAACTTATTTACAGTTCTAATTAAGCTCCGAATAATAGGGAATATAAGTACAATGTGCTTACAAAATGTCAGTACGCATTAAACATATACACTTGCGAGTACAACTCCACTATATAACAAGGATTATTACAACATTTTATGTCAATAAAGTACGATGTCTCCACTCTATATATAATAAGAAGTCAAATAAAAGAATATTCGAAATCTTAGTTAAGTCTTACAAATACATATATGTATGAACAACATACACCTATAAATATCACAAAGGTGATATAAAATATACTGTAACAACAGTTCTCGCTGAGATGTCAAGATGTCGAGACACGAATAAATTGTATAGCGACGGATGCGCAGACAAACAATCATTGTTTTATACATATATACAAATATATGTATGTGCATTTTTCATACAAATACATTTAATTAATCTGTTTATAAACAAAATATTTTTTTATAAGTAACTCAATCTCTTTACACATATGTATATATATATATATATATATATATATATATATATATATAGTATTTTCTTGGAACAATTAAAAACTATTAAAAAGGGAGAAAAGTTAAATTTAATTATAAATAAAATAGCTGTTGCGTTCCAGTAGGAATATTATCAGTTATTAATTTGGAATATTTTTGCTAATGGAGCAAGGAATGTAAGGAATGATTTCAGGGTGTACCTGCGGGGCTTCTTAACCGTTTCTTTCCATGTGGTTCTATAGAATGTAATCTCAGAACTATGCAATTACAATATATTTTTTTAAACTAAATTTCAATCTTTTTTTAAATAAATATCTTTGGGCGAAGTGTGTTTCAGTCATGCTATGCCAGAACCTGAAAATTGATTTAGTTATATGTAGCTCATAGAGCAGGCACTCACTAGTGTGATACATGTTACTCTCTTCCCTTACGACTCTCCAATAATGCTCATCCTTCAATACCATCTTCGTAGACTTATTTGACATTTATAAATCATCTACATAATATATAAAAAGAAATAAATAAAGCGATAAACAGACACTGTTAGTGTTTTATTGTATGTATAGATGAGATACATATATTTTTATATGCTCCATACAATAAAAAGAACTACGTAATATCCTTAAAACACATTGACGTACCTTGAAGACTAATTTATTGAAATATATGCAGATTAAAAATATTTTATACTGAGGACACAACAATATACTTGATAATAACATACTCTAAGATATGAGAGAGCTTGCGACGGAAAAATACGTTTTGCAATTTTAATATGATATATTTAAATAACTATTAGTTGTCGCCGTGACAAATAAAATGACAGCTTATATATTTTATGTAAGTAGTCTTTTTTAAAACACGCATTGGAAAAAATACTTAGTATTTTTCTATTAATTAATGATATATTAATTTTATTAGAATTTCTATTTATCTATCTATAATTATAAATTAAAATTGTTTCATCACTGTTGTTTGTTAAGACTTGTAAATGTATTATTTATTCTTTATTGTACAACATAATATATATAATACAAGTAATTAGTATGTGTTGTACATATTCTTTATTATGAATAACAATATTTATTACAGTTATTTATTATAAATATCAAAAGATATACAAAGTATATATCTTAAGACACAAAGTTAGGGTACATCGAGTTTACATCTTCCAAAAGACATAACAATAACAATGACAAACGGCAAAATAAAGAAGAGTCCTAAACCGTTAATAAGTGTTATTTAATTCTTATATAATTTTAATAGATAGTGATGCACAACGTATATAATTATGATCTGCTTCTAAATTAAATAAGATTATGAAGCACTCGCGAGGCCGCGCTGTGGACGACCCGCGAATGGTTTAGACGCGTGTATCGAACATGTCCGTACTAAATAACTTTGTTTATTTGTTATCTGTATATCTTGAATATCACCATATAATCATAGCTATTTTTAATGTAATCAAAATTATTAATTATTTCCAGTTAAGATTTAATAAATAGAAAGAGGCCTAAATAAGTTTTAAGGAAACGCTTTGTAAAGGAATTTCATTAAAGAAAATTATGACATAATAATGTAAAGGTTCCTTTGTAGAGAAGTCGTATCGAGGAACTGCTATCCTCTAGAGATTCCAGAATTTAATTCAATTCCAGAACTAGATACTACAAAGAAAAAACACCGAATACTTTCTGTTTCGTAAGATATATATGTTTATATACCTATATTAGAATCAAACAGAAATTATGGGAAAACTTGTGACTACCAATACAAGAAAGATACCCGTGACTTCCAGATAGATAATTAATAACTATTCTGTGTAGGATGTTACTAAAAAATGTTATTATCAACGGATCGGATACTTGCAGTGGACTAGAACAGCAATAATTAACATAAATTAGTATCTCAGGTAGTAAAGGCCTGGGCAAAGTCATAGGCGGTGGGCGCCACGCCCAAAAACCAATGATATAATCACGGAATGGAAAATAAGTTTAATTATCTACTGAACATATTGCAAATTATATTATAGAAATAATATAAAACTATATAGATTTATAAATGAAGGTTGTCTGTTGTTAACATAGTGCTTCAAAGGCAGTTGATTAAAAATGGAAAGTGCACGTAAAAGTTTTGTGTACTTATTAGTTTGTGTACTTTGCATTTGTTTGTTTTCTAGGAAGTTGTTAGAATTCATTACATTCAGTGCCAGAGTAAAGTCAAAAGAGTATTTTTTGATTTTTTAATATATAAATAAATATATTATGATTTCAAGATAAGTTAAGTTAATTGTTATCAAACACGTTATATTTTAATTTTGTAAATAAATATTTAATCTAATGAAGATTAAATATTTAATAAGAAAATTAATATATAACATTTACAATATGTTCAAAGGTTTCCTTGATATTAAAAAACTATTTATGATATATTTTACCACATGTGCCCTCAGTAAGGGACGGAGCATTGAGGCAATCTTAATATATATAAATTACGTGTGACGTTGTTTGTCCGCGATGGACTCCTAAACTAATTAATTAAAATTTACACCCCACGTGCCGTTTGACCTAACTTAAAAGATAATAATGTTCAACTCAATTCATGGTCGCAATATTATTTTATTACAAATTATTTGTTTACTTTGTAATATACAAATAGTGTTAAAAACTTGGAAAAATTAAAAAAATATTATAATTATTTTGTTTTGATTTTTGCTTAATATCGACTGTAAGAAACATTATGGTTTTCATGTCAGATGTACTCTGAACGTTACCCCTTAAATAGTTCACTACAATGTAATATATCAAAAACAATAATCACAGCAACGCGTTACCGGGTCTGCTAGTTGTTTTATATATTTTGCAAAAAACTAAGTAAATGCCGTGACATGAATATTGGTAAGAATGATTGGTATCACTTATATTCAAGTGCGCAAAATCTCCATGCCATTATTAATAAGTTTAGGACCTTGTTATTTATAGCTTTGTATCAATGAAATCCTCAAAAAGCTTTTCTGTGTAAGACTACTCGTTAATTCTAACATTACATTACATTATATGTGCTGTGAATATAAAGAAAAAGAAATGGGATTGGTATCAATTGGTATTTTATATATAATAGGTATTTTAATTATAATTATAATTCAGCTATTTTTAATTAAGTATTTTAAAACTGAAGTGAACACATAAAAAGAAAAGTAAATAAATAAATCTTAAATCTTTGAGATTTATTTCTCATTTAATTTAATTATTGCAATTTAATGTCACAGTCCTTTTAAAGAGAATTTGTAAAAATAAATGTTAATAAATTAAGACACAAAGAGGAGTTCTGAAAATTCAATATATATAGGTATATATGTATATTTAGGATTTGTGTAAAGAATCAACTTAAAAATGAAGAATAAAAGTTGAATATAATCTTAAATTAAGTTATTACCTCTAGAATGTAAGTATAGATATAGTATTAGAAGAAAGAGTATTAAAATGAGTGATAAAAAGTATAGTAGTATAGTTTAATTTTAAAATCTATGCTATATATTTTTAAAATGTGCTTGGTAAATTATGAAGCTCCCCAGCATCCGAGGTCTGTGATGAGTGATTCAAAGTTTCGTGGTAGAAGGGATGAAGGAACATTGACGTTGCTTATTGTAACTTAGTACACAATGAACGAGGGTAGATCACAATTATTCACTGCTGGAGAAATAGGAGTTCTATGACACTTGATTACTTGATTTAAGAAACTTTGTCTTCCTCAGCTTCGACCAGCATGACAGTTAGTAGTATCAAGTAATCATAACTTATAAGACCAAAGAGTTTTCGAGTTACATCTATTTACAGTAAATAATTGGAGTAGGATATTCCGACGTGTTCTGGTAATTTCTGAGTCATAATGTTCGCTTACAATGTTTTTATTTTATAATTTTAGTATTTAATTGATAGTTGATAGTTTAAATGGAAAGAAAATTATCTCATTGAAACCGTATTACTTTTTAAAACTCTTATGTATTCGTGAAGGTATCTGTTAACAGTATTTATTGTAATTACAGAGAATAATAAATCCTGTCAGGAAGTGTTTTCCTTTATCTTTACCTTTCGGGGCGGGACTGATTTACGTTGGATAACGGAACGTAAGAGAACGGAAGTTAAAATAATCTTCAATAGTTTAACCATTAATAAACAAAACAATGATATTGGTTGGGTTTTTAGACCTATATATTCAATATTAGTTAAACAATATGTGAATGTAATGGTGATTATAAAAGTAGTTAAACAATATGCGAATAGTTAAAGCTTTAATCAATATAAATAATATGAATGTTTGATTTTGTTTGAAGTGCAAGCATCAATATTGCCGATTAAGAACTTGATAAATTATTATTTAATGCGTAAGAAAAACCTCAGTCGAGTTGATAACTTTGTTTTAATTTGTTTCCATTCCTGTTAATTAGTTGGCTAACAACTGTCGCCTTCACATTTCATTCATTGATACTTCCGTCGTTACTTACTTGTGTTCGAATTAAGGATTAAATTTTTCCTGTATATAAACAAAATTAAAGAGAAACACATAGTAAAGCGTACATTGAAATATTTACTTTTATTATAAATTTTCACCACACAACTAGTTGAAAGTAAAATCAGATACTAAAATTAATTTCGAAAATATAAATAAATTTTTTGGTAGTTCTTGCCGAGATCTTTTTATTTAATACTAATTGACTATGATTTTAAAACTATTATTAACTAGTCGTGAAGTGTTATTTGTATTGTAAAGTGAAAAGTTATTTCAAGAACAAAAATTAAGTCTTTTAAATAAATGTTCGCTGAGTAAAAGTTATTTAATAAGCTGTTTAAATAATTTGAGATCGGATTCTAACTAAAACACTGTGGAATGAATTATAATGGCAGACGGCTTTCGCTTATACCTAACCAATTTAAAAGTTGCATAATCGTTGATAGAATAATTGATTAAGGTGAAGACAATGTTTTTCAGAATTATAACATTCAATACTTACTAAATAATACTTAACTAACTTTGTAACTGTTTGTTACAAAAACGGATTCTTAAATAAATATTAATAAAGTGTATAAAAATGGTTTACTGCTGTTTATGTTGTGGCTGTAAAAATAAGTAAGATTTTAATTACTTATCGTTCCATGATGTAATGATATGCAAAGTAATATTTATTTATAAACATTTAATATTAACACGATACGCTCCGTCCACTGATATTAATATCAAACTCAGAATTACTCGAGGCATGTCATACTACGATAATTCAATGTGATAATAAATATATTTTTTTAATATTTTCTTCCCATTAATATAAAAAATCAGAAGGGCGTCAAATATTTCATAAAATGATATAAAATTTATAATTAATAAAAGTAATTTGTTTTATGAATGTTATATATCTGTATTTTACATAAAAATGTGAATTAGCACAAGGAATCAACAAGTGTAATAATGCTTATGAATTTACTTGAATTCAGTAACTTGTCTTGTATTCTTTAAGAGGTATATAAACTGTGTAGTCTCGTACGTCCGGTGCACTCTAAACTACAAATATTTATACTCCCATCGGAGTGTCGCAATCCTGGAGCTTGCATCTCTTGACGGGATAAGGTTGACTGTAATTAGAGAGTCTAATAAATCTTGTCCTTCATTGTTTTCCTTTATCTGGATCTTTCAGTACGAGGTTGATTTACGATCATTTTATGTTTCACGAAGGAAAAGTAAACGAAAATTATAGGGAAAAATATATAAAAATAATTGTAATTTGGTTGTAGCAATTTTAGTGATTAAATAAAAAAATAATTAAAATAACGAAGTTTTATATTAAATCAGCCTGAGTGGTGGTCATCATATTTCACAATACTGTATTGTGCGAGGAGTAACTTGTGAAATGTGTTTGTGTCAGCGTGTTTAAAATATATATGTTATAATATCACTTCTCTGACATATTCATTTTGAATGTTATCTGAGCGAGTTTCTTCATCTGCATAGTTCGGAATCTTTGTTTCTGTTATATTAAGTTTTCACTCACATTTGCGTAGCTCCAAACAGATATCGATCTAATGCTTGGTTTTATCTAAGCTAAGTTTTTATAAGAATTTTTGTACTAAGCATCAGATGTAGCTTTAATTCAGTAGTTTATATTTTTAATTCAATACGAGCATCGGTAGCCATCACAAAGATAAAGTATTGACTAGACATTTTAGTAAGTATCTTTGTCCAGTGTTAGGATACATACTACTTCTTCAAAATCACTATTTTGTTTTAATGTGACTTATTCAGTGTCCGCGTTTCTCGATATCGTATTCGATATTATCTTGATTCCTCTCTAAAAGACAAACACAACACAACTCACAAGGCAACACAAGAGTAGTATTTTATCTAATAAAAAATAATTAAATAAAATATTGTCTTAGTTGTAATACTACAGGTATTTTTTTATATATTCTGTTTTCTTTTATATATTAATGAATTTTTTTTATTGTAAGATACGACATTTTTCTTCTGGTAAGCGAATTATGTGTATCGTCCGTTCATCATATTATTAAAATCGTATACTGAAATTGATTGAAAAAATAAAAAGGAAGAAACTAACTTAGATTTGCTTTTGATTTTGTTTTTGCTATTTTCTTCGAAAACAAGAAGGTTAATATGTAATGAAAATATTTAAAATAAAGTGAGAGGTTTGAGAGCCGAATGACTAACATTAAAGAACGATATCATAGAAATATATATATGTTAGTATTTTGTCTTTTATACATTAGTAAGCCGAAGTGTTAAAGTCGCTAATTCTTTAAGGGACGTTCCCTATAAACACTTCCCGTCTCAGGCGCTGTACACGACGCTGGTCCGTCACGCGGCGCCGCTATCGGGCTATCGGGCGCTATCGGGCGCGCCCGCGGTTCTGCAGTGGGTAGCCACGCTTACAACACACCTGGTGCCCTGCGTGCTAGGACTGGTGTTGCCAACACTATTGCTGACGCTGCTCGACGCGGACAGCACCATTGAAGCTAGCCTTCCTGGGTACGTCGCTGCCGAGTTGGTAGAGATGTATCCCTGCTGATATCAGACTTCCTGGGTACGTCCACGGAAGGATCACTCGCGACTGGGCTGTGCGGCGCCATCTGCGAAATATCACTGTCGATGTCTTAGGACGGCACGGTTTTGATTGTTTTTTGTGACCAAAAGCTTACGTGATATTGTATACTATAAACTGTACTATATCAGAAGCGACTTAAAAACCACCAATTGGGCTTCTCACTAGAAAAAACGTATGAGTCTCATCTGAACTTATTTCAGAGAAATTACAGAGGTGGGCTAGTTGTCGGAGAGGATATAACGCTTCGGCGTTATTGAACGCTCTGAGTTCCATAAAAATTAAAATTGTTTGGATCACTTTTAAGTGTTAATTTTATGTACAACTATTTATTTAATCAATTGAATAAATGCTTTACGTAAAAAAAGCGTTTACTTAACCGCTGACTTGTAAAATTCTCTAACATATATACCTACATATATTTTATTTACATTGTGAAAATGACGTAATATGGTGCCCTGAGAGAGGAATAAAAGCTGCTGTTGTGGAGATACTGACTAAATTTCCAATAATTCATACTTTAAACAAATACTAAATGAGGTTACGTAGTATATAATGCTTAACAAGTATGTTTAGTTACCATATTCTATTTATTACATCCCAATGACATAATCTTTGATAGTTTAAAATCAAATAATTAAAGACTGATATTATTAAGAATTAAATATATTAATAAATTATGTTTAGATACGAATTAAATATCGTTATATTTATAACAAAATTATAATATCTCATCAAAATGTTATAAGGTACCGATGTCGCGTCGCGGCTCGGACAGCGTGAAGCGATATTTATTCTCAGACTTTTAATATTTATGAGTCACGCTCCGTCCAGTGACGGAACCCTCGCTTTATATAATAACAATAAGCTTTAAACATAACATGTCAGAGCAAGTTAAAGCTAATTACACAATGAAATGTATTTTAATATTTTAATCATACTTTTATTCTCCATTTTAATCTATTCTATTCTTATCAATTTACAGAACCTGGTTCTCTAACCGGGGTCATTGCATCTTACACTTATAAATCTTTTTATAAATCCACTCTGGAATTTTTTTTACCTATATGTAGTCCTTTTAGTCACATACTGGTTTTCGTTTAAGTCTTTACAGTAATTATATTTGTTTTTTTATTAATAACGTTTGTTTCAAATCTAACAAATAAGTACAAAACTTTTAAAAACATGTTAAAAAAGAAATAATTAAATAACACTGTAGTATAATTAAATATCAAAAGCAAGCTAAATTATATCAAACTTTTAAGTCGGTTATCGATAGAGAGAAACGAGTACAACATACTTATAGAGTCTTTCATAAGGTGATATATACGTCTGCCGACGTCGATTTAACGTTAAATGTTCAAGGTATTTGAAACCAAAAATGAATCAAGGTATTTGAAACAAAAAATGAATCGATACGTTTGGCGCTCGTCTCTGGCTACCCCGCAAGGGATATGGTGTGAAGCTAAATAAATAAATAAATACAAAAAATGAATATTTTTTACTATAATTTTAAAGAACAGTGAAACTGTTTCGCCTACTAATCGATTTCTTTTTTGTGGCCAAATTTACTTAAAATAAATCACAAAATGATTACTTATATGTTGTTTTGAAGAAGTTTTAAAGTGGTTTATTGTTTTAAAATTAATTAATAAAAAGAAAATGAAAAAGCTGCCTTGGACTTGAAAATTTGTCTGCTTTGTGCTGAAGAATATAAAATATAAAGATGGATAACGTTTCGAGAACAAAAGTTTCTTTAATAATTAAAAGTCTTAGTTAATGCACTAGGGAAAGGAATATTTTTTTATATTTTTAATAACTGAAGAATATTAAATGATTTATATTATTTGTATATTTTCAACCTAACTTTTCTTATTAAATATAATTCAAATTTTATCACTTTGAATCAATAACAGTCATCACTCGTGTACATTTAATAGAAGTGTCACGTGTTGATATCATACTAATCGAAATATGCCCTATTGTAAAGACATCCTCCAAGTTAAAACTATGAGGGTTCCAAAGCACCCCGGTGTAAGAAAAAATATACAACAAACTCAGCTGGGTATTTCTTTGTTGTGATAACTGGTTCACAAACGTCAATAGTTAGTAAGCAATCTCCGAACGATTAGAACAATCGCAATTAATTCAATAAGCCAGGCGCTCCTATCGCCAAATGGCGCTTTCTTCCAGACAACATAGGATTAAAATAATTGTTAACTAATAGGTATAGGTAGATGGGAAGTAAAAACAATAAACATGCATAGAATAAAGTACACACTAATACCATTATATATACATATTATAAATTATAAATATGACGTAATAAACTAAACAATATAAAAGTAAACAATAATACGCATTTTACGGTATACTATATAGTAAATTATACACCTAAGTCTGTTTTTACATGGTAGATTGGTTCCAGAAAAAACCGTGTAAAAAAAGACATTAATCGTATGCAAAAATAGGTGATTGGTTCCTAATCTCTAAAACCTATTAAAATTAGTGAAAAACAAGGATTTTTTAAGAACTCATGTTTATTTAAATAAATCATATATACAATGTTTATTTTTACAAGCATAGTTATTGAAGATTCACAAAATATTAACACATTTCAATTGCTCTGACCAGTAAATTTGCTTGTATGCACTAAAAGGGAATGCCCCTAAATTTGTGATATGAACATATTTCGCAGAAATTAAATTTGACAAAAAAAATTAAGCCCAAAAAATTTTAAATCGTGTTAAATGGAATAAAATCGTGTAAAAAAATTAAAAATATTTTATTTTGAAACCGTGTTATATCAAAACCGTGTAAAAAAAGACCGTGTAAAAACAGACTTAGGTGTATTACATAAATATAATAAACTAAACATACCATAATATAAAATCAGTATATGTGAAGTGCTAGTAATCATTTGATAAGAAGTAGTAGTATTCAATAACAGATTATTTTTTTAATATAATGTACATTTTTTATTTTATTTTTTATAAAAACTTCATTGCACAAAAAAATGGTACAATTGGCGGACTTAATGCAATCTAGGCATTATCTACCAGTCAACAAACAATGTTAGCAGAAAAAATAAAAACAATGAGGGTAACAAGTAAACATGAAAAAATTAATAAAAGAAAATCACATATACATGAAATAAACTATACTACACTAAAATAATAACATACTACACTAAACTAAAAGAAAGAATACATGTACAATGTACATCACCTGAGATTGGTATATTTCTTTTGAATAGAGCAACTGCTGAGTTTCTGGCCTTTCTGATGAGAGCAGCATTCCGAGATGGTGGAAGCTTACTTACGGACTGACTACACTGACCCTTTTTTTGTATTGTAAAAATTGACGATTCAAAAGTGCGTGTAAATGCCTACTTGAATAAATACATTTTGAATTTAGAATTTTGGAAAAAAAAAAAGAAATATACTATACCACAAGCACCACGTATGCACGAGCATAACGTAAGGGTCAACCATCACCTCCCTCGCCATATATGAGGGAGGGGGGCAAACCGGGGAAGCCCCATCGATGCCCCAGGTAATGACTTCTGTGGTGCAGCCAGTGAACCTAACCTAAAGAATAAGAAACAGCGACAGAAAAAAATAGGGTACTTGTTAATCGCTGAAATACAATTCATTTACAGGCCAAAAAGTCGTTAATCTTTTACACTATAATACCTTTTTTTATAAATTTTTTATCAAATTCCTTTTAATCTATAATTTAATTTAATTTAATGACCAATTTAAGGATTAACTGGACAATTTATTGTAAAAACATATACAAATAACCCTAAAGTAATTAAATATTTTATGGAGCCTAGTAATGGGCACAGCAGTTTATCTTTAATTCACGTTTTAATTATATGCATATCAAATTTTGTATTGTATATATTGATATTTTTTTGTGCATAGTAAAATTTTCCTAAATATATTGATTGCCAGTAACAAATTAAATTTCTCAAACAGTACAAAGATATCATCAATATCTATTACCCCCATAATAGTATGTATGAAGAGGTTAATGTCTGTGGTTGAGGCGAAAGAGGTATGCAGGGACCGTAGCGTTTGGCGTCTCTGGCTACCCCGCAAGGGATATGGCGTGAAGATAAGTTAAGCTAAGTATGCCGTATGACATGATACTGTAAATATACTAACTATTTCAGTTGTTTCAGGTTTGTCAACCAGCGTAATCAAACCAGAACTCAATCTGTTCGACAAATTCTAGAACTCCATTACAGTTTTCTATTTAAGGCATTTATCTGTACTTCGGTTTTGACTTTTTTGTTTTTTTTCGTTGAGCAACGGATTATTAGGATTAAACCATTGCACAATTTCTGAATGATTTTTTACCATGTTTACATTGATTTTTTACCATGTTTACATTGTTTAAGATGTTTGTCCCTCACAAAGTAAGGAAAAGAGAATTGTCTAAAAACATCAAACAGTAAATACTTATTGCATATTCGTCTTTCTAATAATTTAATTTACTAGGAATTTAATTGTTATTAGTGTTATTAGTTAAGTGATCGCGTACAGTTTAAGAATCTCGCTACTTTTTGGGAAATTTTGAAACATTTGTTGTTCAGTTTTATAAGATATAAAACGGAAACTTATTTTTTAACAGATTTGCCGGTGGTTTTAATCTCATACATTAGTTAGAGTGTCAGTGTCAGGGTATTTGTGAACTTTTTATGCGAATATCAACTGTCAACTGCCATCCTTATCGCAATTTCGTTATGCCGATACAACTGATTCGTAATTTTAATCCTCGTTGTAACGTTCGTGTTGGTGTATTGTGCGAAGCGCAGTTGCTTCATTCGCAACTACCAGGGTTCAAACCACCTTTTAACTATATAAAACATACACTTAGACTTTTTTTTTTTTTTTCTTTTTTTAACGTTATTTCTTTTTTTATTTTTTTTATTTATAAAAACTTTTAATATGGCTCAGTGTGCAGGTTGTCCCGAACCGCTAGATAAAAACTTATCATTACAGTGCAGTAATTGCATGGATAAATTGATACTTACTTATAATGTCATTTGTACGAGAATTTCAAAACAGGATTTTGCTTTTATGACACCCGAAGCAAAAAAACTGTGGATTTGTGATCTATATCCGCTGTAAATTGCCTAAAGAGAAAGATAATTCTAATAGTCCAGTACAAATGGAGTTTGTCACTCAGCGTACCAAGAGTCGTGCCACTTGCTCTTGTTTATCAGCCAGCAGTGTAAGGGACATAATAAGAGAGGAATTACAGCAGCGTTATGAATAGCGAATTGAACCCAAAACTTCAAGAGTTACAAAACGCAGGTCAGGTCTTTATCGACACGTCTCATGCAAATCGAGCAGCAAACATGTGCCTCTAATGTTGAAATATAATGCGTTCCCGAGAATAAAAATAAAAATCTTGTTAATACGGTGCAGCAATTGGGAAGAATTATTAAGTGTCCTATTGCTAATGAAAACATACATTTTTGCACAAGACTGGCAAAACTAAACACTAAAAGTCCCCGACCACGAGCTATTTTAGTGAAATTTGATAGTCCTAGATTGCGTGATGAATTTATGGCGGCCACGTTAAAATTCAACAAAAACAATCCGGATGACTAAATACTGGCCATTTGGGTTTTGCGAGTACAAAGAAGACACCGATATATATAGACAATTACAATTGAACAAGACACTGACAATTGAACTCCAGAAGGAAAAGCTCTTCACGCTGCAACGCGGATAAAAGCGAAGGAACTTGAATTCAAATTTTGTGTGGGTTCGTGACGATAAAATCTTTGTTAGGAAAAATGAGGGTTCGGGATATGTGCTTATTCGCAATCATGATATTATACTTTAAATGGTTTGTCATAGTGTGCCGCTAAATTAATGTATTATATTTGTTGCAGAGGGCAATTGATAATATTTCTGTTTATTATCAGAACGTGAGAAGGTTAAGAACAAAAACTTTAGACTAATTTAACAATGTAATTTGCAGTTCATATGATGTCATTATTTTGGTTGAGACGTGGTTGAATGATGGTGTCTTCGATTCGGAAATGTTTGATGATCGTTATATAGTTTATAGACGCGATCGCGACAGTAGCGGCTTTCACGCTTATAAAAACGGCGGTGGCGTGTTAATTGCAGTATCTAAGCAGTTTCATTCTATACGACACTATAGCTTTGAATCTGAATGCGAAGATCTCTGGGTTACTATGGAGTTGAGTGGCGATCAGGGTTGTTCTAAGAGGGTAAACATATGTGTGTGTATATTTCTCCCCAGGTGCAGAAGCATATATTGAAATGCTTTATTGACAATTCAAATCGAGTCTTGGAATCACTGGATGCTCGCACTCTTATGGCAGGTGACTTTAATCTAAGCTGTATTCACTGGTTACATAAACCTCAAGGTCATCTTTCAGCAGAGTTATCTACTAGTAATTTGCAGAATATGTTATTGGATTTCCTAGCGTGTAATGACCTTAGTCAGTTTAATAATCTACTAAATAGTAAGAATAGATTATTAGATCCAATTATTTTTTATTAGGTCCAATTAAAGATGTTTCTCCTTGTGTTGACCCTTTGATTTCTCTCGATTCCTTTCATCCCCCATAAATTTTTTCATTCCATTTCAACGAAGGTTTTTCTATGCCATTGAACTAAGTTGAAGTAACAAAATTTTGATTTCATAAAGCTGACTATGAACGTATAAAAATTGCTCTCAACGAGATCGACTGGAGGGAAATCCTAAGCAAATGGCCTTCTGTCGATGCCATGATTGCTAAATTTTACGAACAGATTGGTATATTAATTAAAAAGTACGTTCCTAAATCTAAACCTCGCAGCCGTCGTTACCCAGTCTGGTTTACTCCATGTGTTATTAATTGTATTAAGGAAAAGTATAAATACAGATTAAAGTTACGTATGTATGACAATCCTTGTGATAAACTAACTTTCGATCTATTAAAACGAAGATGCGATATGCTGTGGTCATCCGCATACACGAATTACTTGGAGAGTCTTGAAACATCCTTAAGGTTTAATCCGAAACTAATTTGGTCATTTGTAAAACATAAAAGAGGTAAGAGTTCTTATCCTTCAAAGTTGAAAATGGATAATAGAATCGCTATCGACGGAAAGGATATTTGCGATTTGTTCGCCAGTAACTTTTCGTCAATCTACAGATGCAGGTGCAGACACAAAAAAAAGCTTTTCGTCACCGAATGTGGCCCTGTCGTGTAATAGTAATTTTCCCAACCGACTATCTTTTTCTGTGGACGAAGTTTACAAAGTGTTAAAAAGACTGGATTCTTCTAAGGCGGCAGGTGCGGATGGTATACCATCGATTTTTGTCTGTAATTGCGCTAGCTTGTTCGCTTTACCGCTAACATTAATCATTAACACTTCGCTTCAAACTAGCACATACCCAGCTTTATGGAAGGAAGCGTTGGTCTTGCCATTGTTTAAGAACGGGGATTGAGAGAAAGTTAAAAATTACAGACCCATTTCTATAATTTCGGTGTTCGCTAAAGTATTCGAAATACTCGTTTGTCGTGTTATCTCATGGAATTTTAAACATCATGTAGCAGCAGAGCAGCACGGTTTCTTAAAAGCCCGTTCAACAACCATGAATTTGGTTTCCTTTGTTGAGAATGTTGTCGAGGCTAAACTGTTTTGAATGTAATTATAATTATTTATATATAATAAAGTTACATTACATTGCGTAATGTGTGCTCATTATTAGAATATGATATTCTAAGATACAAAGTAATCTATATTGTGTATACATACTAGATAATAATAATAACTTCCTTTATTGATAAATTACGTCAACATGGACCCGTTAAAAGTTAGAAATAGAATTAATTACAGTTTAAGTATAACAATATACAAGAATTATTTAAATACATATTATTACTAAAAGGAAACTCAGAATTTCTTGAGGCCTGTCATATAACATTATATGACAGGCCTCAAGAAATTCTGAGTAACATTACCATGATATCATTTTATTTCGTATATTATGTGATATCGCTATAATCAATTAGAACTAAAATTAACGAATAATTAGATGGTAGTTGTTAAATTGTTATTTAATATTAGGTGGCTAATTATTAAGGCTATTTAAGATTATTATTATTAATAAAAAACGCACATTAAAATAACGATTTGCGTACATTTGATGACTTTTTACACGTAAATTGAGTTTCAATTTTCTCCAGCAAATGTATTTAAATCTGCGTTAATTAAAATTTATATAGAATATGTGAAGATTGTTAGTTTTATATTTTAGACTTTTAAATAATTTAACAAAGGGACAACAAGGACTCCTCGCTAGACTTGCCGTTACATAATGTAAGCATCGCTCGTGACATCGCTTAAGCGATAAATTGCTTCACCGCGGCCGCTATGTACTGAGATAGCATTGGATTGGATAAGTATATATAATATTAAATAGAATTATGTTTTAGAGTCGTAACATTAAGGTTCTAACCATCATGATATATATTTTTAGTTACTTAACAAAATATTTTTCAGTTTCAGTTTTCTTTTTCTATTTGTCAGATTTTTAAATTATACAATTAAATAAATCAATAATATATAATAAAAGAAAAAGTCATTTTGTTCTCGGCTATATCTTTTTAAGTTCTTTTTCACTTGTCCTTTTGTTAATCAAATTCCAAATAAAATAACGAATCTATGTAAAAAATACGAAATAAAAGAAAAGGGTAGATAACGTTTCAAGAATATAAAGATTTCAAATTTTTTAGTCTCATTATTCGAAGCTTATGAGAAATTTTGTTAAACAACTTCAAATAAAAAAGAGGGGATCATTCTTCCTTATTAATTGATGTAATCTTCATTTTATTGAATTTATTATTATGAAAAATGTACACAAGATTTATTCTGTTATTTGCGTTGGTGAAAAGTTGTATGAAATTCATATATATTTTTTATATTTTGTTGGCTTTGGAGAGTTTTAACAATGTTACATTTTACCAAAGTAGATTAATTAGATCCCGAATTGGGTCAAAATATTTCTAAACAATATTTATAAATTATGGTAATAAACCAATATAAAACGTATTGAGAAAAATAAAGTAATGGTTGAGATGTCTTCATTAATAAATTATTTTATATCACTCGGGAGTACGAATATAACATAAGTAAGATAAAAATATGTTTTTAATGTGAAACTATAAGACTATGTAAATTTGTACATTAGTATGTGTTTAAATAACATTTGTATTTTTATATTTCAAATAGAAACCCTCCTTGGAGTTGTGTACATAATATTATTGTTAAAAGTTTAAGAATTTTAAAATATGAAGATAAAACTTCGTTTTCTTCTTAATGTACAATAATGTTCATATTTTCTTAGTTTCTGCTTCTACAAAAGCTTTGCATTACTTTTAATGAATAAAAAGTTATTATTTGCGAATTCTCAGACTAAGATTATATTATTATATTATATATTAATAATAGATTTGATTCTCATATTTATTATATTATGGTTACTTCTACTAAAATCGCTTTATTTTTTAGAGTTCATCTGTAGTCATAATCTCTTAATTTTTGATCATAATTTATAAATAAATATTTTTTTCCAGTGAATGTTATATAAAATATTCAACTTGCTCAATATCACATACCCTGTTAAAAATATTAAAAATCCAACTTTAATTAATTAAAATGTACATTTTATTAATTGATTAATAGAATTTGTACACAAATACCGGCAGTCAACATAGAACCAACATAAAAATAACAAATACAGAAAAAACTAACATATTTTACAAAATATTAAACAATAACAATTAATAACGATTTTCATAGAAATATTTGTATAAAAATAAATATTATTATCTAAATCTAAAACGTCTACTTTAACAAATTTCCAGGTGTATAAATAGAACTTGTCTTCAATTGATTATAAATAGATTTAATTTTCTTAGTTACAATTTTCGAGAGAAAATCTTATAATCGTTATTAGCAAAATATTATACAATAGGCTAAGTGCCCATATAGGCAACAAAAACTCACCAAAACACAAAAATTAAAAGGACAAAATTTCCTTGAAAAAACGTACAATCACCATTACGTTCCGAGGACGAAGACTAAAGCATGCTTTCCCTCTCTTACAGCGCTAGCGACACCTTCTGAATTAAAATTATTCTAAAAATAAAAATTATTTTTACGATGTCGCAAAAAATAACAATCACCTTGATAAATATTGACTTCCCTTTAAAAGTGTTATGCAAATCTTATTATCGGTTGGTGAATGGCAAGTAATTGTAAATCAGGAACTGAAAGGTTTAGATAAAGGAAAACAATTCCAAGTAAGATTTATGAAACTAATTATTTTAAACACTTTTAAGAGTTTTTAGAGTTCGGGATTGGATCAATTAAACTGTTTAGAGGTCTGAGATACGAGTAATGGGTCGCAGAGGCTGCAGAATTAATACTTTCTATATTACATATTAAGTCCAGATAAAAAATATACATTTTATTATCTGTAAACATTTTTGTTACACTTAGCAGTGCAGTTACTATATTATTAACGTAAATTTTATACTTATAGCTTATGAAATTTTACTCCAATGATACCAATAATGAAGAGATAACAACATAAAGTGGAAAAAATGTAAAATATTAAAACTTGCTCTACTACTCAAACTACCTCAAATAATAACTACGCAATCTAGCAATTTAATTTATTTATTTTTAATTAAAGTTTTTGATAATACTTCTGCACTAGTAGTAGATTGTACGAACCGGTCATTAAAGTAATTTACAATAACATAATAACACAGACACGTTAGTTTTTATTGTTAATTAGTTTATATAAAACATTAATTTTCCATTTCAGTAAGTAGCTACTGAGTTAGTAATTAATTATAAACAGTACAGAGTAATTAACAACAATAATCATAATAAAATATAAATAATACAAAGTTTAATGTTTTGTTTAAAAAGATTAATATTCATTTTAATTCCTTCGTTTATATAAATAATAGCACGAGTACATTTATAATGAAACATTTCTTTAAAAAAAGAAATATAAAACAAAGAATTTTAAATAATATTTCAATATTTGCAGAAACGAAAAAAGTTCATTTTCCATTTAGTGATTACTTGAAGTAGCTTTTAGTTTGTTTCCATTAATAAGTAACTTAGTATTTAATTTCGTTTGAATTAAACAACGTTACAAGTTTTTTTGGTAAGTTCAAAGTTGTAATTGAATTATTAGCTTTTAAAAGCGACTTTGCCCGCGCTGTACCTACAGGTTTAAAACTATTTTAAGAAATATATTACAATTCTTGTCTGCAAAAAAATCCCTGTAATATCCTAAAACAACGACAACAACGATCACAATTTACAATATATAATAAAAAGACGGAGTTTCGTATAAATTCGGCATTATCATTCCGCAAAAGCGGAAGACCAAAATTATAAAAATTTCTACAACACATTTTATTTGTCATGTAATTGGAAAGCTATATAGACAATCTTCTTTTTAGATTTATAAAATCATAAATGTACGTAAAAAAATTTCAGTACACATTAACTATTTCATAATCTTTTAGGAGCGAATATACAAAACCCTTTTCCTTAGTGCTGAAATTAGTATATATATATATACACGTACAAGTATTTTTTCTATCCGTATTAAATATTTGGGAGGGGATTATTAATTTTATTATATTTTGGGACAGATTAGCTAATATAAAAAATATAAATAAACGATACCAAATTTACTCAAGAAAGTCAAAACATATTAAAGAGATCTGTTTACGTAAACGTAGAAATATATTTATACGAGTTCACGTAAACGGTTATTGCTATTTATAACATTTTAAGGTTGTTGCGCCTCCTATCTCTTGAGGATCTCTATTCATCTTTTTGTCATCAGAGGAACATTTACGTTAATATGTTATAATTTTCTTTAATAAGAATCCTTTAGAAAAGGCTGCATTAAGAATTATTTATGCCTCTTTCCATTTATTAAATCTTAATTAGAAACTTAGACACAGTTCTTATACTCAATATCAATATAATAATTCCGTCAAGAATTCTGATTTTAAGTATATTAATATAAAATGATGTCTTCTCTCGTCTGCCGAGACACGAGACGCCATCTTGAGGTTGTACTCTACAAGGTTTCTATCGGAGGTATCGCCGGCCCGCCTAATGAATCTCACAATGGCGTCTTCGTCGATATCCGTGTAGTACGTAAAACTTCTTGTGTGTCTAGATATAGCCACCACTGCGTGTGGGACACTTGTCAGGTATGATTTTGGTTTGGATTTGGTTTGGATGATTATCGTATCGTATGTTAATCCCTGAGCTTCATTGATGGTGAGGATGCGCGAGTTTTCCTCTTTTCCGTACCCTAGGTTTGTAAGGTCCGCTTTTTCAGTCTGTGTGTGGACCAGGTACAGGGTATTAGGGAAATCAGCTTCGATGGTACCACCCGTAAACCTGACTGTTCTCAGAGAGCGAGTCAATGAATGGGCTGAGTATATGCCGTTGTATACCTCGTTTAGAGCATAGCTTACGTCCAGGGGACATCGGTAGGTTCTTAAGAGCTCTTGACTAATAGACGTCACGAGGTATGGGCTATTATATTTCATATGGAACAGATTTAGCCGGTCTATATATGGAATCTGGTTTGTGTCTCCGATTAGTGTGACTGCTTTGGCCTCTGTTAGTCGGGCCGCCATAACGATCGTTCCGAAATGGTTCATCAAGGCCTCGTCGACGATAAGTCGTTCAGGCTTTTCTTTAACACCATTTATTAATATTGAAGCGATCGTTCGGACCTTGATCTTCCCGTCCTTTGGACAACTGAGGGCGAGTTTATTCCTGAGCTCTAATGCTGCCTCAGTAGTCGTTGTTGCTATCAATTCACTTTCAAATACGAAGTTTTTTACTACCCAAGTCGATTTTCCACATCGAGGAACGCCGTTGACCCAGTGGAAAATTGGTGCCTTCCATTCTTCCCAGGGTCTTGCTGAATCCTCTACGGCTGTAGCCATTTGGAGGATGTTATCTTCCAGCGAGACCTCCGTGCAGCGGGCTACTACAAGTATTGAGTCTTCGGCGGGTGTTAAATACTTGGGCGGTCCAGTTACTCCTTTGGGGGTTTCAATTATTTTAACGAATCCATTTTTAACGGGGAATTTTAGGTGTTTTACCCCGTACATATTCAGATGTGGTGTTGTTGAAAATGGCGGCTTTTTCTTCCTTGAGTAATACTTTAAGAAGACCTTCGTTTTCGAGTTCGAAGGTCCGCCTGATCTTTTCACAGATCGCAAGCTTAGTTTTGATAGTTTCGCTTATAGATGCTGTGTACTCAAGAAACGCTTTTCGCATATGTTCGTTGGCACCACTGGCGGATGGTAAATCGGGTGCACTTGTTTGTCCCATGTCGGCTCTAGTTCTGTTCTTTTTATGATATTTTTGCTTCGGTTTTAGCATTGTAATCATCTTATTAAATCCTTTCTTAGTTTTTAATTTGTCCTGTTATTTTGTTGGATTGCAATTTTCTCTTGAAGGCGTGCGGCGCTGCTTTGTAGGCTCTGGTTGCTTGGTTCGCCCCAGGTGTTTTCGGGGGTCGTAGTCCTATCTGGTGTTTTTCTTATTTTAAGGAACGCGGTTTTCATATACAACCATGTCGTGGTACCTTGAAGCATTTATAGATCCTATAAGATTTGCTACGGTTCCTTTGTCATAGCCAACTCGCATAGCGTCAACGCTTATTGTTTTTGGACTTGTGTTAATATTTTCAGCTTCTAGTGTGCTCAGGTGATCGAGCATCTTACATGCATTTGTGTAAGGGGATTCTGGGTAATTAGCGTCCAGTAGTGCGATGGTTTTGTTCTTTTTCCGCACTATTCGGCAATCCCAGTCCCCCAATGTGACTTTTGGCATGCTGTCGTACACCGACCTCTTCATTGTTGCCCTATCGGTACTTCCTTTAGTGAGGGCAGCTAGTCCGGGTGAGATGTATACCCAGATTATCATATATTATCATGAACTGATATGATATTAACTAATAAAACTCATCTAATTCGATGAATCCACTCGAATCACATGTAATAGGGTTTCCACGCTTTATAAGTCCTTTACAAACGAATCGTATTTGACAACTATTTCAAACACAGCATTAGTAGCAACATTTTTTTGTTTAAAAGAGGTGACTAACGTTGTATCTTAGAAGTATCAGTTACCAACACGTTACTGTGTTTATTAGGCTCCAACGTATAGTCAGTAGGTGTACTATGATCCTTTGTAATGAACAAAGGAGCCTTCGGATCCACGGATACACTACGTACTATTGTATTGATCAAGGTATGTCCAGCGATATATATATTAAATACAAAATATATAAACAAAGCAATTTTTATTGTGTTCTTATTTTATCCTTGTAATTTGTAAATCCTCCTGTATGGAATCTTAGCTAAATAAATTCTAACATTCAATAAAAACCAAATCGGTCCTATTATTTTTTTTTATTTTCCCGGATGAGTGAATTTCGTTGCTCAAATGAATGAGTAGGATTAGCTTAATAGATCTGTATGAAGTAGTATGAGTTATTTATTACAAAATTTTGTTCACTATATTTCTATTTTGCATTGCAATAAAAATACTGAAATTATTATTTAATACAAAAATATGTAAGGGTATAAAAACATTGATTGTTTACTACGCACTTGTCGCTACGCAATTTATTCTCGTCCTGACGTCTTGACGTCACAGCGAAGAGTCTTTTTTCTAATATCTTATCGACGGACCTTTGTGTTATTATTTATATCCTTAAATATATAAATAAAACCAGAATTGACAGTAATATAAATATGGCAATAGATAGTAGTAGTAGTATTAAAAAGAAAGAAGGTTTCAGTAAATTATTTTCTTCCTTTTTGTGTTATAGTTAAATTAGGTCAACTTTTGTTAAAGCGATGTAGTCAGACGTAATACTTTAGAAGATTTTTTATTATTTAGTGTTAGAGTTATACCATTATTGTTTAAAATATAAATAAAAATTTAAGAAATAGAATTTAATTCTTCAATTTATGATCACATTTAAAAAACTTTGTTATCTATTTTATGTGCTGCTACTTATATGTCAACTATACTTTAAATGTAATCTTCATGTAATATCACAATTAATTAAAAACCTGTGTACTATTTAGTCGTGAAAGGTTGAAAATGTTATTTTTCAGTAAATAAACATTTCAGTGATACATTTTACAACTGTGTATCTGTTGTAATATTTTATGTTGTATAAGTTTACTTCATCGATTGTGTTCTAACTTTTAAAAACTTTGTACACTTTTATAAACATTATCTTATCAAATGGGATTAATAAATGGTTTAACTTTGTATAATTCTTATTAAGATTAAAAAAACTTATGAACCGTATAAACTCTTTGATCACGTATCAAGATTAAATTAGTACAATTTGTTATAAATATATTATAATATTTATATTGATGTCTGTGGCCGAGGCGAAAGAGGTATGCAGAGACCGTAGCGTTTGGCGCTCCGTCGTCTCTGGCTACCCCGCAAGGGATATGGCGTGAAGGTAAATAAATAAATAAATAAATAAATATTTATATTATACAGTATAGCGTTACTGTAACTTAAATAACGTGCACATATAGACTACATTTTCCTAACTATTGGCGTCTAGCTTTGTTTTGTTTTCATTTTACAAAATACCTACTATAAGATCTCAAAATCAAAATCAAAATCAAAAATCTTTATTGAAAATAAGTTTCATACAAAACATTTTTTCATTGTCAAAGCTACCACCAGCTCGGAAAATTATTTCCACAGACCTGAGAAGAGCTGGCGACAGAAACTCAGCGGGATTGTCATTTGTTTTTTTTTTTTTTTTTTTCCTTATATTCAAAATAACATAAATACATTACACAATATTAAATAAATAATCTTGAAGCAGCCTGGCAGCGATCGCTTCATACCCACGGTGCATTATCCTCTAAGTATTCAGATACATTGTAATATCCTTTTGCACACAAACGTTCCTTAGCTATTCTCTTAAATTTGTTAAATGGTAATACTTGAACGTTTGCTGGGACTTTGTTGTAAAACTGTATACATTGCCCCATGAAAGATTTACTCACTTTTTTAAGTCGAGTAACAGGTAGCGCGAGCTTGTGTTTGTTCCTGGTATTTATAGTGTGTATATCACTATGCTTAATAAAATTGTCAGTATTTTTATGTACATATTTAAGATTTTCAAAAATATACTGACTGGCGACCGTAAGTACATTAATTTGCTTAAACTTATTTCTTAAAGAATCTCTAGGGCCCAGATTGTAAATTGCACGGACAGCTCTTTTTTGTATAACGAAAATGGTATTTATATCAGTAGCACTACCCCACAGTAGGATACCATAAGACATTATGCTATGAAAATAACTATAATACACTAACTTAGCAGTAGTCTCGTCAGTTAGGGATCTAATTTTTTTAACCGCGTACGCGGCAGAGCTAAGTTTACTAGCCAATCCAGCTATATGAGGGCCCCATTGTAGCTTGGCATCAACAGTGATTCCTAGAAAAACTGTGGATTCCACCACTTCCATCGCTTCATCATTTAAAAGTACATTAGTTTGCACCTGTTTAATATTAGAAGTTGAAAATCTAAGAAGTTTAGTCTTCTTATTATTAAGCAACAGGTTGTTAACACTAAACCAATGCACTATTCGAGAGAGAGCCTTGTTTACATCGTCATACATTACCTGATGCCGTTTTACTTTAAATATTAAAGAAGTGTCATCAGCAAACAATACTATCTCATTATGTTTGTCTACAAAAGTAGGCAGGTCATTTATATAAACTAGGAAGAGAAATGGACCTAAAATTGAACCTTGAGGGACCCCCATATCAATCGGAGCCCCAGCCGATCTTTTTCCATTCACCTCTACCCTCTGAATTCTATTAGACAAGTAAGAAATCAAGAGTTTGAGATCAATGTTCTTAATGCCATAGTGGTACAATTTCCTGACCAATGTTTCATGCTGAACACAATCGAAAGCCTTAGATAAATCACAGAATACTCCAAGAGCATCCTGTGACTGATCCCAGGCCTCATATATATGTTTTATAAGAAAGACGCCGGCGTCCGTAGTAGAGCGACCTCTAGTAAAACCGAACTGTTTATTGTGAAGCAATTTATATTTGTTAAAATGGTCTATCAGCTGATTAAGCATGATTTTTTCAAATATTTTACTAAACGAAGGCAATACTGATATTGGTCTGTAATTAGACGGATCTGAATTATTGCCTGATTTTAAGAGTGGTATTACTTTGCTGTGTTTCATTAGGTCAGGAAATACTCCACAAGAAATACAGTCATTAAAAATGGTCGCTAAGTAAGGCGCAACGAGGTCCACTATTGAGCCAATCACCTTAACAGATATTCCCCATAAGTCAGGAGTATTCTTAATATTTAAGGTCCTAAAACATTTAATTATATCATTGGATTCAATTTTCTTAAATTTAAAAGGAATGTTACATTTTTCTACATTTTTTTGTAGTAATGACTCGGCGACTACAGGAGAAGAAATTAAAGAAGAAGTGGTAGAAGCTGGAATTTTTTTAAAATAATTTTCAAAAGCAGAGGCAACTTCCTTATCTGATTTTATTACTTGATTATCCATTTGAAGAGAAAATTTGGAGTTGCGAGCTTTGCTTTTACCAGCTTCGCACTTTATAATATTCCAGGTCATTTTAATTTTATTTAAAGAATTACTAATTAAGTTTCTAATATGTAATGACCTGGCTTGTGAACAAACTTTATTAAATAATTTAGAATAATTTCTAATATGTTGAGCAAACGAGTCACTGCGATTGAGCTCCCTCTCATTGTAGAGTTCAAACAGTTTTTGTCTACTCTTATGAATTCCTGGGGTCGCCCACTCATTAAAAGAAAGGTGATTTCTCAAAGTGCAAGTTTTAGAGGAGAATGTCGATTTGAATTCATTATTAATGATTTTGAAAAATTTATCAAACAGTTGTGAAGGATTTTTATTATATTCCAGATATGAACATTTGGCCAAAATATTATTTTTAAACTTATCCATGCGCCTTACAGTTATAGGAACAAACACAATTTTTTGTTTTTCTTTGCTGAATTTGTAATTAAAAGATATTAATTGCCCACAGTGATCAGAATTTAATCTATCAATTATTTTCTTATTCTTCGGTATAAAGTCTGTGAAAATATTATCAATACAAGTGGAAGTAGACTCAGTTATTCTAGTGGGCTCTAAGAATAAGTTAATAAGGTTATATGATTTTAACAATGATCTGAATCTAATAGTGGTAGCGGAGTTATCTAATAAGTTTATGTTAAAATCACCACATACAATAATATTTTTATTAGACGCAGACAGTTTTAATAAAACATTTTCAAAAACAGGTTCAAAAGAATCATATAACGAACTTGGGGGTCTGTAAACACTAACAACAATGAAACGTTCAAGCTCTGCACAGGCTATTTCAATAGTCCGCTCTACAGAGAGGCTCACAATATCTTTACGTTCCTTAAATTTTAAATAATTGTTTACAAGAACTAAAGAGCCACCGCGTATAGCATTCACCCTGCAGAACGAACTAGCCACCTGGTGATCCTCAAAGTTAAACAACATTTCATGGCTTTTAAGCCAATGCTCTGTAACACACATTATATTAATTTCATTACTTTTCAAGAATAGCTCAATTTCAATTTCCTTATTCATAATTCCTTGAATATTCTGATGCACCAGGTGTATTAGATTACTAACATTATTATGGGCAATGCACTGATTAAAAGATTTAATGTTTTTCTGTAAAACATTTTTTTTATTGCCAGAGAGTATCTCCTTTGTCTTATTTTCTAATTTAAATTATTTGATTCCAAATTTAATGTCAAATTATTAAATGTCAAATTATTAAATGTCATATTATTATTCTGCTCAATAAAAGCAGTAGTTTTATTAGCCAAATATTTGGCTGAATTAAAATGTAAATAATAAGATAGCGCATTAGCTACCAGTTTAAAATTATAATATGATAAGTAAAACCTATCAGATGTCATAATACAAAAGTTATTGTATCTATTTTTTGTTATACAATTAATATCTATTACATGACTTTTCATAGAAAATTGATTACTAATATAATTGTCATGTGTCAATGTGTATAACAATTCATTTAATGAAAATCTTATGTTATTTTCATGAGGCAAACCCTTTATATAAGGAAATGTAAAGAAAATAACTTCTTTAATGTTTAGTTGTGCTATTCTATTGAATAATTTAATTAAGTTATTTCTATTAACACTTCCCCTTCTCCCAATAATAAAAACTAAGGTTGTGTTGGGACTATGTTCAATATTTATGGCTTTACTTACAATTTGAAGAAATGAAGCTCCGGGCATGCAATAGTTAGTTATTGACTGTCCATAACACTCCCTGTAAAGTACAGTGCCCATATCCTTGCCTATTTCATCACTAAATACAGTTACATTTGCAGTCAAGGATGAAGGCAAAGTATTATTTTTATTTGTGCTACTGACATGGATATTCTTATTTAAACTATATAGGTCCTTGGGCACAGAATTACTTGGTAAGGAATTATTAAAAGAATATGTATTATAATTTCTGGTTAGTGAGTCAAAACGCTCTGAGTTCTCATTACAAATTTTTACCAAGTCATTCATGGCTAGGATATGTTCTGAGATTTCCTTTTGGGCTAATTGATATTTATTACTTATGTAATTTAATGATTTGCCTAAATTTAATATTTCAGATTGAAGAGTATCAATGTCAGCTTTATATTTTATTTCCATGTTTTGAGCTTCAGCACACATAATATTATATTGGTTGTTCAGCTCATGTTTCTCTGTAGACAATTTGGAATACTTTAAATTAAGGTTATTTATCTTTTTAAGGTGTTGTGTTTTTCTTATGAATTTATTTAATTTAACATAATTCTTGAGCTTTCTCTTAGATAGAATTGGCTGGGAGGTCACACAATCATCACCAGTCAAGTCAATAGTGCTAATATTTGTTTTACTGGTGGTACATGGTGAAACTAATGTAGAATCATTCCCAACCAATTCGTCAAATAGGCTCTGGGTTTGATTTGTAGTTAGGTCTGATATAGTACTTTGAAGGCTGGCAATTTGATCTTGGGCCTCTTGGAGGTTTAGCTTCAGTACATCAGTAACCCTAAGTGCTTCTTCATATTCAGCACTACATTGATCAAACCCGTTGACTACAGATTGAAGCTCACAATTCTTTTCATAAACAATATTATATTCTGAATACAATGTACCCATTTCATTTTTTAATTGAGTATTTTTATTAATTAATTCTATGAGTTCCTTTTCATTGTCATCCCTTTCTTTTAAAAGTTGATCACACTGTTGTTTGGAGGCCTTAAGTTCCAGAAGAGCCATTTGGAGTTGGTTCTCCGCCTGGCGCGACTTAGTACCACGGGTCATCATATTTATAGATTAAATTTATTAAATTAAAGAAAAGTCACGAATATGTGACAGAGTTGTATTATTATATTTATTGTAATAAAGGAATAACAATGAAAATAATTCAAATATGAGTTCGTTACCTGGTCTGACAGTTGGCGAAAACAAATTTTATACACAACACCCGTTACTCACTGAATTTAGAACTATATTACAAATTTTATATTACTATTGAGTAATAAATTATATCACTAATGTAAAATAGATTATTATTCTAAATAATATAATTAAATAAAATTGGGAGAAGGTTTAAGACGTCTAGTCGATGGGGTTGCCACACAAAAAAAAAAAAAAAAAACAGGAAATGACTCACTATTTTGTATGGTTTTATCTTTAAGATTTTGTCATAAACTGAGATTTTGTGCTCTTTAAATGATCACAAAAGTGACAGTCATCCGAAATGTCGAGGCTCAGTATTGTGATACATGGCGAGACGACGCGGGAAGTGCTCTCGAGAAGCGGCTTTACGACATATGGGGAATTTAAGTGGTAAACACAGGAAAGTTGTGTCTTTCAGCACTTGTTAACATTGTCAAAATTTACTAAACCCTGCACCTGCCCTGCCCTGACCGAAATATATAGCAATACCAGTTCTATCATCTGTATAACAATATATTTTGGATATTTCCAACACATCATTGATGTGTAACAGGAAAAGCAAGTAGCGTTCAAGGGCTTGGTCAACACAGGTTCACGTTCTGAGTAAAAACCGTTCACAAAAATCTGTATGTCTGTGAAAAATCTGGTGATCCTCTTGCATAAACTCTCGGAGAGCCCATAAAAAGAAAGTTTCGAAAGAAGCCTCCTGTACCATACACTATCAACTTATGACTTTCGCCGGCTTTTTACCGCGCGATCCACGAGGTACGTCTAGAGCTGTCGGTTAATGATACATTCTATTATTTTGGAGAGAATACAGCTGATTGTGATAGGTCTATATTTAGCTGGATCCGAGTTATCACCGTTTTTTAGGGATTGGATGGACAAGGGCAAGCTTCCATGAAATTGGGATTACGCTTTTACGGTAGGAGTGTGCAATTAGAGGCGTTAGCACTGGATTCAACTCAGCAGCACGTTTTTAGCGTTGATTTTGAAAGTGCTCTCCGGCCCACTCGATTTAATAACAAACATGTAAAATAGACACTTCCGTATGGCTTTTTGTCAAAATCTATTGCCGCCATTTAGCTCTGATACAGGTCAAGTGCAATCTATTCTATGTAAAGCCTTTTTTTATTTACATTCACTATTTTGTTGTTATAAGGATAACAGAAATACACAATCTGAAAATTTACAGTTGAAATTATTCAACTATATCAGTTTAAGTAGTAGAGTGATGCAACTAGCTGAAAGACAAGCAGATGGTCAGCGGAGTCTTAGAAGGAAAAAAAATAGTTTTATTTAGTACTTACATAATATCAAAAATAACAAAAAACTAATGTTATGTAAAACGAGGTTTGACAATCGAATACTGATTTTCAGTAATTGATTCCCTTTCATAAACCCTTAAGATTACGGATTCCTAAAAATGTTAAAATATGAATTAATTCTTACTCTAAACTGATATAGTATTCATCTACAATCGTTGATCCATTCGATTTTATACTCGTTCTGAATACATACGTTAATCCGTTGAATTTTATATTGCATTTTACATTCTAAAATTCTGACGTAAATTAATTACATTACCCGATTCGAATCTTAAAAAAATTAAGAATATATCTGAATAATCATTTATTTATTTATTTATTTATTTATATATTTTCCACTTTGAAACCATACCAGTGATCACTTGTGAATGTCAAATGGAAGTGAGAGGAGGGCCTATTTTGATATCGTATATATCAAATTAAGCCCTTCTGTAAAGACACTTTCCAACTTAAAATAAGGCTACGAGGGTTCCAAACGCGCCCTGGTCTGAGAAGAACCACACAACAAACTCAGGCAGGTTTTTTTTTCATTAATGTCAGTGGACATTATGTTATGGAACAATAAGTAATTAAAATGTTATAGTTATAATTTGTATTAAAAGAAGAGATCTCGACGAGAACGAATTACTGCCAGGAAATTAATTTAAGGTCGGAAATTAATTTTAGTAGATGCTTTTACATTCAACTAGTTGTGTGATGGTAATTTATCAAGACTATCTAGATTTATAATCTAATCTAAACTTTGTTTAACTCAGTTTAAATAAAATTAATTTTCCATGTCTATGGAATTAGTAACACGTATTTTAATCGTACTCAAACATGGTTTCTGTAGTTATAAAAAGAGTAAGTATGTGTATGTGCGCTTAAATATGTCTTTCTATTTTATTTTGTTTATATACAGGAATAATAAAATCTTAATTTGAACGCAAATAAGTAGCGACGGAAGTACCAATAAATGAAATGTGAAGGCGACAGTCGTTTGCCAACTAATTAACAGGAGTGGAAACAAATTATAACAAAGTTATTATCTCGATTGAGGTTTTTCGCATTAAATAATAATTTATCATATTCTTAATCGACAATGTTGTTAAACGCTATTGCAAGACCAGAACAAAATATCAAATCAACTGTTGATATTATTTATATTTCTTGAAGCTTTAACTAATAGCGAAATAATCACAATTACATTCACTTACTATTCAACTAATATTAAATATATAGGCTTAAAAACCTAACCAATTTCATTATTTTATTTAGTTTAGGTTTTCTTATGTTCCGAGATCCAACGTAAATCAGTCCCGCACCAAAAGGTAAAGATAAAGGAAAACACTTCCTGACAGTATTTATTATACTCTGTAATTACACTTAATACTGTTAACAAATAGATAACAACATAGTTAGATAACAAATGCCAGCTCTCTCTTCTTAAATCCAAGAGGGTGTTGCACTAACTACAACATCGGAGAAGAGAGAGCAATGAGCTTCACTTTTCCTAAACTTAATTACTACAATTATCGGATATAAGAAAACGAAAACAAAAGCTACATCCATAGTTCCTATTTAAACCAAATTTAAAATTTCGTAAATATTTATATATGTATATAGATAAATTATATTCTTGACATATAGCGAAAGAACTGTACATACCGCACAATCTATAACCCCACCTATTTCGTTTTGGATATTATAATTACCTGTACAAAAGAAACCAACGAAGCGAACAGCAAGCTCCAATACACGCTTAATACGTTAATGAACCACTTTCAAGACAAGGAGGAGGACAAGGACTTTCTTAACGATGACCAGTGATCTAGGATAGTGTTATCAGTCATCGTTAGATAGTGATTTATATAATATTTAATTTATATTATTGTGGAAAGGAGAATTTGTTAATTAATTTTTGAATGTGTTGGCTATAAAACGTAATAGGTTTAGTTATTTAATAAAAATAATGACCAGCACTAACTTTAATATTCCTTCATACTACCAAATTCAAGTAATTTTTATACGCAGTTGAAATGACTTACTAAACATATGCAATAATCTAACTACAAGGTAAAGTTTCCGGGTAAAAGTAAATTTTTAAAACTAGTATTTTTAGTTAATTAGTACATTTAATTAATATTTCGAATGGGCATACGTGGCAAGTTTTTTAATAAAAGTTATGATTACTTGAGCCTACTGACTGTCATGGTCAAAGCTGAGGACAATAGAGTTTCTTAAATCAAATGTACTAAGACTCCAATTCCTACAACAGTAAGTAATTGTGATCTACCCTCGTTCATTGTGCACGAAGTTACATACAATAAGCAACGTCAGTGTTCCTTCATTTATACTTAATCTTTATGATAATTCTTTACACATATTCTTAATATATATTGAATTTTAAAAACTCCTCTTTGAATCTTAATTTTAAAAACTCCTCTTTGAATCTTAATTTACCAACACTTCTTCTTACGAATTCTCTTTAAGAAGACCGTGAGGTCTTTTGAGAGATCGTGAGAGAGAGAGATCGTGAGAATTTGTAAAATTAGAGAATTATTAGAGAATTTATAACATTAAAATGCAATAATTAAATTAAATGCAAAATAAATCTCTTCCTCTAAGATCATTTATCTAAAAGACTGAATTTATGTTCTTGAAATAACTTTTTACTTCGACTAATAATAGTTGTAAAATCATAGTCAATTTGTATTAAATAAAGAAATCTCGACGAGAACGAATTACTGCCAGAGAATTAATTTAAAGTTTCGAACTTCATTTCAGTAGATGCTTTTGCATTCAACTAGTTGTGTGATGAAAATTTATCAAGACTATCAAGGTTTATAATCTAATTTAAACTTTGTTTGGCTCCGTTTACATTAAATTAATTTTCCATGTCAATGGAATTAGTAACACGTATCTTAATCGTACTCAAACATGTCTTCTGTAGTTATAATAAGAGTAAGTATTTCTATGTACGCTTAAATATGTAATTCTCTTTGTTTGTTTTATACTTAAAATAAAATTCTTGATTTGAACTAAATAAAAAGTGAAGGCGACAGTCGTTTGCCAACTGATTAACATGAGTGGAAACAAATTAAAACAAAGTTATAACCTCGACTGTGTTTTTTTGTGCGCATTAAATAATAATAAATAAATTCCTTAATCGGCAATGTTGATGAATACACTTGATATAAAATTAAAAATTGATATTACTTCTATTGCTAAAAGCTTTAACTATTCGCATACAAAAAATCAAAATCACATTCAATTATTGTTTAACTAATATTCAATATATACATATAAAACCCAACAAATATTATTATTTTATTAATTATAGGTGAAACTATTAGAGACCATTGCATTAACTTCCGTTCTCTTAGGTTCCAATATCCAACGTAAATCCGTCCCGCATTGAAAGGTAAAGAAAAGAAAAACACTGGCAGGATCTATTATACTTATTTCAATAAATACTATACACAGATGCCTTCAGGAATACACAATAGTTTTAAAAAGAAAGAAGGTTTCGGTAAGAAAATATTCTTTCCTTTTGTGTTACTGTTAAATTAGGTCAACTTTTTTTAATGTGATAGAGTGAGACGGAATACTTCAGAAAATTATTTTTTATATTTAATTATTTTTTTTTAAATATTTAATTAAGTAATAATAATAGTCAGAGTTATACTAATGTTGTTAAAAATATAACTAATGTTGTTAAATATATAACATCTATGTTCAATAATAAAACATTTAAGTGATACATTTTACAGCTGTGTGTCTGTTGTAACATTTTATGTATAAGGTGACTTCATCGATTGTGTTCTAACTTTTAAAAACTGTATACACTATTGTTAACGTCATCCTTTCCTATTAAGGTTCAAAAAACTTTTAGACCCTATGAACTTTGTGATCAAGGTTAGGTTAGTACAATTTATTATAGCTATATTATAATACTCATATTAGCGCATTCTGTATCATATAGACAAAATAAATGACATCTATCTTGTTTTGTTTTAATTTTACCGAATACAATAAGATATTGATCTCAGGAACTTATTTTGTATGGTTTTATATTGTTTGAATGTTTCATTAGATAGATAGATTAAATTAGTTTCATTAGATAACGTATATGGTATAAAATATAAAACTATGATTGTTATATAAATATAGGCTCTGGGCCCTTTGTTGATTTGTGCCGTATAAGTTGATTTTTATTGATCTGTTTTCACTCGTTGAGTGACATATTAACCCAATGCCAGATAAACAATACATTATTACTTTTAATAATAATTACGATTTTTAATAGAAATCCACATTTTTTGCAATCAACCACAACGTGATCCTATTAAAATGCGCCAATCGTAACTCTCTATTTGTGACGGGCTTTGCCATTGCCTACTACAAAGAAGATATCATAGATTGTTTTTTAATAAATCAATGGAATTATTGCTTTAACGGTATCATTGCTGTCGTGCCACATTGAATTAATTTCATGGGTTTTTACAAAATCTTGATTATTTTGCTATTTACTTTTGTGTCTTAATATTTTTAGTTAAGAAATTTTTAGTAAAGGTTCGTTGAAAAACGGTTTAATCTTTTAGATATATGGGTATTACTTTAAAAAAATTCAAATTCAAAATGGAAGACATCATAGATTAGCTAATAACATATTTTTTCTTGTCAGGGGTTTTAAAAATGTTCAAATTTTTAAAATTTTTTTTTACCTAATAGAAAGGAAAGCGAGTTTGCGGGTCGCTGATGGTAACTCTTACAACACCCGGGGAATCTCAAGAGCGTTGCTGGCCTTGTGAGAGTACCTTTTTTGAAGGTACCCAAGTCATATCAAACTGGGACTACGCCTTTAAGGTAGGAGTGCGGAATCAGACGCGATAGCACTGGAGTCAATTCAGCAGCACCTGTTCCTAGCGGTATTGAGAAAATACTATCTGACACGCGATTGTTATGTAAAGCACGGTTTGACAACCATATATTGATTTTCAGTAACTGGTTCCCTTTTTTAAATTGTAAAGATAACGGAACCCTAAAAATGTTAAATTGTTATTCTTACTCTAAATTCTCTACCAGCCAACCTTAGAATGTACATGAGACAACATTGATAGGCGTGCAAAAAAAACACAAAAAAACTAAAAACATTAAACAAAATTCAGAAATATAACTACAATCATATAATATAATAACAAATACAATACATTATAATAATACTATATTATATATACTCGTGTGTATATGTATATACACATGTATATGTATATATATATACACATATATTAATTATTATATATATTAATATATATAATAATAAATTATCTACAATTTATACATACATACATGCATAACATACACATTATAAATTATTCATTGAAATAAAGTTGTTTTACTTGGCGTTTGAATGAGTCACGAGATGGCGCTTTTCGTATATATTCCGGTAACTCGTTCCAAAGTCTGACGGCATTTAGAGCAAATGAGTTGGATAAGAAACCAGTCCGATGAAGAGGAGTGTGGAACAGTAAATTGCTAGAAGAACGAAGTAATCTGTCATGTACATCTGCTAAGAAGGAGAAATTGCATTTTAAATATATAGGAGTAGAAGGATTGAACAAAATTGAGTAAAGGAGACACAGAATTCGTACATTTCTTCGTTTACGAATTGGCAACCACTTAAGTTTTGATCTATAGTCGGAGACATGGTCAAACTTACGGAGTCCGAAAATGAAGCGGATACACGTATTAAAAAGGCGATCTAATTTATTTAGGAGTATTTCATTGGCATACACACATAGCACACATCAGCATAGTCAAGGATTGGTAGTAGGAACATGTTAAGCACCTGAATTATCGCTCTATAGGGTAGAAATTTACGAGACAGTCCTTTAACCTGATAATGCCAACTAAAAGAACTGTCCAGAAAGATTCCTGAATTTTTTATTTCGGAAGATAATGATATTATGTTGTTGTTATAAATCACATTCAGTAAAGAATTTGAGTCAATAAGGGCCAACTGGCGGTAACTACCAATAATGATTGCTTGGCACTTATATGGGTTAACTTCTATACTGAAGTCATTAGACCAACGCAACATTCCCTCAAGCGCTGCGTTTATTACGTGAATTGAATGCAAGATTAACCCAACTTCTGTGTGTATATAAAGCTGCAAGTCGTCGGCAAAATTAAGATAGAGGTAATGGAGTTAATAAAGAGAAAATAATAGAGGAGACAAAATACCGCCTTGGGGGACCCCAGCAACTACATCGCACCAATCGGAGAGGCTCTCATCAGTGCGAACAGCCTACTGACGCCCTCGAAGATATGAGGAGAACCACTTGTTAGCAGAAGCCTAGATATTGTACTTGGACATCAACGCAAGTAATAGGTCATGGTTAACAGCGCCGAATGCATTACTGAAGTCCACCAGTACAAGAACGGTAACACATTTGTTTTCCATTCCATGGCGAATGTCTTCGGTGACTTTTAAAAGTGCTGTACTTGTGCTATGTCCAGTGCGGAAGCCTGATTGCAACGGGTGCAGCAAATTGTACTTTGAAAAGAATAGGGAAAGCTGGGAGTGAACGATGGATTCAATTATCTTGGATAAAAACGGTAATATTGAAATGGGACGATAATGAGAAGGTAGAGCTTTGCGCCACAAATACGGATAAGTGTGTGAGGAAAAGGAAAAGTTGATTATTTATGAAATAGGAATAATGAGTGTATCGATAACAAATGTTATCATAGTACGATTAATTCCGTCACAACCAAAAGCTTTTGATGTTATAGTTAAAAGGTGCTTCTTAACCTTGCCTTCCTCAACAGGTGCGAAGTAAAATATTGGAATATCGGGCTTAGGCAAACAGAGAATGCTTGAAAGGGTGTTAGCTTTTCTTTGGGGATTAATGGTTATAGTACAAGAGAAGTGGCGATTAAGACAATTGACAGCCACAGAAGAAGAGCTATCCAGATGTTGAGATTTGCTAATACCCAAAGTCTTAAGAAATTTTAAAGTTTCCACTGCAGAGGAGCAGGTTTTGTTGAGAATATGACGGTGTTTGAGTTTACGACATAATTGGTTACACCTATTTCTAGCAACTTTATAAACAGATATGAGAGAAATATCAAATCGTGGTGCGAAAACGCAGGAGCAGGTATCTGACCAAAGTTTTTGACACTTTGTGTTTCCGAGCAGATAATAAGGTCCAATAAAGTTGACGAGGACCTAGTGTGGTGTGTAGGACTGAGTGCTAAAATTTCCAAATTGAGAGAGTCAGCTATTTGTCGTAGTTGGTTAGACCTGGAATCTTGTCTGAGCAAAAAAGTGTTGTGTGTGAGCAAACAAGTTGCAATACGGAAATAACAATAATAGAAGCTCAGAGCTTATCTGAAAAACCCATTGTTAGAGAATATAAGTTCAAACTTATGAACTTTAAGAACTCGAACAATCAACCGATTCTCGATTAATTATTTTGATACACTAAAAATATAGTTTTCTATAAAAAAATATTTTGTATTTAGCGACAAGTTTTCGATGTAATTAATAATTTCAGAATCGTAAAGTAATTGGAAGCCAGCTCTCGCAGTTTGCGAGTGATTTGTGATGTGATTCACGATTTGTCCTTAAATACTAGAGGGTATTGCGTAAAATTCAATATCAAAAAAAGAGAGCAATGAGCTTTGTTAGTAAACTTTTCCTACAATTTTATTACTACGGTAGGTAACGAATACAAAATATTCGTTTTCTTATGTCTATATAATAATAAATAAAAATATTTATATATAGATAGATAAATTATATTCTTGACATATACCGAGAGAACTGTACATACCGCACAATCTATAACCTCACCGCTCTCGCTTTAGATATTTTAGTTTACTGTACAAAAGAAACCAACGAAGCGGACATCAAGCTACTCGTACAACACACGCTTAATACTTTAATGAACCACTTTCAAGATAAAAAGTTCGTAACAATGACCGGTGATCTGCGATAGTGTTATCAGTTATTGGTAGAAAGTGATTTATACAATGTTTAATTTATATTATCGTTAAGAGGAGATACACGAATTTGTTAATTAATGTTGGAATGTGTTGACTCTAAAATGTTATAGGTTTCTTTAATAAGTGGAAACCATAGTTTTCGTTATAAGCTGGTAACCAGCATAAACCTACAATGTTTTTACATTTTCCAAATTCAAGTATTGTTATACTTAATTGAGATGACATGCTATCTGTACTAATCTAACGAAGAGCAAAAGGTCACGTGAAAGTTAAATTTTAATACTAGTATATTTAATTAATACTTCGAAAGGACGTCAACTGCATGGCATATATTATTATTTCAACAACGAAAAACGATAGAGCGATTGAGTTTACGATGCCTTCTTTATAATAATTACTCTTATTTCCACATATCAAATTAACATTATGAAACAAACATTACACACACAAATGAAGAACATATCTGAATATCCTACTCCAATTATTCACTGTAAATAGATGCAACTTGAAAACTCTTTGGTCTTATAAGTTATGATTACTTGAGACTACTGACTGTCATACTGGTCAAAGCTGAGGATAACAAATTTTCTTAAATCGTATCATAGAACTCCAATTCCTCCAGCAGTGAATATTTATGATCTACCCTCGTTCATTGTGTACTAAATTACAGTAAGCACATTATAAAAATATACAGGGCGTATATAACAAATATAATAAAATTAAAATATATTAATAGTCAATTTAATACTCTTTCTTCTAATAATATGTCTAAACGTACATTATAGGAAAATATTGTAGTATTATCGTATTGTTATTAGGTGAGTATGAAAGGTTATTCCAATGTAATGGCCTCTGTTACCAGAATGCATCAATTATCGTAATTCCTGTTAGTGCTACCGCTAGCGTGCCGAAGATAGACTACATTACATATCATTGCAGGCGTATACAAATATGATAGACGCGCTTCAGAGACTCGGTCTGGGTAACAGCGGCACCTTGACATTATTCTACTGGACACGGGGAGCCTTTATATGATGTTGCGTGTCATTATATCAAAGTGGGTACAGTGAAAACATTATAAAATGCCCTAAAAATAATAAAAATAAAAGAAATAGGAAATTGAAATGCTATAACGTTATATCACATCACATATCAGCTCTTTCCGGCTACAACTTGCGGTCTCGATACGTCTGCATTATTTTTAAGTTCGTGGGTCCAGTGTTGTTCTAACTATTTTATATTTAAGTAATAACTTTATTTACTGTATAAAACATGAATTTGAAAATATTCTTTTATAAGTTCAGACTATATTCAGCTTTTATACTTAATTTTTAACTTAATTCTATTACACAAATTCTTCATATATATTGAATTTTAACAACTCCTATTTGTGTCTTAATTTATCAACATTCTTCTTACAAAGTCTCTTTAAAAGGACCGGACATTAAAATACAATAATTAAATTTAATGAGAAATAATTATCAAAGATCTCATTAAGATTTATTTATTTACTTTTTTGTAATGCGTATCCAAAGTGTTTCAGACCCACTTAAATTTTAAAAGGATAAATTATAAATAGCTATATTAATAATAACATAACATAATTATTATAACTTACCGAATATTAAATTGGAATATTTTTGCTATTGGAGCAAGGTATGTCGGAAATGATTTAAGGGTGTACCTGCGGCGTTTCTTAGTCGTTGCTTTCTGTGTAGTTTTATAGAATGCAACCTCAGAATTATGCAATTAGAATATATTTTTAAGCAAAATTTATACTTTTTTGTAATAAATAACTTTGGCCATAGTGTGTTTTAGTCATACTATGCCTGAACCTTTAGCCTACTAAATATTGTATCCTAAATCTCACATCGACAGTTGATTTAGGTATATATAGCTCATAGAGCTGGTACTCACTAGTGTGATAGCGCCGCGCCTCGCCCCGCTAATGTGTGACTCGCGTGCTCACTACAACAAACTACAACTAAGAACTATAACTTGTATATTAAAATATCTCTATATAATAACTTCTGTTGTTGCCGGTGACTTCATATGTCTTTCCTTATGCTCCAATGCTCCTCACCCTTCAATTACATCTTGGAAGAATGACTTACCTTTTATTATTTATCTACATAATATATAAAAAACTACATAAAAAAAATTAAAAAGACACGTACAGAAGCGGTTAGTCTTTCTGTAGCAAGAGCGCAGAAGGGTATAACAACGACAAAAAATATCGTAAAGGCAGGTTCCTCCAAAAAATCTAAACTAAAAGCTTATTCCATCTTGGACGCGTCTCGTGATTGGACTGTCATGATAGACATGTATGAAAGGCAATACAAAATCCCCGGGGATGTTAGTGTTTCGTCATCTAGGCCGCACTTATTTCTGTACTCAAAACAACTAAGGAGCGTTATACTTGTGGAGCTTACTGTACCCTGGGAAAGAAACATACCCAAAGATCATACATTTAAGCTTAAAAAGTATTACGAACTATGTAACGAACTGATCAGGAATAAATATATAGTTAATTTTTATGCTTTAGAAGTAGGAGCGAGAGGTATAACAGCAAAATCTCTCTACAACATACTTAAGGATCTCGACCTTTCTAGAACAATCATCAGTTTATTTCTGGAACGTATTTCAAAGGCGGCTTTAGTAAGTTCTTACAATATTTGGTTAGGTAGGGAGAGGAGCGTGAACAGTGAAGGTGAGCGTGTATGCGCATAGTAAAGGGGTCCCTTAAACCTACACCTGGGTCGCAAGTCCCAGGCGTTGTTTGCGCTCCTCTTCTTGCAATGCGATGGGCCCGGCACCCGCACGGTGAATCCATGGAATGCTCAGAAGCTTCGTCTCACATAAGCAGACAAATAGATGAGGCGATAAACATACAACTATACTATTTTATTGAGCGAAGCGAGCGTAGCGAGCGTAGTGTTCTACTGGAGACTTTTTCTTTGAGACATTATTTGTCACGAATAGTATATTGTAATTATATTTTTTCAAAATTCGTAGCTCAATTGGAACTGTAAATAAGTTAGAGCTAGCTCGTTAGATAAGAGTAGATAAAGTTATGTTACTGATAGTATTATAATAACTCTTCATTTTCATAATTGATCACGATTTTTTTTTTTTTTTTATTAATACCCTATAAATAAAGTTTCATCTTCACAGTCTTCAATTTTTTTCCAAAGTCGAGAATCAAAATTTTCTTGTAAAGTCTATCTATTAATAAAATGCAATTATCAATAAAGAAATATTGTTTTTCTACAAAAATTATCCATTTTTTCATTACATATTACACTTTTTGTTTACGAAGAAAATAGTGAAAACAAAATCAAAACTGGCAGGCTAATTTAGTTTCTTAATTTCTATTTTTTCAACCCGTTTCAGACTACAACTTTAAAAATAAAAAGAACAATAAATAGAATTCGTTTACCACAAGAAAAGGTATCGTATCTGACCGTTGCTTGTACTAAAAAAATACACTTTTATTCATCCCAATATTTATTTATCCCAATGCTAATTATTAAAACCCAAGGAATCAAAATATTATATATTAAATTACCCATAATATTACCACTAAGGTAATATTTTATTTAAATTTTATTCTAAAGACCCTTATCTAATACGCTATTAATAAAAAAAAACTCTTAAACTTTCTCCCGCTGCAAATGTCACCGCTCTGCTAATGAGACACTGCAGCAATAAATTAAATATTTTAATAATATTCTTGCCAATATTCTGTAATTACTTGATAAATAGATATATTTATAACACATAACAATATACACTTCGGAATGTCTCGCCGACAGGTTAACTTTTTAATAATTCACCAATTTGTATATATTTTGATTGAAATATATGTAATGTTGCAGCTAATATCTGAAACATTAAACCGAGTGATAGTGCCCACTGGTCAAAAGCTTGCACAAAATTCGTATATTAGATAAAATACTACTCTTCTGGTGCAGAGATTAGCTTTTTTTAGATATCAAGATAATATCGAATACGACATCGAGAAACGCGGACACCGAATAAGTCACATTAAAACAACATAGTGATTTTGAAAATGTCGTATGTATCCTAACAGTCGACAAAGATATTTTCTAAAAGGTCTAGTAAAAACCTTGTCTCTGTGATGGTTACCTACCGATGCTCGTATCGAAGTAAAAATATAAACTACTGGATTAAAGCCGCCTCGTTATATGATGCTTACTATAAAAATGCTTTTAAAAACTTAGCTTAGACACCAACCGTTACACTGTATCTGTTTGGTGCTACGCAAATGTGAGCGAAAATTTAATATGACAGAAACACAGATTGCGAAAGATGCAGATGAAGAGACGCGCCCAGACAACAATCAAAATGAATATGTCAGAGAAGTGATATAATAACATATATATTTTAAACATACTGACACTAACACATCTCACAAGTTACTCCTCACACAATACAGCATTGTGAAATGCATATTACACACACTCAGACCGATATAATATAAAACTTCGTTATTATAATTATTTTTTATTTAATTACTAAAATTACAATTATTTTTATATATTTTTTTTATTACTTTTCCTTCGTGAAACATAAAATGATCGTAAATCAACCTCGCACTGAAAGATCCAGATAAAGGAAAACAATGCAGGCCAAGATTTATTAGACTCTCTAATTACAGTCAACCTTATCCCGACAAGAGATGCAAGCTCCAGGATTGCGACACTCGGATGGGAGTATAAATATTTGTAGTTTAGTGTGCACCGGACGTACGAGACTACACAGTTTATATACCTCTTAAAGAATACAAGAAAATTACTGCATTCAAGTAAATTTATAAGAGCATTATTATAGTTGTTTTGTTGTAGTTGTTTGCCACATTTTTATGCAAAATACAGATATATAACAATTATTCAATCATACGACAATGCAATATTGGAAGCTCTCACAACTTTTTATAATGAAGGAAGGCAATCTGTACGTAAATTGGATGCATCGTAGTCATGATTATAATTATACCAGTCTTATCTTACTGTGGTAAAATAAAATTGTATTGTTGACTTAGATTTTACTTTGAAACCCAAATCACATGTATATTTTTTTGACATGGGTTAAAATTGGTTTATAAAAGTCATTAATATTGCATGCAACACATGTAACAGATTTATTGTTTTATGTGCTTATGTACTTTCTTTATGTACTAGCCTTATGTATTTGCCTTCTGTACTAGCCTTTTATACTTTCCTTATGTACTCCCCTTATACACTTTCCTTATGTACTTCCCTTATGTGCTTTCCTTTTGTACTTTCCTTATGTACTTGCCTTACGTACTCCCCTTATATACTTCCCTTATGTACTTCCTTTATATACTTCCTTTATATACATCCCTTATATACTTCTCTTATGTATTTCAATTACATACTTTCCTTAAGTACTTCCCTTATTTACTTACCTTTTATACTTCCCTTATATATTTCCCTTATAAAATTTCCTGATGTCAATTTATACTTTCCTTATGAAAACATCTTATATTATATCCCTTATAACCTTACGTATGTAATAGCCTTATGAATTAACCTTCCGTACTGGCCTTATGTACATGTATAATCTTCTATACTTCCCTTATGTACTCCTCTTCTGTACTAGCCTTATGAACTTACCTTTTACATTTTACTTTAATTTAAATTTATTATAGGGATTTTGCATATTAAAACATCTATGTATATATTATAATTAAGTGATCTTAGTGTTCTCACACACTCAAAGAACGCTATAATATATATATAAATATAAGGTTAAAACAATACTACCATATAAGTACAGAAAATGATTGTTTTTAACATATGATGTGGTTTTCAAATCTAAAAAATCAATTAGCAATATAAAGACCTATAATTATATACACTATAAGTGCTGTAACGTAGCTAATTATTTAGATATAATAAAATAATAAATTCTATTATAAGTGCCTGCATATGGTCACGTAATGGTTTACAAATTACAATTCGACAGTTCCATACACTAGGGGCGCCAACAAACCCTCAATTACGACTCTATACCCTCGCGAAATCCCGAGTGACGTTTGCATATTGAGCGAAGAGAGCCTAGTGTAATGACTCATCGTTGTAGACAATGTCAGTAATCTAGGAGATTTCAAATTAGGCTGACAGTCGTGCCACGATCACCATCAAGCCATCAAATTAGACCTAATCTAACCTAAAGCATATTTTTCGCTCGAATTTTTTATCCCATTGACTTCAATAGGATATTAGTTTTTTCACGCTTATTCCTCAACGACATGACATTTTTCAAATTTTTTTCTTAAAACCATCACCTTATTTGTTTGTGTATTTTTGATTGCAAAATTTCATAATTTTCCGTCAAATAGTTTTCGAGCCTATTCGTGACAAAGAATGTGAAAAAGTCTCCAGTAGAGAGCTCCGCTCGTTTCGCTCAACAAAAGGGTCAACGGTTTTACAGCAACCGTGTAGCTTCGAAATTTTAGTTAATCAGTTTCAGTTGATTTAGTCAAACACTAAAACGGTTTCATCTGGAAGGAAACAAGATTTTTTTCTTTGTTACGTGAACCAGAAATAGCTAAGTATAATTATTGAATCTCGGTTTACTATTATTTTTTTTTCTCAAGAAATTCAAATTGTTGACCTTAAAAAGAATAATAAAAAATATTATTTCACATTGAATTATCGGAGTATGACATGCCTCGAGAAATTCTGTTTGTCGAGTTTGATATTAATATCAGTGGACGGAGCGTAACGTGTAAATATTAAATATTTATAGATAAATATTACTTTACATATCATAACATTATGGAACGATAAGTAATTAAAATGGTATTTATATTTACAGCCACAACATAAATAGCAGTAAACCATTTTTACACACTTTATTAATATTTAAGTATGATTCCGTTTTCGTAACAAATAGTTACAAAGTATTGCGTATCTCAAAAAAATCATCGAATAAATCAATCAGTTTATCAAGGATGATGCAACCATTGAATTAGCTGGGTATAAGAAAACCCCGTCTGCCATATTAATACATTCTATATAATTTTATTTAGAATCCGATCACAAAATATTTCAACAGCTTATTAAAAAACTTTTACTCAGCGAACATTTATCTAAAAGACTAAATTTCTTTTCTTGAAATAGCTTTTCACTTCGCCTAGTTACATTTTTAAAATCATAGCCAATTTCTAATTAATAAAGAGATCTCGTCGAGAACGAATTAGTGGCAGAAAATTAATTTAATGTTTTGAACTTAATTTTAGTAGATGCTTTTACATTCAACTAGTTGTGTGATGAAAATTTATCAAGACTATCAAGGTTTATAATCTTATCTAAACTTTGTTTATATAACCCTGTTTAAATTGAATTTATTTTCCGTATCTGTGGAATTAATAATAATTATTTCCGTATCTGTGGAATTGATACTTGATTGCCACCACAATGTAAAATAACAGTACAGGATAAGAAAAAAGCATTAGTAACCTTGTATTTGTATAAAAAATCAGTAATATAGTCGGTTCGGTTCATATTTGCACAAGCCAAATATGAACCGAATGCCAAGGTTTTGAAGTCTTTTAAGTTTATTAAGTTGTGCCTCGGTGAGATAAGGATAACTTGTGTCGGCGTAGTCAAGAATAGAAAGAAGAAGAGATTATGCAAGCATAACTTTGGTGGGAAAGGGAAGAAAATTTTGCTAACGACGGAGTGAACCCAGATCAGCAAAACATTTTTCACTGACCTCTTTAATGTGGTGCATATCTAATGGTAGACCGAGATTTCTGACATTTTTGCTGTAGGGTATAATGACTCGATTAATTAAAATTGGCGGTAAATTTGAGCTATCAACTCTAGCAATCATGCCTGGAGATCAAATAATTATAACTTAGCATTGGTTGTATTAATTTTTATTCCATAAGAAATACTCCAACTCAAGATTAACTTCAAATCTTGATTTAGTTCCGCAATCAATTCAAATGCATTGTCGGCGTTAACATGTTGTTAACATTATTAAAAGCATTGCTAAAGCCAAGCCAAATCAATACTATCAGTGGTTTACCATCCTTTCCCTTTCAAAAGTCGTCGGTAACTTTTATTAATGTGGCCAGTGCGAAATCCAGATTGAAATTAATTTTGAAAAAATTGAAAGTAGTTTGTTTTTATTTAGGAAAATGATTCAGTGAGTGTATACTAATTTCTCCAAATTTTAAAAAGGAGTGATAAAATAGAAATGGGTCGGTAATCGGAAAACAAGGACGGCTTGGGTTTTTTACGAAGGGGAATAATGTCGACGTCTTTCCATAAAGTAAGAAAATCACCAGTTGAAATTGATTAATTAAGGATATGTATAATTAAAGGAGTCACAATGTCAATTATGGGAAGAATTATTTTTTCGACTAATGCAATCGGAACAAATCGCATTCGACAAGATAGACAATATGCTTCTCTTAAGATTACATTCAGAAAATTGATTAAAATTGAACGGTGAGCTCTCCTTCCTTCTTTCCTTCCTTTTAAATTCCAATTCCTTATTAGGAATCGGAATTATTGGGATAGAATTTAAAGTCTTCGTTATAATATTCAAAGCATTGTCAGATGCAGAGAATGAAGAATTTAAACTTTCAAGATCGATGTTTGTGCATCCCTAGATGTGCTGTGTCGCCATTATCGACAGGTTTATCGATATGGCGTCGTTGTGCATCCCTACACAATTTATTGCAGCGATTTCTTATTTTGTTATACTTACGACGTTTTACGTCAGATCTATTAAGCTTATACTCCATTTTTGCTTAACACTTCTTCATAATTAATAATTTTAGGTTTTCTATAAGCCACGGCGTCGGGAGATGTTTCATTTTAACAGGCTTAATTGGTGCATATATGTCATACAGTTGAGTTAAAAGCGTATTAAAAATATTCACTTTACTGGACTTTAAAGTAAAGTATCAGCAATAAAAAGATTAGACCATTCCACCTTGCATACGTTATCGCATAGGTTGCTAAGGGCCATTCTCGCAAAGTTACACTGCAGAAGTAATGCTGCTTTGGCTTTAGGTGGACATAACATATAAGAGAGATATATCAAATCATGGTGATAATAACCATCAGCGGCATATTGACCGTATTTGGAAATAGATTCTGGAGATGAAACAATCATAAAATCGAGGAGAGAAGGGACACAATTAGGTAATATATGGGTAGCGTAAATTGGTAAAATGTGTAAATTGCAGCTTTCAACCAGGAACAAAATTTATTAGTACCTACAGTTGTCTCGCTTGAGTAGTAGAGCAGTAGATGTGTTAAAGTCACCCATTATACTAGAGTAACTGTATAGTGGAGAAAGTTCTCCTATTACACTTTCAAAAAAGGAAAAGTAATCTATGTGAGAAGGGAAGAAAAAGGACGAGGAGCAGGGCTATAAAAAACACTCAGAAGGATATTATGGATGGATAATGGATATGAGACGATGAAACCTCTAAAATCATATGGTCGACCTCATCAGGTAAAGGAGGCTGGGAAGAGGAACTTGTCCCGGTAAATGGTAGGTAAGTTCGAAGATAAATTGCAACTCCTTCGCCTTCGTCGACTCGGTCTTTGCGAATAACTGAAATCCAGTGAATAAGACTCAGAAGGTAAACAGAGTTAGTAACACGTATCTTATTCGTACTCAAACATGTGTCTTTTATAGTTTAAGAAGAGTAAGTATTTGAATGTACCCTTAAATATGTTCTATTTTATTTTGTTTATTTACCTGAATAATAAAATCCTTAATATAAACCTAAGTAAGTAACGACGGAAGTATCAATAAATGAAATGTGAAGGCGACAGTCGTTTGCCAACTAATTAACAGGAGTGGAAACAAATTAAAACAAAATTATCAAGTCGACTGAATTTTTCGTACGCATTAAATAATAATTAATCAAATTAACTTAACCGGCAAAGTTGATAAATGCACTAGATATAATATCAAACATTGATATTGTTTATATTGTTAAAAAGCTTTAACTATTCACATACAAATAATCACAATTACATTCACTTATTGTTCAACTAATATTAAATGTAAAGATATAAAACCTAACCAAAATCATTATTTTATTTATTATAGGTGAAACTATTGAAGACTAAATTAACTTCCGTTCTCTTAGATTCCGTTATCCAACGTAAATCAGTCCCGCACCGAAAGGTAAAGATAAAGGATAACACTTCCTGACAGGATTTATTGTACTCTGTAATTACAGTAAATACTTAACAGATATCTTTACAAATATTTAAAGTATTACAAGGGATCCGTATTCATAAACAATATATTTATAGCACATTCTATGAAAATACATTTTATACACAAAGTGAATAAACGAGTATCATTGGAAAATCAGTGTGGTGTTGGAGTTGTCATACCGAATATCGACTTGCTCAGTATATACGTATATATTTATATAAATAACATATTAAACAGTGAGATCTGAAGAATCTTTAGGTAAAATATTTTAAAATAAACTGATAAAATTATTGAGCGAAGCTAACGAAGTGAGCGGAGCGTTTTACTGGAGAATTGGCTCAAAAAATACTTGACGGAAAATTATAAAACTTTGCAATCAAACAGACACACATTAAGTGATGTGATGGTTTTAAAAAGAAAATGTTTGAAAAATGTCCTCAAAAAAAAAAAAAAATTTTTTTATATCATGTCAAAAACCTGATATCCCATTGAAGTCAATGGGAAACGATGAGTCAATACACTGGGCTCGCTTCGCTCAAAATACATACGGCACTCGAAATTTCGCGAGCGCAGCGTGTCGAAATTGAGGGTTTGTTGGCGCCCCTTGTATATATATATATATGTATTATCACAGCTAAGCTCTACATCCCCACCCTAAATATCGTCGGCGTCAAAACTCTGTGACTGACCTGACCAAAATAGTTTAGTTACAATCTCGTTACATTTTGTAAAATTAATTTATATTAAACTAATAATTTGTGACCGTCATTACAAGTTGTCATAAACACTTAAAAGAATCAAAGTTCACGTTGAACCTTAATACTTAATTATATTAATTACGGATACAAAAGATGTACTTTGTGTATAGTGGTTTTGTAATTTACCAAACACATAATGTCATAATGAAAATGAAAAGGGTTTCCGATCTCTGACCTCAATTCCACATTCAGAAGATTTTATGAACTTAATTATACTAACAGCCGAGTTACTTCACTCTCTGAATGTACTGTTCTGTAAGCTTAATAAAGTTTTTATAATAAATTTTTATCGTATTGATTTAAATCATTTTTAACTTTTGCTTAAGTGACGAATAAAGCTAAAGTAAAACATTCTATTATCTCAGTAACCTAATATATATTATATTTTGGTAACAATACCATACTGAATACAACTGTACTATAAAATACGATACAGTATTGAATAAATCATTATTAGTATTAATTCAATTAATTTTTTCTCAAGACTGTCGCCTGTAATGTATTAATGTTATTCCGTTTGAAGCAATTATTCTTGAGTTAGCAGAGTTCTGTTAATTAGAGCTCAATTTGCATCAAATTTAGAATAATTAATCCAATGTAACGAACGTTAATTATTTTTACAAAAATTAAACATTAGTAGAACTGTTGAGAATTGTTTAAATTTATAACCTATAATATAATGAAACATATATAATATAGAGATTTTCTATTTTAACACTACATATAACATATAAATAATATTTTCTTATATATTGTCATCCGCATAATTATTTAGTCGACAGTTTAACTTCAATAGTCGACAGTTTAAATTCATAGGCAATGGGGTCACCATAAAATGTTTTTAAGCACCTTTATAACCTCTCGCTCCCCCTGGTGTTACTTGGCGAAGTTTTAATTTTCAGCTCCTTCCCTACCCAAAAACAGTTATGTTTTTGATACAATGTACCTCTTATTTATTATTATTAAACATAGATGTTATCTTTTTCATTAGAGTTTCAGATCTTGACACAAATATTAATTAAAATTGTCCTTAAATACAGAAGGAAATACACAAGATATATATCTCTCCCAATCTGTCTTGTGATATTTCGTGACTTTTTCGAAACCTTTGAGCCTCACGTGATTAATGGACGATCCTTATCATATAAACATTATCTTCACGATGCGGCCTATTCAAGCACTACACAACTGATTTTAACAACCTAATTTATATTATCAATTTACCTGACAACAATAAATAAACCGACCCGAAAGTGCTGATTCTAATCATAGCATTTCCCATTAAAAAGAATAACAATTCAAGACAAATCTAATATAAACGAACCGATTTTACCGTAAACGGAATTTGTAATTTCCCCGCTTCCCTTAAAAAACTTTATTATCTTGTTAATTCCTACCTATAAATCTCGTCCGGTAACAAAGCCCTCCTTGCAAAATAAATTAATTACCAGTGCTGCCGCGGCGGCGAGTGGCGGCATGTTGCAGACGCGTCCGCTACAAAGTTTACTTGACACCTAAGACGGATATTTAAAGAAGTTTTTATTTATAGCCGAAGAAAGCGTAGATTTGTATATTATAAAGTAACAAAACATTGTTACATATTTCAAATTAATATCCATCTTACTTTATTTTACTTGTCATGAGAGTTTACTCATCTTTTGCTATTTATAGCGTAGGTCACCTTATTGCTGTATTATTTGTATAATTCACATTAATAAGCGTGTTTTATTGACTAAACAAGTATTAATAGTATATTGGAAACGAATTTAGTATTTGTATAGGACTAAACAAAAACTAAACTCGCTTTATTAAAATAAGCTAAAATGCATATAATTATTCCTTTTAAAATAATTATGTTCATAGCTAATATATATTATATTGCTAATAAATCGATCTAGATAAAAAAAACTCCAACCAAATACCATAACATTATTAATCTTATATTGGATTCAAAAAAATATATTTAAAAATTAAGGTAACAGATTTTGGTTAATAATTTTTTAATTGTGATACCTGCCATCTTTTGTATCTTTATAGAACTACCATTAAATAAGAAGGAGCTATTAGAGAATTGATTATCCTCCTCACCAATAGATGGCATTTTATAAAAAACATTTTTAATAATTCTACACCATAAACACTGTGTTGCATTAAACGACAAATTTATTTAGGGAATACGAAACAAAATAACAAAATATATTTAATTAACATTAAATAACATACTTATAAATGAACACTTGTTCTCACACTTGGGATGATATTACTGTCTTGGGTGAAGTTCTATAAATAAATCAATCAAACCGCGTCATATTGAATCGCTGTAAACTCTTCTAACTTTCCCTTCAGTTTTCATAGAACAAAAAATTCTGAAAACATATTAGGTAGCTCTTAATCGCATTTCAATGGTAATGTATCATAGTTTCAGATTACTCACAATGAGGAAGCAGGTGCCGATGAGCGCAGCCTTATAACGCACGTCGAGGGTCTGCGGGAAGTGCAGGGAGAAGACCTCGCGCCCGCGACCAGCGCGACGACACACGCGTCTGATGCTGCCCACCAGCTGCTTCTCCGCGGAGTACAACTGCGGAAATATATGAGACATGGTCCTTTATATTGACGTTTGTGAAACAGTGTTCACAATAAAAAACGACTGAGTTTGTTGTGAAATTTTGTCATATCAGTGCGTCTGGAACCCTCGTAGCCTTATTTTAAGTTAGAGAGTGTCTTACAGACGGACTTATTTCGATAGGTATGGTATCTAAATAGGCCCTCCTGGCGCTCCTATTTGACGTAAAGAAGTGATCACTGGTGTTAATTCCTAGTGGAAAAGATATATCAGTAAGTCAGTCAGTGTGTGAACATACAATAGACAAGCCCAAATATTATATCAGATTTCATTTGACAATACGTACCTAGAATTATTCGCAAGGCTATAGAAATTTAAAACATCAAAAGACAGTGTTTGAGTGTTTTTTTGTTATTGGCAGGGAAAAAGTTATAAACGCCACAACAACTAGTATTTGTATATTACTCTTATTAGAGTTTAAAGTTATAGTTACCTCAAAGTTACATTCCGCGGATATAGAGACGGGTCCCTTAACTCGTATGACGGTGCGGTCGGCGGCGTCGTTGATGACGAGCACAGGCTTCAGCAGGGTCACCTCCTTCCGCACCACCGCCGCCGGCTCCCCGCACACCCACACATCCATCTTGTCAGACCCGACAGTGTACGGACGACGCAGCTTCATCACCTGTGTGTGTCACACACACACAGACACACCCTTTTAGTATCAGCTTCCATTTATGTTAAGAAATTTATTATTATACTCTATGATATAAATCGATTTTTTTATCAATTATTACTTTGTTGTGTGGAATTCACGAATACAAAATAAGATATATGTAAAAGGGATTAGTCACGGGATACTACGGGATAGACTATTAATATAATGGAAAAATCTTGTATCAGTAAACCAACTTGAGACTGTATACATATTCCTACGCAAGCTTTTACTACTAACAATACATATTAACTTTCTTCTGAAAATAAGCAGGGCAGAGTTTTTCCTTCAAATTTCTTTTTTGTACATTTTGCTATTAACACTAAACCTACCGACAATTCTTGTGTACCTGTTCCTACCGCACACGGTCAAATTGACGGGTAATTAAAAGTTATTTTATTATATAACGCAGGTAATAATGGAAATAACTAAAAGTAAAGAGTGAAGAAAATATTATATGTATACTCAAAGAATTGTCATGTAGTTTGATATCGATATTATAACGTTAAAAATGTGTTAGTTTTACAAAAGTTTAAGAACGGTCAATTTAACCGGTACTTGGTAGGTTTAGTGTTAATAATATAGTTATCTATATAATTAGGGCTAATTGCAAGTTTCCATTTATTTCGCAAAGTTTCATCTGTTAACGGTATTTAGTTTATAAAAACTATATTTAACTTAACAAATTATAAATTCTTAAATATTAATTGAAAATAATTAATAATTACAACAACATACCTTAAATATTGTTATTCTTATCATAGTTGACAAGTAATCGCGTAATGAATAATACTTCTTTCTTTATTATTCTTTATAGGGATTTATGATTTTTACTCTAATAATAGTACAAATCCATGTATATACCACTATATCTTGACCTCTTGCCGGGTTTGCGTGATGGAAGTACTCATAAAACACGCAACTTTATCAGATTCATACTCTGACCTTTACTTATTTTTTTTACTTGAATTTAATTTTTATATAACATACATAGCAGCTATGAAACAGATTCTATATTCAACGGAAATTTTGCAAGAAAAGCATGCAAGATCTCACCTCCTTATCATTAGTATCGAAGACATCGATCTCGAAGGCCCTGCTTTTTCCAGCCAGCATCTGATCCAGAAGGCCGGAGTCCTCCCTGGCCTGCAGCAGCACGGCTCCCTCTGTAGACACCACCACGTACTTCGCGGCATCACCTGTCTCTCTGATCACAACTCGGTCTAAGTTTTTCAACACTTCCATTCCTAAAAAAAAATATATATTTAAAACAACGAAAACATAAAATAATAGTAAGATCCGCCGCCGCGCGCAGCGGGAGTTGAGCTGAGCCCCCTCAGTTTTTTGACTATCATTTCTGAACGGAATAAGATATTTTAATTCTGTTATTTTAAAAACATGCCCATTCCCAAGTTCTACAGCTCTGCCAATTTTCATTTAGATCGGTTCAGTAGTTTTTAACTGATGTTGCTTCAAAAAGAAGTTTCCCAAACGGTTAAGAGCTTCGCTTACGCTCAGCTCAATAAGAATAAAAAAACGCGTCCTAAATTGAGATACATCCAGAATAGAAAACAAACTCATAAAACAGATTGAACAAATCCAGAGCGGACTCCACCTGGACGTAAATTATTCGTTCATAATCATTCGATTGGTTTTTAGTTTAAAAGTTATGGGGTGGCGGACAGATGAAACTATCGCGAAACGCATCCCGTACAGCGCGGGCGTTTTTACGATCCACTGTAAATAAATACTAAATATTCGCGTGGTTTATTATTTGTTGCTAATAGTAGCGAGTGAAGTAAAATAAACGTATCAGCAATTTGAATTATTAACAATTGGTCCACATATAAATAGAAATATGTGGGTTTGTTAACAATACCTTTACAGCTTTCAGTTTCACGTGACGCACGGACACTGAATAATTGAGCGAAGCGAGCGGAACGTTCTACTGGAGACTTTTTCACATTTTTGTCACGAATAGGCTTGAAAACTACTTAACGGAAATTAATGAAATTTTGAAATCGAAAAGACATAGTAGGTGATGGTTTTAAAAAAATTTAAAAATGTCTTGTCCTTCAGGAATAATCGTCAAAAAACTGATATCCCATTGAAGTAAAAATTTTGCTTTACAATGAAATCTCCTATATTACCGAAATTGTCCTCAACGATGAGTGATTACAGAATACATTGGGCTCGCTTCGCTTAATATGCAAACGGCAGCCGAAATTTCGCGAGCGCAGCAAGTCGAAACTTCACATAATGTGAATCTTAAATCTTTAAATATATTTACCTTTTAATTCTTTTCCTTCCGCCATTACTCGTATTGTCTATTCCCCAGTTAATAGTATTGGAAAATGTTTTTAATACATTTGTTTTAAATAAAAATATATAAAAAACATTTTTATTTACATTCCAATATTTTACCTGAAAGCATAAAATAGAAAATGACACAAATAAATTACATTTTATTTTTAAAATTAAAATAATATATATCTTCATGTTCAACTTGTTAATATTTGTGTAAAATGTTGTTATGAAAATATATTAGTTCATTATCTCACAATATATATAAAAATATTTATTTATTATATTTTTCTATTAAAAAAAAACCATTGTATATTCTCAATACGTTGAAATCGAAATACATATTCTAAATGACCGCTGTCTCTTGTGAAAGAATTTTACAAAATAACAAATAAATAAATATATTTTTATTATATTTACCCACCAAGGATGCACCTCAATAGTTTATTTGTTATATTTTAACTGATTTAAAAACACAAAATCACTCCCTTAAACGTAAGCTTTAGCCACGACCCTGAGTATATTAAACTGTAAAAGCAAACCACTCGCTCGCTCGTCCACACACGACTGATAGTCGAGTTAGATTTAAGCTTCTATATATATATTTCATGTTGTTTTACGATACTAAATACATTTTTTTAATTGTGCTAAGATTATAATGTTTGTCTTTTTCTTAAAACATTAAACTTCTACACAAGTGATTTGTTGTGTAATGGCTTTACAGAACTACAAATCAAAAACTAATGCCACATTTAAACATTCTTTAACTTCTAACCGTCTCAATAAATAAATAAATAAATTATTTTCATACCTTAATTAGTTGATTTGTAAAGAACCAAAGTCAAGTCACCAAAGCCTCCATTTTGTGAGTCAACACGTCACTTACACACAATACAGATCACGTTAGCCCTCACCCTTCCTAATACAAATGTATCTTTACAGCTCACACAATAAAGTCACATTCACTTTCATGTAACCTCAATGTCCACAACAAAAGCAAACATATTTGGTAAAAGTTTTTGCCACACCCAGTATACGTTTCACGATACCCTTACCACTTTTAATATCACTTAATAAGTATTGTAACTATATTGTAATACTGTATTCTGTTATTTTTATAAATGATTCCTACATTCTAAAGACAGTGGTTTAAAATCTTTACGAATGTGAGATGATTTAAACTATTGGAGGACATAAATACTTCATCTTTACTTTTCAATCCGAGCTATCTCAAGGCTAGCCGTGTTTAAGAGGATATAGCAGATGAGATTATTTTAAGAATAATTGAAGTTAATCATCGCTACTTGAAAATAATATTAATTTTATCAACGGTATAATAAATAAACTTGTTATATTAATTTATAGATAGTCCGCTAGTTTACCACCCAACACGATAAAGTTGGTACCTATGATAACCTAGCATTTATTCGAGCTGCAGTCAAATAACTAAAGCTAAAATCTACAAAATTATAAACTGATTTTTCTCTTATTGGAAGCACATATTACTATTAGAACTGTCACGTTGTTATTTATAATTTAAGTCAGAGTATCTTATATTAATACATATTCTGATTGTGGAACGGGTTAACGGGACATTTAATAAAAGAAGTAAGTGATTACACACTTTTATTTTATTGAATACATGTATTACAAAAAAATCGTACAATAACTAATCAGTCTAAACAATACTCCATATTGCTGTGGGGTTAACAAAGTCTAGGAACTCTCATCACTGTCAGACTTTCCCTGGATTGGTACCTTTCTTTCTGGGAGAGGTTCAGATCGGAAAGCCACCAATTTCAACTTCCCCTTATCCAGATGACATTCAACTCGCTCGGGAGGAAACCCTTCCGGCAACAGGAAACGTCTTTCAAAGTGACTTCTGGTCCAGCCATCTTCCCGTTTGATTTCCTTCTTCCCTTCGATCATTATCTCGTTACCAACAGTCTTCACTTCAATTTGCTCTGGAGTGAAGTTCTGAACGTCCAAGTGAACTTCCACCTTCTTTCCATCTACTTTAACCTCTGAATCTGAATACACCCCTTCAATACCATGTTCCTGATTTACAGGTGCGTTAACTTGTCTGATATATTTAATCGGGTCTCTGAAAAAAGGATCCCTCGAAAACACAGAGAATGGTTCTTCCAGTATCCGTGCGACAGGATCCCGGTAGGACAGATTCCTCAGATGACGCAACCAATACGGCATCAAAGACATTTTCGTTGATATTTTCTCGTAAAGTCGTAACTCGCTCGAATGATTGTTTACTTTCAACTGAGACGTAGCGCGCTCTTCCGGCCTTTTATACCAGTCGAATCAACGCAATCTATTGACGAGAAGTGGCGAGAACAGTCGCGAACAATCTGGAAAGATGTGGAAAGAAATATACGCTAATGCCATCTAGTATCGGATAGCAACACCAGAGAATTTTATTAAATAGACAATATTTGACTGTTATTATATATACAGTATTCGAATCTATACACTTTTATTGCATTAAACTTAATAATTATTATTTTGCAAGTTAATATAAGTAATAAAGGAATTAAACGCTCAATCTTATATAGTAGCTCCATCTATCGGTCAATAGCTATCTTTTAAGCAAGGTAAATGAAAACAAGTTTTTATTATACTATGAATATAATAGTGACAAATAGTAATAATTTCAAATAATACAACTTATTTTGATTTTATTAAAATATTTTTCTACATATTGTTAACAAGGCGCAGTTGCACAATATTTTTCATTTGCCAAGATAACATGTGAATGATGATGAAATAGTAACATACATTTACATGTTAAATTTACAAATCTAAATTTAATATCATAATAAATCAAATATAGTAAGTAAGTATTTATTCACTTTAATAAATTTAATTACAGATCGTTACAATTACAATGTTGTTAGCGATAATTGCTAAGTAAAAAAAAATGGAAATCTATATTTTCTAATAGTATATGTAAATACAATTATCTATCTATACTTTACTATATTATGTAAATAAAACCTATTTGAAAGAAAATGATAATTTAATAAAAAAATCTTTCAAAAAATGTTACAGGTCACCAAAACAATGAAAAGTATGCTGCTATGCGGTACCTACTATAAGTCAAACCATAACAAATAAAACCGCCCAGGTGCGAGTCGGACGTTACTAGTTACTAAATATGTATTAAGAAGCGGCTGTAAGAATACCAATTTCTTTAGAAACATCGCTCAGAGAATCTTTAGCTTTTAAGTTATAAATAGAGCGCACAGTTTTTTTGTAAAATAAATATACAATTAACTTCGGCGGCACGGTCCTATAATAAGATACTGTAACAAAATACTATGAAAATAAATAAAACAAACGAGCAACCGTATTAACGACCATTAATTGTCTTACTTTTTTAATTGCAGACGACCGAGGGTTTGGGTGCGAGTGTTGAAAGATGGGGGGAACAGAACACTAAAAAATGGCATAAATTAAATAAAACAGTGTAAAATTTCACACTATTGTTATCTCATATTATTTTCCAGTGTTTGAGAAACGTTTGGCTAACTTTATATTTCCTCAGAAAATCTAAAAAGTCTCTGGACCGGCCATCTCCAATTGGATGTGTTGGTGGATGAAATCGATTTTGAAATAACATCCATAGTTTAAGTTTAAGAGTTTATATGAAATACTAACTATATATTAAATCTTAATATGAAATGACCCATCAAATAAATTTCTAGACATCTTGAATGGCGATAACAAGAATTCAAAAACTTAAAACTGTCACAGTTTCAAGACATTACAGCCCACAGGCAGTATACTGTTTATAATATTGTTGTCGAAAACTAGGAGTAATATTTAATCACGATATAAAAATCGTACAGGGTTATATAATATTGTTAAGAATTTTGGAATATTTCTTTAGAGCTTAAAATAGTTATATTAAACTTATTATTTATACAGCGACATCTGTTTAAACTTTTTTGTTAAGTTTTAGAATGTTTATGGTTTCTTTACATAGATGGCGCTGTAAAAATAAAATTATTAAAGTGACGACTCATTTAAAAATATAAATTAAATTTTTTTGTTATGGCTTTCATCAGCACAAATTTTTCAAGACGATATTCCAGTGTAACCGTGGTTTTCAAAAATGTAAATTAGTCAAATTGTTTATTCAATACTTGTGTAGATGAGACTAAGTTATGTCTATACTCATTCTCCTTTTTTCAAGCCTAAAATTGTAAGAAATCCATGTTGCAACTGTGGGTATGACCTAAAGGACTTAAACCACATTTTTTTCCCTTGTGCTTAGATCAGAGATTAACAGTGATCATCATTTTATAATATCTTACTTGCCTTAGAAGCTCCGTGCCGTAGTATTACAAAGGTGCTATTGTTTGATATTGATATCTAAATCTATAAAAAAATTTGATAGTTTATATAGCGTATCTCCTTGTCTCCCTCTTTTCTTGGTAGTTAAAATGGCGGGTCTATGGCTCCCAGTACTGTTTCTCCTAACAGTTTATAGTTCTGTTTTCACTATGAATGTCCAATTTAATATAAATAATACGATTTACTTCGCTTAAATCCTTATTTATTTAAGCAGTTTAATTATCATAAAGCTAGACGAAATTTGATTAAAGTGGAGTTTCATCTCGCTATGAATGCAATCTATCATGATACTTTACGTTTCGCAAATGATAATTATTCAGCAGGTACAAAAAAAAAATGTTTTGGGTTACAATTATAATGTAAGTGAAGCTCTTAACTGTTTGGGAAACTTCTTTTTGAAGCAACATCACATAGAAACTACTCAACCAATTTGAATAAAAATTGACAGGGCTGTAGAGCTTGGGAATGGCCATGTTTTTAAAAAAAAGAATTAAAATATCTCATTCCGTCTAGAAATGATGGTCAAAACACTGAGGTAACTCAGCTCAACTCCGGCAGCGAACGGCGACGGCTCCTAGTAATTAAGATTTATTGCGGCCCACACAGTTTTATTTTGTCTGTGCTGTGTGCGTTCGAACAGACAGATGCAACTAATGCAAATGAAGCTCATCTATCATAATTACCGACAGCAAATTACGGCTATATAGGCTGCAGAAAATATGATTTTATGAAAGAAGTAATATACTAGGATTCGCCAACCGTGCACGGCGGGTGTTGAGCTGAACCCCTCTCCTTTTGTCTTTTCTTGATAACTTTTGAATGGCTAAACATTTTCAATCTGTTTACGCTTTAACATCCGTGTTCCGCTCAAACATACGTGAGCAAATTTTTAGCAAATTATCTAGTCGCATTCTGGAGACAACTAAACACAAAAAAAGGTATCCTAAACGGTTAAGAGCTTCGCTTACGCTCAGCTCAATAAATATATTTTTGACATTTTTATTACACCAGAAACAGTTCTATTAATATTACAATGACTCAATGGTTCCGTGAATCGTGTTAAGCTGCTTAGACGGATAGGTAAAGTACTAATTACTTAAGTTGATGTTTTTAAGTATAAGTTATTTAAAGAATTATCTCACCTATTATTCTGAATATATACAGGATACTGTAATTTTTTATTATTATTTACATAAAGATAATATTATTACATCTTTCTGTTGGAGTCGCTTTTAGAGAACATATTATTATTTAACATAATGCCTTTAAGTATTGTATCTGCCTCAAAAATAGCGTAAGAAGATTTTATATTTTGGCAATTCGGTCTATGATTTTTTCCAATAGCAAAGATTTGGGGCTTGAAATATTTCAGTCATTTCTTTAAAAAAATAGGATAACACTTTTTAATATCCCATCAATTATTCACTTCCTGTTTGCCCAGATATCTTTTTGTCCGTTAAATTTTAAAAGGTCTGGTGTAGAGGGGGATAGAGGGTTGGAGGACAACGAAAAGTAACCACAAATTCTGTGACACTCGTAGACCTAAAAATTTAATTATGCTATCAAATTACTTAAAATAGATTTGAAGTTTTTGTTTTAAAAAGTATTATACTACAGTCTAATCAATCACTTATAACACATTGTAGAACCAATTTAAACTGGTGTATAAATAAACAATTCTGATCGTTTATGGGCAATAATGAATATGGTATATTTATCTTAGCAATATAAGGCGTGAAACGCGTCAGATTTACGTACGTTACTCTGTGGAGGGGATGCTTTTTTGTTATATATATATTTGTAAAAGTAATATGCTTACAGTTTAAAATAATTATCTTATATTATTACAATGAATGCTGTATTTGTTGTACTCCTTGCGGTGCTGTGTGCGGTGGAAAGCATGACACTCAGAAATGTTAATACAGGTTAGTGTTTTTCATGTTTTAAGTTTAATTATACAATTTTGAAAAAAAAAATTCATAATCTTATTTGTAATTTTTTTGCTAGAAATCAATACAGACAGGAATTCACACAAAATTGAAAAGAGATTCGTGAATCTATCTCTTGCCAGTGGAGGATTTTCGAGCAGTAGTTTCTCAAAAATCAGAGCTAAAAGAAGGTAATTAATTAAACCTTTAATCACTATTTTTAATATTTAATTTTTTAATTGATATCTAATTGGATTACTTTGTTACTTATTTTAAAATATTGTTAAATATTTCAGCTCAGAGGAAGAATGTGAAAAGCTTAGGCTGTGCAGACTGCACGCTCGGTCCAACACCAACTTCTTCGCGGCTTTTGAACTATATTTTGTAAAGTAAGTTTTCCAGACGCCATTTTTTTATTTTTTATTCTAACGATCCCACTGCAGCCTGTTACATGTATTGATTCATACATGACCATAAAACATATTATTGAAACATCTTGCTTAATGAGAAACGTATTTATATTATATTCTAAGAAATATAGATAGAGTTTTAAAAAATATAATTATTCGTATTTAAAAATTTACTTATCAAGTGCAATTTAAAAAAAAACGCAAGTTTAAATAGTTCTTCTCAGAAAAGTATTTAACATTTTTAAAACCTATAAAACCTACACTACAACCTTCAACAACGGTTTCAAACTAACACAGAATAGTTTTATTATAAATAAATAAAATTATTATGACATAATAACAAGTTAATATATATTGCAGTAGAGAGAACGCCCGTCTGTGGGATCACCGCGGGCGCTCCTTGGCGGAGTGCTCTTAGAGGTACTCGTGCTACAGATAACACTGCAGAGGGCGCTGCTTATTATGGCAATTAAATAGATAATGATAAGAACGATATTTTATTTCACCTGGTTTGTCCCGGATCCGATGTAGTGAGAACTTCGCCTTAATTATTAAAACCATAAAAAGGACTGATTTTAATAAAGATTTGTCTTTTCTGGAACTGACAGACGAAATGAGAACTTCCCCTTAAATACTAATTCCCATAAAAAGGAATAGATTTGAATACAAATTTTGTCAAAATTAGTTGATATATGTTTAAGGTTATGACTCCCACATTAGAATTTAGAATTAAATATTTAAATCTCAATACACCAGCTAAGATCCTTTAACTTCTAAAAATAATTTAATTATACGGTACTTCGCAATCAGCTTAAAATAGCCGTTTAGGGAAATGAAAGACAAAATTTTAAAACACTCCTCTTTATTAACCACTTATATCTATACAATACTCACAACGCACGAAACAAAAATAACTCAACCCGCTTAATAAAATCGATAATTCTTTTAATAAATAATATTATATTTGTAATAATTAAATTTTTAACGCACTGAAAAATAAATGATTCAATAATGCCTTCGATGGTGGAATGTTATTCAATATGTCTTATAAATTTCACTGTACTATACTGTTATTATAACTGTTTCTATCTGTACAAGTACAATCATTTGTCCTTCGTACAATACGTGAATTGAAGAATACTCTTTATTACTATATATTATTTCACTTTTGTCTGTGACTGGTGACGTCACAGTGACGTCACAAATTGTTGTCGTCTATTTTGGTTTACTGCGCCTTCTTCCTGGGCACCTTCTTGATGGGGTCCGGTATGAAGGCGAGGAGGCGATCCCGCTGCAGGAACACCACAACCAGCGCCACCACCAGCGGCAGCACCAGCAACGAACTCTGCCGCAGCTCCTGCTCCGAGGACTTAACCTGGTGTTTAATTAATTATTTTAACGAAATGAGACTATAATCCAATATAAGTAATTCTTTTGTAGATAAAGATTTAGAGTCATAGATAATGGACGCTGAGTACACGCAGAGTGAAACCACAGTCTGTGGAACACACGGGGAGTCGATCCCTCCATTGCGCTCGAATAGTTAAAAATCAAGTCACCTTGGGATCGAAGGTGAACTCGAAGTGCTTGAACCGTCCGTCGGACACGAAGGAGTGGACGTGTTCATCGACGACGTGAGTAGTGCGGGACAGCGTCGAGTCCAGCGTCAGCACGTAGGTGCGGTTATCGGCCGGCAGCCGCGGCAGCGCCAGCGCCAAGCCCGGATTGTTGTGGACGGAGTACCCTGCGGCGTCCAGTCGCGCCGTATGCAGCGCGCTGGACGCCCGCGCACCCGCCCCCGCCGCGCCTCCCGCTGCCGCCGCCAGCGATAGCCGTAGCGTTCTGTAGTGCTCCGGCGCCGCCCGCACCCACACCGACACATCTGTCAGCTGCGGCGGAGACACCACAACGAGGCGCAGGCCCTCGACGTCCTTCTCCTCCATCTAAAAGACGACCGCCGTTCTCGTCAGAAATTCGACCGGTTCAACTCCCATCGCCGGTGCTCCCCCTCACCTGTATCTCGGCGGGGGGCTCCGCCAGGCGCGCGTCCTTCGGCACCACGCGGTACGTGCATCCCGGGACTAGGCCGCGCAGCCTGCGGGAGAAAACACTGTACTGACTATTTCTTTTATTTTTTTATGTTCAATGATTTAATATTTATGGCTACGCTACGGGATACTGTAATTCATTTTCAATAAATCATTTATCATAAATCTTTAATATTTAAGTCCGTACGTCTGTTGTCCGTTATTCTATCGTATTCTAAATATCGATTCATATGTAAATGTAGGCGGGAGCGGCGAGCAGCCTCCTCGACCATCACTGCTGGAAGTATCATAAAGGGTAAAACAAGTCTCCCTGAGTGGTCGGGAGCACTGACCGAAAGCTGCCATCCTGCTCGCACACGGCGTCCTGCTGCGGACAGGCGACGTCGTCGCTGAGGGCCCGCAGCGCCAGGGGTCCCGCGCCCGCACCGCCCAGCGACACCGCGCGGCCCCGCGCAGACCATGACACGCGCACGCCCCTAGCGAGTAGTGAGTGATTAGTACGCGTAGTGGCGCTGTGTGTGTGTGTGTGTAGGGGGTGTGGGGTACCTGAAGCGCAGCGTGTGCGTCTGTCCGTCGGCGACGTGCACGAGGTGGTGGGGCGGCTCGAAGCGGTATTCCTTCATGTGCGGTTTGACGTAATAGTGGTCCGGCGCCAGGGAGCGGGCCCGCACCGCGCCGTTCACCGACCGCGCCGTGGAGCGGAACGAGCCGCCCGACACCGACACCAACGCGTCCTGATACACACGAAGAATTACATTTATATATATGTATGTATAGATATATATATATATATATATATATCTTTTCCACTTTGTGTACGTCAAATGGCAGAGTCGGGAGGGCCTGTTTAGATACCATTCTTATCGAAATAAGCACTGTAAGGATATTGCAACTTTACATTAAGGCTGCGAGGGTTCCAAACGCGCCCCGGTATGAGGAGAACCGCACTACAAACTGGGACAGGCATTTCTTTATTTTGATCACTGTTCAACATAGGCACGACTGTTTAAACACATGTGCCATTATTAAAAATAGGTATAGTTTTAACATAACCATATTTTTAACAATTAATATTATTATAAATTTAAAACTCCCCTTCGTCACTCAGATAGATAAAGTTAAAACTCTTCACTTTCTTTACATACATATATACTTCCATTGCAGCTACATGTTATACAATATGTATATGTTAGTATTATGAAGTAAATCTCTGGACCATTACCTCTAAGGGCGTCTCGTCACTGTCGTCCACCAGCTCGACTTCTATCTCTGCCAGTTTGTGTGCTTGTATGTCTCCCGAGGGTTCCCGTTCACCGAAAACGTAGGACTCCTTCTCGGCCGTGATCGTGTACTCGATGGACGCGTCCAGGGGGCCGAAGCTGTATGTACCGTCCGAAGTCGTAGTTTGGGTCAACTCGATGTCGCCTGGGAATATTGTTGAATTATAATACGAATAATCTGACTACAAGCATTACAGTTCCTAAATATAACAATGTCAAGAGCAACTCTCCAGTTAAGAAGTGGCAAAAAAAATTACCGGTTTACATTATGTTACGTTTATCATAGAAAGTATTAGCAAATCGACGCTACCTCCCGTGAGCGTGATCAGCACGTCCTGGACGGGCGGGCGCAGTCGGCCGGCCAGCGTACGCGCGCGGACCCCCCGCAGTGATAGCGCGTGCGCGCACGCACCGCCGCCGGTCACAGCGTGGGCAGCCCCCGCGCCCACCACCAGCGACGACGACACTACCCGCAGGGACGCCGCCTCGCCCTGACCGCACCGAGACATTTATTAACCCTTTAAATTCGAGAGACGATTCTCGCTCGTTTTATAGACAAAAATACGATTTATCTTTTTATTTATCTGTTTATGTTTGATCTTGTTCTAAAATCTTCCTCCTAAATGGAGAGCCGTATAACATATTACCAGTACACACTTCGAGATGCTGTTCAGTCCACGCGAAACGACCTCGAGGGCAAAGGGTTAATAATATTTATTTCATTTAATTTTTCGATTGCGACTTACGTTGCGACACGGTGGAACGATCTTTCCATGAAACTAAGTACCTCGTTGCAATGTTTATTTTTATAAATTTTACAATTTTTTGCGCGACAAAAAAAAATATAATTAAATTTTTCTAAACTACGTTAACCTAATTAGATGTTCAATTTTTTATTCAATTAAAAAAATTCATCAACACGAGCAGGACTCGAACGTGCACCCTTATTCATACCGTCCCGAAACTTTATTACAAGTTTAAGTTCTCACCTCAGCCAAGTATAGTGTATGAGTGTACACGTATTCATCACCGTAGGGCTCCGGCGTCAGGGCAACTACGGAGGTGCCCTCGTCCGTGGTGATATGCAGCTGCACGTCGCCGGCGGCCTCCGGGGCGCTGAGGGTGACGGTGTTCGCGTGAGCCGTAGCGATGAACGTGACGCTCTTAACATGTAAGGGATGGATGTATTCTTATTAGTACAAAATTACATTACTTTGTTATATTAATTGCTGATTTCATTCTCACCGGCACGTCTTTCCCCGTCATATCGAGCAGCGAGCTGGCGGGGCTCACGCGGTGGCACCCCCGCGGTGTTAGCGTGTACCGCGGCGCAGGGGGCACGCATGCACGAGTGCGTCCCGCGCTCGCCGCCAGCACGCCCGACGACGTGTCGCTCTTGTACTCCACCTAGGCGGTTGACACTTTAGAAAACTTCTACCACTGTGGTACCGTTAATCTTGATATATAACAAAAACTATGATTATATTATACATGACGCGATATAGGCTACCTCCATGTCGTGACTGACGGTGAGCAACACGGCGAGCCCGGTGAGGGTGAAATCGGGCACCGGCGGCAGGTCCTGGGTGACGGCCACGTTGTGCGCCGCCTGCCGCCAGCACAGACGCGCCTCCCCCGCGCCCCCTGCACCCTCCACGACCGACACTTCCACGCTACCCGGGACCACTTCCTCGAACGAGTACTCGCCGTCTGAACGAAGACAATTATAATCAGCACGTGCAATGTTTCAATGGTCAAAAAAAACTATCAACATTTAATTCGTAAATGTCAACAATTCACCTGTTATAGAATTCAACATAATTGCAGAAATGGTTTTAAATAACAATTTATTTCTGTCTACCTTTACTATAAATGGCGTAACCATATTATATAGATAATAGTAAACTTACCGACGACGGGTGCGTATCGCGAAGGCCCCGCATAAGTGCCGTCGGGCGCGAGAGGACGCAGCGCCACTCGTAGGGCGCCGCAGTGCGACCCGCACCGTACGAAGCCTCGCACTCGCGCTCGCACCTGGCTGAACGACACGCCGCTCACTGGGGCCCGGGCTACTGTGATTTGCTGCCATTCCGGATAAAATCTAAACAAACCTCAATGAATTAGTTTTTCTTTACAGAACAGAGCCTATATGTCAAAATTGTTTAATTTATATGCTCATTACTCACTGCAGCCCATCGCGTTGCTCCTGCTCGCTAACTGCCACTCGAGCGGAATACGAGCCCGGGGACAGAAAAGTGCACCACGTGCCTATCGGGAAAAGAAAAGACAAGCTAGTCTCAATACCACGACAGCCTACAAATTGCAACATCCAACTCATCCTTCCACTTACCATCGGTGCCCGCAGTGAGCTCCACGTCCGCGTCTCCTCGCAGCTGCAAGCGGCGCGGCTCGGGAGGCGCCAGCGACCCGCACACCCGCCAGCGAGACACAGCGCTCGTCAGGGGACCCAAGGGGCCGCTGGTAGTCACTGTATACTGGAGGTCCTCCCAGATACAGTTCTCTGCGGAATATTTTATACCAGTTCAATGTATGCATATTAAAAAAGAAAACTAAGAAAACAACATATACAATTTGTCTTGCCTATACATAATATATGTATTATTTATTTATTATTTATTTATTATTTATTTATTTAGCTTCACGCCATATCCCTTACGGGGTAGCCAGAAACGACAGAGCGCCAAACGCTACGGTCCCTGCATACCTCTTTCGCCTCGGCGACAGACATCAACGTCTTCATACATGCCCTCCGGGGGGTCCTCATGCTTTTTACGTGACCTTTCTCCAGTATCATAGATACTGTGTTTTCGAAGGTCACTCGAGGCCTCCCCCTGTCTCTCTTACCGCTCACTTTTCCTATATAAATCTTTTTTACCATTCTTTCATCAATCATTTGTTTGACGTGCCCAAACCACCTAAGCACGTTCTTCTTCATTCTCATCGTGACATCTTCGCTAGTACCTGCCATTCTGTGGATCTCTTCATTGCGGATTCGTTCCTTCTTCTGTGCTACCCACGTTTGGCTGCCGTATAACAGCTTCGGTAGCAAAACTACTTTGTGTACAGCCAAACGTGCAGCTATGCTGACGTTTCGCCGTCTCAACAATGCAGTCAAAGCACCGTTGACTCTGTTACCGGCAGCAATACGTCTTTCTACATCCATTTCGTATCTTCCTTCTCTGCTAAACATACTTCCCAAATATACCACTTCATTCACTTCTTCTATTATCTTATCATTCGCGTTGATCTTACATTCTGTTCATACATAATATATGTATGTATATATAACTATTACCATGTTGCAGGCTAAGCGCATACACGCCAGGTCGCAGTCCAGTGAGCGTGAACTGTCCCTTAGCATCCGTGGTTGCGACGGCTTGTCCTGAGAGGGATACCCGCGCCCCGCTCACTCCGCTCCCGCCTGGAGCCGACAGCGCTGATCCCACCACTGTGAATCCAGTCACCTGCATGTTTGATGAATTTTATTTATTTCATTCTGACATTTAATTTCATGTGTTTATATAGAAATGTCTCTTTATTTGGAAACTGATTTCATTGTTGGCGGTAAAGCCAACATATATAGATTTAAACATCAAGACATTTCTTTTACTACTAATAATACATTTATTTCCTTTTCTAATAAAACACTTCCAAACAGAAAGAAAATGTATCAGTGGTTCTAACTTTAAACAATTAATATGATATGAACTTATAAACTATATAAATTTGGCCATATTAGTGTGTTATTTAGTTAAATAAAAATTCAATAGTAAAGAAGACTATGTCTTAAGAAAATAAAAATAAACCAAAGCGGCCATGGGTTTAATACACCCACATTTATTATTCCCCCTTTCTACTTTATTTTTTCTACAAATAATTTTTCCAAATGCATCATTGCCCAGGCATGATGCTCTAGAAACTACCGCTGTAGCTTTTCTGTATTTTAGTCAGTTTTCCACTAACAAATATACTCACCTCAAAAGCATTTTTAAGATACAGGCTATCATGAAGAACATTAAATGGCACTAAATCCGGCTTGATATTGTATGTGAGGTAGGTCTGACCAGGAGACTTAGGCAGAAATAGAAGTTTGTACTGTCCAGCTGGTACAAGACCAAATTTAAATTCTCCATTGACATCAGTAACTGAATAACAAATGGGAGCATCAGGAACTCCTTGAAGAAGAGCTGTCTTGCAACCCTCAACACGGAATTTAGGACTCTCCTGAAAATTATAATAAAGTTGATTGAAGAGAAGTATATCCACATTATATTTCACCAAGAAGTTCTATTATTACCTCTTTAGAATAAAGAAGAACATATACCCCAGCAATGGGATTACTAAAGGAAGTCACAGACCCTGACACATCATACCCCTTGACAGTTAACACACCAACAGGCAGGACTGTGTTTCCTTCTTTCACTTGTACAACAGTTTGAGAGGGCTCCAACTTCCATCTAAAATTATTATTATTATACAGCTACAAATAATTTATATTCTTAAAATAATACTTTTATTATATTGTAATAATAATTATAACTTAATATTCACCGTGAATGAGAAGCCTTGACAACATATTTCCCAGGTATGACAGGGGTAAAATGAAAATCACCTCCTGAAGTAGTTACTGTTTTTCTTATGTCCCCTTTCTCATTAATAAGTTGCACATTTATGTCACTGGGACCACTAGTCTGACCGGCGGTAATCACCTTGCCTGTTATGCCAAATCCATTGAAGGCAAAATTGATGTCTTGACCACTTGAACATTGATCAGTTTCACCATCTATATCTAATTCGATTTGTGCCGGTTCGAAGCTCCAGCCGGCCGGAGGGTGAACTTTTAAAACATATTCACCCTTTTCATATAAGGGCAGGAAGTAATAGCCGTTCGTAGGAGCGCATTCGGTCTTTTCTTTGAGACTACCATCCTTTGTATATCTTAAGTAGAAAAAACATAAAAAATATATATTAAATCTGAAGGAAATAAATCACTTTTCATAAGAACTTAAGACGTTGACCTCAATTTTTTATTAGATTACTTTATTATTTTAAGGTTAACTTACAACCCGATCTCGATTTTAGAAAAGTCTATGCTAGCATGACTTTTTACAAATCCTCCACATCCTAATATATCATTTGCATGGCATGATATTGTTAAAGATATAAATAATAAGAGACACAAGTTATAAATTAAAGTTTTTCGTTTCAACATTTCAACATAGCCCCATAGGCTCTAGAATTGATAAATGACATCTACGTTTCTAACTGATCAGTGTTCACAGACTAATAGCAATAACTACAGCGTACTACAAATTAATAAGACATGACATGACACATGGCTGATTACAATTCCGTTTGAAACTATTCTGGAAACGTCTCATTAAAATACAAATTAATTTATTTACCACGATATAATAGCTTTTTTCTCGAACATTGAAATAAAAAAATATTCTTTGATGATTTGAGGTTTCGCTTATTACAACATAAATTGAATAACACATAAATACATTAGATGAAATAAAACTACTTCATCAGTTTGGTTTCATTTCATCAAGTTTACTAAACTGGACGCTGTTAAACCCAATCATCGTTTTATTGGTTGAAAGTATCGTTTTATATGTAGTGTTTCTTGAAATAAAACTTGCACTTTTACTTTTATTTAGATATACAATTATTATTCTAATTCTAAACATTTGCGAACAATATACGATCATCACTCTATAATATTTTGTTTATTATATTTATTATAATTATGTACAATTCAAAACAAATCAGTTTCTGCTATGATAAAAAAAAGTATCTACCCTTATCTTAGTATCTTTACTTTGTATTTACTCTGCGTTTCTAAAGAGTTTTGTTTTCATAATTACGTTAAAGTGACCTTTTTTATTATCTCTTTTCTTTTTTTTGTTGTACATATTGAAAATAATAACGACAACGAGTTGGTAGAGAATGGTATTTGTGTTCAAAGAAGTGTCAATGATACATTGAAACGACATTTACATATAAACACACTTAACTGTAAAAGCTGATCCCCACTCGCTTCTCGTAATAAAAAAAGTATAAGAAAAAAAACATTAAATAATAACTGAGCCAAATTTCCAACTTGTAGGAATAAGTTCCTACTATCTTTTATGGGTGGATATTTATAAAATTCGTTCTTCGTAATTTCTAACATATCAAAAATAATATTCTGACCAAGTTATATACCTAAAAGAACTATAGTTTAAAAATGTGATTATTTTATTAAAGTCCCCACAACCCCATACGGGTGAAATTTCGTGAAATTCGTTTTCAGCTGAACTTTACTTGGCGAAAATAATATTCCTACCAAAACTCAAATCTGTAGGCTTTTATATTCTAGAGAAAACGTGATGAGTATTTAGGTGGAAATCTTTAGGCAACTAAAGAAGGCAAAAAGCATTTATAATATTATAAGGCATAAAAAAATATTTTTCTAGTCAAGTATTTATTATAATATCCATTGGTAATACAATAAATATATATACATATTTTAATAAGTTCAAAATTTTCAAGGAATCAATCAGTATACCTAGAATGAGAATCCTTGCACTAGGTAGTGAGAAATGCCCATTTGAGTAATATGAAATTCATTTAACTATTTTTGGATATTTCATTGTAATATTAATGCCATGTTGATAAATAAACCTTTTGTGACTATTGGACAATTTGAAATACTCTTCCACTAGGTGTTTGCGTGTTGCCACCTTTGTATTATTTATGTTGTAGATTTTTAACCACATTTTCGTGGATTTTTATTCATAATTGATGTATTCTAGTTAAAGACAAATATATGGTTTGTGTGTGTTTATTTTAGTGGGACATAACCACAAGATACAAGTATCAAAAACTTTGTTTTAAGACAATATTAAAATAAAATAGACTTATAAAATACATTTACTAAGGTAACATTATAATTTTTCATTTTACATGTTAAGTAGCAACCGCTGTTTTTGCCTTGTTCTGGATAGGAAGGAAGAGCTTAAATTCTGCAGGCAGCTCGTCTTCTGAATACAATCTATCTGAAAAGTACACTCTTCTTATGCGGCAGTTAGCATGAATTTGTACTCTTAAAGTTTCAACATAGTTTGTGCCATATGCCCTTCTAGTAAAATCTGCAAGGTTAAACTGTATCTGGTTCCACCCTTCGTCCAATCGCATTGGCATAGTGCAAATAAAAGGCTTCACTCTCGTTGTAGATTGATAGTTGCTGGCCCGAAACCGTCTACGCACATTCTTGTCATCAAGCACCTGCAGGAAAAAAAAAACAATTACAAATATTATAAAGTTTGATTGAGGTTATGTCAGTTTACTTAAGAACTATATAAATGTTATTGATAACAAATATAATAGTTAAAAACCAAGTAATCCTTTATAGTCATATTTTGTATACCTGAACTTCGAAGGTGAAGTACTTTTTGAGGTTTTTAATAATCATAACCAAAAACGGCAGTTTAATTCCAAGGGTCTTCTTTGGATCCGCCGGACAGGTGATGTAAGTTGTGCTAACATTAGTTCCGACTATTTCCAGCACAAGACTTTGTATGTCATTGTCTGTTATTCTCTTTATGTGCCCATTTCTCACTTTTTTATCCCAAATTTGCAAAGGTTTACTACCTATGCTATACAGGATTGAGAGGAAACCAGATTGAAAAGTATTCTTAAACATTGCTAACTAGTTTTCTAAGAACTTAAGTGTGTTCTAACATTTATTATGTAGCTAACTACTAAAGTTTAATCGATAAAAAATATTTCTTCGCGGTTGCATTAGAACTTGACAGATTGACAGTAAACACAAGAATTTTGAACACGGCCATTGGCCATGCGATTGTTATCAAATCAAGATTACCATAGCAACGTATTATAGGGTATTTTTCTTTTTACGTGATACTTATTCTAGGACAAGGCAAATAGATTTTTTAGACTCTTTAAGGATATATATATCAAGACATATTTTAGACTAAACATACTTATAAAAACGTTTTCTGTACGTTACAATAATTATTTTATGAAATATATATTTTTAACTATATATAATGCAATTGGATAGCAAGAAATGGTTTTTGTTTCGATATTGTAAGAATTATCAGTCATCGAATATAATATGCCTTATATATTATTTAGTAAAAAAAATTACAATATAGTTCGTGACGTTAAATGAAACGTAATGCGCTTCATGACATGACAGTAATTGATTGTCTGTGAGTTTTGACAGTTACGATTTACGAATACATTGTACACGCGAATCATGCGGTGCATTATATTTCGTTTCTAATTATATAAAATTAGGTACTGGTCAACTGCAACTTACAATGAAGTAAATGGACATTCGCATTATACAGTATCATTCAAGATAATGATCGATTGTTTGTGTAATTTTGTGCATTATTGAAACCACAAACATGACGGAAAACTCATCAAAAAGGTAAGAACAACAATATTTTAATATTGTTATAATAATTTACGGTTGTTAAATATAGTAAAAAAAAATTACCTGGCTACTGATATCCACACCTTTGTTAAAGGTAATAAACTGTCGAAATATTTTTTTAGTATCTTTTAAAAAATGATTTTTTTACAAATATGAAAAGGTAAATATTTTAAAATTCATGTAAAATTCAAAACAAAATTAGTAAATATTGTTTTATCAAAACATTTTTAAAATATACAATTCTAAATTAATTGTTGACAGATGACAACTATTTCCAAAAAGAATTATATTTTTTTATGACACATGATGACAGATTGGGTAAAAGTATTTTTTTTTATTGTAGTGTGATTTTAAACACTGACTCTTGGAAAAGTACATTTTGACATTATAAATTTTTATATATTTCAACCTTTTATAAATCCATAGAGTATATATTTATTAGAGTTAATATATTTATAATGATAATAATTAATATTTATTTAATTTAGTTTAAAATTTATTTTATATTAAAAATGTTTGTATGTATGTGTTTAATATGTATGATTTAAGCTTGTATATACAAGACTTGCCAAGATATTGTATATATACAAAATATATGTAATTGTGAAATTGGTAAAAATCCCATAAATGACTAGAATAAATAAAAAAGTTAAACTTAATGTTTTTAAAAGTAGCTAAACACTAAATACTTAATCACACATAATACTAATTTAAAGTTCTTTCAAATAGAGGTTAAAGGTTCCTTGTCTTTATTTGAACAAGCCACAGCGACTATTAATGTAATGGAGATAAGACATCAATAATACAATGAAATCATTATATAAATATTATTTTTCTGATCAAGGAGTGGGTTTATTTGTTTACTTCTTATTACAATAGAAACAATTCCATTTAATTTTTATATTAAGATAGAAAGAGAAAGAAAGTGCATAGTCTCTGAACGTATTTTTCTGGACGGTCAAGATCACTTACAAAAATGAATAATTTTCTACCACAAAGTATATATGAAGATCCAACTGCCATTATCTTTTGATTATATTGGAAAAAATTAAATGATTAAAACACTTTACATATATTATGCATTTTAGTAGACCTCTGATATTCACTTCCTCCGACATTACAAAAACCAGTTTGCATTATGCCAAGTATATATTTGTGTTGTAAAGTCGTTTTCGTTTTATTGAATGGGTGACACGAAATACTTCGATTCGATTTCGACTCCAGGTCATCGACCGGAGCACTTGATTATATAGGATTCGTTATATATGTATTTTAAATAAGGTAGCCTCAACTTGTGTGAGGGTGTGAGGTTCCCGCGCGCGGTAACGGAGCGTGGCGAGGCATTGTTTTGATTTTATGCTACTTCGTCTTAGTTAATGTATATTATATATTATGGTTGCGAGTTTAAGATTTTTATTTAAAATAAGTTACAAGAAATGTCCATACGAATATTTAGATATTATGGAACTTTCTTACAGCTATATATTTAATTTATTACTTATTTTGATGAGGAATTGATCCGACAGGATTTCGGTAACGCTCACGCCAATCCTTATAATTCGGAGACAGTAGTAATAAAGTAAGTTAGTAAAGCTGGTCAAAACCAGTTATTTAGCCCGTTTTGTGGCAATACTGTTTTCAATGTGAGCGCTAGTGACTGTACTGTATCGAAACTATATTAATTATTACATAAAGACGCTGAATAGTATGTACTATGGGTATGACGATGTTACGTTTAGTTTTAAGGAAATTCCACCCGTTAGTAAGGCTAAGGGTTTTGTAGATATCTTTTGTTTATCGAAATATAAACCTTAACAAAATTTAAGTAGGCTATTAAAAAAACACAATTTTGTAAAAAGGACATTTATTAATTTACCCTAATCACTACCGCCGGTAAAATAGCGACTGCCTATATTTCATACCTATGTGGCAGTTTTTTCTGAACACGTGTTACTCGGATAGCTATCTGATTATAATCCGTCGTAACTCGTAATTGAACATACAACTGTCCCTTCGTTATGAGACATTAAAAACGCATCAAGACGCACAACGCGCTACTAGGATATTCCCAGTAATTAAAATTATATTATTGTCAGGAGTGTCATAACAGTCCTAAAAAAGTGCAGTAGTTTTTGGCGCGAGTGGTATTGTGTGAACGAGTCAATGCGGATGCTTCAACCCACACTCCACTCGACGCCATTGTTATAATATCAACCGTAAATGGCCGTCAAACAATTATAGAGTACTTTTCGATATCCGATTATTACAGTTCAGTACAGTTCTAAATAATTTCGAAATATTTGTCGTTAAATCGAAACTTTTCTAAGATTTTCTCTTCGAGATAGTAGGTAGGCATTAATTCAAACTATTAGTATTGGATTTGATTAGATTAGATAATCCTCTGACGCTGTACATAAATTAAAATCCCAGCAATACACTATTTCTCATCTCTCTAAACCCATTGATACTGCTAAGAGACCGTAAGCGGGAGCACGTCTAGATTCTAGGTCGTCGATCTAGACTGACCCGTCCCGTTTGCAGACTGCTCTCTTTCCGCGTTTAGAAACCGCTTATTTCATCGACATTAATATTCTGTCACTAATTTTAATTAATCTTGTGGTTTCGTTAGAAATGTATAATAAATTTATAATTAATATATAATTTTGTTATATAACTAATGATTACGTACACAAGAAATAATAGTCCCCATAAAAGAGATGACTCATACCAACTGAACAGAAAAAGATGGCAAAGTTTGAATTGGCCGAAATTAATAAACGATCTGCAATGCGAGATTGAATTTAATACTAAATAGCGTTTTACAAAACTCAATCCATAGACCGGTTATTGGAATTGATAACCCTAGCTAGATTAGACTTGTTATTTCAACCTTTATTAGCAAAAATCTGATGAAAATCAACTATTGTAAATGTATAATTCTTTTATCTGTCGTCTATAATACGTAACTTTGAATACGGCGCATTTAAAATGTATACAGCTTTTAGAGAGATATAAACAGATGCAGACACAGTATGTACAACTGGACTCCTTATCAAGATGTCCCGATCCCTGGGGTTACATGTTGTATAAATGAAATGCTGTAAACCACTACTATTCCACGGAGATAATTTACAAACATAATCTTTACTATTGCTATATACTCTTCGAATATATCATATTAAAACTCGACTGTTACTTATTAAATATGTCATGATATTTTAACATATTCATAGTAAATGGTATGTCCGTGAAACTAGTATTGAACAGTGTTTAGCATGTAGTCGTGGGCACCCACAGCCCGCTCAGGTATACTAGAGTTCATTGCACGAGAGATTGCTCGCGAAAATATCACAAACGGAAACAGATGCGTCAACATTCTATCACCGTTCACTGACAACGATGGAAATAGATAGTCACTGCTGCGAGGACCTCGTCATCATCACCGGTGAAGAGGTGAAGGTGAACATTAGGGTTTTCATGTGTTTCATCTCTTACTATACAGTTAATAATAACATGAGAGAGTTTTCAAGTATCGAGAATAACGGTTAACATTAACAATAAAACCATGAGAACTAACAATTATATGAAATAGTGACACATACCTAACCTTTGCCTATACATATATTTTTAAAAATATAGAGTGAAAAAAATCAGAAACACTGACTATACTTCAAGCTGCGACTAATATTACATAGCGAACTCGAATCTATGGAAAGTTAGGATTTAATGTCGAATTGCCGTTACACGTCACCAAGTCCCAAACGACCGTAATACAAGTTAGAGTAATGTAGGTTAAAGTTAAAACGACATGTAAATGTTGGTCCTCGCACCAATAAAAAGGTCATTGTGTCGCATAGGATGAGTTGTATTTATAGATGGACCAACACGCGGTTATACAAACGCCCACCAGTCCCCCGTCACGACCGCGTCACTATACACAACAAAATTTCATTTATTTAATAAAGCTTTTAATGATACGTTACAGGATTTAATACCAGACATAGCTTCAAATTCAAATTCAAATTACATAGCTACCGTATAAAATAAGTAAAACAAATCTAAAACGACTCATATTCTATTTGTTTGTTTCCCCAAATATGCAGTATTGCTATACTTAAATTGTATCTGAAAAATTTACCATATTAGGAAGTTTTTTCTCACATTTACAAAGAATATTCGAATCCGTGCTGTTTAAATCACGTTGCCGTGTACAACCACCAGCTCCACCAAGCAGTCTAGCGAGAGCCGGCCGCAGGGACACTCGGGCGCACGTTCCGTTTGTTATGACTCGGAAAGGATACGAGTTTATTTTTGGAATTTTACTTTTGTTAATCGCATCTGAATATTTGCTACGGACGTGAAGTTACGTAAATACTTTGTTAGATGTGAAAAAGTTGATATCGCTTTCGGGAATTATATTATTGTGGCGGGTGATAAGACTTAGTCATTACGTGTGCTAACAGGATAAACGTGTGGAATGTGAGCGATTTATTTGCAAACGGGTTATATGTGTGTTGCACTGATAACATACGATTCGATGAGTGTGTTTGTGTTTGGGTTTTTTTTGTAAAAGTCCACCTTACTTTTAGTGTAGTTTGTGTTCTAAAGACCATGAGTTTCTTTGTTCTGATTACGTAAACGATGGATTGAGATAGCGAGTGAAACAGCTATGCCGTACCCTCATGGACGCTGAGGGCAGGCTTGTGTTCTGGAAGGGAGGTCTGTGGGAAGGGGAAGCTCCGACTCTCAGCTGTAACACCTGCAAAAAGAGACGTGCGGACAGAATGAACGCCAACGAACGACCCCCGGGGTAGGTTGACTGTTGATTAAAATGTTGTCCATCAGATGGTTCTTTGCAGAGAATTGTTTTCTCTTTAAGTCTTCATTACATAATTAAGTTTTTATTACGTAGCAGTTTTAGAAACTAATTTGTAACGTTTACATAATATTAACATATAGATGTCATTTAATAAGTATTTAATGCTAAAAGCGATATTAAGGTAACAGACACACACACGCACACGCACACACACACACACATGCGCACACATACGCACGCACACGCCCCCATACTTCACATTAATATTAAAAAATTGGGATAGACATCAAATTATTATAAATAAAATGTACATCATTTGACAACGATTCTACCGATCTCTTTTTTTTTGGATGCTAAATGTCAGGACATGGTTTGTGTAAAGAAATACTTTAGGATGACTCACCGGAAAAGTCTAAAATTTAAGTTGTGTATTGTAAAACATATTATTGAAAAGACAGAACGAGCTCTAGTTATGTTCAAAATGACCATGTCGATGTTTATTTGATTTCTCATAGTAGGTATAATTTTTTGTTTTTTATTCCTTTTCCTACAGACAGTCCTGTGATGTTTTTTTTATGATTTTCTTATACATAATATACAAAGCATAGTTATGATATTATTTGAAGTTTGATCAAGTCGTTTTATTTTGGTTGGCAATGGACAGAAGAGCTTTGTCCTGACACTTTTATTTTCTATCGTAATGAATTAATTTTTTAAATATTATTACTTACATATTTCTTATATAGAAATTAAATCGCATCATTACTGTATTGTTGTAGTTGAATTTTATTGTTGGGAATTCTCTAAAATATAAGGTTTGTTATTTGCATACTGTGACATTCATAGGTTTTTTAAATGACTTTAAAATACTTATATTTAGATTTCCATATATTTAGATTACACACACAGAGAGACATGTCCGTTATTCCCATTATACCATTTCTGTGTATATTAATATTAGTTAAGAAACGAGAACTCGCATTCCTTCCCGGGACACATGTCTCATGAACACGTGTAGGCAATGTCAAAAGCTATTTACGCGTTCCACAGAGCTTTAACGATGTCCTCTTTATTTTCTTTAAGCTCTATTCTCACTACAATTATCTTACTTCACCGCAGAGGTATTTCTGTTTCTATATTATCTTTTTGCTTTAGTTATGTGCTGGGTACTGTGAATCATCTGAAGTGTTCGCTTCGAGTATCACAAGGGATAGGTCAATAGCATAGTTTATAATATAAAAAAGTTACAATGTTTCCGTCTCTCGACATTTGCTGATAAGATAAGGGTTTTTGTGACCTCCAACCATACCACAGATTGTATATCACATTACCTCCCGCCGTTTGGACACTTAAATAATATACTTATAACCAATATAAATCTAAATACACTGCAGCAGTGCTATCGCGTCAGACGTAAAATATTAGTCTTTTCAATTTTATCGGCTTCTTGATTTCGTGCATTGTTCTTAGAAATTTCCGATCACACGCTTTGAATTTAAAAATTATCATAAAATCTATTTTTTACAATTCCTATTTAAACATTCAGTTATTTTACCTTTTTAAACTTGTTTAACGCTGTATAAGAATGCAATGTATTAACCAATACTTTATCTTGGTGCAATATTGAACAATTATCGAAGTAAAGAATGGAAGCAAAACCATATAACTGTCGACGAACCCTCGTAAAAGTTGCCATGTTTTTGAGCAACGGAATTAGTCTTGGAGACTATAATTAGATGTTGGTTTAGATACTAACTAGCCCGCCGGCTTGTGTAGATAGTAGCAAGAAATTGTTATTTTATTTAGTTTTTTACTTATTTTTTTAATATATTAACTTTTAACATGTTATTTTGTAAATACCATCCTCGGAAATATAATCTAGTGATGATGCAGTCAACGTTTAATAGTGAAAATGTAGGTTCCTTTATAATTACATTATTTATTTATGATCATATGGTTATAAACAAATATTACTAATGATAAGGGGTGTATGGTAAGCGGTCGTTGACACTGAATTTTCGAAACATTGATTTTATATTATTGTTTACGTCCGCTTTCGTTTGTAACGATATAGGTCAACGAACTTGAATTTGATGACTACGTCATCTTTAAGATTTGTTAATTTCAGTTGGTTTACCTAATGTTACAGTGAGTTAAAGAAACTATCCGAGGAGAGCTTGACGCGGCAGCCGGAGGAAGTGTTCGATATAATATGCAAGCTGGGAGAGGGGTCCTATGGCAGCGTTTACAAGGTACATACATATTTAGTTAAGACTCCGTGAACGTTGTATTATAACAGTAAATAAATTAATAAAATACTGTACGTCAAATATTCAACCAGTATTATTTCATCCAAAAATATTTCTTTCTACGAAATATACACATATTTTTCAATGGCTCTCGAAATACTCGTGATGTAGGTCAGATGCACAATTGCGAGTTATAATATGGAGTTATTAATTAAATTTACAGTTGAATGAAGTATACAATTTTCATAACCTAACTGATATGTAACTGTTCTTCGGGATTGACGTATCTCTTGATTAATTATGTTATAGCAAAGCATGTGTCATACCTTCATATTCTTTTCTCTTCATCGAATTAATCTTTTTACCATATCTAACAATGATATCTTATACGTAGGTTAAACAACTTTCTATTAAAATATAAAGTTACAATACCTTTATCAAGTTTTGCGGTTGATATGTGACAAGCAACGGAGGTCAGAAAAAAATTTCATATATTGTACTTAATGTAAAATATTGGTATGCGCTTTCATTGTAAAAACTCCAGCAAACATCAATATGTTCTTAACCCTCAGGCGCTTCACAAAGAGAGTGGGCAGGTGCTGGCCATCAAGCAAGTCCCAGTGGATACCGACCTGCAGGAGATCATCAAAGAGATCTCCATCATGCAGCAGTGCGATAGCCCCTATGTCGTCAAGTACTACGGCAGCTACTTCAAGAATACAGACTTGTGGGTGAGGGTGACACCTTCTTTGAGAGCACTAAATTGACAATTGAAGATTACTTTATGACTTCAATATAAATTTTATATTTAGTTTTACTTTAGTATCAGAACAACATCTGATACAAATGATACACTATAATAAACTTTCTACTAATGTCTAATAATTTTCTAGATCGTCATGGAGTACTGCGGTGCGGGGTCAGTGTCTGACATCATGAGGTTACGAAAGAAGACGCTCTCGGAGGACGAGATAGCGACGATACTCTGCGACACGCTGAAGGGTCTGGAGTATCTACACCGGCGACGAAAGATCCACAGAGACATCAAGGCCGGGAACATCTTGCTCAACACCGAGGGTCACGCCAAGCTGGCCGATTTCGGAGTGGCCGGACAGTTAACTGTGAGAACTTTAAACGATTATCAAAATTGGGTCTTAAGATGACCGAAAGATGATTGCACGTTTGGCTGTACACAATGCAGTTTTGCTACCCCTGCGGTTATACGGCAGCCAAACGTGGGTAACACAGAAGAAGAATATAAGAAAGATGAATGCTGTGGAGATGCGATCTCTTCGCAGAATATGCGGAGTCAGTCTAGCTGATCGAATCCGCAATGGAGAGATCCACAGAATGGCAGGTACTAGCGAAGATGTCACGGTGAGAATGAAGAAGAACGAGCTCAGGTGGTTTGGGCACGTTGAACGAATGAGTGATGAAAGAATGGTAAAAAAGATTTATACAGGAAAAGTGAGCGGTAAGAGAGATAGGGGGAGGCCTCGAGTGACCTTCGAAAACATAGTATCAATGTTACTAGAGGAAGGTCACGTAAAAAGCATGAAGACCCCCCGGAGGGCATGTATGAAGAGGTTGATGTCTGTGGCCGAGGCGAAAGAGGTATGCAGAGACCGTAGCGTTTGGCGCTCCGTCGTCTCTGGCTACCCCGCAAGGGATATGGCGTGAAGCTAAATAATAAGATGACCGAAATACTATTAATGTTCCCGTACATTACAGGACACGATGGCAAAGCGCAACACGGTGATAGGCACCCCGTTCTGGATGGCGCCCGAGGTGATCCAGGAGATCGGGTACGACTGCGTCGCGGACATCTGGTCTCTTGGCATCACGGCGCTGGAGATGGCGGAAGGCAAGCCGCCCTACGGGGACATACACCCCATGAGAGCCATCTTCATGATACCAACCAAGCCGCCGCCCTCATTCAGGTAGCTGGCCTCATCTTCCTATCTCTTTTTGTCTACCACATTCATCTGTATATATCTGTCTTTTTCTACCTAGCATTACAGTTTTAAAGTCATCTGAATCAGTCTCCTTACTATGTTTTTCGATTACTTTCGGACAATCAACAACACATTTCTACACTTCACTTTAGTTACTGTTGGTGCAAAAAGTTTAACGTTTCTTTGTATATTTCACCGAGGAACAGATAGCACCTTCTACATTCATATGAATCTCATCACACTCCCCATTTTCCATGACAAAATTAATAGAAAACATATTGGTAAAATATAAAGGATAGGTAATAATCATATATATATTTTTAGAGAACCAGACCAGTGGTCGCCGGAATTTATAGACTTCGTGAGTCAGTGTCTCGTGAAGAACCCCGAGGAGCGGGCCACGGCCGAGTACCTCCTGGCGCACGAGTTCATAGGTCTGTGGACTCAACATACTTTATTCCGATAGATCTAAATTAATATATTATCGGGAGTATTCATCATAGCAGATACAAATAATATATAAAATTTACGGCCAGGTAACGCCAAGCAGGCCAGCATCCTAAGCGCGATGATAGCGGAGGCGCGCGAGCTGCGCGAGGCACAGGCCCTGCGGCGCGCCAACGCACACGCCAACGCCAACGCACAGACCAACGCGCTGGCCAACGTGCACCAACGAGCCGCCGACCAGGTGAGACGATCCAGCGGAACCCGATACGACCAAGTTTACACGTTTTGGCTATATATAATGATGTAACTCGCGTCCAAATTTACGTTCAATCATCTCATTCAAAACGTTGCAAATAACAGTATATAAAATGTAAACTTCTAATAGAAAAAAAAATTGTGCGTTCCCAGGGCGCGGGCGAGGCGGAGGACTACAGCGAGGCCACCATGAAGGCGCGCGAGGCCACGCTGGTGCCGAGGGACCTCGCCCTCGAGCTCGTCGACGACCTCGCCACCATGGTCATCAACGACCACGACCTCGCCACCATGAAGCGTGAGTCATACGCACACACGCACACACACGCACGACGCACATTCAGACACGTGTCACCGATTAGTTTAAAATTCCTAGATCCAATTAACGAGTGGAATCTACTCTGCATACCGAGTTAGGTTAGAACATAGAAATTGAACGTTAGGCCCCATTTTTTGAAACTTCACTTAATATCCAATATTCAGACGAAAGAAGGGTGCGCTTTTGAATCCTTCCAATGGAAACTTTAGTATCGGTCTATAGTTGAATTTCATGGCCTGAGCGCAGGGTTCGTCAAACAGACAAACTCAATTATTAATGTTTCGTGACTGGCGACACGTAGCTCAATACTTACCTTTTCGTCCATTATGATGAATACATTCTCATTTTTAATAATTGTATAATGTTTCTTTAAAAAGGAATTACCCTTCCACTATGTATCAAAATATTATGTGATAAAGTTTTAACGCATCCAAGTGGTAAAGAAAAGAGAGGACTATCTACAGGCAAAAAATAGTCACAGTTTTATTAGTGATTACTGATGTTCATCGCTTAAGTTTCCTAAACCGCAAACCGGGAACCGTTCCAGGTCACGACACGGACCCCATGGACACGAACAGACCCAAGTACCGGCCGCTGTTCCTGGAACACTTCGAGAAGAAAGAACTGAACCATCTCAACATGGGAACCGCCAACGGAACCCTCACCGGACCGCTGAGGCTGGGCGACGAGCATCGGTGAGAGCGGCCGCTCTGCTCCCTTTGCTCCTCTTTCTCTCTCTCTCTCTCTCTCTCTCTCCTACTCTTTACAATGTTCATGCCTTTTCCTCAGGCTGGATGGCGGGCCGTGCGAGGCGGCGGTGGGCGGTCCGGGGGCGGGGTCGGGCGGTGCGGGGGCTGCGCCGGCGCGGGCGCTGCTCGACGTAGACGGGAACTTCGAATTCGTAAGTCAACTGCACGTCGTCACTCTGCTGCCGCTGCGGCCCCGTAAGTGTACACACACACACGCGCACGCACGCACACGCGCACCGGCGGAATGGATCGTGACTAACTCTCGCGACTAACGGGCTGTGGTGTGGTAAACCTTACTCTCGTGGTGTGCGGCCGACTGCCGATTAATACCTATCGATATTTCGCCTTTTTTATTGTTTATTAATTTTATGTTACTAACTATTGATATTTTTTGTATGTCCTAAGATAAATGTTAAAAATAAATTGCTTAACAATATTATATATTTAGAGTTTAACATGAAGCAAACATATACTAATTTTAACGACCGATAATTAATATATTGACATAATATTGTAGATTATAATTTTTACTTGCGGGGCTGAAACCGTAATCTATTGTCGATTTGAAAAAATAAACGATATTTAACGAAAGCAAAGTGTCCGTCCTCTCCTTACCTGAACGTGTTTCGTCAGCTGTCGTTCCTGTCGTCGAGCGAGCTGGAGGCGCGAATGGCGGCACTGGACGCGGAGATGGAGGCGGAGATCGAGCGCCTCCACCAGCGCTACGAGCGCAAGCGCCGCCCCATCCTCGACGCCATCACGCTCAAGCGCAAGCGACAGCAGAACTTCTAGCTCCCTCGCATGCCTACGACACCCTGTGATGAGCGGGTTACGCCGCTACGCGATGTGGACGCAGTGTTAGTGCGCCGTAGCTTGTGCTACGCGGCCGCTGGGTGTCGATAGTGACGGTGTAGTGATATTGTAGTGACGTGTCAATACAGTACGGATGCTCATATTAACGGCCATCTTTGGATCTGTTCCGAAGGTTTTATTCAGTTGTATAATAGTTATAATTTCTTGAACAAGATTATATTTACTTTTGCCACGGTCGAGATTTGGTTTCTTCAAAACTAATAAAAATTAAACTACTGAAGCGCTATAAGTAGTGGGCCTAATATTCGATTAAAATTAGTTAGACATTGAGGTGGAGGTATAAAGGAAGTATCTCTACCTCGTTTGTATACTTATAAAATTTGTGGCCAAATTTTGCTAATTATCATTTGTTTAAAATATTGGAGATTCATGCCGTTGTTGTAAGTGAAGTAGATTGTTAATATAGTTTAGTTCTGATTTGTAATGACATATCTTAGACCCACTGTGCGGGAGATGTATTATTATTTTGTATAAAATCAAAATATACAGTCTCTAAAGATTACATAAGAAGCGAAGGGAAGGATGGACCGAATGAAGAATATGAGAATTATTTAAAATTTCATTTAAAGTGTCATATTTCTTATAATAATTTAAAGTCCATCGTACAAATGTTGTAATATAAATGTATTAAATTGATGACAATATGTAGATAGATCTCCTATGTGACACTTTCATTATTGTCTCATTTTAGTTCTGTGTTCAGATCTCAGCGTCGTCTCGCCTTTAATATATATATATATATATTCACTTGTACATTGTAGCGGTGGGTTGTGACGCGTTAATGTATTTCTAAATTTATATGCAATAAGTCGATAGGAATAGTTAATAAAAAAATTATATATTTTATTATTTACATTGTGTAAAAAGGTTTTAATGGAGCAAAGTTTAAATATTGTAATCTGATTCTCCCGGGGGTGATGGTCAAAGGTCTTTCATTATTTGATTATTGTCACCCCCCCTTCCCCCTCCCAGACTGTACAGAGTGTATTTTGCTAGCGTTGAATAATATTAAAGATTACAAATTTTAGAAGTGCCATTAAGTGTAAAATAATAGTATTTTCTTACATTCGAGCAATAGATTAAAAAAAGTTTAGATATCTTTTATCTATGGTGTAGTTAAGAGATGGATTTGTGCCATTCGTTTTGGGATAGCAAGAATTTGGGATTTTTTTACGTAGGTGTAATATCTTAAGATATTAGATAATATATGTAATTGGATTTTTGTTTTCATGAAGCTTTGCGATAATTTTTGTATATTACATTTACAGATAATACAGATTTCAAAATTTTGGTAATGTGTATAAGTTTAATCTTTGTAATTTGAAAATGATTTTTCAATCGGCCTACGTTGAAACAGTTTATATTTGTACAGGGTAATGGTGATGCTGAAAGCGCGTTTAGTTTCATATTATCTTCAGAGAGGAATGAGATGATTTGGAATAGTTTTTGTTTCATTTTAGATGCAGTAGCAATAGTTGTGAGTCATTTTCGCAGCATTTTGTGTGGATTTTTTCTCGTACTGTGAGAAATGTAAGCAATTATTTGGGAGACGATAAAGTGAGGTAGATTGTATAAGAATAGTTGTTATAGCGTTCGAGTTACATGTGGTAACGACTCACGCTGTATGATTCGTATTATTTAAAGTGGAGGAAGTTCTGTTCTATGTAATTGTACTTATAATTTGTTAACCCCCCCCCCCCCCCTCCCTAAACAGTGTTACTACACTACATGTAAAGAATTGCCTTTTATGATCCGTTGTAGAAGTGCACTTCTAATGCTGTATGTAGTTTGAATTGTTGAAGCTGTACGCGTTATATTTTTTGGAAAGACTCACAGATTAAAAAGAAATAATAACAAACAGTCTTTTATTGATCACATTTATTTACATATAATTAACGATAAATATTTTTTTTTTGGTCGACTAGTAGTACTTTGTGATTATAAATTTAAATTAACATTAAAATAAATTTAAAAATTAAAACAATTTAAAAATAAAACATTTAATCTCCAGCGTAATCAGATCTTAATTAACCGAGTGAGTGGTGCGGGATTCATTTAACGCTTAATTTTTTAATATATTTTTTTATAAATAATGAAATTCGTAAAAATCACATAACCCTTATTAAAAAAAACTCAATACAACAAACGTTGACGTTTTAAGGCAAGTGTCAGGTGGTTAAATTGTGACAAACTGGTAGACTTTAGCCAACTGTTTGTGAGATATTAATAATAATACAAGATGCAAGTGTATAAGAAGCTCCAGTGTTTGCCAAATTTCAAAAATAGCTTACATTACAAATGATGTACGTTCTTTATATGTATTATTTTATAACCAAAGAAATACTTACACTGCACGAAGACTTGCATTCAAATTGAATAATAGTGTTGAAAAACGTTTGTCTAAGTTTTAGATCACATTTTTGAGTATTACAAAATAGTAATATGCCGTTAAAATGAAAAAGAAATTAAAACACTCCCGTATTACTCTAGTGATATTTCATTTTTACAATAGACTAAAAAAAAATACCTAAGAATTAAAATTTTCATTATACATATTTTCGATTAGTGACCTTTCATATCACGACTTTTTATCTACTTTTAGTAAATAGAATTCATCAAATCAGTGCAATAAAACTATAAAGGAACAAATCTACGTATGACTAACATAAATAACTTTAACAATATATACTCAATTTTAACATTTTATCCATAAATTCTTATAATCACAGTAAAATAACCGATAATTCTATAAATGTAATCACTACATGTACATAGAGAGTTTAACTCTATTTCACTATAATACTGGATGCTGGAGATCTTAGTCTAGTGGAATGTATTGTTAGTAATATCAAAGGACAGTCCAGCGAATGGCTTCTTAAACCCACATCAGTGTTTGAGAATCATCTGACAGTACAGGAAGCTGTCCAACACTGGAAGGAAATATCTTCATTAGTTGTTGCAAGACCACCAAACCATCCAGAGCAATTATTTTGGGTGAGAAACCCAAAATTAATATATTTCAGAAGAAAAAGTATACAGACTAACACCTTGCCGAGGTTTTCATCTTGTACCAACTTGTGCATGCTTATCGGATTGATGAGTTATAAAGTACATTAGTACATGTAGTGAAAATTATATAGTATCTTGAAAGTTTGAAATAAAAACATAATGTATCAATTTTAGAATTAACTTCAGAAACCCTTGAAAAAGATAGACTACTTTCAGAAGCTTGAGTGGGAAGTATAATAGCAGTAATTATAAATAATTTTCGCCAATGTATTTTATAAAAGACTTAATTAACAACTACTTCCCACAATGGTATCTTCGATTATACAAATATTAATAACTTAAGCATTATTAGAAATACAATGAAGATCTGGAAAAAATGTCTAGTTTATTTTTAAAACTACCAAAAAATACATGTCAGGGTCAAATAATCGCCAATGTGTCAAATCTAATAAATTGAGGTCAAATATGTTTACAGTATTAAATATTCAAGGCAACGTAATTGAGTTTTCGCTATTCAGTTAGCGGACAAATAAACGAAACAATACTCACAATATTGGGCAATGCTGATCAGGAGTTCGTAGATCTGCAACGGGCCTGTTCCTTTAACAACTACTTCACTCATAAAGATGTACACCACTCTGGTAGTCTCAAACAGGGAGTCGAGAAGGAGCCAAGTTGTGATATTCCTCCCAGTGTTCTGTGAGGAACTTCGGTTCATCACAACACAGCTATTTAGAAAACCAATGGCACTCGTCAGTACCATCAAACCCGACATCAGGTAGTGTATTACTGAAATGTAGGGATAATTGGGATTTTTAATACATATTCATATATTTCAGAATCATAATGTAAAGGTACAAAAAGGATTTTAATCATTTTCATTTTTAGCTATAGTTTATAAATGATTATTATCACTAATTAGGGTTTATTTACTCAAGAATAAAGCAAACTAATTACTTAAATCACTGCCATCCAAATACTCCACATAGTAGAAATTTGGGTACAGGAGACGTAATAGTGCCAGAACAAATGCTGTAGCTGAAGAAATCTGAAACAATTATATTTATTAATGGAACATAAAAATAAAAAAATATTCTCCAGATTTACCTTAAAAATAATATAAAAATATATTAGATAACATTATTTCAATACTAAAACCAGATCATGTTCAAATATCTTAATATATATTTAGATGCTAAATATTTGCATTGCTTGTAATCTCTTGATAATTAATAACAAATATTTGAACTCTGTATCTATTTGTAATGAAGTTGAACTATTTATTTTAGAAAATATTCTGACGATATATGATTTTAGTAATATGTTATAATATTTCGATTATATGAATAATATTTAACGTAAAGAAAAGCGAGGAAAAATTATCGTAATTAAATACAAGGAGAAATTATTTTATTGAATATTTTAATTGCTAATATAATATTTAACATCAATAGTATCGAAATTAATAAATAGTTAAACATTATATTTACCGAGAAAACAGCGGCTACAACTCGGATATAAACTTTTAAATCAAACATTGGCATTTTTTTTGACTGATGGGTGGACATCGATGTATTTAATTCAGAAATTTTGCACTTTTCGATTTCTATTTCACAATATAAAAATAGTAATTAATGTTACGGTTAAATTAATATAATTTTCTTAAGACACATTTGTATACATTCTATGCACATAGACAAAGCTATACTGAAAAGAGAAGTAAGAACAAATAACAATACAAATAATAAAACGATATGTCAAAACACAAACGTCAATTTTATAATGATCAATCAATGAGATACAATTTTCGTCTTAAAACCGCAGCAATTAAAGTTTATAAAAAAAACATTAAAATAAATAAATTAAAGAATAGAAATTATTGATTTTTGAAAATGGTAAAATGACATTGTATTGTACTATTTTATTTTTCATTTGCTTTTTAATCTATAGATGGCAATGCAAATAATAATAGTTCAATATTAGCCAACTAGATGGCCACTGCGTCTGGGTTTGAGACTTAAAATTTATTATTTTTACATATATCTACGTACGTACGTATAGTCTTTTAACTTTTTGTCATAAATGCCTTATTTGATTCCATTTTTAAACTCAAATTAGTTGACCATTTACGTCATTTTTACTTAGAATTTACTCAATCTCTTTACCCTGTTTTTGTTTTAGTAAAAGTTTTTAAAGCATTTAGCTGTGTATATTGACAATAAAAAAAATTAACAGTGTTCAAAGTTTTTTTTTACGTTAACGTGAACTAAATAAATAATTTCATTGAAGTAAATTCCAAAAAAACTATTTTTATTTTGAAGTTCTGGACATTCAGCAAATTTTTAGCGTAAAGAGGTCATCCATTAAGCACGTGATGTTTTTTATCAACTTTTCAACCCCTCTCTGCCCTCTGGTGACCCGCAAACATGTTTTTTATATATAGTACGTTATGTTTTATCAGATTATTATATTTAAATTTAGGTTTATTTGAATGTAATTGCGATTCATTACAATTTTTTGCTTGTAAAATCGTTTCTGCCTGGCATAAAGTTAGTTGAAATGGACCGTTTAGAAAAAAAATAAAAACATGAAATACATCCTACATCCCCCAACTCCTTATAATATTTAAAGTTTTTTTATCGTAAAATTACGTATAGGGGGCAAAAAAAAAATATTTTTTTATAAATAGTCTATAAGAAACACCCAGGAGCCTTGACACTTAGGACATTTCCGAAATTTTACAAACATCATATCTAGTTCAGTATACATTCTAGTTGTATAAAAAAGCGTTAGTTTTTTTAAAATAATTGACAAAACTAAAATACAATAATATAATTATTATTTAAATCCTATTATGAATTATAATTGTAATTTCTTCAATTGTAAATGTAAGCATTGCTTGTGAATTGGTCACAGTTGTCAGTGGGTCGTCACTCGTTCCTGCATTCACTACTCTATGTACAATTAAATTTAATTTTATAATTTCACGGCCGCCATCATGTCATTGATTAAATTAATACAACTTTTATAATTAATGAAAACCTAAAATTAATTCACATGTTTTATTTATTTAATATACTAAATAAATTTATTCAAAAAATAAACTAAATACTAATATTATTTAAATGTAACTTTTGTAAATAAATAAATGAATAAAGTATCACGGAAATGCTATTAGGTTCTAGATTAAAAAAAAAAGCTTTATTTTTTTTGTAAATAAATAATTGGAACGTCTTTGTTAAAAATAGGTATCTAATCAGGAAGCTTATTATTGTTTCGGTATTCATTAAAAGAATATATCAAAATGGTTGTAGTGGACGGATCGGAGGTAATTATTACTCAAAACATACGCTCAGGCAAACATCTTTCATTGATTCTAAATCTGATCTTATCTGATTGAAAAATATTATTTATTTTTATTTATTTATTCTCCTCCTCCAGATCGATTATTATATAATCTTTCTCCTGTAATAATTATAGTATTATATATATTTTAACATGATATAATATATTATTATAGTTCTTTACTTTTCTTTTTAAATCATCAGGAAAGTAATTAAAAACACTATTAAATTATCACACAAATAATCCCTTATGTAAAATCAAATTATTGCTGCATAACGCGGTAAAGCCACCGCAGAAATCATCAGTGGTTTATATTTGTTTTCTATAAGCAGCTCATCGCTTTTTGCCTCAACATGATGTCACAAACGTAATGCATGGTGGTTTCTACGTTTTTTATGGCATGTTTAGTAAGTGAATGCTTGAAGATCAGAACAACAAACCCGGTAGTTGTCACATTACTTATACATAAGAGTAGTATCGTTAATTGAATTATATATTAATATTCAGTACATTTTAGATTCGTAAAAAAACAATTTCAAATTAATTTAACATCAATATATAAAATTATATCTCAATTAAATTCCCGGGAGCATTAAAATAATTTATCAAGTGTCAATAAATGAAAAATGTCACATAAACCACGCCAGTTGTAACCAAATCGTAAAATTAAAATCATAAATGTAATTTACAATCGGCAACAGATCGTTTATTAACACAGGGGTGATTGGATCAGAATGCACTTCATTATTGACTCGTTACTTTACTTCCCCGTATTAGACTATTTGTGATTTCATTGTTGATTTCATTTATATGTACAGAATTTATATTACATAGTACAGGTTTCATAAGTGTACCTGTGTAAATCTAGTGTAGGTCTGAATACAGGTACGATAAAAGTAATGTTAAGTATAGATGATATCTCTCCGAAAATGACCATACTGTGAGTCCAATTAAGTACTTCATTTCGGAGACACTTATAATGTTTTCTTTGACCGGACAGTAGTGGACACTCTATTAAATTAACCCCTCAATATATATCTTACGCGGTTGTATTAGGGGTCACTCAAAAGTAGGGGTCACTCAACTAATTGTTAAGCAATAAAACGGTATGGTCAAACTCGTGCAAGCATTTGATGCAATTTATTTGGTCATCGTATAGCGTGATTAACTATATTGATACTTTATAAAATATCTCCGAATATTAATATTGTTTAAAACTTATAATTTATAAACTTTTAACGTTATATAAAGAATATAAAGCTTACGTCAAAGAATCTTTGAGAATCTCACTTTTATTAACTTTTAAGTCAATTTGTAGAAGTTCAAAATCATTCATGTCATGCTTATCATGCTTTTAAAATAATTAGATAAGAAACAGCTGCGATGGAATAAAAAAAAAAAATAAACAAAAATATATAAATATTAAAGTATCAAGATTTTTTATTTATCATAATAGCAATATTAATATGTCAATATCTATAACCGCATAATAATAATGGTAACCATTCAAAATGTTTGTGAACATAACTCACCACCGATGGAGGGACAGAGTATATTATATATATATATATATATATATATATATATATATATATATATATATATATAAGCGAATTACCACTCACTGACTCGTCACGAAGTCTCCGAAACTATCTGTCCGATTAACTTAAAATTTTACTTATTTACTTATTTTGTGACGTAGACGTCTACTAAGAACGGATTATACGGAATTCCTATTCCAACGGATTTCAACTATGCATTTCGCCAGGTTTTAAACCTGTAGGAGCTATACACTATAGCAACGGTTACCATAGCAACGGTTACGATGACAACGGATAATATACCATAGCAACCTTAGTTCACATACAAATTAATAGTTTGCCCAGCGAAGCGGGAGGGAATAAGTTTTTATATATAAAGAATCGTAAATGAATAAATATATAATTGAATTCAATAATAATGTTATAACGAACTCTTTACAATCTGTCGATAGATATGATGGATGTATTTATCAGATTATAATTACAATGACTCGCTCCATCACTTATTTAAAGTTGATGCACTCGGATCGAGCAATCGTTATTTAATTATAAATAGATTTTTTTAATTTAATAAACACCCTTGTCGGTTTATTACACGATTTAATTATTATTTTTTACATCCCACAACGATTAGTTCGTGTTTCCCTTTTTTAAAGACGTTTGATCGCATTTTAAAGAAAATATTATTATATATTGAAGCTATTGTTATTATTTATCACAATGAGCAAGAGAATTAGAAATCCAAACCTTCCCCCCCCCCCCCCTTCTTTATTACTTTAAGGGCATCTGCAACTACGCGTATTTTCACATACGCGTGCGACGGTCACAGCTAAAGATCTGAGAAAGTACTGCTGATTTAATATATTTCGTGAAAACCTTGTATTTAATATGACGTACTATTTAATAACATATAGATGGTATATTAAATAGTAGGTCATATTAAGTAAGTATAGACTAAGACTACGTAAGTATAGACTAATATAACTAGGATTCGCCAACCATGCGCTGCTGTTGGCGGGTGTTGAGCTGAGCCCCTCTCCTTTCTTCTTTTGTTGATAACTTTTGTATAGTTAAACATTTTTTCAATTTGTTTTCGCTATAACATCCGCGTTCGGCTCAAACGTACATGAGAAAATTTTTAGCTAATTATGTCGTCGCATTCTGGAGACAACTAAACACAAAAAAGGTCTCCCAAACAGTTAAGAGCTTCGCTTACGCTCATACATATAAAACTTTTTTTTTGCAGACGGAATTGTTGCTTGAACGTATCAGACGTCGGTCCCATGGTGTAATGGTGAGCACTCTGGACTCTGAATCCAGCGATCCGAGTTCAAATCTCGGTGGGACCTGTTTTATATATTTTAAAACGTAAAATTAATAAAAAAAGAACGAAGATATATAGTGACAATAATTACTAGGAGCGCCAACAGACCCTCAATTTCGACTCTCTGCGCTAGCGAAATCTCAAATGCCGTTTGCATATTGAGCGAAGCGAGCCCAGTGTAATGACATCGTTTCCCGTTGACTTTATTGGGATATCAGTTTTTGACTATTAATTCTCAACGACATGACGTTTTTAAAAAAAAAAATCATTTTTTTTTAAACCGTCGCCATATGTGTCTTTTTGATTGCAAAATTTCATAATTTTCCGTCAAGTAGTTTCCGAGCCTATTCGTGACAAAGAATGTGAAAAAGTCTCCAGTAGAACGCTCCAGTCGCTTCGCTAAATGATATATCATTCTCATATAGGAATTTTGGATAATATTTTACTAAATAGGAAAATTTTAAGGAATTTTAGACAATATTTTACCAAATTAGAAAAAGTTTTGATTTCAATTATCAAACATTTATTAAGAGTTAAAATAACTTAATGTAGATACTAACAAGGACTCTTATACTCAAAAACCATGTATTTTAAATGTTAATATCACTGAAGCCACAAAAGCTCTGAACAGCTCACAAAACAATAACAAATAGGAAGGAGCCTGCTCTGAGCGGCGCGTGGCGCGCACACGAGCGACGCGCGACTCAGCTATTATGTTTTTTATATTTTGAGTAATGAGCAAAAATACATAATGCTCTATGCTCAGCGCTGAGTTTAATCTCCTCTAGTGCTTGTTAACGGAATTAAGATTGACGTCTGTTTGAGATGAACTCGAATGCTAAATTAAAATACTTCATTATATATTTTTTATATTGTATCGTCTGACCTGTATTGTCAGTATTACATACAGACACACACAATAATTTATATATATATATATATATATATATATATATATATATATATATATATATATATATATATATCTAATCGAGTAAATCAATCCTTGTCAAATAATCACTTTTAGCAGAAATTACTAACTATTTACGTGAAATTACTAACTTTGCGTTTCAAAGGATATTCTCTAAGGATCCGCGAACAAATTAATAATATTATTATAACGGACATTATTTGTTTTATGAATTTCAAATATATAACAAGTTAAATAGTTATGTATATTTGAATATGTATACAATTTCAAGAAAAATGTTTAATTAAATAGTTAAATTGTTTTAAACTTTTAAAGTGTGATTAATTTTTATTTATTACCTGTACTACTAATGCTACTACTGTACTACTCTGCTACTATCTTAGTATAGACATTACGAATAAACAAATTAACTTAAAATATATATTACTCTCAACAATTCTCAACCTTTAATAGTCGTATCCTTTGATTAAAACTTGATACTAGATACATTTTACGTAAATCTGTAATTATATTAATGTTTTATTGTTATATTTAATAAAAATTACACTCTATTCCAAGGTGATAAGGTTTGTTTTATGTTGAATGGTATCAGAGGGGGGAGGCTCAATATTAATTCGTGGGCACGTGCTGGACGCGCGTGTGACCGTCGCGCGGGTTCATTCCCACGTCGCGTCGTCGCGGACCCGCAAAAGTCTTTTCAAATATTTTTATTTTATAATTGTTGATATTGTTTCAAGTGTTCGCTTGATTGATTGGTGGTTTATTATATGTTAATACTCGGTCTGAATGAGACAAAGAAATAGTGAGGAAATTCCGTAATTTCCGTAATTCCGTAATTTAAAAAAGTAGTAATAGAACTTAGAAATGAAATAAAAGTATAGTTTTATTACATCATTTAGAATTTATTTAAAAATAAACAAGACTATTTATAAAAATGTATTGATGCACAGCGCAAGTCCTAGGTGAAATTTGTTAATTTAGTTTCTATCAGAGATAGAAACAATAAGCTTTGTCCGAAGTATATGTCTTCCATGGCATTTCTTATCTATATTACAAATAATGTATATTGTACATTAAATGGTGAATATTTGGAAAATAAAGAAATCATATCTTGTATATTAATAGTAACGTGACGCGCCCACGGCTTGGACGATCACAATCATGGGCGCGGTCTGACTACACAACACCCTCGTGATTTGGTGTTTGATATATGATTTTGTGTATATAATTACATATGTAATTGGTTTTTTTACTGTGTTAAAATTTTAATTGAAAACTAAAACTTAGCTAGGTTTAAATCTATAACCATCTCATTAACGGATTGAGGAGAGTCGTGTTATTTGTATAAAGATATAGAGAGATCTGACAAAATAAAAAAAAAAAAAGAATTGTATTTATGAATTACCTATAAGGATTTATGTATTAAACAAGACTCTCCATCCCTGTGCCCTAACAAAAATACCATTTGACTTCCGCGTTCATTATAATCCCCAAAATTTAAAAGAAAACAAATAAACAATTCTTTATATTTAAATTATTTTATACTTATACTTCATAAAATGTTTTTTCATTTCAATAGCAATTAAATACTTTTAAGTAAACGCTTATGAATTTTTTAATATTTTAATAGTATGCCAAGCATTTTATTTAAGTGTTTCAAAACGAGTGAATGAGTATACATATACAATCTAGGATTGAAAAAAGCTTCAAAAACAGAAAAAAGCTCCATAAATATTCAAGATGTCAATAAAATATAATTGATAATGTTACATCCAGGAGTTGCACGAGGCTTGCAGCGTGATGGTACATCTAAATAGTTTTATCGTCAATGTGAGTTACATCCAGATCCAGGAGTTGCACGAGGCTTGCAGCGTGATGCTACATCTAAGTCTGTGACAGATAAGTTACGTGACTTTCTTTTTATAATGTCAATAACTGATGTACGAGGGATGATGTTGTTATATGTTTGTTACATATATGTATTGTTACAATATTAAAATACTTAAATTAGACATTGTTATTAAGCCTAAAAATATTTATTATAAACATGATAACGTATAGAAATCACAGCACTAATTTTAATTATATTAAGTTTAATTATATTTATTTATATTATTCGTATGAATAATTATATACTGTTAAGCATATAATTTTAATTAATTTCGCGTATATTATATATGAAATACTGACTTTGTTGAATTTTAGTTTTATTTGAGATATTTTTATATAAAATAATCCGATGTTTGACTGAAAGTACAAAAAAATATTTATATAATAATTATAATACAAAAAAACTGAACGGTTGTTTTAATGAAAATTATTTCGAAAAATAAGCCAAAATCGTATTTTTTTTCGGTATTTGTTCTTTTTCACGGAAAAAAACACGCTTATTTGGGCTATAATTACAATAAAATTTTGATAGTATGTATGCCTAGTATTAGGTAAACAAAGAGCCACGGGGGACGAAGATAAATAAAAAAAATACGGTCGGGGGACCCTTGTTAATTCCTTACGTTCTTCTTCAACTCCGAATGTTTCAAATGTCTATAACCTTAATTTTTAATAATATAAAGGAACGAATAACATAAGTGTTTCATTCAATATATAATAAAAATATTAAAAAAACAGTAATTACATATACTTTAAACGAAGATAAATACTAAATGAAAAGATTTTTTTAAATCTCATCATTATCATAGAAATTATTTGTTTATAATAACTATTTTACTGTCTCCCTATAATTTAAATTGTTATATAATATAATCACTCAAATCACATGTACAGTAAACAAATGTAATGCAATTTAAAATTTATACAATACTTTTTTCAACTTGGTTTTCTAGATCTGTATTACACACATTTGCTGCAGTTTCCATTTTTCAAAACTTAATTAACAATAATAATATTTACGTAAGATTTAACACAAAAATAACAAATAACAAATATGTTTTCACAAACTTTCCACGTGTCTGTTCAACCTTGTGTTGAGGTTTTATGAATAAAAGAGACTGACACATTCACACACCTACACATATACATACGCACACACAGATATACACATACAAACGTATACACACACACACAGAGATGCACATTCGGCACGCACGCACACACAGGATTTCGCTAAGTGACAATCTCTACTACTAAGCCGTGTTGAGGAACTTTGTTCCAATAATCTTCAAATCCAAAGATTTGTTCAAATTTCCATTCCGATTATTTTATGATTATAAATATAATTAGTGTTTCGATAAAACAAAAAAAATGGTACAATTATAAAAATTCCTTCTCTTTTTTTATAAGCAAATAAATTAAAATACCTAGACATAATAAGTTCCACAAAATCTCTTTCTTCACAGCAAGAATGTGACAAAGAGGGAAATAGACTACGGTTTATGATAAGAGGTATTAGTTTATCAAATTCGGTAGCAAAATATGATAATATTGTAAAGTAATTTCCAATATTTGTTTAAAAGAAAACTCAGGCGCGACTCGAACTTGTAACTCTTAAGATAAAAAAATACATATATCATATTGGGATAAATTGTAGCATGTGGAGGAGACAACATGAAGAACCGACAAACAACTCTAATCTCTATAAATACTTTAAAGTATTATTGCTTAACCGTTTGGGAGACCTATTTTGTGTTTAGTTGTCTCCATAATGCGACGAGAAAATTAGCTAAAAATTTTCTCATGTACGTTTGAGCTGAACGCGGATGTTATAGCGAAAATAGATAAAAAAATGTTTGGCCATTCAAAATTTATCAGGAAAGCAAAAAGGACAGGGGCTGAGCTCAACACCCGCCGCGCATGGTTGGCGGATCCTAGTTTTTATTGGTTTTATAGTATAAAGTATTTAGATTTATTGAATCACAGAAAATTAATGTGTGAAAATAAATTAAGCTTCAATCAAAGCGTAGTATTGGAATACTAAACTACTGGTTCTGCTCCCACATTTACAGGTAAATTTTAACTTAATACTATTTAAATAAATATTTGTTTATATTAGTAAATAAATAATAAAATTTTAAAAGTATACATGTATGTAGTAGATGATAAAGTGATTGAGAAATCAGTGCAGGTGTAAACACGTGTCTGACACGACCTCGCAGATTATAACAGGACTATTAGGACGGGTGTATACTATAAATATAAGAAATATCTTTAAATGGCTTTTAATATTAATATATCATAATAAGTACATTAGTATAGTTAATTTTTTTATTTCTTTTTGGATTGAGATGATTTTTTCGCAAGTAAAAAGTGCCTATGGATGTGAAATTAAATAAAATTAGAATCTTAAGAATATCTTTAAAAATCTACTTATTTTTATAAGAACATATAAACTGACTAAAAGGTTTGTCTGTTTGTCCATACCATTGTAACAATTATAAGTCTTTAGTATTTATGGATACAATCATATATTATTCAAATATTTTTTATTGTTTAGTTCATTGATATATTGAATTAAATTGTTTTGGTTATAATTTTATAGTTTATTTAATTAAGATATTAATTTTTATATATATAATATAATATATGAAGGCTGAGTCAACAACCGTATCATTTCAGTATTAATAGCGCAAGCTGTGATGCTGCACTCGCTACCTTATTAATATGAGATGCGTCTTACGACCTACTTACTGAAAGGCTAAGGGAAGACTTCGCTCGCTAGACATGCACTTCAGCGGTAATGCAATCTGTGTTTAACCACAAACTTTTATTATAGCCTAAAAATTGCTGTTTTTCCTCTTTAATTAAATTAAATTTAATTATTCGTGTTTATTATTATTAATTACTATATTAGGTAAATATTATCTCGTAGATACCGCACGCGCACTCCGACCGCAGACACGCTCCTCTACCAAATTTCATATTAAATATTTAATACTATTTGATATATTATTTAATTTAATTTTAACAAATAACCAAATTGTGAAATTTCTAATATTTATTTTATTTCTAATATTCTTAGACTAGACTAGACAAAAGTCCTGTAAAGAGCTCTTCCCTCATATTTTTTGGAACCAATTTGCGTATTAATTACTGTAGCAATTACAAATAAGGTTTTTTATTTTGGATTGAAATACGTAATAAAATATAATCAAAGCAATAAAAAATTGATTAAATATTGCAGCAATAACCAAAATCTGCAATTCAGAGAGGAATATATGATTTATTCAAGCTAACATATAATTTTAGGAGTTCTTAAATCTGTATATTTTGATGCACAATATCAGAACTATCATGTAACCAGTTTTATAGTGCTGACTCAGCAGTTTGTAATCAAATCTGAGAGTTGAACAAACTTAGATGCGTTGTAGCAAAATAGTTTACTGAACAAACTCATTATACTTCTCTCCGCCCTTATGATATCCAAAATGCAATTTAACTTACAATATATTTAATAATTTAATAAAATAAAACAGAGTAAATACAATTTTTTATTATTTAACAGAGATTTTAAGGTATGGTAGTGGAGGGATAGACAGGTAGCGGACGAAGAAAAGAATAGTGGATTGCGTGAAAGACGATATGGAGGAGGGAGTGTGTATAGAGACGAGTAACAGGAGAGTATGGAAGGAGACATACTGCGCCGAACCCAAAATGGGATAAGGGATAAGATGATAAGACATTTAAAGCATTCAATTAATTGTTGGAATAAAAAGTATTGACATATTGAAAACAAAACATTATTAAGGCAGTGTTGTCATTGACGATGAATATCTACGGCGAATTTCACATGTGGAGAAGACGCAATACTTTGGGCTCGTAAATATGATATATATAATCTATATAATATAGGAAATTAACATTTAAAAAGTTTCAAAGTTCTTAAAAAGCAAAGTATTACAATTGTATGTTTGACAGGTGTAATCTGTCATAGACTAAGTTTGCGCCGCGACTCGGACTTAAATCACTCATACTTTATTTTATCATTATTATATAACAAGTTATTTAATTTTATAATTATAATTTTGATTTGAATAATAATAAAAACATTTTCATAGCGATATATTTATTTTGGTAATATTGACCCATCTCATAGTCATCATCCCAAGTTATGAATGAAAAATAATGATAATAATATAAATTGAATGCTAACATCAAATTAGATGAGTGGGGACAACTCAATAGGTCACTACTAAAAACAGAACTACTTACAATAGACGGTAAGCCTACTTCCCAAAAGGGATTTCGGGGTCCGATACTATTTTTTATCTTACATCAAGTAATATATATCATATTATTACATTCTTATGGTAAATAATCTTTTAAATGTCTTAAATTGTTGATAATAATTCTATTTTATTAACTAAATGTGTTTTTTAAAAAGTTAACAATATATATAATAATCAATTTACAAATAATTTATAATGTATGAAATAAAGTCCGACAAATTAGTGTTGCATGAAGGATTAATAATTTGTCCTCTTCATTATGGTTCACACGGGTCCCTCAGGAGGAGGGAGGGACACACATCGAGGAGTCGAGGAGCCGCACTCCCTCACCGACGGCCGAGCGGGACGCACGCGACACACTCCATACAATGGTGCTCGCCGACTTTTTGACGGAAACCAGGCGAAAATGGTTACAGGTGCGTAATTGTTTATTTATTTTGTGTATATTTTATTTATTTGGTTGTGACTTATATATTTAATTTAGATTTGAATTAAATATTTGATTGGTCGTTTTTGTTAAAACTTTTTTTAATATAATATTAATTAGATTTGAATATTGCAAACATTGATAACGCGTCCGTGCGGGAAATGTGTGATAATTTATCAAATTATATATTATTTGGTGTATTTACTTTGAGATAACAAATTCCATAGTGATCGGTAGCAACGCCTGTCTGTTTGTCCGTCTGTTTGTTTGTTTTCTGATAAACGGGAAACAGACGCGGCGGTGTTGGCGCTGTGACGTAAATATCGTTAACTAATTACGGAAATTTAGTTACATATTTATTTGTAGATACGTCAGCCATTAGCGGACTATTTGTTTTAACTGAGTAAATAATTAATATAATTATTATATATTATACACATTTAGTATTAATATAAAATGGATGGTGTTTTGCAATAAGATGTCAACTCCTTTAATTTAAATTGTTAATTTTTTATAGACATTTAGATTAATATTATGTTAATAAATCGGGTTATTGTGATTAGATGTCACTTTATTATATAACATAGTTTCTGATAAAAATTAGAGACAACATACACGATAGCTAATATGACAAAATTTAAAACTTTAATACTTTTTTATTTGGTGTCATCTACTTATTTATAGGTATATTTGACATTGTACCAGTGACATTAAAATGATTAGTGTCTCAACATTTCAATTTATCAATAAAGGAATAACAAAATACTTGATGATTGTGACTCTAAGAATAGATATTTTTTTTATTTATTAACATTCATATTGTTTTATTGACACTTATGTCGTGAGTTTCAGTATACTTTGTACTGCTGACGGACTGACGCACAGACAGTTTTGATCTTTCTATGAATTTAATACAGTAATAAATACTAGGGGCGCCAACAAATCCTCAATTTCGACTCGCTGCGCTCGTGAAATCTCGAGTGCCGTTTGCATATTGAGCGAAGCGAGCCCAGTTTATTGATTCATCGTTTCCATTGACTTTAATGGGATATCAGTTTTTTGAAATGATATTTAAAAAATTTTTGAGATTTTTTTTAAAAAACCATCACCTGATGTGTGTCTTTTTGTTTGCAAAGTTTCATAATTTTCCGTCAAGTAGTTTTTGAGCCAATTCGTGACAAAAAATGCAAAAAGTCTCCAGTAAAACGCTCCGCTCACTTCGTTCGCTTCGCTCAATTATATGTTGGACACTTTTAGTAAAAATAGCGTTCTATTTTGTGTATTTTTTCTGCCACTATATAGTATTATATGTACATAACCAAGGTTCGTTCCATTGTTGAGACGAGTTTTGTTATTATAATAGTGACAATGAGCGGAGATCGCTGATAATAAGTAAGTCGAAATAAATAGGAATTTATAATGACAATATTACATAATGATATTTCAGTAAAAATACCTGTATATATGTGTTAATTATTAACATATTAGTATCTGTAGTGATGAAGTGTTTACGTGATAGCGGTCTGTATTGAAAGCGGGTTGATCATTCAACTTTGATCACACTATCTGGACAATACAATTAGCCTATTTTAATATTTAAGGTGTATTACGAGGTTTTTATTTGTTTTTTTAATTATACATCCATTTGCAATTATAATGTTGATTTAATTCAATTTCAATTTTATTATTTTTTAATCATGAAATGGTGTTTTGTTCTATTATGGTGGAAGTGTACAATATATACTTAAGATTACCACAGATAACATTGAATGTTTCATACTAGTTGTTCTTTAGACCATCATCTAATATTGATTTTTGGCTATTTTTTGAAGTTTTTTAATAATGCAATTTATAAAGAAATAGCTAAACCACACCAATTTGAGTGTAGTATTCAATTTAGTTGTTATCTTGTTACGCTCAGAATAACATGTTCTAGACCCGAGGTATATGTACATACATTATTTATTAATCTCAATGCTATGAGTGTAACAATGTAAGGATTTAATCAAAACAAACAAACAAAAACGTTCCAGAATTTTCCTATTAAAGATTCATAGTTCAGCTTTAAATATTAATTTTTTCAAACAACAGCGTATGAATTATTCGTTATTTTATTAACAAACATTATCGTCTATAAAATTATTTTACAAATTTATTATTAGCACAAAAAATTGCTTAGTCCGAAGGTCGGTTGGGTTTGTAACTTGTCTATGAGGTCATGGGCCGCCCTCCGCCACGCTCCGGTGACCCATGCCCCTTTCCCTCCTTCCACCACCACTATATGTACATACATTACTTGACTTAATTAATTTTTGTCGTTAAAGGACTGCTTTAGCATGTCTAAGTATAAAAAATGTTTTCTCACATTTAAAGAAATGCAGAAACATAATTTTGTAACCTTAAATTAATTCAATTAGTTTTAAAAGCTGACCAAGCACACCTGTTGCCTCTACAGCCTATTTTTAAACACAACTAATTCAATATATATGTACTCTGTTTCCACTCATTACTCCCCCATTTTGTTTTTAAGATGAGGTGAAAGGGTACCTATAATTTGACTAGTATCTGTCAGCGTCTTTTCTTGCTTCATATAAAAATTTTGGTAAGTAAAGTATAATACTATTAAGATGTTACCTCCCTGACCTTTTAACGTCCACATTTTATCCGTTGGAAGTAACTAACGGATAGACAAAATTCAATATATTATAATAGATACGAATAGGCTTATATCGAAGTATATTTTTCTATGGAATGGAAGCAATATATTTTAATGCGATTACTTGAAAATGATATAAGGTATAAAGTAACTATTATATCTTGAAATACGTCTTTTTTTCATTTCTAAAGTTTAAGACCAATAAATCCTTATAATTCTATCGAGGGTTATTAATACCTTGACCTTGAGTATCTTAATTGATTAATAACAACTTTTAAATATAGAAATACAATATGCCCTTGGTGTTAGTGGTCTCTGGATTTAAACAGATTCACGAAAATAACTAAACCTTATTAGAATATTAGAGTACTAAGGTCATGACGTGAACTACAAGAGATTGGCTCTCCAGGGAATGCTTCCGACCTTCAACCAAATATATAACAACATAACTATCTCTGTATATACGTATTTGGATGTGCCTTAGAAAGAAAAATAAAAAGTGAATATTATTGGATAAATATTGTTTGTTGACTTTTAGAAGATTAACATCATTAAATAAGTTTAGTTGAAGGTCCAAGGAGGTCCGAAGAGTAAGTTCTTATTATGTATTTAGGCGGTCTCGAGGGACCTCTAAGGTTTAACAGGACATGCTACAAGGACACCGGGTACTTAGTGAAGGTTAAACTTTGTTTACTACATGGCCGCCATTATTTGTATTTTTATATCTTTTAGTACATTTAGTTAAATGTCTTTTAGAGAAATAAAATTAAACTAACTTTCTTTTTTTAATCAAGATTGAACAATAAATCTTTTATTCGAATATTCTATGTCAATTGTCGTTTAGTAAGTTCATAAAAAATTGAATTAATGTAATGTAATGTAATCTAATGTAATGTATTGTTATGTAATGTAATGTATTGTTATGTAATGTATTGTAATGTAATGTAATGTAAGATCTTGCTCCTAAACAAATTTATAAGGATAAAGTCGATTGATGAAACCGATACATGAACACATATAGCTGTTGATTGCAGGAACTCGACACTAAAGAATTAAGGCTGAGTGACACTCACTATACGAGTTGGTATATCGCAATGTACTAGGAATAAAGTTTGCATTGTCCGCGCATTGTTTTAGTTAGATAAATTATTAAATACAGGAAATATTTAGACGGGAATGTATGTAATCGAAATGATTCATTGCGTTTGTGATATATGTAATTAGAAATAGACAAACACATAATAAAATTATATTAATTAAATATAAAACGAATATTACTACGAACCGCCGCCGTGCACTGTGGGAGTTGAGCTGAGCTCCCTCCCCTTTTTGACCATCATTTCTGAACGGAATGAGATATTTTAATTCTGTTCTTTTTCAATATGCCCATTTTCAAGCTCTACAGCTCTGCTAATTTTCATTCAAATCGGTTCAGTAGTTTTTATGTGATGTTGCTTCAAAAAGAAGTTTCCCATATGTTTAAGAATTTCGCTTACAATCAGCTCAAAAATGGAACGACATATTTATATATATAAACGGTATGTACCCAGGCATATTGCGAATAGAATGCAACGAAGCAGTCTGCTTGGCGCCGTCGCTCATATGATACCTTAATCAATTTATAACAGATTATAATCCATTTATATCATTACAATCTTATATTTGATTACTTATTTTATTTATTTCATTATATATAAAGTGAGAATATCTTTATAATTCTTACACGTGCCACGTGGAGACTGTCTTCAACAGATAAGTGTTTGTTGCATTTGTACACATGTTGTTGACAATGACGCAGTGAGAATAACTTACTTTTTAATAATATCTTTTTTGTGTTACACTATATTTAGAGCTCACACATTCATACTAAGTCATTGATATTTTTTAATATGATTTAAACTATTGACTAATTTTAAATTGCTGAGTGTTTTTACGGAAGGGCTTATTTTGATAAGTACCAAAGTAGGTCCTTCTGTCACTTCCATTTGACGTACAAGTGATGAGTGATAAATAGATGTAAGTCAACGACTTAATTTTGAAATTTATTTCAATATAAATAATTTTGTTTACAGGCTTTCAAGTTATTCAAACGTAACAAGAACCGAAAGAGTACTCGAAACCGTGTCTCTCCCTTGGTCCGCTCGCCCTCCTACAACGGGACTGTGGATGCGCGTCCAGAGATAGACATCCAGCGCTTCTGTCCCTGCAGGACTTCCCTCCCGGTCCACCTCGCCAACCACTCCTACGAGAACACATACAGCAGCTACAACAGCTACGACTCGCGCCACGAAAGCCTACAGAGCTACGGAAATGACTCCATGAATGATTCCGCGTACGATTCAACCAGAAGCACAAGAAGCAGCCCCGCCCATCGACCGGTCTGCTACGCTACGGTGACGTACTTCAACGTTAATGACAGCGAAGACAGCAGCAGCATACACACGGAGTACACGCTGCTCGACTTCGACCCTGATGCTGAGGACGAAAAGGCTCAGAACATGATCAATGAGAGTCTAGAACTAGTTAGTACTTTATAAATATTAATATCTTATTTAATATTTTTACGTGTAAGAAAAATATATCAGTGGTGCATTTAAAGTCTACGAATAGAGAATGAAGCAATGAATATAATATATATATATAAATCTTAAATATGTTATCAAATAAACGAGGAACATTGTGCAGTTTCTCCGCTTTAAATAATAAAGATAAGGCGGCCTAGTGTTATCTGCGAGTCAAGGAGGAGTCGTGAAGGATTCCTCGGATGTTATCACGAGAAACATTAATTAAAGGAAAAATGATCTTACATTTCTGTAGCCTCGAGGCGAATCTAATAACAACACGAATTGAACAAGTTACAGCGAGTTTCGGCAAACAGACCTAAATACACCCAGAGACTTTCTAGGATTTATATAATTTACAATTCAAATAACTTTTGTGGAGAAATGTACTGTGCTGTTAGATAAATTTTCAAGTATCTTTTTATCAGCTCTTATTTTATTCCAATCTATAAATATGTATGTTAATTAAATACATTTTTGCCAAATACAATGTTTATATATTAATTTGTGAGTATATAGTAATAATATATATATATATATATATATATATATATATATATATATATATATATATACACACATACACGTTGGATAACCAAAGTTATTGTGATAATGTATAGAATAGATGTTTACGATATCTGTTGATCTCAAATATTATTAATTATAGTTTATAGAATAGTTTTAAGATTTGATGTCCAATCATAAATTATAAAATAAAATTTATAAACCCTACTCATTGTTTTATTTATATCTTTTACACTTTGAATCGATACCAGTGATCAAATAAAAGTGGCTGGGTCTATTATGATACTTATCGAAATAGTCTTTCTGTAAAGACACTAATTATTTACTAGTAGTGATGTACCTTAGTAATAATTTACGTCTGAACTAACCAATACTTATATTTTTATTACATATAACAAAAAATATCATACCCTAGTTCAATATATATATATATATATATATATATATATATATATATATATATAGTTATTTCTTTGGTACTAAAATCTGGTATCAATTTCAGTAGTTAACATCGATCGACGAACATTTAGAGTCCGCGTAATATATATGTTAGGCCCGAAGACCGAAAACGCTCAGTGGACGGAAAAAACGGCTACATCGCGTTCTGGCTGTCTTCAAATGCGTAGAACGCGTTTTGGCTGCTATTAAACGCTCGCTACGCGTTCTGGTAATTGTCGAACGACCGGAACGCGTTTTGTCATTCGTCAAGCGCTCAGAACGCGATCTTAATGTTTGAGTCGTACTATATGCTCTCTCTACCTGCGTTCAATTGCGTGCGTATTTTGGGATTTTTCAACTAATTTTGAACAATAGAGGTTTACCGTTATTGGCAACAGTTATAAATTTTAGGTACTAGAAATGTACAACTTTTCTTTTCTAATCATTTCAATAGAACATTTTATTGACTACGTAATAAAGAGCCTTTACTTTTATGATCCTCTGTAATTAGTATGATCTTTTCAGCAAATTCAGAACAATGCACGTACCGATGACTACAAACTTTTGTTTCAATTATTTCCAAAATGGTACTATTGTCTAGGGATAACTTTTCTAAAATATTCCAATTTAATTACATCGAATAATACCAACGGGGGTATTGTTTTTGGGTACATAACAACGAACTTGAGTCCATGAAAAATCAGTACAATTCTCGTCAGTGCAGGGAGAAGATCAGTTTGTCGTTGACCAAGCAACTTATTAAACTCAATTGAAAAGCTTAACTTTCGTTAAAATGAATGATATATCAGCGAAAGAATTTTTTTACGATGAAGTGAAAACAATTTTTGATAATTGTGACGATAGATCTGTGTCGCTATCTGAGGTAAAATATAAATCGCTTGTAAAAGAAGTTCAACTTGCTCAAAATGCGCGCAAAAATAAGGAGTCTTTGACTTCAAAGGACTATAGACGACTTAAACGTTACGACATCATGATAATCAACGAGAAAAAAAAATTAATCAAGAAGCGATCCACCGACAGTGCACCGATTATATACTATTGCAGTTTTAGTGAGTTGTACGATGCATTGAAGAAAGCTCATATTGACGTTGGTCACAAGAGATCTAGAGGTGAGAAAAAATACATGCTATTACGTATATCCTATTACCAGTGAGATATATCTATTTAGAGTAGGGAGGAAGAAAATCTAAATTCCGTAGCAATAGTTACATATATAATTTCTTTCTTTTGTAGCTATGGAAGCTGAACTAAGAAAAAAGTACTGCAACATTACCAGAGAAGTCATCGATGTTTTCCTGTCAACCTGTGAACAATGTCAATTGAAAAAATTGATTAAAGAAATTGAGGTATCCGCGGAAAAAACTATTTCTTTACGATCAGCTTCAACTCTATCTTCAGGAAGCAAACACGGTTTTGTTTATTGTAAGTGTAAACGATATTGTACTGATAAAAAATGCCCTTGTCGAAATTTGAATGTAAAATGTAATTCGAAATGTCATTCAAGCAGTATTTGTAAAAATAAGTAATGTTCTTATGTAATAAAAAGTTCGAAAAACATACGTCCTTCGTATTTAATTGTAGTCATAGAGGATTCAATTATTTAAAATTAACCAAAAAGATCATTATGTGTGTAGAACAATAATCAAAACTTTTATTAATACGAACTGAATCTTATAGTACGCAGGTAGAGAGTGGCACATAATACGACTCAAACATTAAGATCGCGTTCTGAGCGCTTGACGAATGACAAAACGCGTTCCGGTCGTTCGACAATTACCAGAACGCGTTGCGAGCGTTTAATAGCAGCCAAAACGCGTTCTACGCATTTGAAGACAGCCAGAACGCGATGTGGCCGTTTTTTCCGTCCACTGAGCGTTTTCGGTCTTTGAGCCTAACATATACAACTTTTAAACGTTACCAAGTGTTATTTCAGTGGAGACTAACTGCTTCGTCATCTTCGTTTCCACATCACCACCACCACATCATACCTGTCATCATATCACCTGACTTTATAACACACTGCATCTTAACGCATTTAATATGCACTTGCCCTTACATTCTTTTGTCCAGTCTTATTGATATAGACGAGCAAAAACAATACTAAATAAGCTATTATATAACGCATGTTGTTTTTTTAATGCCATACACAAAATATTAGTAAAACAGGTTCTTGACTAGGAAGGGTCGCTTCGTACTGACAAGAGTTTTTATTTTATCTGTATTTTGCTGTACCTAAAGTGTACTTTTTTACTAATTGCTACCAACTTCTGAGTCGATCTTTCATGTCAAATTGTAATTATTTACAACTATAATATATAACTATATAATTTAAAAATGTACTGTATAGTCTTGTATAGTACCTATGTCTAGCTGAATACTAAATATCGTCAAATTTCAAATTACATATTATAGACAAATAGGCAATAAAAGATGTAGCTTTTAATCTAATCTAGATTACTGAAAAATCCAGGTAGAGTCAGTAGATTAAAGTAACTTTTATTTATCTTTAACATTAATTTACCTTTTGTAGTTTTTGGGCTTAATTTTTGGCGATACTTTTTAGAACCGGTCAGAGGAACAAAGAATACAGAGTCATACACAATGCTTTTGTGAGTTCAGTATTTAGTTAGTAATCCTAAAACTGGTTCCATTTTGTATTTATAATAATGACATATTTTACGTCAATTAACGAGCTCGTTAAAAATATTAAACATGAAAAAATTATAATAAATGTTTGATTTTATAAAAAATAATAATTGAACTATAAATAATATTATTTAAAACATACGTTAATAAATGTATATCATAAAATATTAATATATGAAACGACAACTTTGTACTCCTTAGGCACTTAAATGGAGGGAGAAATTTGGCACAGATGAAGTAAAGGTGGAAAAGATTGTAGAAAATTAATTATAAATATAATATTAATCAAAACCTTTACACATAGTAGAGGTCTCGGTTATTTTTTTGTATTTTAATGACACTGTATAAGTCATTAGAAAACAATTATGCAATATTATCTATATTAATATATCGGTCCGTCCGTCAGTTACGTGACAGACGGCAGGGTATGTGGGAGATAGTTTATCTGTCAGTATTATCCAGCAGATTATAATGACCTGGATTTGTAAATATATGACGCAAGGAAACAATGTATTTGGAGTCGGAAGTCAAAACTTGTCACTTATACTTCTACAATTAAGACGATCCAATTAAAACTTTACTTAGTATTGAAAAGTTCAAACAATTATTTTTAATATTAAAATAATTTGTGTAAAGTTTTTTCTAAACTTTGAGAAACTTTTACAATGTTAATAGAAGGATTATTCTGTTTTGTATTCTGAATTTAAACTACGAATAGTAAGTTAATTCAAAAAATATAAAGAGTTTGTGTTAGCAACGACTTTTTAGATTGAATTCTGATTTTTAACCAATTTAATGTTAAGTTTTATTTTATAAAATTATACATTTATATTATTATTTATTGTAATTACAAATAAAATTTATTATAACGACCGCGAGTTGTGATAAATAAAAGTCAAGTAACTAAAAAACCGCGGCAGCACATCTACATACACAAATACCGACACACGGCACGCACACGAGTGCAAAAAAAATATGTTTTTGCACCCTGCGTCCTTCCTACGGAAGTAGTTCGTGCGAGGGAGAGGTAAATATGCAAAATTCATGTGCGATAGGGATAGCGATCGTGGGAATGACTGGGGTGGCGATATCCCATATAATCGTTGAAGTGGGACGTTCGGAATATGTTTAGCGCGACTTTATTTAATTGCGATGGACACCTGTGTCCATATATTGTCCACATGACTTTTTAGTTAAGTGTATACAAAAATTACCCGCTGTTTTTGTATAAATAAAAATAGTGTTGCAATATAAAAAAATAATTTAATTTTCTTTATCAATCACATGGTTTCATTATTTACATTTATACATTGTATCGTATGGATACTCACAATTATTCTATAGATATGTCACACAATAAACAATTTATCAAAATACTTTCACAACCTCGTGTAAATCACAAATAGTGATTTTATATACATGTAGTATTATTATTTAAAAGGTAGCCCCTTTTTAATTGTGATTAAAGCTTTATTTTTGGTCCCGTCGTCTCTTTGATGAAAATAAAATTATTTATATACTATATTGTATTACACAACTTATTAAATACTTTAATTTAATTTAACAGTCTTGTTAGTTTAAGGGTTCAATAAACTCTGAGATCGACAACGATATATTTGAATTTGGTAGATGTTATATTTACTTAAAGTAGCAGTTATACCTGAGGAGTGTAAATAGTTCAGGTGTAATAATTCATAGTGTAATAGTTCAGGAAGTAACTGTACTTTAAAATAATATATTATCTGTCAATTTTATTCTACCAAAACTAATTAATGATAGTTATAAAGTTTAATTATTAATAAGCCAACTCCGCACCCCAGGGTCTATAAGGTTTTGAACTATTTTGTGAATATTGGTGGTGTGGTGGGTGGTGGGGGTACGGAGCGGGGTAATGTGGTGCTGGGGGAGCGGGGTGGGGCCCTGGAGGTGCCGGAGGTCCGGGGGGAGCAGGGGGTGCGGGAGGGTAATGGGGGTAACTCGGCGCTGCAGACAAAGGAGCAGCTATTGCGGTCGGTGCAGCCACTGTCGTCGCAGCAGTTGAAACTGGGGCATCGTGTCTCAATTCCGAATACCCATGTTGGGGTTGGGGTACGGCGGGATATTGAGGGTACCCCCAGTTAGATTTAGCAGCTAGTTCCCGCTGTGCTGCAAAGCACTGGAGATGGCTCATGAGACGTAGACGCAATGGGTCTTGGATGTCGAGACCCTCGCAGCTGACCAGGTATCGCGCTACTTCCGCCGCACACTCTCTGAACCCGATGCTGTGGTAGTCCATTGCGTAGCGTTGGGGATCATACGCGTACGTGTCCAGACCTGAATAATTAAAAGCATTGTTAGTTATAGGTGTTGACAAATATCAACAAACAATGTACAACTACAAATTAGTTGTAAAATACGTATTCTATCCAAGTTGACGTTAATTGCAAACCGAACGTATAAGTCACCAGGTGCAACTTACGAAAGTGAAGGGGTTAACAAAATTAGTGATAAAAATAACTAGTTCTCGATGCAGATGCGCATATAAAAAGACTTAGCACAAAGAAAACCAAATCAAGAAAACAAAAACGCTCCATTCAAATTTACCCTCTGTTGTGAGGTCCTTACGCAAAATGACAAAGATAGGAGATTTTGAAGTAATATGTGTAAAAGAGAAAAGAAGTAACGGGAACCCCAAGTTTCCGGCGTTCTTCCGTAGGGAAAAAAATATAACAAGATCTTCGGGATCGGAGACTTATTGAGTGGGGTCGGGTCGAGTCACTGGGGCAGCGGGACATCGCGTAACGCAGTTACTTTGCATGGACTGGTTTAGTGGACATTTATGCATTCGCCAATTTACTGTCCGATGCCAATTCGCTGTCGGATGTGTGAACATTCACAATCATATTTATGTCGCACTTTATAACATATACATTTCTAAACAAAAAAATACTTTTTTAAATAAAATTCATATAAAATGTAAATTTTAGAATTCCTTTTATTCCATTTACACTAACTTCTTAAATAGAAATTTCAATAGTTTTGGTTCCTTTGTAATTTTATTTAGAGTGAAGTAGATAATATTTAAGGAGACGCGAGCTTTGTGTTTCCTTCCGTTTCGGGGTACGTTTTTTCTAACGCTCCAGACACAGGTGGAGCAACCCTTTAGTTAGATTCCTAACACTTCCGTCAGACATTTGAATGAAAGACACGTGATAGGGGTATGCGAATGTAGATTTATAATTTATACGAATTAAAAAAATAGTTTTACTATAAAAATTTTTTAATAGGCATATTTTTTTTTATTTACAGAGGGAATATAAATAATCAAACAATTATCAGAGTCAAATGCGTGTAGAATTACGTTAGGCTTGGCATTTATGAGATATTTGACTAAACAACCCTCTCGTAGGGGTGCCCGAGTGAGAGGCGGCCGGGAGTTTGATTCCCACGCGACCCCTATTTGCTGAACTGGCTTATCTTCGGTTGCAAGCTATAAGTTGGTACTAATTCATTGTTTATGGGATAGCTGGTATTGATTTGTTCCGATGCATTTGATATTTATGTATTGAGATGAAATGAGCCCTTCAATACTCGCCCGATTGATTTCATTCAGTTCTCGTCATTTCATTTTGATATCATCTATAAATATAATATAGGACTCATAATAAAATCGATAGAAAACAACTATTCGTTGATGAATTAAAAATATTTAAAATACAATTTAATTAACAACGCCTTTAATTATAAATGTATTAATATCTCCGATAGAGAGAAAAAAAATGGTATCATATCGTTAAACGAGCGACCGCTTCCTGTCTATCGCCAGGTGTGAGTACCCTACCTGAGATCTGTCATTGATAATAGATTAGATGCGGTTTTTAAGTCCGATACACGGCCATTGTAGGCTACCGACGCCCACAAACTTATACTAAGTGTGCTATTTGCCATGTCATTTTTTTTATATTCCATGACATTTTTTTTTATATTGCCCAGTACAAGAACTAGGGTTGCGATTTAATCCTTTATTTATTTTATATATTTTTAAGTACTTTAATGTCTATTAGAAATTCCGTCACGAGTAACGGACCTTACTCATTGAGGGTCAATTATATTACCAGCTCACCGCTGTTAAACCGCAAAAGCCTTTGAGGATGCTTTAAATAATTAAAGGTCAACGACGTCGGAAGGAAGACTCATTTTGTACATAGGAAATACGTTTTGCGGTTTAGCCTTTCACTAATTATTATAATTGCTTATTAGTTATTCCCTCTCAAATACCGTGAATGACGTAAAATATGTAAGTAACGTTTATGATAATATTTACTTCCTGTATCCTAAATACCCAAGTATTAGCCGTATCAAATGTGACCATTATATCAGATACAAAATAAACATTTCGATCTATCCTGTTACAATGACAATGCCACCTGTTGGACCCGGAAACAGGGCGTGGGAAACGGTCCTTCAACATGTGCAAATGTTAATATTCATATAATATAATCTAATGCAAAATGACCGGGGGTTTACCTCATACATATACAATTCAATTTAAATATAAAATAAATTTTCTACAATGTTTTTGGAGCGGTATTAGGACTTGGTAATGTTATTTAATCAATTCTAATTCTTCAATGATTTGCTTTAAAACGACCGTAACGGTATATTTAATTTGAAGGAAACGGAAATGATTTGAAAAGCACAAATGACAGGATAAACACAGAGTAAAGATTACAGCTACTTGCATTTAAATATTTTTTTTTCTAGGACCGTAATGTTGAAAAAGATAATCGTTATATATAATCTGTAACACAGAGCTACTCTGTACAAGTCACCTTTAGCGTGCAGCATCTTGAGATGATCCACAGTGAGCTGGAGGATTTCCGCCTTCTCCAGTTTGGCGCTGCCCTGCTTCTCGCAGGCGGCTGGCACGAGCCGCTTCAGCTCGGTGAGGGAGGTGTTGATTCTGTCGCGGCGCTTCTTCTCGATGACCCCCCGCCGGCGCTTCCGCGTCATCAGCTGGCAGGAGTCGCCGCCCGGGGACCTGGTGATAGTTACCCATGTTCTTCATAACCATATGTTTTATGTATTGTCTTTTGGTGTTTCAAATAAATTACAGGTTATGTAATTTTCTAGTTTATTCGTGATATAAAATGAATAGTTTAATATATGTATCGATGGTTCCGATTAGGAAATCTTTTATCAAATACCAACATAGTAACTCATCACTCTCTTCGATCTGTGCATTTCTTTAAGACAATTTTATACAAACATAGGAGCCATGACTCTTAATTTCTAAAAAGTTTCATAAAGTACTTTACAACAGTTGCATTTAGGTTTCTTTGTGACATTTAATTATATAGAACATCAGAATGAGTTTAAAATTTATAACATTGTTTGAAATGTTTAAATTTGTTGATTATTTTATTCTCAGAGTAATCGAATTGTTAATATTTCTTAGTAACTTAAACCGACAAAAATATTTCAATTGTGAAGTGAAGGGTAAGTGGTTCGTAGAGCTGCTACGCGTGTAGCGACATCTACGTTTTCAGTTCAGTCCAATCTTAGTTTTATTTTGTTTAACTCCATTAAACATCTAATATCATACTTAATATATTCATTTAGAAATTTATATATCATTTATAAAATAGTATAACTATATATATTACAATAATTTGTTATTCTATTTCTTTTCATTGTACATTTTTATAATTAGAAAAGTAGAATATATAGATGTGTGTAATATATAATATATACATACGTGGCATCCTTGCTGCTCCCCTCCGAGAAGGCATCGTCTTCGCTCTCCGAGTGCGTTCTCTTGTTGGAGCGCTGCGCGGGCGCAGGCGGCGCCGGAGGACCCCAGCCGTAGCCCCACTGTGCCTGGCCCTGCGGCTGCTGCAGGTTGGGTTCCATGTGCCTTTGATACTCCATTTTATTTAGTCACCAATGTTTTCGTTAAAATTAAGTCACTTTTCACTTATGAAAAAAATTATGTAAAAAATCCCACAATTGTTTAAAGTTTGTCAAAACATAAGTACGTATTTTCAAAAATTTTCAGGAACTGCGATATAATTGTCTGCGTGTGGAGCACACGTGACACGTGCGCACGCGTCGGCCGCCGGTCGCGGAGTGTGCTGCCGCGTGTCCGGCCGCGCTGCCACCCTTGCCGCTGTGCGTTATCTACCACCAACAGACATTCTACCGGATACGCGAAATTGATCCCTAATACAACTGCTTAGATACTAAAACATTCGTAAAAGAATCTGGCAATTTATAAGATAAAACCATTTTAAAATATACACCTAGCTTTTTGATTTTCAACCTTGATTGTATAGAAATAGGGTCTGATGGTCTGCATTATAATATAAACTAGGGTTGACATCGCTTGGAAATGTTAGTTTTTGCATGAACATGTAAATTCCGACCTTATTTTGATGTAAATAAAAAAGAAATGTGATTGATTTGTTATAAGGCAGTGTTTCAGAGGCCGCGTGTCGCACGGTGGGCGACGAACAATTAGGAAACGCAATTTCATTCGCGTAAGTGAGAGCCTTTGTCTCCGCTTCAGATGTGAATGGCGGAGCGTGCGCCGGAGATCTAATATAAGTTTACAGTTGACTGTTATGCGAGTTGTATTTATTAAATAAGAATTGTTAAATATTTTCTTTTAAAGTTGAATTTTATATACATATATATTTTTGTTTTTTTTCTTACATACATATGCAATTATTCAACAAACAGTTCTGTTAACGCTCCGTCTTAAAAACTGTAGTTAGAAACTAAATTAACTGTAGGTTGTGTCAGTGGAGTAGTAAAGTAAAGGGTATTTAGAAACCCGGACCAACTCGGGGTATCATGGTTAAGACATATTACATTTTAAATAATTAAAAGAATTTTGCATACCATTGATATAAAATCGTAGCGTTTGGCGCTCCGTCGTCTCTGGCTACCCCGCAAGGGATATGGCGTGAAGATAAGTAAGTAAGTATTGATATAAAACTATATTACTCTGGAATATTCAAGGTATAAGTGGTGCTTGTATTACCACCACCAGTTATTTAATATAAACAAAATACACCATATGTAGGAGTTGATTAACCAAATATTATTAAAAGGAAGGTCCCTTAACTTCGCTATGTATTTTAGGACTGACATCTCGACGATTTTTTAATAACTATAATCCAATAAGATGGACCTAATCCTCGCCGTCTGTTTTTGTTCTTTACGTGATCCTATTTCTGTGAAATCCCTTTGATGTTACAGTTGAACTTGATTTGCAAAAAACGCTTTGTTAGATATCACCCAAATGCTCAAGAATCCATGACATTTTTTTGTATTTGAGTTATATTATATTGAGGATATGTTATATTTGTAAGTAAGTTTTGAAGCGAAATTTTAGAAATTGGATGAAATATTTTCAAATGTTAAACAAATAAAAAAATATTATATATTATATGCTACCGAATAATATTTATATTGATGGAACTTATATATTAATAACAAAATACGTTAAAATTAAATTTATTTTTGATATTTACAATTGAGATTAATTAAGAAATTAAATCTCATGGTAAAAGAATTGTACTATAAAATAATATTCACATTTTTTCTATATCTATCGAAAAAGATCAAAAGCCACTAAAAAAATGACAAAAACTAAATAATATATAGTGTAACCCGTTTTTTGTAGGCGTGAGAACAGGTGGCAGGTGACTTACTAGTACAATGTACGTCACTCCCGCTCCGTCAAGTGTAGAGTATTCTTTGATTAACTCTGGAATATGTATTACTCTGTGGGAACTCGTTGGGAATATTTTTGTTTGTTTCAGTACAGTAGCTGCGGGCTGTTTCTATTTGTTTGTGGGATTTGTATTTCTATTATAACCTTATAAACCTTTAAGAGTTGGTTGTTTTGATTAAAAAGGAATATATTTTTTATTTTAATAATATTTATTGTTAATAAGAAATTTATAAAAATGTTTGAAGATAATTGTAATATGTAAACCATTGTAAGGCTTTGGAGTCATAAAAAAATATTTTATATAAATAGGCTTTATGACGAGAGATATTAATTGAGATAACATTTATTTATATTTATTTATGAAAACCGAATTAAACCACAATCACAATATAATATTAAAATTTTATGAAATAAATCAACAAAATTGTTATGTTTACAAAAAGCTGCTTTTAATTTATACTTTATAAATATAACATTAACACAAATATATTTTTAACCCAATTTAACGGGACGCCATTCTTTATATCTATTTTTAGTGTACAGTTATCCTTAATTCTTTGTTCAATCAGTCAATACCACTAAATGTCACAAGGTAAATATGGTTGACAATAAAAAACATTTCACATTATCATATTTTGTTACAAAACACCCAACCTCAATATATAAAATAACTCTAAATCAATACAGTAAGATGTGTTTTGGGGTGTATTCTGTAGTGGCTAGTACTCGTGTTCCCGTGTGAATGAGGGTGGTTGGGGATGAGGGGTGGAGGGTGAGAATGGTATTAAAATTAACTCATGGTCACGATCCGATCTAATAATTCGCAATCAAAGCGTTTTCATTTATATTAAAGCTGGGACAGTGTCTATATTTGTATAGGCTTTCAGATTAAATCATTACTTTTTATATAAAGGTTTATTGTATTATATTATTTAATAAATTAAAGACTTTTTTTATTGTTTAATTGCAGCAACAGTATTTTTAATAAATCTAATTAATTAATCGAACTTAAAATATTAAAAGAGTAGTGAAAAAAAATGATTAATTGCTTATTTTGATGGAGTGTGTGTATGTGGTGCCCCGTCCCCGTGCGGTGAGTCAACGATGCGCGTGCGCAGCGCGTGCGACGCCTTTCACACGCGATAATGACGAGGGACGCAGGTGATCTATTGTTTAAAGATTTAAAATGTTCAATCGTAATGAAAATTTGCTATAACGTGAATAAAATTTTAAGTTTCCAGTTCATTACAAGTATATATAGCTTATAGATTATTATATATAGTGCTATATATATATATTGTATTAATACTCAAACAATTATTGACTTCTCCTTCAAACATCAGGGAATATTCCACAATAAAACACATATGTTTTGGCTTCATAGATACAAAAACACCATATTTCGTAAAATTTCCGTCCGTAGTTTTGTAGTACATATTGTAATTATTCCCCTAACCAATTTATGTGTTTTTCTGTCAGTAATAAAATACACTATAATAATAAGTCAACACCACAACAAAACTGAATCGAGTTTGTCCAGTAGTTTTATTGTACCTACTAATAAAATAAATTTTGTTATCTTTGAAAATGAGATTTTTTTTCGGTGTAAACGAAGCTTGTAGAGTAAGTATTGGTTCTATATTTTTTTCGCATTGAATTCTGACATGTAAATAAAAATCTATAGATAAATTTTGCCTTATTGCTTTAGGTATTACATAAGTAAGTAGTCAGCGATTTAGTCAATTCTCTGATTCAAATAAAAGTCGTCAAATACCACAAAATTCATATTCTTTGGGCAAAGCGCTCTATGTGAGACTTTTTACAAATTTTATTTTGATTATAGCCCAATTTTTTAGTGTAAATGAGGTAACTTTCTACATTAAGAAGAATCCTATATTAATAATCAAATTGTAGGCAGGCACTGCACTAAATTTGACTAACATACGTTCAGTAGTGTTGTATAAAGTAGCTACCATGAAAATGTTTACATCGACAACACTAGCGCGATGAACTTATTCTACTTACGAATTGCGTTTACTGTCTAGTTCATATTATTTGTATTTTTGTCGTGTGTAAATAACTTTATAGTTAAATAATTAATTTCAATATTTCAGAATAATGATAATAGTGATATATCTTTATCTTTGTTTCATCTGGTAGCCTCGATTTTTATTTGAATTTTTTTTAAATGTAAATGAATATCTTCACATTTTAACTATATGTTTATTGTTTATAAGAATTTATATATTGAAAAATCTATGATAAATTAAAAGAATGATTTATATGATAATATGGATGTATAGCTATGAGAAAAAAATCCTGGCATATACGACCACCGCGAACAAAATATTAATTTAAACTGAAGCCCAAAATCTTCCTCCAGTATAAATATTATGGTATGTTATAAAGAGAATATAAAACTATTTTAAACGGTAGTCTAATAACTTATATAATTTAAATATATACAATGTAATACATATTTGGATAACAAAATTAGTATGACGACTATATACTTGTTAAAGGTTTAGCAGTGTTTGTCGGTATAAAAAAATGTATCGAGATCAATCTCTTGATAAGATTGAGCGAAGCGAGCGGAGTGCTCTACTGGAGACTTTTTCACTTTCTTTGTCACGAATAGGCTCGAAAACTACTTGACGGAAAATTATGAAATTTTGCAATCAAAAAGCCATACATTATGGTGATGGCTTAAAAAAATTTGAAAAATGTTATGTCGTGGAGGAATAATAGTCAAAAAATTATATCCCATTGAAGTCAATGGGAAACGATAAGTCATTATATTGGGCTTGCTTCGCTCAATATGCAAACGGCACCCGAGATTTCGCGAGCGCAGCGTGTCGGAATTGAGAGTTTGTTGGCGCGCCTAGTTATATTAGGTCCAGGCTAAATTTTTAAGGTTCTACCAAAAAACTACAACCGTATAGTTGTCAAAATCAATAACACATTTTTAGCATGAATAAACACAAATATTGATAGTAGCTTATCTATGTTTGATTATTCAACAAACAAAAACAACACATTACAACATATATATTTCCAAGTTTCTTTTTTATGTTGGTTTTTTGTTTACTTTTATATCAAGCTTAAAAACCGTTCTAATATTTTTGATCTTTGTCTTATAAATCATGCAGTAGAGTTACATCACTAGGTTTAAAAACTTTCTGATTTTAAATTTGCTAAAGCGTGTTATCAACTTTAGTTTTTATTCTTGAATACTACTCGTGATTTCGGAATAACTTCCTGAATATAAGACTAGTTTTATTCGAGGTACTTTCTCAAAATATATAAACTATTTTCAACAATTTTTTCTATTTATATATTCATAGGATTATTTAGATTCTAATTTATTATTCGTTTCGACATACTTGATACTTTATACCTAACTTGCACATACTTTCCACTCCCTTTGCACAGTTAAGTGATGAAGTGGAATAAGTGTACGATTACTTCAACCCCTACAAAATACTCGCTGAGACAGTTACTCCTTTTACGGTATCCTTTTGCACAATTATGGTATCAAAGACAGTTCCTAGGAATATAATATAAGCTTTAATATAATTGATAATAATAAAAGTTTTATTTATTTCTTAATATCGGCTGTATTATGATACGCATTGTTTACATGTATTAAATATATTATACTATATCAGAAATATTGACCGCAAGCTCTCACCGACTGACCTTAATATTTTGATCCGTTATTTTGTCTATTGTATTGGGC